>OX941085.1:91682500-94082500 GCA_954870635.1 Arctium minus
ACTAGGTGTCAAGCACCCCTTGGAACTTACTCTCCCAGATCAGAAAGGCTACATCGACATATCCTAAACCCATTCATACCAGTAGAACATGAATTTCGATCTGGTTCTATTGAAGGATTTGTGTTCGATCACTCCCAGACCAAATGACCTTAGGGGTCCAGATGACAAGCATCCCGAGGAACTTACTTTCCCAAACCAGAAAGGTCACAGGTACAAACTTTTAAACTTAGAGATTTCTGAATTTTAAGAATTTAATAATCATCTCAATCACTCAGATCAACGTCTAAATGCTTAGCCCATATTTTCATTCCGATCTATAATTCTGATCATTTAGGTAGTCTAAGCAAAGTAAACTATAAAAATTCCGAATCACACAACTTTAAAGCAGTAATAAAAACTTCAATCATGTTGCTGACTTTTCGACTTTTGTAAGACTTGGAATTTGACCATATAAAAACTTTAATATAAACAAAAAAACTTGAAAATTTATCCTAGACACATATTTTTTTCAAAGAAAAGAAAAAAAATGTAAAAACTTTACTTTATAGAATAAAATTTGTAAAGATTTAAAATTTTAAACTCAATATGCCGATGTTAAAAATTTTCATTAAAGACAAAATGTAAAGAATTCGGCAAATTGATATTTAGTTGAAACAAAATAAAATTCAATTATTTCATCTTTCACATTAAAGAAAATAAATTTGTGTCTCATATTAAAAGAAAATTTTGGGTAATACAAATTCATGAGATAGATAAACAAGCTCAGATTCTTGAAACATTGAGAAAAAAAACTGGAATACCATCATAATCAGAGATAAATGCAGCGGAATTAAAATTGATGTACTCACAGTATCTCATTAAGTCAGAAGCTAAATCATTGAAGAAAGAGTTCTAAACTGTTGTGTTTAGAAGTCGATGTCTATGAAGTACGGGTCCTGAGCTGAAGTACTCAGAAGCCAAATTCCCTTACTCCCCCTTAACATGTGATGTCTGCAACTTTAAATCAGATTGAGATTTGGGTACCCACTTAAATTTGGGCCCGTGTTTGTTAGTTGCAGTTCGTATGGGGAAACAATAAGCATATTTGATATGAGAAGCATGAAGAATATCATCAGAATAATAAGCACAATCATCAGAAGAGAAAGCATAATCATCTGAACTAGAATCAGAAGACGAATATGAGACATTTTTGGAAATTTGGATCATTTGCTTTATAGAATATTTGGAAATTTTATTACACACACCAAATGAATCACTATGATAAAATTTGTCTACATATCGATCTCCCTCAAACTTAGAATCAGTAAATTTCAACTTCGCTCTCCAGATCTACTTCTTTGATTGAGCGCTCAAAGCCCTATCTGTAAGAATTGAATCGGAAGAATTAGAACTGTCAGAAAGAACTATATCTCGTTTCTTTGACTTCTTTGACCGTCTTCTTTTACGCTTAGGTTTATAATATTGATCATTGAGCGTAAAAGAATCATCAAGAATTTTAGACTTAATATTTAAATCAGAAGAAATAAATTTATCTAAGCAACCAAACTGATCAACTAATAAATCAGAATTAGCCTCGGAATCTGAAGAATTTTGAGAAAGGTTTTTAAAATTTGAAACTTCCTTTTTGTTTTCCTTAGAATCAGAAGAAAGGTTAGAAATAAAATCTGATTTTTGAGAAAATAATTTTTCTTCAAGACTAGACGTCATGAAAGAAAGAATAATATCAGATTCAATTTTCTTCAAAATATTTTGATCTTCTATCTTGTCTTCAAGATCGATGATTTTTCCTTCTAATACTAATGGGGGAGTATATTTCTTTGAATCATAAATGATTGGAGAAATATTTCCTTTATCAAAATCAGGTGCATAAGGAGCAAAATCACCAAACATTGAAGATTTGATAGGAGATATATCATTTAAAACTCTTCTACCTCTCCTTGATTTTTCAGGAAAATATTTGGCATTTTCAGACGTATAAACAAAAGGAATTTCATTTTTCTTATTATTTATCCTTTTCTCATTTTCGATTTCTAACACTTGCTTCTCATTCATCCAATCAATTTTAAATTGAGGAGCATAATGAGCAAGAGTCAGATAATCGTATTTATATAAAGTTGGGGATTTTTCAATCGCATTGTTTAGACAATGAGGATTTTCAAAACCAAGTCCCCACTTTTGTTTTAATACTTATTCACTCCTTGGCTTGTTCATAAAAATTGTTTGTTCAGATTGGTTTCTTCGATAAAGCTTTTCTTCTAATTTATTTATTTTATCTGAAAATTCATCTTTTAAATTAGTCATAGCCGTCAAAGATTCAAGATAAGTCTTATTTCAATTTTCCAAATCATCCAATTTCTTTTGAAAGATGTCTTTAGTATTTTCTAAAATGGATTTTTCATCTTTCAAAGAAATTTTCAGTTTGTCATTCAAATCTGACTTTTCAGAATTTAAATTTTTTTCAGATAAAATCTTTGAACGCAAATCAGACAAAGCATTTATCATGATATTCATCTGAGAGGTAATGAAATTATAGTCAAATTCAGAATATACCTCATCCTTATCTGTTTCAGAATCGTCTGACTGATCATCACCGATTAAGCATATCTGAGCGATCTCGACGTTTGATGCTTCATCATCGGAATAATCCAGCCAGAATTCCTCCTCGGCCAGCAAAGCAGTTCCGTTCTCTCTATTATTTCTGCTAATTCCACTTTCTTTCTGTAGTATGCCGAATCCCTAACCACCTTTGCTCTACACTCCTTTCACATGTGACCCGGCTTTCCGCAGTTGTAGCAAGCATCATTCTTTAGCTCGGGTACTTTCACTTTGGGACCGGAAGTGAAGCGTGAAGAGTTGGAACCCGACTTTGGTTGGAATTTTTTCTGGTAATGCTGAGAGAGAAGGATCATCGCTTTCTGTAATGCCTCGCCATCATCTTCAGTTGACCCGGTGTAAGCGTTATCAGACAACGCTTGTTCAGTCAGTTGCTTCGTGATGAGACCAACCGGATCTACTGTTTTCTTCTTTTTATCCATCTTGGCCTTCTTCTCTACCACCAAACTTTCATCAGTCATCAGAATCTCGTAAAGTTCTTGAATCTGCATTGTGGAGATTCTGACATCATTCCTTAATCTGTGGCATGATTTATTCCACTCAGACTGAAGAGCATTAAGGAATTTCAGATTTGTCTCAAGAGCAGTCTTTTCCACTTTAATCTTTCTGAGATCATTAATCACAGTGCAAAACCGGTCAAAAGTCACCTTCAGAGATTCATTGTCCATTTCCTTAAATTCCTCAAAGTTATTCATGAAGCGAGTCTAGCGTATTTGAGTAGCAACTGATGATCCAAGCATGATCTTTTCTAACTGAGTCCACATCATATTTGGATTATGTTTGAAACAATCAATTCGATTGTAGATTGAGTTAGGCAGAGCTAGCATCAAATTGGACTTTGCTTCTCTATCGGCTTTTCACGTTTGATTTCATCATCAGTCAAAGGAATGTCATTTTTCGGTCTGATGAATGGTCCTTCAGTAAACGACTTCATCATATTTTCTCCATTTGTCTGACTCTCAATGAAATTTATGAACCTATCTTGTCACTGTGTAAACTCATCTTCATTGATTAAGACTGGTGGACGAGTATCTGTTCCCAATTGCATCATCAGATCATTTGAGTAGAACGTAGCATGGAAAGCAAACTTGGCAGAATCCATTGCAATTGAGAGTCCAAGATCACTGATTCTTTAGAGAGAGAAAGTAGAGAGAGAGAGAGACTTGGAGCGCAAAGTATGAAAGTATGATTAATGTGCGTGTGTTTCTTACAAAGACAAAGACCAAAGGGACTTAAATACCCTTGGTCAAATACAACACTGATAAGCATTCTAAACACTGTATAAGACCAAACTCTATAAATACAATGATTACTATAAAACCAGACCTAACACTAATCATGCCTTATATTTATGAGAAGGGAAACAAAGTTCTAATCAACAAAGATTGTATATTGTCAAATATGCCAGAAATACCACAGATTGAGGCTGAGAATGAAAAGCTCAAAGTTCAAAATTCAAAGCTGAAAGCAGAAATTGATACTTTGAATGTCAAACTGACAAAGGCTGAGACACAAGTGTTAACATATCAAGAAAAAGGCAAAGAATGGCTGAAAAAAATAGACGAGAGACAAAAGAATGAGAAAGCTGAACTTAAGAAATCTTTCAACCTGAAGTTATCTGAACTTTCAAAGAAAGCTGAGTCTGAGAAGAAAAAGTTAGAAATTAAATGTGCTAAACTTTTTAAACAAGTTTATGAATTTGAGAAAATTGTAATTACTGAAAGAGATATCTTTGATAAAGAAAAGAAAAGCACTGAAAAGAAAAATACTTTGATTTTTAAAGAAATTTATGAAAAAAATTAGAACTTGGAAAAAGAGTTTGAAACTGAAAGAAAACATTTTGAGAATTAAATTTCTAAACATACTGACAAGTTGGTTATTTTATCTTCAGATATACAAAAGGGACAGAAGAGTAAATCTGATCTGCAAAGTAAATTTGATAAACTTTGTAATGAGAAATCCAAGTTGAATGACAAGATCAATCAACTTGAGAAAGCTAATGCTGATCTATCTGACAAGTTAGCATCTGAAACACATGTATTATCTTCTTATGATGATGATGCATGTGAATAAGTTTGCTCATTTCAATCAATATCAAGCTTATATCAAAAGATGGTTTTCAAGAAACAAAATGTCAAAACTGAAATCTTGAAGACAGATCAGATTAAATTTTCTAGTTCATTTTATGTTAAATCTGCTGATAAATATGCTGCTTATTCTGGACGCAGAGCTTCTAAGAAAGAGAAGATGATTTGGGTTGTAAAGGGATCTCCAGAGTCAGTAAAATACCAGAAATCATCTGCACAAGCTGGACAGAGAATGAAGAACATAGTTCAAAAAGGTAAAGCTTTTACACCTGATGTTTTTATGTCTATCAAGCATCTGATCAGGTTAGCTAGAAGCTAACTTTGTTGTTCTTATTGCTGCAATGATGATTTTGTACACAAAGCACATATCGACAAAAGGTATTTTTCTCATAAGAAGTTTAATGATACTGCATATTACAGAGGTGGAAACCGCTCAAAGACGTTTTCACATACTAACCATACTGGACCCACATACATCTGGGTAGCAAAACCTGTTCAACCTGTGATGCAGGAGCAAGTACTCAAAAAGGAGTGAAGGGTTATGGCTTCTAAACACTACAGTTTAGGACCCAATCTTCAGTGTTCAAGATTGTGACTTCTAAGTACAACAACTTAGGACTCAGACTTCAATGTTCAAGTGATGATTCTTGAGTATCAAATCATAATAGGGAGTTTTTCTTAAAAGTGTCATCAATTGAAGTTGAGAGAATTTTAATTGCTATATCTTATATAGGGGGAAATTATTTTTGAAAAGAGAGAAAGTGATCTAAATTGTTATATTTTACCTGTACGCAGATATGAAGGGGGAGCATATCCATACAGTGATGACTAGATTCATAACATGTCAAGGGGGAGCTAGCAAAGAAAAGACAAACAAATACATAAAGAAAGGACAAAATCATGTCAAGAATCAGAAGAGATAGACATCAAGTCAAGGGGGAGCTTAAATGATCAAATCTAAAAGGGTTGTAAGTGTGAAGTGTGTGTAAAATGTTTTTGAAATTAAAATTAAGTGAAAAATGTCATTTTTGGAAAACTTCCATTTATGGAAAGTTTCTATTTTTGGCAAGTTTTGAAAAAGTTTCCAAAATTAGCAAATTTCCAAGTTTTGAATGTTTTTCAAAAGATGGAAAAGTTGCTAAGTCCAGAATTCGCATAACACTTGTATGCGAAATCCTCAGAATTCGCATGTGTGTGTTACACGAATTCTTGGAATTCGCATGTGTGTCGCATACGAATTCTAGCATTTCGTATAAACCTTTATGCGATAAGTGAATAATTCGTATAACACTGTCATATGAATTCTTATGTTGCACACAAAATTCGCATATTGAGTCATGCGAATTCTCGCACACATTGTCTAATTCTTTCTTAGACAATTCGCATGTGAGTCATCTGCGAAAAGTGAGTGACCAATGAACTCGTGCCACGTGTATTTATCACTCTTGGGTATAAATAGAAGTTGTCCATACGAAATCCTCACTTTTCCAGATTTTCAAGCGTACAAATCTTTCAGTACACGAAAACCCTTAAACCCTACATTGCGACTTTCTTCTATTCTTCTATTTCTTCGAGATTTCTTTGATTCAAAAGTGTTTACTTGTTTTTCTTGTTTGTATTTTATTGGTTTATATCTTGTTTGTTGTTCGATTTCTTTGCAGATTACCCTATCTGGATTAGGTTTAGGAATTTGAATTCGAGAATGTTCATCTTCAAGAGACCCTCATCGACTTTGAATAATTTTTCAAAACAAATTTTGATCTTAAAAAATTTCTGGATGTGAATTTGAACTAAAAGGATGTTAACATGATGAAATTGAAACCTGATATTCATAAAATTTTGACCTAAAATCAATATTGTTGGGATTGGATTCATGAATCTGACTTTTCGACTTTTTGAATGTTCTTGATGAAAAATCAAGACTAAGAATTAATTTTTTGTTAAAATCTCATATTTGTTTGGATAAAAATGGTTTAAAATCAAAATCGATCCTAACAGAATACAAATATTAGGTTAAAATTCAAAATTTAAGATTTTCAGAATCTGGGTTTGATTTGAATATTTGAATATGTTCTTAATCTTCTTGAAGTTCTTTTGAACACTTAGAAAATTTTCAAGAAAATCAAAGTTTATGCGAATTCTCGATGTAACAGTTCATATGAATTATGTACTCCAGTGTCAAATTTTTTGAAATGTACAATTCGTATATCCTTCATATGAATTCTTGAGACCGTTTGAAAAATTCCAAGTAAGAAATTCGTATAAGCCTTCATACGAATTCCATGTCATACGAATTTTGTGTTGATTTTCATGTTCTAAGTGCAGAATTCGCATACCCCTATCATGCGAATTCTACACTTAGCCATTTTTTCAAAAGTGATTTTCAAGTGTCAAAACTCAATTTTTCACTAACCCATTTGGACCCTGTCCATCATTGCTTATCTTTTCAAGTACCAATGGCAGAACCATCAGTTGATCAAAATGTTCAGACTGGTGAAAATTCACCACATGAGGCTTCTGAGCAAATCCCAATGCCATCATCTAGATCTGATTTTCAAGTGCCACAAGATGCCAATCCAGATATATTTCTTATATCACCAGCTGATATGAAACCCCAGCAACCTAACAATCATCATCTTCAATTTAGCATCAAGATTGATCCTTTGGTACTAGATATCCTGAGGAACCATCCTTTGAGGAATGCTCTAACAGAAGTTGCAGTAGTTCCTAAATTATATGTACAACAAGCCTGGAAGACCATCCGGTTTAGTCATGTGAATACCTGTATTCAAGCTGGAGATAGATCATTTTACATATGTTTTGACCCAAGAAAGACTAAGATTCATCTTGAGCCTTCTTCTGAAACAACAAGAGGGGGGAGAACTTCATATGATGAACTAACATCAGATGATGAAGTGTTCAAGGGCATAAGAGACATGGGGTATCTTGGTCAGATGACTCAAGTCAGTCACTTCAAGAAGAACAATCTGCCACCATTCTATTATTCTCTATTCTCAGTGATCAACAGACGCCTTACTGCAAAGATCTATGGAACAGATAATGCCAACATTCACATACTGAAGTTCTTCTACTCTATTGTTCATGACTTGCACATTGATTATGCCAGTATCTTATGGACCGAGCTCTATGAAAAGGTGGTTTCAAAGAAGACTTCAAAGGCACCAAATTACATACCGTTTCAGAGGTTCTTGGCTCTTATTGTCAGAAGTATACTGAGGAGCTATCCACATATACCAAAGAGGGGAAATCATCCTTATGCTCCATTCAATGAGATGAGATACTTGATGAAGCAGAAAAAAGAATTTTCATACACCATGCCTATGCCTGATAGATTATTAGACTATGCAGATTCAGAGTGAGATAGTGTAGTAGAATATAGAGAGTCTACGGGACAACCAGAACCGGTTATCCCTACCTAAGGCTCAATACCTAGTAGAGCGGAGCTGGTGAGGGTTTCTGATACCACGGGGGTACAGAAACGGGTAGAAAAGATGAAAAACACCGAGAGGGGCTCTGGAGGGGATCGTAGACCACGACTAGAGGCATCAGGGTCACGGGTTGTTACCCCTCGTTCAGTGACACCTCCTGCCGATGAAGGTCATGGATCTGACAATGAACTCGATCTTGTAGAACAGGTAGGCAATGGATCTTTTACAAGTGAAGTTCCTTCAGCATCAAGCTCAAAAGATGATGAGGAAACATATACTAAGGAAGCTGTGATGCTCAGATTATTACTAGCAATTAATCACAATACAGATTACAAACAGAATTATATTGAACAAATCATTTGTATTACAATAGTTATAGATCTCACGTAAAGTCACAAATCTCACATGTATGAGTTCTCAGTGTGTGCGTACAATGCTTACCAATCCAGAGTATGTTCGTGTGTGTCTATAAGTTTATAAGGAAACCTAAACTATTTATACTAAGTCAATTCACATTGACATTACAACAAAATCCTCAAACTAACAAACTATTACAAATTAGACCCTCACTTTTAATCTTGAATACAATATCAGTCTAACAATCTCCCCCTTTAGATTCAAGATTAATTTTTTTTTTACAATAATCTTCAGGTCTTCTTATCTTCACAAAAATCTTCAACAAATGATCTTTATCAGCTTTGACATCTTGAAAACTTTGACAATCTTCAAACTTTGAAACTTTGACATCTTTCAACTTTGAAATAAATCTCTTTCTTTGTCTTTTCAAACATCTTTGTCTTCAAAAATCTTCATAACTTTTGATTCTTCAAAAACATGACATTATCCATTTTTACTTTCTCTTTTTCAATCAATCATATAACTTTTGATTCATCTCCCCCTTTCATTTTATATTTCGACATCTGACTTTGAAATTCAACTTTCCCCCTTCTTGATTCAAACTTTTCATCTGAACTTGAACTTTGAATTATCTCCCCCTTTTTCATGATTTATAAGAATCAAAATCATTAAAACTCTTCAAGTTTAGATCTGTCTTTGGAAAATCTCCCCAAATGAACAAGTAAGCATAGTCTTCATGATCTCTCCCTTAGACAATAAATGAACAATCGCCATCTAATGAATGATATGAGAATCGTTCATTTGATCTGAATGAGCCGTCAATTCAAGAATGTATTCATCTAAATCTTTTCAAATTCAAACAAATTAAGAGTTGTAACCCTGAATCAACATATGAAACAGTTAGGAATGCCTATCAGTAGCACAAAGACACTGTGTACAACGAATGTACAATTTAAGGAGCTGGTTTGATGTTGACTCCCCAGGACTTCCATTCAATCATTGAAAAACACAAGGTAATTCTATGAATGTTCTGACAGAAAAACAAATTTTCTGTGTGCTAGTGCTTGTGATATGAAAGAATTAAGCACAATGATTGTGTTTCATAAGGTTCAAAATATGTAAACCATTGAGACAACAACGGTGTTACACAGACTCAATGTGCATGATGAAGGGTCGAAGGTGGGGCAACCTTCCTTCTTTTTCAATATCAGTATCTTCCGAGTGAAGAACCAATAGAATATGTGCTGCTTCCCCAGAAAATGTGAAACATTCTCTTTTTAAGAAAAGAATGAGTAGTTGGTGGGGTTATATGCAAGATATGGCATAGGCTAGTTGCCTTTTTCAATGATGGTCACCAAAGAATGTGAACCAATCAGATTATGTGGTTGCCCGGCTAAGAAAGAATTTGGTGCAGAGTCTGCTATTCTTTTACTCTGATCTCACACCCTCTTTCTTTTAATCATTTAAGCTCACATCTAACCAATCTCTCATTTTCATTTTACCTCTTCACACACCAACACTCAATATTTTTACCCCTCTCCCCTCAATCACTTAGGGAATACTTCCTGGGTAGGAAACACTGGTTATCATGAATCCATGGAAGTTCTTTTAAGCACTCACAATGAATCCCATGTATTTTTCCTAAAAGCATGTATCTCAATAATTTTCTTGACAATTTAAGCACAAGAAATCATTTGTCAGTATGTGTATGCTCATTAAAAATAAGAATTAAATTTGAGCATGTTAAACATTTAAGATTTCTCAAAACATTCTATGAATGAATATTCATGAAAGAATAGAAATGTTTTGAGAATATGACAATGATTAAGATCAGATCAAATTATCATGAAGAAAAATAATAAGGAAATCAAAGACGTAAGATGTTTATATGAACAAAATATAAACATATTTTCAATGAAAGAACATATAATGATGAAATGACGTTTGATTCAAAGAACAGTGAATAGCAAACAGGAGTATTACCATAGAAAAATTGAACTTTTGATACATGGTAATAACAAAGTCAAATAGAATATTCTGAACCAGTGTGTGTAGGAATACTTGACAAAGTATATGAAAAGAAAATACACAAATATTATTCATTATGAACACACGGTCAGATAAGCATCAAAATATCCAACTGAAAATCATTTAAAATCGCAATTCGAAATTCATAAAACATTTGAGAACGCGAAGTGGTTTGAACATTAGATATATATACCTTTAGATCAAAATCCTTAACCCTCCCTGAAATGAATATTTTCAGTGAAGTATCCTTGACAAAAACTCATATATCCTCCCCCTCGATACCTATAAAAATTCGATTTATTAGAAAAATATAACAATGATAGAGAAATTAACTTCTCTAACTCCCCCTCAAATCAAAAACTTCTAATTTTTTTTTATCTAATTAGCATCCTTCAGAAGAAAACATTTGAGTACAGGTTTTGAACTAAAGTATTCAAAAGCCATGATTACTTATTCTCCGGTGAGAATAGTAATGATCAGTTTTAGCAATGAAGTACGGGTTCTGATCTGATATAACCAGAAGCCAAAGTCATTTATTCTCCGGTGAGAATAATTGTAGATCCCAGTACAGTGCAATCACCAACAAATCAACAATAATTAATCAATGAAGAACAATATCTGAGCCACAAGTGATTAAATGTAACAATCAAAGGTTTAGGTTTACAGAGAGAATATCTGATTAGGGAATGTAAACCTAATGACTAGCAATCTAATAATGATTTTTCTAACCTGAAATATGATCTAAAACACGCCTTATATATGGCGCTTACAAAGCTTAATGGGCTTTATAGGCTTTGGGCCCAACTAATAAATAAAACTACGAAAGAATTATAATTCAACCCCTTATAAATGCTCTATACAACTTTCAACACACAGGACTTTCAGTCCTAACAATCTCCCCCTAAAGTTAAATAAGGCATTTATCTTCTTGAGAACTCCAGGCATTGATCTTCTTTAAATCTTCAGGTTTGATCTTCTTTCCCTCTTGAATCTTTGAAGAACTTTGGTGTTACGTGTCTTCATGTCTTTTCAAACTCCCCTTTGAATAAAGTTCTTGGTCTTCATATTTCAACTTTGTAACCAGATTCAATGTACAGTAGCCTCGACTGAATGCACTATCATGCAGCTTTCAACTGTAGAAACACAACACATCGGATCAGCACACAAGAAAGATAATGTGCGAGTTATGTGACATTCCACAGTGCAACTTCAGTTTAAAACAAAGAATCTGTCTTTGAACCGCGACTTGAAAATGCTTTCAGCTTAAGAACTTGTTTCAATCAGCTCGTAGGAGGAACAAACTTGTAGCAGACACCACATGATACAGGATAAAAGAAATGCAATAAAATATTTCCTGCTGCAATCTTTGAATCTAAAGACTTTTCACCCTCAGATTTAAGACTTTGAAATTGAACTTTGTAAATCTCTCCCCCTTTTTGATGATTGTTGTTAGAGCACAGATTTATTGGATTCAAGATCATAAAGATCGAAGACAAAAGTTCAAGAAGTCAAAGGCTGAAAGTCAACTCTCATGGAAAGTCAAAGTCTTTTGTTAATAAAGTCAAAGTCAACATATTGTATTTTTGTTTTTCCTTTGTAATTGTCAAGGGTATAAATACCTTGTTTCCTTGTTGTTGAAATAAGGTATAAATCAGAAGTAGATGTACATAAATCAGAGAAGAGGAGATTAGAATATCATTCTAGTGAGAGATTAGTGAGACAAAGTTGCAATTTGTAATCTTGATGATTATATCAATGACATGTGATTACGATTCTTCATCTTGATTGTTTGTTAGCAATTAGAACTTGAAATAGGGAATCTCAATTGGTATCAAAGCAGATCCAACTATGAAATCAGATCAAGAAATGTTCGACACTGTGTTCATCAAAGTCCAGATTGATTTCTGAGTTTTAGTGTGATTTAAAAGTTGTAATCGATCAGGTTTTGTGTGATTAGTGATTTCGATCGAGTCTGTATGGTTTAATTTCAGTATTGCACTGTAATAGATTTGTAATTTTGGATTTTGTTGAAGTTTTTGTTCACGAGTTCATACGCACTGTATCATCGATCGTTTTGTATTTTGAGTGTTTGTTTTTTTAAATTCTTGTATTGTAATATGTTCTTTTGTTAAATTCGAGGATTTCTGCAAAGTTTTGAAGCAATTGAAGAAGTTTTGAGTCGAAATTCGACGAAAAAGTGAAGTTTTGGTCGACTTTCTGAAGAACACGCAAGGAAATCTGAAGAACGCGCTAGATCTGCAAAACGCGCAAGTTCTTCGATAGAACGCGCAAGCTGAAGAATTTCATTTTTGGCCAAAACGCGCAAGACGTTATTAGCGAGTTCTTAGAACACGCAAGGTGTTATCTACAAGTTTGGAGAGTTGAGAATTTTTTTCTAAGTGTTGGAACGCGCAAGCTGTGGTTAGCGAGTTTGCTCAAACGCGCAAGTAGTGCCTAGCGAGTTTTGGGAACACACACATCTCTATTAGCGCGTTTTAACGTGAATAGTTACTTGCGTGTTTAGGCATTAGCGAGTTTCATCGAGAATAGTATCTTGCGAGTTTCAACGATTAGCGAGTTTCACCAACTAGCGAGTTTATTAAAACACGCAACCCTTTGCGTGCGAGTTTCACAAACACGCAAGTTGAAGCCTACGAGTTTTTTTTGTGAATAGCGGGACCCCCGTGCTAAGTCTGCGGAGGGGGACATAGTTCTGATTGTGATCAAAATTTCTGAATTTTTATTTCAAGTTTTTCTGTATTCTTGAGATTTCATTTGGATTAACGATCAAGTTCAAGTTCTTTTTGTAATAGATATACAAGATGGGATATTTTTCTGATGATGACGAAAAGAAGATTTCCAAGCTCAAATTAGAGAATACAAATCTTGCTTCCTCAGTTGACTGCTACTCAAAGAGATCAAAGAGATACAATGATGAAAGGAAGATACCGAGAGAAGAAGTTAGTGCTTTAAAGACTATTAATGAAGATCTTCTAAAACAGACTTCTAGGCTTAATGAAGAAAGGGTCTTGTTTTTGGAAGCTGAGAACACAAAGTTGACAAGCAAAATCTTTGACTTGGAATATCAGATAATCCAAATCCAGCAGCAAGCATCTGTTGAAACTTATGAGGAAAAGATTAAGAGTTTGGAAGATGCTGATGTTGAGCTTCGAAAGAAAATATCTGATTTGGAACAAAAGATGGTCAAAGATAGAGATGACTTTGAGAGTGAAAAGAAAACATTTGCAAAGAAGTTCTCAGAATTTTCTAGAAAATGTGCTGAAGAGAAGAAGACGGTTGAGCTTAAATGCATTAAGCTTTCTCAACAAGTTTCTGATTTTGAGATACTGATCATTATTGAAAGAGAAAAGTTTGCAAAGGATAAAAAGGAAATTGAACAGAAGAACGTTGGATTTTTTAAAGAGATATCTGATGGACGAAAGAATGTGGAAAAAGATTTTGAAGAAGAAAGAAATATATTTGAGGAACAAATCAAGAAGCTTACTAAAAAGTTATCTGAACTGTCTGAGAGTGCACTGAAAGAGCAGATAACGAAGTCTGAATTCAAGAAGAAGATTGACCTACTCATTGAAGAAAGAGACAATTTATCTTTAAAGATAAAAGAGCTTGAAAAGATTGTTTCAAAGGTGGTGGTGACTGAGCATACGACTCCAGAGTCCAAAATCCACTCACCTAGAAATAGTTCAATTGGTTATTTCAAGACAGCTGCAGGCTCATATCAGAAAACTGTTTCATCAAGAAGGTCAGTTAATTCATTTGATCAGATTCGTACTACAAACATTTTCTATGATCAAAATGTAGATGGTTCAAATACACAAAGAAGAAGGAGAAGTAGAAGATATGAAGAAGAAAAGCTGGCATGGAGAGTAAAAACAATTGAAGATAAGAAGAATGATGAGAAGAAGAAAGAAAAGAAAGGAAAGAAGAAAGAGAAGACAAGTAACAAATCATGTATACATGCATCAACAGTCAAGAAGAACAAAGTGCTAAAAGGTAAACCTTATCTTGCTTATTCGAGAGATCAGTTGATCAGGTTATCTAAAAAGAGGTATTGTTCTTACTGTCGTACTTATGATTTTGTTCATAAAGCTAGTGATCATTACTGGTATGGTTCTTACTCGATTACTCCCATAAGAACTTCAACTAACATTTATGGACCCAAATACTAGTGGGTACCAAAACCGAAAACTGATTATGTGTTGCAGGCATTAACTGTCAAAGGGGAGTAATAGAACCAAGGCTTCTAAGTACATCAGCTTAGGACCCGTACTTCAACGAAGTTTGACTTCTAAACATAACAGTTTAGGACTCGTACTTCAATATTGAAAAAGATGTTACTCCCGAGCTGATATGAAGATTGTACTCAGATACTCAGAAGAGGAAATCAACCTTCAAGGGGGAGTACATATTTTTTTCTGAAATTTTTGCATCCGATAGATATGACGAACTACATTCCAAAAGAGAATTGTAGATCTCTATCATGTGCTTTATAACTGCCAAATTTCAGATGCATATTTTCAGGGGGAGTAAGGATATGATTTATGATTATCTTAGATCAAAACTCGTACAATCAACGTTTTATTGTTTTATGTATTTTCATTTTGAATAAATTTTGTGAATAAAGTTGCTTTGACTAGACTTTGAGACTTTTTGCAGGATGAGAGAAGCTTACACGATCATATCTTTATGACTTCAACTGACTTCATGAGAATTAAGATTGAGCGAAAAGGTAAATTTCTTATCTTAATCTCATATGTATCTAAAAGAAGGACAAATTTCAGATATGAAAACATGATTTTCTTAAATGTTCAAACCACTTCCCGATTCATAATCAGATTTTATAATTTGGAAGTGTGATTTTAAATGTTTTCATTTTATTTTGTTCTTAAATGTTTCTACAAACCGTGTGTTTCTAAAGATAATTACTTGTGTATTGTCTTTTCTATATACTTTTCAAGTATTCACACACACCGGTTTGATTTTTTTGTTTAAATTGTTCTTACGATGTCTCATATTGAAACATATTTTCGATGGTAAGACACCCCGCTTGTATTTCAATGAATTTTTGAGCGATATTTCATTTCGAAGCATTTCATTCAAGAATGTCTATATTTTGTTTCATATAGACAATATCCATTATTCTTGACCATAAGCCTTGGTAGATATATCATCTCATTTCTGATTATTTTCATACAATGTCAGATTTTCAAACAAGCCTCTTGTAGATCCCAGTGCAGTGCAATCACAAGTAGATATGAACAAAGATGAACAGATTATAGGCCACAACAACTAGTCATATGATTGATAATACTTCAAAGGGTTAAGGTTTACATAGAGAATTTCTGATAAGGGTATGTAAACCTACTGACTAGAAAATTGAATAATGATTTTCTGACCCTCTAACTGTCTAAACTGTTCCACTATTCGACCCCAATTATGAGATAAATAATGCCTTTATATACCAGGCTTACAAGGCCTAATGGGCTTATGGGCTTGGGCCCATCTAACAAAATAACTATTAGATAATTACAAATTGAACCCTTATAAATACTTTATTCCACTTTCAACGCACAGGACTTTTAGTCCTAACAATCTCCCCCTAAAGTTGAATAAAGCATGAAAAACTTTAGGCCTTGATCTTCTTTCCCTCTTGAATCTTTGAAGAACTTTGGTGTTGCTTGACTTCATGTCTTTCCACGCTCCCCCTTGAATAAAGATCTTTGTCTTCATAGTATCAAATTTGTAACCAGATTCAATGTACAGTAGCCTCGACTGAACACACTATCACGCAGCTTTTAACTGTAGAAACTCAATCACATCGGATCAGTACACAAGAAAGATAATGTTAGAGTAACGTGACTTTCCACGGTGCAACTTCAGTTTAAAACAAAGAATCTGTCTTTGAACCACGAGTTGAATAAGCTTTCAATTTAAGAACTTGTTTCAATCAGCGCGTAGGAGGAATAGTGAAGAAACTTGTAGCAGACACCATATGATACGGGAAAGAAGAAATAAAATCTTTGAAATCTTCATCTTTGAAAATTGAAACAACATCTTCATCTCTTTGATCTCTAGACTGTGTTCAGAAATAACTTTCTTTCTTTAAAACTTTAAAATTGAACTGAACTTTTTCTCCCCCTTTTTGATGATTGTGAGCATCAAGATCATCAAAACTTCTTCAATGTCAGCATATTCTTTGATCTCCCCTTTATGATAAGATGACATTCTCCGCATTTTGATCTGAGTATCCGTCAATTCATAAAATATATATATCCGAATCTTTTCAAATTCAGATATAATAGGAATTGAAAACCTGAATCAACAAATGATACAGTTAGTATGCCTGTAAGTAGCACGAAGCCACTTTGTACAACTGATGTACTTTGGAAAGGAGCTTTTGTGATGTTCACTCCTCCAGGGCTTCCATTCAATCATCGAAAAACCACAAAGGAATTTTCTATGAATGTTATGACAAGAAAACTCATTCCTTGTGTGCTCGTGCAAGTGTAGAAATGATTGAAGCTACTTAGATTGATCAGGCTCAAATTGTGTAAACTGTTGAGACAACAACAGATATTACATGGACTCAATGTCATGAAAGAGGTGCGAAGGTGGGGCAACTTTCTTTCTTTTTCAATATCTAAATCTTCCAAATGAAGATTAGATAGCAGATATGTTGCGTCCCCAAAGAAAATGAAACATTTCTTTGTTAAGAAAGAAACGAGTGGTTGGTGGGGTTAATGCAAGAGTTGGCATGGGCTAGGTGCCTTTTCAATGATGGTCACCAAAGAATGTGAACCAATCAGAATATGTGGCTGCCCGGCTCAGAAAGTGGTTGGTGCATAGTTTTCATATTCTTTTAACTCTGTTCTCACACCCTCTTTCTTTTTAACATTAAAGCTCACTTCTAACCAAACTCTCTTTTTCATTTTTCCGCTCAGCACAATGAGAAAAACTCAACCCGATGAGTTATCTCCCCCACTCTTTGATTTATGACCCCTCACCCCTCAAATCACTCTAGGATAACTTCCGGGGTAGGAAACACTGGTTTACGTGAATCCATGGAAGTTCTGTTTAAGTTCTCACACAAATCCCATGTAAGTCCTAAAAGGAATGTTTGCTCAACAGGTTAATTTGAACAGTTAAGCACAAACTGTATGATAGCATTGTAAAAAAAATATATGCTCAGGAGATTTGAGCAATTGAACTTTGAAAATCCGATAATGTATCAATCAGATCAACTTAACTGGTTAGGGTATCAAAGAATTGGATATTTTGTTTATATGAACAAATATAAACAATTTAGCACTGAAAGCACAACATTAGAAATTATGATTGATGCTCAACAACATTGAATTTCAAACGGGGGTATTACCATCGAAAAATTGTTTCTCTATGAGACATGGTAATAACAAATACAAATGAAGTACTGAACCTGTGTGTGTGAATACGTTACAGTATAAGGATAAGATAATACGCAAGTATTGATCTTTAGAAACACACAGTCAGTTAAATATTTAAAGCTCAAAAAAGAAAAACATTTAAATTCACACTTCTAGATTCATGAAACCTTTTGAGAACCAGAAGTGGTTTGAACATTTCAGAATACGTTTTTCATGTTTGAAAGTTGTTCTTCTTTCAAACAATCAGAGATATAGATCAGAAGATACTTACTTTTAAGCTCCCCCTCAAATCATGATACAATGATTTAGGTCTTTTAAGCTCCCCCTGGATATTTGCAAAATATCCAGGTCTGAACGTTGAAGAACGGGTCCTGATCTGTCATGTGATCAGAAGCCAAACTTCGTTGAAGTCCGGGTTCTAAGCTGATTTACTTAGAAGCCATTGTTCTTCTACTCCCCCTTGACAGTAGGTGCCTGCAACAAAGAATCAGTTTTCGGCTTTGGTACCCACTGGTATTTGGGTCCTCGAATGTTAGTTGCAGTTCTTGTGGGGGATATAGAATAAGAACCATACCAGAAATGATCACTGGTTTTGTGAATGTGATAATGTGTATGACAATAAGAACAGTGGTATTTCTTACCTGATAACCTGAGTAATTGATCTCTCGAGTAGATATGATCAGGTTTACCTTTATGCACTTTGTTCTTCTTGGCATTGACCGCATGTACACATGATTCTTTTTCTTTCAGCTCATCTTCAACTGGTTTCTTCTTCCAGACCAGTTCCTCATCTTTGTATCTCTTTCTTCTAGAGCGTGTTCCTGAACCATCTATATTGCTATCATAGAAAAGGTTAGTTTTACGAATCTGATCAAAAGATTTAACTGACCTTTGTGTAGAGACAGATTTCTGATTTGATCTTGATACAGACTTTTCAAGCACTTTAATCGTTGAAGCGAAGTTGTCTCTTTCTTGAACAAGCATGTCAATCTTCTTCATGAACTCAGACTTCGTTTTCTGCTCTTTTAGTGCCTTCTCAGATAGTTCAGATAACTTGGCAGTAAGCTTTTTGATCTCAGTCTCAAACAAGCTTCTTTCTTCTTCAAATCCCTTCTCAGCATTGTTTCTTTGGCCAGATGTTTCTTTGAAGACACCAACATTCTTTTGTTCAATGTCCTTATTCTCTTTGGCAAACTTCTCTTTTTCTAGAATGATTGCTTTCTGAAAATCAGAAACTTGCTGAGAAAGTTTTATGCATTTCAGCTCAACTTCTTTCTTCTCATCAACACATTTTCTCGAGAATTCTGAGAACTTCTTTGCAAAAGATTTCTCTTTAGTCTCAAAATCAGATTTGTGTTTAGCAAGCAGTTGCTCCAAATCAGATAAACGCTTTTGAAGACCTGCATTTGCATCTTTCAGTTCAGAAATCTTTTCCTCAGAACTTTCAACAGAGATTATTTGTTGAGTTTTAGCTTCCAAAATAGAGATCTTTCCTTTTAGCTCAGAGTTCTCAGCTTCCAATTCTCTTCCTGTTAATAAACCCTTTGTCCCTAACACCAACCATTCAGTACAATCCCACCGCTCTTTTCCTGTCATTTTGTTAGAATTAATTTGACCAATAATTTCACTGAAAATGTCACTAATAAATTCATTAGAGATACTACTTGTCATATAATTTCGAGCTACATTGTTAGCCCACTCTCTTTTCTCCTTTTCCACAGGAGAAGCTTCTGTCTGAATTTGGGATTGCATCTCCCCTTCAGTCAAAGATAATCTGATGTAGGGACCCACCTCATATTCATCTATATAGTTCAAAAAATGAACTTTCCACTCTTCATATTCTCTTTTGGACTTCAGCCTTGGTAGGTACACCATTTTGATCGTTTCGAATAGAATGTATTCGCTCCGGTTTTGAAGAGTGATGAAACTTGAAAGTGCAGGGACCAAAAGTGACAAAATGTGAAACTTGAAAGTTTAGGGTCACAAATGACACGCTGAATCCTTGAAGTACGGGGTCTAAAATAAATGCACTGCAAAATGATCGTGAGACAAAAAATTTGACCTTTATTTTTTTTTTTTTTTTTTTTTTGAAACACCCGGTCAAGCAGGGGTCCGGTCGAAGCAAAGGACCGGAATATGGAAGATACCAGTCGAAGGTAAGATCGGAGTAAGCAAGTACCCGGTCAAAGGGTAAGACCGGAGTAGCAAGTACCCGGTCGAAGGGTAAGGTCGGAGAATACACGAATCCGGTCGAAGGTGCAAGACCGGGGAATAACGTATCCGGTCGAAGGTGCAAGACCGGGGAATAACGTATCCGGCCGAAGGTGCAAGACCGGGGAATAACGTATCCGGTCGAAGATGCAAGACCGGGGAATACCTTATCCGGTCGAATGACTATCGGTCAAAACTATAAAATCGATAATCACATATAACAGATAAGATCGATAACAAATACGACCGATAAACACGATGAATCGACCGAAGAACACGTTGAAGTTCTGGGATTCGACCGAAACCCAACCCAGAAACTTTTATCCTTCGATCGAATGAAACACAGAAAATCAAACAAAAATTCAACCGGATGCGATAGAAAACACAGAAAACTCACTTAGACCGATGTTTTGCAAAAATTAGAACTTTCCAGATTCGATCGATAGATATTAATTTTCCAGAAAAGAGAAAAAAATTCGATCGAACATAACAAAACTTTAACTTTGCAGAAAAAGATTAAACAGATAAGAACGGAATGCAAACACTAACAATCAATTAAAGCAATTCAAGCAATTATCACAAGTAATTGATTTTAGGGTTTTAGACAAACCTTTTTTACTGGATCAAACCTTTTTGCCTATCTGCTCTGATACCAATTGTAGATCCCAGTGCAGTGCAATCACAAGTAGATATGAACAAAGATGAACAGATTATAGGCCACAGCAACTAGTCATATGGTTGATAATACTTCAAAGGGTTAAGGTTTACAGAGAGAATTTCTGATAAGGGTATGTAAACCTACTGACTAGAAAACTGAATAATGATTTTCTGACCCTCTAACTGTCTAAACTGTTCCACTGTTCGACCCCAATTATGAGATAAATAATGCCTTTATATACCAGGCTTACAAGGCCTAATGGGCTTATGGGCTTGGGCCCATCTAACAAAATAACTATTAGATAATTACAAATTGAACCCTTATAAATACTTTATTCCACTTTCAACGCACAGGACTTTTAGTCCTAACACCTCTTGTATTCATATTCATTCATTCAATATACTTGTTTGACAATATTTCAATGTTTCAAATGCTCAAATATTCATGATTATATTTTATGAACATACATTTATCTGACATTTGTATATGCGCTTTAACTAATCAAGTTAAAACATTTGAACAACTTATGCTTTATAGGAAATATGGGTTCTTTGTGCTAGGAATTAACTGAACTTCTATGAAAATTACATTAACCAGTGATTTCTACCCAAGAAGTTAATCCTTAGTGATTGAGTGTGAGGAGTCTAAAAGAAATGAGTGTGGGTGTGATGAGGTAAAATGTAAAGGAGAGTTTGGTTAGATGTGAGCTTAATGATAAAAAGAAAGAGGGTGTCAGATCAGAGTAAAAGAATATTAAACTCTTCACCAACTACTTTCTGAGCCGGGCAACCACATTACTAGCATTTCACAATTCTTTGGTGAACGTTATTGAAACAGGGAACTAGCCCATGCCAAATCTTGTTAAAAACCCCACCAGCCACTCATTTTCTTCTCAAAAGGAAAATGTTTCACATTTTCAAGGGGACGCAACACATATGCTATATGGTTTTCATTTGGAAAATCTGGATATTGAAAAAGAAGGAAGTCTGCCCCATCTTCGCACTTCAATCATGCTCATTGAGTCTGTGTTTATCTACAATTGTCTCAGTGGTTTACACAATGTTGAGCCTTACTTAAAGCAATCATCCGTGCTTAATTCTTTTTATACTTGCACGAGCACACAAGGAATTTGTTTCTTTGTCATAACATTCATAGAAATTGCCTTTGTGGTGTTTCGATGATTGGATGGAAGCCCTGGGGGAGTGAACATCAAAAAGCTCCTTTCCTATGTGTATCCGTTACACAGTGACTTAGTGTTACTGACAGGCATCTTAATTGATTCATTTGTTGATTCAGGAGTTACCTTTCTTACTTTGTCTGATTTTTGAAAATATCTAGATGAATATCTTGGTTACGGATCAATGAATCAGAGACTCTTGACAGATTAGATTGGTCACAGACATTTCTTGGAGAAAGTTTTGATGATATCGATGCTCAAATCATCAAAAAGGGGGAGAAGAATACAATAAATGTTTGAGTCAGATATGTTAAAGTTGAGAGAAAAATGTTCAAGAATTGATTGTTAAAGGAAGATTGTTGTTCAAAGACGAAAAGAGTTCAAAGATTTTAGTTTGTTGAAGATAATTCGTTTGTTGAAGATAATTTGCTGAAGCAATCAGATTGGTGTCTAAAAGAGATTTGGTTACAACCTTTGGGAGAGAATGCTACTCTGTTTAAAGATCAGATGTTTAGAAGATTGATGAATGTTTTTGAAGATAAAGTTTATAAAAGAAGAATTTCATCGTGTTAAGGGGGAGTTTGTAAATCATGTTTGTATCAAAGGATAGATTATAAGAGAAGATAAAGGTTGATCAAAGGGGGAGCTTAATCAAATCGAGCTTAAAGAGAAAAGATCGTATTGCTAAATCGTTTAGTAATGATCTTGATCCAAAGGGGGAGATTGTTATAGCACAGATTTATTGGATTGAAGATTATAAAGATTGAAGACAAAAGTTCAAGAAGTCAAAGGCTGAAAGTCAACTCTCATGGAAAGTCAAAGTCTTTTGTTAATAAAGTCAAAGTCAACATATTGTATTTTTATTTTTCCTTTGTAATTGTCAAGGGTATAAATACCTTGTTTCCTTGTTGTTGAAATGAGGTATCAATCAGAAGTAGATGTAAATAAATCAGAGAAGAGGTGATTAGAATATCATTCTAGTGAGAGAGTAGTGAGAGAATGTTGCAATTTGTAATCTTGATGATTATATCAATGACATGTGACTACGATTCTTCATCTTGATTGTTTGTTAGAAATTACAACTTGAAATAGGGAATCTCAATTGTGAACATCATGATCATCAAAACTCTTCAATTTCAACACATTCTTTGATCTCCTCCTTTGTGATAATTTGACATTCTCCTCCCTTTGATCTAAGTATCCGTCAATTCATGAAATGTATATATCCGAATCTTTTCAAATTCAGATATAATAGGAATTGTAAACCTGAATCAACAAATGATACAGTTAGTATTCCTGTAAGTAGCACAGAGCTACTTTGTACAACGAATGTACTTTGGAAAGAAGCTTTTGTGATATTCACTCCCCAGGGCTTCCATTCAATCATCGAAAAACCACAAAAAAAATTTCTATGAATGTTATGACAAGAAAACTCATTCCTTGTGTGTACATGTTAGTGTAGAATGATTGAAGCTACTTAGCTTTCTCAGGCTAAAAAATGTGTAAACTGTTGAGACAGCAACAAATATTACACGGAGTCAATGTTCATGAAAGAGGTGTGAAGGTGGGGCAACTTTCCTTCTTTTTTAATATCTAAATCTTCCGAGTGAAGACTATATAGCATATGTTCTGTGTCCCCAATGAAAATGAAACATTTCTTTTTCGGGAAAGAAATGAGTGGCTGGTGGGGTTATAGCAAGAGTTGGCATGGGCTCACTGCCTGTTTCAATGATGGTCACCAAAGAATGTGAACCAATCAGAAGATGTGGCTGCCCGACTCAGAAAGTGGTTGGTGCAGAGTTCTGATATTCATTTAACATTGTTCTCACACCCTCTTTCTTTTTGTCATTAAAGCTCACTTCTAACCAAACTCTCATTTATATTTTACCGCTCAACACAATGAGAAAAACTCAACTGGATGAGTTATCTCCCCCACTCTTTGATTTAAGACCCCTCAACCCTTAATCACTCAAGGATAACTTCCGGGGTAGGAAACACTGGTTAACGTGAATCCATGGAAGTGCTGTTTAAGTTCTCACACAAATCCCATGTAAGTGCTAACAAAGAATAGATGCTCAACAGTTTAACGAAATAGTTAAGTACAAAGTGTATGATAACAATGTCAAAATGTATGCTCATAAGATTTGAGCAATTGAACTTTGAAGATTTCTCAAAACAAAGATATTGAATGAAAGAAAAGAAATCAAAAGAATTGTTTTGAGAATCTGACAATGTATCAATCAGATGAAATGAAATGGTTAGGGTATCAAAGAATTGGATATTTTGTTTATATGAACGAATATAAACAATTTTGCAATGAAAGCACAAGATTAGAAATTATGATTGATGCTCAACAACATTGAATTTCAAACGGGGTACTACCATCGAAAAATTGGTTCGTTATGAGACATTGTAATAACAATTTCAAATAAAATACTGAACCGGTGTGTATAAATACTTGATAGTATATGGACAAGATAATACGCAAGTATTGATCTTTGGAAACACAAGGTCAGTTAAACATTAAAGCTCAAAATTGAAAAACATTTAAAATCACACTTCTAAATTCATAAAATCTTTTGAGAACCAGAAGTGGTTTGAACATTTCAGAAAACGTTTTTCATGTTCGAAAGTTGTTCTTCGTTCAACCAATCAGAGATCTAGATTAGAAGATATTTACCTTGAAGCCCCCACTCAAATCATGATAAAATGATTTATACTCTGATAAGCTCCCCCTGGATATTTGCAAAATATCCATACTTCTTAACTTTGAAAAAGTCAGCTGCAGAAAAACAGTTAAAAAATCCGAGTGCTGATTTGAATTAATCAGAAGTCATAATAAATTTACTTCCCTTGAAATTATGCATCAGCAGATCTATCAGTGAAAAGGTACAGGATAGAGATCCACAATTCCTTCTGGAATGTAGTCCGTCATATCTCTGTAATGCATATTTCAGAATATATAAGTACTCCTCCTAGAATGTTGATCTTCTCATTTCAGCTCGGGAGTATTGTTAAGTCTAATTTTGTAATAATCATTGTATTTATTTTCTAGCTTTTACTGTGCTTTATGTTCTTTTCTATTTTGTAAATGCTTGGGGTATTTAAGTCCCCTTAGAGCCTTTGTTTTGTAACTTTGGCAATTACATTTCAATACATCTGTGAACTTTTCGCTTCAATATTTTCTCTCTCTACTTTCTCTCTCTAAAGAAATAGTGATCTAGGACTCTCAATTGGTATCAGAGCAATCTGAATCTTGAGAGGATTGAGAGATTGTTTTTCTAAATCTGAATTTGTGATTGAAATCGAAAATTTGATCGATTTTCTTGAATTTTTCAAGAAAATCTCGTTTTCTTGATTTCTCATAAAAATTTGGATATGTTTGTGTTGATCCAAACTCTCTCAGTGATTTGATAACGACCCTCTTTTATACTTAGTGAAAGTTACGTTATTATATGTATTAGTGTTTCATCATCAGCGATCAGACTGAGTCTGTTCAGTTATCGCTGATGACCTTTCTGTAAACATTAATATGTATGTGTTTCACTTTCAGCGATCAAACTGAGTCTGTTCAGTTATCACTGATCGTTTCCTCTGTAACACAGTTAACGTAATCCCTGAAGACAAGTCTCGCGTCAACATAGTTCATAACTGAATCGAAGACGAAGCCACTGAACAATAGATAAGTCTACTAGTGACCTGATGCGGATATCAGCGAAGACCAGACAAATCTACTTACGCGAAGAAGCCTGAGGAAAAGCTTCAGCGATAGCTGAACTTCTTTATCTCTGGAAGAAGAGATACTCAGCGATCAACGATCACAAAGCTTATGCCTCAAGTTTTCTTTTGTCTTACCTTGCACAACCAGTACGATGTGTCAGAACGGACAAGTCTCTGCCACAAATCGTACACCAACTCTGTCAACTACACTGTTCATAAAGTGGCCAAAAGCATGTCTCTAAAAGTGAGACTACCAAAGCCAATCTATGAATGCCACGTGTAAACTACCCTGCCATGCATTTAATGCATAGGGTATAAATAGGAAGCTCACTCCTTCATCTGAAGGTGTGCTCAATCCTTGAACTCCAAAATAGAAACCCTTGTTTTCTATCTCTCTAAAAATCCCCCATTCTCTGAATTTCTTGTGCAACCATCTTAGTGTTTCTTAAGTTTGTTTAGATTGAGTTTGTCTTAATCTTATTCCGCAACAAACTTGTAAATTGTATTTTGATTTATCAATAAACAATTTATTAAACTTTAATTTCTGTGTTTGTATTCAACCCCCCCCCCCCCCCTTCTACAAACTTGTTAAGCACCTTCGGGACCAACAAGTGGTATCAGAGCAGTTTGTTTAATCAAATAAACAAGATCTTGCTGTATACTCTTCCTTGCTATTCTAAAATGGCACTAAACACAAACACAAACTACTATGATAATGGTTCACTTTCTAAACCTCCTCGATTTAGCAGAGATAACTTTTCTCTATGGAAAAATCGAATGATGCTATTTCTTGAAGGTGCGGATCCTACTATACCTGAATATATAGAAAACGGACCCTATGAACCTGTTAGAATTATAGCTGCGGTTCCCGCTACTGCCACCACTGAAGTTGTCCCTGAACGATATGTCGTTAAGGAAATAAGACAGTGGAGTGATGAAGATAAAAAGAAGGTAGGCATAGATGCAAGAGCAAAGACCATTATATCAATGGCTCTGCCTGATGAAGTTTTCCATTCCATCATGCATCTAAAAACTTCTAAAGAAATGTGGGAAACCATATGTGTTCAATATGAGGGCACCACTGAAATCCAAGAGACCCGAAAGATTAACTTGGTAAGACAGTATGAAAGTTTTATCGCTGGTAAGAATGAATCTCTTTCTGACATTCATCAGCGGTTTAACTGCCTGATCATTGACCTAAGAACTGTTGGAAGGACCTATTCTAATTCTGAGGTCCTAACAAAATTCTTGGAAAGTCTTCCTGAAAGCTGGGACAGTTATTCAATATGTCTTAAGCTGACAAAGGACTTACATACTCTCTCTCTAAGCACTCTGTATGGAATATTGCTCAACTATGAGCAATCTAATCTCCTGAAGAAGAATCTTGTAAAAGATTCTAAAGACTCCAAAAGCACTGCTGTTGCTTTAGTCTCATCAGAGATAATTCCATCCCAGCGATCTACTCTCACCATCACTGAGTTAGATTCTGAATCTGAGGATTTATCAGACCCTGATCTTTCAGAGTTTAATGAGTCCTTAGCACTCTTGACAAACTCTTTTAAGAGATTTGCAAGAAAGAGTAACTTCCGAAGAAGTAAACCTCTCTCTCTTACTGAAAAGCCAAAATCAACTCCGGTTGATAAGGCTACAGCCACTTGCTATAACTGCGAAAAAATTGGACATTTTGCTAGTGAGTGCAGGTCTAAGAAGGTCTTCAAACCTTCTACCTCAAGAAGATCCAGTGATGACAAATACCATAAGCTGAAAAACAAATATCAAAAGCTGAAAAGCTATCAGCAAAAAGGTAAAGGTCTCATCGCTGAAGAACATGACTGGGCTGAATCAGAAGAATCATCTTCTGATGAAGAAGAAGTCGCTAATCTTTGCCTCATGGCTGAGATTAAGGAAGAAGTAGAAGAACCATCTGAACCTTCTATGAGCTACATATCATCTCAGGTATCTATCTCTACAAATCCCTCTCTGCCTGAAGCTGAGAGAAGTCGCGCTGTTGATGTGCTGACGATTGACCTTTATAATGCTCTAAACGACAAAACTCAAGCTGAAAATAAAAATGTTTATTTAACACAAGAGCTAGAGAAATGTCATGAAAAGATCAGTGAACTAAATCTTTTAGAAGAAAAGCTAAAAGATCAAGTCATTATAAATGAAATCATCAGCATTGAACGCGAACAAGCCATCGCTGCTCTAAAAGCAGAAAAGGCTCATGTTGAAAAATGGTGCAAATCATCAACAAAGATCTCTGAGATAATAAATGCTCAAACTCCTGAAAGTGATAAAACTGGTCTTGGTTTTTGGACACCACAGGATGATCCTAAAGAAGAAAGTTCCTCGCTTAAGTTTGGAACTTTTGTCACATCTTTCTTTGACACTTCTTATAATCAATTCTATCCCTGTTCTTCTTCTAATCCCATCCCTGAGGAGATATCTGCAAAATCTAAGCCTGCAGATAAAGGAAAGTCTATTCTCTCTCAGAAGGCTTCCAAGAAAACCAAACTGAAAGTTCCCTCCAAACCTTCAGTGGATAAACCTTTTAGCTCAGTGACAGAAATCTTTGATATCTGTCCTCCAAAGCTGAAGGTTGATCTAAAGCCCCTGAAATCTGAAGAAATGAAAATTCCTCCCAGATCTCGTGCTAAAGGCATTCTTGGAGCTGGACCTGCTCATCTTAAGTTTTCAAAACCTTTTGGTTATAAATCCACCATCAGATATAGAAAATGTTATCACTGTGGATTCACTGACCATATTGCGAGCAAGTGTCCAAATACCACCGAAGCTGATAAAACAGCCAAAGTGAAGAAAAATGCCTCTAAGGCAAATAAAGTCACCAAAGTGAAAAATACCACTAAGGTTAAGAAATTAACCAAAGTGAAGATTACCACTGAAGCTGAATCTTCATCAGCGGTGAAGACTGCTGAATCTTCCTTATCCACTAACTCTGAAGGACCCATTGAAAAGTGGGTACCAAACAAAGCTTAATCTTCCTTATGTATGCAGGGATCAAAGGGCATCTGGTATCTCGATAGCGGATGTTCTCGTCATATGACTGGACAAAGAAACCTGCTCACTGAATACAAGGAAGAGAAAGGCCCCTCTGTTACCTTTGGTGGAAATGGAAAAGGATTTACCCGTGGGTTTGGTGTCCTCAGCAATGGGACAACTACCTTTCGAAGAGTCGCTTATGTAGATGGACTGAAGCACAATCTTCTAAGCATCAGTCAGCTATGTGACAAAGACTACGAAGTTCGCTTTTCTAAGAAAGCATGTTCAGTGGTAGATGAAAAAGGAAAACTTGCTCTCAGTGGTTATAGAAGAGAAAATGTCTATGTAATAGATATGGACTCTACTATCACTGATAACTTATGTTTTCTCTCTAAGGCCTCTTCTGATGTCAACTGGCTATGGCATAAAAGGCTCTCTCATCTAAACTTCAAAACCCTGAATTCTCTCTCATCTAAGGAACTAGTTTCTGGTCTTCCTCAGCACTCATATGCTAAAGAATCTCTCTGCTCAGCATGTGAAAAAGGAAAACAAACAAGAGCTAGTTTCAAGTCGAAACAAGTTTCCTCAGTAACAAGTCCTCTTCAGCTCTTGCATATGGATCTATTTGGCCCTGTCAATATCCAATCAATAGCTGGAAAGAAATATACGCTTGTCATTGTAGATGAATATTCTCGCTACACCTGGGTTATTTTTCTTCGCTGCAAGAATGATACTCCAGAAGAACTAATATCTTTTGTCAAAAAGATGGAAGTGCTGAATAATCTTACTGTTCGATCAATAAGGAGTGATCATGGAACTGAATTCAAAAATAGTTCCCTGAACAATTTCTTTGAGAACAAGGGAATCTCTCACAACTTCTCTTCAGTAAGAACACCTCAGCAAAATGGAGTCGCTGAAAGAAGAAACAGAACGATCATAGAAGCTGCTAGATCAATGCTCAGCGATTCTCACCTCCCTACTCAATTTTGGGCAGAAGCTGTAAACACTGCATGTTTTACTCAAAACAGATCGCTGATAATAAAGCGATTTGGGAAGACAGCTTATGAACTCTTTCTTGGAAGGAAGCCTTCTATCAGCTTTCTTCATATCTTTGGTTGTCAATGTTTTATCTTAAACAACAAAGATCAACTTGGAAAGTTCGACCCAAAAGCCGATGATGGAATATTTTTAGGATATTCCTCCATCTCAAAAGCCTACAGAGTTTTCAACAAAAGAAGACAAACCGTAGAAGAAACCATTCATGTCACGTTTGATGAAACGCGCTCAGCGAACTCTAAACCAATCGCTGACAATGAAGAACTGAATACTTGGATGATCTCTCACTATAAAGGAACTGAACCTTTCTTCTCAAACCAACAGCACACTGAAACTTCAGCTGCTGATGAAGAACCAAGTATCATACCTCCCACCGCTGAATCCAACTCATGGATTTCAGCTGAACCTCTAAACACACTTCTACCATCAAATCCATCTACGTCTGAAAACCCTTCTGAAAGTATTGGTGTATCTAATGTTCAACAATTACTAGCTGATGAACCTCAAGCATCTTCATCAGTGACTGCTCCTATTGTTGATCCTATCACTGAAATAAGCAATCTTGCTCCTGCTCAGAGATGGACCAGAGATCACCCCATAGATCAAATTCTTGGTAATCCAGATGCAGGTATTCAGACACGACGAAGCTCAGGTAATATCTGTCTCTTTGTAAATTTTCTCTCCTTAATAGAACCAAAGAAGACTGATGATGCCCTCAGAGATCCAAACTGGGTCAGCGCTATGCAAGAAGAGCTGACTGAATTCTCTCGAAACAAAGTTTGGAATCTCGTTCCTAGACCATCTGATAAAACTGTAATAGGCACCAAATGGGTGTTTAGAAACAAGTTAGATGAACATGGAATTGTAACCCGCAACAAGGCTCGACTTGTTGCTCAGGGATACAGACAAGAGGAAGGCATAGACTATGATGAAACCTTTGCCCCTGTGGCCAGGCTCGAAGCAATTCGACTATTCTTAGCTTATGCAGTCTATAAAGACTTCATCGTTTATCAAATGGACGTAAAATCAGCTTTTCTGAATGGAAAACTGAATGAAGAAGTTTATGTAGAACAACCACCAGGGTTCTATGACCCTAAGCATCCAAATTATGTTTATAAATTGGATAAGGCTCTCTATGGTTTAAAACAAGCCCCTCGTGCTTGGTATGACACTCTCTCATCTTTTCTTATCTCTGAAAATTTTGAACGTGGCAAGATTGATAATACGTTATTTTTCAGGAAGATAAAAGGTCATATAATTCTTGTACAAATATATGTCGATGACATAATATTTGGTTCTACTAACCCATCTCTATGTACTCGCTTCGCTGAAAGAATGAAGAAAGAATATAAAATGAGTATGATGGGTGAGCTGACATATTTTCTTGGTCTTCAGATTAAACAATCTGACAAAGGTACTTTTATCTGCCAAGGTAAGTATGTTAAAGACATGCTGAAGAAGTTTGATTTAACACAAACTTCAGCGATGAAAACTCCTATGGCACCACCACTGACACTTAACAAGGATCCATCTGGAAAACTTGTTAATGTCACTGCCTATAGAGGAATGATAGGCTCATTGCTGTATCTTACAGCAAGCCGACCTGACATCATGTACTCTACTTGTTTATGTGCACGCTATCAATCTGAACCCAAGGAATCCCATCTGATCGCTGTAAAGCGAATTTTCAGATATCTGAAAGGAACTCCTAACCTAGGTCTTTGGTATCCCAAAGACTCAGGGTTCGATCTAACTGGTTATTCTGATAGTGATTTTGCAGGCTGTAAACTTGACAGAAAAAGTACCACTGGTGGATGTCAACTCTTGGGAGGAAAGCTGGTAAGCTGGACAAGCAAGAAGCAAAATTCTGTGTCCACTTCCACAACTGAAGCTGAATACGTAGCCGCTGGAAGCTGTTGTTCACAAATCTTATGGATGAGAAATCAACTATTAGATTATGACCTTCAGCTGTCAAAAATTCCTATCTATTGCGACAGCACTAGTGCTATCGCTATAGCAAATAATCCAGTGCTACATTCAAAGACAAAACACATAGAGATCAGATATCACTTTATCAGAGATCATGTGATGAATGGTGATATTGAACTTCACTTTATCCTACTGACTTTCAGCTTGCTGATATATTCACCAAACCTCTTGATGAGACAAGGTTCAACTTTCTCATCAGTGAGCTTGGAATGCTGAACCTCGAAGAATAATTCTTCAGCGTTCATGTATTGTGTCAGTAATCAAAAGTTCCCCTCTCATCATTCTCTCTGATAAACATTCTGACTCTCAGGTATGTTCTCTCTTCCTCAAAGATGTTTTTCTTCAAAATATAAACTTTAATCACTGAACTTTCTTCAAATGATTAAAAGCTTTTTGAAAAATACATTAATCACTGATATTTCCATTCAGTGATCCTTTAAAAGGAAAATCTATCCCTATCTTTACAATCAGGGATACTTTTAAAAAGGAAAATCTATCGCTGATTTTTCTTCAGTGATCATTTCAACGGACAAATGAATAGTCTCTCTCCTCTATGACGTCATTTGAACCGACAATCCACGACATGCCTTTTCTGACATGTTCGTCCGTTGCCCTCCTATCCAATCAACTTCGTGGAACGTGTCAATGTCATGATGATTTCTTTTCCCGCTTCATTCTCTCTCTTATCTCTCTTCTCTCTCTTCGTATAAAAGGAATTCTTCTCTCCTTTATACGGTTTACGCTTTCAAAACTTTCAAAGCAAGAAACATTCTCTCAAGAACACTCAAGCAAGTAAACCCAGAATATTGAATCTGCAACTCTTTTTCTTCAAGATACACAGGTTTATTTCATGTTTATATGCTTTGTTCATATGCTTTTTATTCTTTTAAAATCCTACTCGCTTTCTATGGATTTTATAAAACGTTTTTTTTAAAACTAAAGATCATTCCTTCTGATTTTATGTTTTTAAATAAAAACCTTTTGGTTTTAAAGTGTTCTTCATTCTTTCTACCCAGAACACTATTTTTTCTCTTAAAAATAACTTGATAATTTTCCAGTTTCCCTTCTTCTATGGAAACTGGTAATCATATTATTTTTAATCTAAATCATTTCTTCTATTATGCCTCTTTCCATAACAGAAATGACACAGTCTTCAATCGTTGCTTCCAAGCATGTACGATTCGCCATCACTGAAGTTGAGATTACTAAATGTAATCATTTGGCCAGACTCGACTTCAAAGCTGACAAATACCCACATCTGGTGGAAGCTGCTGAATTCCTCAAGCAGTCATGCATAGCTTACGCGATCACTGTGGATCCTAAGCCCTCCAAGACTCTACTTCAGCAGTTCTGGTTCACTGCTGATGCAACTGAACTTACCAACAGGAAAGGCGAACGAGTCCCTGCTATCTCGTTCAGCACGGAATTAGGGCCAGGGAGCATGACCGCTCTTAGCCTCAGGAAATCTTTAAGATTCCCTGACAAACCAAAGAGTGGATTCGACGCACTCCCCACTGATGATGAGCTGATATTCTTCCTGGACGCAATGGGCTATTGTTGGGAAAACAAACCAAGATCTTCTATTCCTAACAAGAAGCTCACCAAGATTCTTAAAGCTCAGATGCCATCACAACTGAACTTTATCTTCTCGCACATAATTCAGTGCATGAGTGGGAAGAGTGGTTCGCTGGATCAAGCCAGCAAAACACAACTGCAGATGGCATACTCCGTTATCGCTGGTCAAAACTTTGACTACGCCACAGCCATCTTTGAAGATCTGAGGTCGAGATTAGAGAAGCCTGAACGAGATCCCAAGATCTCATATGTACGTTTCATATGTACGTATATCAAGTTCCTCTATCCCAACACCTATCCCACCAAAGATGATGGCACCTTTGCCAGGGTTGGTCAAAGATCACTGGAGGTCAAGCCACTCGCCGACGAGGTAAGTATCTCTCTCCTTCGCTCTCGTCTCTCTCTCCATTCTTCTTCATCTTCAGCGACCACGCAGACGGTTCCTTCGTCTGCTATCCCTGTCGCTACCACTACTTCTAAAAGACCATCAGCTAGTCCGATTGGTCCTTCCAAAAAGGCCAAAAAGACTAAGGAAAGTACACCTTCTAGTACTATACCTGAGGGAGCTTCTCAACAAGCTACCTTAGATGTTTTTGTGGGTCTTTCCTCCACAACTTCAGCAGTCACTCATACTGCCGTGTCAGCGATCTCACTCGCTGTCACATCATCAGTAACCCCACCTACTATCTCATTCCCTGAGATTAACCCCATCCCTACTTCTATTCCCAAAACTCTTCCCTTCTCTTCTCATTTGGTCTCTGAACCCGCCACCTCCTCTTTCCCTATAGGACCTGAGCATCAAACTTTTGAGGAATCTATGCAGTTCTACAAAATGTTTGATACGTCAGGTACACCTATACTCCTAAACACTTCTCTCCCCCCCTCTCCAAATAAGCCCATATCTGAACTAACATTATTTTCAGGTCCTAGCTTGGCGACTGTTGACACGCATGTCAACAGTCTAGGAGAAAAGGTGGATGCACTCACCAACACCATCAATGAAACCACCAACGCCGTCAATCAGGCTGGTGAGGAGCTGAAGAAGTTGACCGCCATTTGCTCATCTAAAGCTGAGAACTCTCAACTTTCAGCTCTTGAAGAACAAGTCGTCCAACTCAGAGAGTCCTCTCGACTCTTTCAAGGACGATTTGAGTCTCTTACAGCTGAAGTTCAGGGTCTCTCTTCCAAGGTTGACCTCTGCACGTCCCTTCTTCAGCAAATTCTACAGAAAGTCAATGCACCAGCTCCAGCGCTGCCTCCCTCATTCACTGAAGATGATCGTACCAACCTCAACATCGCTGTGGAATTCATTCATGATGCCACATGCGACATACCTGCGGTTGAAGACCGAGTTAAGCATCTGGAGGCTGACGTTCAAGTGCTAAAAGCTTCAACAGCTACTCCAGCAGCTGAACAATCCCCTACCGCTGATAATGACAAAGTGGGGGAGAAAACTGAAGAAACCTCTATTGCTGCTGGGGAAGCTAAGGAACCTCCCTCTCAATCTGAGGGGGAGAAGGCAAAAGAATCCTCATCGATTCACTCCATTCTCTTTGAAGAGGATGATGAAGAAGATGATGAAGAGGAAGATGATCTAGATCTTGTTGATCAAGAAAAGGATCAGCCCTCCGATGACGACGACGACGATGAAGACCAATCTATGTGGTTCTCTAAGCCGAACGTCGTATCAGGGACAACTTCGCAAGAGGTTGTCAAAACAGGGGTGAGAGGTGATACATCTTCAAGTGTTCCTTCGCAAAGCAAAGACAAGCAACCAATCGCTGAAGAATGCTTGAGGACTGGATCACAATCTGAGGGGGAGCATCCTTCTCAGGTATGTCTTTCAATTGTACCACTTTTCTACTCTTTCCAAACCCCTATGTCTTTCTAGCCTTTATCTCTCTCGTTCTAAAAATACACTTATCCCTTCTTTCCTTCTTTTTCTGACCAGACAGTTCTCACCCCTGCTTAAGGGTTCTGAACTACAAATAATACCAGCGGCTATCGCTGAAGAAATAATCCCAATCTCTATCGCTGAGATTGATGAAGAAGAAGAAGATTCCCTGGTCCATCCAGGAAGGCCCTCTCGACCATCTCATTGGTCAGAGGAAGTGATGAAGAAAAGAGTTGAAATGATCGCTCAACTAGAAAGTCAACGGCTGAAAATCCCTCTTCAAACATCCACAGAGCTCGACTTCCTCACTGAAGCTGAAAGAGAAGAATCTGCCAAAGCTGAGAAGCTGATCGCTGAATGCAAACGAGATGCCCAACTCGCTTTAAAGATTCAATCCTCTCAAGTTAGGGACAAAAAGCTGAAAAGCAAACCTGTGGAAGTTCAAGCAGCACTACTGAAAGAAATTGAAGAGGAACGCTTCAAAGAACAAGAGATCAACGATAAGTCTATCGAATGGTGCAAACAAAAGATGGATTATCGTTCTGATCTTCTTCCAATATCAGCTGTGACTATCTCTGGTCGCAAGAAGAAAGATCAACTCTCAGTGACCATGGAGATTACCAGAGAGGATGGAACCCAAAAAGCAATGTACGTATCAAAACTTGAAAGCTTCGGATTTACGGAATGGTTAGAGTTCTGGGATGCGCTGAAGAAATCCAAATCTACATACAGAGGCTACGTTGAAGGACTCCTTGAAGCCCTCATACATAGAGTCGTTTCTGTACTAAAGCTGCCATCTCCTCTTCCTCCCAAATCTTTGAAACTCAAGAGAAAAATTGGGTCCTCCTCCTCTGAAGATGTCGCCATCATCAGGAATGAAACTTCTATCAAATTTTCAAGAGATGCACTGTTTGGTCCTCCTCCTGATCTTTCAGTTCTGGACTTATCTCTGCCTCCTGGTGGTCCCTTCCAAGCTGGTCAAGTAATCGACAAGCCTTATGGAATATTCTTCAGAGATGATGATGAGGAACTCAGATTTCAAAGAATCTCTGAAATTCCTATCTGTCCTCTGAATCATCTCAAGGATCTCTTATGCTTATGGTGTGACTTCTTCCCTGCTGCTGACAAAATTAAAGAAATTATCAGTCAAGAATCTTTGGAACGAAGACAGAAAGGAGAAGAAATACCTGAGTATATGATCAATCCTCCCAAATCTTCTTTTAATAGCTGATAGATTAGTTTCCTTCTCTGTAATCTGTTAGTTATACTTACAGTAGTTAGTTGCTCACTTGTAATGTTTTTCATATCTTGTAATTCCATCCCTGAATTAAATGAAAATAGCAGTGATGTACTTAACCCTATCAGTACTGTAAAAGATCCCTCAAAATAGTAATTGGGACATGCATTCTATGAGTCCTTTTTATTCCTATATTTTGAATTAAAAAGTAATTTTCTTTTGTTACTTTGTCATTATCAAATAGGGGGAGATTGTTGATCCAAACTCTCTCAGTAATTTGATAACGACCCTCTTTTATACTTAGTGAAAGTTACGTTATTATATGTATTAGTGTTTCATCATCAGCGATCAGACTGAGTCTGTTCAGTTATCGCTGATGACCTTTCTGTAAACATTAATATGTATGTGTTTCACTTTCAGCGATCAAACTGAGTCTGTTCAGTTATCACTGATCGTTTCCTCTGTAACACAGTTAACGTAATCCCTGAAGACAAGTCTCGCGTCAACATAGTTCATAACTGAATCGAAGACGAAGCCACTGAACAATAGATAAGTCTACTAGTGACCTGATGCGGATATCAGCGAAGACCAGACAAATCTACTTACGCGAAGAAGCCTGAGGAAAAGCTTCAGCGATAGCTGAACTTCTTTATCTCTGGAAGAAGAGATACTCAGCGATCAACGATCACAAAGCTTATGCCTCAAGTTTTCTTTTGTCTTACCTTGCACAACCAGTACGATGTGTCAGAACGGACAAGTCTCTGCCACAAATCGTACACCAACTCTGTCAACTACACTGTTCATAAAGTGGCCAAAAGCATGTCTCCAAAAGTGAGACTACCAAAGCCAATCTATGAATGCCACGTGTAAAGTACCCTGCCATGCATTTAATGCATAGGGTATAAATAGGAAGCTCACTCCTTCATCTGAAGGTGTGCTCAATCCTTGAACTCCAAAATAGAAACCCTTGTTTTCTATCTCTCTAAAAATCCCCCATTCTCTGAATTTCTTGTGCAACCATCTTAGTGTTTCTTAAGTTTGTTTAGATTGAGTTTGTCTTAATCTTATTCCGCAACAAACTTGTAAATTGTATTTTGATTTATCAATAAACAATTTATTAAACTTTAATTTCTGTGTTTGTATTCAACCCCCCCCCCCCCTTCTACAAACTTGTTAAGCACCTTCGGGACCAACAGTTTGTGATCGAATTGTATTGTTTTTGATCTTGTTAGACTCGTTTTTGATAATCAATCACTGTTGTTTCCTATTATTTTGCATAAAAACCTTGATTTGATCATCAATTTTGTGATTCTGTGTTTACTGGAAAAATGACGTTCTTGTTCTGTTCCTTGTCGATTTTTTAGTTTTTGTTGATTTTAATCGAAATTGTTTGATTAAATTTGTTAGAAAGATGTTTTCGAAGTTCAGTATATGATTTTCTTGGTTAAAATTCTTAGTTTGATTTGTTCTTGCGAAAATCTGTGAGTTCATGAAGTTTGCGTTTCATTCATGAGAGTTTGCGTTTCATTCATATATGTTTGCGTGTGATTCTTATACTTTGCGCCTCATTCATGCATTCATATATCTTGTGATCTAACTCGTGTGTTAGTAAAATTTTCAGGTTTGCGGTTCTCATTGGAAACGCAAAGCCAAGTTTCTCGATTCTAGTCTGACACGCAAACCATCAGTTTGCGTTTCTCTCTTCAAGTGAAAAGTCTTTGTGAATCAAACGCAAAGTATCTCATCAGCGAAGTTTATCACCCGCGAACTCTACAAACGCAAAGCTCTGTTTGCGTTCCCTTCAACAAACGTAAAGCTCAGTTTGCGTTCCCTTCAGCAAACGCAAAGCTCAGTTTGCGTTCCCTCTAGCAAACGCAAAGCTCAGTTTGCGTTCCCCTCTGCAAACGCAAAGCCTTATTTGCGCTCCTCATTACAAACGCAAACCTCTAGTTTGCGGGTCTCTCTTACTTAGACAATTTTGCAGAAATTTCTGATTTTTTCACAAGATGTCTCTACAAGCACAACTTTACAAGAATGACCTCATGATGTCTTTGGGGTCCGATACTCGTCCACCAGTTCTCATCAATGTGAATGAATTCGAACAATGGCAGGATATATTCATCAACTTTATTGAAAGGCAACCAAATGGGGAGAACATGATGAAATCACTGACTCAGGGTCCTATGAAAATTCCAAGGAAAGTGATACCAGCTATTGCTACTACTCCAGCTACAATTGTTGAAAAAGCTTTAAGAGAGTATGAAGCTGAAGAGGTCTTAAAATATCAAGCAGACAGTCAGGCTAAGTCGAATCTGATCCTTGCTCTTCCCAACTCCATCTATAACAGAATCGACTGTTTCAAACATAACCTAATGTTGATGTGGACACAACTTGAGAAGATCATGCTTGGTACTGCAATGTATACTCAGTTACGACAGACCAGGTACATGAACAACTTTGAAAAGTTCAAGGCCAAGGATGGGGAATGTTTGAAAAATGTTTTTGATCAATTATGGGTTGTTATCAATGATCTCTACAAGATTAAAGTTACCAAGACTGAGTTGGAGGCAAACTTGAAGTTTCTGAACGCTTTACAACCTGAGTGGAACAAGGCATGCCATCGAATGAGAAATGATGTTAGAATCTCAACTATGCCAATTCAGGAGTTATATGAAATCTTGATGACAGATGAATATTTGGTAATGGAGAAGAAGGCGAAAATGGATAAAAAGAACAAGCCTCTGTCAGTAGATCCCATTGCGCTTATAGCTAGCCAACTGGCTGAGCAAGCTTTGACTGAATCGACTTATGATGGATCTGCAGATGATAATGGTGAAGCGCTTGAAAAGGCCATGATTCTTTTGACTCAGCATTATAAGAAACAGTTCAAGCACAAATCTGGGTCGAACAACTTGCGGTTTACTTCTGGTTCTAAGAAGATAGAACCTGGTGCTTCTTCAAAGCCATTCACTCCAAAGTATGAACCGGTTAAGGTTGTTGACCAAAAGAAAGATGACAAAAAGATGATGAATTGTTTCAACTGTGGGAAGCCAGGACATATGGTGAAGGACTGCAGAGTCAAGGTGGTTAAGGATGCTGTTTTTTACCGAAAGAAGTTGGCTTTAGCTAAAAAGAAAGAAAGTGGTACTATCCTGTTGGCCGAAGAAGAATACTGGTTGGACCATTCAGACAACGAGGCCGAAAATGAGGAGACTGCGGCTATGTGCTTTATAGGTGATGACAATTGTGATGATGAGGAAGAGGATACCTCATCTGATGGTTCTGAGGTAATATCTGAGTTTAACTATAATTTCTTCTTATCTCAAATGAATGTTTTTATCACTACTTTGCATGATATGCGCTCAAAGTTCGTTTCTGAAAAGGTTAATAATCAAGAAAAGTCTGATTTAATTGATAAACTGCAAATTTATTTAAAAGATGAAAAATCAATTTTAATTGATACAAAAGAGAAATTTCAAAAGCAGTTAGTTGATCTAGAAATTTCAAATCAGACTTATCATGATTCGTTGACTGAAATGACTTCTTCAAATCAAAATCTTTCTGAAAAGATAATTGTTTTAGAAAAGAAATTGTATAAAAGAGAACAGTCTGAGCAAACGATTTACATGAATAAACCAAGGAGTGAAGAAGCCATAAAAGAAAAGTGGAGACTTGGTTTTGAAAACCCGCATTTTTTAAATCATGCTAAAAATGAAGTTCCTACTTTATATGAATATGATCACTTTACTCTTGCAAGATATGCTTCTCAGTTTAAATTCTTTTGGATAACTGAGAAACAAATTTTGGAAGAAGAAAATGTGAAGAGGATGAAAAATAAGAGGATGGAAATACCATTTGTTTATACTTCTGAAAATGCAAAGTATTTTCCTGTTCAGTCTAAGAAAACCAGAAAATTTCAAAATATTTTAAATATCAATTCTTCCAATAAATCTTCATTATCAACAGATTTCGTTGATATATTTGCTAACACGGATAAGGAAAATGTATCTCCGGTATCTTATGATACTAAGAAATACATTCCTCCATTACTGTTAGAAGGTAAGATTGTTGATCTTGAAGATAGATTGGAAGAACAAAATCTTCAAACTTGTTTACAAAACGTATTTCTTTTTATAATGAAAACAAGTTTTGAAGATAAAAGTTCTTCTGGTTTTTCAAAAGTTTCAAAGGAAAATTCTAAGGTTTTAAAAAATAATGGTCATTTGCGTTCCACATTGGAAACGCAAACTGAGAGTTTGCGTATGTAGTGGGAAGCACAAAGCTCAGTTTGCGCCTCCAATGGGAAGCGCAAATCTCCTCTTGTCTTGCGAAATTTTAAAAATCTTCACTCCGAGGCTAGTTCTTCAATGTCAAATGCTAAGACTGATTTCTTTGATAAAGTTTCTTCTTCTGATCCAATTATTGATAATTCTTTACTGCTAAATGCTCAATTTTACAAAAAGAAGCGTAAAAGAAGAAGATCAAAGAAGTCTAAGAAACATGATACTGTTTTATCTGAAAATTCTAATGTTTCTGATTTTTCTTCTTCAGATCGGACTGTGAGGAAGTCAATAAGGCAGATTTGGAGGATGAAACAGCAAAGATTAGAATCTGAACTGTTAGGAGTAAATTGTATAGACAATCTTTGTGATACTGATACATTTGCTTCTTGTAATAAAAACCCAAAATACTCTTTTAAGCAAATGTTTGATATATCAAAGAATATCTCATATGCTTCTTCTAGTTCTGATTCTGATAATTGTGTTTTATCATCTATTGATAATTGCTTTCATTCTTTCAAGAGAAATAAATCTGTGAGAAATAAGAGATATAAATCTAACAAGGGACCCATAAGCATATGGGTACCTAAAAAGGTGTAGTTTCTGTGTGTGCAGCTTAGTCAATTATGGTATCTGGACTCAGGATGTTCAAAACATATGACTGGCAACAAATCATTTCTGTCTAATTTTAAAGATAAATGTTGCGGTCGTGTGAAATTTGGTAACTGTGAGACTGCTCCGATTCTTGGTTATGGTGATCTAGTTCAAGGTAACATAACTGTAAAAAGAGTAAGCTACGTCGAGGGTCTAAGTCACAACCTTTTCAGCATCGGCCAGTTCTGCGATAAAGACCTTGAAGTTAGCTTCAAATCCAAAAGAGTTGCAGTGAAGAATGATAATGGCAAGGATCTTCTGGTAGGAAAAATACAATCAAATTTGTATACTATTGATCTTTCTAAGATCAAAATTCCTTCAGATATCTGCTTGCTCTCTAAAGCTTCAGTTCAAGAAAGTTGGATTTGGCACAGACGTTTAGCTCATCTCAACTTCAAGTATATGGATCGCCTGGTCAAGAATGATTCTGTGAGAGGTCTTCCAGTTCTCCATTTCTAGAAAGACCATCTATGCCAGGATTGTGAGAAAGGAAAAATGAAGAAAGCTCCTCACAAGCCTAAACCTGAACACTGCACGTCGGCTATTCTTGATCTTTTGCATGTTGATTTGTATGGTCCGATGAAGACGAAGAGTTTAGGACGTAAGAAATATGTTTTGGTGGTTGTTGATGACTATTCCAGATATACTTGGGTAAAATTTCTGAAGTCAAAAGACGAGACTCCTGAAGTACTCATCAACCTCATCAAGACAACTCAGAAAAATAAGCAGAAACAAGTGAAAGTGGTAAGATCTGACAATGGTACTGAGTTCAAAAACATTACTATTCAGGCATTCTATGAATCTCAAGGAATACAACAACAATTTTCTGCTGCACGTACTCCGCAACAGAATGGCGTTGTTGAAAGAAGAAATAGAACGCTTGTTGAGTCCGCCAGATCAATGCTTGCTTATTCAGGTCTACCTTTGTCTTACTGGGTTGAAGCAGTGTCAACTGCCTGTCATACACAGAACAGATCAATTCTGCATTGTCGTTTCAACAAAACACCATATGAACTTATGAACGAGATCAAACCGAACATCAAGTATTTCAAGTCATTTGGGTGTAAATGCTACGTTCTAAATGACAGGGAGAATCTCAACAAGTTTAGTCCAAAGGCAGACGAGGGTGTATTCGTGGGTTACTCTTCAAACTCTACAGCTTATAGAGTTTTTCTGATCTCCGCAAGAAAGGTCATAGAGAGTGTCAATGTAAAATTTGACGAAGCTGCTGATTTGGTTTCTAGTCACTCAGGCTCAGAACCCGCTATCATTGGAAATTCAGTTTCTGAACAAATCAGTTCAGAACCTGTTCTTTCACCGGATAACCAGGATTCTTCTACTCCCTCTCCTAATCTTTCTGATCTTGATTTTCTGTTTGAAAATATTTATGATGATGTGCCTAGATCTAACTCTGTAAATGTTTCTAATGATTTGAATCAGGAAACTGAGAGCTCATCTATTCCAAATTCCGCTGCATCTTTCTCTGACAATGATGCTGCTCCAGTCCCTCCTGTTCAACAAGAACCGGCACAACAAGAACATGTTCAATCAGAAAATGTACAATCAGAAACAGTTTAAGAAGAACAACCTGTTCAAGAGGAATCAGTCCAGGAACAAGTACAGAATGATGTTATTCAACAAACTGTTCCCGAATCTGATTCAGAGATTGTTGAGATACCTCCTCCTCAGTGGAAACTATTTCTATCTCTTCATCTGATGTTGAAGTTTCTGAACCTCCCTCTCTTCAATTGGAAGTTGTTCAAGATGTAATTGATCCTCTCCCTCATACAACAAAATGGACAAGATCTCATCCAATTCATCAAATTATTAGAGATCCTCAAGCCAGTGTTTCTACACGCTCCAAGTCGGCTACTTCCAACAAATGTCTCTTCACTTGCTTCCTAAGCAAGATTGAACCTACAAAAGTTTCTGAAGCATTGGAGGACCCGGATTGGATCATTGCTATGCAAGAGGAGATCAATCAATTTGATGCACTCAAAGTGTGGAGACTTGTACCTAGGCCAAAAGGGAAAATCATAATTGGTACAAAGTGGATATTTAAGAATAAAAAGGATAAGGATGGTATCGTCGTGCGAAACAAAGCAAGGTTGGTAGCCAAAGGATATCGACAAGAAGAAGGTATTGACTACGATGAAACCTTTGCACCCGTTGCCAGATTGGAAGTTATCCGAATGTTTCTTGCCTTCGCTGCTTATCGCAACTTCACAGTATATCAAATGGACGTCAAGACGGCATTTCTCAATGGCAAACTTAAAGAAGAAGTATATGTATCTCAGCCAGAGGGATTTGTTGACAAAGATCGTCCATATTACGTATATTTTCTCGATAAAGCATTGTATGGTTTGAAACAAGCTCCACGGGCATGGTATGACGAGTTGTCAGCTTTCTTGGTCAAATCCGGCTTCACCAAAGGGTCTATCGATACTACTCTTTTCATTTATAGAACTAATCTTGATATCTGCTTAGTACAAATATACGTAGATGATATTATTTTCGGTGCGACTAACAAATCTTTGTGTACTTGGTTTTCTGATTTAATGACCTCTAGATTTCAGATGAGCATGATGGGAGAAATCAATTTCTTCCTCGGTTTACAAGTGAAGCATCTTCCTGATGGTATTTTCATCAACCAGTCCAAATACATATTTGACATTTTGAAGAAATTCAAGATGGACAAATCTACTTCAATCGGAACGCCGATGGCTCATGGTGCCAAACTCGGGCTCGATCCATATGGAAAAGCTGTCGATCAAAAGACATACAGAGGGATGATCGGATCACTAATGTATCTAACTGCCAGTCGCTCGGACATAATGTTCTCCATGTGCTTGTGTGCCCGATTTCAGGCTAAACCAAAAGAATCACATCTTTTAGCAGTCAAACGCATTTTTAGATATATTAAAGAAACTCCTTATTTAGGATTATGGTATCCTAAAAGTTCTGACTATAATTTGATTGCTTATTCAGATGCAGATTTTGGTGGTAATCAATTAGACAGGAAGAGTACTTCTGGTTATCTTCAGTTTTTAGGTGATAGACTGATAAGCTGGGCGTCGAAGAAGCAAAACTGCGTTTCAATATCAACAGCCGAAGCTGAATACGTCGCTGCAGCTAGTTGTTGTGCTCAAGTGCTCTGGATGAAAACGCAACTTCGGGATTACGGGATGTTGTACAAGACAGTGCCAATTTTTTGTGACATCAAATCCACAATTGCCATATCGGTCAATCCAGTCCAGCACACCAAGACCAAGCACATACACATGAGATATCATTTTATAAAGCATCACGTGGAAGAAGGTACTATTGAATTATATTTTGTACCAACAGAATATCAACTTGCTGATATCTTTACAAAAGCCTTAGATGAAAAACGTTTCAATTTTTTGCTTTTAAAATTAGGCATGTTGAATTTAAAAGTTTAAATCTTTACAAATTTTATTCTATAAAATAAAATTTTACAGATTTTCTTTCTTTTGAATAAAACGTATGTCTAGGATCATTTACAAGTTCTTTGTTAATATTAAAGTTTTATATGTTCAAATTTCAAAGTCTTACAAAAGTCGAAAAGTCAGCAACATGTTTGTAGCTTTTAGTACTGCTTTAAAGATATGTAAGTCTTGATTTTTAGAGTTTACTTTGCTTAGACTACCTAAGTGATCAGAATTATAGATCGGAATGAAAATATGGGCTAAGCATTTAGTCGTTGATCTGAGTAATTGAGATGAATAATAAATTCTTAAAAATACAGAAATCTCTGAGTTTAAAAGTTTGTACCTGTGACCTTTCTGGTTTGGGAAAGTAAGTTCCGTGGGATGCTCGACATCTGGTCCCCTAAGGTCATCTGGTCTGGGAGTGATCGAACAGAAATCCTTCTATAGAATCAGATCGAAAGTCATGTTTTACTGGTATGAATGGGTTTAGAATATGTCGATGTAGCCTTTCTGATCCGGGAAAGTAAGTTCCAAGGGGTGCTTGACACCTAGTCCCCTAAGGCCAGCTGGTCTGGGAGTGGCTGACCCAAATTCTACAATAGGATCAGATAGAAAGTTACGTTTACGATATGATCTTTACTTAATTAACTTTCTGATTAAAAGATACCAAAGTGCACGCGCTTAAAAGATGCCAAAGAGCACACTCATGTTAAGATGCCATTGTGCACAATCATAAAACATACCAATGAACACACATCTCATGATACTTGGTGATATGTTTGAGTTGTGATAAACCTGTAAATTTGTGAAAGTCTTAATTTTTGATGACTTAGTGTCAGTACATGCAAAGTTTTCTATAATAATTTTAGAACTGCATTTTTCTTGAAGCTAATTTAAGTTCACATGCGAGCACACTGAATAGACAAATGGAAGTTTTTGAAACTGAACATGTCTTAACTTGATATGCAATTATACTTGTTCTTGCATCCAAAAATATATGCTTAATTTCAACTGATTGATAAATCTGTGAAATTTTACTAAGTAGACTTTAATTTGTTTAGTGTTTAAAATTTTATATGTTCAGTTGTTACAAAATTTATATTCAATATGATCATCTTTCATGCTGATGCCTTTATGTTTGAGTATCTGTGTTATTTGTATATGGCATGTGCAATTTTCAAGGGGGAGAGCTAATCTGAAAAAGTAATCTGTATTTTCTGTGGTTGAGGGGGAGTAAGGAAGAAAATTATCTGTCCTGATCAAAAGTTAAACAGGTATGTTTCTCAGATTTTTCTATACATTTGTCATACTAACAGTTAAATTTTTGTGCATTTGTGTAGGGGGAGCAAAAGAATTTCAGGTATATTTTTACTATTTTTTTTGTTTTAGTTTTCTAGGTATAAATAGTGTTTTTCTTTTCATTTTCATTTTTTTCCCGCCTACTATTCATTGTATCTGAACTTTTCGGCTTCTCATTCTCTCTGTCGATCACTGTGTGCTCGATTCCAATCTGATTTCTTTCAGATTTTGTTATACGAAATCAAGGTATGTTTTGATTCTATTCACTTAGTTTATTGATGTTGAGTTACATTTGTTTGTGCTTTTAATCGATTAGTGTATTCCAAAATCTAATGTTTCGTATTTCTCATTCCATTCAAATTACACAGATTGTGTTTTCGTGCATTTTTTCGTAAAATCAAGTATTGGGTTTTGCTTAGATCAGTAAATCGATCATCAGGTATGTGTTCTTTTACTATAATTTCTTGTATTTTGTTTTAATTTTGTGGTTTTTGTGGTTTTCGGGTCTTGTAATCGCGAAACCTAGTTTTTTTTTTGTTCAAGGATGATAGACCCGCAAAGTCTACTTTGCGCATCTAGTAAGAAACGCAAAGTGAACTTTGCGTGTCTAACTAGAAACTCAAAGTGAACTTTGCGAGTCTAGTTAGAAACGCAAAGTGAACTTTGCGTGTCTAACTAGAAACGCAAAGTGAACTTTGCGTGGCTAACTAGAAACGCAAAGTCTACTTTGCGCTTCTATCTTGTGTAAATCTTTTGTTCTTTCTAGTTTACGTATCAACTAGGACACGCAAAGTGTACTTTGCGTTTCCTCTTTGACACGAAAACTTTCCTTCTGTTTTACTTCGTATTTTGATAAGGTTTTGATTTCAAGTTTGATTGACCCGCAAAGTGAACTTTGCGAGTCTAGTTAGAAACGCAAAGTGAACTTTGCGCGTCTAACTAGAAACGCAAAGTGACCTTTGCGTGTCTAGTTAGAAACGCGAAGTGACCTTTGCGTGTCTAACTAGAAACGCAAAGTCTACTTTGCGCTTCTAACTTGATACGAAAACCTTCTTTGTGTTTTTGTGTATTTTGTGTTTTGTTTTTCTAAGAATATTTTTCGGACCATGTTAGAAACGCAAACTTACCTTTGCGTCTCTTGACTGAAACGCAAGCCTTGGTTTGCGCTTCTAACTTGGCACGCAAACCATACTTAGAATTTTTTTTTTATTTTTGTTTTTGTTTTTGTCTAATTCCTTTTCATTTTTTTTTGTTTTTCAGGTCTATTATGTCTTCCAAAACCCATACTGATCCAATGATTCAAGATGAGAATGCTATTCTTGATGATCCGTCTGATCGAGCCGCTCATGATACTCCCATGCCGTCACATCCTTCTGTTGGGGCCGATCTTTCTGCTTCTCGTCGTACACCAAATGATGTGTTCCCAACCATCATGTATATGCCATACAAGCCAAACAACTATCACGTGGACTTTGACAGAATCAAGATACATCCAGTGATACGAGCAATTCTCAAAGGACATCCACTTGCCCCTGCTCTTTCATACTGCGCAGATGTTCCTGAAGTGTATCTACAGCAGGCTTGGCATACTATAACAAAGAATGAACTGACTCGTCCTCACTGCTTTGAGCTTCAAGTCGATCAATTTGACTCTTTCCTTTCCTACAAACGACTGAGATTGATACTGGAGCTTCCTGAGTCGTACTCCAGACCAGGCAGAACTACATATGACAACTTTCCATCTGAAGAGGAAGTCTATGAAGGGATACGAAATCTTGGATATGTTGGTACTTTTAACAAACCTACAGACTTTGACAAGTCCAATCTACCTCCAGTATGGTATGCACTGTTCTCTGTTCTCATCAGGTGCCTGACATCGAAGCATTCTGGCACTGACAGTGCAAGAATGCTCAGAGGTAGTACATGACAGTCGTCTATGACTTGCATGTCGACTACACGTTTATTTTTTGGACTGAACTCTCAGAGGTAGTACATGACAAGTTCACCAAAAAGAAACGAAAGTTCATTCCGTTTGTCAGATTTATGAAGCCTATTGTTCGAAGCATGCTCCGTAGCAATCCAGCTATTCCTCGCAGGTTATCTTGGCCTCAGGTTCCAGACTCGGAAATGTCTTACATTCAGAAGCAGAAGAAGACTTTCAACTATTCTATGACTATTCCATATGATCTTATTGCAAACTACGCTGATGTTGCAAATGAGGATGTCATAGAATACTGTATGGAGAATGAGTTCATGGAAGTTGTACAAGAAGAGCCTTCTCATGACAATCAAGCTGTTGAACAAGATGTTGAAGTTGAAGCAGCTGTTTCTGACAAAGAGCCTGAAGTTGAAAAAGAGGCTGAAGATGAGCAAGAAGTTACTGTTATTGTTGAAACAGAAGTAGTTCAAGAGGATGTTGCTTCTCAACAAATTGAGAATGTTATTGCTGATATTGGTACTGCAGCTACTGATGATATTGCTTTTGATTTTGAAGATGAGGATGATACTGCTGCTGATGCTATTCTTGCTAGTGATAAAGATGAGGATAAAGGTGATTCTGATGATGATGATAGTGATCATGCTGATCAACCGCGTATTCAAGTTTATGAAAGGAAGTCAAGGACACCGGAAGTGGTTGTCTCAACAGAAGTTCTCTCTGAAGATGAATCTGTTCCAGTTAATCCTTCAATTGCACATCTTCAAGTAGATGAATTGGATTCAGCTTTTGATCAAGCTTCAGCTCTGGTACAAAGTCAAGCTCCAGCATCATCGCTTGCAGCAATTCAATCTTCTGATCAAACTCCAGCTGTAGCACTTTCTTCTGATCAAGCTCGGACTTCTACTGACAAATTCTCTACATTGAATGATGTTATTCGTCAGTTATCTGAAAGAATGGATGCAGAAAAGGAAGCTCAAATTCTGAAGTTGAAGACTTTCTTCAAAGGAAAGATGCCGGAGATTGATACTTCAGTGATTCCTCCAGAGATTCCATTCAGAAGACCAACTGGAGTAGTTCTTCGTGAACCTTCTTCTTCTATGCCTACATCTACTTCTCCGGTTGTTTCTATTCCGTTTCCTTCAATGGTTTCTTTATCTGCGGGAATTTCTACATCTGCTCCTACAAGATCTTCTCTACATGATCTTCCTATTTTAGAGTTGACAGATTTTCTCTATGCTCGACTTCTGTCTATGTCGCCGCCTGAACATCAAGATCAAGATCTTATCTCTTTTTTACGAAACTTCCAACCTACGCCGCCTCCAGTTTCTTCGTCTGAATCTGACAGGATCACTGCTTTATCTGATGAGTTTCATGCATTCAGATCAGAAGTTCGATCAAGTTTTGCTGATCTCAAATCGTTTATGTCTCAAGCCTTCTGTGATTTATCTTCAAGGTTTGATTCTCATGACCACAGCTGCAGAACTGAGGCCGACTAGTCTCTTAAGCACCGACATGACCAAGATGATCCTGATCATCAAGGCCATGAGGGGGAGATGGCAAAGAGACCAAGAGTTGAAGGATCTTCTGAAGCAAGAGAAGATATTCAAAAAGAAGCAGCTGGTGACAGAGGAAAGAGTGGAGAATCTGTTGAAGACTGCAACATTCAGGACTTAGTGAATATTATGATTGAGAATGTTGATCTATCTTCCATGCATAATGAACTGAATATTTCTGAAAGCAATATTAACAATAATATGCAAATTGTTGTTTACATAGATCCAGATGTTTCTGCAAGCGTTCATGAAGTTGAAGAATCTGAAGCTGCAAATGACATGAGGTCATTCTTTGCTAACTTCATCGAGATTAATTCTGATGATGATGAAGATGTCAGGTTGGAAAAGATATGTCAAGTCAATGAAGAAGACTGTGATGACATCATTATCATTTCAGATACAGAAGACGACTCAGTGTTCATGGATGCTAAAGACGAAGAAGAAGCAGATTTGCTATATAGTGATCTTCCTGCTCGTGATGAGATTCCTGAATCAGTTAATGTCACATCTACTCCTGTTGATAGTTCAGCTCAGACTGCCAATATTCCTTCAAGATCATTTGAAGTTGGTCAGTCGTCAAGAGCAGAAGCTGATGTTCCACCTTCTTATTCTGTTATTCCATCTTCCATTCTAGAAGAATGACCAGCTTTATCTAGACGTCAAAGACAAAGGAATTTGCATCGTAGATATTTGGCATCAAGGCAAAGATCATCCTTTCTAGAAGACACTCAGAGAAACATCTTTGTCTCTAGAAGAAGGGCGATCAACATCTATGCAATCCTTGGAGTAGAGAAAGAGTTAGATGCCTATCAATATGAGTACTTGATGTTTATCAAGTGTCAGCGCAAGAGGAATAATACCGTTTCTTCTCAGCACTTGATTGTTCGAGTCATCAGTGTCACAATCAATAAGTTTGTGAACATCTGGTATCCCGATTTTGAAGTTGAAAGAAGAGACTGCAAGCGGTATAAATTTTCAGAGGCAGACTTCACTGACCTTTCTATAGACGATATTGAATTCTTATTTGATCACTTCAGGAATCTGTATCATAGAACACAGGATATTTCTCAAGCTTTGTTCGTCATCAAAAGATTCATACGACGACAAATCAGATTCTTCCGAGTTTTTGATTTCCAGATGGCTGTAGAAAGCTTCTAACCGGTTGTTAATCTTCTCAGGCACAACCGAAGCTTACCGAACATAGAGTCTTATTCACTTTTTACCATTGTTGAAGATCCATATGGAGTGGTGTACAAGAATGGGTCTAATGAAAAATGCTTTCTCAGGTTTGAAGAAATTGCTCACTTCTCCGATGGAACTTTAAAAGTGATCAAGCTTCAGTTAGAGCAACGTCTGAAGGATGCTAAAAGAAGATTTGTGGAAATGAGAACAAATGCATTTCATGTTGATAATGAAGAGATTCGACTTCTCCAAAAGACTTTAGATTCAATTCAAGAGAGATTGAATCTCCGCTCAACTCTAAGACGACTGGAAGTTTTAGTTGGTTTGAATCGTCTTCGTCAAAGAGAAGAGCGTCAGTGATTCTCCAAAGTCACCTGGTTGGTCTATGCTGTTTTTGAAGATTGTTTTTGAAGACCACGGCGCCAATGATTACTAAGGGGGAGATTGTTAAGTCTAATTTTGTAGTAATCATTGTATCTATTTTCTAGCTTTTACTGTGCTTTATGTTCTTTTCTATTTTGTAAAGGCTTGGGTATTTAAGTCCCCTTAGAGCATTTGTTTTGTAACTTTGGCAATTACATTTCAATACATCTGTGAACTTTGCGCTTCAATATTTTCTCTCTCAACTTTCTCTCTCTAAAGAATCAGTGATCTAGGACTCTCAAGTATCTTTTCTTTAAGCATTGAAACACGAGTCCTGATCTTTCACGTGATCAGAAGCCAAACTTCGTTGAAGTCCGGGTTCTAAGCTGATTTACTTAGAAGCCATAGTTCTTCTACTCCCCCTTGACAGTAAGTGCCTGCAACACATAATCAATTTTAGGCTTTGGTACCCACTGGTATTTGGGTCCATGAATGTTAGTTGCAGTTCGAATGGGAGTAATGGAATAAGAACCATACCATTAATGATCACTAGTCTTGTGAATAGGATCATGTGTACGGAAATAAGAACAATAGTATTTCTTACCTGACAACCTGATTAATTGATCTCTCGAGTAGATATGATCAGGTTTACCTTTACGCGCATTGTTCTTTTTGACTTTGTGTGTTTGTACACATGATTTCTTTCCTTTCAGCTCATCTTTCTTCCCATCTTTCTTCTCATCTTCAACTGGTTTCTTTCTCCAGACCAATTCTTCTTCTTTGTATCTCCTTCTTCTTAGATGTGTACCTGAACCATCTATATTTCTATCATAGAAAATGTTAGTACTACGAATCTGATGATCTGATTTAACTGACCTTTGTGAAGAAATAGTTTTCTAATTTGAACTTGATGTTGTCTTTTCAAGCTCTTTAATCTTTGAAGCAAATCTGTCTCTCTCTTTGACAAAAAGGTCAATCTTCGTCTCGCATTCAGACTTCGTGTTCTTCTCTTTCAGCACACTTTCAGATAGTTCAGATAGCTTCTCAGTAAGCTTTTTGATCTCAGCTTCATATATGCTTCTTTCTTCTTCAAATCCCTCCTCAACATCCTTTCTTTGGCCGGATATTTCCTTAAAGAATCCAACGTTCTTCTGTTCAATCTCCTTCTTCTCCTTGACCAACTTTTCTCTTTCCAAGATTATTACTTTCTCAAAGTAAGAAACTTTCTGAGAAAGTTTGATACATTTCAGCTCAACTGCTTTCTTCTCATCAGCACATTTTCTTGAAAAATCTGAGAACTTCTTTGCAAATGCCTTCTCTTTAGTCTCAAAATCGGATTTGTCTTTTGCAATATTTTGCTCCAAATTAGATATTTTCTTTTGAAGATTAGCATTAGTATCCTCCAGACATTTAGTCTTCTCATCATACTTTTCAACAGATACTGCTTGCTGGATTTGCACAATCTGATATTCAACATCAGAGATCTTTCTTTTCAGCTCAGAGTTCTCATATTCCAATTCTCTTCCTTTTAATACTACCTTTGGCCCTAATATCAACCATTCAGTACAATCCCACAACTCTTTTCCTGTCATTTGTTAATAATTTATTTGATCATAAATTTCACAAAAAAATGTCACGAAAAAGTTCACAAGAAATACTATTTGTCATAATATTTCGAGCTATATTATTAGCCCTATGTCTTTTCTCCTGTTCCTCAGAAGAAGCTTCTGTTGGAATTTGGGATTGCATCTCTCCTTCAGTCAATGATAACCTGATATAATAACCCACCTCATGTGTATCCACGAAATTCAAAAAATTAACTTTCCATTCTTCATATTTTTCTTTGAACAACAGCCTTGCTGGGTTCATCCTTTTTGATCGTATCGAATAGAATTAATTCGATCCGGCTCTGAAAAGCTTGATATCCTGGGACTGAACTTGACAAGAGATGAAACTTGAACGGGTTTAAACTTTAATCTTAACTGCACTGTAGCGATCGTGAGACAAACAAATTGATCCAAAAACAATAAATAAACAGGACAGGACAAGGACCCGGTCGAGGCAAGGACCCGGTCGAGCAGGGAGCCGGTCGAACAGGGATCCGGTCGAACAGGGTCCCGGTCGAACAGAGGTCCGGTCGAAGCAGAGGCACCGGTCAAAAAAGTACTGGTCGCTGAGTACCGGTCGACTGCATTGTACCGGTCGAATAATGTACCGGTCAAACAGGGTACCGGTCGAACAGGGTATCGGTCGAACGATGTACCGGTCGCAGGGTCCGGTCAATAGGGCCGGTCGATATCCATAACAGATAACCACAAAACGATAACAGATAAAATTAAAGACCGATAAAATCGATGAATCTGAATCGATCGAAATCAAACAATCGACCCAGAAAAACAATCGACCAAGCAACAACTTTGCAGAACGATTAGTAAAACCAGAAAACTCAAACCAAAAAATTTGATTTTCAATAACACATAATCGACCGAACTACTATTTTTCCAGAAAAAAATCGATTTAACTCAGAACTCAATCGACTTAACTTAACCCAGAAATCGATTAAGAATATGCAGATTATCACCACAGAGAATACAATCGATTTGAATATATGATTTTTAGAAAAACAAATCGATTTGCAGAAACTTAATTACCCAGATAATCGATATGGCAGTAAACTCAGTTAATCTACTTCTTAGATCAAATCGAAAAACATATACCAATCCATAAAACAATTAATCGACAGAAACCAAACACTCAGATAGATCAGAATAATGATTAAGAGTTTTAGACAAACCTTTTTTGGAATCAAAACTTCTGTCTCTTTGCTCTGATACCAATTGTAGATCCCAGTACAGTGTAATCACGAACAAATCAACAATAATTAACAATGAAGAACAATATCTGAGCCACAACTGCTAGTCATATGATTAAATGTAACAATCAAAGGTTTAGGTTTACAGAGAGAATATCTGATCAGAGAATGTAAACCTAATGACTAGCAATCTAATAATGATTTTTCTAACCTGAAATATGAGCTAAAACACGCCTTATATATGGCGCTTACAAAGATTAATGGGCTTTATGGGCTTTGGGCCCAACTAATAAATAAAACTATGAAAGAATTACAATTCAACCCCTTATAAATGCTTTATACAACTTTCAACACACAGGACTTTCAGTCCTAACAATAATAACTTTCCTTAAGAGAAATCTCCTCCTGAAAAAAAATCATAAAATATATCAGTAGTAATATAAAACATATTAGCTCCCCCTTAATATTTGCATAATCCTTAACATGAAAACGAGTTATGAATTTCTAGGATTGAAGTAAATTCAGAAGTCAAACTCTTTGACATTGAAGTGCGGGTCTTGAACTATATTGTCCAAAAGCCATAGTTCGTTGAAGCACGGGTTCTGAACTGATTTATTCATAATCCTTGATTCTTTCTCCCCCTTAAACCTTGGGTGCCTGCAACACAGATTTAGCTTTTGGTACCCACAGGTATTTGGGTCCTGAATTGTTAGTTGCAGTTCTATTAGGAGAGATATAGTAAGAACCATACCAGTTATTCTCATAATTTTTATTAACAAAATCATTTGAACCACAATAGGAACAACTAATTTTCTTTTGAGCTAACCTGATCAGTTGATTGACAGTGTAAATCAGACCAGATTTGCCAAAAGTTTTACCTTTCGGAGCATTGTTCCTTTTACCTTTTAATACATGTCCAAATGATTTTTCTTCTTTCTTCTTCTCCTCCGAAGATCCTTTCACAATCCAAATCCACTTTTCATTTTATTTCTCATGTTTCTTTCTCTAGTTCATTTTCTTCTGAGACTTATTCTTCTTGAAGTTACCTGAACCATCAAGATTTTTATCAAAGAATAGATTAGAAGGACGAATCTGATCATTTGATTTAGAAGTATGACTGTCAGTTGAATCAAATAAAGGATTAATAGAAACATGTGTGAAAATTGAACTTGCAGCTGATTTGAATGAACATTCGGATGCAGCTAGATCATCTCTTGGTGATTAGCTATTGATTCGGGCGTTTTGTGCTTAGTCAGCTTCACCTTGAACATGATCTCCTCAAGTTCTTTGATCTTTGTGGACAAACAATTTCTTTCCTTTGACAGTATGTCAAACTTCTTATGCAACTCAGATTTTGCATTCTTCTCCTTCTGAATGTTTGTGGACAACTCAGATAGTTTCTTGTTAAGCTTGGCAATCTCAATCTCAAATACTTTCCTTTCTTCTTCAAAATCTTTTTCAACATTGTGTCTCTGTTCAGATATCTCCCTGAATACACCAACATTTTTCTGTTCAGTTTTCTTCTTCTTCTTATTAAACTTATCTCTCTCCATGATGATTACTTTCTCGAAGTCTGAAACTTGTTGAGAAAGCTTTATGCATTTAAGCTTGAGATTTCAGAAAACTTCTTTGCAAACTCTTTTCTTTCTTTATCACTTTTCTTTTCATCTGCAGAAATCTTTTCTTTCAGTTCATTGATCTTCTTCTGAAGCTCAACATTTTCTTTCTCTAATTCCTTTCTCTTCTTCTCAATCTTCATCATTTCATATTGAGATTTTGTGTTGTCTTTGACTTGGGTTGCTTTTTCCTTCATCATATTAATCTCAACCTAAAGACTAAAGACTTCATCTTTCAGTTTATCTCTTTCCGCAAAGACTTGAGAATTTATCTGTCTCAACCCATTACAAATATCCCTTGCAACATTTGCTTTTCTACTAAGGTCATTAAGCTCTTTTTGCATTAACTCCTTCTTTGACCATGTAGAGCTTAAAGTAAGATTTTCAGACTTCTTTAGCTTTGCTTGAAGAATGGAAATCTCTTTCTCTTTTGCTTCAATAATACCTGCAAAATCAGTTTTGGAGTTAGAGATACAGTTTGAATAGATAAAATCTTTCTTTGAATCTTTTGAATTTTCTTTCAACATATTAATATGACTGAGAAGAGATGAGTTTTGAATCTTTAGACTCTTGAGTTCAGCTTCCAGTTTTGGAATCTCTGGCATGTACGCTAAAGCACAATCTCTGTTAGTTAGCACCATATTTCCTTTTTCATCTGTGTAAGGCATGATGAGAATATGTGTTATACTGCACACAAGAAAAAATATTAGCTAGTAAAGATCTTTAAATCCAACAATTCGAGAAAAACTTGAAAATATCCAGAAAATGAAATTTCTAAAAATTCCATGTTTAGAATTCGCAAACAGCCTTAAAAGAAGAACAATTCGCAGTTCAAAATTAAAACAAGTTCAGAATTCGTAATCCTCAGGCAATTCACAACACAAAGCTGAGCAATTCGCAAAGTCAGGAATTCGTAAGCAAGAGACAATTCGCAAACCTTTCTTCAACGAATTTTATACTGTTGGATCATAAATTGTATTCAAGATTAAAGTTAAAGTTCAGGGTTTAAACTGCAATTGTGCTAAAGTTAAAGTTAAGGGTTTAAACTGTAATTGTGATAAAGTTAATTAGAGGGTTTATTATGTAATAATCTAATAGTTATTAAGCTATTGGGCCCAAGCCCATTAGAAAGCCCATTAAGGTTAAAGCCCATATGGCCTGGGTATTTAAAGTTTTGATTAGTTTAGTTTTAGGTTAACCTTGTAAGAACTCTGATAATTTTCTAAATAGTCGCTGTAAGTTTTCTCTGTATTCAAAGGGTATCAAGAACACTCAAGGGTTTCATTGTTTATTCAAGGGATTGGTACGTTATTATTAATCTTTATATCTCTTGATTATTATTGTGTTGATTGATTACTTGATTGATTGTTTACCAACTAGAATAAATCTGGGATAACAATTGGTATCAGAGCCAAAAGAATCAAATTTTTTTACTATTCATCGAAAAATACTGTTCATCGAAAATCACTGTTCATCGAGTTACTATTCATGCAAAGTACTGTTCATCGTATTTCATGAATCTGTTATCGAATCCGGTCGATTAGTATTTGATTATTTGTGTTTTTGGGTTACATTCGATCGAAGGATTGCTTATTTGTTGGTTTAATTGTGTTTATCGGTCGAATTAATTTTCTGGGTTTGGTTTCGGTCTAATACCAGTTATTCATCGTGTTCTTCGGTCATTCATCGTGTTTATCGATATTATTGTTTGACCGATACCTATTCGACCTTAGCCTTCGACCGAGTGTTTGTAAACACCGGTCCTTACTTCGACCGAATAGTTGTGATCTCCGGTCATTCCTTCGACCGGACCTTAGTATTCCCCGGTCTTTCCTTCGACCGGATAGGAGTATCGACCGGACCTTAGTGGTTTCCGGTCTTGCACCTTCGACCGGATACTTGTTAATCCGGTCTTGCACCTTCGACCGGATAATTGTTTCTCCGGTCTTCCCATTCGACCGGATAATTGTTTCTCCGGTCTTCCCATTCGACCGGAGACCTTGTTACTCCGGTCTTGCCATTCGACCGGGTACTTGCATACTCCGGTCTTTCCTTCGACCGGTACAGTTCATTCTTCGAAGCACATTTTCCAGTCCTAGACAAATTTTTGCAAGCTACAACAGGGCCTCTAAAAGCCTAATTTTTTTTGTCTAGGGACCCTCGTGCTAAGTCTGCGAAGGGGGACAAAAGTTTTGTGCTTGATCAAAATCTTCTTAATTTTTCAGTATTTTTTTCATAGATATTAGTGATTTATACTGTGTGCGAGGACTGCATTTGATTATTTTTGGAAATTTATTTTCTCTGAAAATTTTTGAGTGTAGTCTTTACTTTTGATTCTAACGATCTCATCTAGTTGGTTGTCTTGGTACAGAAAAGTCTATTTACTAACCGTACAGCTAAGATGTCGATTCAACTTCTCTCGATGGGTTCTCAAATCAAACCTCCTGTCCTCGTGGCAAATGAGTATCAGCAGTGGAAGACAAGAATGATTCAGTTTCTGAATCACAAGAACAGAGAGTTCATGACAATAATCATTGAAGGTCCCAAAACTCCAATGATCACAGTAAAGGGTCAACCTGCTACAGATTCCTCTCCTGAAATTCCTGACAGAGATATTCCTAAACCTGTTCAGTTCTTCACTGAAAAGCAGAAAGACCAGCTCAAGTTAGAAGAAGAAGCTCTAATCTATCTGACGATGGCAATTCCAAACGACATCTACAATCGTGTCGACAGTCAGAGTACTGCTAAAGGAATCTGGGATGAACTAGCAAGGCAGTTTGAAGGAAGTGAAGCTTCTATTCAAGCTAAGCAGAATCTGTGCATAAATGCTTACGAGGGATTTCATGCCAAAGAAGGAGAGCTGCTTTTAGATACCTACAATAGGTACAACATTATTCTCAATGACTTGCGGAGGAACAAAATCGCCAAATCTGCTTCTGAGATAAACTACAAGTTCATCAAGAATTTGAATCCAGAATGGAAGAACTTTGCTATCAACCTCCAGATGTCGAAGAATATGGCTCGAGAAAATGTCACCGACATCTTCTCTACTCTTGCTCAACATGAGGATGAGGTGAGATCTATGAATAATGAGTCTAATCATCTGAAGGATTCTGTGGCTCTCATAGCCGGCAAAGGTTCTGTATCCTCTGCAAGGTCGAAGAAAAAGGCGTCTAAAGCTTTAGTTACCGAAGTTACTGAATCTGAATCTGATTCAAGCAATGAAGAACTGGAAGTTGATTCAGATCCTGATATTCAAAAGTTCTCTGAAGACTTGGCTCTCATTACGCGACGATTCAAGAAGATCTTTGGCAAGAAAAGATTTTACTCAAAGCCAAAGTATGATGGATACAAGAAAGAGAAGTCTGAGATGCGTTACAAGCCGAGGCATGGAAAGAGAGAGGAAGGACGAGAAGATCGGAAGGAAGATAGAAGAGAAGGAAAGATAGAGGAGAAGCGAGAAGAGCGAAAGGATGAACCAGGAAGATGCTACAACTGTGGCAAATTTGGGCACTTCTCAAGGGACTGCAAATTCAAGAAAGTGAAGAACTCAGAGTACTACTCAAGAAAGTCACTAATTGCCAAGAAAGCTGAAGAAGGAAAAGTACTAATGGCTGAAGAAGAGAACTGGCTGTTCCAAAGTTCTGATGACGAGGAGCAAGCACATTTCACCCAAGTTTCTTACATGGCAAAGCTGGAAGGTGACGATGAAGACTCTGAGACACAATCCGAAGAAGCAAACTCTGAGGTAAGTGAAAATTCTGAACTTATTGAATCTTTAATGGCCCAAATACATGGCATGAAAGATGAATTTGCTTTACTGAAAGGCAAACTGAGCTTTGCACATCAATCTGTTTTAAGCTTTCGTGATGAAAATGCTATTTTAAAAGTTGTTGTGGAAGAAAAGGAAAAGGAAAAGGAAAAAGATGATTTAAAAGCTGAAAAAGAGTCTTTAAAAGAAAAAATATCTGGTTTAGAAACAGATCTTGTGAATCTTAATGCTGAAAAGGGTGAGTTTCAAATCAAATTTGAAGTTTGTTATAAAGAAAGAAATGAAGCTTTCACCAAAATAAAGCAACTGGAGGACATTAACATGAAACGAGGTCAGACTGAACAGACATTAAATATGTTGACCAATAAACTCCAAGACGAAAGGTTTTACAAACTTAAACCAGGTTTGGGTGTGCCAATTAATGAAATTTTGAAAAAGGCACCGGAGCACCTATATAATTTTGATAAATTTGGCTCCGCAATAAAACCCATTCCTGACATTCGCGCTACTTTTGTTGAAGCAAGTTCTCCTAAACCTTCTGAAGAGACCAAAGGTCAAGAAGAAATGAGAAAGAACAAGTCTGGTGACACTGATTCTCAAAATCTTTTTAAATCTGTTGGTTTTACATATGGTGATTTGAACGAAAGCTATGCAACTCGAAAGATCGAATTTACTGAGTTTGAATCACTATTTACCACACCTTCTAAAGAATCAGTGAGCACCAACACAGTTCTACCTGAGACTGCATGCAAAATTGATGAGTATGAATCGGATGTTGATCCATCTACTATACCATCAGTCTCAACTCCCATTGCTTCTAAACCTTTACTTCCTGAAGAGGTTGAAGAAGTTACTGCTACCGCGGATGAATCTTGTGTTCAAAATGATAAAACGGAGTTTATTGAGTCCATGACTGAAGAGATATTCTCTGATATGATGAATGCATCAGACTCTGATCCTGTTTCTGATTTAAAGGGATCAAATTCTGTGGATGGTAATACATCTGAATTGATGAAGCAAATTGATATGTTGCAACAATCTCTTGATGAGGTTGAACATGAAAACTTTGATCTCAAACATAAACTTGAAAAGTCTTTAAAAATAAATCAAGAGCTTTGCACTGAGATCAATGATTTGAAAATTACTTTGTTTAAAAATGCTTCAAATGAAAAACAGATGTTAAATGATCCAAGCTGGAAGGTAAGAACCAATCCAGAATTTGATGCTCCTGCAAAACCTACAGTTGCTTACTCTGATTGTCCTGAATATCCTCCAAGTATTTTTGAAAAGGGTGAGACTTCAAAGAGCACTAGAAAAGAACCACCTTCTAAGTTAGAGACTAACAAGGTTCCTGTTTCTGTTTCAGATATAAGAGGAAATGGAGTTGGGAAGAGTAAGAAGAATAAAGATCTTAGTTTGAATAAAAAGAATAGTTTGAATTCTAGTAGTTGTCCTACAGACAGTGTAATTTTGAATAGTACTTCTTTTGATAAACATGAATGTAAGATTTGTTCCGATAAATCTAAGTTTATGAATTTTGCTCGAAAGAATCTTTATTGCAAACACTGTTGGGATAATTCATTCAAATACTACTCCCCTCCTAAGTCCAAAAAGAATAAAAGCAAAGCTAAGATGAACTCTAAGTCTAATTCTAATTCTGATTCTTCTACACAACCAAAAGTGTATCGTGCTAAGGTTGCCAGTCCTACTTCTAAAAAGCACTTTCAGGAATTGAATGTTAAGATGGTTTGGAAATGGGTTCCAAAACCGCGTTATGAATGGAGAGTAAAAGTCAAACCTGAGGATATTCCTGAATTGCTTGATGCTAACCGCGAAGAACCCATCTTGATATGGGTGCCTAAGCAAAACTAATTGTCTCTTTTGCAGGCCTGTCGATTGTGGGTAATAGATTCCGGATGTTCACGCCACATGACAGGATTCAAGCACCTCTTGCATAACTATGTGGAGGAGCCTGCCAGAGCAGTTAGATTTGCAAATTCTGAAGCCGAAGGCCACGTCAGAGGATATGGAATGCTCGATAACGGTGTTGTGAAGATTCAAAAAGTGCTATATGTTGAAGGACTTGATCACAATCTATTCAGTACCAGTCACTTCTGTGACATGCAATATCAAGTCCGCTTCACAACCACTCATTGCTATCTAGAAGATCACGATGGTTACGAAGTCTTCAAAGCTGAGCGCCATGGAAATCTATACTATGTAGATTTCCCTACACTGTCTGCCACACGTCCAGTATGTCTACTAGCCAAAGCTTCTAAAGCACAATCATGGACGTGGCATCGACGCTTGTCTCATCAGAATTTCCGATCTATAGCGAAGCTACAAAGACAAGGTCTGGTCAAAGGTCTACCAGAAATGAGGTTCGAAAAAGACTCACTCTGTTCCGCATGTGAGTTGGGCAAAATGAAGCGTAGCTCCTTCAAGTCCAAAGCTGACTCATCGACCTCATCAGCACTGGAACTTCTTCATATGGACCTTTGTGGCCCAATGCGCACAGCATCTATCAACGGAAAGAAGTATGTGTTGGTAATGATAGATGACTACTCAAGGTATACATGGCTCGAGTTTCTTCGCAACAAGTCAGATGCGCCAGAGTTGATTATCGCTTTCATCAAGCGTATTCAAGTACGCCTTCAACTGCCAGTCAGAATCATTCACAGTGATAATGGCACGGAGTTCAAGAATGACATCCTGAAGAGTTATCTTACTTCCGTGGGTATTTCACATAATTTCTCCGCCGCCTACACTCCGCAACAAAACGGCATTGTTGAACGGAAGAACCGCACTCTGGTTGAAGCAGCTCGTACTATGCTTGCTTACTCAGATCTACCCATGTACCTTTGGGCCGAGACAGTCGCTACAGCATGTTTTACACAGAACCGTACCATTGTGGTCAAGCGATTTAATAAAACAGCATATGAGTTAATCAACAATCGTACACCTAATATCAAATTTCTTCGTGTCTTTGGTTGCAGGTGCTATATTCTTAAAGAGCGTCAAGGATTATCAAAATTTGATAAGAAAGCGGATGAAGGATATCTCGTTGGATACTCTCTGACATCCAAAGCTTATCGAATTTACATTATCCGAACTAAGACGGTTGTTGAGAGCATGAATGTCTCATTTGATGAGAATTTTACAAGGACTTCTGGACACAACAGTTCAGAACTCGGTCTTAACGACAAAGCTTCTATTCAAGCAAGAATAGAACCAGCTATAACAGGATCATCTTCTTCAAACTCTAACTCTACTTCATCTGAGTTAGATTTATTGTTTATTGATGCCTTTGATGATATATGTGCAGATTTTGAAAAAGGCATATCATCATCAATAACAAGTGATACAAACTCGGAGGTCCCTACTATCTCTGAAGACATGCCTGGACCTTCCGACGAAGTCACTGACACTTCAACTCCATCAGGTACAACTACACCGTTAGTTTCTGACTCTACTAATACTGAATCTGTCTCTACAGATAGTTCATCTGGAAACGAAGTCCCGAGCACTTCAACCGCTAGTCCAGAAGCTTCAGTGTCAGAAACACCAGTACAAGATGTCCCGAGTACATCTATGGAGCAACCTGCCGTACAAGATGACAACGATGCATCAAATACGCAACAAGCAGTTGATGCACTACCAAGAACACATCGTTGGACTAAGGATCATCCCCTGGAAAATGTGATAGGTGACGTACAATCTGGTGTCACAACAAGATCTGCAACAGCTAACTTCTGCATGTTTTCAAGCTTCCTCAGTTCCTTAGAGCCAAAGAAAGCGGCTGAAGCTCTACGTGATCCATTCTGGATTTCTGCTATGCAAGACGAGCTTCTACAATTTGAAAGGAACAAGGTATGGCGCTTGATCCCGCTACCTAAAGGTAAATCTGTTATAGGAACAAAGTGGGTTTTCAGAAATAAGAAAGACGAAGCCGGAGTAGTCGTGAGAAACAAAGCTCGATTGGTCGCAAAAGGGTATTGTCAACAAGAGGGCATTGACTATGATGAAACATTCGCCCCGGTTGCAAGGATCGAAGCCATCAGAATCTTTCTAGCCTATGCAACGCACAAAAACATTACAGTCTATCAAACGGATGTAAAGTCGGCTTTCCTGAACGGCGTTCTGCATGAGGAGGTCTACGTGGCTCAACCTGAAGGTTTCGTTGATCCTCATCACCCTGATCATGTCTATGTTTTAGACAAAGCGCTTTATGGTCTTAAACAAGCACCGCGAGCCTGGTATGAAACTCTCACTAAATTTCTACTTGCTTCTGGTTTCAAGAAAGGTACTGTTGATACAACCTTATTTCTTAAAAGGCAAGGTGAGGACTTGATTCTTATTCAGATTTATGTTGACGACATAATATTTGGGTCGACAAATCCGAAATTTTGTAAGAACTTTTCAAAGATAATGGAAACAAAGTTTGAGATGTCGATGATGGGTGAATTAAATTTCTTTCTTGGTCTACAAGTAAAGCAATTACCCGAAGGCATATTTATTAATCAAGCTAAATATATAAAAGATATTTTGAAAAAGTTCAATATGTCAGATAGTTCAGTCATGAAAACACCAATGGCTACTGGTACACTCTTAGACGCGGATCCCTCCGGGAAGCATGTTGATCAAAAGGTGTATCGTAGCATGATTGGATCTTTACTTTATCTGACTGCCAGTCGCCCGGATATAATGTTTGCCACATGTTTTTGTGCGAGATATCAGTCTAATCCTAAAGAGTCGCACTTAACTGCTGTTAAGCGAATCCTTAGATATCTCAAAGGTTCTCCTAATCTAGGCCTTTGGTATCCAAAGGATTCTCGTTTTGAACTAACTGCCTTTACAGATGCTGATCATGCAGGTTGTAAGCTAGACCGGAAAAGCACCTCTGGATCATGTCAATTCATAGGTGACAAACTTGTGAGTTGGACTTCAAAGAAACAAAACTGTGTTTCAACATCCACTGCCGAGGCTGAGTATGTAGCTGCTGCTAGCTGCTGTTCTCAAGTCCTCTGGATGACGACACAGTTAAGGGACTTTGGATACAACTACAAGCGCGTTCCAATTTATTGTGATTCCAAGAGTGCAATATCTATAACTGCTAATCCGGTACAGCACTCGAAGACCAAGCATATAGATGTACGCTATCATTTCATCAAGGATCATGTAGAAAAAGGTAATATTGAAATGCACTTTGTTCAAACTGACTTCCAGTTAGCTGATCTTTTCACCAAGCCATTGGATGAAAAGCGGTTTCAATTTCTAATCAGCAAACTTGGTATGTTGAACATGTCTTAAACCTTACTCATGATTCAAGGGGGAGTATTCCAAATCTTGATAGTGTGATTATTTTCCAACTGTTGTTAACGAGAAAGGAATCATTTTTATAAATGATTACCATTGTTTCTTTCACTTATGCAGGTTGGTTCAAGTGACTATGGCTTCTAAGTAAATCATCTTAGAACCCGTACCTCAACGGAATATGGCTTCTAATCACATCGGATTAGAACCCGCACTTCAGTGCTCTATCTATTTTTTATATGCTTTATTTCCTTATTTATTTATAAAAAAAAAAAAAAAAAAAAACCCAATAGTGATTTAAGGGGGAGAATATCTGTGATATTAACAGATTTTTGGATACTTAAATGCAAATCTGACCGTGTGTTCTTAAAGATAAATACTTGCGTTTTATCTTGTCAATATACTTTGTCAAGTATTCATACACATAACGGTTCAGAACATTCTATTTTTGACTTTGTTATTACCATGTATCAAAAGTTAAATCTTTCTATGGTAATACTCACGTTAGTTGTATTCACTGTTGATTGAATCAAACGTCATTTCATGTGCTTTCATTGAACATATGTTTATATATTGTTCATATAAACAACATTCGTTTTTGATTCTCCAGCATAGTATTCTTCATGACAAATCGTCTATAAGCTTAATTGAAAACTCCTTAAGAGCTTAAATCGTCAAACTCTTTTAGTTTGAGGGGGAGAATTGCATCGTCAAACATCTTCTGTTTTGACATCTCCGAATATTATATTTTTCATGTAACAAGTGGTATTTGTGCTTACATGTACAATAACCTGTTGAACAACATGTTTCTTTTAGGAAAATACATGGGATTCAGTGTGTGAGCTTAACAGAACTTCCATGGATTCACGATAACCAGTGTTTCCTACCCAGGAAGTATTCCCTGAGTGATTGAGGGGAGAAGGGTCAAAAGAATTGAGTGATGGTGTGTGAAGAGGTAAAATGAAAAAGAGAGATTGATTAGAAGTGAGCATTAAAAGAAAGAGGGTGAGAGAACAAAGTAAAAGAATATTAGACTCTACACCAAACTTCTTTCTAAGCCGGGCAGCCACATAATCTGATTGGTTCACGTTCTTTGGTGACCATCATTGAAATAGGCAACTAGCCCATGCCATCTCTTGCATACAACCCCACCAGCTACTCATTCTTTTCTCAAAAAGAGAATGTTTCACATTTTCTGGGGACGCAGCACATACGCTATTGGTTCTTCATTTGGAAGATACTAATATTGAAAAAGAAGGAAAGTTGCCCCACCTTCGAACCCTTTCTCATGCACATTGAGTTTTTGTATAATTTGTTGTTGTCTCAACAAGTTTACATACTTTGAGCCTAAAATGAAAAGCAAACATCTGTGCTTAATTCTTTCATACACATGCACGAGCACACAGAAATTTGTTTTCTGTCAGAACGTTCATAGATAACCATGTGTTATTCGATGATTGAATGGAAGACCTGGGGAGTCTACATCAAACCAGCTCCTTATATAGTAACTTTGTGTTACTAAATGACTTTGTGTCATTGACAGGCATTCTAACTGAGTCATTTGTTGATTCAGGGTTACACTTATTAAACTGTTTGAATTTGAAAAGATTCGAATGGTTACTACTTTCTATTTTAATCTGAAAAGATTGAAATAATCACTCTTTCCATCTGGGAAGACTGCTCTTATTTCATACAGGGCTCGTTACATGATGAAGACTATGCTTACATGATGATCATACACAATGGGGGAGATTGTCTTGAAAAGGGGGAGATTGTTTTGCCAAGTTTTGATGATGTTGATTCTCACCACTCATCAAAAAGGGGGAGAAGATATAAAACGGGGGAGAAGATACAAAAAGGGAGAATACAATCTGAAGATCTGAAGATATTCAAATTTTCAAAGATTTTAAATATTTGAAGATTGTTTAAAGATATCAAGTTTTGAAGTTTTGAAGCTATCAACGTCATATCTGAAGATTCTCAAGAGAAAAGTGAAGACAAGAGAAGACCCGAAGACAATTGCAATTTTTTTTTTTTTAATCTTGAATCCAAAGGGGGAGATTGTTGGATCATAAATTGTATTCAAGATTAAAGTTAAAGTTCAGGGTTTAAACTGCAATTGTGCTAAAGTTAAAGTTAAGGGTTTAAACTGTAATTGTGATAAAGTTAATTAGAGGGTTTATTATGTAATAATCTAATAGTTATTAAGCTATTGGGCCCAAGCCCATTAGAAAGCCCATTAAGGTTAAAGCCCATATGGCCTGGGTATTTAAAGTTTTGATTAGTTTAGTTTTAGGTTAACCTTGTAAGAACTCTGATAATTTTCTAAATAGTCGCTGTAAGTTTTCTCTGTATTCAAAGGGTATCAAGAACACTCAAGGGTTTCATTGTTTATTCAAGGGATTGGTACGTTATTATTAATCTTTATATCTCTTGATTATTATTGTGTTGATTGATTACTTGATTGATTGTTTACCAACTAGAATAAATCTGGGATAACATATACTTGTACAAATTTTAAAAACACAATTCGCAAACCAATCAAGAATTCGTAAGAGAAATTCGCAAGAGGAATTCGTAAACCACAGAGATATGAATCCTTTAATTAGAATTTTTTTTCAAAAAATACATTGCGAATTCTCAACAATTCGTAAGATAGTCTTATACGAATTCTCACTTTTCGCTATAGGCGCATAAACGAATTCTTCAGAATTTGTAATAGACACACTAACGAATTCTTGAAAAATCTCAAATTCATGATTATAAAATGTTTTTTTGTGAAATTCAATCCGATAAATCCTTTTCAAAACACCAAACGATCACTAATCCATCATCAATTTTACCAAAAACTCACTTTTACTCAAAAATTCAATCAATTCAGTTTTCGACAGAACTCGACTTTTCTTAACATTCAAATCATTGGATTACTCGCTCTGATACCAATTGATGCCCAGATTATTACTAACAATTAATCACAATACATATTACAAACATAATTATATTGAACAAATCATTTGTATTACAATAGTATAGATCTCATGTAAAGTCACAAATCTCACATGTATGTGTTCTCAGTGTGTGCGTACAATGCTTACCAATCCAGAGTATGTTCGTGCGTATCTACAAGTTTACAAGGAACCCTAAACTATTTATGCTAAGTCAATTTACCTTGACTTTACAACCAAACCCTCAAACTAACAAACTATTACAAACTAGACCCTCACTTTTAATCTTGAATACAATATCAGTCTAACAAGCTGACAATGGTGAATCAGATAGTGATGATGATAATGATAATGATAATGATGGTGGTGCTGATAATGCTCCTATTCATTCTGATACTCATGTGGATGTTCATTCTGATGATCAAGCTGATTTGTTTGCACCATTCTATGGTACTAAAGCCATGGAAGTGGATGATCATACTAATGTTGATGTTGTTATTACTTTAGTTGTAGGAGAAATAAGGAGGAAATAGGGAGATATAGCTGAAAACGTGGAGAGAATGAGTGAGATTGAAGGAAAAGAACATGGTGAGCGTGTGATTACCCAAACTTACATTTCCAAAAGGGCAACCACATCTAATACTTCATCGCATGTGTTACATTCGGATGTTCAAGACATAAGTAGCCCAATTATGCAATCGTACACCCAAGCCATCCACTCTATTTCTTCTCAACAAGAAATAGTTTCAACTTCTCACGGGGATAGTGCACATAATCTACTAGGTTCTCATTCGGAGGATCAAGGTATTGGAACAAGAGAACCGTAGCCCCAGTTCTCGACTTCACTTCCTGCACAATTGAGTCTAGTACCCTTTGTATTACCTATCATTGTTTCTAGGACACTCATTGAATCGGCTACCATCGGTTTTCTAAGTGACCCGATCGGAACATCCCGAGAACAGGCCATGCAGTTGTTTCTACATCTGACATGCAAACGGTTAATCTAAGTGATACCGAAGTTACTAACAAGACTTCGTGTCTAAGGAAATCTTCGACGGTGCCTTAAAGGCTGTTGAATCTCGGATGTTTGAAAAGATAGAAGAGGAGATAGGAGTAGTGAAACATTTATTGAAAGGGAAAGACCCAGTATCTGAACCTGAGCCTACCTAACAAAGCCAACAAACACCATACACTCAACCTGCTGACCTATCCATCAATGAGCTTAAGTCTTTGCTGTTTGCAAAACTTCTATCCCAAGCTCCGAATAATCAGCAAGATGCAGATCTTCTAACTCTTCTGCAATCCCACCATGATAGTCAACCGCCACAATCTGTGAAGCCAACAGATTTGGTCAGTGCCTCAAGTTTAATTCTTTTAAATCTGACATTTTGTTTGCTCTATCAGATCATAAACACGTAGTTCAAACATCTTGTAAAGCCTAGGCAGTTGTTTCTACTAAAGAGCATGATCATGATCTAGATAATGATCATGAGGGGGAGATATATGAGAAACAAACAGCTGCTGGAAGTTTCTGGTGAAACAGTGCTGGTGGAAGAAAGAGCTAAAAATGTTGATAGTGTGGGAAGGGGAGCTGATCAAGGTACTTAGCAAAATGATCAATTGGAGTTGGTTTTGTATGCTGGAGAAAATGTTGAATCAAGGGTTGAAAAGCCTAAGATTGAAACAAGGCAAGAAATTTTGGAGATAACAGGTTTGCCAAATCCTGATATCATTGCTCTTGAAGATGATTCTTTTGCTGAAGTTAATGCCAAGTATGAGCTTTACTGGAAAATCAAAGAGGAGGAGAAGAAAGTTGGTTTTGTAGATATAGCTTCTGATGATGAAGTTGTGGAGGTTTCTGAGATTGTAAGAAGATCTGAGGAAGTTCCAGCTTATGGTGAAAGGGTATTGGATGATATTTTTTAGGACAGAGATACTGAAGCGTTGAATCCAATGTTTCCTTAAAGCACTCCTGATGAGTTACATCTTAGTCCTGTTGATGTTCAACTACCTGAACCCAGTACAGTTCCAACTGTGCCATCCTTCAGCGAGTTTGAATTTCTCGAAGCCCCTGCCAGTCAACAACATGATGATGCTGATCTTACTGTATATCTTGATTGTGATGCTCATGTTGAAGAAGAGCTACCTTATCAAAAGAAATCTAGTAGTCATGCTCACCAAGAGAAGTTTGTAACATAACCTCTACTGAAGCCAACCATTCCAGATCCAAAAGTAGGTCCTTTTGGTACTGCTATAGAGGGTTCTACTCCTTTTACTGGTTATGATGAGTTTGGTTCAAAAGAAGCAGAGATAAAAAGGATCAGAAATGCCTTAAGGGTTCCATATCTTGAAGAAGAAGTAAAGATCTTTGTGAGCTATATAAGACAGATTGATCAAGCTCAACTTTTGGGGATTCAAGATAAGTCTCCAGAGTATCAAAAAGATTATATCATAATACTGCAAGTGATAGGGAGAACTTGTAAAGATGTCAGGAGCAGTTCTGAAATTCTGGAAGTTCTCAAGGTGACTATGAAGAAATACAAGAAGATTTGTATCCTGAGTTCATTGTTCAAAGAAAGAATTTGAAGACTTATACCTTCAATGAAGCTGATTTTGGCAATGTGAACTTCAGAGATATTGAATTCATGTACTATGATTTCAGAGACAGAACCATCAGGCACCCTGAGATAGTATTTGCTCTATATACTATTAAGAGGTTTATCAAAAGACACATATACTCAACATATCTCTATGACTTCCAGTTGGGCATAGAGACAAACCAGAAGAAAATCAACTTGCTCAAGCTTAACATGACTCAGCCTCCACTTAAAGACACTCCACTCTACACAATTCTAAGAGAGCCAGAACTTGGAGTTGTGTATGAGAATGTGGACAAAAAGGAGAAAAGATTTATGAGCGCTGCAGAAATTCCTATGTATTCTGATGGTACTTTGAAAGATATTGTGGAAAAGCTGCAAGCTAAGCATGAAGAGAGTGGAAAGAAAAGTTTAACTGAAAATGATCATATGTCAAGGTTGGAAAGAATTTGGAATAGCATGTCATTGATGCTATCAAAGAAAAAATCAGATTCAGGCTAGCCATCAGAAGGTTTGAGGACTATATGGGGATAAGGAGAACTTTTATGAAGAAATGGACAAGTTGAAGACTTTCAAATTGCTCAAAAAGGGGGAGAATGTTAGATCATATTTTTGAGTCAATTTGAAAAGTAAGTTTCTTTGTTTAGTTGACTTTTATCTTGTATGCTTGTATAGAGGTCAAAGCCTGTTTGACCCTATATATAGCTTGTCTTTTGTCTTGTTTTCTAAGAAGTCTTTGTCTACGCATTCATTCATAGAGTCATTGTAATCATTCCATGTTAGATATATGAATACGACAAAGCTTAAGACTCAATCTATCTCATCTTTGATCTTTGATTGTTATTATGTTTGATTGTGATTGTCATAATAGCTTGAAACCTAGGATCACACTTTTGAATTGGTGAAAGCTGCCAAGAATATTATTAGCACTGGAGTCTTTAATAGTGTTGATTCATTGTCTTCAGCAGAGGTCGAGTGCCTCTCTGGTTCACTCATCTCTTGTGCTCCTTTTTTCTTTATTTGGAGAGGAGGGAGAAGCAGAGCCACTTGTGTTTGCATTTTTTGTTCTTGTTGTGCCTTGGTTGCTTCGGTTCTCCCCCTTTTGATGATCAAAGGCCCCCTTTTCTTCTGGGTCATCTAAATCATCAAACATCGCCTTCTTTGATTCATCTCTACAAATATCAGAAAGGGCACGTTTCTTTGGATATTTTGGGAAGGAGTTGTTAGAGGCAACATCAGTGGCGACACCTTTGCCTTTAACATCCATAGAGGCCTTTTTTATGGTCTCGATGGCATCATCAGGAGCCTGCAGAATGTCAGAGACTTGCTCTTCAACTTGAAATAGGAACATATCGAGGTTGTCTTGAACCTTTTTCTAGGTCATCATGCAGAATTTTGAAGAACAAGTGACCATGCGACTCATAACGCCTTCCCTGAATGTGTCCAAGTTAGCCTTAGTGACTAGATCTTCTACAGTTCGTCGTGGAGGCGTGATAGCTTTGAAGGAATTGTAGTAGTAGGAAGAGATGCATAGATGGTATTCTTGATGAGCTCATAGATAGAAGCCATCTGCTTTATTGATAGAGACACTAGTTTGTTTGTGGCCATCTCTGAGCATATCTGTTGAAGCTCTGTTTGAACCAGCTGTGAGTTTGACTTGGATTGACTCTCCAAGTGTTGAAATTGTGAAGTTGATGCAGAGACAGTGTTCTTCAGCGTCATTACCTCTGTTTGAAGATCAAGTGAGAGATGTAGCACTGTTGGTTTGGCTTTGGAGTTCGGAGAGTTGTGCTTTGAGTGCCGCTATTTCTGTGGAAGAGGTGGTAGTTTTCTCCAATAGGTGCCTTTCCAGCCCTTGAATTCTGTTAGAGGAATCAAGTAGTTGGGTCTTCAAAGAAGAAACCTCTGCTATAAGATTGTTGTTTTCATAGATAAGGGCAGAGGTCTCTGAGCCGTCAATTCTTGTAAGTTTATGTTCATTCAAGGAGCATTTGATCTCTTGACAAGAACTTGTGAACTCAGTCTTAGTGATGAGATCAGAGAGGGGTAACTTGGCAACAATACATGTTGCCAATTTATCCTCGAGTTTTGAGGGGCCTTCGTTCAGAGATTGCATGAGGTTATCTCTGGAAGGACTTCCGCTCTTTCCTTGATGCAACTGAGTGGAATCTCCAAGCATTCTGTCCATTTCCATGTCCTCCTCCTCAGATTCAGAGGAATGGAAATGGATGTGGGAGTTGACTCTGTGATCCAGACAGGTCAATCCTTGTTCTTTAAGGTTTAGCCAATGTCCTTGAGTTGGACAAGTACTACGTGAGATCTGAAAATATCTCAGAGGAGTAGGGATTGAAGGGGGTGTGCCACAGAGGCATCATCTTGTGTGGACTTATCTGTCGTACTCCGAGGCAACAGAGCACTTATCTTTTCAATGACCAAGTCCTTTTGGGAGGACTTGTCCAGACGTGAAGTTTCCACTGGTTTGTGTACTTCAGAGGTGGAAAGAGGTACCACTAAAGTGGCTGGTTGGTTTGGGTTCGAGGTGTGCACCTTTGATTCAATAGCCTTAGCATCTAGATCATGCTGGCTAGATGTAGTGCTTGCACTGGGGGTTGGCAATGGTGTCCTAAAATGAATGTGCCCTGAGGCATCTTTTTCTATTCTCACCAATCTCTCGGCTTCTAAGAGGGTAGAACTCTTTGGAATCTCACAGTCTAGAGGGGACTCTCTCCTCGCAGAATCCTCAGAGCTAGTCTCTGAAGACTTTTTCTCACCTTCTTTAGAGCTAGAAGAGTTACTCTCTTCTCCAGCCTCTGAAGATGTCTCAACTATCTCATCGACAGCCTCCTCAGATCCTCTGTCATTTATCTCACTTCAGCTTCTCTGAAAGGGATACCCTCTGGTTCTCCCTTAGAGTGCTCTGAACTTCAGGGTCCGCAGATCCCTCTGAAGCAGCATCACTCTGTCCCTCACTCACTGGGTGTGGACCTAAGTGTGTTGGGGTTCTTAGAACTGGTTCAAGTCCTTAGGCAACACAAAGGTAAGAAGCTAAGGCTTGAGATTGAGGGTGTACCTGTTTCAGCATCGTCTAAGGGATCCTCCTTCTCTCCGGAAGGGGGTTTTGCTTTGATCATCATAAGTCAGAATATGAAGGCGATCGATTGCTGCTATAATGATCAAGGCAATGAACCTAGGATATGAGATTGAAGGAATAGTGGTGGATGGTTGATATTGTCCTGGATCTTTGTGTTAAGTCTAAATATTGTATCCAAGATTTAATAGGAAAGTCAAAGATATAAAAGTCAATATTGTCATTGTCTTGAAAGTCAAATTATGTTTAGTTTCCTTTATGATTAAGTTTTAGTTTTCTTAGGAGGTATAAATAGGTTTGCTTTGTTAGCATGTGGGATGATTCATGTAAGCACGCCATTTGTAAACATTCAGACTTGTGGTTAATATTGAAGATCTACTTTCTCTCTCTACACTTTCTCTCTCTAGTTCTTGATTGTAATACATTGCATATGAGATTTGATTGATATGTTTGGGATTTTATCATTCACAATTGGTATCAGAGTCGTACCAAACTTTTTCAGAAATGATTTGAACAAAGAATTGGATTGAAATCTGAATTTTGAATCGAAAATTTGATTTTCTGAAAATTTTTCAAGAACATGTACTGTTCATTCGAATTTGATTGAAAAATCGTTTTTGATGTAAGAAAATAGAATTATTGGACTCGATTTTAGTTTTGGATTGATTCTTGTATTGATTACAACTAATAATTCGAACTAATTCAATGTTAAATTTTGATTTTTGAAATTTTCTTGAAAATTCGAGTTCGAACATTGTTCTTGATCGTTTTTGTGGAATTTATTGGTTTTAATCGAAAATTGATTGTAAATTTTTGTTTAGTATTGTTTTTCGATGATACTAATAAGTTTTTGAGAACCAATTTGCAGATTTGGATCGAATTGAGCAAGTCAGAGCCAAGAATCGAATAGATCTATACTTTGCGCTAGTTCTTATAGCTTTGCGCGTGTTCATCAGATTTGCGCGAGTTTTTCAGGGCTTTAATTCAGTTTGTGTCTTCTTAGAGTCACGCAAATCAAAGTTTGCGTTTCAGTCTGATTGCGCAAAGTCTATCTTGCGCCATCCATATATCGCGCAAATCTCCAATAATTTTTTTCGCGCAACGATCAGTGTGCATCATATCAAGCTCTAAGTTTATGCTACAACGCTCTCACGCAAAGTTACATTTGCACTTTCTGCATCTCACGCAAATTCTACTTTGCGCCACTATTGTCTCACGAAAAGCTTACTTTGCGCCATGCACTGATAACGAAAAGCTTACTTTGCGCCATACTCTGATCGCGAGAATTTTGGTTTGCGCTACATACAGTTCACGCAAAACTCCAACTTGCGCCACCAACTGTTAGCGCATAACAAGTGTTAAAATTTTAAATTTTGCGAAAGATTTCAATTTGATCTGATTTTTGATTTTCTGATTTACAGTTTGGTAACGATCTTTCATGTCAAGCTGATTACTAATTCAATATGGGATTTTTTACAGAGTTTGAAGAGAAGAATAGAAAGCTTGAATTAGAGAAAGTAAATCTGGGTTATGCTGTTGACTTTCACTCAAAAAAGTCAAAAGAGTATTTTGCTGAAATCATTATACTGAAAGAAGAAGTTTGTGATTTAAAGTCAATCAATGAAGATCTTCTGAAAAGAACTTCTGGACTGAATAATGAGAAGATAATGAGAATGGAATCTGAGAATGCTGAGCTAAGAAAGAATATATCTGATTTGTAACAAAAGCTTGCTGAAATTAAAGCTGATTCTGATAATGAAAAGAAAGGTTTTTCAAAGATGTTCTCAGATTTCTCAAGAAAGTGTTTTAAAGAAAAGAAGTCAGTTGATCTTAAATGCTTAAAACTTTCTCAACAAGTGTCTGATTTTGAGAAAGTTCTTATCTTGGAAAGAGAGAAGTTTGCTAAAGAAAAGAAGGCCATTGAACAGAAGAATGTGGGATATTTCAAGGAAATATCCGGCCAGAGAAACGATGCAAAGAACGGATTTGAAGAAGAACGATGCATCTTTGAGACTGAAATCAAAAAGCTGACTTCCAAGTGTTAGAGCATAAATCTGTTGGATAGAAGATCAAAAAGACTTAAGGTCAAAGATCAAGAAAATCAAAGTTGAGGAAAGTCAAATCTCATTAAAGTCAAAGTATTTTGTAATAAAAGTCAAAGGTATTTGTATTTTGTGTTTTAGTTTCCTTGTATTAGGAGTTGATAAAAATACCTTGTCTTTGTATTTTGTTTAGTTAGTTTTAGTTGTCTAATTGTCATTTTGAGAGAATACGTATCTGAGAGAAAGAGAGATTTGTAGAGAGAGAGAGAAAGTTCTTGAAAGAGAAAGTTTGTAATTGAGGAATTAAAAGTGAAATCAAAACAGGTAATTAATTGAAATATTTTGTTTGTTTGATTAATATTGTTTAGAAACTAGAATCTGGAACACACAATTGGTATCAGAGCAGATCCAAAGTGAAATCAGATCAAGAAATCCAAGAAAGTGTTGGTTCGTCACTGTTCTTGAGCCGAGAATCAAGTTTTTGATTTTTAATGTGTTTTTGGAGCAGAATTTGATTAGTGTTTGTTCGAAAAGTGTAACAGATCGAGTTTATGTACTTTAATTTCAGAATTGCACTGTAATTGACTTGTAATTTTGAAAAGTGTAACAGATCGAGTTAACACACACTGTATCATCATTCATTTTGTAGTGTGAATGTTTGTTTGTGAAATTCTTGAGTTGTAATCTGTTCTATTATTGTAATCGAGCATTCATACAAAAATTCAAGATAATTGGACAAGGTTTGGATCGATTTCAGTGAGAAAAGTTGATATTTGGTCGATATTCTGAAGAACGCGCTAGATCTCCAGAACGCGCAAGTTCATCGTTCAAACGCGCAAGATTCATCCGTTAGAACGCGCAAGTCGAAGGGAAGATTTTGGTCAAAACGCACAAGTAACAATCTGCGAGTTCTAGAAACTCGCTGATCGAAGTCTGCGAGTTTGGAAAAGTTGGAAAATTTTCTATGGACCAGAACACGCACGTAGTGGTTAGCGAGTTCTTCAAACGCGCTAATCGAAGGGTGCGAGTTTGAAGAGGAATAGTGTTCTGCGAGTTCTTTCGACGTGCGAGTTTGAAATATGAAGAAAAAGTTCTAAGTGTGGAAACGCACAAGTATAGCTAGCGAGTTTGATTCAAAACGCGCAAGCATTGACGAGCGAGTTTTGGAAACGCGCACGCCTCAGTTAGCGAGTTTCATCGATCTGCGAGTTTAGCAATATGCGAGTTTATCAGAACACGCAAACTTGTGTTTGCGAGTTTCCCTAACGCGCAAGTCTCGATCTGCGTGTTTATCAGAGAATAGGGATTTGCGAGTTTAAGCACTTGCGAGTTCAATAGTGACTTGCGAGTTCAATAGTGACTTGCGAGTTTTGATACTTAGTCATTTTTTTTCCAAAATTTCTGATTTGTCTAAATTTCAAAATTTTTCTTGTGATTTCATATTTGGACTAACGATCAGTTCTAGTTTCTTATTGGATTTATTTTTCAAACAGGTTTAAACAAGATGACTTCAAAAGATGCAATTTCAATTGGTACTGATGTCAAGCCTCCTGTTCTGTTTAAAGGTGAGTTATGTCGAAGGTTTAGTGGACAACTTGGTTAGGATCGGCCAATTCTGTGATAAAGGGTTAGAGGTCAACTTCAAAGCTAAGAGATGTTCGGTTCGTACTGAAGACGGCAATGAACTCTTAGTCGGAAATCGAAAGACAAACCTCTATACCATCAATCTTTCAAAGGTACAGAATGACAGTTATGTTTGCTTATTGTCAAAAGCTTCGATGCAGCAAAGTTGGCTCTGGCACCGAAGACTATCACATCTGAATTTTCGTTATATCAACAAGCTGGTCAGTGGGAAATTGGTAAAAGTACTTCCTGAGCTGAAATACGAGAAAGAACACTTATGTGTTGCATGTGAGAAGGGTAATATGAAGAGAGCTCCGCACAAACCGAAGCCTGAACCAAGCTCTAGTTCTCCGTTAGAATTGTTACATATGGATTTGTGTGGTCCAATGAGAACTCAGAGTTTGGTTGGAAAGAAATACGTGTTGGTTATTGTGGACGATTACTCAAGATACACATGGGTCAAATTTCTTTGATCAAAAGATGAGACGCCCGAAGTTCTCATTACTTTCTTAAAGATGACCCAGGTGAAAATGCAGCGACAAGTCAAGTTTCTTCGAACGGACAACGGCACAGAGTTCAAAAATAAGATAGTTGAAGAATATCTCGAATTGGTCGGGATATCACATCAGTACTCTGCTGCTCGAACGCCTGAACAAAATGGAGTAGTCGAAAGGAGAAATCGGACGCTAGTCGAGGCCGCTCCGACTATGCTTAGCCAATTGGACTTACCTCTATTCTTGTGGGCAGAAGTTGTGTCGACTGCATGCCATACTCAAAATCGATCCATGTTACACCGCCGTTTTCAAAAGACTCCATATGAGTTGATCAACAACATAACACCAACAATCAAGTATTTTCACATATTTGGGTGTAAATGTTTTGTGCTTAACGACAGAGAGAGTCTGAATAAATTCAGTGCTAAGGCGGATGAGGGTATCTTCATTGTTTATTCTTCAACATCGGCAGCATATCGTGTTTATCTGAAGAAGACAAAGACAGTTTTCGAGAGCGTTAATGTAACATTCGATGAAGAAATGGCTTCTGCACAATTCAGTTCAGAACCTGTTATCACTGGAGTATTAGCTTCTGGACAGATCAGTTCAGAACCTGTTTCTACAGAAAAAAATTCGGATAACGCTTCTACTTCAGTTTCACATTTATCTGATTTAGATTTGTTATTTGAATTCTTTTATGATGAGTTTCTATGATCTAATTTGCCTAAATCTGCTGTGATTGACAGGTCTGAACACACAAGCTGCAATCATCCAGTCACTTCAGAAGTTTTAACTGAACTTGTATCCCCCGTTTAGTCAGAAACTCACATTCCATAAACTACTCCTATAGTTGAAGATATACAAGTAATTGTTGAGCCAGAAGTATCTATATCAGTTGGGTGTGACATAATGTCTACTCAACAGCCAGAGTCTGCTGTTCCAACTGATGCTTTTGCACCTGAAACTTCAACTGCAAACCTCCCTCCTATTATTCAAACTGAAGAGTCTGATAGTGGATTTCTAGATGATGATCATGTTATCCCGGATTTATCTAGTTGATTAACAATCAATCAAGTAATCAAGTAACACAATAATAATCAAGAGATATATAAATCAGAGTAACATACCAATCCCTTGAATAAACAATGAAACCCTTGAGTGTTCTTGATACCCTTTGAATACAGAGAAAACTTACGGCTACCTATTTAGAAAATTATCAGAGTTAACCTAAAACTAAACTAAACAAAACTTTAAATACCTAGGCCATATGGGCTTCCTAATGCTTAATGGGCTTGGGCCCAATAGCTAATAACTATTAAACTATTACAATTTAAACCCTGAACTGTAACTATCAAGTAAATACAGTTTAGACCCTCTAATTTAACTTTGACACAATTGCAGTTTAAACCCTGAACTTTAACTTTAATCTTGAATACACTTCAAAACTTTGATAATCTTCAGCAGTCTTCAAAACTTCAAAACTTTGATAATCTTCAGCAGTCTTCAAAACTTCAAAACTTTGATAATCTTCAGCAGTCTTCAAAACATCAAAACTTTGATAATCTTCAGCAGTCTTCAGATTATATTCTCCCTCTTTGAGTATTCTCCCTTTTTGTATCTTCTCCCCCTTTTTGATGAATGGTGAGAAGCATCATCATCAAAACATACCAAAACAATCTCCCTCTTTTCAAGACAATTTCCCCCATTGTGTATGATCATGTAAGCACAATCTTCTTGTAACGAGCCCTGTATGGAAATAAGAGCAGTCTTCCCAGATGGAAAGAGTGATTATTTCAATCTTTTCAGATTAAAATATAAAGTAGTAACCATTCGAATCTTTTCAAATTCAAACAGTTTAATAAGTGTAACCCTGAATCAACAAATGACTCAGTTAGAATGCCTGACAATGACATAAAGTCACTGAGTAACACAAAGTTACTATATAAGGAGCTGGTTTGATGTAGACTCCCTAGGTCTTCCATTCAATCATCGAATAACACATGGTTATCTATGAACGTTCTGACAGAAAACAAATTTCTGTGTGCTCGTGCATGTGTATGAAAAACTTAAGCACAGATGTTTGTTTTTCATTGTATGCAAGAGATGGCATGGGCTAGTTGCCTATTTCAATGATGGTCACCAAAGAATGTGGTCCAATCAGATTATGTGGTTGCCCGGATTAGAAAGAAGTTTGGTGCAGAGTTTAATATTCTTTTACTCTGTTCTCTTACCCTCTTTCTTTTAATGCTCACGTCTAACCAATCCCTCTTTTTCATTTTACCTCTTCACACACCATCACTCAATTCTTTTGACCCTTCTCCCCTCAATCACTCAGGGAATACTTCCTGGGTAGGAAACACTGGTTATCGTGAATCCATGGAACTTCTGTTAAGTTCTCAAACTGAATCCCATGTATTTTCCTAAAAGAACATGTTGTTCAACAGGCGTTTCGTACATGTAAGCACAAATACCACTTGTTACATGAAAAATAAGACTTTCGGAGATGTCAAAACAGTTATGTTTGACGATGCAATTCTCCCCCTCAAACTAGAAAGAGTTTGACAATTTAAGCTCTTAAGGAGTTTTTCAATTAAGCTTATAGACGATTTGTCATGAAGAATAATATTTTGGAGAATCAAAAAACGAATGTTGTTTATATGAAAAATATATAAACATATTTTCAATGAAAGCACATGAAATGACATTTGATTCAATCAACAGTGAATACAAATAACGTGAGTATTACCATAGAACGATTTAGCTTTTGATACATGGTAATAACAAAGTCAAATAGAATGTTCTGAACCATTATGTGTATGAATACTTGACAAAGTATATTGACAAGATAAAACACAAGTATTTATCTTTAAGAACACACGGTCAAATAATCTTTTAAAAACACGGATATTCTCCCCCTTAACTGATAATTTTTTTTAAAGCTTAAAAAAAGAGAAAAAAATAAGGCACTGAAGTGCGGGTTCTAATCCGATGTGATTAGAAGCCATTGTCACTTGACCAAACCTGCATAAATAAAAGAAATAATGGTAATCATTTATGAAAATGATTCCTCTCTCGTTAACAACAGTTGGAAAATAACACACAAGATCAAAACTTGGAATACTCCCCCTAGAATCATGAGTAAAGTCTAAGACTTGTTCAACATTCCAAGTTTGCTGATGAGAAATTGAAAACGCTTTTCATCCAATGGCTTGGTGAAAAGGTCAGCTAACTGGAAGCCAGTTTGAACAAAGTGCATTTCAATATTACCTTTTTCTACATGATCCTTGATGAAATGATAGCGTACGTCGATATGCTTGGTCTTCGAATGCTGTACCGGATTAGCAGTTATAGATATTGCGCTCTTGGAATCACAATAAATAGGAACACGCTTGTAGTTGTAGCCAAAGTCCCTTAACTGTGTCGTCATCCAGAGGACGTGAGAACAGCAGCTAGCAGCAGCTACATACTCAGCCTCGGCAGTGGATGTTGAAACACAATTTTGTTTCTTTGAAGTCCAACTCACAAGTTTGTCACCTATGAATTGACATGATCCAGAGGTGCTCTTCCGGTCTAGCTTACATCCTGCATGATCAGCATCTGTAAAGGCAGTTAGTTCAAAACGAGAATCCTTTGAATACCAAAGGCCTAGATTAGGAGTACCTTTGAGATATGTAAGGATTCGCTTAACAATAGATAAGTGCGACTCTTTAGGATTAGACTGATATCTCGCACAAAAACATGTGGCAAACATTATATCCGGGCGACTGGCAGTCAGATAAAGTAAAGAACCACTCATGCTACGATACACCTTTTGATCAACAGGTTTCCCGGAGGGATCTACGTCTAAGAGTGTACCAGTAGCCATTGGTGTTTTCATGACTGAACTATCTGACATATTGAACTTTTTCAAAATATCTTTTATATATTTAGCTTGATTAATAAATATGTCGTCGGGTAATTGCTTTACTTGTAGACCAAGAAAGAAATTCAATTCACCCATCATCGACATCTCAAACTTTGTTTCCATTATTTTTGAAAAGTTCTTACAAAATTTCTGATTTGTCGACCCAAAAATTATGTCGTCAAAAAAAATTTGAATGAGAATCAAGTCCTCACCTTGCCTTTTAAGAAATAAGGTTGTATCAACAGTACCTTTCTTGAAACCAGAAGCAAGTAGAAATTTAGTGAGAGTTTCATACCAGGCTCGCGGTGCTTGTTTAAGACCATAAAGCGCTTTGTCTAAAACATAGACATGATCAGGGTGATGAGGATCAACGAAACCTTCAGGTTGAGCCACGTAAACCTCCTCATGCAAAACGCCGTTTAGAAAAGCCGACTTTACGTCCATTTGATAGACAGTAAAGTTTTTGTGCGCTGCATATGCTAGAAAGATTCTGATGGCTTCGATCCTTGCAACCGGGGAGAATGTTTCATCATAGTCAATGCCCTCTTGTTGACAATACCCTTTGGCGACCAATCGAGCTTTGTTTCTCACGACTACTCCAACTTCGTCTTTCTTATTTCTGAACACCCACTTTGTTCCAATAACGGATTTACCTTTAGGTAGTGGGATCAAGCGCCATACCTTGTTCCTTTCGAATTGTAGAAGCTCGTCTTGCATAGCAGAAATCCAGAAGGGATCACGTAGAGCTTCAGACGCTTTCTTTGGTTCTAGGGAACTAAGGAAGCTTGAAAACATGCATAAGTTGGCTGTTGCAGATCTTGTCGTGACACCAGATTGTACGTCACCTATCACATTGGTCAGGGGATGATCCTTAGTCCAACGATGTGTGCTTGGTAGAGCTTCAACTATTTGTTGCGTATTCGACGCATCGTTTTCATCATGCACGACAGGTTGCTCCATAGATGTACTCAGGACATCTTGTATTGGTGTTTCTAATACTGAAGCTTCTGTACTAACAGTTGAAGTGCTCGGGACTTCATTTCCAGAAGAACTATCTGTAGAGACAGATTCAACATTAGTAGAGTCAGAAACTAACTTTGTGTTAGAGCATAAATCTGTTGGATACAAGATCAAGAAGACTGAAGGTCAAAGTTCAAGAAGTCAAAGCTGAGAAAGTCAAATTTCATCAAAGTCAAAGTCTTTTGTAATAAAAGTCAAAGTATTGTATTTGTTTGTTTCCTTGTTGTAATTAGTTATAGGTATAAATAGTTTTTCTTTTCTTTGTAATTAGGAGAGAACTTAATTGAAGCATTATTCAGTTGTATTTTAGAGAGACAAATATCAGAGAGAAAGATAGTTCGTTAGAGAGAGATTGTAGAGAGAGAAAGTGTAATCTTGAGATTGAAAGTAAAATCAAACAGGTAATTGATTCATATTTGTATCTTGTTTGATTAATCTTGTTTAAAAACTAGATTCAGGGACACACAATTGGTATCAAAGCAGATCCAAATCGAAATTTCAAGAAAAGTCAGAATGTTCGTATCTGTGTTCTTCAAGTCCAGATTTGATTTTTGAGTTTTAGTGAGTTTTTGGAGTTGTAATCGATTAAGTGTTGTTAGGAAAGTGAATTCGATCGAGTTTGTTTAGAAAGATTTGTCAATTGCACTGTAATTAATTCGAATTTTAGAATTTTTGTGGTTGTTGTATTCACGAGTTCTTGACACTGTATGAGTATCGAATTTGTAATTTTTGTGTATTTGATCGAAAATCAGTGTTAGTTTTGTGTTCGAATTGGTTAGACGTGTGAATTGTCGAAGTATAGAGTTGAATTTCTAGGTTTAAATGAGTTTTTGGTGCGATTTTGTTCGGTTTTAGAGGCTTGCGGGTGTTCTTCAAGTTTGCGTTTCATTCAAACAGGTTTGCGGGTCATTCATCAAGATTTGAGTAAGTTCTTCAGAGGTTTGCGGGTCATTCAAAGTTTGCGGGTGTATTCAACGAGACACGCAAAGTGATATTTGCGTTTTCATCAACAACCGATAAGCGAGCTTTGCGGGTGTAACTACAATCGCAAAGTTGGGTTTGCGTTTGTAATGTGACACACAAAGTTTATCTTGCGGGTGTAACTAGACACGCAAAGTTTATCTTGCGGGTGTAACTTGACACGCAAAGTGTGTCTTGCGTTTGTAAATTTGAAACGCAAAGTTGAGTTCAGAGATGTTGTGATTTGCGTTTCCTTCTTGAACCGCAAAGTAGTGGTTTGCGTTTCCTTCTTGAACTGCAAAGTGGTGGTTTGCGTTTCCCACATGAACCGCAAAGTATAGGTTTGCGTTCCCCTTATGACACGCAAAGTCAAGATTTGCGTTTCCCACTAGAGGCGCAAAGTGTGGAAGACTTAGACAAATTTTTCAAAATAGTAATATGGCCTATAATAGTGAAAAAGTCTCGACCCCGAAAGGGCGTTGCCCCTTGACCCCACCCGCTAACCGGGTAGCGGGACCCCCGTGCTAAGTCTACGAAGGTGGACATATTTCTGATTGTCATAAAAATTTCTGATTTTATATTTCAAGTTTTCTGTATTTTCTTGATTGTTTCATTTGGACTAACGATCAGTTTCTAGTTTCTTATTGCATATATTAATCAAACAGGTTGAAACAAGATGACATCCAAAGATGCACTTTCGATTGGTACTGATGTTAAGCCTCCAGTTCTATTTAAAGGCGAGTATGAACAATGGAAGGACAGATTCTTGGATTTCATAGATCGGCATTCAAATGGAGAGAATATTCTTCTGTCTATCACCGAAGGTCCAATGGCTTCAATAACAGTTCAAGTACCTGATGTTGATTCTTCTGATAGGGAAGATGGGACTGAGGAAAGAGAGCAAAAGATGAAAACAGTGACAGTGGATATTTCTCAATATTCTGAAGAACAGAAAAGCCGATACAAAGCAGATAAACAAGCAAGATCATTACTTCTTCAAAGCATTCCGAATGAGATCTATATCAAGATTGACAGTTATAAAGCCAATGCTAAGAAGATGTGGGATCAGTTGCAAAAGATGATGATGGGATCCAAGGTTGGAAATCAGATGAAAGTGGCAAACTGCATCAATAGTTATGAGGAATTCAAAGCTAAGGAGAATGAGAGTCTGGAAGATACATATGAGAGGTTTGTATTGCTTCTGAATGAGCTGACAAAGAATAAAGTCAAAAAGAAGCAGTTGGAAAACAATGTCAAATTTCTGAGTATCCTACGTCCGGAATGGAAAAAGCATACAAGAAGGATGAAACAGATGAAGGATTTGAATGAAATACCACTACATGAGGTATTTGAGACCTTGAGACAGAATGAGGAAGAGGTTGAAGAGAAAAGAGCTGAGAAGAAGAAGGCAACACAAGTTCCTGATCCTATTGCCTTAATAGCTGGAGAGAAGAAGAAAGAAAAGAAAGAAAAGAAAGAGAAGAAAAAGAAGATAGTTCTTACCAGTTCTGAGTCAGATTCAGTTGCAGATAGTGATGATGGCGAAAGTCTGAAACAAGCCATGATATTGCTGACCCGTGCATTCCAGAAGAAATTTTACAAGAAGTCGGGATCAAATTCTCAAAGGTATTCTTCATCTAGTTCAAAGAACCACGAGCATCGACAGAAAGTGGAAGGAAAAAGGTATGAAGAGGATAGATATGTGGAGAAGAAACCGGATGAGAAGAAGAAGTTCGTGAATGACTACACAGTTGCCGAGAAGCCAGCAACAGATTCCATCAAATGCTACAATTGCGGCAAGATGGGTCATTTTGCAAAAGATTGTCGAAAGCCGAAAGTTCGCAACTCTCAGTACTATCATAACAAGTTGCTTTTGGCAAGACAGCAAGAAGCGGGTGTCGCTCTAATGGCTGAAGATGAGTTTTGGCTGGATTACTCAGAAGGAGAAGAAGAAGTGAAAGAAGAAACAACTCATATCTGTCTCATGGGCAAAGGAGTAAAGGATGACGAGTCAGATGATGAGGCAGTTAATTAGGTATTAAAATTATCTGAAAAAGATTTTATTACCAAAATGGAAACCATGGTGGTTGAGCTACAAAATTTACAAAATAATCTGAAAAAGGAAAAAGAAAAAGTTGCTAAAAAGAACAAGAAGATCTTTGAGCTTAATACGTCTGTTATTTCAAACAAAGATCTGATTGATTCTTTACGCAAGTCTGATTTTAATTCTAAATCTAAAGTAGATTGTTTTGAAAAGAGGATTTCTGAGTTTGAAGGTAAAGTGTCTAAATATGAGTTTGAGAAAAATGAATTTGCACTAACTGTTTATAAATTGCAGGTTGAAAATAAGAATTTGAATAAGAAGGTAAATGGTCTGGAAGCAAAACTTTATGTGAGAGGTCAAACAGATCAAACCATTTTTCTCAATGCACCTAATGAAGAGGCTGATGTCAAAGAGAAATGGGGACTTGGTTTTGAAAACCCCCATTATCTTAAGAAAGCTATCAGAAAACAGCCGGCACTTTATAACTATGATTTTCTTGCTTGTGCTGATAAACATACTCATTTAAAACCCAAATTTGTTACCAAATTGTCAGAAGAAGTTGAGGACCAAGAAACTGAAAATAGAAAGAATAAAAAGAAAATGCAACTACCGTTTAACTATGAAAAGTTAAATGATAGTTATCTTTCAAAAACACCAAAAGTTCTTTCAACTGACTATTTTGTTAGTTAATCCGCTTCTGAGATGAAGGCAAAACCTGCGATTGCAAAGGTTTATGTTCCTACATCTATTCTTGAAAGCAAAATAGTCGAGCTTGAAAATGTTTTATCTGATGAAAAACTTTTGGTTGATATACAACAAAATGTATTTTCTACAGTTATAAAGAACACTGTTTTTCAAACTAAATCTACAAAGTGTTCTACAGTTTCTAAGGCATCTCAATCTTCATCTGATAATTCTGATGACTTATTTGAGTCTGCAAATGATTTTCTAAATTCTGATGATGGGTGCATGGAAGAATTTGATATGTTTGATGTCAATACTACACTTCCTGATCATTCTACTTGTCTTAAAAATGATAAAGTGTTACCAAGTGGTGTAAATACTGTGGACTCATCAACTAAGGTTGGTGAATCAGTTTCTATAACTGCTGATTACTATGCTCAAGGTAAGAAACATAAGAAACAGCGATTACAGAAACAGAAATACACTGGTACACGAAAGAATATTCAGTCTCGAAAATCTGCTTTTCCTAATAAATCTATATCTTATGTTTCAGATTTAAGGAAGAAAAAGTTGAAAGCTCAATCCGAATGGAGACCAAAACGGAAGGAGGATGAGATAGTGGAATCAGTTTCTGATAATACTTGTAATAGATCAAAACCTTGTAACTTCTTACAAGAGATATTCAATAAAGCAATTGATTCAATTGTCTCCTATTACTACTACATCTTATCCTTATCAGAGAAATGATTTTGCTTATTCTCATAATTCTTCTGATTGGTATGGATCTTATCATGTTAATTCTTCGAGATCAAATGTTTTTCAAAGAAAAGGAGGATCCATATTTAAATGGATACCAAAATCTTGTGCTAAACTGTTAGGACCCGTTTTTAAATGGGTACCTAAATCTATTGTTGCCTGATTTCTCTTGCAGACCCGGCATATGTGGTACTTGGATTGTCAGGATCGAATTCTTAACAAGAATTAATTCTCAGAAACAATATCAAAGAAGTTTGCAACCTCAATATTGATGAACAGGCTCACCAATACGAATTCTACTTCTCTAGAATTAGGATCTATGTCTTGAGGTTGATTTTTTCTCTCAAAAAAAAATAAAACTAAAAGTTCTCCTTTTTAATCTATTCTATACATTCTATCCATATACTAGTCAAAAGATAATTACAATAATTAAACAAATCTTCAGTATATCTTCCATGTATATCTCAAAGCTTCCATAATCTTCAGATTATCCAGCTGTCATTCTTTCCATCCGAATCTCTTAAGCAGTATTAATCTTCAGCAACATTAAATTCCTTCTAGCAGCATTAACTACTAAGCAGCACTAACCACTAGCAGTACTAACTAGCTAAGCAGTACTAACTTTGTTCAAGCAGCACTAACTTTGACTAGCAGTATTAATAGTACTAGCAGTAGTAACACTCAGCAGTACTAACCTCAAAGTCTTCTAGCAGTATTAACTCTGAACCAGCAGCATTAACCATACTTGAGTTTTTCTTCAGTTCCCAACAATCTCCCCCTAACTTGACTTTTAGGAAAAGAAGTCAAGTTCTTCAGAATTAATCTTCAAGATGCTTTCAACACCTCTGATTCAATTTCCCAAATTTGGATCTAGGCCCAAGCTTTGATTTACAGTTCTTCTCACCACAATCTTGGCCATCTCTGAATCCTTTGTACAAACCAGTGTAGCTTTAAGCATCCCTTCTAACTTCTCCTTGCTATGCTCATAGATTTTGTCCACCAGGTAGTATTCATGATAACAATTGTCAATAGTAATCATGTATACTCCACAGTTTTCAAACAGTATCCATTTGTCAATCTTCTTGAATATGAACTCATGCATATGATCTTTAATCCTATGGTGCACTCTTTCAGGCTCAAACATCATGCACAAGTATTCCAATGTCACTTTGAGAAGATTCTCTTCAGTACCTTTCAACACAGGTTCATAAAGTTTCATCCCAACTTTATATAGTTCTTCCATATCAGCTCTTGAACAACTTCTGATGACTTTCCCCCATGTTGAATAGGCTTCAGATGAACCATCAGCTCTCTTGATTCTGAAGAAATTCTTTCCATTGTCTCTCAGAATATCCCAGAAGATGATCTCTGGAGCTTGAATAGAGATTGGAACAGCTTTCAAAGGTTCCACTATTGTCATGTACGGATCCATACTTTCATCTGTTTGCTTAGTGACCTGCTCTGGACTCTGTACTGGCTCTGTTGGGGATGTGACTGAAGGTTCTGCTTCCTTTTCAGTTTCTTCCACCCTAGGCCTTTTCAACTGCCTTTTTGGAGCAATTGATTTCACTCTTTTTCCAGACTTGGCTTCTATACCAACATTTCCAGGTTCTTCCTTCTTCTCTTCTGCTTCTTCTTTGGAAGGTGTGGTTTCCTCAGGGAATGGTTGTTGGATGTTGAGATCATGTCTCTCTTTCATCCTTCTCTCAGCCTCCTCCCTTTGTGCTGAATCCCCTTGAAGCTTGGCCATTTCCTTGTTATACAACTCTTCAATCTGAGAGAATGCCATGTGGGTAAACATCTCCCCCTTAACACCAATTGCACCTTTCAGGAAGTTTATCATTTTTCTTCTTTCCTGATTGGCCAAAAATGTCTTGGAGGGTTGTCTTTTCTGCTTTTGTTTCTGAATTGGCATCTTCTTAACTTGGAGTTTCTTGACCTGAGTTGCTGTCTAAGCTGCTTCTTTCAAACTCTTTTGGTATTCTGCATTTAACTTCTTGGCCATTATCCTTGCAAGCTCTCTATCAGTTTCTGTTTGAAATTGCTCCTCTTTTTCCATTTGCTCTTGAAGCTGCTTTGCCATTTCCTCATCCATTTCAATCTGACTCCTCTTCTTTGAAGGTTGTTCAGGTTCAATCATCTTTCCTTTTCCTTTTATATCCTCCTTCATTTTCTTCTTTTGAGGTTATCCTTCATTGATGACCACTCCTTTGGCCTTTTGAATAGCCTTAGGAGTGTCATTCTTTGCTTTTACTAAAGTCTCTCCTATCTCCATTTCTTCCACAGAGAGCCCTATTTCTGCTACTTCAGTTTCTGCTGCTACTTTTACTTCAGCAGCAGTAACTGTTTCTGTTTCCATCTCTTCCTCTGTCTCCCCCTCAACTTCAGCTTTCTTTTCAACAGTTTCCCCTTAATGCTTCTCCCCCTTGTTGAAAGAATCTTGAACATTGTCCCTTTTTTTGAGTACAAACTGTTTCCTTCTTTTCTTTTGAACCAGCCTGGTCACCATCTTCTTCAATTTTTCAATCTGGACTTGTTGTGACAGGATCACCAGCTTCATCTGCTCTATTTCTTTTCCTTGTTTCAGAACATCTAGGTTGATGTTACCCATTGCCTTCATCAATTCATCATAGTTATATCTGTCCTCACCTTCTCCAAGAGTGTTACCCCCTATTGAAGGATCATTGGATCTTTTAGTAGTGGAAGTCTTCTGCCTAGCAGAAGCACTATCCACCCCTGTGGTTTCTTGGCACCAGGGACCTTCAAATGATTGCTCATTCAAAGTTGCCATGGGGGAGGTCTTATTGATGTTACCACTTTCCTCCTCTGTGCTAGCAGGGGTAGTGGCAGCCTCATCACCCATATGCTCTACCTCCTCCTCAGAGAGCACCTCCTTTGGGTTGGGAGACACCCTTGTGGTTTCCCTTTGGATATTCTCTAGGGGAGAATTCTCCCTTAGAGGGCTTAAAGGCTGAGTGGGTAATGGTACAAGAAGGGAAGGAGCCTTCTTTACCTGTTTCCTCTTGTAAGTTTGGGTGATAGGAGAGGTTGGTTTTTCAAGAAGGGACTGGGGAATCGATTTTGAGAGGGAAGGTTGGGCTTGGCTAGCAGTGGGTTGGTCTAATGGGGGCCTTGACCCTGCTGCCATACCTTCATTGGTTTGGGACACCACCATCATTGTAGAGAACAATGGGGTGTCAACTCCTTCAGAGTCCCCAGCAGATCTTCTCATATTTGAGAAAACCTTGCCTTTGGGGGGTTTAGGTACATATACCCCAACAGGTTGAGGTATATCCGTCAATTCATGAGTAATGACTTCTTGAACAAACCTGGGATACATAAAGAAGCTCTTTTTGTTTCCCATGTTTGAGACAAGATCACTGAAAATCATTTTAGAAAAATTATACTTTCTGGCAGTGGCCAAGCACACCAAAGCATAAGCAATAGTGCTGCTGAACTCACTCCATCCAGTAGTCTTTTTGGAGATACAATGCATAAGAGTATGGACTAAGAAACGCCATTGGGGTGAAAATTTTGCTTTAGAGAATTTGAAAACTCCCAATGGGCCTCCATACCCCATTCTTGTAAGATTTGAAAACAGTTCATCGTTTGGGATAGAGGTTATACCTGAGGCATCGTCTAGACGTAGACTGATGCGAATAACCTCTTCAGTAACCGTTAGTGATTGATCACAGATTCTTGTTTTGATCATCTGCACACCATTCTCAACAACAATGGTTGCATTAGCCCAGAACTGCCTTTGATGCTCGATATAGATTGTAGGGGATACAATAAGAGCATGAGCAATGTGGCTTGACTTGAGGAAATCCACAATCTGATGAAATCCTGCAGCTTGCTTTGGTTTTTGTAGCATCGCAATCTCATTGTGCTCGTCAATGAAAGTCATTGATGCCATTGATCTTAGTGAAAAGCTTGCCTGAAGACTTCGAACTTGAGAGAAAAGGTTTAGAGCACAAGAGAACAGTATGCAAAGAGTCGTTATGAACTTTTAGGCGGGCAAAGAGTATTTATAGTATTCGGAACATAAGCAGTATTAACCTAGAGCAGTATTAACTAACGAGCAGTATTAACTGAAAGCAGTATTAACTACTAGCAGTATTAACTGAAAGCAGTATTAACTGAAAGCAGTATTAACTACTAGCAGTATTAACTACTAGCAGTATTAACTAACGAGCAGTATTAACTGAAAGCAGTATTAACCACTAGCAGTATTAACTGAAAGCAGTAGTAACTACTAGCAGTATTAACCACTGAAAGCAGTATTAACCACTAGCAGTATTAACCACTAGCAGTATTAACCACTAGCAGTATTAACCACTAGCAGTATTAACTACTAGCAGTATTAACTGACTTGCTCCTTTTAAACTTGCTAAACACTGAGTACTGCTAAGCATATCCTGAAAAAGAAGATTAGTAACTCCAAGAATAATATACAGGTATAAAACCACTTTTGAGAAGGGGATTATTCAGAGTTGATCATTCCCACACTTGTTACCAAGAAAGTGAATCTACCCACATCAAAAGCTTTAGTGAATAGATCAGCAAACTGATTATCAGTGTGAACTTTGACAACTTGAATAAGTTTCTTTTCATTACAATCTCTTATAAAGTGATACCTGATCTCAATGTGCTTTGTTTTTGAGTGCTTGACTGGATTATTCACAATGCTAATAGCACTGCTGTTGTCAATAAAGATTGGAGTGTGTAGAAAGGTTACCCCATAGTCCAACATTTGATTCTGAATCCATAAGACTTGAGAACAGCAACTTGCAGCTGCTATGTACTCTGTCTCTGTTGTAGATGTGGATACTGTGGTTTGTTTCTTGCACTGCCATGAGACTAGTCTAGCACCCAAAAACTGACATCCTCCAGAAGTAGATTTTCTGTCCAAGGTTGCCCCACCTAGATCACTGTCTGAGTATGCTATTAGGTCAAAGGGTGAGTCATGAGGATACCAAAGTCCCAATCTGGGTTGCCCTTTGAGATATCTGAATATCCTCTTAACAACTTGAAAGTGAGATTGCTTTGGCCTAACTTGGAATCTTGCACATACACAGACTGGAAACATTATATCTGGCCTTGATGCTGTGAGATACATGAGAGAGCCAATCATGGAATTGTAATGATGCACATCTATATCCTCCCCCTCAGGATCTGCAGATATTTGCTTGTGTGTTTCCATAGGTGTGCTTGCAGGTTTTGACTCTGAGAAACCAAACTTGGTTAGAATGTCCTGCATATACTTGGATTGACAGATGAAGATTCCATCTGACTTTTGTTGAACTTGGAGTCCAAGGAAGAAAGTAAGTTCCCCCATGGAACTCATTTTGAACCTTTGATGCATTAAATCCTCAAACTCCTTGCACAAGTTGTTTCTTGTAGATCCAAAGATAATGTCATCAACATAGATTTGTACCAGCAAGATATCCTTCTTCTTTCTCTTGATAAATAGAGTCTTATCAATGACTCCTCTTTCAAAGTCATTTTCCAAGAGATAGGATGACAGAGTGTCATACCATGCTCTTGGAGCTTGATGTAGTCCATAAAGTGCTTTCTTTAATTTGTATACCCTGTCTGGATAGCTTGGGTTTTCAAACCCTGGTGGTTGACAGACATATACTTCTTCTTCAATTGAGCCATAGAGAAAAGCACTTTTTACATCCATTTGATAGACTTTGAAATTCATGTAAGAAGCATAGGCTAGAAATAATCTGATTGCTTCTATCCTAGCCACAGGTGCAAAAACTTCTTCATAATCTATACCCTCTTCTTGAGTATATCCTTGAGCCACCAGCCTTGCTTTGTTCCTTATGACAATACCTCTTTCATCTCTCTTGTTTCTGAAAATCCATTTTGTGCCAATTGCTCTGTGACCTTTAGGAAGGTCTACTAGATCCCATACATCTTGGAGCTTGAACTGTAACAGTTCTTCTTGCATTGCTTTTATCCAGCTAGATTCTTTCATAGCATCATGTGCCTTTTTAGGCTCAAGCTGTGATAGAAAACAAGAAAGCACTGTATGCTGTTGATCTTGCATTTCCTGAAGCCTGCTTTGATGTCTAGTCATCATAGGAGAAGAGATATCTCCAATTACCAGCTGTGGAGGATGATTCTTTTGAACTCTGGTGTTATGACTAGGTTCTCCATTCAGTCCAGCCTCAAGATTGGATTCATGCAACTCAACTGAAGTGATTTCAGATGCCACTTCATTATTTTCTTGAGTCTCCTCATTTCTAGTTTCTTCTTCCCTCTGACTTGGTCCAGTAAATGATTCCCTTTCACAGTTTTCAACAGAATTTACCGTGGGTATGGGAAAAATCACAGATTTAGATATACTTTCTTGAACTTGTGTGATTCCTGATCCTCCACTTCCTGTTCCTGTATACTCATTACTGAAACCAAAAGAGTTAGTTAGTGAATCAATGTCAAATAGCCACTGAGGTCCAGACCCAACAGGATTTGGTGTGTTCTCATTGCATTTGACATTGTCACTTTCTTCAATTATTCTAGAAGAAGAGTTAAAAACTCTGTAAGCCTTACTCTGAGATGAATATCCAACAAGAAATCCATCATCTGCTTTGCTATCAAACTTACCTAAGTGAGATTTGGTATTGAGAATTGTACAAGGACACCCAAAAGGTTTGAAGAAACCAATGAAGGGTTTTCTTTGATTTAAAAGCTCATATGGGGTCTTGTTCTTTTGCTTTACCACTAGAACTCTGTTTTGGACATAACAAGCAGTATTAACTGCTTCAGCCCAGAAGGTAATTGGCAATTTTGAATCAGCCAACAGAGATCTAGCAGCCTCTATTAGTGTTCTATTTCTCCTTTCAGCAACACCATTCTGTTGAGGAGTCCTAGGAGCACTATATTGCCTCTCAATACCTTTTTCTTCACAAAAGGTGTTTAGATCATGATTTTTAAACTCAGTTCCATTATCTGATCTAATGACTTTTACTCTTTGATTAGTTTGGTTTTCAATTCTTAGAATAAAGGATTTGATAAGACCACTTGTTTCATCCTTAGTCCTTAGAAAATATACCCAAGTAAATCTGGAGTAATCATCAACAATAACCAAGCAGTAAGATTTCTTGCCTATACTCATAACATTTGTAGGACCAAACAGATCCATATTGAGTAACTGGAGACAAGAAGAAACAGAATTTAACTCTTTGGTCTTATGAGAAGTTTTGTGTTGTTTGCCTTTAAGACAAGCAACACAATGATCATCACATGAAAAGACTTTTGAAGGTAAACCTCTTACAAGGTTGTTTTTAACAAGATTGTTCATAGTCTTGAAATTCATGTGACACATCCTTCTGTGCCATAGAGAGGATTCATCTACAGAAGCTTTTGAAACAAGACAATTCAGAGATGAATCACTATCAACATTGTTCATATCAAGACAGTAAACATTATCCTTTCTTGGAGTTCTAAGTAGTATCATGCTTTCATCAACTATCTTGAACCCTGGAGCAAGAATCATACACTCAGTATTAGTAAATAATATACTATGTTGTTTGTCACAAACCTGTGATACACTTAACAGGTTGTACTTTAATTGATCAACATAGTAGACATCCTCAAATGTCATCTTACCTTTGGTGAAATTACCTTTTCCACTTATCTTACCACCAGTAAGATTATCTCCAAATGCAACATGTCCTCCATTGATATGCTTGAAGTCCTGAAGGCATGACATGTTGCCTGTCATGTGCCTAGAGCAACCACTATCAACATGCCAAATGCTCTTTCCCTTGAGCTGTTGGTTGCCCTGCACATTAAATAAATCAATTAGTATGAATTAGGAACCCAAGCCAAAGTGGTCTTGGGTACCCCTTTCTCATCAAAATACTTGCATTCTTTCTTGACAAGATTTTTGAACTTTAACTCCTCATTCTTGGAGTACTTTGTTACAATAATAGGCTTGGAAATATTTTTGCTAGAATCAGTACTGGTTTTAGAAGTACTAACTGCCTTGGCAGCACTTGAATGCTTAGCAGTACTAACCTTGTTAGCAGTAGTAACTGTGTTAGCAGCAGTAACTGTGTTGGCAGTATTAACCTTTGAAGAGGTATTAACAGTATTAGCAGCATTAATATTTTCAGCAGTACTAACACTGTTAGCAGTAGTAACTATGTTAGCAGTACTAATATTGTTAACAGTACTAACACTGTTAGTACTTCTAGGTACCCACATGTTGACACTTTCTTTTAAAATCTTTTTCTTTAAAGTGCCTTTACTTTCAATAGATTTCTTTATCACATGTTTCTTTCCAGCCTTCCTATAACCCACAGATTTTTGCACAATTCTTTGAAAGTTCATCTGTTGGTTAATAGGGTTAAAGTAACAATACTTAGCCAAATGATTCAACTTGCCACATATAAAACAAGGTTTTGGTCTATTGATTTTATTCAGATCAACTCCTTGTTTCTGAGCCCATTGATTATTCAAGTTTCTTTGATTTCCTCTTTTTAAACCAGAATTTAGGCTCTTGGCTTTATTGCAATCACACTGTTTACAAGATCCAGGATTCACAACTGTGGTTTGTTTGTAATGGACCTTGTTATCATTTCCTTTAGTCTTCTCTATCTCCTTGGACTTGACCCAGATTTTTCCACATCCCTCATTGGTGATAATATTGTTTTCTAATGGTATCTTTTTACTCACATTATTATCCCTGTTCTCACTGGCTCCTTTCTCAGTCAAATCCTTAACTACTACTTCATCCAAAGGATCTATCTTAAAAGCTTCTTCAGACAAGTCCTTTTTCTCCTTAGTTTCTAACAAGTCTGATGTAGGAGAAATATAGTTGTTATTGTAAGGAGGGGGTGTATTGTTGTATCCAATACCAGGCTTCATCTTATCATGTATGTGAGCCTTTAGAAGAGAGTGCATTGCTTTTGAAGCATAAGAAAACTTGTCTATGTCAAGTTTAACTTTTGACAGTTCCTCTTTCAGTCTATCATTCTCTTCTAAGGACTTAGACAGTTTGGTTTCTAACTCATTCTTTTCCCACTTCCAATAGTTTGTGTCATAAGAGTGTTGAAGTTCATTAGCTTGAAAGCCTTTGATTTGCTCTTCAAATCTCTCTACTATCAACACATAATCTCTTCTGTCCTTTTCTAATCTTTTGAGGTCATCACACATACTTTGATTGTGATCCTTGTATCTTGTAACAGTGTCAATGCAAGATTTAGTGCAAAGATTAGAACTTACCTCAGTGGGGAGATCAGACACTTCTGCCATAAGAGCTTGGTTCTGAATGGCTTCCTCAGCTTGATCACTCCAGTCAAATCCCATTCCTTGTTGAGAAACAAGGGCTTGAGCAGGATTCTTGTTCAGATTGTATCCTCCATTCTGAGCTTGTTGATGGTTGTTGTTTGGAACAGCACTCCTGCATTCTCTAGCAAAGTGTCCTTTCTTGTGACACTTAAAACATTCCACCTTGGTTTTGTCAAAACCAGCTCCATCTTCTCTTCTTTGAGAGAAGTTATTTCTTCCAGTTCTTTTAATGAACTTTTTCACCCTCATGGATAACATGGCCATCTGCCATTTAATATCCATCTCCTCCAGATCATCAGGGTGAATTTGATCAAGATCATCATTAATCAGAGAATTGCTGCTATGACTGGACAAAAAGGCTTCAAAGATAGTTTCAGTGCCTTTTTCTGAACTTACTCCACTGGCAGTACTACCTGCTTCAGGGTTGGCAGTAATATCAGTGGATGCTAAAAGAAGTGCAGCATTGTGAATATAACCAGAGGGCTTCTTCTTGGTTTCTACCTCAGTTTCAAAAACTCTTAGATCATTATATAGATCATCAAGTTCTTTCTCTTCCAGATTGTCACTCTGTCTATATGAGACAGTGTACATAGTCCATTCATCCCCAAGAGATCTGAGGAACTTTCTGTTGATATCATCTTGTTCCATCTTCACCCCTACAGTAGCCAGTTCACCTATGAGTTTATTAAACCTATCAAAAGTTTGAGTCATAGACTCATTCTTTGTGGAAGTGAAGTTCTCATACTGCTGCTTTAGAACATCTCTTTGATTTCTTTTGATGCTCTTAGTTCCAGCAAATCTTTTCTCTAGAGCATTCCAAAGAATCTGAGCATCAGTGCAGTTGCAAAATTGATGCTGATATTCATTGGGAATGGCCAAGAGCAGAGTGCTCAAGGCCTTCATCTCTGTCTGTCTGATCTTCCTCTCACCATCTGTCTTTGGTGGAGGTCTTTTCCCATCTGGTCCTATCCTTCCAGCTTCAGAAGGACCATTCTCAATGATATCCCACATTGAGTAGTCAGTGAGAAGAATATATTGTCTGATTCTGATCTTCCACATGTCAAACTCACTTGGTTTGAGGATTGGAACCTTAGAAACCAAAGTACTGCTTGATTCTGTAAGATTTTCCATGATGAATAACTGTTTCTGAGAGAGTTAAGCTCTGATACCACTTGTGAGGATCGAATTCTTAACAAGAATTAATTCTCAGAAACAATATCAAAGAAGTTTGCGGAATAACACTTTGATATTTAATCAAACAGAAAATAAAAACAGAATATAATCAACAAACTGTAAACTTGTATTGAATGCTTTGAAGTTACAAAATAACACACTCAACCTCAATATTGATGAACAGGCTCACCAATACGAATTCTACTTCTCTAGAATTAGGATCTATGTCTTGAGGTTGATTTTTTCTCTCAAAAAAAAATAAAACTAAAAGTTCTCCTTTTTAATCTATTCTATACATTCTATCCATATACTAGTCAAAAGATAATTACAATAAGTAAACAAATCTTCAGTATATCTTCCATGTATATCTCAAAGCTTCCATAATCTTCAGATTATCCAGCTGTCATTCTTTCCATCCGAATCTCTTAAGCAGTATTAATCTTCAGCAACATTAAATTCCTTCTAGCAGCATTAACTACTAAGCAGCACTAACCACTAGCAGTACTAACTAGCTAAGCAGTACTAACTTTGTTCAAGCAGCACTAACTTTGACTAGCAGTATTAATAGTACTAGTAGTAGTAACACTCAGCAGTACTAACCTCAAAGTCTTCTAGCAGTATTAACTCTGAACCAGCAGCATTAACCATACTTGAGTTTTTCTTCAGTTCCCAATGAGAACTCATAGTTTGGGAGGAAAGAAATACGTGCTGGTTATTGTGGATGATTATTCAAGATACACGTGGGTCAAATTTCTTCGTTCAAAAGATGAGACACCGGAAGTTCTCATTACTTTCTTAAAGACGACCCAGGTGAAAATGCAGCGACCAGTCAAGTTTCTTCGTACTGATAATGGCACATAATTCAAGAACAAGATTGTTGATGAATATCTCGAATCAGTTGGGATTTCATATCATTATTCTGCTGCTAGAACGCCTGAACAAAATGGAGTAGTCGAAAGGTGAAATCGAACGCTAGTCGAGGCCGCTCGGACTATGCTTAGCCAATCGGACTTACCTCTATTCTTGTGGGCAGAAGTTGTGTCGACTGCATGCCATACTCAAAATCGTTCCATGATACACTGCCGGTTTCAAAAGACTCCATATGAGTTGATCAACAACAGAACACCAACTATCAAATATTTTCACGTATTTGGGTGTAAATGTTTTGTGCTTAATGACAGAGCGAGTCTGAATAAATTCAGCGCTAAGGCGGACGAAGGCATCTTTATCGGTTATTCTTCAACATCTGCAACATATCGTGTTTATCTGAAGAAGTCAAAATCAGTTGTTGAGAGCGTTAATGTCACATTTGATGAAGATATGGCTTCTGATCAAATCAGTTCAGAACCCGTTATTACTGGAGTATTAGCTTCTGGGCAGATCAGTCCAGAACCTGTTTCTACAGCGACAAATTCGAATAACGCTTCTACTTCTACTTCTCATTTAACTGATTTTGATTTGTTATTTGAATTCTTTTATGATGAGTTTCTTGGGTCTAATATACCTAAATCTGCTGTGACTGACAGGGTTGAAGATACAAACTGTCATCATCCAGTCACTTCAGAAGTTATTACTGAACAAGCATCCCCAGTTCAGACAGAAACTCACATTCCTATTGTTACTCCTCCTGTTGAAGATGCACAAGAAAATGTAGAGCCAGAAGTAACTGTTTCAGTTGGTTGTGATATATTGTCTACTAAACAGCCAAAATCTGTTGTTTCAACTGATACTTTTGCACCTGAGTCTTCAACTGCAAAACCCCCTCTTGTTATTGAAGCTGAAGATTCTGAAAATGGATTTCTAGATGATGATCATATTCAAACTTCATCTACTCCACTCCCTCATGAGCATCGCTGGACCAAAAAGCATCCATTACATCAAGTAATTGGAGATATCAACAAGCCTGTACAGACTAGGTCAGCGACACTTAACCAATGTATGCATGACTCGTTCCTCAGCAAGATTGAGCCAACACGAGTATCTGAGGCTCTTGCTGATTCGGACTGGGTATCTGCTATGCAAGAAGAGATCAATCAGTTTGAAGCTCTAAGGGTTTGGAGATTAGTTCCTAAACCAGAAAGTAAAACCGTGATAGGTACTAAATGGGTATTCAAGAATAAAAAGGATGAAGATGGTGTCGTCAAAAGAAACAAAGCTAGATTTGTTGCCAAAGGTTACCGGCAAGAGGAAGGCATAGATTATGATGAGACGTATGCTCCAGTAGCGCGTATAGAAGCAATCCGCATGTTTCTAGCCTACGCAGCTCATAAAAATTTCACAGTCTTCCAGATGGATGTGAAAACAGCCTTTCTGAATGGTATTCTTAAAGAGGAAGTGTACGTGTCTCAACCAGAAGGGTTTGTCAATCCAGATAAGCCAGATCATGTCTACATCTTGGACAAAGCCCTCTGTGGTTTAAAACAAGCCCCTCGAGCATGGTATGACGTTTTATCTAAATTCTTGGTCAAGTCCGGTTTTTCTAAAGGTAAGGTTGAAACTACTTTTTTCATCAAAAAGGAAAAAGCTAATATTATTCTTATTCAAATTTATGTTGACGATATAATATTTGGTTCTACAAATCCAAAATTTTGTAAAAACTTTTCTAACCTTATGGTGTCACGTTTTCAAATGAGTATGATGGGAGAGATGAATTTATTTCTCGGATTACAAGTTAAACAATTTTCTACGGGGATTTTCATAAATCAATCTAAGTACATTTTGGATATTCTTCGTAAGTGCAAAATGGAAAATTGTAAACCTATTGGAACCCCGATGGCACCAGGTACTAAGATTAACACTGATCCTTCGGGTAAAAGTGTTGATGTTAGGACTTATAGAGGTATGATAGGTTCGTTAATGTATCTTACTTCAAGTAGGCCAGATATTATGTTCTCAACATGTCTATGTTCTAGATATCAAGCTGCTCCCAAAGAATCCCATTTGGCTGCTGTCAAAAGGATTTTTAGGTATCTAAAGGGGACTGCAGATCTTGGTCTGTGGTATCCTAAGGATACTGGGTTTCAACTGACTGCCTATTCAGATGCAGATCATGCAGGTTGCATGTTAGACAGAAAGAATACTTCAGGTCATGTTCAATTTCTTGGAGACAAGCTCGTTAGCTGGGCATCAAAGAAACAATTATGTGTATCCACATCGACTGCTGAAGCAGAGTACGTAGCTGCTGCCAGTTGCTGCTCTCAAGTCTTGTGGATGCGAACACAACTGCGAGACTATGGATTCAAGTTTGATAAAATTCCAATCTATTGTGACTCGAAGAGTGCAATCGCGATATCTGCTAATCCTGTCCAGCATACGAAAACCAAACACATTGACGTCAGGTATCATTTTATAAAAGATAATGTAGAAAAAGGAACAATTGAACTTTATTTTGTAAAAACAGATTATCAACTTGCAGATTTATTTACCAAACCCTTAGATGAAAAGAGATTTAATTTTCTTGTCTCTAAGCTTGGTAAGTTAAATCTTAAGACATAATCGGTTGTTACCTAATAAAGTTACGTATTGTTATTTTTCATTATTTTCTTTATTTTTTATGTCCGAAAGATATCTGCACTTTAATTGTTTGCTCATGATCTCAGGGGGAGTAAGAGAAGATTTTAGATGATCTACATTATTTTAAGGGGGAGCAAAACTAATTTCTACATTATACATTTTAACTGACAAAATTTTTGTGATGCATGATTTTAGGGGGAGCCTATAAGTCAAAAGGAGTAAGACTATGATTTCTGATTACTTCAAATCAGAACTCGTACATTAATCGTTTTATTGCTTTATGTCATTTTTTTTTAGAATAAATTTTGTGAATAAATTTTTGACTAGACTTTGAGACTTGCAGGATGAGAGAACTGACAAGATCATATCTAAATGACTACAGCTTGACTTTCTGAGAATTAAGATTGCGCGAAAAGGTAAAATTCTTATCTTAATCTCAAATATATCTGAAAGAAGGACAACTTTCAGGTATAGAAAACATATTTTTAAATGTTCAAACCACTTCCCGATTCTTTAAAAAGATTTCATGAATTGGAAGTGTGATTTTAAATGTTTTCATTTTATTTTTGTGCTTAATTGATAAATAAACTGTGTGTATCCAAAGATAAATACTTGTGTATTGAAACAATTTTTCTTCGATGGTAAGACACTCCGCTTGTATTCAATGAATTTTGAGCGATATTTCATTTCGAAACGATCATTTCAAAAATGTCTATATTTTGTTTCGTATAGACAAATATCAATTATTCTTGACCATAAAGCCTTGATTGTTATATCATTCATTTCTGATCATTTTCATACAATGTCAGATTTTCAAACAAGTCTCTTGCATTCATGTTCATTCATTCAATTAACTTGTTTGAAATGTCTTCAATGCTTTTAAATGCTCATACCTTCATGATTATATTTTATGAGCATATATTCATCTGACATTTGTATTATTGTGCTTTAACTGATATAGTTAAACCATCTTGAGCAACACATGCTTATTAGGATTATATGGGTTCTTTGTGCTAGGAATTAACTGAACTTCTATGAAATCACGTTAACCAGTGATTTCTACCCAAGAAGTTAATCCTTTAGTGATTGAGTGTGAGGAGTCTAAAAGAAATGAGTGTGGGTGTGATGAGGTAAAATGTAAAGGAGAGTTTGGTTAGTAGTGAGCTTAATGATTAAAAAGAAAAAGGGTGTGAGATCAGAGTAAAAGAATATCAAACTCTGCACCAACTACTTTCTGAACTGGGCAGCCACATTACTAATGTTTCACAATTCTTGGTGAACATTATTGAAACAGGCAACTAGCCCATGCCAGCTCTTGTTAAAAACCCCACCAGCCATTCATTTTCTTCTCAAAAAGAAAATGTTACATATTTTCTGGGGACGCAGCATATAATCTATCTGATTTTCATTTGGAAAATCTGGATATTGAAAAAGAAGGAAGTCTGCCCCACCTTCGCACTTTAATCATGCACATTGAGTCTGTGTTTATCTACTGTTGTTTCAGTGGTTTACACAACTCTGAGCCTTATTGAAAAACAATTATTCGTGCTTAATTCTTTCTACACGTGCACGAACACACAAAGAATTTGTTTCTTTGTCATAACGTTCATAGAAATTGCCTTTGTGGTGTTTCGATGATTGAATGGAAGTCCTGGGGGAGTGAACATCAAAAAGCTCCTTTATATTGTGTATTCGTTACACACAGTGACTTTGTGTTACTGACAGGCATTTTAACTGATTCATCTGTTGATTAAGGAGTTACCTATTCTTATTTTGTCTGGATTTGCAAAGATCTCGATGAATACTTGGTTATGGATCACCGAATCAGAGGCACAGTATGACAGATTAGAATGGTCAAAGACATTTCTTGGACGAAAAGTTTTGATGATATAGATGTTCAAATCATCAAAAAGGGGGAGATGATATGAAGAAATGTTAAAGTTTTGAAGTTTGGAAGAGATGATATCATTATCTGATAAAGTTTTTGTGAAGATTGATTTTCTGAAATATTCAAGTCAGAAAGTTCAAAGGGAAGATTTGAGGGCAATCAAAGAATTTCTGATGTTTTGAGGAAATTTTCTTTGAAGATTATTTGTTAAAGCAAGGTGAGCTGAATCTGAAGATAATTTCTTTCCAAAGTCTGAAAGTGTTGTGTGTATGATTTGGGGAGATTGTTCATCGTTGAAGATATTTTTGGAAAGAAGACAGTCAAAAGAAAAGGGGAGATTGTTTTGACAGAGCTTAAAGTGAAGACTGAATTGCTAGATCTTTCAACAATGATCTTGAATCCAAAGGGGGAGATTGTTAGAGCATAAATCTGTTGGATACAAGATCAAGAAGGCTGAAGGTCAAAGTTCAAGAAGTCAAAGCTGAGAAAGTCAAATTTCATCAAACTCAAAGTCTTTTGTAATAAAAGTCAAAGTATTGTATTTGTTTGTTTCCTTGTTGTAATTAGTTATAGGTATAAATAGTTTTTCTTTTCTTTGTAATTAGGAGAGAACTTAATTGAAGCATTATTCAGTTGTATTTTAGAGAGACAAATATCAGAGAGAAAGATAGTTCGTTAGAGAGAGATTGTAGAGAGAGAAAGTGTAATCTTGAGATTGAAAGTAAAATCAAACAGGTAATTGATTCGTATTTGTATCTTGTTTGATTAATCTTGTTTAAAAACTAGATTTAGGGACACACACTTTGTACTCGTACCTGATGGAGATGAAGTGTCAGTGACTTCTTCGGAAGGTCCAGACATGTCTTCAGAAATAGTAGGGACCTCCGAGCTTATACCACTTGTTATTGATGTGGATATGCCTTTTTCAAAATCTGCACATATATCATCAAAGGCATCAATAAACAATAAATCTAACTCAGATGAAGTATAGTTAGAGTTAGAAGAAGTGAATCCTTTAGGTGCTGGTTCTATTCTTGATTGAATAGAAGCTTTGTCGTTAAGACCGAGTTCTGAACTGTTGTGTCCAGAAGTCCTTGTAGAATTCTCATCAAAGGAGACATTCATGCTCTCAACAACCGTCTTAGTTCGAATAATGTAAATTCGATAAGCTTTGGATGTCAGAGAGTATCCAACGAGATATCCTTCATCTGCTTTCTTATCAAATTTTGATAATCCTTGACGCTCTTTAAGAATGTATCACCTTCAACCAAAGACACGAAGAAATTTGATATTAGTTGTACAATTGTTGATTAACTCATATGCTGTTTTATTAAAGCGCTTGACCACAATGGTACGATTCTGAGTAAAACATGTTGTAGCGACTGCCTCAGCCCAAAGGTACATGGGTAGATCTAAGTAAGCAAGCATAGTCCGAGCTGCTTCAACCAGAGTGCGGTTCTTCCGTTCAACAATGCCGTTTTGTTGTGGAGTGTAAGCAGCGGAGAAATTATGTGAAATACCCACGGAAGAAAGATAACTCTTCAGGGTGTCATTCTTGAACTCCGTGCCATTATCACTGTGAATGGTTCTGACTGGCAGTTGAAGACGTACTTGAATGCGCTTGATGAAAGCGATAATCAACTCTGGAGCATCTGACTTGTTGCGAAGAAACTCAATCCATGTATACCTTGAGTAGTCATCTATCATTACCAACACATATTTCTTTCCGTTGGTAGATGTTGTGCGCATTAGGCCACAAAGGTCCATATGAAGAAGTTCCAGTGCAGATGAGGTCGATGATTCAGCTTTGGACTTGAAGGAGCTTCGCTTCATTTTGCCCAAATCACATGCAGAACACAATGAGTCTTTTTCGAACCTCATTTCTGGTAGACCTTTGACCAGACCTTGTCTCTGTAGCTTTGCTATAGATATGAAATTTTGATGAGACAAGCGTCGATGCCACGTCCACGATTGTGCTTTGGAAGCTTTGGCTAGTAGGCATACTGGACGTGTGTCAGACAGTGTAGGAAAATCTACATAGTATAGATTTCCATGGCGCTCAGCCTTGAAGACTTCGTAACCATCTGGATCCTCTAGATAGCAATGAGTTGTTGTGAAGCGGACTTTATATTTCATGTCACATAAGTGACTGGTACTGAACAGGTTGTGATCAAGTCCTTCAACATATAACACTTTTTGAATCTTCACAACACCGTTATCGAGCATTCCATATCCTTTGATGTGGCCTTCGGCTTCAGAATTGGCAAATCTAACTGCTCCGGCAGGCTCCTCCACATAGTTATGCAAGAGGTGCTTGAATCCTGTCATGTGGCGTGAACATCCGGAATCTATTACCCACAATCGACAGGCCTGCAAAAGAGACAATTAGTTTTGCTTAGGTACCCATATCAGGATGGGTCCTTCGCGGTTAGCATCAAGGAACTCAGAAATATCATCTGGTTTGACTTTCACTCTCCATTCATAACGCGGTTTTGGAACCCATTTCCAAACCATCTTAACATTCAGTTCCTGAAAGTGATTTTTAGAAGTTGGATTGGCAACCTTACCTCGATACACTTTGGGTTGTGTACAAGAATCAGAATTAGAATTAGACTTAGAGTTCAGCTTAGCTTTGCTTTTATTCTTTTTGGACTTAGGAGGGGAGTAGTATTTGAATGAATTATCCCAACAGTGTTTGCAATGAAGATTCTTTCGAGCAAAATTCATAAACTTAGATTTATCGGAACAAATCTTACATTCATGTTTATCAAAAGAAGTATTATTCAAAATAACACTGTCTGTAGGACAACTACTAGAATTCAAACTATTCTTTTTATTCAAACTAGGATATTTATTCTTCTTACTCTTTCCAACTCCATTTCCTCTTATATCTGAAACAGAAATAGGAATCTCATTAGTCTCATGCTTAGAAGGTGATTCTTTTCTAGAATTAGTTGAAGTTTCATCCTTCTCAAAGATGCTCGGTAGATATTCAGGACAGTCAGAGTAAACAACTGAAGATTTTGTAGGAGCATCAAATTCTGGATTTGTTCTTACCTTCTACCTTGGATCGTTGAACATCTGTTTATCATTTGAAGCATTTTTAAATAGAGTAATTTTCAAATCATTGATTTATGTGCAAAGCTCTTGATTTTCTTTCAAATATTTTTCAAGTTTAAACTTGAGATCAAAGTTTTCATCTTCAACCTCATCAAGAGACTGTTGCAACAGATCAATTTGCTTCATCAAGTCAGATGTATGATCACTCACAGAATTTGACTCCTTTGGAATAGAAACAGGATCAGAGTCTGAAGCATTCATCATTTCAAAAAATAATTCTTCAGTCATGGACTCAATAAACTCCGTTTTATCATTTTTCAAACAAGTTTCATTCGTGTTTACAGTTTCTTCTTCAACCTCTTCAACGAGTAAAGGTTTAGGAGTAATGGGATTTGAGACTGATGGTATAGTAGAAGGATCAACATCCGATTCATACTCATCGTATTTGCATTCAGTCTCAGATGGAACAATGTCATTGCTGACTGATTCTTTAGTAGAAGTGGTAAACAATGATTCAAACTAAGTAAATTCAATCTTTCGAGTTGCATAGCTTTTGTTCAAATCATTGTATTTAAAACCAACTGATTTAAAAGCATTTTGAGAATCAGTGGCACAAGACTTGTTTTCTCCCATTTCTTCTTGACCTTTGGTCTCAGTAAAAGGTTTAGAAGCACTAGCTTCAACAAAAGTAGCACGAATGTTTGGAATGGGTCTGATTGCGGAGCCAAATTTATCAAAGTTATATAAATGCTCCGGTGCCTTTTTCAAAACATCATTAGTTGGCACACCCAAACCTGGTTTTAGTTTATAAAACCTTTCATCCTGGAGTTTATTGGTCAAAAGATTTAGCGTCTGCTCAGGCTGACCTCGTTTCATGTTAATATCCTCCAATTGCTTAATCTTTGTATAAGCTTCATTTCTTTCTTGAAAACAGACTTCAAATTTAATTTTGAACTCACCTTTTTCAGCATTGATATTCACAAGATCTATTTCTAAATCAGATATTTTGCTTTTCAAAGAATCCTTTTCAGCTTTTAAACCGTCTTTTTCCTTCTCTTTTTCTTCCACAACAACTTTCAGCAAAGCGTTTTCATTACAAAAAATCAATATTGATTGTTGTGCAGAGCTAAGTTTGCCTTCAATAAAGCAAATTCATCTTTCATGCTATGTATTTGGGCCATAAGAGATTCAATAAGCTCAGAATTATCACTTACCTCAGAGTTTGCGTCTTCAGAATACGCTTCAGAATCTTCATCGTCACCGTCCATCTTTGCCATGTAGGAAACTTGGGTGAAGTGTGCTTGCTCCTCATCATCAGAACTTTGGAACAGCCAATTCTCTTCTTCATCCATTAGCACCTTTCCTTCTTCAGATTTCTTGGCAATAAGTGACTTTCGCGCATAATAGTCTGAGTTCTTGATCTTCTTGAATCTGCAGTCTCTTGAGAAATGCCCAAATTTGCTGCAATTGTAGCATCTTCCTGGTTCATCAGCTCTGTCTTCTTTCTTTTCTTCTCTCTTATCTTTTCTTCTGTCTTCTTTTCTCTCTTCTCGTCTTTCCTCTCGCCGTCCTTGCCTTGGCTTGTATCTTAATTCAGCCTTCTCTTTCTTGTGACCTTCGTACTTAGGCTTTGAATAAAACTTCTTCTTGCCAAAGGTCTTCTTGAATCTTCGAGTAATAAGAGCCAAGTCCTCAGAGAATTTCTGAATATCTGGATCAGAATCAATCTCCAGTTCTTCATCACTTGAAGCAGAGTCAGAGTCGGTAACTTCAGTAACTAGAGCTTTTGTCACCTTTTTCTATGACCTTGCGGAAGATACAGAACTTTTGCCAGCTAAGAGAGCCACAGAATCCTTCAGTTTATTGGACTCAAGATTGATGGTTCTCACCTCATCCTCATGCTGAGAAAGAGTAGAGAAAATATCAGTGACGTTTTCCTGAGCCATGTTCTTTGACATCTGAAGGTTGATGGCAAAGTTCTTCCATTCTGGATTTAAGTTATTGATGAACTTATAATTAATCTCCGAAGAAGACTTAGAGATGTTGTTCCTCCGCAGGTCATTGAGAATGATGTTATATCTGTTGTAGGTCTCTAGCAGCGTCTCTCCTTCTTTTGCATGAAACCCTTCGTATGCATTTATGCATATATTCTGCTTAGCTTGGATAGAGGCTTCACTTCCTTCAAACTGTCTGGATAGTTCATCCCAGATTTCCTTTGCAGAGTTCCGACTATCTACACGGTTGTAGATGTCGTTCGGGATTGCCATGGTCAGATAGATAAGAGCCTCTTCATCTGTCTTGTACTGTTCCTTCTGCTTTTCAGTAAAGTACTGATAAGGTTTAGGAACATATCTGTCTGGGATTTCTGGAGAGGTGTCAGTTGCTGCTTGGCCATCAACTTTGATCATCGGATTGACCGGACCATTGATGATTGATTCCATGTAGTCTCTGTTTTTATGATTCAGAAACTGGACCATTCTCTTCTTCCATTGCTGATATTCATTAGCCATAAGGACAGGCGGTTTGGACTGAGAGCCCATCGAGAGAAGCTGGTTCGACATCTTAGCTGTACGGTTAGTAATTAAACTTATATATACCAAGACAACCAACTAGATGAGATCGTTAGAATCAAGATAAAAACCACACTAAAAAATTTTCAGAAAAATAAATTTCCAAAAAATAATTAAGTGCATAATTTGCACACTATAAAACACAAAGAAATAATACTGAATAATGAAATTAGGAAAATATTGATCAAGCACAAAACTTTTGTCCCCCTTCGCAGACTTAGCACGGGGGTCCCGCTATTACACTTCGCAGAATTTTTTTTGACAATTAGATGCCCTATTACAGTTTGCAAAAATCGATCGGGGATGTGCTTCGACCGGTATTGAGTCGACCGGGGTTTTGTTTAGACCGGTACCTTGTTTGACCGGTAAGATGTAACAACCGGTCTTATGCTCGACCGGTAAACGACTAAGACCGGTATAGAGAGTTCGACCGGTAAGTTGCTTGTACCGGTACTTTGTTCGACCGGGAATATAGTTGACCGGTATAGTGAAGACCGATAAAAATATTCGACCGATAAAAGTCTTCGACCGGGAGGTTGTAAGACCGGTAAACACTTCGACCGGTATTGATTCGATCGGTATTGATTCGACCGGACAAGGTATCGACCGAGGTGGTCTGTGAGTATACCGGGCGATCGGACTATTTGACCGGTGTCCTGATTTGACCGATATTATGCGTTCGACCGGGACGTTCTTAGTTTACCCAGAACGATGAACAACCCAGAAAAATAAACCCAATTACACACAAATCACGAAAATTGAATGCAAAAATTAGATTTTTATACCCTAAAACGTATATCGAACACAACCCAAACAACCTTAAAGATTGAAATCGACTTTTAAGATTCAATTTTGAGACCACAGTGATCGACTACCATACGAACCCAGAAAAACACAAACCCAAAAATTCAATCACTTAATGAATTTGAAAGCAATTAAGCAATCAGATAACATTCAGAAACATCAAACATATCTAAACAGATCAACTTTAACCATAAAAGCACATAAATTCACGAAATCAGAAAAACAGTAACTTTCGATGAATAGTGATTTTCGATGAACAGTGATTTTCGATGAACAGTAAAATCAAAAAAAAATTGATTCTTTTGGCTCTAATACCACTTGTTATCCCGGATTTATCTAGTAGATTAACAATCAATCAAGTAATCAAGTAACACAATAATAATCAAGAGATATATAAATCATAGTAACATACCAATCCCTTGAATAAACAATGAAACCCTTGAGTGTTCTTGATACCCTTTGAATACAGAGAAAACTTACGGCTACCTATTTAGAAAATTATCAGAGTTAACCTAAAACTAAACTAAACAAAACTTTAAATACCTAGGCCATATGGGCTTCCTAATGCTTAATGGGCTTGGGCCCAATAGCTAATAACTATTAAACTATTACAATTTAAACCCTGAACTGTAACTATCAAGTAAATACAGTTTAGACCCTCTAATTTAACTTTGACACAATTGCAGTTTAAACCCTGAACTTTAACTTTAATCTTGAATACAATTATTTGATCCAACAGATCATGTTCAATCAGTATTTACTCCACTCCCTCATGAGCATCGCTGAACCAAAGAGCATCCTTTACATCAAGTAATTGGAGATCTTAACAAGCCTGTACAAACTAGGTCAGCAACTCTTAATCAGTGTATGCATGACTCATTCCTCAGTAAGATTGAGCCAAAGCGAGTATGTCAGGATCGAATTCTTAACAAGAATTAATACTCAGAAACTAATATCAAAGAAGTTGCGGAAAAACACTTTGATATTTGATAAAACAGTAATCAAAAACAGTATATAATTATCAAACAGTAAACTTGTATTGAATGCTTAAAACTACAAGATTACACACTCAACCTCAATATTGATGAACAGGCTCACCAATACGAATTCTACTTCTCTAGAATTAGGATCTATGCCTTGAGGTTGTTTTTCTCTAAAAGAATGAAAACTAAAGTTAAACGTTATTCTCCTATTCTAAACAATACTATATATATATACTGAATACAAAGATAATTACAATGAATAAAATATCTTCAGTATATCCAGCTGTAGTACATTCCATCCGGATCTCTTTAGCAGCACTAATAATGCTCAGCAGCATTAACTTCAACTAGCAGCATTAACTTCAAGCAGTACTAACTACTAGCAGTACTAACTAGCTAAGCAGTACTAACTTTGTTCAAGCAGTACTAACTTTAACTAGCAGTAGTAATTCTACTAGCAGTAGTAACACTTAGCAGTATTAATCTTCAATTTGTTCTGGCAGTAGTAACTACTCTTGTACTAGCAGTAGTAACTACACTTAGTAGAATCTTCAGTTCCCAACAATCTCCCCCTAACTTGACTTTTAGAAGAGAAGTCAAGTTCTTCAGATATTCTTCCAGATGCTCTTTTTGATGCTCCCAAAACTTCCAAGATCATGCTCCTAAGTCTGGATTCAGTCCCAAACTCTGATTGATTATCCTCTGAATTAGATACTTGGCCATTTCTGAATTTGGTGCACAACCCAACTTCTTCTTTAGCATGGCATGAACCTTCAGTCTGGTGTGATTATATACTCTATCCACTAGGAAGTATTCTGTGTGATTTCTATCCAAAGTCACTGCATATACTCCACTAGTTTCATATAGAGTCCAACTTGTGACTTCTTTAAACACACTCTTGATGACCTGGTCCACTTCTTCAGGTTTGAACATCATGCATAGATACTCCATCACCAGTTTTGTAAGAGAAATTCCTGGAGTATTCAGATGATCTGTATACAGCTTAATTCCTATGTCAAACATCTCTTCTATATCAGATCTAGAGCATGTTCTGACAATCTTGACCCAAGTGTTGAATACTTCATACTTATCACCCTTCCTCTTGAGTCTGATGTAATCTTTCCCATCCATTGTCAGTACATCCCAGTGAATGATCTCAGGTGGCTTAACTCCAACAGGTTCTGCAGAAATTGGTTCAGGCACTTTGTCCATCACTACCATATATAAGCTTACATCATCTTTGATTGATGACCCTTGCTGGCTTGATGACTCAGGTGCCCCTTCTTCTTCAGCAACATTTTGTTCTTCTTCTATTCTGGGCTTCTTATCTTTCTTTCTTTTGGCCATCATCTTGGTTCTTTTCAAAGTCTTTTGAACCTGTACTAGAGTAACTTCCTTCTTCTTTTCTTCCTTTTCCCTTGCCATTTCTTTGATAGGAGTTCCCTCTTCACTTTCAGGGAATGGTTGATTCATATCTATATCATTACTCTCCTTGGCCTTCTTTTCAAACTCTACTCTTTTCTTTTCATTGCTCTTCAGATTCCCCATTTCTTTTTCATAGAGCTCTCTGATCTGATCAAAACTCATCTTCACAAACATTTCTTTCTTTACCCCAATTGCACTCCTCAAGAAAGTTATCATTTTGTTTCTTTCCTGAGTGGCTTGGTAAGTTTGTGAAGGTCTTCTTTTCTTTGCACTTGTATTAGCCATCATAGCTTTTCTCAGACTTATAGCCCTTTGTTTAGCCTTTTCAGTTTCAAGCCCCTTTTGATAGGCTTTATTTAGCTCAGCAGCTAAAGCCTTTGCCATTTCCCTGTCCTTCTCCACCTGAGCTCTTTCTTCTTTTTCCATCTCCTTCTGCATTTTCCTTGCTAAAGCTTCATCTGATTCAACCAACCTTTGCTTCTTGATTGGTTGATCAGATTCCACTAACTTTGCCTTACCTTTATCTTTACCCATCTCCTTCTCAATGCTAGAGTTCTTTGCTGCATCACCTCTTTCTTTTATGACAACTCCTTTGGCCTTTGAGGTGACCTTGGGAGTATCATGTTTTGCTTTGATGAGTGTTTCTGCAACCTCTAGCTCTGTAAGGACCTCTTTTACTTGTTCTGCTGCTTCTTTCAGCTCAGCAGTATTAACCATTTCTGCTGCTTTACTTGAACTGGCAGTATTAATGGTTTCTGCTGCTGGCTCTGTTTCTGCTGCTTGCTCATTTTCCCCCTCAACATTATGTTTTTCCTCTTGCTCCCCCTTAGCTTTGGCATCAGCTTCTGACTCCCCCTTTTTGGGAGCATCAGTCACTGGTTCCCTCCTTCTGAGCACAAATTGTTTCTTCTTCTTTTGCAGAATCAGTTTCCTTACCATTTGCTTCAACTTGATGATTTGTTCTTGTTGTGACAGTACAATGAGTTTTAGCTCTTCTATATCTTTGCCCTGTTTGAGTACATCCATGTTGATGTTGCCCATTGCCTCCATCAATTCATCATAGTTATATCTGTCCTCACCTTCTCCAGGAGTGTTACCCCCTATTGAAGGATCATTGGATCTTTTAGTAGTGGAAGTCTTCTGCCTAGCAGAAGCACTATCCACCCCTGTGGTTTCTTGGCACCAGGGACCTTCAAATGATTGCTTATTCAAAGTTGCCATGGGGGAGGTCTTATTGATGTTACCACTTTCCTCCTCTGTGCTAGCAGGAGTAGTGGCAGCCTCATCACCCATATGCTCTACCTCCTCCTCAGAGAGCACCTCCTTTGGGTTGGGAGACACCCTAGTGGATTCCCTTTGGATATTCTCTATTGGAGAATGCTCCAATAGAGGGCTTTGAGGCTCTTGGTTAATAGTAGGTACAACAAGGGAAGGAGCCTTGTGTACCTTTCTCTTGACATAGGTTTTGGATATTATGGGAGTGGGTTTAGCAGCAAAGGACTGAGGGAAAATTTGAGAGATGGAAGGTTGGGATTGGCTAGCAGTGGGTTGGTCTAATGAGGGCCTTGACCCTGCTACCATACCTTCATTGGTTTGGGACACCACCATCATTGTAGAGAACAATGGGGTGTCAACTCCTTCAGAGTCCCCAGCAGATCTTCTCATATTTGAGAAAACCTTGCCTTTGGGGGGTTTAGGTACATATACCCCAACAGGTTGAGGTATATCCGTCAATTGATGAGTAATAACTTCTTGAACAAACCTGGGATACATAAAGAAACTCTTTTTGTTTCCCATATTTGATACAAGATCACTGAAAATCATCTTTGAGAAATTGTACCTTCTGGATGTAGCCAAGCATACCAAAGCATATGCAATTGGACTGCTGAACTCACTCCATCCAGTGGTCTTTTTGGAGATGCAATGCATCAGGGTATGAACAAGAAAACGCCATTGGGGTGAAAACTTTGCTTTTGAGAATTTGAAAACACCCAATGGGCCTCCATACCCCATTCTAGTAAGATTAGAAAACAGTTCATCATTAGAGATAGACGTTATACCAGAGGCATCGTCTAGACGTAGACTGATGCGTATAACCTCTTCAGTAACTGTTAGTGGTTGATCACAGATTCTTGTCTTGATCATTTGCACACCATTTTCCACAACAATGGTTGCATTGGCCCAGAACTGCCTTTGATGCTCAATGTAGATTGTAGGGGATACAGTAAGAGCATGAGCAATGTGGCTTGACTTGAGGAAATCCACAATCTGATGAAAGCCTTCTGCTTGTTTTGGCTATTGGAGCATTGCGATTTCATTGTGCTCGTCAATGAATGCCATTGATGCCATTGACCTTGAAGATTTTTGCCTGAAAACTTTGAACTTTGAGAGAGAAAGGGTTTAGAGCGCAAGGGAACAGTATGCAAAGAGTCGTTATGAACTTTTAGGCGGGCAAAGAGTATTTATAGTATTCGGAATATAAGCAGTATTAACCTAGAGCAGTATTAACTACTAGCAGTAGTAACGGCTAGCAGTATTAACTAACTAGCAGTATTAACTGAAAGCAGTATTAACCACTAGCAGTATTAACAACTAGCAGTAGTAACGGCTAGCAGTATAAACTAACTAGCAGTATTAACTGAAAGCAGTATTAACCACTAGCAGTATTAACTACTAGCAGTATTAACTGAAAGCAGTATTAACTACTAGCAGTATTAACTACTAGCAGTATTAACCACTAGCAGTATTAACTACTAGCAGTATTAACTGAAAGCAGTATTAACCACTAGCAGTATTAACTACTAGCAGTATTAACTGAAAGCAGTATTAACTACTAGCAGTATTAACCACTAGTAGTATTAACTATACTTACTCCTTTTAAACTTTGCTAAACACTGAGTACTGCTATGCATATCCTGAAAAAGAAGATTAGTAACACCAAGAATAAAAATATATAGGTATAAAACCACTTTTTGAGAAGAAGATTATTCAGAGTTTATCATTCCCACACTTGTTACCAAGAAAGTGAATCTACCCACATCAAAAGCTTTAGTGAATAGATCAGCAAACTGATTATCAGTGTGAACTTTGACAACTTGAATGAGTTTCTTTTCATTACAATCTCTTATAAAGTGATACCTGATTTCAATGTGCTTTGTCTTTGAGTGCTTGACTGGATTATTTACAATGCTAATAGCACTGCTGTTGTCAATAAAGATTGGAGTGTGTAGAAAGGTTACCCCATAATCCAACATTTGATTCTGAATCCATAAGACTTGAGAACAGCAACTTGCAGCTGCTATGTACTCTGCCTCTGTTGTAGATGTGGATACTGTGGTTTGTTTCTTGCACTGCCATGAGACTAGTCTAGCACCCAAAAACTGACATCCTCCAGAAGTAGATTTTCTGTCCAAGTTTGCCCCACCTAGATCACTGTCTGAGTATGCTATTAGGTCAAAAGGGGAGTTATGAGGATACCAAAGTCCCAATCTGGGTTGCCCTTTGAGATATCTGAATATCCTCTTAACAGCTTGAAAGTGAGATTGCTTTGGCCTAACTTGAAATCTTGCACAGACACAGACTGGAAACATTATATCTGGCCTAGATGCTGTGAGATACATGAGAGAGCCAATCATGGATCTATAATAATGCACATCCATGTCCTCCCCCTCAAGATCTGCTGTGATCTGCTTGTGTGTTTCCATAGGTGTGCTGGCAGGTTTTGATTCTGAGAAGCCAAACTTGGTTAGAATATCCTGCACATACTTGGATTGACATATGAAAATGCCATCTGACTTCTGTTGAACTTGGAGTCCAAGGAAGAAAGTAAGTTCCCCCATGGAACTCATTTTGAACCTTTGATGCATTAAATCCTCAAACTCCTTGCACATGTTGTTTCTTGTAGATCCAAAGATAATGTCATCAACATAGATTTGGACCAGCAAGATATCCTTCTTCTTTCTTTTGATAAAGAGAGTCTTATCAATGACTCCTCTTTCAAAGTCATTTTCCAAGAGATAGGATGACAGAGTGTCATACCATGCTCTTGGGGCTTGATGTAGTCCATAAAGTGCTTTCTTTAATTTGTATACCCTGTCTGGATAGCTTGGGTTTTCAAACCCTGGTGGTTGACAGACATATACTTCTTCTTCAATTGATCCATAGAGAAAAGCACTTTTTACATCCATTTGATAGACTTTGAAGTTCATGTAAGAAGCATAGGCTAGGAATAGTCTGATTGCTTCTATCCTAGCCACAGGTGCAAAAACTTCTTCATAATCTATACCCTCTTCTTGAGTATAGCCTTGAGCCACCAGCCTTGCTTTGTTCCTTATGACAATACCTCTTTCATCTCTCTTGTTTCTGAAAATCCACTTTGTGCCAATTGCTCTGTGACCTTTAGGAAGGTCTACTAGATCCCATACATCTTGTAGCTTGAACTGTAACAGTTCTTCTTGCATTGCTTCTATCCAGCTAGATTCTTTCATAGCATCATGTGCCTTTTTAGGCTCAAGCTGGGATAGAAAACAAGAAAGGACTGTATGCTGTTGATCTTGCATTTCTTGAAGCCTGCTTTGATGTCTAGTCATCATAGGAGAAGAGATATCTCCTATTACCAGCTGTGGAGGATGATTCTTTTGAACTCTTGTGTTATGACTAGGTTCTTCATTCAGTCCAGCCTCTAGATTAGAGTCATGCAACTCAACTGAAGTGTCTTCAGATGTCACTTCTGATTCTTGAGTCTCCTCATCTCTAGTGTCTTCTTCACTCTGACTTGGTTCAGTAAATGATTCCTTTTCACAGTCTTCATTTACTGTGGGTATGGGAAAAATCACAGATTTAGATATACTTTCTTGAACTTGTGTGATCTCTGATTCTCCACCATCTGTTCCTGTATACTCATTACTGAAACCAAAAGAGTTAGTTAGTGAATCAATGTCAAATAGCCATTGAGGTCCAGACCCAACAGGATTTGGTGTGTTCTCATTGCATTTGACATTGTCACTTTCTTCAATTATTCTAGAAGAAGAGTTAAAAACTCTGTAGGCCCTACTCTGAGATGAATATCCAACAAGAAATCCATCATCTGCTTTGCTATCAAACTTACCTAAGTGAAATTTGGTATTTAGAATTGTACAAGGACACCCAAAAGGTTTGAAGAAACCAATAAAAGGTTTTCTTTGATTTAAAAGCTCATATGGGGTCTTGTTCTTTTGCTTGACCACTAGAACTCTGTTTTGGACATAACAAGCAGTATTAACTGCTTCAGCCCAGAATGTAATTGGCAATTTTGAATCAGCCAACAGAGATCTAGCAGCCTCTATTAGTGTCCTATTTCTCCTTTCAGCAACACCATTCTGTTGAGGAGTCCTAGGAGCACTATATTGTCTCTCAATACCTTTTCCTTCACAAAAAGTGTTTAAATCATGATTTTTAAATTCAGTTCCATTATCTGATCTAATGACTTTTACTCTTTGATTAGTTTGGTTTTCAATTCTTAGAATAAAGGATTTGATAAGACCACTTGTTTCATCCTTAGTCCTTAGAAAATATACCCAAGTGAATCTGGAGTAATCATCAACAATAACCAAGCAGTAAGATTTCTTGCCTATACTCATAACATTTGTAGGACCAAACAGATCCATATGCAATAACTGGAGACAAGAAGAAACAGAATTTAACTCTTTGGTCTTATGAGAAGTTTTGTGTTGTTTGCCTTTAAGACAAGCAACACAATGATCATCACATGAAAAGACTTTTGAAGGTAAACCTCTTATAAGGTTATTTTTAACAAGATTGTTCATAGTCTTGAAATTCATGTGACACATCCTTCTGTGCCAAAGGGAGGATTCATCTATAGAAGCTTTTGAAACAAGACAATTTAAAGATGAATCACTATTGACATTGTCCAAATCAAGACAGTAAACATTGTCTTTTCTTGGAGTTCTAAGTAGTATCATGCTTTCATCAACTACCTTGAACCCTGGAGCAAGAATCATACACTCAGTGTTAGTAAATAATATACTATGTTGTTTGTCACAAACCTGTGATACACTTAACAGGTTGTACTTTAATTGATCAACATAGTAGACATCCTCAAATGTCATCTTACCTTTGGTGACATTACCTTTTCCACTTATCTTACCACCAGTAAGATTGTCTCCAAATGCAACATGTCCTCCATTAATTTGCTTGAAATCCTGAAGGCATGACATGTTGCCAGTCATGTGCCTAGAGCAACCACTATCAACATGCCATATGCTCTTTCCCTTGAGCTGTTGGTTGCCCTGCACATTAAATAAATCAATTAGTATGATTGGGGACCCAAGCCAAAGTGATCTTGGGTCTTCCTTTCTCATCAAAGTATTTACATTCCTTTTTAATGAGGTTTTTAAACTCAGAGCACTCTTTATTAGAGTACTTTGTCAATATGATTGGCTTAGCAGAATCAACACTAGAAGCAGTACTAACCTTAGAAGTACTAACAGAGTTAGCAGTACTAACAGGTGTAGCAGTACTAACAGGTTTAGCAGTACTAACCTTGTTAGCAGCATTAACATTGTTAGCAGTAGTATTACTTCTAGCAGCACTATCATTGTCAGCAGCACTACTTGTGATAGCAGTACTAACAGTTTTAGTGCTTTTAGGAATCCACATATTGACACTTTCTTTAACAGAATACTTTTTCTTCATGTGGCTTTTAGTTTTAACAGTTTTCTTAGCCACATGATTCTTTTCAATTTTCTTATAACCAAAGGGTTTTTGCATGGATCTTTGGAAATTCATTCTTTGGTTCATAGGATTGAAATAACAGAATTTTGCAAGATGATTCAATTTGCCACAGATAAAACAAGGTTTTGGTCTATTGATTTTACTCAGATCAACCCCTTGTTTATGTGCCCATTGATTATTCCAGTTTCTTTGATTTCCCCTCTTTTTGTCCTGTTTTTGGGGCTCATTCTTCTTACAAGCACACTGTTTGCAAGGACCTGGATTCACAACTGTGGTCTGTTTATAATGGACCTTACCAAACTTTTCCTCTGTCTTCTCTATGTTCTTGGATTTGATCCAAGCCCTTCCACAATCCTCATTGGTGATAATGTTGTTTTCTATAGAAATCTCACCACTCACCTTGTTCTCCTTACTCTTGCCAACCTCTTTCTCAGTCTTATCCTCAACAATTACCTCATCTAAGGGATCTATTTCAGTGGCTCCCTCATGCAAGTCCTTCCTATCTTTGGTGTCTAACAGGTCTGAAGTAGGAGGAATGTAATTGTTGTTATATGGTGGAGGTGTGGCATTATACCCAATTCCTCTTCTCAACTTATCATGAATCTGATTTTGCAGTAAGGAGTCCATTGCTTTAGAAGCATTGGAAAACTTTTCTACATCAAGCTTAACTTTGGTTAACTCCTCTTTCAGTTTTTCACTCTCCTCTTTAGATTTGGTCAGTTTAAGTTCTAAATCCTTTTTCTCCCACTGCCAGTAATTAGTGTCATATGAGTGTTGTAGTTCATTGGCTTGAAAACCTTTGATTTGATCTTCAAATCTCTCTACTATCCTCACATAGTCTTTTATATCCTTTTCTAGTCTCTTCAGGTCATCACTCATCTTCTGATTGTGATCCCTGTACCTTTTAACAGTGTCTATGCAAGTTTTAGTGCAGAGATTAGAACTTACCTCAGATGGGAGATCAGATACTTTAGCCATAAGAGCTTGATTCTGAATAGCTTCTTCTGCTTGATCACTCCAATCAAACCCCATTCCTTGTTGAGAAACAAGGGCTTGAGCAGAGTTTCTGTTGTTATTGAAGCTTCCAGATTGAGCTTGTTGATGGTTGTTGTTGTGAGACATTCCACTTCTGCATTCTCTAGCAAAATGTCCCTTCAGATGGCATTTGTAGCATTCTACCTTTGATTTATCAAACCCTGCTCCATCTTCTCTTCTTTGTGAGAAGTTGTTTCTTCCAGTCCTCTTTATAAACTTTTTAACCCTCATGGAGAGCATGGCCATCTGCCATTTAATATCCATCTCTTCCAGATCATCAGGATGAAGTTGTTCTAAGTCATCATTGATCAGAGAAGAATTTCCATGATTAGAAAGAAGAGCTTCAAATACATAATCAGTGCCTTTATCTAAATTTGATCCATTAGCAGCATTAACTGATTCAGGGTTAGCAGTAGAATCAATTGATGCTGATAGAAGTGCAGCATTATGAACATATCCAGAAGGCTTCTTCTTTGCCTCCACCTCAGCTTCAAATACTCTAAGATCATTGTACAGATCATCAAGTTCTTTGTCTTCCAACTGATCATTCTGTCTGAATGACACAGTGTACATGGTCCATTCATCTCCAAGGGACCTTAAGAACTTTCTGTTCACATCATCTTGATCAATCTGTACTCCCATAGTAGCTAGTTCACCAATTAGTTTATTAAACCTGTCAAAAGTTTGAGTCATGGACTCATTCTTAGTTGAGATGAAGTTTTCATACTGTTGTTTTAAGATTGCCTTTTGATTTCTCTTGGTACTTTTAGTACCTGAGAATCTCTTCTCTAGAGCATTCCAGAGCATCTGTGCATCAGTACAATTGCAGAATTGGTGTTGATACTCATTTGGAATGGCCAAGAGCAGTGTGCTCAAGGCTTTCATCTCTGTCTGTCTTGATTTCCTGTCTGTATCTGTCTTTGGAGGAGTTCTTTTGCCATCTTCACCAATCTTTCCTCCATCAGATGGGCCATTCTCAATGATGTCCCACATAGAGTAATCTGTGAGGAGAATATATTGCTTGATTCTGATTTTCCACATGTCAAATTCATTGGATCTGAGCATTGGAACTTTTGAGACCAAAGTACTGCTTGATTCTGTAAGATTTTCCATGATGAATAACTGTTTCTGAGAGAATTTGGCTCTGATACCACTTGTCAGGATCGAATTCTTAACAAGAATTAATACTCAGAAACTAATATCAAAGAAGTTGCGGAAAAACACTTTGATATTTGATAAAACAGTAATCAAAAACAGTATATAATTATCAAACAGTAAACTTGTATTGAATGCTTAAAACTACAAGATTACACACTCAACCTCAATATTGATGAACAGGCTCACCAATACGAATTCTACTTCTCTAGAATTAGGATCTATGCCTTGAGGTTGTTTTTCTCTAAAAGAATGAAAACTAAAGTTAAACGTTATTCTCCTATTCTAAACAATACTATATATATATACTGAATACAAAGATAATTACAATGAATAAAATATCTTCAGTATATCCAGCTGTAGTACATTCCATCCGGATCTCTTTAGCAGCACTAATAATGCTCAGCAGCATTAACTTCAACTAGCAGCATTAACTTCAAGCAGTACTAACTACTAGCAGTACTAACTAGCTAAGCAGTACTAACTTTGTTCAAGCATTACTAACTTTAACTAGCAGTAGTAATTCTACTAGCAGTAGTAACACTTAGCAGTATTAATCTTCAATTTGTTCTGGCAGTAGTAACTACTCTTGTACTAGCAGTAGTAACTACACTTAGTAGAATCTTCAGTTCCCAACAGAGTATCAGAGGCTCTTGCTGATTCGGACTGGGTATCTGCTATGCAAGAAGAATTAAATCAGTTTGAAGCCCTGAAGGTCTAGAGATTAGTTCCAAAACCGGAAGGTAAATCCGTGATTGGCACTAAATGGGTATTCAAAAACAAGAAGGATGAAGATGGTATCATCATAAGGAACAAAGCTAGACTGGTTGCCAAAGGTTACCGGCAAGAGGAAGGCATAGACTACGATGAGACGTATGCTCCAGTAGAGCGTATAGAAGAAATCCGCATGTTTCTAGCCTATGCAGCTCATAAGAATTTCACAGTCAATCATATGGATGTGAAAACAGTCTTTCTGAATGGCATTCTTAAGGAGGAAGTATACATATCTCAACCAGAAGGGTTCGTCAATCCAGATAAGCCAGATCATGTCTACATCTTGGACAAAGCCCTGTATGGTTTAAAACAAGCCCCTCGAGCATGGTATGATGTTCTATCAAAATTCTTGGTCAAGTCAGGTTTTTCCAAAGGTAAGGTTGATACCACTTTGTTCATTAAAAAGGAAAAAGTTGATATTATTCTTATTCAAATATATGTTGATGATATAATATTTGGCTCTACTAATCCTAAATTTTGCAAAATCTTTTCTAATCTCATGGTGTCACGTTTTAAAATGAGTATGATGGGAGAGATGAATTTCTTTCTCGGATTACAAGTTAAACAATTTTCAACGGAGATTTTCATTAACCAATCTAAGTACATTTTGGATATTCTTCGGAAGTACAAAATGGAAAATTGTAAACCAATTGGAACCCCGATGGCACCAGGTACTAAAATTAACACTGATCCTTCGGGTAAAAGTGTTGATGTTAGAACTTATAGAGGTATGATAGGATCGCTAATGTATCTTACATCTAGTAGACCAGATATTATGTTTTCAACATGTTTATGTTCTAGATATCAGGCTGCTCCTAAAGAATCCCATTTGGCTGCTGTCAAAAGGATTTTTAGGTATCTGAAGAGGACTGCAGACCTTGGTCTGTGGTATCCTAAGGATACTGGTTTTCAACTGACTACCTATTCAGATGCAGATCATGCAGGTTGCATGTTGGACATAAAGAGTACTTCAGGTCACATTCAATTTCTTGGAGACAAGCTCGTTAGTTGGGCATCAAAGAAAAAATTATGCGTTTCCACATCTACTGCTGAAGTAGAGTATGTAGCTGCTGCCAGTTGCTGCTCTCAAGTCTTGTGGATGCGAACACAACTAAGAGATACGGATTCAAGTTTGATAAAGTTCCAATATATTGTGACTCGAAGAGTGCAATCGCGATATCTGCTAATCCTGTCCAGCATACAAAAACCAAACACATTGACGTCAGGTATCATTTTATTAAAGATAATGTCGAAAAAGGAACAATTAAACTTTATTTTGTAAAAACAGATTATCAACTTGCAGATTTATTTACCAAACCATTAGATGAAAAGAGATTTAATTTTCTTGTCTCTAAGCTTGGTATGTTAAATCTTAAGACATAATCCGTTGTTACCTAATAAAGTTACGTATTGTTATTTTTCATCATTTTCTTTATCTTTATGTCTGAAGGATATCCGCACTTTAATTGTTTGCTCATGATCTCAGGGGGAGTAAGAAAAGATTAAAGATGATCTACGTTATTTTGAGGGGGAGCATATCTAATTTCTGCATTTTTCTTAATTGACAAAATTTATGTAATGCATAATTTTAGGGGGAGCATATAATATCAAAAGGAGTAAGACTATGATTTCTGATTGCTTAAGATTAGAACTTATACTTTCATACGTTTTATTGTTTTATGTTGTTTTATTTTCAATAAATTTTTGTGAATAAAATTTGTTTTGACTAGACTTTGAGACTTATGCAGAATGAGAGAAGTTGACACGATCATATCTTAATGACTTCAGCTGACTGACTTCATGAGATTTTAGATTGCGCGAAAAGGTAAATTTCTTATCTTAATCTCAAATATATCTGAAAGAAGGACAACTTCCAGATATCGAAAACATGTTCTGAAATGTTCAAACCACTTCCCGATTCTTTAACAGTTTTCATGAATTGGAAGTGTGATTTTAAATGTTTTCGTTTTTGTGCTAAATTGATAAATAAACCGTGTGTTTCCAAAGATAAATACTTGCGTATTGTATTTTCTACATACTTTCAAGTATTCACACACATCGGTTTAATTTTTGATCAAATTGTTCTTTCCATGTCTTTAAATTGAAACAATTTTTCGATGGTAAGACACTCCGCTTGTACTTTAAAGAATTTTGAGCGATATTTCATTTCGAAACGTCATTTCAAGAATGTTTATATTTTGTTTCGTATAGACAATATCCATTATTCTTGACCTTAAGCTTTGTTTGTTATATCATTCATTTCTGATCATTTTCATACAATGTTAGATTTTCAAACAAGTCTTTTGCATTCATATTCATTCATTCAATCTACTTGTTTGAAAATACTTCAATGTTTAAAAATGCTCATATCTTCATGATTATATTCTGAGCATATCAACATCTGACATTTGTATTTGAGCTTTAACTGCTATAGTAAAACATTTAAGCAACACATGCTTTCTAGGATTATATGGGTTCTTTGTGCTAGGACTTAATTGAAACTTCTATGAAATCACGTTAACCAGTGATTTCTACCCAAGAAGTTAATTCTATAGAGATTGAGTGTGAGGAGTCTAAAAGAAATGAGTGTGGGTGTGATGAGGTAAAATGTAAAGGAGAGTTTGGTTAGTAGTGAGCTTAATGATCAAAAGAAAGAGGGTGTGAGATCAGAGTAAAAGAATATCAAACCCTGCACCAAATACTTTCTGAGCCGGGCAGCCACATTACTAGCGTTTCATAACTCTTTGGTGAACGTTATTGAAACAGGCAACTAGCCCATGCCAACTCTTGACTAAACCCCACCAGCTACTCATTTTCTTCTCAAAAAGAAAATGCTTCACATTTTAAAAGGGGACGCAACATATAATCTATCTGGTTTTCATTTGGAAAATCTGGATATTGAAAAAGAAGGAAGTCTGCCCCACCTTCGCACTTCGATCATGCACTTAGAGTCTGTGTTGAACTAACTGTTGTCTCAGTGGTTTACACTATGTTGATCCTTAAAAAGCAATTATTCGTGCTTAATTCTTTCTACACAAGCACGAACACACAAAGATTTTGTTTCTTTGTCATAATATTCATAGAAATTGCCTTTGTGGTGTTTCGATGATTGGATGGAAGCCCTGGGGGAGTGAACATCAAAAAGATCCTTTATATTGTGTATTTGTGACACACAGTGACTTCGTGTTACTGACAAGCATTTTAACTGATTCATTTGTTGATTCAGGGGTTACATGTTCTTATTTTGTCTGGATTTGCAAAGATCTAGATGAATACCTGGTTATGGATCACAGAATCAGAGACTCAGTTTGACAGATCAGAATGGTCAAAGACATTTCTTGGTGAAAAGTTTTGATGATAAAGTTTTGAGAGATGATTTTCAGAAATATCCAAGTCAGATGATTCAAAGTAAAGATTTGAAGAAGATCAAAGAATTTCTGAAGATTTGAGGGTTTTTTTTTTGAAGATTATTTGCTAAAGCAATTCGAGTAGATTCTAAAGATAATTTCTTTCCAAAGTCTGAAAGTATTATTGTGAAAGTTTTGAGGAGATTGTTAATCATTTGAAGAAAAAGTTTTTGGAAAGAATACTGTTAAAGAAAAAGGGGAGATTGTACTGACAGAGCTTAAAGTGAAGACTGAATTGCTAGATCTTTCAAAAGTGATCTTGAATCCAAAGGGGGAGATTGTTAGAGCATAAATCTGTTGGATACAAGATCAAAAAGACTGAAGGTCAAAGATCAAGAAAGTCAAAGCTGAGGAAAGTCAAATCTCATTAAAGTCAAAGTCTTTTGTAATAAAAGTCAAATGTATTTGTATTTTGTGTTTTAGTTTCCTTGTATTAGGAGTTGATATAAATACCTTGTCTTTGTATTTTGTTTAGTTAGTTTTAGTCGCCTAATTGTCATTTTGAGAGAATACGTATCTGAGAGAAAGAGAGATTTGTAGAGAGAGAGAGAAAGTTCTTGACAGAGAAAGTTTGTAATTGAGGAATTAAAAGTGAAATCAAAACAGGTAATTGATTGAAATATTTTGTTTGTTTAATTAATCTTGTTTAGAAACTAGAATCTGGAACACACACCAAGTTATCTGAACTATCCGCTAATGCACAAAAAGAGCAGAAAACGAAGTCTGAGTTCTCAAAAAAGATTGACCTGCTTGTTCAAGAAAGAGACAACTTCGCTTAAAAGATCAAAGAGCTTGAAAAGACTGTTTCAAGTTCAAATCAGAAATCAGTCTCTTCACAAAGGTCAGTTAAATCTTTTGATCAGATTCGTCGAACTAACATTTTCTATGATAGATATTTAGATGGTTCAGATACATCTCCAAGAAGAAGAAGAAGTTACAAGTCAGAGAAACTGGCCTGGAAGAAGAAACCAGTTAAAGATGGGATGTCAGATAAGCTGAAAGGAAAGACATCATGTGTACATATTCACAAAGCCAAGAAGAACAAAGCTCATAATGGTAAACCTGACCATATATACTCAAGAGATCAATTACTCAGGTTTTCAGGTAATAAATATTATTGTTCTTATTGTGGTACACATGATCATATTCACAAGACGAATGATCATTTCTGGTATGGTTCTTACTCCATTATGTAACACCCCGGATTTCCGTTGTGTAATCTTGTTATTCTTGTGATTAAGCTTTTGTCGTTAGCTCCGTGTTTGGTTTGTAGTAGAGTTTGGATTTTTGTGAAGTTTGGGGACAAGCAGTGAACTACACGAGTTACACCGCGACTAGAGGTCGCGGGACAACCCGCGTAACCCACTGTTTTGTGTGAGTTTCATGGAACTACGCGAGTTGCACCGCGACTAAAGATCGCGGCACAACCCGCGAAACCCACTGGATGATTTAGGGTTTTGGAGACGAGCGAGTTATGCCGCGAGTTGAAGTCGCGGCATAACCCGCGTAGTTGCCTGGCCGACTTAGGTTCAGTTTCAAAAAAAATATCTCATTCTCTCAAATCTCTAAATCTTTAATTCTCTCTCTCTCTTATTTCTTTTTCTCTCTCTTCTCTTTCGATCTTCAAGGTCTTGTTTGGTTGCTAGTTTTCGGTGTTTCTAGCAAAGGGTCGGTGTTTTAAGCTTCACCTCTACGTCGTGATCCTTATCTGGTTTTCCGGGTTTTATTCTGAAAACCTACCGGTGAGTTCCTACTACCATTTTACAAACTTTATACATGTCAAAACTCTTATTTTCGAAATCCGAAGTATTTCTACGGTATGATTTCATGTTTTCTACATTTTGATATAAATGAAGTTTTTGGTGATTTTCGGGGTTCCCGATTAGTTTTGACTAAAATGACGGGTTCCGCCATATCAGATGTAAAATGATGTTTTACTAGCCCATGTTTGTGGCTTATTGAAAGAATGTATATAAACTGGTTTTGTGATTATCTTTCTTACCAGCAGTTGGTCTGGAAAGTAGCATTTTGAAATATAAATGTGTTGATAGCTATATATCTAGCTTTATTGGTCACATGAAATATTGTGACAAGTTCTGACTGTACTAGTGGATCCCTAGGTATCGAGTCGACTTATGGCTGGGAAGGATATGCCCCTTCCGTTGTAATGGCTGGGAAGGATATGCCCCTTCCGTTGTAGTTAGCTACATTTGATCCTCGGGGGCAACTTAGGTACGGTTATGTGAGACCCGATCCTAGCCATGGTTTAGATGTAGTCTAATGAACGAGTATGACATGGTTCCTTGGGGGCCCTCCCTCACATCGTAGTACGGACTGAAGAGTTCGTGGCCATGGTTCCATGTATTTAGCTCATAACTCGGATTTGGTGGTCTACTTTGTGTTGCACCACAATCCTTGGTAAAATGGTCCTTTTATCACCGTTTAACGAGTTTTGGACCGAAGAGGCCCGGTTGTGGCAAAATGTTATCTTTACGAACTAAACCTTTATGAAAAGATTTCTTTATGATACTGATATTTATATCTTTCGAGCTTTATAAACTGTATGTTCTCACCAGGCTTTAAGTCTGACACTTTTTCTCAAATGATGTGTATAACAGGTTTCCCTTAGCGGTGGGTTGTCGGGGTTTTGAGAGACGGGTTTGGTCTCGGGGCATTTTGAGATGACTAGTATTGTTTCAGGGCATTTGTTAAGTCCCATTCTTTTGGTACATTATGGATCGTCAACTGATGTAATCTTGATATAGGTGTCTAGATTAGTTTGTTGACGAACTCCATATCGATACAGGTTTTTGTAAAGTCTTAAGGACTGATCCCCTTCTTGGGAGTTTATTATCAATACGAATGTCATGTTGCCAAGTTTTGCAGGTTTTAATTTACTCTGATTTTTAGGGTGTTACAGGTTGGTATCAGAGCTCTAGTTTAAGCGAACTAGGCATGAATGTAAGATGTCTACACTTAGATTGAGTATGCTAAGAATTGATCGGTGAGATTTGGGTAGAGCTTCTAAGATGGGTTAGTCTTAGAGTCAACGGAAAGTACGTTTATCAGGCGTTGTGGTGATCGTGATGAGAACTTTTATGTGTTATATGTTCATAATTTCACTTAGCTAATGTTATTATGAAGATATCGTACGTAAGTGTGCTTGAATTTCTATTGCTATGACAAATGGTAATGTGGTAGTACGTTTCCTTTGTGTTTATTCAATCTCTCTCTTATCACTTTCTCTGTTCTGTGAAGCAGTTCGGTTATGGTGAATACGCGTGGTAGACCGCGTACTCGTGTTGATGGCCTGGAAGCGACAGCCTCCACCGCTGATCAGCCGGAAGGAGTTGAGGTTGTCGTGCGTCCGCCAGTTCAACAAATACTAGGTGGGGGGCCAGAGGTCATCCCGCGTGTGGACCTGGCTTCGTCCCACCCAGTAATCAGGGATGCTAGTTCCCCGTCTGAGTTGATGGCCAACATGATGTTGGCAATGAGGGAAGAGATGGCAAAGCAGCATGAGTTTCTGCTGAAAGTAATTGAGGACCGCGATGTGAACAATCGTAGAAGTGAGACGGTTGTGGAAAACATCGTAGCAGGTTCTGGAGGCGCTGGTGCAGGGGTCAGGGTTGAGGAACGCAGGGTTATTAATGCTTCAGGAAGTGGGAAAAGTTGTTCCTACAAATCCTTTCTGGGTTGCGGACCACCGGAGTTCTCTGGTTCCGACGACCTAGTCTTGTGTGTGAAGTGGATTCGAGCGGTTGAGCAGGATTTTGGCTCTTCCAAGTGCGGAGATGATCAAAGGGTGCGGTTCGGTACCCAACTGCTGAGGGATACTGCACTCATTTGGTGGAATGTCATTCAATCCACCCTAACTCCTGCAGTGTTGGCTTAATTGACTTGGGCCGAGTTCAAGAAAAAGCTGTTAGAAGAATTCTGCAATGAAAGAACCATGGATCGAATCGAGAAAGAATTTCGGTCTCTAGCAAAGGGAAGCCTGACGGTGAAAGAGTACACCCGTCAGTTCATGGAAAAGATTGATTTGGTGGGGCACGCTGCCCCAACAGAGAAGGATAAGATGAAGGCCTATCTGAATGGCCTACCTGCGGACATGCAACCTATGGTCCACAATTCTAAGGCTTCTAACCTCCGCGAGATGATTGAAGAAGCTCAGTTCATGGAGGAAATGTTCGCGAAGAGCAAGTCTGAGAAAGCAGTGGTGGTGCCTGATAAGAGGAAGTGGGAGAGCAGTTCAGTACCTCCCAAGCGGGCCCGACCTTTTGTCAGAAATCGTAACTTCAGCAGTTATCAGGAAGCAAAGTGGTGCCCGAAGTTTCGAACCAAACACCACGGTAGCTGTAACTCCACTTCTATATTCTGCTTCAAGTGCGGTAAGAATGACCACACCGCCCGTGACTGTTCTGTCGTGGGGATGGTTTGCTTCGAGTGTAAGGCACCAGGGCATGTGAAGAGAGATTGCCCGAAGATCAAGTCGGGTAGTGCGGCGGCGAAGAAGGAGAACCCTCCGAGGGTTCAGGGGCGAGCTTTTCAGATGATGGCCGAAGAGGCCAGAGCATCCGCTGACGTGGTATCGGGTACTTTCCTTATAAACTCTGTACCTGCTCGTATTTTGTTCGATACGGGTGCTAGTTTCTCTTTCGTATCTGAATTGTTCCGTCAGAAAATTTCTATGCCCACTACTAGTCTTGAGGATGCATTAGTGGTAGAAATAGCCGATGGTAGTCAAGTTTTGATCCACGAGGTTCTGAAGCAGTGTACTCTTAGTATCGAAGGGAGAGAATTCTCAATCGATCTATTACCGATGTTAATCGGGGGTTTCGATGTTGTGGTCGGCATGGATTGGTTGTCAAACAATCATGCCTAGATCGTATGTTCCAAGAAGTTGATTCGACTTCCCAACCCCTCTAGTGAAGTCGTTGTCATCTATGGCGAAAAGAGAAAGGGTTAAGTGGCAACAATCACAATGGCAAAGGCACGCAAGTGCTTAGTAAAAGGATGTTCGTCTTTCCTAGCCTATGTGATCGATGCCAAGTTAAAGAAATCAAAGCTGGAAGATGTGAAGATCGTTCGTGAGTTTCCAGACGTCTTTCCGGACGACTTGCCCGGGTTACCACCCGATCGACAGGTAGAGTTTTGGATTGATCTTGTGCCTGGAGCAGCACCAATTGCTAAAGCTCCTTACCGTTTAGCACCGTCGGAGATGCAAGAGATGATGGCACAACTCCAAGAGCTATTGAAGAAAGGCTTCATAAGACCGAGTTCGTCACCTTGGGGAGCTCCGGTCTTATTCGTCAAGAAGAAAGATGGCACAATGAGAATGTGCATCGACTATCGTGAGTTGAATAAAGCTACAGTAAAGAACAGATATCCGCTTCCGAGAATAGACGATTTGTTCGATCAACTTCAAAGAGCGGGTTGTTTTTCTAAAATCGACTTACGTTCGGGTTATCACCAAGTGAAGGTAAGAGAAGATGATGTTCCGAAGACAGCTTTCAGAACGCGTTACGGCCATTACGAATTTCTTGTAATGCCTTTTGGTCTAACGAACGCACCAGCTGTGTTTATGGATTTAATGAATAGAGTATGCCGACCATTACTCGACAAGTCGGTCATTGTATTCATTGATGACATACTCGTGTACTCCAAGAGTGAGTCAGAGCACGAGCAACATTTACGTGAAGTTCTGGAGGTATTGAGAAAAGAAAGATTGTACGCCAAGTTTTCCAAGTGCGACTTTTGGCTTAAAGAAGTACAGTTTCTGGGTCACGTAGTCACTCGGATCGGAGTGAAAGTAGACCCCTCCAAGATTAAAGCTATGATGAATTGGGAGCCTCCTAAGAGTCCGTCCGAGATCCGAAGTTTCTTGGGTCTGGCGGGATACTACAGAAGATTTACCCAAGACTTTTCAAAGATCGCTTCTTCCTTGACAGTTCTGACTCGGAAGAATGTGAAGTTTGAATGGACTGAAGCCCAAGAGAAGGCGTTTCGGATCCTTCAAAAGAAGTTGTGTGAAGCTCCGATCTTGACGTTACCTGAAGGGTCGGAAGATTTCGTTGTTTACAGCGACGCTTCAAAGATGGGACTGGGATGTGTGTTGATGCAACGAGGCAAGGTGATCGCTTATGCCTCGAGGCAGCTTAAGATACACGAGCAGAATTATCCAACCCATGATCTGGAGTTAGCGGCGGTGGTGTTCGCTTTGAAACTTTGGCGACATTACCTCTACGACAGTAAATCCACTCTTTACACGGATCACAAGAGCCTGAAATATGTCTTTGATCAGAAAGAGCTGAATATGAGGCAAAGGCGGTGGCTCGAGTTGCTCAAAGATTACGACTGTGAATTGCTTTACCATACCGGTAAGGCGAACGTGGTGGCCGATGCATTAAGTCGGAAGGACTATAGCGGAAGTATTCGAGCTACCCATTCGAGAATCGAGTTAGTGTCTAGTCTTGTTGAGAAGATCAAGACATCACAGATGGAAGCACTGTTAGAAGAGAATCTAAAAGATGAAGTCATGACGAAGCAACATTTAATCTTTACGGAAGATAGCCGTGGAGTAAAACTGTTCATCGGTCGTGTGTGGGTACCCAAGCTTGGGGGTAACCGTGATCTGTTGCTAGAGGATGCTCACAAGTCCAAGTATTCCATTCATCCGGGAAGTACAAAGATGTACAGGGACTTGAAGCTTCACTATTGGTGGCCGGTAATGAAACTTGATGTAGCGCGTTACGTTGAGTGTTGTGTGACGTGTTCGCAAGTTAAGGCCGAACATCAGCGACCATACGGGAGTCTACAGTCTTTAGAGATTCCCGAATGGAAGTGGGAGCATATCACCATGGACTTCGTGACGAAGTTGCCTAAAACTCTTCGAGGTCACGATACCATTTGGGTGATAGTTGACAGATTAACAAAGAGCGCTCACTTCTTGGCTATGCGCGAGACTCTACCGATGGATAAGTTAGCAAAGCTTTATATCGATGAGGTGGTCTCGAGGCATGGCATACCATTGTCGATCGTGTCGAATCGCGACAGTCGGTTCACTTCGAACTTTTGGGATGGGTTTGAGAAGGAGCTTGGTACTCGAGTGAAGTTGAGTACGGCTTACCATCCGCAAACCGATGGGCAGAGCGAACGAACGATCCAAACTTTGGAGGACATGTTGAGGTCTTGTGTCATCGATTTCGGATGTAGCTGGGACTCTCACCTGCCTTTGGTGGAGTTTGCTTACAACAATAGCTACCACTCGAGTATCGGAATGGCACCCTTTGAGGCTTTGTATGGGCGAAAGTGTCGGACTCCCGTGTGCTGGCTTGAAGCGGGAGAAAAGCAGTTTGCCGGACCTGAGATCGTGCAAGAGACTGCCGATAAGGTCAAGTGCATTCGTGAAAGAATGAAAGCGGCTCAGGATCGTCAGAAAAGCTATGCAGATAAGAAGAAGCGACCGATGGAATTCCAAGTGGGCGACCGCGTTATGCTTAAGGTTTCGCCGTGGAAATGCATTATACGGTTCGGAAAACATGGGAAGTTGAGTCCCCGTTTCCTCGGACCTTTCAAAGTGCTTAAACGGGTGGGTTTGCAAGCCTACCAGTTGGAACTGCCACCGGAGTTGAGCAGAATACACAACACGTTTCATGTTTGCTACCTCCGGAAATGCTTGGCGGTGGAAGACAACGTCATTCCCCTTTCAGAGTTAAGGGTAGACGAAGGTAACCGTTGTGTGGAAGAACACGACGCCATCTTAGAGAGAAAGTCTAAGAAGTTGCGTCATAAAGAAGTCACCTTGGTCAAGGTGCAGTGGAAGCATCACCGGGGAGCGAATGTGACGTGGGAAGCCGAGGAGGATATGAAGCGAAGATATCCTCATCTTTTCGAATAGTTAGGATTTCGGGGACGAAATCATTGCCAAGTTGGGGAGGATTGTAACACCCCGGATTTCCGTTGTGTAATCTTGTTATTCTTGTGATTAAGCTTTTGTCGTTAGCTCCGTGTTTGGTTTGTAGTAGAGTTTGGATTTTTGTGAAGTTTGGGGACAAGCAGTGAACTACGCGAGTTACACCGCGACTATAGGTCGTGACACAACCCGCGTAACCCACTGTTTTGTGTGAGTTTCAGGGAACTACGTGAGTTGCACCGCGACTAAAGGTCGCGGCACAACCCGCGAAACCTACTGGATGATTTAGGGTTTTGGACACGGGCGAGTTATGCCGCGAGTTGAAGTCGCGGCATAACCCGCGTAGTTGCCTGGCCGACTTAGGTTCAGTTTCACAAAAAATATCTCATTCTTTCAAATCTCTAAATCTCTAATTCTCTCTCTCTCTTATTTCTTTTTCTCTCTTTTCTCTTTCGATCTTCAAGGTCTTGTTTGGTTGCTAGTTTTCGGTGTTTCTAGCAAGGGGTCGGTGTTTTAAGCTTCACCTCTACGTCGTGATCCTTATCTAGTTTTCCGGGTTTTATTCTGAAAACCTACCGGTGAGTTCCTACTACCATTTTACAAACTTTATACATGTCAAAACTCTTATTTTCGAAATCCGAAGTATTTCTACGGTATGATTTCATGTTCTCTACATTTTGATATAAATGAAGTTTTTGGTGATTTTCGGGGTTCCCGATCAGTTTTGACTAAAATGACGGGTTCTGCCTTATCAGAAGTAAAATGATGTTTTACTCGCCCATTTTTGTGGCTTATTGAAAGAATGTATATAAACTGGTTTTGTGATTATCTTTCTTACCAGCAGTTGGTCTGGAAAGTAGCATTTTGAAATATAAATGTGTTGATAGCTATATATCTATCTCTATTGGTCACATGAAATATTGTGACAAGTTCTGACTGTACTAGTGGATCCCTAGGTATCGAGTCGACTTATGGCTGGGAAGGATATGCCCCTTCCGTTGTAATGGTTGGGAAGGATATGCCCCTTCCGTTGTAGTTAGCTACATTTGATCCTCGGGGGCAACTTAGGTACGGTTATGTGAGACCCGATCCTAGCCATGGTTCAGATGTAGTCTAATGAACGAGTATGACATGTTTCCTTGGGGGCCCTCCCTCACATCGTAGTACGGACTGAAGAGTTCATGGCCATGGTTCCATGTATTTAGCTCATAACTCGGATTTGGTGGTCTACTTTGTGTTGCACCACAATCCTTGGTAAAATGGTCCTTTTATCACCGTTTAACGAGTTTTGGACCGAAGAGGCCCGGTTGTGGCAAAATGTTATCTTTACGAACTAAACCTTTATGAAAAGATTTCTTTATGATACTGATATTTATATCTTTCGAGCTTTATAAACTGTATGTTCTCACCAGGCTTTAAGTCTGACACTTTTTCTCAAATGATGTGTATAACAGGTTTCGCTTAGCGGTGGGTTGTCGGGGTTTTGAGAGACGGGTTTGGTCTCGGGGCATTTTGAGATGACTAATATTGTTTCAGGGCATTTGTTAAGTCCCATTCTTTTGGTACATTATGGATCGTCAACTGATGTAATCTTGATATAGGTGTCTAGATTAGTTTGTTCACGAACTCCATATCGATACAGGTTTTTGTAAAGTCTTAAGGACTGATCCCCTTCTTGGGAGTTTATTATCAATACGAATGTCATGTTGCCAAGTTTTGCTGGTTTTAATTTACTCTGATTTTTAGGGTGTTACACATTAACCCCACAACAACTGCAACTAACAATCGTGGACCCAAATACCAGTGGTTACCAAAGAAGAAAACTGATTATGTGTTGCAGGCACCTCAAGTCAAGGGTCTACACTTTAAAAGGAAGTTGTATTGATCTCTATCTTGTGTTTTAACTGACATATTTCAGATGCCTAATTTAAGGGGGAGTAAAGGTGATGATTTATGATTATTTCAGATCAAAACTCATACTATAAAATGTTTTACTGCTTTCTGTCATTTTTTTGAATAAATGATGTGAATAAAGTGGCTTCTGATCACATGACAGATCATGACCCGTTTTTCAATGATTAGAGAAGGATATTCTGCTAATATCCAGGGGGAGCTTAAAAGATCAAAATCATTCTATCATGATTTGAGGGGTAGCTTAAAAGGTAAATATCTTCTAATCTAGATCTCTGATTGTTTGAAAGAAGAACAACTTTCAAGCATGAAAAACAATTTCTGAAATGTTCAAACCACTTCTGGTTCTCAAAAGATTTTATGAATTTAGAAGTGTGATTTTAAATGTTCTTCAATTTTGAGCTTTAATGTTTAACTGACCTTGTGTTTCCAAAGATCAATACTTGCGTATTATCTTGTCCATATACTGTAAAGTATTCATACACATCGGTTCAGTACTTCATTTGAATTTGTTATTACCATGTCTCATAACGAACATATTTATCGATGGTAATACCCTCGTTTGTTTTCTTTGTTGTTGAGCATCAATTATCATTTCATTCATTGCGCGTTCATTGCTAAATTGTTTATATTTGTTCATATAAACAAAATATCCAGTTCTTTGATACCCTACCCATTTGATTTGATCCGATTGATACATTGTCAGATTCTCAAAACAATTCTCTTGATTTCATTTCATTCATTCAATATCTTTGTTTTGAGAAATCTTCAAAGTTCAATTGCTCAAATCTCATGAGCATACATTTTTTGACAATGTTTTCATTTTTGTGCTTAACTGTTCAAGTTAAACTGTTGAGCAACCATTCTTTATAAGAATCTCATGGGATTCGTATGTGAGCTTAAACAAAACTTCCATGCATTCACGTTAACCAGTGTTTCCTACCCCGGAAGTTATCCTTGAGTGATTGAGGGGCGAGGGGTCAAAATCAAAGAGTGGGGGAGATAACTCATCCGATTGAGTTTTTCTCATTGTGTAGAGCGGAAAAATGGAAAAGAGAGTTTGATTAGAAGTGAGCTTAAATGTTAAAAAAAGAAAGAGGGTGTGAGAACAGAGTTAAAAGAATATCAGAACTCTGCACCAACTACTTTATGTGTCGGGCAGCCACATCTTCTGATCGGTTCACATTCTTTGGTGACCATCATTGAAAAAGGCAGTGAGCCTATGCCAACTCTTGCAATTACCCCACCATCCACTCATTTTTTTCCCGAAAAAGAAATGTTTCATTTTCTTGGGGAAGCTGCACATCTGCTATCTGATCTTCACTCGGAAGATTTAGATATTGAAAAAGAAGGAAAGTTGCCCCACCTTCGCACCTCTTTCATGCACATTGAGTCCGTGTAATATCTGTTGGTGTCTCAACAGTTTACACAATTTGAGCCTTATGAAACAATATCATTGGGCTAAATTCTTTCATACACAAGCACGAGCACACAGAAAATTTGTTTTTCTGTTAGAACATTCATAGATAAACCTTGTGTTTTTCAAAGATTGAATGGAAGTCCTGGGAGTCATCATCAAGCTAGCTCCTTAAATTGTACATTCGTTGTACAAAGTAACTTTGTGTTACTGACAGACATTGCTAACTGTTTCATTTGTTGAATCAGGGTTACCTCGTTCATTATATCTGAATTTGAAAAGATTCGGGTATATATTTTTCATGATTCAGTTACTCAAATCAAAGCGCGGCGATTGTCAAATTATCATTGAAAGGGGAGATTGTTATTCGTTTACAAAGGGGGTGGTCAAAGACTGTGTAGAAATTGAAGATGTTTTGATGATCATGATGCTCACAATCATCAAAAAGGGGGAGAATTTTATAAAGATGATTCAATTTCAAAATCCAAAAGATTCTGAAGAAAGATTGTTCAAAGATAAATCAAGATGATTTATGAAAGTTTGCTTCTCTGAAGACAGTCAAGAGATCAATGTGATGAAGATACAATTTTAAAAGATTTCTCTGTGATGAAAGAAGTTTCAAAGTTTCAAAGGTGTTTCAAGAATTCAGTTTCGTGTTCAAGACATCTTGACTTTCAAAGATTCAAAGTGCAAAAGACTTTCCAAGATTCTTCAAAGGCTGAAAGAGTAAAGAATGTGAAAGCTTCAAAGTTCAAAGTTAAAGAGACAAAAGTTGAAGAATCAAGAGTTGAAGATCAGTGTCAATTTTTTTATTAAATCTTGCATACAAAGGGGGAGATTGTTAAGTCTAAATATTGTATCCAAGATTTAATTGGAAAGTCAAAGATATAAAAGTCAATATTGTCGTTGTCTTGAAATTCAAAGTATGTTTAGTTTCCTTTGTGATTAAGTTTTAGTTTTCTTAGGAGGTATAAATAGGTTTGCTTTGTTAGCTTGTAGGATGATTCATGTAAGCACGTCATTTGTAAACATTCAGACTTGTGGTTAATATTGAAGATCTACTTTTTCTCTCTACACTTTCTCTCTCTAGTTCTTCATTGTAATACATTGTATATGAGATTTGCTTGATATGTTTGGGATTTTATCATTCACACTTTGGCTAGGCATTTGTTCTTCTTCTCGATAGAAGTTAAGATTTGTTCATAGAAGATTTGTGCTATGTCGATATTACAGTTGAAGAATAAAGCATACATGAGGGTCAAGATCTCAAGGGTTGTTTCGTCTATACTCCTAAGTTTGCAGGTTAAGGTTCGGTCAAGGACAGGGAACATGAAGTTCCAAATGGGTGGCAAGTGTTGTCTGCGGAATTTACTCAATCGAGAAATATCAGTATTGTACCCAAGGAATTTCAGAAATTAGATTAGGGTTTCAGAAGTTGGTCTTTGTTCGAATCGTTGAATCTCTAGTTCCTTCGGCTTGAGAAGGTTGATAACATCATGAAGAACAGTCGGGGTGATGAGAACTTGGCATTTGACAACCTGAGAAATTTCAAACTCGCCAATGATTCTATCATGGGCTTCACTGTAATGGCTTGAGGAAAACCATTCTTCGACAAAGGTTAAGGGAACTTCAGTGGTAGTGGCAGTGAGAGTGTGTGAGAGTTCGCAGTTGGCAAGAAACTCACAAATCAGATGATATGCTGCTTCGATTTTGTTGAATTGAGTCATACCATATGATTGTTATCCTTTACGGGAAATCGATGAATGAGAGAAGATTCCCCAGAGTTGGGAATGAGTTTGCACCACTCAGAAGAAATTGCAGGTTGAGCCATGGTGAAAGTATTGGTGAAGAAGATGAAGTCTAGAGAGAGAAAAATAAACTCGAGAGAAGTTGTGCGCGTGAGAAATGAAAATCCGGATATAAAATTGATTTTATACCCTAATTTAGAAAAATAGCACTCGAGTGTAAAAAGGTGAAACGGGGATGATTATACCTTTTAGGTTGAGGTCGTTCTACCTTACTCTTCCCCTTATGGTGACACATGTTTTTGGTAACTCTAGCACATAAGTGTTAGTTGCCAAAAAATCGAAGTGGTTGCCAAATTAATAAATATTTAAATTTAAAATACCATTCGTGCTGACTAGACAAACCTTTCATATTATCCTTTAAAAGAATTTTTTATTTAAGAGTAATCTAAAATATCACAAGTGTAGAATGGTTCAGAGGTTCTGAGATCCTAGAAACATATGATATAAGAAATTGCTCTGAAATAAAATAAAAAATTGCTTCTGACTTTGATGTCCAGATCCTTTGGATATAAATATCAAAGAAAAGTTCAGAGATTCTGATCTTATTATCAGAGGCTCTGATGTTTGATGTTGTGACCATTCATCATTTTCTTTGTTATTCCCTGTTTTTATGTGCAAGATTAACATGATGAACAATAGATTTCAATATCAAAACTCATATGTCAGTGATCTAACGTGAGCATATTACAATCTTTCACTCACTATACTTTCTCTCACTAGATATGCAAATGATACTCCAAGATACGTACACTGATAAGCTCTCTCTTCCTTTTTTACAAAGTACAAAGACAAATGGTATTTATACCACAAACTATTACAAGGAACAAACAACTAAACTAACATATTGACTTTGGTTGACTTTGACTTTCCACTTTAAGAAACTTTGACTTTGCAATCTTAAGGGATTTGAGCTTTGACTTGATCTTCTGATTTCCACTCTAGATGATCTTGAAGACAACAATCTATGCTCTAACATTCTCCCCCTTTGGATTTAAGATCTTCTTCAAAAACATATGAATTGAAACTCCCCCCTTAGATTCAGATTAAATTTCACCATCAAAGAACAATGTCCCCTTTCGGATAAACTTGTACTTCTCTTCAAATGAATTTCATCTTTAAAGCACGTTCTCCCCCTTTCAAGAACATTCTCCCCCTTTTAGATAAAAATTAATCTTCTCAGGCAATCAACATTCTGCCGCTATTGAGATGAAAAATTGATAATCTTCTCTTGAATATTGATCTCCCCTGTTGGATATATATTGTATTCAAGATTAAAGTAGAGGGTCTAGTTTTGTAAATGTTGAATTGTTAAGGGTCTTGAGTTGTAAAGTCAACTATGTTGACTTAGTATAAATAGTTTGGTTTCTTTGTAATCTTGTGTACACGGACATTAGACACATTCAGAAAGATTGGTAAGAATTCGCACACACAGAGAACACATCGTGAGACTTGTGACTATATGTTAGATCTGTGATTAATTGTAATTCGTGTGATTGATCAATAAACTTGTGTTCTTAATCTGTGTATTGATTGTTATATGCTATTAATCTGGGTCACAATTAGTATCAGAGCTTGAAATTCATCCATTTGAAACTTTTTGAGTTCGTTTTTTGTATTTGAGTTTCTTGAACGGATTTTTGACAATTATGAGTTTTTGATAAAATTACTTGTTGATTTGTGGTCGAAAAAGGTAAAAGAACATCTTTCTTGTATTGAATTGCATTTGGAAACTGTTCTTGATCATAAATTTGTTTATTTTAAAAGTTTTGAGTTCGAAAATAGTCGAGTCACTGTTTGATTGAAATGGATGTGATAAAATGTAAATTGGATAGTGATATTGCATTGGACTGATCTTTGTACAAACTTGTTTGATTCTGTGAAGTTACAGCATCAGATTTGAGTTTTGGATCGATTTCTGGACTGAAATTGAATTTTTTAAGACTTAGAACTCAAGAACTCGCAAGATCTAAGTATTTTCGTTCGAAGAACTCGCAGAACTCGGTTTAAGCAGAAAGTATTCGTATAATAGTTAATCTGAACTCATTAAGTAGAGAATTCGCATATCTGTTATATACGAAAAGTTGTAGAATTCGCATAGTTTGTTTCTTAAAATTTCTAAGTGTTGGAATTCGTACACTTCATATTTCGAAATGCAAGGATTCGCATAAGTGTGTTTTGCGAAAAGTTAGTTTTTGAATTATCAAGGCAAGAATTCGCAGGGATCTTTATACGAATTGCACAAGATTCGCATACTTGTGTAATGCGAATTGTGTAGATTTCGCAAGCTTGAGTGGTGCGAATTGTTGGTTTTCGTACAAGTGTTTATACGAATTCTTATAAGTTTTCATATAGTGCTTCAGAGAATTTTTCCAAGTAAAGAATTCGTACCTTCTTGTTATACGAATTCCATTTGCGAAAAGCTTGTAGGCGAAAAGGTTTTACAGAAAATGTTTTTAAGGATAAAATTCACATCTTAGAGACGTGCGAATTGTAAAGGATTCGCAGAAGGCTTTATACGAATTCTGAAGAATTCGCATATAAGTTCATGTGAATTGCTTAAATTTAGTTTTCTCTTATCTGCGAATTCTATACTTTCCAAATTGTGAATCTTGCTTTACGAATTTCAAGAATTCTAACACGCATTTTCATGCAAATTGTTACTTGTTGCGAGTGTATGCGAATTCTAGACTTAAGGTTTTTAGAAATTTCAGTTTCTGAAAAATTTTCAAGTCTTAACCCAAATTGTTGAATCAAAAGATCATTACTAGCTTATTTTTTGTGCAGATATAATTCATCATGTCTAAAGAATTGCTTTCCATGGGTTCTCAATCAAAACCTCCGGTCTTGTCTATCGGAGAGTACTCACAATGGAAGAGGAGGATGATTCAGTTTTTGAATCATAAGAACCGTGAATACATGAAATCCATCATAGAAGGACCAGTTCAACCTGTAGTAAATGTACCTGGACATGCTGAAACATAAATTTCTCCAGAAATTCCTGACAGAATTGTACCAAAGCCATATCAATATTTCAGTGAGAGGGAGAAGGAACAATACAAGATCGATGAAGAGGCTCTTATCTATCTCACTATGGCCATTCGAAACGATATCTACAATCGAGTAGATAGTCGAGAATCAGCCAAAGCCATGTGGGATGAGCTGGAAAGACAGTTCCAAGGTACTGAGTGGTCAATTCAAGCCAAGTTGAACTAGAGTATTAAGGCATATGAGGGATTCCATACCAAGGAACGGGAAGCTTTGGTGGACACTTATACAAGGTTCAATGTGATTTTGAACGACTTGAGACAAAACGGGATGAACAAATCAATGTCTGAAATCAACTACAAGTTCATTAAGAACTTGAATCCCGAATGGTAGAGCTATGCCATCAACATTCAGATGACTAAAAACATGGCACAAGAGGACGTTAATGACATCTTCACTACTCTTGCTAAGAATGAGGATGAGGTGAAGCTTCTAAATGATGAAATGAATATTGTCAAAGACTCTCTAGCTCTACTAGCTAAAAGATCAAAGGGTTCAAGCTCAAAGACCATTTCCTCATCAAAGTACAAGTCGAAGAGATCTAAAGCCTTCCTTAAAGAGCTTAGCTAATCGAGTTTTGAAGAATCCTCTGATGACACTGAAGTACATTCTGATGACGATATTCAAAAGTTTGCTGAAAACATGGCCGTCATCACCAAGAAATTTCAGAAAAGCTTTGGAAAGAAACGGTTCTCAAAGCCTAAGTATGACGGGTACATGAAGGAAAGATCAGACAAGTACAAGTCGAGGTATGAGAAGAAGGAAGGAAAGAAAGAAGAGAAAAGAGATGACAAAGGAGAAGAGAAGAAAGAAGAGAAAGTTGAGACTAAGTACGGCATGTGTTACAATTGTGGTAAACCTGGCCATTTCTCCAAAGACTGCAAGTTCAAAAGGGTAAAGAACTCAGAGTACTATGCTAAAAAGTCTTTACTTGCAAAGAAGGCAGAAGAAGGTAAAGATCTAATGGCTGAGGAAGAGAATTGGTTCTTCCAAATCTCTGACAATGAATCAGTACACTTCACAGAAGTGTGTATGATGGCAAAAGTTAATGATGAAGTTGAAACCACTTCTGACCAATCTGATTGCGAATCTGAGGTAAGTACTCTTTACAACTCTGAACTTGTTAAATCACTTATGGCTTAGATTCAAAATATGTAAAAAGAGTTTGAGAACTTAAAAGGCAAACTTAGCAACGGAAGAAAATCAATGATGAGTTTTCGTGATGAAAACGCATTATTGAAAGTTGTCGTTGAGGATAAAGAATCAGAGAAAGATGCTTTAAAGAAAGAAAAAGAAGTTTTGAAATATAAAATTACTGAGCTTGAAAGAAATCTTGTTAATTTAAATTCTGAAAAAGGAGACTTTAAAATTAAGTTTGAAACTTGTTTTCAGGAGCGGCATGAAGCATATTGCAAAATCAAGCAACTAGAGGATTTGAATTTAAAGAGAGGACAGACTGAGCAAACATTGAATTTACTTACAAACAAACTCCAAGATGTCCGATTTTACAAAGTTAAGAAAGGATTAAGTTTTGATGAAAATGATGTTTTAAAGAAAGCCCCTGAAAACTTGTATAATTTTGATAAATTGGGGTCATAACCTAAGAAAATCCCAGACATTCATGACACATTTGTTAAAGCCGAAACACTTAAGTCTGACATCTCTTATAAAGGTAAAGAAGTGATTGATGATGATACATCAAGTTGTGCTGATTCAATTTCAAGTTTTAAATCTGTTGGTTTTTCTTATAATGAATTGAACAAAAGCTATAAAACCAGAAAACCTGAGTTTGTAGAATTTCAATCATTATTTTCTACACCATCACCAACAGAATTAGCCAACAATGAAACAGATATACCTGAAACTCAATGTCAGTATGATGAATATGAATCAGACACTGATGTAGAGAATCAGATTCCAATATCTGAATCAGTTGCTTCTGAATCTCCAAAAGAGATTAAGGGGGCGTTTGGTTCGCATAATGTGATGGAATCTGGTGGAATTGGAATGTTCAATACCTTTGACCAGATTCCATTCCCTTGTTTGGTTCAAGTTTTTCAATGGATGGCATCTTTGAATTCCAATAAATTCCATAGATATATGATTCGAACATTCCATCATAAAACCTTAGGATTTCAATGGAATGGAATCTCATTTTTTGATAATTCCAAAGTTACCCTTAACCCCAAACTAAACCCTACTGATATCGATTATCAGCAGGCATCAATTCTTTCTATATCTCTCCTCTCTCTCTCTCTCTCTCATCCTCTCTCTCTTCTCTCTCTCCTCTCTTTCTCTCTCCTCTCTATCTCCTCCCCCTCCTATCTCTCTCTCTCTCTCCTCTCTCTCTCATCATTCGTGTGATAAAATAATCAAAACAATTTTAGTTAAAAATTAAACTATTTAATGACTATTTCATTAAAGTAATTTTTGTTTAAAAAAATTAAAATAATCAAAAGGGTATTTTGGTCATTTACCAAAATTCCATTCCAATTCTGAATCTACAATCTGTGAACCAAACAAAAAAATTTCAATTCATTGAACTGATTCCATTCCAATTCTGTCAACCAAACAGGTGGTCAAACCTGACAGCATTCCATTCCAATTCCTTCAAAGTCAAATTCTTTTGACAGATTCCATTCCATCCAAAAACATTTTGCGAACCAAACGCCCCAAAGACTGATGAGTGCTTAAATGTCATGGATCATAGCATTAAAACTGATTTTCAAAGAAAATGACTGAGGAGAATTTTGCAACCATGATGAATGTTTCAGATCCTGTTCCTGTCATTGAGAAGTTAGAATCAAACTCTGAGCTGAATCAAACATCTACTTTTGAGAAACAAATCAAAGATCTTCAAAAGACTATTGAAGAGTTGGAAGATGAGAACAGTGATCTCAAATTCAAACTTGACAAATCTTTTGAAGAAAACAAAGAACTCTCTAAAGAGTTACATAATTTGAAAACTGATTTGTTTAAACAAAACTTGGATGAGAAAAAGATGTTTGAATCTCAAAAATGGAATGTTCATTCAAATCCAGAGTTTGAAACTACAACTTCCAAAACCTCTGTTGTTCATACTGAAACTCCTGAATATCCTCCAAGCATCTTTGAGAAAGGAGAGTCTTCTGGTACTTTAAAGGAAAATTCATCTTTTAAGAAGAAAACTGACAAGGTTTCATTTCCTTTTTCAGATTTAAAAAGGAAAAATTGTAAAGGAGGATGGAAGAAGATTGAGAGTGAAAAGAAAGATGTTGATAAAAATGATTGTAATGTTGCCATTAGTGCTGATCTGTCATGTAATAGTTTAAACGATTCTAAATGTCAATTTTGTATGAATAATTGTACTCAATTTGATAAATCAAAATTGTTGACATTTGCTGGCAAGAACTTTATATGTAAACATTGTGGTAACAATGCTTTTAAATTTCACTCTATTAATCCTAAGCCAAAATTTGTTAAAAAGGCATCTCAAGCTAAATCTGTCTTTAAATCCTCAGCACAACATGCTAAAGTTTTTCATGCTTAGAATGCTTATCATTCTAGAAAACAGAAGTTTCATGAGCTGAATGTCAAAATGGTTTGGAAATGGATACCTAAGCCTCGTTATGAATGGCGAATCAAATCTAAGGTAAATGATTTGAATAAATTGTATAAAGCTAACGAAGAAGGACCCATTTGGATATGGGTACCTAAGAAGAAGTGACTTGTTCTTTTTGCAGGCCTCACATATGTGGTACATTGATTCAGGGTGCTCGCGTCAGATGACTGGATTTAAGCATATATTAAATAACTATGTTGAGGAACCTGCAGGAACAGTTAGTTTTGCAAATTCTGAGCTTAATGGAATCATTAGAGGACACGACTCTTTGAAAAACGACACCGTGACAATCAAGAAAGTACTGTTCATAGATGGACTTGATCATAATCTATTCAGCACAAGTCAATTATGTGACAGTCATTTTCAAGTTGGGTTTACTATTGATAGTTGTTTCATCAAAGACAAGGACGGTTGTGAGGATTTTAGAGCAGAACGTCAAGGAAATCTATATACAATGCATTTTCCAACACTTTCTGCAACTAGATCTGTTTGTCTAATTGCCAAAGCTTCAAAAGTTGAAAGTTGGATTTGGCATCGACGTCTTTCTCACCAGAATTTTGAAGGGATAGATCAATTGGCGAGACATGGCTTAGTCAAAAGTCTACCAGAACTGAGGTTTGAGAAGAATTCATTTTGCTCCGCCTGTGAGATTGGAAAGATGAAACACAGTTCACATAAAGCAAAGACAGAATTCTCTTGCTCAAAACCTCTAGAGCTTATTTACATGGACCTTTGCGGCCCGATGAGAACTCAGTCTATTAACGGAATGAAGTATATACTTGTGATGATAGACGAGTACTCTAGATACACTTGGTTAGAATTTCTGCGAACCAAATCAGACACACCAGAGTTGATAATTGCCTTCATTAAAAAGATTCAGGATCGACTTCATCTACCGGTTAAGACATTGAGAAGTTACAATGGCACAAAATTTAAAAATGATAAGCTTCAGAGTTATCTACCGGTTAAGACATTGAGAAGTCACAATTTTTCTGCTACCTACACACCTCAACAGAACGATGTAGTTGAAAGGAAGAATCGAACTCTGGTTGATGCTGCTAGAACGATGCTGGCATACTCTGGTCTTCCAATATATCTGTGGGCTGAAGCCGTTGTGACTGCATGCTTTACTCAAAATCGTACCATTTTTATTAAGCATCATAAGAAAACAGCGTACAAGTTTATAAAAAATAGAAAGCCGAATATTAAATTTCTTAGCGTTTTTGGTTGCAGGTGTTATGTCTTAAACGACCGTGATAATCTTGGCAAGTTCGACAAGAAAGCGGACGAAGGCTACTTTGTAGGATACTCTTTGATGTCAAAAGCCTATCATGTCTACAATAAACGAACCTAGACTATCATGGAAAGCGTTAATGTGTCTTTTGATGAATCATCTACATTAACTTCTGAACACAGCAATTCAGAACTCAAGCTTAAACAGAAGGCTTCTATTCAAGACAGAATAGAACACGAACCTTGAAAGACTAAGTCTTCTGACTCACCTAATGTTACATCTGAGTTGGAATTATTGTTTCTTGATGCATTTATGGACATTTGTGCAGATTTTGAAAAATCAAGCATATTTGCATCAAGATCAGAGGTTCCATTTGTTATTTATGAAGTTATTTCTGGACCGTCTGAACCTGTCAGAACAACAACCTCATCAGGTACATCTACGCCTGTTATTTCTGACAATACTAATTTGACTTCTGCATCTGCAGATACTGATTCTGGAAAAGAAGTCCCGAGTACTTCTTCTGCTGCTCCAGAACTACATCAGTCAGAATCAAATGTACAAGATGTCCCGAGTACATCTGAGGTTGCTCATGCAATATACGATGAATATGATGATGACAACACATAGATCTCTGTTCAACCACTTCCAAGCACTACAAGATGCACAAGAGATCATCTCCTACATAACATCATAGATGATGTACATAGTGGAGTTAAAACGCGAGCGACATCTGCAAATTTATGTCTATATTCGAGTTTCCTTAGTTCTCTTGAGCCAAAGAAAGCATCAGAAGCCTTGCGCGATCCTAACTGGATTTTAGCCATGCAAGATGAGCTTCTACAATTCGAGAGGAACAAGGTCTGGTGACTTATACCACTACCAGAAGAAAAATCAGTAATTGGTACAAAGTGGGTTATCAGAAATAAGAGAGATGAATTTGGAGTTGTAGCTGTCAGGATCGAATTCTCAACAAGAATTATGAATACTCAGAAACAATATCAAAGAAGTTGTGGAATAACACTTTGATATTCAATATAACAGTAAACAAACAGTATATGATTAACAACTTGTAAACTTGTATTCAATGATCAAATCACAAGATTACACACTCAACCTCAATCTTGAAGAACAGACTCTTTCAAGACGAATTCTACTTCTCTAGAATTAGGAACTATGCCTTGAGGTTGATTTTCTCTCTAGAACATAAACATAGAATGAATTAAATTAAAAGTTATCTCACTATTCTAAACAATACAATATATATGCTAAAGATAAAAGATTTATACAATATCTCCAGAATATCTTGCATCATTATCTCTAAGCTTCCATGAATATCTTCAGCTTTCCATGTTTATCTTTAACCACGATCTCTTCATCATTATCTTCACTTTATCTTAGAAGCAGCATTAACTGAGTCTTGGCAGCATTAACTACTAAGCAGCACTAACTTCTAGCAGTACTAACTAGCTAAGCAGTACTAACTTTATTCAAGCAGCACTAACTTTGACTAGCAGTATTAATTCTACTAGCAGTAGTAATACTCAGCAGTATTAACTATTGAAGTCCTCTGGCAGTAGTAATTCTGAACTAGCAGCATTAAAGACTTGTTCACATCTTCAGTTCCCAACAATCTCCCCCTAACTTGACTTTTAGAAAGAGAAGTCAAGTTCTTCAAATGCTTCCAAAATCTTCATTGGTCTACTCCAATGTTAGGATCCAGTCCCATACTCTGATTTATAGTTCTCTGAATTAAGTACTTTGCCATTTCTGAATTTGGTGCACAACCCAACTTCTTATTTAACATGGCATGAAGCTTTAGATTTGTATGGTTGTATACCCTATTCACCAAGTAATACTCCGTGTGAAAAGTATCCAGTGCCAGTTCATAGACTCCACTCCTTTCATATAGAGTCCATCCTCTAACAACTTCAAATACATCTCTTATCAAATGCTTTACTGCTTCTGGTTTGAACAACATGCACAAATATTCCATAACTAACTTCACAATTGGTAACCCTGGAGCTGTCAACTGATCTGCATGAACTTTCATCCCCACTTCAAACATTTCTTCCAAATCAGATCTTGAACACTCTCTGACAATTTTGTTCCAGGTACTGTAGACTTCATACTTCTCATCCTTTCTTTTCAATCTAATGTACTCTTTGCCATCCACCTCCATAGTATCCCAGTGGATAACTTCAGGAGGTTTGAATCCAACAGGTTCAGCTGAAATAGGCTTTGGAATTTTATCCATTACCACCATGTACATGGTTACATCTGAACTCTGTGGTACTTCCTGAGTTTCAGCCTCATTCTTAGGTTCCTCTTCTTCTTCAGCAACCTTTTGCTCTTCTTCTACTCTAGGCTTCTTTACAATCTTCTTTCTTTTAGCCATCATTTTAGTTATCTTCAGAGTCTTTTGAACTTGCCCTAAAGTAGCTTCCTTCTTCTTTTCTTCCTTTTTCTCTGCCTTTTCTTTGATAGGAGTTCCCTCTTCACTTTCAGGGAATGGTTGATTAATATTCACATCATGTCTCTCCTTAGCCTTCTTTTCAAACTCCACTCTATCCTTTTCATTACTCTTCAGCTTCCCCATTTCTTTCTTATAGAGATCCTTGATTTGATCAAAAGTCATCTTCACAAACATTTCTTTCTTTACACCAATTGCACTCCTCAAGAAAGTTATCATTTTGTTTCTTTCCTGAGTGGCAAGGTAAGTTTGTGAAGGTCTTCTCTTCTTAGCACTTGTTCTGGCCATCATAGCCTTTCTCAAGCTCATTGCTCTTTGCTTTGCCTTCTCTGTTTCCAGCCCTTTCTGGAATGCTTCATTTAACTCATTTGCAAGTGCTCTGGCCATTTCTCTGTCTTTTTCAACCTGCTCCTTTTCTGCTTGATCTAACTCTTCTTGTACTTTCTTTGCTAATGCTTCATCTGACTCAATCATCTTTTGCTTTTTAGATGGTTGATCATATTCTATCATCTTTGCTTTTCCCTTTTTCCTTGCATCTGCAGCCATTTCTTTCTTCTCTATTTTCTTTGCTCCCTCTTCATTTATGACCACTCCCTTTGCTTTGGGAGTGTCATTCTTTGCTTTGATGAGCATTTCAGCTACTTCAATCTCTGTTGGTGTTAACTCTGTTACTGCTGCTTGTGAAGTTTCAGCAGCACTAACAGTTTCTGCTGCTTGTTTTGGCTCAGCAGTAGTAACCATTTCTGCTTCTTTAGTTGTAACTGCTGCTGGTGTTGTGTCTGCAGATTTCTTTTCTGCAACAAACTCCCCCTCAAACTGTTGATCAATCTGTTCTGAGCTAGAATTCTCCCCCTTTTTGGAAGCATGGACATTTTCTATTTTGGTTGCCTCCTTTCTCCTTCTGAGAACAAACTGACCTCTTCTTTTCTTGGCCATGAGCTTTCCCACCATTTGTTTGAGTTTGGAAATCTGCTGTTGTTGGGAGAGAACCACTTGCTGCAATTCTTTGATATCCTTTCCTTGATTAACCACATCAACATTAATGTTGGCTAATGCTTCAATCAATTCCCAGTAAGTATATCTATCCTCACCTTCTTTAGGTGTTTTACCCACCCTTGAAGGATCCTTGGAAAGTTTTGCCATCAATTCATCAGTGTCAGTTCTGTCCTTACCCTTTTTGGATGTTTTACCCATCCTTGAGGGATCCTTGGATCTTTTGATAGTGGAAGTCTTCTGCCTAGCAGAAGCACTATCCACCCTCTTGGTTTCTTGGCATCTAGGACCTTTGTATGATTGCTCACCCAAAGTTGCCATGGGGAAGGTCTTATGTATGTTACCACTGACCTCCTCTGACCTAGCAGGATTAGTGGCAACCTTCTAACCAATATGCTCATCCTCCTCCTCAGAGAGCACCTCCTTGGGGTTGGGAGACACCCCTGTGGTTTCCCTGAAGATATTCTCTAAGGTAGAATCCTCCCTTAGAGGGCTTAAAGGCTTAGAGGGTGAAGGTACAAGAAGGGAAGGAGCCTTCTTTGCCTGTTTCCTTTTGTATGTTTGGGTGATTGGTGAAGTTGGTTTATCAAGAAGAGACTGGGGAATGGATTTAGAGTGGGAAGGTTGGGATTGGCTAGCAGTGGGATGGTCTAATGGGGGCCTTGACCCTGCTTCCATACCTTCATCTGTGTGGGAAACCACCATCATTGTAGAGAACAATGGGATGTCAACTCCTTCCGAGTCCAGAGGGGATCTTTTCATGTTTGAAAAGACCTTACCTTTGGGAAGTTTTGGTACATATACCCCATGAAAATGAGGTATATCCGTCAATTCATGGGTTATTACTTCTTGTACAAACCTGGGGTAAATATAAAAACTCTTTTTACTTCCCAGGTTTGAGACAAGATCATTAAAAATCATTTGGGAAAAATTATACTTTCTGGCAGTGGCTAAGCATACCAAAGCATTAGCAATGGTGCTACTGAACTCACTCCAGCCAGTAGTCTTTTTAGAGATACAGTGCATAAGGGTATGGACAAAGAAACGCCATTGAGGTGAAAATTTTGCTTTTGAGAACTTGAACACACCCAATGGGCCTCCATACCCCATTCTTGTAAGAGTAGAAAACAGTTCATCATTAGAGATAGAAGTTATACCAGAGGCATCGTCTAGACGTAGACTGATTCGAATTACCTCTTCAGTAACTGTCAAGGGTTTGTCACACACCCTTGTCTTGATCATTTGCACACCATTCTCAGTGACAATGGTGGCATTTGCCCAGAATTGCCTTTGATGCTCTATATAGATGGATGGCGACACAGTGAGAGCATGGGCAATATGGCTTGTCTTGAGGAAATCCACAATCTGGTGGAAACCAACGGCCTGTTTGGGCTTCTGTAGCATCGCGATTTCATTGTGCTCGTCTATGAATGCCATTGATGCCATTGATCTTGAAGTTTCTTGCCTGAAAACTTTGAACTTGAGAGAGAAAGGGTTTAGAGCGCAAGTGAACAGTATGCAGAGAGTCGTTATGAACTTTTAGGCGGGGAAAGGGAATTTATAGTATTCGGGACATAAGCAGTATTAACCTAGAGCAGTATTAACGGACAAGCAGTATTAACTGAGAGCAGTATTAACCACTAGCAGTATTAACTAACTCGCAGTATTAACTGAGAGCAGTATTAACCACTACCAGTATTAACTAACTAGCAGTATTAACTGAGAGCAGTATTAACTGAAAGCAGTATTAACTGAAAGCAGTATTAACTGAAAGCAGTATTAACTATGCACTGGAAGTATTAAAAATGTACTGGCAGTATTAACAATGCACTGGCAGTATTAACAATGCACTGGCAGTATTAACAATGCACTGGCAGTATTAAAAATGCACTGGCAGTATTAACAATGCACTGGCAGTATTAAAACTGCACTGGCAGCATTTACTGTACTTACACTTTTTGACACCATCCTTTTACTCATACTTTTTATTGCTTTGTTCATCCCCTGATCCTTTTATTCTTGATCCTTCGTGATCATTACTTCCTCTGGAGTATTACTAACTTCAACCTGAAACACTTAAACACACAGGTTAGTAGTATCATGCTCAATGAAATCTTCCAAGGGCAACTTATCTTTTAACTCATGCCCTGAGCATTTATTATTACTTCCCTCTGAATCAAATGCAACATGTCCTCCATCAAATCTTTTGAAGAATTTGAAGGCAGTCCATGTTACCTGTTGTGTGCCAAGAGCAACCACTAACTGCATTCCAAATGCTCTTCCTCTTGAGCTTTTGGTTGCCCTGCACACTTGATAAATCAGTTAGTCTTGGATGGAACCCAAGCCAAAGTGGTCTTGGGTTGTCCTTTCTCATTTATATAATCTGTCAGTTTGGTCTGGATGAGTTGTTTAGGAATCTCATGGCTGGAATACTTTGTCAAGATTATAGGCTTTGCAACATTAATACTAGTAGAAGCACTATCCTTGTTAGCAGTAGTATTGGTTGCAGCAGCACTATTTATGTTAGCAGTACTATCTGGGATAGCAGTACTAACAGGTTTCTTTACAATTGGAACCCAAACTTGAACAAAGTTGTTTGCTTTCTTTGTCTTTAAATTACTCCTTGGCTTATTTGGAGTAATTTTCTTTGGTTTAGCAAACTTGTTCTGAGCATGTGATCTTATAGGTGCTCTGTTCTCAGCTATATGATTCCTTCTCTGATTCCTATAACCAAAAGAGTTTTGTGGTTGTCTTTGAAAAGAGACTCTTTGGTTAATGGGATTGAAATAACAGTATTTGGCAAGGTGATTCAGCTTTCCACAAATAAAACAAGGTTTTGGTCTATTGATTTTACTCAGATCAACCCCTTGTTTTTGTGCCCACTGGTTATTCCAATTTCTCTGATTTCCCCTTGGTTTATCATGTTTTTAGGACTCAGATTTATTGCAAGCACACTGTTTGCAAGGGACAGGATTCACAACTGTGGTTTGCTTATAATGGACCTTCTCAGACTTTCCCTCAGTCTTCTCTATGTCCTTAGATTTGACCCAAGTCTTTCTACATCCCTCATTGGTGATAATATGATTTTCTAGAGGAATCTCACCACTCCCAGTGTTCTCCTTACTCTTTTCACTAGAGTTCTTTTCTTCAGAGTCTGTTTCAACCACCACTTTGTCTAATGGATCTACCTTAGTGGCTCCATCAGATAATTCCTTCCTATTCTTGGTCTCTAGCAAGTCTGATATAGGAGGGATGTAGTTGTTGTTGTATTGTGGTGGGGTGGTGTTATAGCCTATTCCTCTTCTATGTTTTTCATGGATTTAAGTTTGGAGCAAAGAGTCCATTGCTTTCGAAGCATTGGAAAATTTCTCAATATCCAGCTTGCCTTTCTCAAACTCACTCTTTATCTTCTCATTCTCCTCTTTAGACTTTTTCAGCTGAAGTTCTAGGTCATTCTTCTCCCACTTCCAGTAATTTGTATCATAAGAATGTTGAAGTTCATTGGCTTGGAAAACTTTAATCTGTTCCTCAAAGCTCTCAACGATTCTTACATAGTCTTTTATATCTCTCTCTAATCTTTTAAGATCATCACACATACCCTGATTGTGATCCCTGTACCTTTGAACAATTTCAATACAGGATTTAGAGCAAAGATTAGATGTTACCTTAGTGGGTATGGTAGTGCTTGTCGATTCTGATTCTTTAGCCATGATGATTGATTTTGAATGAATGTTTCTGAGAATACTAGCTCTGATACCACTTGTCAGGATTGAATTCTCAACAAGAATTATGAATACTCAGAAACAATATCAAAGAAGTTGCGGAATAACACTTTGATATTCAATATAACAGTAAACAAACAGTATATGATTAACAACTTGTAAACTTGTATTCAATGATCAAATCACAAGATTACACACTCAACCTCAATCTTGAAGAACAGACTCTTTCAAGACGAATTCTACTTCTCTAGAATTAGGAATTATGCCTTGAGGTTGATTTTCTCTCTAGAACATAAACATAGAATGAATTAAATTAAAAGTTATCTCACTATTTTAAACAATACAATATATATACTAAAGATAAAAGATTTATACAATATCTCCAGAATATCTTGCATCATTATCTCTAAGCTTCCATGAATATCTTTAGCTTTCCATGTTTATCTTTAACCACGATCTCTTCATCATTATCTTCACTTTATCTTAGAAGCAGCATTAACTGAGTCTTGGCAGCATTAACTACTAAGCAGCACTAACTTCTAGCAGTACTAACTAGCTAAGCAGTACTAACTTTATTCAAGCAGCACTAACTTTGACTAGCAGTATTAATTCTACTAGCAGTAGTAATACTCAGCAGTATTAACTATTGAAGTCCTCTGGCAGTAGTAATTCTGAACTAGCAGCATTAAACACTTGTTCACATCTTCAGTTCCCAACAGTAGTTAGAAATAAAGCTTGCCTCATTGCAAAGGGTTATTATCAACAGGAGGGAATTGATTATGATGAGACACTTGCTCATGTTGTACGGATTGAAGCTATTCGGATCTTCTTATCGTACGCAACCCATAAGAATTTTGCAGTCTTTCAAATGGATGTAAAATCTGCATTCTTGAATGGGGTTCTGCATGAAGAGGTTTATGTTGCTCAACCCAAAGGCTTCATCGATCTGAAACACCCAGATCATGTCAACGTTCTATACAAGGCATTATATGGATTAAAACAGGTACAGAGAGCATTGTATGAAATGTTAACACAATTTCTACTCGCTTCAGGGTTTAAGAAAGGTACAATCGATACGACTCTATTTCTGAAAAAGCAAGGTGAAGATATGATCCTAATTCAGATTTATGTAGATGATATTATTTTCGGTTCAACAAATCCTAAATTTTGTAAAAACTTTTCAAAAAGTATGGAATCTCGATTTCAAATGTCAATGATGGGTGAAATGACATTTTTCCTTGGTCTTCAAGTAAAATAGTTACCCGAAGGCATTTTCATTAATCAATCAAAATATATTCAAGATATTTTGAAAATTTTTAATATATCTGACAGTTCAGTGATGAAAACACCAATGGCAACGGGAACACTTTTAGATGCCGATCTTTCTGGTAAATCTGTAGATCAAAAAGTGTACCGTAGCATGATTGGTTCATTATTGTATTTAACAACAAGTAGACCGGATATTATGTTTGCCACATGTTTCTGTGCTAGGTATCAAGCGAACCCGAAGGAATCTCACCTAGTCGCCGTAAAAAGAATTCTTAGGTACCTTAAAGGCACTCTCGAGTAGGGCCTTTGGTATCCTAAGGGTTCTAGTTTTGATCTAACTGCCTACACAGATGTTGATTACGCAGGATGCAAACTGGATTGCAAAAGCACGTCTGGATCATGTCAGTTTTTAGGCGACAAGTTGGTAAGTTGGACGTCAAAGAAACAGAATTGTGTATCTACTTCAACTGCCGAAGCTGAATATGCAGCTGCTGCAAGCTGCTGTTCACAAGTCCTCTGGATAAAGACACAATTAAAAGATTTTGGTTATTCATACCAGCGAGTACCTATCTACTGTGATTCTAAGCGCGCTATTTCCATAACAGCTAATCCAGTGCAACACTCAATGACTAAACACATTGATGTACGGTACAACTTCATCAAGGAGCATGTGGAAAAGGGCGATATAGAGATGCATTTCGTGCAAACAGACTACCAGTTGGCTGACCTTTTCACCAAACCGTTGGATGAAAAGAGGTTTACCTTTCTAGTCAGCAAATTAGGTATGTTAAATGCCATTCCATGATTCGAGAGGGAGTATATCTTGTGTTGTGCTTATATTGATTGTGTTTTGGAAACTATGAACAATTACTTCTATTCATCATTTACTGACGAAGGCGGAATCATTTTTTAAAATGATTACCAAAAAAAAAATTTGCAGGTTCTTTCTCAAGTGACAATGGCTTCTTATTATATTAGATCAGGACCCGATCTTCATTGGTAAATTGTATATTACTATTCTCACCGGAGAATAAGTAATCTTGGCTACTGAATATTCTTGTTTAGAACCTATACTCAAATGTTTTTCTTTCGAAGGATACTAAATAGATTACATCTTTTTAAGGAGTTTTTATGTTGAGAGGGAATTTATAGACATTTAATTGCCATATCATTTAGGGGGAGAAAATAAATTTTCACTGTCATATTTTTTCTAATAAATTGATTTTGTTTACAGATATTTAGGGGGAGGATATCTGATGTTTTGTTGATGATACTTAAATTATAATATTCATTCGAGGGGGAGTTGAGATACTATATACTACAGGTATATCTTCTATTTCTCTAATTCTATCACTTGTTGAAAGATGAACAACTTTCACTTGTGAAAAATGGTTTCTTCAAATGTTCAAACCACTTCACATTCTTAAAATGTCTTCATGAATTTAGAAGTGTGACTTTAAATGATTTTACTTTGGATACTTTGATGTTTATCTGACCGTGTGTTTCTTATGACAAATACTTGTGTAATTGTCATGCCTTTATACTGTCAAGTATTCATACACACAATGGTTCAGTACATTTCTTGAAATTCTTTTTACCATGTATCAAACGATAAATCTTTCTATGGTAATACTCCCGATTGTACTCAATATTGTTTGAGATCAGACGTCATTTCATTATTATGTGTTTTCATTGCAAACGTGTTTATATTTTGTTCATATAAACATCTTACGTCTTTGATTTCTCAAAATATTATTCTTCATGAATTTTGATCTGATTAAATCATTGTCAGATTCTCAAAACATTTCTATTATTTCATGATTATTCATTCATACAAAGTTTTGAGAAATCTTAAATGCTTAAAATGCTCAAATTTCATTCTGATTTTTGATGAGCATACATATACTGACAAATGATTTCTTGCGCTTTAATGTCAAGAAAATCATTGAGCAAAACATGCTTTTAGGACAAATACATGGGATTCAATGTGTGAGCTTAACAGAACTTCCATAGATTCATGTAAACAAGTGTTTCCTACCCCGGAAGTAATCCTTTAAGTGATTGAGGGGAGAGGGGTCAAAATATTTGAGTGTTGGTGTGTGATGAGGTAAAATGAAAAAGAGAGGTTGGTTAGAAGTGAGCTTAAATGATTAAAAGAAAGAGGGTGAGATATTAGAGTAAGAGAATATTAAACTCTGCACCAAATTCTTTCTGAGTCGGGCAACCATATCTACTTATTGGTTCACATTATTTGGTGACCATCATTGAAAAAGGCAGTGAGCCCATGCCAACCCTTGCAAATACCCCATCAGCTACTCATTCTTTTCTTAAAAATAGAATGTTTCACATTTTCTAGGGATGCAGCACATACTCTATTGGTTCTTCACTCGGAAGATACTGATATTGAAAATAAGGAAAATTGCCCCACCTTCGACCCTTTTTCATGCACATTTGAGTATATGTATAATCATTGTTGTCTCAATGGTTTGCATAATTTTGAGCCTAAACAACAATCATTGTGCTAATTCTTTCATAACACAAGCACGATCACACAGAAAATTTGTTTTTTTGTCAGAACATTCATAGAAAATACCTTGTGTTTTTCGATGATTGGATGGAAGTCCTGGGGAGTGAACATCATCTCAAGCTCCTTACATTGTACATTTGTTGTACACAGTAACTTTTTGTTACTGACAGAAATTCCTAACTGTTTCATATGTTGATTCAGGGTTACAACTCATAACTTGTCTAAATTTGAAAAGATTCGGATAAATACATTCATGAATTGACGGCAGGCTCATTATCAGATCAGTTGGGAGAGAATGTTCATATTCTAACAAAAAGGGGAGATTGTTAATCATGAAGACTGTGCTTACTGATGATTTGGGGGAGATCAATTAAAGACTGTGCTGACGTTGAAAAAGTTTTGATGATTCTGATTCTCATAATTCATCAAAAAGGGGGAGATATCTCAAGTTTTCAAAGTCAGACTAAAGTTGAGATTATCAAGAAGGGGGAGAATTTAAAAGTCAGATACAAAGTTTCAGTTGTTCAAGTTCAAGTTAGTTACAAGTTGTTTGACAAAGCTGAAAAGAAAGAAAGAGCGAAGTTTGAAGTTTCAAAGTTGATTCTGTTGGAAACAAAGGGGAAATTGAAATTAATGGTGTTTATTCAAAGCTGTGTCAAAGGAGATGTAATGAAAGGGGGAGATGTTCAAATCAAATAGTTGTTAAAGTTTGAAAGAATGTTTGAAAGTTTTGAAGATTTGTCAAAGTTCTTAAAGTAAATCCAAAGAGGAAGATTTACTTCAAATATTCAAAGATGAAGTTCATTCAAGTGTCAAAGATTTGAAGTTGTCAAAGCTAATAAAGGTTTTTGCTGAAGATTGTTTGATGATAAGAAGACCTGAAGATAATTGTCAATTTTTTTTAATCTTGAATCCAAAGGGGGAGATTGTTGGATATATATTGTATTCCAGATTAAAGTAGAGGGTCTAGTTTTGAAAATATTGAATTTTTAAGGGTCTTGAGTTGTAAAGTCAATTATATTGACTTAGTATAAATAGGTTGATTTCTTTGTAATCTTGTGTACACGGACATTAGATACATTCAGAGAGATTGGTAAGACTTCACACACACATAGAACACAACGTGAGACTTGTGACTATATGTTAGATATGTGATTAATTGTAATTGGTGTGATTGATCAATAAACTTTTGTTCTTAATCTATGTATTGATTGTTATATGCTAGTAATCTGGGTCACATCCCCTTCTTGTGATCTTTAATATTCTCTCTTCAAAGACGTTGACAAACATCATCATCTTTAGCAAATAAATTATCTTCGGTTGTAGCTCGCTTTTCTCTTTTCAAAAATAATCTCCAAAGAAAATTTCTTGAATGTTCTTGAAGTCTTGAACTTTCTCCTCATATCTCTGAAAATGAACTTCCACAAACTTTCATTTCTTGACAATTTATCCCATATATAACATTTCTTTATCATGTTTCCACCAAAAACTATCACAAATCATTCAACAATCAACATTTCTTTTAAATATTTCTCCCCCTTTTGATGATGTAGAGCATAGAAATCATCAAAACTTTCTTCAAGAAATGTCATGAACCTGTTTTTGGCCACTGATCATTCCAAAATGAGCCATTGAACATCCGTCAATTCATAATATATTCATCCGAATCTTTTGAAATTCAGACAAATAAGAGTGAAAACCTGAATCAACAAATGAATCAGTTTTGATGCCTGTAAGCAACACGAAGCTACTTAGTACAACGAATGTACTATAAAAGGAGTTTTATTGATAATCACTCCCCAACTCTTCCATTCAATCATCGAATAACACAAGATTATTCTATGAACGTTCCGACAGAAAAATAAATCTTTGTGTATACGTGCTTATGTATGAAATAATTAAAACATGAATGTTTATAAAATAGGCTCAAAGTGTGTAAACCATTGTGTCGGTCCACAATATTATCAAGTTTTTATCGACACAAACACATAAAAGATTAACCAACCTGTTTGATTAATAAACGATGATTACAAGGTTTGATCTCTTGAAGTTCTCTCTGTGTTTTACGCCTTGGTTATGTGTTGTGTGTGTGTTCTGTTTTCTTACGATTATGAGATCTGATTGATCTCAGCTTCCTTTACACACTTTCACCAACTTGCAAACTAATAATAATATTAAACTAACTAATATCCTAAACTAATATCTAAATAACGATATCTAGATATTTAGGATAATAATAAAATACTAAAAACAACTTTGACAATTATTACAAACTAACATTTGACTTAATATCGAGAGCGACTTTTCAGCTTTAGCTTCAGATTCCAGTCTTCAGATTGGATGATCTTGAATCCAATAAATCTGTGATCTAACAATCTCCCCCTTTGGATCAAGATCATTACTAAACGGATTTAGCAATTCAGTCTTCTCTTTCAGCTCAAAAGTTGGAATCTCCTTCTTTAGCTCAGAATGCTTTAGCAAAGTATCTTTAAAGAAAATTTCTCTAAAATAAACATGTCTTCAGAATACTTTGATCTCTCGCATTTCTTGATTAGCTCTTCTCTTTTCCAATCTTGTATTGTAATGGACATTTCTTCAAGCTTTAGGTTCTCCCCCTTTTTGATGAATAGAGAAACGATTTCATCAAAACTCTAAGTAAGAAATGTCTTTCATTTGGAGCCTCTGATCCGTCAATTCAAAAGATATTCATCCAGATCTTTGCAAATCTAGACAAAATAGTCGTGTAACACCTGAATCAACAAATGAATCAGTTAAAATTCCTGTCAGTAACACAAAGTCACTGTGTGTAACAAATACACATTGGAAAGGGGCTTTTTGATGTTCACTCCCCCAGGGCTTCCATTCAATCATCGAAACACCACAAAGGCAATTTCTATAAACGTTATGACAAAGAAACAAATTCCTTGTGTGTTCGTGCATGTGATAGAAAGAATTAAGCACGGATGATTGCTTATAGGCTCAAAATTGTGTAAACCACTGAGACAACAGTAAATTAAACACAGACTCAATGTGCATGATTGAAGTGCGAAGGTGGGGCAGACTTCCTTCTTTTCAATATCCAGATTTTCCAAATGAAAATCAGATAGCAAATGTGTTGCTTCCCCTTTGAAAATGTGAAAAACTTTCCTTTTGAGAAGGAAATGAGTAGTTGGTGAGGTTTGATCAAGAGTTGGCATGGGCTAGTTGCCTGTTTCAATAATGATCACCAAACAATTAGAATTGTGGCTGTTGGGCTCAGAAAAAGTTGGTGCAGAGTTCTGATGTTCTTTTAACAATGTTCTCACACCCTCTTTCTTTTAAACATTTAGCTCACTCTATTCAAACAATCTTTTTCTGTATGACTCACCACACATTCCATACTCATTTCCTTTCGACTTCTCACACTCAATCACTATGGATTAACTTCTTGGGTAGAAATCACTGGTTAAGGTGATTCCATAGAAGTTGTGTTAATTCCTAGCACAATGAAATCCGATGTTTTCCTAGAAAGCATATGATGCTCAAAATGGTTTAACTATTTCAGTTAAAGCACAAAGTAGATCTTTAAAACATTTAAGAACAATGTTTTCTATGATTGAAAGTTGTCCCCTTTCAACCATATATGAGATGACGATAAGGAATGATACCTTTTGAGTGCAATCTTATATCTCATGAAGTCAAGCTTAAAGTCATAAAGATATGAACATGTAAGCATCTCTCAAAAACTGCAAAAGTCTTATGTCATAGTCAAAGTAAATTTATTCACTTAAATTAAAATGACAAAAAGCAGAAAAACAATAAACTACGAGTTCTGATCAGAAGTAATCAGAAGTCATATCCAAACTCCTTTGATTTGTAAAACTCCCCCTAAAATCATGCATCACAAAAATTTGACATTAAAAAAAAGTAAATACATAAATTAGTGAGTCTTCTCATCAAAATAATATTGACGAACTGTCAATTTCTTCTTATACTCCCCCTTTGATCATGAACAGACTATTGAAGTACAGATATCAAGCGAAAATGAAGAAATGAAGAAAAATTTACAATAAGAAACTTTAATAGGTAACCACCGATTAGGTCTTAAGATTTAGCATGCCAAGCTTAGAGACAAGAAAATTAAATCTCTTTTCGTCTAAGGGTTTGGTAAACAAATCTGCAAGCTGATAATCAGTTTTTACAAAGTAAAGTTCAATTTTTCCTTTTTTGACATGATTTTTTATAAAGTGATACCTGACATCGATGTGTTTTGTCTTTGTATGCTGAACAGGATTAGCTGCTATCGCGATTGCGCTCTTCGAGTTACAGTATATCGGGATATGGTTAAAGTGAAAACCATAGTCTCGCAGTAGAGTTCTCATCCACAAGACCTGAGAACAGCAGCTAGCAGCAGCTACATATTCTACTTCGGCCGTTGAAGTTGATACACAAAGTGCTTCTTCGATGGCCAACTTACGAGTTTATCACCGATGAACTGTATATGACCTGATGTACTCTTCCTGTCTAACATACAACCAGCATGATCTTCATCTATATACGTTGTTAGTTCAAAGCTAGTATCTTTAGGATACCACACACCAAGATCTGCAGTCCCCATCAGATACCTAAAAATGCACTTAACTACAGACACATGGGATTGTTTGGGATTGGCCTGATATCTAGCACATAAGCATGTTGAGAACATTTTATCTGGCCTACTAGAAGTAAGATACATCAAAGAACCTATCATCCCTCTATAAGTCCAAACATCAACAGCCTTTCCAGTTTGGGGTACCAATCGGTTTAGAATTTTCCATTTTGAACTTCCGAAGAATATAAAAAATGTATTTTGATTGATTGATAAAAATCCCCGATGAAAATTGTTTGACTTGTAATCCGAGAAAGAAATTCATCTCTCCCATCATATTCATCTGAAATCTTGACACCATAAGGTTTGAAAAATTCTTACAGTACTTAGGATTTGTAGAGCCAAAAATAATATCATCCACATATATTTGAATAAGAATGATATCGGCTTTCTCCTTTTTAATAAACAAAGTGGCATCTACCGTACCTTTTGTAAAACCAGACTTGACTAAAAATTGAGATAGGACATCATAGCAGGCACGAGGAGCTTGTTTCAGTCTATAGAGTGCTTCGTCGAGAATGTAGACATGATTCGGTTTCTCTTGATTGAAAAAGCCTTCTGGCTGCGATAAGTAGGCCAAAACCATTCGAATTGCCTCTAAACGCGCCACGGGAGCATAAGTCTCGTCGTAGTCTATTCCTTCCTCTTGCCTATATCCTTTGGCTACAAGTCTTGCTTTGTTTCTGATAACGGTACCATCTTCATCTTTCTTGATCTTGAAAACCCATTTCCTACCTATAATGGTTTTACCTTGAGGTTTGGGTACTAGTCTCCAGACTTTAAGTGCGTCGAACTAATTCAGCTCTTCTTGCATTGCAGGCACCCAGTCTGAATCGTCAAAAGCCTCTAATACGCGAGTAGGCTCGATCTTGCTCAGAAAGGATTCATGCATACACATATTCATTGACGCTGACCTAGTTTGCACCGGTTTTGTTGGATCACCAATGATCTGGCTTATCGGGTGCTCTTTGGTCCATTTATGTTCATGAGGTAGTGGATTATATGAATATATATCAGTAGTATCATCTATGAATCCACTGGTACCTTCTTCAGTTTGCTCAGGAGGAATTATGGTTGCAGTTGAAGTAGTAGGTGCAGAAGTCTCAATAGGTTTAGCTTGTACAACAACTTCTGTATCTTCATTATTTGTCACAGCTTCAAATGTTGGAGTCGGCATTTGAACTGGAATTTCTTGGTGAATCTGAGAGTTAGATTCAATAGGGATATCTGAACTGGTTGGATGAGTAGTCGTTGAGTCTTCCATCCTGTCAACCACAACAGATTTCTTCACATTAGATCCAAGAAATTCATCATAAACCAATTCAAATAATAAATCTAAATCAGATAAATGATTAGTAGACGTTGATGCTTCATTTGATTTGTTCGCTTGAGACGCAGGTTCTGGACTAATTTGCCCAGAAGCTAGTACTCCGGTTATCACAAGTTCTGAACTGTGTTGTTCAGAAGCCATTTCTTCATCAAACGTAACGTTGACGCTTTCAATAATTGTCTTTGACTTCTTCAGATATACACGGTATACAGTTGATGTAGATGAATAACCAATGAAGATGCCTTCGTCCGCCTTGTCACTGAACTTGTTCAGACTCTCTCTATCGTTTAGAACAAAACACTTACACCCAAATATATGGAAATATTTGATTGTTAGTGTTCGATTGTTGATTAACGCATAAGGAGTCTTCTTGAATCTGCGGTGTATCATGGAGCGATTCTGAGTGTAGCACGCAGTCGATATAGCTTCAGCCCACATAAATAAAGGTAAGTCAGATTGACTTAGCATAGTACGAGCAGCCTCGACTAGCGTACGATTTCTTCTTTCAAACCACTCCATTCTGTTGAGGCATACGAGCAACAGAGTATTGATGTGATATCCCGACCGATTCGAGATATTCTTGAACTGTTTTATTCTTGAACTCTGTGTCGTTGTCTGTTCTTAGAAGGTTGACCGGTTTCTGCAGATTTACCTGGGTCATCTTCAGGAATGTAATGAGAACATCTGGTGTCTCATCCTTTGAACGTAGAAATTTGACCCAAGTGTATCGCGAGTAATCGTCCACGATAACTAGTATGTACATCTTTCCGCCTAGACTTTGTGTTCGCATCGGACCGCATAAGTCCATATGCAACAACTCTAACGGAGAGCTTGTACTTGGTTCAGACTTTGGTTTGTGTGGAGCTCTCTTCATCTTTCCCTTTTCACATGTTGCACACAGGTGTTCTTTTTCATACTTCAGCTCTGGAAGTCCTTTCACTAACTTCCCACTGACCAGTTTGTTGATATACCTAAAGGTGAGGTGAGAGAGCCGTCGATGCCATAGCCAGCTTTGCTGCATCGAGGCTTTAGAGAGTAGACAAACCTGCTTGTCAGTCTGGACGTTTGAAAAATTGATTGTGTAGAGGTCGGACTTTCTCGTGCCAACCAAGAGTTCCTCGCCTTCTTCATTATGAACAGAACACCTCTTGGCTTTGAAATTGACCTCTAAGCCTTTGTCACAAAAGTAGCATATACTGAACAGGTTGTGTCCTAAGCCTTTAACATAGCTCATATTCTTGATAGTGACTTTGTCTTGTACCATATCACCATAACCCAGTATTGGTGAAAACTGATCATTCCCGAATCTAACTGTTCCGCAGTACTTCTCTGTAAAGTTGGTCAACATACCTATTTGTCTAGTCATATGCTTGGAACATTCGCTATCCAAGTACCACGTATGACGGATCTGCACAAGAGAAGTTACGAAACAAGAGATTTAGATATCCATAATACAAAATTTGAAGTAAAGACTTTTGAGCATTGAAGTGGGGGTCTTGAACTGTTGTTTTCAAGAGCCATTGTTCGTTGAGGTACGAGTCCTAGACTATTTTGTCTAGAAGTCATACTTCGTTGAAGTACGGGTTCTAAGCTGAATTGCTTAGAAGCCTCCATCTTGACATTTAAGTCCGGGTTTTGAACTGATTTGTTCAAAAGCCTAAGTTCTATGATCCCTCTTAAACTTTGAGTTCTTGCAACACAGATTTAGCTTTTGGTACCCATTGGAATTTGGGTCCAACTGTGTTAGCACAAGATTTTGGTACCCATTGAAATTTGGGTCCGTTTTTCATTTGAAATCCGTTGGAAGCATTAGAATGATAAGAGTGCACATGATAAGTTCCAAACCAAACATCAGAATCTTTACGAGAGGCATAAGCATGTTTATCATAATTGGAAAACTTTCTAGCAGATAAAGATAATTCGAATAATTGCTTCATACAATATTTCTTGCGATTAACGACAAGTTTTGATTTCAAAATAGTAGCAACATTCACATTCAAAACATCATTACTAGGCATAGTCTTATTACAATTAACACTTGAAAAAGATTTTGCATTCTCGTCTATCTTTTGTTTTGGTTTCCATTCAGACTTAACTCCCTGCCTTTTCTGGCTCAAATTTGAAACATTTGAAACTTGTGTGTTAGACTTTTGAGCAACAACTGAATGCTTCTTCTTTGGGTTACCAGTAATGATCGGTTTCTGTGAATGCTGAGATTTCTTCTTACCTTTCGCATTCTTAGCTTTCATAGAAGCTGATTTATCAACGTTCGTTGATGATTTACCTTTTTCAGACATACTGGTTGATCCAAAGGATTTTACAACAAAAGATGAATGGTTAGGAAGTTTGGCATGAAAATTAAATTGATCAATACACTAATCTAAAACACCATCGGAGTTTAGAAAATCAAACCCTCCATTAGCTAAACCAAACAGATCATCAGATTTTGAAGCCTTTGAAGATTTAGAAAGAACAGAACTCTTAAGCACAATTGAAAAAACTTTTTGTTCAATATCAATCAAAAGTCTTTCATCTGTTAAAGAAGTCTCAAGTTCGGAAATTTTACTTTCCAAAACGAGAGGAGGGACATATAGTTTACCTTTAATAAGCTTCGCCTCCATTTCTTTGACAGAATAACTCTGAAAGAAGTCATTTGAAAGAGATTTCTTTTGATATATTGGATCATCATTATAACTATTATTCAAATTCTCATAACGAAATGGAAGTTGAACATTAGATGTGTTCTTTCCTTTTTCTGTTTCCTTAGCTTCACCCTCTTTTGACAGTCCAGTCCAGAAAACTTGAAGCTCAAGGATTCGACGAGCTAGTTTCATAAAAGTAAAATCATAAAGTGCAGGCACTTCAGATTTAGCATTTTTAAGGTAATGAGGATTCTCGTAACCGAGTCCCCAACTCTCTATTTTCTCTTTGGGTTTGTTCAGATGAATGGTTTGTTCAGTTTGACCCATTTTGTATAACTTCTCTTCCAAAGCTTTTAATTTTGCAACTAAAGATTCGTTTTCTTTGGAAGTTGAAGAATGCAATTTCGTAAGTTCTTTAAAATCAAACTCACCCCTTTTCACTTTAGACTTTGTTTCAGTATTCTCTTTAAGAATTATGGTTTTTTCTTTTGCGCTGGTGTCATTGTTTCTATGTAAAACCTCAATCAATATTTCTTCTCAGCAAGGTCATTGTTGGATCCCAGATTTAATCTCACAACAATGATATAAACAATAAGAGTAATAACAGCGGAAGCAATATAGTTTAATATCAAAGGAGATTCAAATATCACAGTTCATAAAGCAGATAATAGATAAACAAGATATTCTTTGAATAAAATATTCAACTTATATTATCAGTTATAAGACTTTTTAAGAACACTTTGAACAATAAGGTGATGGTCCTATTTATAGGACCATAAAGTAACAGTGTACTTATCTGACAAATAGAAGCATGCTTGAACAGTGTCTTACCTAAGAGGTAAGATCAAGACATGCTTGAACAGTGACCTACTCTAGAAAGTAAATCTTATCACTAGGTGACGTGTCATCTGTTCTTCTTTGTCAAGAAATTCAGAGTGAACATCTTCAGAGCACTGAAATAGGATCTCTGATGAGGAGCTCTCTGATGTCTTTCCGTGAGACTGTCTCTGAACTGACTTCAGAGACAGACATGCTTTCTCCGAGACTGACTTTGAACTGACTTCAGAGACAGATTTGCTTTCTTCACTGTTGTCTCTTGAAAGTCTTTAGTTGAAGACCGAGTTATTTTCAATACTTTCATTGGTCCAGATTTGGGGCTAACAGTCATTGCTAAGTTTCTGTATTGACTGGACTTTGTCTTTAATTCTTGAGTTTTAAGTTCCTTTTCACGCTTGAGTTTTGACTCTAATTCTTGGAGTTTTGTCATCATGACATGCATTTGATTCAAAAAATTTGATTCAGTTAAATCACATACCTCATTTTTCTCATCATCAGAATCAGCTTCAGCTTCTGATTCCTGCTTGCCCATGAAGCATAGATGCGCTTTCTCATCCTTCTCTTCATTCTCATCTCTTCGTCAGATTGATCAAGCCAGAACTCATCTTCTGCCATCAATGCCTTTCCGGCTTCCTGTTGCTTGGCTAGAAGCATTTTATTCTTGTAGTAGTCTGAGTTTCTGACTTTGGGTCTTCGGCAGTCTCTGGCAAAGTGTCCTATTTTGCCACAGTTGTAGCACGTTGGAGGTTCTGACTGACTGGATCCTTCAGCTTGATACCGTCTCTCTTCCTGCTTCCTTTCCTCTATTCTCTTTCCTTCAACCCTCTCCTTGTGAACATAGTTGCTCGGACCAGAAGAATACCTCCGACTGTTTGAACATGGCTCCTTGTAGAACTTCTTCTGAAAAAGCCTTTGTCAGCATAAGCATAGCCTTCTTTAGTTGTTCACAGTCGTCTGAGTCAGAGTTCGCTTCATTTTCAACCTCATCTGATTCAGACATAAACATCTTCTTTTTCTTCTTTTTCACAACAAGAGCAACTGAGTCAGCAACTGTCTTCTCACCCTGTCTATTTTCATCCAATATTTCATCCACCTCTTCTTCATTTTGTTTGAGGGTTTCATACACCTCATGAAATGGAATCTCGTTTAGATCCTTGATTTGCTTTATCTGTCTGGCAAACCTCTTCCATTCAGGCTGGAGAATGCTAATGAATTTGACATTCAGCTCTATTTGCGATTTATTGACCTTGTTCTTGCTTAGTTCATTCAGCAAGGTGACAAACCTGCCATAAGTTTCTTCTAGTGTTTCTCCAACTCTGTCTTTGAATTCCTCATAGTTGTTTAGGCAGTTGTATATCTTGAGCTGGTTCCCAGCCTTTGAACCTAGCATCATCTTCTCTAGTTGATCCCACATCTGTTTGCCTGAGGCCTTATAGGTGTCTATATTCACGTATATTTCATTTGGAATGCCTTGAAGAATATAAGACTTTGCTAATCTATCACCTTTTGCTCTTCCAAGGTTATCACCTTTTAGTTCCTCAAACTTAAGTTGAAACTCTGTTGCCACAGTTCCTTCCGTACGAGTCTCATAAACTGGTGCCATAACTCCCTCTTCTATTGATTTCCTGATGAATACTCCCAAATCATGTCTTTCAATGAAGTCCATGAACCGTTCTTTCCACTGTCAATACTCTCCTCTGAAGAGTACTGGTGGGCTTTGAGTCAGTTCCGATTACTACAGCTTCTCTTGAAGTCATTCTGATTGAAAAAGACTAAGTCTGGTACTGGTGCAAAAGGCACACTTTGCGCTAAAGATGGCTGGCGTAAAAGAGTTTTGCGCGAGATGAGGGTCGCGCGAAACAGAACTTTGCGTGAAGTGATAGTCTAGAAGATGGAGTTTTGCGCTAGACGTTAGTGGCGCAAATTTGTACTTTGCGCAATAAGTTGATGGCACAAACTTTTGTCAGGATCTTAATTCTTAACAAGAATAAACACTCAGAAAACAATATTAAAGAAGTTGCAGAATAGCACTTTAATATTCAGAAAAACAATGAAACAGTAAATCAAAATCACAACTTGCAAACTCTTATTGAATGATTGAAGGTCACAAGCTTTTACACACAACCTCAATATTGATGAACAGACTCACCGATACGAATTCTACTTCTCTAGAATTAGGGTTCTAACCTTGAGGTTGATTCTCTCTATTAAAGCTAAAACTTAGAATTATTGTTACCACTAAAGAAACAAACTATTCTATACATATACTGATGATAAAAGATAATTACAAAATAATAAGAGATCTTCAGTATAATCTTCCATCATTATCTCCAAGCTTCCATGAATATCTTCAATCCAGCTGTCATCCTTGCCATACAGATCTTCATCTTATAAGCAGCATTAACCTTCAGCAGTATTAATACTCTGAGCAGTATTAAGTTCAGCAGTACTAATCATGCTCAGCAGTATTAACTTTGTTCTAGCAGTACTAACTCCACCAGTACTAACTACTTAGCAGTACTAAACTTGCTTAGCAGTAGTAACTTCTTTCAGCAGTATTAATCTTTGACTAGCAGCACTAACCTGTATCAGCAGCATTAACATCAGAAGTATTAACCAGGTTCTGCTAGCAGCATTAACTGTACTTAGCAATTCTTCAGTTCTCAACAACTTTGATGATAGAGATTTGCGCGAGATGTTGATGGCGCAAACCTGAACTTTGCGCGAGTAATAGATAGCGCAAAAGTGACTTTGCGTAAGAGGAAGCTGGCGTAAAAGTGACTTGGCACGAACTGAAGGTTTTTCGCGTGAAATGGTTGCCGTGAACTTTGTGATCTGAGATTTGCGCGAGACAAAGGTGGCGCGAGTTGAGGTTTGCGCGAGTCGAAGGTCGCGCGTTTTGAGTTTTGCGCGAGCAGATGATGGCGCAAAATTGACTATGAACTGGCGCAAATGTGAACTTTGAGCGAGTTCGTCCCTGTTTGAGAAACTCGACATAAATTCACAATAAACCTGTTTCGACTTCAATTAGCAGTACCAAACTCTAAGAAAATGACCACTAACAGTTTCAGAACATATTGCAACCCTTAGATCTCACTAAAAATCACTTTTTGAAAAAGAGATCGACGGAACAGTGAGATGAGGACGGGATCACTTTGACACCAAAATCACAAAATTTGAATCGACTGAAGCTCTATACTGAAATTAATCAACAACAACTCGATCTACTACACCTATCGATCACAACCTGATCGATTTCAACACCTAAAACACACTAAAACTCGAAAAAGATTTTTGAGAAGAACACAAAGTCGAGTTTTATAACTTGATTTGAATCTGTTTTTCAGGCTCTGATACTAATTATCGGTCCACAATATTATCAAGTTTTTATCGACACAAACACATAAAAGATTAACCAACCTGTTTCATTAATAAACGATGATTACAAGGTTTGATCTCTTGAAGTTCTCTCTGTGTTTTACACCTTGGTTATGTGTTGTGTGTGTGTTATGTTTTCTTACGATTATGAGATCTGATTGATCTCAGCTTCCTTTACACACTTTCACCAACTTGCAAAACAACTTTCAAACTAATAATAATATTAAACTAAACTAATATCCTAAACTAATATCTAAATAATGATATCTAGATATTTACGATAATAATAAAATACTAAAAACAACTTTGACAATTATTACAAACTAACATTTGACTTAATACCGAGAGCGACTTTTCAGCATTAGCTTCCGATTCCAGTCTTCATATTGGATGATCTTGAATCCAATAAATATCTGATCTAACACAATGAGACAACAATAGTATTACAAGGACTAAATTGTGCATGATCGAAGTGCGAAAGTGGGGCAGACTTCCTTCTTATTGAATATCCACATCTTCCCATGAGAAATTGAAACATCTCTTTGTTAAGAAAGAAATGAGTAGTTGGTGGGGTTTAAAGCAATAGTTGGCATTGGCTAGTTGCCTGTTTCAATGAACTTAACGAAAGAATTGTGAAATAACAGTAATATGGACGCCCGACTCAGAAAAAGTTGGTGCAGAGTTTGATAATCTTTTACTCTGATCTCTAACCCTCTTTCTTTTTAACATTGAGCTCACGTCTAACCAAACTCTCTTTTCATTTAATCTCATCACACACCCACACTCAGATATTAACCCCTCGCCTTTCGATCACTCAAAGATAACTTCATGGGTAGGAAACACTAGTTATCATGAATCTATAGAAGTTCAATTAAGTCCTCACACTGATCCCATGTATTTGTTCTATAAGAAAAACGTTGCTCAATTGGTTTAACTTTTTCATTTAAAGCATAGTATGAAATACATGTCAGATATATATGTGCTCAGTAAGATAATCATGAAGATTTGAGCATCTTAATCATTAAAGATTCTCTCAAAACAAGTATATTGAATGAATGAAATGAATACAAATTGCTTGTTAGAGAATCTGATAATGTATGGAGAAGATCAAATATGAATGATTTATCAATAAAAGCTTAGGTCATGAAAAATTGGATGTTGTCTATAAGAACAATTATAGACATTCTTGAAAGAAACGTTTTGAATGAATTAACGCTCAACAAACTTTGAAATTCAACCGGGGTGTCTTACCATTGAAAATAATTTCAATTTGAGACATGGTAAGAACAAAGTCAATAAAGTACTAAACCGGTGTATATGAATACTTGACAGTATATGTTAAACATGAAAGCACATAATAACGAAAAAATTTAAAAATCACACTTCAAAATTCATGAAATCTGTTTAAGAATCGAGAAGTGGTTTGAACGTTTAAGAAAAAATGTTTTCATGTTTGAAAGTTGTAATTCTTTCAAAGACAATGAGATGAAGATTAGAATATACCTTACGCTCTTCATTAATCTTATAAAGTCAGCTCCAAAGTCATGATTGATATGATCATGTAAGTTCCCCCTCAAAATCTGCATGTAGTCAAAAAGTCGTCAAAGTACAAAGTCTTATTCACAAACTTTATTGAAAAATAAAGACATGAAAGCATTAAAACTTTAATAGTGAGTTTTGATCAGATGTAATCAGAAGTCAGTTACTCCCCCTGAAATATTGCATTCACAATATTTGTTAGTAAGGATGATATGTACTCCCCCTTGAAGGTTGATCATCTCTTTTGATGCATCGAAGTACACATTCTTTTGATCATTGAAGTATGAGTCATAAACTGTTGTGTTTAGAATTCAAACTCTTTGACATTGAAGTCCGAGTCCTGAGCTGATTTACTCAGAAGTCTAACTTCTTAACATTGAGGTGCGGGTTTTGAACTGTATTGTCCAAAAGCCATGGTTCCTTTACTCCCCCTAGACCTAAGGTGCCTGTAACACAGATGTATCTTTTGGATTTTGTACCCACTGATATTTGGGTCCATGTTTGTTTGTTGCAGTTCTATTAGAAGTAATATAGTAAGAACCATACCAGTAATGATCAGAAACTTTATGAACAAAATCATTTGCACGAAAATAAGAACAATAACTCTTCTTTTGACCTAACCTGAGTAATTGATTTCTAGAATAAACAAAATCGGGTTTACCTTTTAGAACATTGTTTTTCCTAGCATTTGATATATGCACAAATGATTTCTTACCATTCTTCTCATCAGAAGTTTATTTTACTCTCCATACTAACTTCTCATTTTCTTTTTCTTCTTCTTCTATATGTACCTGAACCATCCACATTCTGATCATAGAAAAGGTTAGTAATACGAATCTGATCTTTTAGATTAACTGACCTTTTTGTGGAAACAGTTTTATGATATGAACTTGATGTTGTCTTAAATAGGCATTCTGAATCAGCTGAATCATCTCTAGGTGTTTAAAGAATTGAATCTGGAGTCTTCTGCTCAGTCAAAACCACCTTAGAGACAATATCTTCAAGTTCTTTTATTTTTGAAGATAAATTGTTCCTTTCTTCGTAGAGTAAGTCAATCTTATTCTTTAATTCAGACTTCACATTCTGTTCATTCATAACAGTTGTTTACAGTTCAGATACTGACTTTGTAAGCTTCTCAATCTCAATCTCAAATATCTTCCTGTCTTCTTCAAAATCTTTCTCGACATCCTTTCTTTCATCAGATAATTCTTTGAAAAATCCAACATTTTTCTTCTCAACTACCTTCTTATCCTTATCAAACTCTCTTCTCTCTTTTTCCAACAGGCTTTCTAACTCATAAATCTTTTCTTTGAGAGATTTTCTTTCAGACCCAAACTCAGCTTTCTCTTTCTCAAGTCTGTCTCTTTCAACAATTATAACCTTTTCAAAATCTAATATCTATTTTGAGAGCTTTGCACATTTCTGATATATTGCTTTCTTCTCTTCATATGTCTTTCTTGAAAATTCAGAGAATTTCTGAGCAAATCCTTTATTTTGTTTTCCAAACTCAGTTCTTTCTTTCGCAATATGCTTATCCAATTCAAAAATCTTCTTTTGAAGCTCAACATTTTCAGTATTCAAATCATTTGTTGTTTCCTCATTCGTCTTGATAGAATCTTCTTCTTTGAGTTTGACAATCTCAGCTTCCGAATCTGAAATCTTCCTTTTCAATTCAGTATTTTCTTTTTCCAAAGCCTTTGCTTTCTCTTCATTTCTCTTGCCATCTTTTTATTGTTGAGAATCAGAAATCTGCATCAGAAGATCCTCATGAATCTTCTTTAACGCATTGACATCTTCACGTAGTAGTTTCCTTTCAGCATTAAATCTTTTTGATCTCTTTGAATAATAATCAACTGATGAAGTAAGATTTTATTCTCTGTTTTGAGTTTAATAATCTGATCTTCTTCATCATCAAAATATCCCATCTTGATAACACTTGCACAAATGATTGTTAGTTCGAAAGAAATCAACAATCAGAAAAATCTTAGAAAACATTTCCAAAAATAAATTTCCAAAAATTTCCTAAGGCAAGAATCCTCACAACACTATAGCTAAACAATTTGCACAACACCCCAATTCGCACGCTGAAGGAATTCGCAGATCTGGAGAAATTCGCACACCACAGACAAAAATTCGCACAACCTGAGATGTGAATTCTTAGAAATTCGCACACTTCACTATACGAATTATAAAAAATTCATATGTGACTATATACGAAATTCTTTACTTAGAAATTTCTTGATCACCAACTTTTCGCATGAGCTGTTCGCACAATTGAGTGATGTGAATTCTAAGCTTAGAAAAATTTGCCAATCTTTTATGCAAATTCTAAAGAAATTCGTACGATGCTTGATGCGAAATCCTCATATTTCACATGTAGGCTTATGTGAATTCCACCTTTTCGCATGTAGGCATATGCGAATTCTTCACTTCTCGTATCTAGCACTATGCGAATTCTGTCCTTAGACAAATTTCACGCAACCTTTCGTATGAGGCTTTATGTGAATTTTGTACAATTTGTATCTTGCTTTATGCGAATTCCACACTTGTCATTTTCACAAATCAACTTCTATGTGAATTCTCTACGAGAAATCCTTGGATCTTGCGAGTTCATGAGTGATCTATGCGAGTTCTTCAGTTTTTGATCTGAAAACACTTCAATTGATCCAAAAACCCATTATTTCTTCGAATTCGAGTCTGAAACTTCACAAATTTATCCGTGAACACTGCAGGAATCGATTACAAACAAAGAATTACAGTCAAATTGACTCAACTATAAATTTCTATTGAGATACAATGCTTTCGACTCGTATTAACCAAAAATCGCAAAAACTCAAAATTAAACCAAAATTACAGTGCAATTATGACTCAAATTGATACAAACCTATTCCATTACATCAAACGAATTCTATGGAAACAATTAAACTCACAAATACACACTAAATCTATAAAATCGATTAACAATGAGTAAAATAGGATGCAAAGAACATATTTTTATGATTTCAACCGAACTCAACTCTAATACCAAATGTTATTCCCAATTTTTATGTGCAAGATTAACAAGATGAACAATAGATTTCAATATCAAAACTCATATGTCATTGATCTAACATGAACAAATTACAATCTTTCTCTCACTCTACTTTCTCTCACTACATATGCAAATGATACTCTAAGATACGTACACTAATAAGCTCTCTCCTCCTTTTTTACAAAATACAAAGACAAATGGTATTTATACCACAAACTAGTACAAGGAACAAACAACTAAACTAACACATTGACTTTGGTTGACTTTAACTTTCCACTTTAAGAAACTTTGACTTTGCAATCTTGAAGGCTTTGACTTGAGCTTTAGATGTCCACTCTAGATGATCTTGAAGACAACAATCTGTGCTCTAACATTCTTGCTACCCCTTGACAAATGATGGTTTCTTTTCCACTCACACCTTGAATTATGCTTTGGTGTACTAATTGAGATGAATTTAAACATGCTTTAGAAAGTTAGAGGCACTAAAGAAAGTAACAGAGACCCCAATATTCAAAATATGCTACTGCAGTATGTCAGAAAATCTGAAGTAGATATCAGAGGCTCTGAAGCATTCTGAAATCAAGTAGATATATTTAGCATGCCCAACTTGCTAATCAAGAAATTGAACCTTCGTTCATCTCGAGCTTTTGTGAAAATATCAGCAAGTTGTAGAATAGTTAGAACAAAATACATCTCAATTGTGCCCTTTTCAACATGGTCTTTAAAGAAATGATACATGACATCAATATGCTTTGTCTAGGAATGTTGCACTGGATTTGCAAAGATAGCAATAGCACTTCTAGAGTCACAAAGAATGGGAATTCTATCAAACTCAAGACCATAGTCTCTGAGTTGAGTTCTCATCCAAATAACTTATGAACAACAACTAGAAGCAGCAACATATTCTGCTTCTGCTGTAGAAGTTGATACACAATTTTTCTTCTTTGATGACAAACTCACAAGCTTATTTCCCAAGAGTTGACAACATCTAGAGGTACTCTTTATGCCTAACTTGCATCCTGCATGATCGACATCAGTGTAAGTTGTTAGTTCAAAACCAGAGTGTTTTGGATACCAGAAACCAAGTGATGGTGTGCCTCTTACGTATCTAAACACTCTTTTGACCGTAGATAAATGGGATTCCTTTGGATTGGATTGATATCTAGCATAGAGACATGTTGCAAACGTTATATCAGGTCTATTTTCAGTTAAGTATAATAGTGAACCTATCATGCCTCTGTAGGTTTTAACATCCACAGATTTTCCTGAAGGATCAGAGCCAAGTTTGACTCCGGTGGCAATAAGAGATTTCATAGAAGTTGAATCATTGAGTTTGTACATTTTCAAAATATCAGAGACATATTTGTCTTGATTTATAAAAGTTCCCTCTGGTGTTTGTTTTACTTGAAGTCCTCGAAAAAATGTTAATTCTCCCATAAGACTCATTTCAAATTCACTCTTCATCAACTCTGAAAATTTATCACAATACTTTTGGTTTCCAGAACCAAAGATAATATCATCAACATATATTTGTACTAGCAGTAGCTCTTTTTTATAATTTTTGATGAACAGTGTGGTATCAATTGTTACTTTTTCATATCCATTTTCAATCAGAAAAAGGGGACAGAGTTGCATACCATGCTCTGGGAGTTTGTTTAAGGCCATACAGAGGTTTATCAAGATGATAAACATGGTTTGGAAACTTTGCACTCTCAAATCCAGATGGTTGCTGGACATATACTTCTTCATTGAGTTTTCCATTAAGAAAAGCAGATTTAACATCCATTTGATACACTCTAAACCCTTTGTGTGCAGCACAGGCTAAGAAGATTCTGATTGCTTCTATCCTAGCCATAGGTGGAAAGGTTTCATTGTAATCAATGCCTTCTTCTTGGCAATATCCCTTAACAACCAGTCTAGCTTTGTTTCTGATGATTATGCAATCTTCATCCTTTTTGTTTCTGAAAACCCATTTGGTTCCAATTGCAAAATTGCCTTTGAGAAGGGGAACCAGGGTCCAGACTTTATCTCTTTCAAACTCTTGAAGTTCATCCTACATGGCATTGATCCAATTAGGATCTTTAAGAGCTTCACTTACCTTCTTTGGCTCAATGATGCTCAAAAAGTTTACAAAACATCATTCATTGATTGTGGCAGATCTGGTTTTGATACCATCTGAAGGTGATCCTATGATTTGATCATGGGGGTGATCTTTGGTCCATTTTGTCATGGGAGCATGAATGTTGGGTGGAGTTTGAGCTTTAGAGATGACAGGTGGTGACATATCTATTGTCCTATTCAGAGGCTCTAATGATATCTCTAGAGTTGGTGATTGAGGCTCTGGAGTTTCTTCAGAATTCTCTGGTTCATCTTCTGCTTTAGAAGATTCTCGATCTTCAATTGCTCTTGATGTTTCACTTGGTCCTGTATTGAGTGAAGTAGAAGGTGTGTTATCAGAGGGACCAGTAAGAATTGTACCTGTAGTCTATGGTTTCTCTGATGATGCTCTGTGAATGTCTTTGGGTATGAATTCAGAGTTATCATCATCATTAAAAAAGTCATCAAATATTTTGTTGAGTTCATACTCTCTGAGTTGTGATGATTCAGAGACATTCTTTGTTGTGATTTGATCTTTTTGAATGTTAGAGCTTCTAGTCTCATCAGAAGAGACATTGATACTCTCTTGGATAGTTCTGGTTTTGAGATTGAACACTCTGAAGGCTTTTGAGGTTAAAGAATAACCAATGAATTTACCTTCATCTGCCTTCTTATCAAACTTACCAAGATGATCTCTGTCATTCAAGATGTAACACCATCACCTAAAAACATGAAAATATTTGACATTTGGTTTTCTGTTGTTAATGAGTTCATATGCTGTTTTCTTGAATCTATTAACAATTATGGCTCTGTTTTAGGTAAAACGTGTAGTTGAGACTGCTTCTGCCCAAAAGTTGGTGGGAAGATCAGATCATGCAAGTATTGTTCTTGCAGCTTCAACAAGTGTTATGTTTTTCCTCTCAACAACATCGTTTTGTTGAGGTGTCCTTGCTGTAGAGAAGTTAGGAGTTATGCCTTCTTCTTAAAGATAAGAGTTAATCTTGGCATTTCTGAACTCTGTTCCATTGTCACTTCTCAGCTTTTGAACTTTGCTGTTAAACAGAACCTGTAATCTTCTTAATAAACTGATCAGAATATTACGTATATCAGATTTGACTCTGATGAATTCAATTAGTACAAGAATATACTTTTTGCCTGGCAGACTTTGCACAGAGAAAGGACCACAAAGGTCCACATGAAGCATGTGTAAAGGACTTGGACAATTACTATCACTTTTGGTTTTGTGGGAAGATCTTTTCAATTTTTCCATCTCACAGGCAGAGTAAAGATGGTCTTTGCTAAACTTCAGAGGTGGTAGTCCCTTAACCAAATTAAGTTTTACTAACTTATTAAGTGATGGGAAGTTTAGATGATAAAACTTTTTATGCGAGAGCTAGACATCCTCATTGTTCAGAGATACCAGACAGAGCTTCTATGAACTAGTATCAATGTGCTTGGTAAAATTCATTCTATACAAGTTAACTTCTCTGTCTACTCTGAGCATTTCTTGACCAGTTTTTGAGTGAAGTAATGAGCAATATTTTTCTTGAAATTTCACATCAAAACCATGGTCATAGAGTTTGCTTATGCTGATTAAATTATGCTTGAGTCCATCAACATAAGCAACCATGGAAACAGATACATTAACTCTTGACAACTCACCAAAACCTCTAATCTCACCTTGTATATTGTCCCCAAAAGTTACTGCTCCTCCAGATTTTTCTTTGAAAGAGGATAGCAACTTCTTATCTCCAGTCATATGCCTTGAGCATCCAAAATCTAAATACCAGATGGGCATATGTTGTTTCTATAAGACAGATTCAAGAGTTTTAGGTACCCATCTCATTATGGGTCCATTCTTGTTAGGTTTGGGAGTTTTCTTTTCAGATTTTGGCATTCCATGATTTTATGCTTTGCCATAATTGTTTCTCTGTTGTTTCTGAGTTTTAGTCTCTAAAGGCTTTTTCAGAGATGATTCAGAAAACAATGAGATCCATTAAAGTGATTTTTCAACTTTATCATGAGATTGATGCAATTACAGTTATTAGAATAAGATGAAGTTGGAGAAACTGTTTGTAAAGAGAGAAAGTCAAGAATCAATGAAATAAACTTGTGATTCATGAATGAAATCTGTTTGTGTGGGACTTTCAATTGGTATCAGAGAATTGGGAGAAAGATTTGTGCACCAATTCTTCATAATTTCGTCAAGATCTATGAATCAGGGAGTTTTTCATGATATTTTTTTGTGATATGTTTTCAAAATTTCTCACTGGTTTTTATGATTTCTTGTTTGTGTGATAAAAATGAACACTGATTTATTTCGTTTTTTATACTTGAATCATTCTTGTTGTTTGTTGTTCAAATATTTTAAAGATTTGAATCAATTTGAGGATTTTTGAAAAAAAAATTACGTGTTATTGAAATTATTTTTTGATCTGAACTGTTGATTCAAAATAGTTGATATGTTGTTACCAAAATGTGTTTGTGAGATGTTTGCAATCTATGGTAATACTCCCGTTTGAAATTCAATGTTGTTTGAGATCATACGTCATTTCCACTTTAAATGTGCTTTCATTGATAATATGTTTATATCTTACAAATGTCCGTTCTTTGATACCCTATGTTAGGACTAAAAGTTCTATGTGTTGAAAGTGGAATAAAGTATTTATAAGGGTTTAAATTGTATTTAGTTAAAAGTTATTTAATAGATGGGCCCAAGCCCATAAAGCCCATTACCCTGTAAGCCTAAGTATATAAAGGCATTATTTGTTTCATAATTGAGGTTAGAAGAGTTTTACATTAGTCTCATAATTTCCAGATCTCTAGTCAATAGGTTTACTTTTCTCTGATCCGAAATTCTTTCTATAAACCTGTAACCTTTGATTTCATATTAATCATATGACTAGAGGTTGTGGCTATTTTAACTGTTCTACATTGATTATTATTTGTTGATTGCACTGTAATAGGATCTACAATTGGTATCAGAGCAAAGAGACTGAAGGTTTGATCCAAAAAGGTTTGTCTAAAACCCTTTAATCGTTTATTTGTGTTAATCGTTCTTATCTGTTCATCTGCTGAGATTTGTTCGATTATTTGAGTGATCTGTTGCTGAAAATCTATTTTTCTGAAAATCTGTGTTGAATCCGGTCGATCTGTCTGGGTTCATATATTTAAAGTTCTATCTGAAAAAAAAACGATTTTTTTGTTTCTGAGTTAGTATCGGTCGAATTTTTTTCCTGGAAAAATCAGTAAGTTTATCGGTCTGTGTTTTCCTGAAAAATCAAGGTCGATCGATTAATTGATTTTAGTTTTTATCGGTCTGTTGATTTTAGTTTTTATCGGTCTGTTTACTGTGCTGTTTATCGATCCTCATAATTGACTACGTGATTAAATCTGATAATCGATCTGTTAATTTGTGTTTCGATTGAATTTCTGGGTTGATTGATTGATCTCTAGGTCGATTATTCTTGAGATTCATCGAGTTTATCGGTCTATCATCATCGATTTTATCGGTCTTATCTGATATCAGTTCTGTGCTTATCTTGATATCGACCGGACCCGCGACCGGTATATTGTTTAGACCGGTACCCTGCAATCAGAGGTCGACCGGTACATTGCTTGACCGGTATCCTTTCTTGACCGGTACCTTGTTGACCGGTACATAGTTCGACCCTACTCGACCGGTACTCGAGCGGTACCTTGTTGACCGGTACTTTGTGACTCGACCGGTATATTGTTCGACCCTACTCGACCGGTACCTTGTTGACCAATACATTTTTCGACCCCACTCGACCGGTACCTTGTTGACTGGTACTTTGTCACTCGACCAGTACCTCGACCGGGTCTTTGCTCGACCGGTCCTTGTCCTGTCCTGTTTATATATTGTTTTTAGATCATCTTGTTTGTCTCACGATCACTACAGTGCAGTTAAGATTAAAGTTTAAACCCGTTCAAATTTCATCTATTATCAAGTTTTTCCAAAAGCTTGAATTAGATAAGTCAACATGGGATATTATGCTGAAGTTCAAGAGCTCAAATTAGAGAACAAAAATCTTGAATTATTTGTTGCTTTCTACAAAGAGAGATCTTTATAATAATGAAAGCAACATACTGAAAGAAGAAGTTAGTGCATTAAAGGCAATTAATGAAGATCTTCTGAAAAAGACTTCTGGGCAGAATAATGAGAAAATACTGAGTTTGGAAACTGAGAACAAAGAGCTGACAAGAAAAATCTTGAACTTGGAAGATCCGATTGTCCAAATCTAGAAATCATCCGTTGAAAGTTATGAGGCAAAGATTAAGCGTCTGACGGATGCTAAGACTGATCTTCAAAAGAAAATACCTAATTTGGAGCAAAAGCATGCTGAAGATAAATCCGAGTTTGAGAAATCTTTCGCAAAGAAGTTCTCATATTTTTCGAGAAAATGTGTTGATGAGAAGAAAGAAGTTGAGCTGAAATGCATAAAACTTTCTCAGCAAGTCTCTGCTTTTGAGAAACTAATCATCCTTGAAAGAGAAAAGTTTGCAAAATAAAAGAAGGCCATTGAACGGAAGAATGTTGGATTCTTCAAGGAAATATCCGGCCAAAGAAAGGATGCTGAGAAAGGATTTGAAGAAGAAAGATGCACATTTGAGGCTGAGATCAAAAAGCTTATTGAGAAGTTAACTGAACTATCTGCAAATGAACTAAAAAAAGCAGAAAACGAAGTCTGAGTTCACGAAGAAGTTTGACCTGCTTGTTAAAGTGCTTGAAAAGACTGTATCAAGTTCAAATCAGAAATCTGTCTCTTCACAAAGGTCAGTTAAATCTTTTGATCAGATTCGTAAAACTAACCTTTTCTATGATAGCAATATAGATGGTTCAGGTACACAAAGAAGGAGAAAAAGAAGATATAAAGAAGAGGAACTGGTCTGGACGGAGAAACAAGTTGAAGATGACAAGAAAGATGAGCTGAAAGGAAAGAAATCATGTGTACATACACACAAAGCCAAAGAAAACAATGCACGTAAAGGTAAACCTGATCATATCTACTCGAGAGATCAATTAATCAGGTTGTCAGGTAAGAAATACTATTGTTCTTATTGCTGTACACATGATCCTATTCACAAGACTAGTGATCATTACTGGTATGGTTCTTATTCTATTACTCCCACAAGAACTGCAACTATCATTCAAGGACCCAAATACCAGTGGGTACCAAAGCCGAAAACTGATTCTTTGTTGCAGGCACCTACTGTCAAGGGGGAGTAGAAGAACAAAGGCTTCTAAGTAAATCATCTTAGAACCCGTACTTCAACGAAGTATGGCTTCTGATCACATGACAGATCAGGACCCGTTCTTCAACGTTCAAACTTGGATATTTTGCAAATATCCAGGGGGAGATTAATAGAGCTATATCGTTCTATCATGATTTGAGGGGGAGCTTAAATGTAAATATCTTCTGATCTAGATCTCTGATTGTTTGAAAGAAGAACAACTTTCGAACATGAAAAACGTGTTCTGAAATGTTCAAACCACTTCTGGTTCTCAAAAGATTTTATGAATTCAGAAGTGTGAGTTTAAATGTTTTTCACTTTTTGAGCTTTAATGTTTATCTGACTTTGTGTTTCTAAATATCAATACTTGTGTATTATCTTTTCTATATATTGTCAAATATTCACACACACCGGATCAGTACTTATTTGAAATTGTTATTACCATGTCTCATAACGAACCAATTTTTCGATGGTAATACCCCCGTTTGAAATTCAATGTTGTTGAGCATCAATCATAATTTCTATTCTTGTGCTTTCATTGCAAAATTGTTTATATTCGTTCATATAAACATAATATCCAATTCTTTGATACCCTAACCATTTTATTTGATCTGATTGATAAATTGTTAGATTCTCAAAACAGTTCTCTTGATTTGATTTCATTCATTCAATATTTTTGTTTTGAGAAAATTTCAAAGTTCAATTGCTCAAATCTCCTGAGCATACTTTTTGACAGTGTTATCTTATTTGTACTTAACTGTTTAGTTAAACTGTTGAGCATCTAGTCGTTTTAGGACTTACATGGGATTTGTGTGAGAACTTAAACAGAACTTCCATGGATTGACGTTTACCAGTGTTTCCTACCCCGAAAGTTATCCTATAGTGATTTGAGGGGTGAGGGGTCATAAATTAAAGAGTGGGGGAGATAACTCATCCGGTTGAGGTTTTCTCATTGTGCTGAGCGGAAAAATGAAAAAGAGAGTTTGGTTAGAATTGAGCTTTAATGTTAAAAAGAAAGAGGGTGTGAGAACAGAGTTAAAAGAATATCAGAACTCTGCACCAACCACTTTCTGAGTCGGGCAGCCACATATTCTGATTGGTTCACATTCTTTGGTGACCATCATTGAAACATGCAGTGAGCCCATGCCAACTCTTGCTATAACCCCACCAGCCACTCGTTTCTTTCTTAACAAAGAAATGTTTCATTTTTCTTTGGGGACGCAACATATATGCTATCTGATCTTCACTCGGAATATTTAGATATTGAAAAAGAAGGAAAGTTGCCCAACTTCGCACCTTTTTTTTTTCAAGCACATTGAGTCCGTGTAATATCTGTTGTTGTCTCAACAATTTACACAATTTGAGCCTGATCAAGCTAAGTAGCTTCAATCATTCATACACTTGCACGTACACACAAGGAATGAGTTTTCTTGTCATAACATTCATAGAAAATTCCTTTGTGGTTTTTCGATGATTGAATGGAAGCCCTGGGGAGTGAATATCACAAAATCTCCTTTCCAATGTACATCCGTTGTACAAAGTGGCTTCGTGCTACTTACAACATACTAACTGTTTCATCTGTTGAATCAGGGTTGCATTGTTCATTATGTTTGAATTTGAAAATATTCAGATATATACATTTCATGAATTAACGGATACTCAGATCACAGGTGGGAGAATGTCAAATTATCATAGAGGGCAGATCAAAGAAAGTGCTGAAATTGAAAAAGTTTTTATGATCATGATGCTCACAATCATCAAAAAGGGGGAGAAAAAGTTCAATTTTAATGTTTTAAAGAAAGAAAGTTATGTCTGAAGACAATGTAGAGATCAAAGAGATGAAGATGATGATCAAAGAGATGAAGATGATGTTTCAAGATGTTGTTTCAATTTTTTTCAAATATTTTATTTCTTCTATCCCGTATCATGTGGTGTTTGCTACAAGTCTGTTTATCATTCCTCTTATGCGCTGATTGAAACAAGTTCATAAGCTGAAAGTCTATTCAAATCGCGGTTCAAAGACAGATTCTTTGTTTTAAACTGAAGATGCACCGTGGAATATCAAGTAACTCTCACATTATCTTTCTTGTGTTCTGATCCGATGTGATTGAGTTTTTACAATTGAAAGCTGCTTGATAGTGCGTTCAGTCGAGGCCAACTTGTTAATGCACATATTTATTGGATTCAAGATCATAATTATCTGAAGATGGAAATCTGAAGTTAAAGCTGATAAAGTCGTTTCAACAAATAGTCTAGGGTCCTTTTGTAATAATTAGTCAAAGTATGTTTCCGTAATTTAATTTTTTGTCTTTTATTTTTAGTTATTAGTTTGTTTTTGTATGTTGGGCCAAGCCTTGCAAGCCAAGCCCAATAGGCTAATAAAGCCTATTTATAAATTAGTTTAGGTTAGTGGTAATTAAGGTTAAGGATTTTAATTGCATAATTATTATTGAGAGTAAATTAGTGGTGGTGGTGTGAGGCGCCGTGAAGAACAAGAAGAGAGAAAAAGAGGATTTCGATTTCAACCTTGTAATCATTTGAATCCATTGAATATCAATATCAGGTTTGATTTATTATATTGTTTATGTGATTGCTTGATTGAATGATTGCGTATTGGGACACACAATTGGTATCAGAGCTTAGTACAGTTTGGATTGAATAAGCTTTTGTTCGGTTCTAATTTTCTGTCAAAGATTCATAATTTTTGTTGTGTGATTGTTCTTTCAAGTTATTATTGGCTGGTTTGTGTTTGTTTTACCTATTATAGTGATTGGGTATTGTTTGATTTGATAATTGCATTGATTTTGATTATCAATTTGTTGAATTTGGTGTTCTGCGTTCGTTCTCGGAGTCGTCTCTGTGTCTTCAATCGATTCGTTCATAAAGTGATTTTTATTGAAATTAATTGTTGCAATCTATTCTAGTAGTGTATTTGATTGTTTTGGCAAAGTCTTGAAGTTTAATTTTGTGTTTTGATCTGTTTCTGGGCTGTTTTTTGAGTTTCTGGGTCGACACTGTATCAAGAACATTCCGGTCGAACATATCGGTCTTTGTTTCTATCGATCTGAGTCCACTTCCGGTCGAATACCTTTATCGGTCTATAGCATTCGACCGGGACACTCACTGTTCACTCCGGTCTTTCATATTATCGGTCGAAGCTTTGTGTCGGTCGAACAACCATCCGGTCTTAGCAACATCCGGTCTTAAAACTATCGGTCTTCAATTCTATCGGTCAAATCATTCGACCGGACTCTACAAGTACCCGGTCGAACACTATATCGGTCAAATCACTCGACCGGACTTTACAAGTTCCCGGTCGAAGACAATATCGGTCTTTTCTCTACCGGTCGAATAATTTCTATCAGTCTAAGCACTTTTCCGGTCTTACATTTTATCGGTCGTTGCAATTCCCCGGTCGAACATGTATACCGGTCGAACACTCCACTATTTAAGCCAATCACTGTTCCTATCTTAGATTTTTTTTTTCCTGAGAATTTTTCAAAACTGTAATTTGGCTTTTACTAGCGGGACCCCCGTGCTAAGTCTGCGAAAGGGGACAAAAGTTCTTTTCGTGATCAGATATTTATGAATTTCTTTCTAAGTTTTTCAGTATTGTGTGTTTTTATCTTGACTTCTAACGATCTCATCCAGTTGATTGTTTTAATATCAGATAAGTTTGATACTAATCGTATAAGTAAAGATGTCTCGGGAAGCTCTTGCTATTGGAACAGATGTGAAGCCACCAGTACTCTTCAAGGGGGAGTACGATCAATGGAAGGACGGATTTTTGGACTTCATAGATCGACATGATTTGGGAGATGAAATCAGAAAATCTCTGAAAGAAGGGATCATGACACCTCCGACCAAGGTTCTCACTGTAGCTGGAGAAAATGGTCAAGAAGAAGAGACAATGTATAAATTACCAATTGGTGAATATACGGAAGATCAGCTGAAGAGACACAAGGGTGACAAGCTGGCAAGATCATTTATTCTCCAAGGCGTACCGAATGAAATATATGTCAAGATTGACAGCTACAACGCTACCGGTAAGCAAATGTGGGATCAATTGGAGAAGATGATGATCGGATCTAAAGTCGGCAACCAGCTCAAAGTATCTACCTGCTTGAATAATTATGAAGAGTTCAAAGCCAAAGCTGGAGAGTCACTCGAAGCCACTTATGACAGATTTGTCACATTGCTGAACGAGCTCAGCAAGAACAAGATCAGCAAATCTCACGTGGAGCTGAATGTGAAATTTCTCAGCAATCTTCAGCCTGAGTGGAAGAGGTTCACCCGACAGATGAGGCAGTTGAAAGATCTGAACGACATCCCTCTTCATGAAGTTTATGAAATCCTTAAACAGAACGAGGAAGATGTAGAAGAGATCAAGGCTAAGATGAGAAAGGCTGACAAAGTAGTTGCTGATCCAGTTGCTCTTGTGGTGAAGAAGTCTAAGAAGAAGAAGGTGATAACATCTGATTCTGAAGAAGCTGATTGCGAGGAAAAGTCTGAATCTGACGATTGTGAACAACTGATGGAAACCATGCTAATGTTAACCAAGGCTTTCCAAAAGAAGTTCTATAAAAAGGCAAACTCCAATAGTCAGAGATACTCGTCTGGTCCGAACAACTACAAGCATAAAGAGAAAGTTGAAGAAAAGAGATCAGAAGACAAGAAGAAGGATGGAGCTGAAGAGACCAAGAAAGAAGAACCGATTAAGTGCTACAATTGTGGGAGACTCGGTCATTTTGCCAAGGACTGTCGCAAATCAAAAGTCCGAAACTCCGAATATTACAAGAATAATGGCCGAGGATGAATATTGGCTCGACCACTCGGATGAAGAATCTGAAGAAGGAGAGAAGGATGAGACAGCACATCTGTGCTTGATGGGGAAGAACCAGTCAGAAGCTGAAGCTGATTCGGATGATGGAGATACTGATGAGGTATGTAACTTTACTGAACTTGATTTATTGAACCAAATGAATGCCATGATGTCTAAACTCCAAGAATTAGAGTCAAAACTGAAGCGTGAAAGAGGTGTCATAAATGAGAAAAATCAATCTATACATAAACTTAGTAATGATATTGCTGAGAAAAATGTATTAATTGAAACTTTGCACAAAAATATAGACACCAGCGCTAAAGAAAAGACTATAATTCATAAAGAGTTATCTGAAACTGATTCAAAGTTTAAAGAATGTGAGTTTAAATCTAGAGAGATTGCTAAAAGGTACTTTTCTACTTCAAAAGAGAATAAATCTTTAATAGAAAAGGTGAATGCTTTGGAAGAAAAATTACACTCTTTGGGTCAAACTGAACACACTATTCATTTGAACAAACCTAAAGAGAAACCTGATACTTGGGGACTTGGTTACAAGAACCCACATCATCTCAAAAAGGGTATATCTGAAGTGCCTGCACTTTATGACTTTGGGTTTATGTTGTTGGCTCCTCAACATCAAGAACTCAAACCCTTTCGGACTAGTCTGTCGGAAAAAGATAAAGCCAAGGAATATGATAAAAGAAAGAACACAACTAAAGTTCAACTTCCATTTCGCTATGAGAAGTTGAATAACAGTTATCGTTATAATAAATCAAAATTTCTTTCAAATGATTATTTTGAAAGTTATTTTGTTAAAGAGTTGGAGGCTAAACCCATTGAAGGTAAGCTTTACGTCCCTCCCCTAGTTTTGGAAAGTAAAATTTCTGAACTTGAGAATACTCTTACAGATGAAAGAATTTTGATGGACTTAGAACAAACTGTATTTTCAACAGTGTTCAAAAATTCTAATTTTCCTAAACTCTCCAAAGCTTTAAATTCGGATGACAGATCTGGTTCACTTGATAATGAGCTTAATTTCTTAAACTCTGAAGGTGTTTTAAATAAGTGTGTTTCTCAGTTTGATTTTTCTTCTAAACTTCCTGATCATTCATCTTGTGTTATTAATTCCTTTGGATTACCCAGTGTTTTTGACAAAGGTGAAACATCAACGAAAGTTGATAAATCAGTTTCTGTGAAATCAAAGAAAGCAAAAGGTAAGAAACAAATATCTCATCTTTCACAGAAACCGATCCCCACTGGTAAGCCAAAGAAGAAGCATTCTCTTAATTCTCATCATTCTAACTCTAAAGTTTCACATGTTTCAGATTTGAGAAAGCAAAGGGTTGGAGTTAAGACTGCATGGATACCGAAACAGAAGATAGACGAGAAAGATAAATCTAGTTCTAGTTTTATTTTGAATAAAAAGACTTCTAGTAAAGATGATTTGAGTGTGAATGTTGCTACTTTTAAAAATAATCTTGTTGATTCTTGCAAGAAATATTCTATAAAGCAATTATTTCAGTTAGCTCCATCTAGTACTAAAAAGTTTTTAAATTATGGTGAATGTGATTATGCTTCTCGTAGATATTCTGATGTTTGGTATGGTTCATATAATGTTTCATCTTATCATTATCATACGTCTTATCATGCTTCTGGTTTTCAAAGAAAAAGCGGACCCAAATTTAAATGGGTGCCAAAATCAAGTACTAACAGTGGAGGTCCCATTTTTAAATGGGTTCCTAAACCTCTTCTTTCTTGATTTGTGTTGTGCAGACCCGTCATATGTGGTATTTGGATAGTGGGTGTTCCAAACATATGACCGGGCAGAAGAGTATGTTGTCTAATTATAAGGACAAATACTGTGGCACAGTTCGTTTTGGGAATGATCAATTTTCACCTATTCTGGGATATGGTGATGTTGTACATGAAAATCTTACGATCAAGAAGGTGAGTTACGTTGAAGGCTTAGGGCACAACCTGTTCAGCATTGGCCAGTTCTGCGACAAAGATTTAGAGGTTAATTTCAAGGCCAAGACATGTTCAATACGCACTGAAGAAGGAAAAGAACTCATGGTTGGATCTCGCAAGTCAAACCTTTACACCATCAATTTGTCAAAGGTCCAGGCTGACAATCAGGTCTGCCTACTATCAAAGGCCTCGATGCAACAAAGTTGGTTATGGCATCGACGGCTTTCTCACCTCAACTTTCGGTACATCAACAAGCTGGTCAGTGGCAAGCTAGTGAAAGGTCTTCCAGAACTGAAGTACGAAAGAGAACATCTATGTGCAGCGTGCGAAAAGGGAAAGATGAAGAGAGCCCCACACAAACCAAAGCCTGAACCGAGTACCAGCTCTCCATTAGAGTTGTTGCATATGAATCTATGCGGTCCTATGCGAACGCAAAGCTTAGGAGGAAAGAAGTATGTGCTAGTTATCGTGGACGACTATATGCGATACACTTGGGTTAAGTTTCTACGGTCTAAAGATGAGACTCCCGATGTTCTCATTACGTTTCTGAAGACGACCCAAGTCAATCTGCAAAAACAAGTCAAGACTCTCAGGACTGACAACGGCACAGAGTTCAAGAACAAGATAGTTGAAGAATATCTCGAATCGGTCGGGATATCACATCAATACTCTGATGCTCGCACGCCTCAACAGAACGGAGTCGTCGAAAGGCGAAATCGTACACTTGTCGAGGCCGCTCGGACAATGCTCAGCCAATCTGAATTACCTTTATTTTTGTGGGTTGAAGCTGTATCGACTGCGTGTCACACTCAGAATCGCTCCATGATACACCGCCGATTTCAGAAGACTCCGTATGCGTTGATCAACAACCGAACACCAACCATTAAATATTTTCATGTTTTTGGTTGTACGTGTTATGTTCTAAACGACCGAGAGAATCTGAACAAGTTCAGTGCTAAGGCGGATGAAGGCATCTTTGTTGGTTATTCCTCTACATCGTCTGCATATCGTGTTTATTTAAAGAAGTCGAAGACAGTGATCGAGAGCGTCAATGTAACATTCGATGAGGAAATGGCTTCTGAGCACATCAGTTCAGAACCCGTCATTACCGGAGTATTAGCTTCTGGACCAACCAGTCCAGGACCTGCACCTCAAGAGCACAAATCAGATGGCGCTTCGTCGTCTACTTCTAATTTATCTGATTTGGATTTATTATTTGAACTGTTCTATGATGAATTTCTTGGTTCTAAATTGTCTCACTCTATTGTGGTTGACAGGATAGAAGACTCGATGACTACTCATCCGACCACTTCCGATATCTCTACTGAATTTGGTTCCCCTATTCAGCAAGAAGTTCCAGTTCAAAAGCCTACTCCGACAGTTGAAGTTGTGACCAACAATGCCGAGACAGAAGAAGCTGACTCCGTAGGATGTACTATAGGGACTGATTAACAGATTGACCAAGCTGTACCTACTGCTACTTCTGCAACAACTACTTCAACTGAAGCCCCCATTAATTCTGAACCATCTGAAGGAGATACCAGTGGATTCCTAGATGCGGACATTGATCAACATGCATCTAATCCACTCCCTCATGAACATAAGTGGACCAAAGAGCACCCGGTACATCAAATTATTGGAGATCCTTCTGCACCGGTGCAAACTAGGTATGCAACATCAAATCTATGTATGTATGAATCCTTTCTGAGCAAGATCGAGCCTACTCGCGTAGCTGAGGCTCTTGCCGATTCAGATTGGGAAACTGCGATGCAAGTTGAGCTGAATCAGTTTCAAGCACTGAAAGTCTGGAGACTCGTACCCAAACCGCAAGGTAAAACCATCATTGGTACGAAATGGGTGTTCAAAAACAAGAAAGATGAAGATAGCACCATTATCCGAAACAAAGCACGACTTGTCGCCAAGGGATATAGGCAAGAGGAAAGGATAGACTACGATGAGACTTATGCTCCAGTGTCACGTATAGAGGCAATTCGGATGTTCTTAGCCTACGCAGCCCACAAGAACTTCACCGTCCATCAAATGGACGTGAAGACAGCTTTTCTGAATGGAGTACTCAAGGAAGAAGTCTACGTCTCACAGCCAGAAGGGTTTGTAAATCCAGATAAGCCGAACCACGTCTACATCTTGGATAAAGCTCTTTATGGACTGAAACAAGCTCCTCGCGCCTGGTATGATATTCTATCTCAATTCTTGGTTAAATCGGGTTTCACAAAAGGTACGGTTGATACCACTCTTTTTATTAAAAAGGATAAAGGCGATATCATTCTAATTCAAATATATGTGGATGATATTATTTTTGGTTCTACAAATCCTAAGTACTGTAGGAACTTTGCAAACCTCATGGTGTCTCGTTTTCAAATGAGCATGATGGGAGAGATGAATTTCTTTCTCGGATTGCAAGTCAAACAATTTTCAACGCGGATCTTTATCAATCAATCTAAATACATTCTGGATATTCTTCGGAAGTTCAAAATGGAAGATTGTAAACCGATTGGTACCCCAATGGCACCTGGTACTAAGATTGGCACCGTTCTTTCGGGAAAGGCTGTTGATGTTAGGACTTACAGAGGGATGATAGGTTCTTTAATGTATCTCACTTCAAGTAGGCCGGATATAATGTTTTCTACATGCTTATGTGCTAGATATCAGGCCAATCCTAAAGAATCCCATTTGTCTGCTGTAAAGCGGATTGTTAGATATCTGAAGGGGACTGCAGATCTTGGTCTGTGGTATCCTAAGGATACAAGCTTTGAACTAACATCTTATTCAGACGCAGATCATGCTGGTTGCATGTTAGACAAGAAAAGCACCTCGGGTCATATACAATTCCTCGGAGATAAACTCGTCAGTTGGGCTTCGAAGAAGCAATTATGTGTCTCCACATCAACGGCCGAAGCGGAATATGTAGCTGCTGCTAGCTGCTGTTCTCAGGTCTTGTGGATGAGAACACAACTGCGAGACTATGGATTTCATTTCAATAGAATCCCGATCTATTGTGATTCGAAGAGCGCTATTGCGATTACCGCTAACCCTGTTCAGCATACTAAGACCAAACACATAGATGTCCGGTATCATTTTATAAAAGATAATGTAGAAAAGGGGACAATTGAACTTTACTTTGTAAAAACCGATTATCAGCTTGCGGATTTGTTTACCAAACCTTTAGACGAAAAGAGATTTAATTTTCTTGTCTCAAGACTTGATATGCTAAATCTTAAGACCTAATCGGTAGTTACCTATTAAAGTTTCTTATTGTATCTCTTTATCATTTCTTTATTATTATTTCCGCATGATACCTGCTCTTTAATAGTTTGTTCATGATCTCAGAGGGAGTGTGAGAAGTATTTCATTGATAGTCAATGTTAGTTTGAGGGGGAGCATATTTAAATGCATCGTTCTTACTGATACTTGTTAGTAATGCATAAATTTAGGGGGAGCGATCAAGTTAAAGGAGTATGGCGATGACTTCTGATTATTTCTGATCAGAACTCGTACATCAATTGTTTTACTGCTTTATGTCATTTCAATTTCAGTGAATAAAGTTACTTTGACTAGACTTTTAGACTTTTGTAGGTTGAGAGATGCTTCAAAGATCATATCTATATGACTTTAAGCTTGACTTCGTGAGATGTAAGACTGTACTCAAAAGGTATAATTCTTAATCTTCATGTCCTCCATGGTTGAAAGAAGGACAACTTTCAATCAGAAGAAAACATGTTCTTAATTGTTCAAACCACTTCCCAATTCTCAAAAAGATTTCTTGATTTGGAAGTGTGATTTTAAATGTTTTCTGCTTCATCATTGAGCCTTAACTGATAAAGTTAAATCACCTGAGCATCTTATGCTTCATAGGAAAACATGGGATCAGTGTGCTAGGACTTAAGTGAACTTCTATGGATTCACGTTAACCAGTGTTTCCTACCCAAGAAGTTAATCCTGTAGTGAAATATGAGGAGTCCAACAAGAAATGAGTGTGGGATGTGTGATGAGGGATGTATTAAAAGAGAGTTCGGTTAGCTGTGAGCTTAAAGATTAAAAGAAAGAGGGTGAGAGATCAGAGTAAAAGAATATCAAACTCTACACCAGCTACTTTCTCAGCCGGGCAGCCACATTTCTAATGCTTCACATTTCTTTGGTGAACATTATTGAAACAGGCAACTAGCCCATGCCAACTCTTGACATTACCCCACCGGCCACTCATTTTCTTCTCAACAAGAAAATGTTTCATTTTTCAAAGGGGACGCAACACATATGCTATCTGATTTTCATTTGGAAAATCTGGATATTGAACAGAAGAAAGTCTGCCCCACCTTCACACTTAATTCATGCACATTGCGTCTGTGTTTAACTAACTCTTGTCTCAGTGGTTTACACTTTTTGAGCCTTATAAGCAAACATCATATGCTTTATTTTATTCTATCACTTGCACGAACACACAAATAATTTGTTTCTTTGTCATAACGTTCATAGAAATTGCCTTTGTGGTGTTTCGATGATTGAATGGAAGCCCTGGGGGAGTGAACATCATAAAAGCTCCTTTATATTGTGTACTCGTTACACACAGTGACTTTGTGTTACTGACAGGCAATTTTAACTGATTCATTTATTGATTCAGGTGTTACACTTCATTTACTATATTGTCTAGATTTGCAAAGATCTGGATGAACATCTTAATGAATTGACGGATACTCAGTGGTTCTGTTTGCAAGATCAATGGTGGAAGAAATTTCTTGAAGACACGTTTTGATGAACTCTTTGCTCTTTTCATCAAAAAGGGGGAGAATCGTCAATCAAGAAATGCGGAGATCAAAAGTTTTTGAAAGAATTTCTGAAGATATTATGAAGTTTTGCAGCTTTGAAGAAATTTGAAGATGATTTGCTGAAGTATTCCGAGCTGAAACTGGAGATAATTTCTTTCCAAAAGATAGTCTCATCGATTGGGGAGATTGCTACATTCTGAAGACAAAGAGGAAGATTACATTTTCTGAGCTTAAAGAATGATCTTGATCCAAAGGGGGAGATTGTTAATGCACATATTTATTGGATTCAAGATCATAATTATCTGAAGATGGAAATCTGAAGTTAAAGCTGATAAAGTCGTTTCAACAAATAGTCTAGGGTCCTTTTGTAATAATTAGTCAAAGTATGTTTCCGTAATTTAATTTTTTGTCTTTTATTTTTAGTTATTAGTTTGTTTTTGTATGTTGGGCCAAGCCTTGCAAGCCAAGCCCAATAGGCTAATAAAGCCTATTTATAAATTAGTTTAGGTTAGTGGTAATTAAGGTTAAGGATTTTAATTGCATAATTATTATTGAGAGTAAATTAGTGGTGGTGGTGTGAGGCGCCGTGAAGAACAAGAAGAGAGAAAAAGAGGATTTCGATTTCAACCTTGTAATCATTTGAATCCATTGAATATCAATATCAGGTTTGATTTATTATATTGTTTATGTGATTGCTTGATTGAATAATTGCGTATTGGGACACACACAACTGTACATTGAATCTGGTTACAAAGTTGAAACTATGAAGAACAATAGCTTTATTCAAAGGGGATCATGGAAAGTCATGAAGTAAAGCAACACCAAAGTTCTTCAAAGATTCAAGAGGGAAAGAAGATCAAGGCCTGAAGTGTTTCAAGAAGATAAATGTTTTATTCAACTTTAGGGGGAGATTGTTAGGACTGAAAGTTCTATGTGTTGAAAGTGGAATAAAGTATTTATAAGGGTTTAAATTGTATTTAGTTAAAAGTTATTTAATAGATGGGCCCAAGCCCATAAAGCCCATTAGCCTGTAAGCCTAAGTATATAAAGGCATTATTTGTTTCATAATTGAGGTTAGAAGAGTTTTACATTAGGCTCATAATTTCCAGATCTCTAGTCAATAGGTTTACTTTTCTCTGATAAAAAATTCTTTCTGTAAACCTATAACCTTTGATTTTATATTAATCATATGACTAGAGGTTGTGGCTATATTAACTGTTCTACATTGATTATTATCTGTTGATTGCACTGTACTGGGATCTACACCCTATTTCATTTTTCTTCATGATATTTGATCTGATTTTATCATTGTCAGATTCTCAAAACCATGAAATTGAATGATCATAAATGTTCAATGTTTTGAGAGATCTTAAATGTTCTCATTGCTCAAATTTCATTATTATCTTTACTGAGCATACTTTTTCTGATAATGATATCTTGTGCTTAAATGTCAAGATAATCGTTGAGAAACACATTCTTTTTAGGAGAAAACATGGGATTCAGTGTGAGTGCTTAAAAGAACTTCCATGGATTCACGTTCATCAGTGTTTCCTACCCCAGAAGTAATCCTTGAGTGATTGAGGGGAGAAGGGTCAAAAGAATTGAGAATGGGTGTGTGTTTATGTAAAATGTAAAAGAGAGTTTGGTTAGATGTGAGCTCAAATGTTAAAAACAAAGAGGGTATGAGAACAGAGTAAATGAAAAATAAACTTTGCACCAAACTTTTTCTAAGTCGGGCACCCACATAATCTATTGTTTCACATTTCTTCGTGAACGACATTGAAATAGGCAACTAGACCATGCCAACTCTTGTAAACAACCCCACCTGCTACTCATTCTTTTCTTAACAAAAGAATGTTTTATTTTCAAAGGGGAAGTATGTTGGTCCCGTAGGTGCTTAACAAGTTTGTAGAAGGGGGGGGGGGGATTGAATACAAACACGTAATTTAAAGTTTAATAAATTGTTTATTGATAAATCAAACACAATTTACAAGTCTGTTGCGGAATAAGATTAAGTAAAACTCAATCTAAACATACTTAAGAAAACACTAAGATGGTTACACAAGAATATAGAGAATGGGAGATTAGAGAGTATAGAAAACAAATGTTTCTATATTTTTAGAAAGATGAAGGCTAGAGGCGCTCTTCAGATGGAGAGATAATCTTTCTATATATACCCTATGCATTAAATGCATGGCAGAGTACTTTACACGTGTCCTTCATTGATTGGCAGAGAGGTTCTGACTTTGGGAGACATGTTTTTGGCCGTATCATGAACAATGTAGTTGACAGAGTTGTTGTACGAATTGTAGCAGAGGTTTGTCCGTTCTGACACATCGTACTGGTTGTGCAAGGGAAAGACAAAAGAGACTTGAGGCATAAGTTAAGTGATCATCGATCGCTGAATATCTCCTCCTTCAGAGAAACAAAGAAGTTCAGTTATCGCTGAAGCTTTTCCTCAGGTTTCTTCGCGTATGAGTAGAGTCGTCTTTGCTTCACTGATGTCCGCATCAGGTCACTAGTAGACTTGTCTTTGTTTAGAAGCTTCATCTTCGATTCAACTATAAACATTTGTTGATGCGAAACTTGTCTTCAGAGATTACGTTTAACAGTTTACATCATAAACTATCAGAGATATTGAACATACTCAGTATATAAATGTTGATGGCGAAACACTAATACATTTGAATGTTTATAGCAAAGATCATTAGTGATAACTGAACATACTCAGTCTGATCGCTGATGATGAAACACTAATACATATTAATTAACGTAATTTTCACTAAGTATAGAGGAGGGTCTTTATCAAATCACTGAGAGATTTTGGATAACAATCTCCTCCTATTTGATAATGACAAAGTAACTGAATAAAATTACTTTATAATTCAAAATGAGGATTAATCAGGACTCATAACATACATGTCCCAATTACTATTTTGAGGGATCTTTTACAGTACTGATAGGGTTAAGTACTTACTGAAATTTTCATTAATTCAAAGAAAGAATTACAAGATATGAAAATTTAAAGTACAAGTGAGGAACTAACTACTGTATGTCTAACTAATAGATTACAAGAATTAAGAAACAAATCTATCAGCTATCTAGAGACGACTTTGGAGGATTGATCATATAGTCAGGTATTTCTTCTCCCCTTTGCCTTCGATATGAAGATTCTTGACTAATGATTGTCTTGATTGATTCAGCTAAAGGAGAGAAGTCACACCATAGGCATAAGAGATCCTTGAGATGACTGAGAGGACAAATAGGAATCTCAGAGACTCTTTGGAATCTGAGTTGTACTTGATAATCTCTGAAGAAGATTCCAAAAGGATCTTGAAATACTTTCCCAGGAAGATATGGTCCACCAGGAGGCAGAGATAGATCTAGAACTGAGAGATCAGGAGGAGAACCAAACAATGATTCCTTTGAGAATTTGATGGAGGTGTCGTTTCTGATACCAGCGACATTCTCAGAGGAGGAGGAGGAGGCAGGCTTTCTTTTGAATTGCCTTCGCTTAGAAGGAAGAGCAGATGGCACTTTTAATATAGCAGAGACTCTGTTGATGAGAGCATCATTGATCCCTTCAACATAACCTCTGTAAGTTGACCTTGATTTCTTTAGTGCATCCTTAAACTCTAACCATTCCCTGTATCCAAAACTCTCAAGCATTGAAATGAACATAGCCTTGAAGCTTCCATCCTCTCTAGTTATCTCCATTGTTATAGAAGTTCGGTCCTTCTTCTTTCTTCCAGAGATGACAATGGCTATAATCTTCATCAGGTCAGAGCGATAATTGATTTTTTGTTTACACCATTCAAGTGCTTTATCGCTGACCTCCTTTTCTTTTGAACGCTCCTCTTCAATTTCTTTGAGTAGAGCAACCAGAACTTCCACTGGATTTTTCTTTAGCTTCTTTTCTTTGACTTGAGAAGACTGAACCTTGAGAGCTAGAGAAGCATCTTTTTGGCATTCCGCAATCAGTTTCTCAGCTCTGACAGATTCTTCAATTTCAACTTCAGTCAAGAAGTCGAGCTCTGTAGATGGAGTTTGAAGAGGTATCTTCAGCTGTTGACTCTCCAGATGAGAGATCATCTCTATTCTTCTGTTCAGTTCCTCCTCTGACTAATGAGTTGGTTTGGAGGGCCTTCCTGGATGTAGCAGGGCATCTTCTTCTTCCTCTTGTTCATCAATCTTACTGAATGAGATTGGGATTATTTGTTCTTCAGCTGTATAAGATGGGATTATTTGGAATTCATTCCCCTTAAGCAGGTGAGAGAATTGTCTGGTCAAGAAGTGAAAAAGGAGTTAGTGTTTATTTTTACGAAGAAGAAAGATAAAGGCTTAGAAAGAAACAGGGATGGAAAAGGTATAGAAGGATATGGGTATAATAGAAAGACATACCTGAGAAAGATGCTCCCCCTCAGATTGTGTAACTATGTTCAGGTTTCCCTCGGCAGCTATACTGTTAGGATCTAATTCTTAACAAGAATAAAGAACTCGGAAACAATATTAAAGGAGTTTGCGGAATAACACTTTAATATTCAGAATATCAATGAAACAGTGAATATGAATCACAACTTGTAAACTTTATTGAAAGATTAAAGTTACAAGATTTCAAACAAAACCTCAATATTGATGAACAGACTCATCAATACGAATTCTACTTCTCTAGAACTAGGGTTCTAAACCTTGAGGTTAATTCTCTCTATGAAAACAAAAAACTCAGAATATTGTCTAACTTGATTATTTTAAACTATTTTCAATAAGTCTATATATATACTAAAGATAAAAGATAATTACAAAATATAAAAGATATTCAGTATAATCTTCCATATTTATCTCCAAGCTTTCCATGAATATCTTCAATCAATACAGCTGTCTTCATAGCCATACGAAGTCTTCATCTCATAAGCAGTACTAACCATGTTCATAAGCATTAACCATGTTCAGCAGTATTAATGAAGTTGGCAGTAGCAATCTCTTAGCAGTACTAACTACTAGTAGTACTAACTATGCTCAGCAGTAGTAACTTCATCAAGCAGTATTAATTTGTCTCAGAAGTACTAACCATGTTGTGCTAACAGCAATAACCATACTTGTGCAAATTCTGAATTCCCAACATTCTCCTCCTAACTTGACTTTTAGAAAGAGAAGTCAAGTTCTTCATTTATGGTCTTCAAGATGCTTTCAACACTACAGCTTAGTTGCCCAAATTCGGATCCAGACCCAGACATTGATTAATTGTTCTTCTTACCACAATTCTGGCCATTTCTGATTCCTTTACACATACTAGCTTAGCTTTCAGCATCCCATTCAGCTTCTCCTTGCTATGATCATACACTTTGTCCACTAGGTAGTATTCATGATAACAGTTATCAATTGTGATCATGTATACACCACAGTTTTCAAAGAGTATCCATTTATCAATCTTCTTAAACCCATACTCATGATGTAGATCCTTGATCCTGTAAACCACCTTTTCTGGTTCAAACATCATACAAAGATATTCCATTGCAATCTTGAGTAGGCTTTCTTCAGTTCCTTTCAAAACATATTCATAAAGCTTTATTCCCACCTTATGCATCTCTTCAAGATCAGCTCTGGAGCAACTTCTGATTACTTTCCACCAAGTTGAATATACTTCAAATACATCACCAACTCTTTTAAGCCTGAAGTAATCCTTTCTGTTGTCTCTCAGAATATCCCAAAAGATGACTTCTGGTGCTTTCACATAAATGGGAACAACCTGAACTGGTTCTATTACAGTTAGATAAAGACCCACATGCTCATTCGATTGCTTATTGGACTGCTCTGGGTTCTGCACATATTCTGCTGAAGGTGTAACTGAAGGTTCTGCCTCTTTTTCAGCTTCTTCAACCCTTGGCTTCTTGGACTATTTCTTGGAAGCTATGGTCTTCACTCTTTTTGCAGATTTTACTTCCACAATAACATTCTCTTTGTTGGATCCCAGATCTAATCTCGTAACAATGATATAAACAATAAGAGTAATGACAGCGGAAGCAATACAGTTTAATATCAAAGGAGATTCAAATATCACAGTTCATAAAGCAGATAAAGATAAACAAGATATTCTTAGAATAAAATATTCAACTTATATTATCAGATATATATCTTCTTAAGCACTCTTGAACAATAAGGTGATGGTCCTATTTATAGGACCATAAAGTAAGCAGTGTACTTGCATGACAAAAAGAGCATGCTGAACAGTGACCTACTCTAGAAAGTAAATCTTATCACTAAGTGACGTGTCATCTGTTCTTCTGTTCATTAGAAAACTTGTGCATTTTCAGAGAGAATGTCTTCAGAGCTCTGACGTTGTCTTCAGAGCCTCTGATGAAGCTATCTCTGATGTAAGTTGCAATCTCTGATAAGTACTTCAGAGGCAGGTTTGTCCTCTGAAGTCTTCGTCCTCTGATGTCTTCTCTGAAAGTTGCACTGATAAGTACTTCAGAGGCAGGTTTGTCCTCTGAAGTCTTCGTCCTCTGATGTCTTCTCTGAAAGTTGCAATCTCTGATAAGTACTTCAGAGGCAGGTTTGTCCTCTGAAGTCTTCGTCCTCTGATGTCTTCTCTGAAATAGGACGGTTATTTTCAACACTTTAACAGATGATTTGGAGCTAACACTCTTTTTTTCCTTCTTTTCTTCAGCTTGATCCTTTGAAGGTGTGGATTCCTTAGGGAATGGTTGTTGGATGTTGAGATCATGTCTCTCTTTCATCCTTCTTTCTGCTTCTTCCCTTTGAGAGGAATCCCCTTGGAGGTTTGCTATTTCCTTCTTATAGAGCTCCTCAACTTGGTTGTATGCCATATTAGTGAACATTTCTCCTTTGACACCAATTGAACCTTTCAGGAAATTTATCATTTTTCTCCTTTCCTGATTGGCCAAAAAGGTCTTGGAAGGTTGTCTTTTCTGCTTTTTGACTGGCATTCTTTTGACTTCTATTTTCTTGGACTCAGCTGCAGTTTTTATGCTCTTTTCATATTCTTCATTGAGCTTTCTGGCCATCTCCAGTGCAAGCTCTCTGTCCTTCTCTGATTGGAGTTGTTCTTCCTTTTCCATCTCAGCTTGGAGTTGTTTTTCTACTTCTTCATCTAACACCACCTGGTTCTTCTTCTTTGAGGGTTGTTCAGATTCAACCATCTTAGCTTTACCCTTTGACTCCTTCAAACCTGCCTCACTTCTTTCTTTTCTCTTCTTTTCAAGGCCTCCTTCATTGATGACCACTCCCTTGGCCTTTTGAGTAGCCTTAGGAGTGTCATTCTTTGCTTTTACCAAAGTTTCTGCTATTTCCAATTCTTCAACAGATAGCCCTGTTACTGCTGCTACCTGTTCTGTTACTGCTGCTTGAGCCTTATCTGTTTCTACTGCTTGTGCTTCTGTTTCTGCAGCTTTCTCCCCCTTAACATCAAATCCCATCTCAGTTGTACTTTCCTTTTCTCCTTCAGCCTCTGAATTCTCCCCCTTGTTGAAAGCATCAGTAGCATTTTTTCTCTTCTTCAAAAGAAACTGCCTTCTCCTCTTCTTTTGCACCAATCTTGTCACCATTTTCTTCAATTTGGTAATCTGTACTTGTTGAGACAGAATTACCATTTTCATTTCTTCTATGTCTTTTCCTTGCTTGATGACATCCAGATTAATGTTGCCCATTGTTTCCATCAATTCATTGCAGTCATAAATGTCCTCACCTTCTCCAGGAGTGTTACCCCCTTTTGAAGGATCATGGGATCTTTTAGTAGTGGAAGTCTTCTGCCTAGCAGAAGCACCCTCCACCCCCTTGGTTTCTTGGCACCTGGGACCTTTGAATGATTGCTCATTCAAAGTTTCCATGGGGGAGGTCTTATTGATGTTACCACTGTCCTCCTATGTGCTAGCAGGAGTAGTGGCAACCTGCTCACCCATATGCTCATACATCTCCTCATTGAGCACCTCCTTGGGGTTGGGAGACACCCCTGAGGTTTCCCTATAGATATTTTCTAATGGAGAATTCTCCATTAGAAGGCTTAAAGGCTTTGTGGGTGAAGGTACAAGAAGGGAAGGAGCCTTCTTTACCTTTTTCCTTATGTAGGTATTGGTGATTGGTGAAGTTGGTTTTTGAAGAAGGGACTGAGGGATTGATATACTGATTGAAGGTTTGGATTGGCTTTCAGTGGGATGGTCTAATGAGGGCCTTGACCCTGAAGCCATACCTTCTTCACTGTGCGACACCACCATCATTGTAGAGAACAATGGGGTGTCAACTCCTTCCGAGTCCAATGGAGATATCTTCATATTTGAAAAGACCTTACCTTTGGGGATTTTAGGTACATATACCTCATCAAATTGAGGCATATCCGTCAATTCATTGGTTATAACTGTCTGTACAAATCTTGGGTACATATAAAAACTCTTTTTGTTTCCCAAGTTTGACACAAGGTCATTGAAAATCATTTTTTAAAAATTGTACTTTCTGGCAATGGCCAGACAGACCAAGGCATAAGCAATGGTACTATTGAACTCACTCCATCCAGTAGTCTTTTTGGAAATACAGTGCATCAGGGTATGGACAAAGAACCGCCATTGGGGAGAAAATTTAGCTTTTGAGAACTTAAAAACACCCAATGGGCCTCCATACCCCATTCTAGTAAGAGTTGAAAACAATTCATCATTAGAGATAGATGAGATACCTGAGGCATCGTCTAGACGTAGACTAATGCGAATTACCTCTTCAGAAACTGTCAAGGGTTTGTCACACACCCTTGTCTTGATAACTTGCACACCATTCTCAGTAACAATGGTGGCATTTGCCCAGAATTGATTTTGGTGCTCAATGAAGATGGATGGCGACACTGTAAGAGCATACGCAATGTGGCTTGTCTTGAGAAAATCGACTATCTGGTGAAATCCATCAACCTGCTTCGGCTTTTGAAGCATCGCGACTTCGTTGTGCTCATCAATGAATGCCACGGATGCCATTGAGCTTGAGTGTTCTTGCCTGAAACTTACTCGGTGCTTGAGGGAAAAAGGATTAGAGAGAAGATGAATAGTATTCAAAGAGTCGTTATGAGCTTTTAGGCGGGCAAAAAGGGTATTTATACGATTCGGGACATAAGCAGTATTAACCACTAGCAGTATTAACTAACTAGCAGTATTAACTGAGAGCAGTATTAACCGCTAGCAGTATTAACTAACTTGCAGTATTAACTGAGAGCAGTATTAACCGCTAGCAGTATTAACTAACTAGCAGTATTAACTTAGAGCAGTATTAACCACTGGCAGTATTAACTAACTAGCAGTATTAACTGAGAGCAGTATTAACCTCTAGCAGTATTAACTAACTAGCAGTATTAACTGAGAGCAGTATTAACCTCTAGCAGTATTAACTGAGAGCGGTATTAACCACTAGCAGTATTAACTACTTGAGAAGAACTAAGTAACCATTCAAAATAACCTGAAACACTTAAACACACAGGGGTTAATAGCACCAATTTAAAGAAAGTAACTAAGGAGGAATCTATATAGGTACATACAGAGAATGAGAATATACTTATTCATTGTTCATCATGCCTACACTTGTGACCAAGAATGTGAATCTACCCACATCAAAAGCTTTTGTGAATAGATCAGCAAACTGGTTAGTTGTGTGTACTTTCTGAACCTGAATTAGATTTTTCTCATTACAGTCTCTGATAAAATGGTACCTTATTTCCATATGCTTTGTTTTTGAATGCTTGACAGGATTATTAACAATGCTAATAGCACTGCTGTTGTCTATGAAAATAGGAGTGTGAAGAAATGTCATACCATAGTTCATCATTTGATTCTGAATCCATAGCACTTGTGAGCAGCAGCTTGCAGCAGCTATGTAATCGGCTTCTGTTGTTGAGGTGGACACTGTGGTTTGCTTCTTACACTGCCATGATACTAGTCTTGCACCCAAAAACTGGCATCCTTCAGTTGTAGACTTTCTGTCCAAGTTAGCTCCACCCAGGTCACTATCTGAATATGCAAGTAGGTCAAATGGTGAGTCATGAGGATACCACAGTCCGAATCTGGGTTGACCTTTGAGATATCTGAATATCCTCTTGACTGCTTGAAAATGTGATTGCTTTGGCCTAACTTGAAATCTCTCACACACACAAACAGGGAACATGATATCTGGTCTAGAAGTTGTGAGATACATGAGAGAGCCAATCATGGATCTGTAGTGATGAACATCCACATCCTCCCCCTCAAGATCTGCAGTTATCTGTTTGTGTGTCTCCATGGGTGTGCTTGCAGGCTTGGAATCTGAGAATCCAAACTTGGTTAAAATGTCCTGCACATACTTGGTTTGGCTTATGAAGATTCCAACTTGTTGCTGCTTAACTTGTAGCCCAAGGAAGAAAGTAAGTTCACCCATAAAACTCATCTTGAATCTCTTATGCGTTATTTCTTCAAAACCTCTGCACAATTGATCTTTTGTGGATCCAAAGATGATGTCATCCACATAGATTTGCACTAACAGGATGTCCTTCTTCTTCTTTTGAATGAACAGAGTCTTGTCGATGATTCCTCTCTCAAACCCATTTTCCAAGAGATAGGTAGACAAAGTGTCATACCAAGCTCTTGGTGCTTGATGTAATCCATACATTGCTTTCTTCAATTTGTATACTCTGTGAGGATATCTGGGATTTTCAAACCCTTGAGGCTGACAGACATATACTTCTTCTTCAATTTTGCCATATAGAAAAGCACTTTTGACATCCATTTGGTAGACTTTGAACTTCATGAAAGAGGCATAGGCTAAAAACAGCCTAATTGCCTCAATCCTGGCCACTGGTGCAAAAACCTCTTCATAATCAATTCCTTCTTCTTCAGTGTACCCCTGTGCTACCAATCTAGCCTTGTTCTTGATCACTATCCCTCTCTTATCCTTCTTGTTTCTGAAAATCCATTTTGTCCCTATAGCTCTGTGTCCTTTAGGCAGTTCTACCAAATCCTATACATTTTGTAGTACAAACTGTAGCAGCTCCTCTTGCATTGCTTCTATCCAGCTTGGGTCTTTAATTGCATCATGTGCCTTTTTGGGCTCAACCTGAGATAGAAAGCAAGATAGTAAGCCTAATTGTATGTCTTTTAATCCTCCCAACTTACTCTGATTCCTTGTGATGATTGGAGAATTGATGTCACCAATCACCAACTGAGGAGGATGGTTCTTTTGAGTCCTTGTAGCATTTACAGCCTCTTCCTGAAGATTGACTTCAATATTGATGTCATTCTTTTCTGGAGTGTTGCCACCAAACACTGAGGAGTTCTCATCATCAGTATCATCTTCTGCCAATGCAGGCATCTCAGGTTCTAGCTGTTCTGAAGTCAAAAGATGATCCTCCTTTTCACCTCTCTCCTCTTCATTCTGAGTCGTTTCAGTATCCTTTGAATCTGCAGCATCTTTCTTCTCTTGAACACAGAGTTCAATAGGATCTGCTGTAGGGATTGGAAAGAGCACAAACTCTTGTCTTTTGTCTTGTACTGATTCTGTTCCTGTTCCTGTATTATTCTCATAACTGAAACCCAAAGAATTAGTTAGTGAATCAATGTCAAAAAGCCAATCAGGGCCTGTACCAAGTTTATTTGGTGTGCTCTCATTGCATTTGACATTGTCATTTTCCTCAATTATTCTAGAAGAGTTATTAAAAACTCTGTAAGACTTACTTTGGGATGAGTAACCAACCAGAAATCCATCATCTGCTTTGCTATCAAACTTGCCTAAGTGAGTTTTGGTATTAAGAATTGTGCAAGGACACCCAAAAGGTTTGAAAAATCCAATAAAAGGTTTCTTCTTGTTAAAAAGTTCATATGGTGTCTTGCCTTGAGATTTAACTATTAGAACCCTGTTTTGAACATAACAAACAGTATTAACTGCTTCTGCCCAAAATGTTACTGGCAGTTTTGAATCTGCCAACAGGGATCTTGCAGCTTCAATCACTGTCCTATTTCTCCTCTCAGCAACTCCATTCTGTTGAGGGGTCCTAGGAGCACTGTATTGTCTCTCAATACCTTTTTCCTCACAAAAGCTGTTTAGGTCATTGTTTTTAAATTCAGTTCCATTATCAGACCTGATGATTTTAACTCTTTGATTTGTTTGGTTTTCAACTCTGAGAATAAAGGATTTGATCAGTCCACTTGTCTCATCCTTTGTCCTCAAAAAATAGACCCAAGTGAATCTAGAGAAATCATCAACTATAACTAAGCAGTAAGATTTCTTGCCAATACTCATCACATTTGTAGGACCAAACAGATCCATATGCACTAATTGGAGAGGTGTAGAGATTGTATTTATCTCTTTGGACTTATGAGAAGATTTGTGTTGTTTGCCTTTAAGACATGCAACACAATGATCATAACATGAAAATACCTTTTGTGGTAAACCTCTTACAAGGTTGTTTTTCACAAGATTATTCATTGTTTTAAAGTTCATGTGACACATCATTCTGTGCCAAAGAGATGATTCATCAACAGAAGCTTTTGAAAATAGACAAATAAAAGATGAATCATTGGATACATTTTCTAAATCCAAGCAATAAACATTGTCCTTTCTTGGAGTTCTCATTAGTATCATACTTTCATCAACTACCTTGAACTCTTTAGCAATGATAATACATTCAATATCAGTAAACAATATACTATGTTTCTTGTCACAAACCTGTGATACACTTAACAGGTTGTATCTCAATTGCTCAACATAGTAGACATCCTCAAATGTCATCTTACCCATTGATACATTACCTTTTCCACTAATCTTTCCTCCAGATGGATTATCAGCAAATGCAACATGTCCTCCATCAATTCTTTTAAAGTTTTGTAGGCAGGACTTGTTGCCTGTCATGTGCCTAGAGCAACCACTATCAACATGCGAAATGCTCTTCCCTTTTAGCTGTTGGTTGCCCTGGACATAAAGTATAACAGTTAGTTTTTAGTAGGAACCCAAGCCAAAGTGGTCTTGGGTTTCCCATTCTCATCAACATATTCACAATCAGTTTTGATGAGCTTTTCAGACTGGGGAATCTTATGGCTTGAATATTTTGTCACAATTATGGGTCTGTTACTGGAAGCAGTACTAACTTGATTGGCAGTACTAACATTGTTAGCAGTACTAACATCATTAGCAGTACTAATTGGATTAGCAATACTAATTTTGTTAGCAGTACTAACTTTTTTAGCAGTACTAACATTTTTAGCAGTAGTATTGCTTGCAGCAGTATTATTTCTGTTAGCAGTACTATTTGAAATAGCAGTACTAACAGATTTCTTTATTTTTGGAACCCATACTTGGACAAAGTTGTTTGCTCTCTTTTTCATTAAGTTACTCCTTGGCTTAGTTGGAGTATTTTTCTTAGATTTTACAAACTTGTTTTGAGCAAGAGCTTTTAAAGGTGCTCTTTTTACATTTTCAGCCATATGATTCCTTCTTTGATTCCTATAACCAACAGGATTTTGTATATGTCTTTGAGAATTTCTCCTCTGGTTCATAGGATTGAAATAACAGTATTTGGCAATATGGTTAAGCTTTCCACAAATAAAACAAGGTTTTGGTCTATTGATTTTACTCAGATCAACCCCTTGTTTTTGTGCCCACTGATTATTCCAGTTTCTTTGATTACCCCTTGTTTTATCATGTTTTTGGGGCTGAGACTGTTTACATGTACAGGGATTCACAACTGTGGTCTGCATATAGTGGACTCCCTGTACCTTACCCTTTTCTTTCTTTGAGCTCTCCACGTTTTCACTCTTGATGAATGGTTAACCCCCCTTTCATTGGTAAGAATATGATTTTCTACAGGAATCTCTTTTACATTCTTACTCTCAGACTTCTCTTCCTCATTCTCTTCTTTAACCACCACACTATCTATAGGATCTACTTCTGTTGCTCCTATAGGTAAGTCCTCCTTATTTTGGTTCTCTAAGAGATCTGAGGAGGGAGGGATGTAATTATTGTTATAAGGTGGAGGTGTTGCATTGTATCCTATAGCACTCTTGATCTTATCATGAACTTGAGCTTTAAGTAAAGAGTCCATTGCTTTGGAAGCATAAGAGAACTTCTCAATGTCAAGCTTAGCTTTCTCATACTCACTCTTTATCTTCTCACACTCCTCTTTAGACTTTTCTATTTGACTCTCTAATTGATTTTTCTCCCACTTCCAGTAATTTGTGTCATACATGTGCTGAAGTTCATTGGGCTTGTAAGCCTTGATTTGATCTTCAAACTTCTCAACAATCACCTTATACTCTCTTATATCTCTTTCTAACCTTTTAAGTTCGTCACACATGCTTTGGTTATGATCCCTGTACTTTTGTACAGTCTCAAGACAATCTTTGGTGCATAGTTTAGTTTTTACCTCAGTTGGAATATCTGTGCTGGAAGATTCTGAGACTTCTGCCATCAGGGCTTGATTCTGAACAACTTCTTCTGCTTGATCACTCCAATAAAATCCCATTCCTTCTTGAGATACAAGAGCTTGAGTGGAGTTTCTGTTGTTTTGGAAGCTTGAGGAATGTGCTTGCTGATGGTTACTGCCATGTTGTTGAGGAATTCCTCCTCTGCATTCTCTTGCAAAGTGTCCCATTTTGTGACACTTGTAGAACTCCACCTTTGACTTGTCAAACCCAGCACCATCTTCTCTCCTCTGAGAAAAGTTGTTCCTGCCAGTCCTCTTTATGAATCTCTAGACCCTCATAGTTAGCATAGCCATCTGCCACTTTATATCCATCTCTTCAAGGTCATCTGCATTAATTTGTTCAAGATCATCATTAATTAAACCAGAATTAACATGACTAGCAAGAAAAGCTTCTAATACAGAATCATTAGATACATCCTGCTTAGATACATATGCAGTACTAACTGATTCTGTATTAGCAGCAGAAACAGTAGAAGAAGAAGATGATAAGAGAGCAGCATTATGAGTGTATCCAGATGGTCTTTTCTTGGCTTCAACTTCAGCCTCAAACACCCTTATGTCATTATAAAGATCATCTAGTTCTTTGTCCTCCAGCTTGTCATCCTGTCTGAAAGAGACAGTATACATGGTCCATTCATCTCCAAGGGACCTTAAGAACTTTCTTTTTACATCATCTTGATCAATCTGCACTCCAACAGTAGCTAGTTCACCAATCAGCTTGTTAAACCTGTCAAAAGTTTGAGTCATGGACTCATTCTTAGTAGACATGAAGTTTTCATATAGTTGCTTCAATATAGCCTTCTGATTTCTCTTGGTACTTTTGGTACCAGAAAATCTCTTCTCTAGAGCATTCCAAAGCATCTGTGCATCAGTGCAGTTGCAGAATTGGTGTTGATACTCATTAGGAATAGCCAACAGTAGTGTGCTCAAAGCTTTCATCTCTGTCTGCCTTATCTTCCTCTCTCCATCTGTCTTTGGTGGGATTCTTTTTCCATCTGGTCCAATCTTTCCTTCATTAGATGGGCCATTCTCAATGATGTCCCACATAGAGTAATCTGTGAGAAGGATGTATTGCCTGATCCTAATCTTCCACATGTCAAATTCATTAGATCTGAGCATTGGAACCTTTGAGACCAGAACACTATCACTTGAACCGTCCATGATGATTGAAGGTTTCTGAGAAAGAATGATGATTGAAGATTTCTGAGAAAGAATGGTGATTGAAGGTTTCTCAGAATACTAGGCTCTGATACCACTTGTCAGGATCTAATTCTTAACAAGAATAAAGAACTCAGAAATAATATTAAAGGAGTTTGCGGAATAACACTTTAATATTCAGAATATCAATGAAACAGTGAATATGAATCACAACTTGTAAACTTTATTGAAAGATTAAAGTTACAAGATTTCAAACAAAACCTCAATATTGATGAACAGACTCATCAATACGAATTCTACTTCTCTAGAACTAGGGTTCTAAACCTTGAGGTTAATTCTCTCTATGAAAACAAAAAACTCAGAATATTGTCTAACTTGATTATTTTAAACTATTTTTAATAAGTCTATATATATACTAAAGATAAAAGATAATTACAAAATATAAAAGTTCTTCAGTATAATCTTCCATATTTATCTCCAAGCTTTCCATGAATATCTTCAATCAATACAACTGTCTTCATAGCCATACGAAGTCTTCATCTCATAAGCAGTACTAACCATGTTCAGAAGCATTAACCATGTTCAGCAGTATTCATGAAGTTGGCAGTAGTAATCCGTTAGAAGTACTAACTACTAGCAGTACTAACTATGCTCAGCAGTAGTAACTTCATCAAGCAGTATTAATCTGTCTCAGAAGTACTAACCATGTTGTGCTAGCAGCATTAACCATACTTGTGCAAATTCTGAATTCCCAACAATCCTTCTTCTTGCCTTGGGAAGGAGCACCTGAAGAAGTTCCACTTCTCTCCTCTGCTGTGACAACTTCTTTCGTAATTGTCGCTGAAGAGACGTTCGCTGCTGAGAACCAAAGAGATTGGTCCTCTTCATCGTCGTCGTCAGCTTGTTGCTCTTTCCCTTGATCTTGAATATCAAGTTCTTCATCATCATCTTCATCCTCTTCCTCTTCTTCTTCATCAAGAACTAGAGCAAGAGAAGCAGAGGGAGGAGTTTTGTCAGCAACCTTCTCTCCTCAACATGAGAGGGAGGTTCTTCTGTCTGGACTTCGGCATCAGCTTCCTCCATTTTTTTTTCAAGAAGTTATTTCACCCCCTCTTTGTCATTATCAGATTGGGGAATTCAGCGGTTGAAGGAGTAGCTTTTGTAGTTGCCAGGCTCTGGACTTCAGCCTCCAAATGCTCAAGCCGACCTTCAATGACAGGAATGTCTGAAGTAGCCTGATGAATGAATTCAATGGCTATGTTCAGAGATGTACGATCATTCTCTATAAAGGAAGGTAGGGGTGTTGGAGTTGGTTCAGTCAGCTTGAGGAGCACTTGGTGAAGCATGGAGGTGCAGGAATCAACCTTGAGAGAAATATCTCTGAAGTCATCTTTGAGGGAGTTCTGTGATCCCTGAATAAGAGTGACCTGTTGTTGAGTTCTGACCAGGTCGTCGTCCTTGATCATGATGATGTCCTCCTGAACAGTTGATTGCTGAAAAGAATCAACTTTGGAGGAGGAGGCATCAATCAATTTCTTTAGCTCAGCACTAGCGAGATTGACAACCCCAATGGATTCGTTGACCGGGGTGGTGAGAGACTCCAACTTCTCAGCAAGTGTGTTGACGTGAGCATCAACAGTAGCCAAAGTAGGACCTGCAAGTAAAGTTAGCAGATGAGCACAACGATGATCAGGCTTGTATGGTGAGATGGGAGTAGTGTTTAGGGTTATAGGAGTACCTGAGTTATCAAACATGTTGAAGAAGTGTAAATCTCCTTCAAAATTTTGACTTTAAGGTCCTAGGTGTGCAAGATGAGGTTGTTGTGAAAGAGATGGAGGGTTAAAGACCAAATAAATAGAAGGATGAGTAATGGGGATAGAAGTAGTTTGGATAGTGGATATTACCTCAGGTGGTTGTCGAAGAACTGATGTGATGGTTGGTGTCACTGTTGGTGTGGCAGCGATGCTAATCGCTGGCACGGTTGATATGATGGCTACTGAAGTTGTGGAGGAGATACCCACAAAATCATCCAAAGTACTTTGTTGAGAAACTACTTCAGGCATTGAACTACTAGGGGCGGTCTCCTTAGTCTCTTTGGCCTTTTTAGAAGGGCCATGAAGACTAGTCGATGGTCGATTTTGAGCGGTGGTATCGGCAGGGATAGCAGAAGAAGGAACCTCCTGCGTGGCCGCTGAAAGCGAAGAGTGGAGAGAGAGACGAGTAAGTAGAGTTGAGAGGCTTACCTCATTTGCGACCGTCTTGACCTCCAGTGATCGCTGACCAACCTTTGAAAAAGTACCATCTTGAGAAATTGGGTACTTGTCAACGTATAGAAACTTTAGGTACACACAGATAAAGCGTACATAAGGGATCTTGGGATCCCTCTCCGTCTTCTCTATCTTTTACTTGAGATCGTCAAAGATAGCGCCAGCGTAATCAAAGTGTCTGCCAGCGATAACAGAATAACCCATTTGGAGCTGAACTTTGCTCGCCTGATCAAGTGAGCCAATCTTCTCACTCATGCTTTGAATGATGTGTGAGAAGATGTAGCTGAGTTGCGAAGGCATGTTAGCCTTTTGAATCTTTGTCAGGCGCTTATTCGGAATGGTGGAACGGGGCTTGTTATCCCAGCAGTACTCCATGTCATCTAGGAACTGGATGAGTTCAGCGTCAGTGGGGAGGGCATTGAAACCGTGTTTCGTCTTCTCAGGGAGGCGAAGTGCCTTTCTGAGGCCATAGGCAGTGAGCATGCCTAATCCTAGTTCAGTTGAGAAGGAGATAGCGGGAACCACGTCACTGTTCTTGTTGGTGATGGTGGTTTCATCACCAGTGAACCAGAACTGTTGGAAAAGAGCCTTGGATGGTTTGGGGTCCACGTTTAGAGCGTAGGCCAAGCAGTATTGCTTCAAAAATGCAGCTGCATCCACCAAGTGTGGGTATTTGTCAGCTTCAAAGTCCAACCTTGTGACTTCTTTGGTGATGGTTGTTCTTTGGGACCTCAGATTCAGTGATCGCAAATTTCACGTTCTTGGAAGCAACAGACGAGGATTGGGCCATTTCTGGATATAAAAAGAATCATAATAGAAGGAAAGGTTTAGAGTCCCAAAATAAATAAATTTTTACCAGTTTCTATTTGGAGAAAGAAACATAGAAAAAAACAAGTTATTTTTAGAGTAAAACAGTGTTATTTGTTGAAGAAGAAAGAACAAGGAGAAAACCAAAAGTTTGAGTAGATAAAATCAATAAAGAACATGATTTTAGTAGAAAGAAAGTTTGTAAAATCCATAATAATGAAAATAATAGGATTTTGTAACAAAATTTAAGAAAATGAACAATATAACCTGTTGATATTGAGAGTAAGAAGATGCAAAGTCTGGAATGAGTTGTTTGCTTGGAATGCCTTGAGAGAGTTTCTTGCTTCAGAAAATTTTCAGAAAGCGTAAAAAGATAAGAATGAAAAAGGCATTATTTTTATATGAGAGAGAGAAAGAGAATGAGTGAGGCGGGAAAACAAATGCTCATCATGAAATTAACACGTTTTACGAAGTTGAATGGATAGAATGGCAAAGGACGAACGTGCCAGAAAAAAAATCATGTCGTGGATTTTCGGTTCAAATGACGTCATAGGAGAGAGAAAAAAAAACGTTTCATTTTTCCTTTCTGAAATTATCTCTGAACAAAAGTCAGAGATAGGTTTTCTTTTTGAAAGAACCTCTGATAAAAGTCAAGAGATTTATTTTCTTTTCAAAAGGATCACTGATGAGAAAAGTCAGTGATAGATTTTGTTTATCAAAAAGATTTTAATCATTTGAAGAACAACCAGTGATTAAAGTTTTGATTTTTGAAAAACGTCTTACTGAATGAATATTCAGTGATTGAGAATGAGAGAACATACATGAGAGTCAGAGATTTGTTCAGAGATTAAGTGATAAAAGAGGAACTTAGAATCACTGACATAATGGGTGAAAGATGAAGAGTCATTCTTCAAGATTCAGCATTCCAAGCTCACTGATGAGAAAGTTGAACCTTGTCTCATCAAGAGGTTTGGTGAATGAATCAGCTAGCTGATAGTCAGTGGGGATAAAGTGAAGTTCAATATCACCATTCATCATATGATCTCTAATAAAATGATATCTGATCTCTATGTGTTTTGTCTTTGAATGTAGCACTGGATTATTTGCTATGGCGATAGCACTAGTGCTGTTGCAATAGATTGGAATCTTTGATAGCTGAAGGTCATAATCTAATAGTTGATTTCTCATCCATAAGACTTGAGCACAACAACTTCCAGCGGCTACGTATTGAGTTTCAGCTGTGGAAGTGGACACTGAATTTTGCTTTTTGCTTGTCCAGCTCACCAGCTTTCCTCCTAGGAGTTGACATACTCCAGTGGTGCTTTTTCTATCTTGTTTACACCCTGCAAAATCACTATCTGAATATCCAATTAGATCGAACCCTGAGTCTTTGGGATACCAAAGACCTAGGTTAGGAGTTCCTTTCTGTTACTGTATTTTGTTTAGATCAGTTTATTTGACTTTTTGTTTGACTTTAATGTTTTGAGAGAACCTTGTAGTGAGGTTTCTTTGTATTTTCTTTGCGAGAAAGTCTTTGTATAAATAGCTTAGCCTTTCAGAGAAGCTTGTAACTCTGATCATTGTACGCATAGACTTGTGATTTCAATTGACTTGTGACTTTCTCTCTCTACACTCTCTCTCTATATTCTTGAATTGAATTGTGTTTAATTGATTCCTAAAGATTTAATTGGACATTATCACTTTCACATATCTGAAGATTCGCTTGACCGCGATCAGATGGGATTCATTGGGTTCAGATTGATAACGTGCACATAAACAGATAGAGTACATGATGTCAGGTCGACTCGCTGTAAGATTCAGCAGGGATCCTATCATTCCTCTATAGGCAGTGACATTTAAATGTTTTCTAGATGGATCCTTGCTTAGTGTCAGAGGAGGTGCCATATGAGTTTTCATCGCTGAAGTCTGAGTTAGATCAAACTTCTTCAGCATATCTTTAACATACTTACCTTGGCTGATAAAAGTACCCTTTTCAATTTGTTTAATCTGAAGACTAAGAAGTACGTTAGCTCGCCCATCATACTCATCTTGTATTCTTTCTTCATTCTTTCAGCAAAGCGAGTACATAGAGATGGGTTAGTAGAACCAAATATTATGTCAGCGACATATATTTGTACAAGAATAATATGACCTTTTATCTTTCTGAAAAATAAGGTGTTATCGAGATAAGAAAAGATGAGAGATTGTCATACCAAACACGAGGGCTTGTTTTAGACCATAGAGAGCCTTATCCAATTTATAAACATAATTCGGATGCTTAGGGTCATAAAACCATGGAGGTTGTTCTACATAGACTTCTTCATTCAGCTTTCCATTTAGGAATGCTGATTTTACATCTATTTGATATACAATGAAATCTTTGTAAACTGCATAAGCTAAGAAGAGTCGAATTGCTTCGAGCCTAGCAACAGGGGCAAAGGTTTCATCATAGTTTATGCCTTCCTCTTGTCTGTATCCCTGAGCAACAAGTCGAGCCTTGTTACGGGTTATAGTTTCGTGTTTATCTAACTTGTTTCTGAACACCCATTTGGTGCCTATAATAGTTTTATCAGATGGTCTAGGAACGAGATTCCAAACTTTGTTACGAGTAAACTCAGTCAGTTCTTCTTGCATAGCGCTAACCCAGTTTGGATCTCTGGGGGCATCATCAGTCTTCTTTGGCTCTATTAATGAAATAAAGTTGACAAAGAGGCAGATATTACCTGATCTTCGTCGAGTCTGAATACCTGCATCGGGATCACCAAGAATTTGATCTATGGGGTGATCTTTGGTCCATCGCTGAGCAGGAGCATGATCGCTCATTTCAGAAGTTGGATCAACAATAGGAATGTTCACTGATGAAGAAGCCTGAGGTTCATCAGCTATTAATTGTTGTGTCAGGTAGACCAAGGTTTTCAGAGAGGTTATCAGACGAATGAAGATCAGATGAAGGGAGTGTGTTTAGAGGCTCAGCTGAAACCCATGAGGTGGATTCAGTGTTACGAGGTATGATGTTTGGATCATCATCAACAACTTGAGGATCTGTATGCTGATGGTTTGAGAAGAAGGGTTTTGTTTCTCTGTAATGAGAAAACATCCAAGCATTTAGCTCTTCATTGTCAGCAATTGGTTTAGAATTCGCTGAGCGAGTTTCATCAAAGGTGACATGAATTGTTTCTTCCACAATTTGTCTTTTTTTGTTGAAGACTCTATAGGCTTTGGAGATAGAAGAATATCCAAGAAATATTCTGTCATCAGCTTTTGGATCGAAGTTTCGAAGTAGATCTTTGTTGTTTAAGATAAAGCACTAACAACGAAAGATATGAAGAAAATCAATAGAGGGTTTCTTCCATGAAATAGTTCATAAGTTGTCTCTCCAAATCGCTTTACTATCAGCGATCTGTTTTGAGTAAAGCATGCAGTATTCACAGCTTGAGTCCAAAATTGAGTAGGGAGATGAGAATCGTTGAGCATTGATCTAGCAACTTCAATAATCATTATGTTTTGAGCACAACAACTTCCAGCGGCTACGTATTGAGTAAAGCATGCAGTATTCTTTTAGCAACTCCGTTTTGCTTAGGTGTTCTTACTGAAGAAAAGTTGTGAGAAATTCCCTTGTTCTCAAAAAAATTGTTCAGAGAACTGTTTTTGAATTCAGTTTCAGGATCACTTCTTATTGAACGAACAGTAAGATTATTCAGCACTTCCATCTTTTTAACAAAAGATATTAGTTCTTCTGGAGTATCACTTTTGCAGCGAAGAAAGATAACCCAGGTGTAGCGAGAGTATTCATCTACAATGACAAGTGTATATTTCTTTCCAGCTATAGATTGTATGTTGGCAGGGCCAAATAAATCCATATGCAAGAGTTGAAGAGGACTTGTAACTAAGGAAACTTGTTTAGTCTTGAAGCTAGCTTTTGTCTGTTTTCCTTTTTCACGTGCTGAGCAGAGAGATTCTTTAGCATATGAGTGCTGAGGAAGACCAGAAACCAGTTCCTTAGATGAGAGAGAATTCAGGGTTTTGAACTTTGGATGAGAGAGCCTTTTGTGCCAAAGCCAGTTGATATCAGAAGAGGCTTTAGAAAGAAAACATACGTTTTCAGTGGTAGTAGAGTCTATATCTATTAAATAGACATTTTCTTTACGATAACCACTGAGAGCAAGTTTCCCTTTCTCATTTACCACTGAACATGCTTTATTGGTAAAGCGAACTTCATAGTCTTTGTCACATAGCTGACTGATGCTCAAAAGATTGTGCTTCAGTCCATCTACGTAAGCGAATCTTCTGAAGGTAGTTGTCCCATTGCTGAGGACACCAAACCCTCAGGTATATCCTTTTCCATTTCCACCAAAGGTCATAGAGGGACCTTTCTCTTCCTTGTATTCAGTGAGCAGGTTTTTTTGTCCTGTCATATGTCGAGAGCATCCACTATCAAGATACCAGATGCCCTTTGATCCCTGCAAACATAAGAAAGCTTAATCTTTGTTTGGTACCCACTTTTCAATGGGTCCTTTAGGGTTAGTGGAGATGGAAGGTTCAACAATATTCACAGCAGATGAAGATTCAGCTTCAGTGGTAACCTTCACCTTCGTTAATTTCCTAACCTTAGTGGTATTCTTCACCTTGGTCGATTTTTCAACTTTGGTGACCTTTTCAGCCTTGGACGCATACATCTTCACTTTACATGTTTTATCAGCTTTAGTGGTAGTTGGACATTTGCTAGCAATATGGTCAGTAAATCCACAGTGATAGCATTTTCTATATTTGAATGTGGTTTTAGGACCATGAGTAGTAGGTTTTGAAAATTTAAGATGAGCAGGGCCAGCTCCAAGAATGCCTTTAGCATGAGATCTAGGAAGAATTTTCATTTCTTTAGATCTCTTAGGCTTAAGATCAATCTTCAGTTTGGAGGACAGAGATCAAAGATTTCTATCACAGAGTTAGAAGATTGATTTACTGAAGGTTTAGAAGGAACTTTCAACTTTGCATTCTTAGATGCCTTCTAAGGATGGAAAATGGATTTTCCTTTATTTGCAGGTTTAGAGCCTTTAGATATTTCCTTAGGGAGGGGATTAGAAGGAGATGAAGAAGAGCATTGAGCATAAGAAGTGTCAGGGGTAGAAGATACAAAGTTCCAAATTTAAGCATGGAAGTATCCTCTTTAGGTTCATCCTGTGGTTTCCGAAAACCAAGACCAGTGCTATCACTGGAAGGATTTTCACCATCCTTGAAACTTATAATCTCAATGATCTTTGTTGAGGATTTGCACCATCCTTCAACAGTAGCATTCTCTGCTTTTAGAGCAGCGATGGCTTGTTCGCGTTCTATGCTGATTATTTCATTAACAATGACTTGATCTTTCAAACTTTCTTCTAAAAGAGTCAGTTCCCTGATCTTTTCATGGCATTATTCTAGCTGTGCGGATAAATCAATGTTTTTGCTTTCAGCTAGAGATTTGTCGTTTAGAGCATTGTATTGATCAATCGTCAGCACATCAACAACGTGACTTCTCTCTGCTTCAGATAGAGAGGGATTAGTAGAGATAGATACCTGAGATGATATATAGCTCATAGAAGTTTCTAGAGATTATTCCACTTCTTCTTTAATCTCGGCCATGAGACAGAGATTAGCGACTTCTTCTTCATCATAACTTGATTCTTCTGAGTCAGCCCAGTCATATTCTTCAGCGATGAAACCTTTACCTTTTCGCTTCTAGTTTTTCAACTTTTGATATTTTTCTTTCAGCTTAAGGTATTTGTCATCGATGGATCTTTTTGAGGCAGAAAGTTTGAAGACTTTCTTCGACCTGCACTCACTTGCAAAGTGTCCAATCTTTTCACAGTTAAAGCAAGTAGCAATAGCCTTATCAACAGGGGTTGATTTTGGCTTGTCAGTGAGAGACAGAGGCTTATTTCTTTGAAAATTGCTCTTTCTTGCAAATCTCTTAAAAGAGTTTGTCAATAGTGCTAAGGACTCATCAAACTCTGAAAGATCAGTGTCTGATAGTTCCTCAGATTTAGAATCTAACTCAGTGATAGTAAGAGTAGATCGCTGAGATGGAATTATCTCTGAAGAGACTAAAGCAACATGAATGCTTTTGGAGTCTTTAGAATCTTTTACAAGATTCTTCTTCAGGAGATTTGATTGCATATAGTTGAGCAATATTCCATACAAGGTGCTAAGAGAAAGAGAATTTAAGTCTTTTGTCAACTTAAGACATATTGAATAACTGTCCCAGCTATTAGGTAGACATTCTAAGAATTTAGTCAAGACCTCAAAATTAGAATAGGTCCTATCAACGGTTCTTAGATCAATGATTAAGCAGTTAAACCACTGATAAACATCAGAAAGGGATTCGTTCTTACCAGCGATAAAACTTTCATACTGTCTTAACAAGTTAATCTTACGAGTTTCTTGGATTTCAGTGGTGCCTTCATATTGAACACATATGGTTTCCCACATTTCTTTAGAAGTTTTAAGATGCATGATGGAATGGAAAGTTTCATCAGGCAGAGCCATAGAGATAATGGTTTTTGCCTTTGCATCTAGACCTACTTTCTTTTTGTCTTCATCACTCCACTGTCTTATTTCCTTGACAACATATCGTTTAGGGACAGCAGGAGTGGTGGCAGTGGCGGGAACGACGCTTATGATAGTGAAAGGTTGATAAGGTCCATGTGCTACATAATCAGGTATAGTATGGTCTACACCTTCTAGAAATAGCATCATTCGATTCTTCCAGAGAGCAAAGTTATCTCTGCTAAATCGACGAGGTTTAGAGAGTGAACCATTATCATAGTACTTTGTGTTTATGTTAAGTGTCATTTTAGAATAGCAAGGAAGAGAATAAAACAAGATCTTGTTTATTAGATTAAACAGTCTGCTCTGATACCACTTGTTGGTCACGTAGGTGCTTAACAAGTTTGTAGAAGGGGGGGTTGAATACAAACACGAAATTTAAAGTTTAAAAAATTGTTTATTGATAAATCAAACACAATTTACAGGTCTGTTGCGGAATAAGATTAAGTAAAACTCAATCTAAACAAACTTAAAAAACACTAAGATGGTTGCACAAGAATATAGAGAATGGGAGATTAGAGTGTATAGAAAACAAAGGTTTCTATATTTTTAGAAATATGAAGGCTAAAGGCACTCTTCAGATGGAGAGGTAATCTTTCTATATATACCCTATGCATTAAATGCATGGCAGAGCACTTTACACGTGTCCTTCATTGATTGGCAGAGAGGGTCTGACTTTGGGAGACATGCTTTCGGCTGTATCATGAACAGTGTAGTTGACAGAGTTGTTGTATGAATTATAGCAGAGGTATGTCCGTTTTGACACATCGTACTGGTTGTGCAAGGGAAAGACAAAAGAGACTTGAGGCATAAGTTAAGTGATCATCGATCGCTGAATATCTCTTCCTTCAGAGATACAAAGAAGTTCAACTATCGCTGAAGCTTTTCCTCAGGTTTCTTCGCGTATGAGTAGAGTCGTCTTTACTTCACTGATATCCGCATCAGGTCACTAGTAGACTTGTCTTTGTTCAGCAGCTTCGACTTCGATTCAGCTATGAACAACTGTTGACGCGAAACTTGTCTTCAGAGATTACATTTAATATTTTACATCAGAAACTATCAACGATACAGAACATACTCAGTATATAAGCGCTGATGGTGAAACACTAATACATATGAATTTTTACAGGAAAGATCATCAGTGATAACTGAACAGACTCAGTCTCATCGCTGATGATGAAACACTAATACATATTAATAAACGTAATTTTCACTAAGTATAGAGGAGGGTCTTTATCAAATCACTGAGAGAGTTTGGATCAACAAAGTATCTCATAATCTATTTGATCTTCATTTGGAAGACTCAAATATTGAAACTGAAGGAAAGTTGCCCCACCTTCGACCCATTCTCATGCACATTTAGTCTGTGTATAACTATTGTCGTCTCAATAGTTTACATTATTTTGAGCCTTAAAGCAATCATTGTGCTTAATTCTTTTTGTCAAGATCGAAAGTTCTAAACAAGAATTTTAATACAAACTCAGAAACAATGTTAAAGAAGTTGCGGAAAAACACTTTAACAGAAAATCAATGGAACAGTATATAGAACTCAAATCACAAGTTATATTAATTCAACTTGATGATTACACACTAAACCTCAATCTGTTGAACAAGCTCAACAAACGTTCTATACTTCTCTATAGAAAGGATCTAAACTATTCTTGAGGTTAATTCTCTCTTAAACAAAACTTATGAAAAAATTGTTAATTCTAACAATGACTTCTATACTATATATACAGATTTGATTACAAGATAATTATCAAAATAAAATTGATCTTCAGCATCAATACCATAATTATCTTCAGCCTTATCTCCAGTTCATCTTTATTTCAAGTCATCTTTATCTTCATAAGCAGTACTAACCATTTTCAGCAGTATTAATCATCCAGCAGCATTAACATCCTCAGCAGTATTAACTATGCTTGCAGTAGTAATCTTCAGCAGTACTAACTACTAGCAGTACTAACTCTCCAAGCAGTACTAACAATTCAAGTAGAAGCACTAACTTTTCAAGCAGTATTAATTCTACTAGCAGTTTTAAAATTACAAACAGTATTAATACCTTTCAACTAGCAGTAGTATCCATCCTTAGCATATTCAGACCCAACAATCTCCCCCTAACTTAACTTTTCAGAATGAGAAGTTAAGTTCTTCAGCATAGGGTCTTCATGATGCTTTCAACACTTCAGCTCGGTTGCCCAGATTTGGATTCAGTCCTAGACATTGATTGATAATTCTTCTGACGACTATCCTGGCCAATTCTTAACCCTTTGAACATATCAGCTTTGCATTCAACATACCTTGCAACTTGGCTTTGCTGTGTTCATAGATTTTATCCACCAGGTAGTACTCATGATAAGATCTGTCAACAGTGATGACATAGACTCCACACCTTTCAAACAACATCCAATTTTCTATTCTTTTGAATTTATTCTCCAGATGCAGATCTCTGACCACATGTTGAACTCTGCTAGGATCAAACATCATGCACAAGTACTCCATGGCTAATTTGATTAAGCTCATTTCAGCTCCTGTTAAGTCCTTTTCATACAAGCTCATTCCAACCTTGAACATTTCTTCTAAGTCTGATCTGGAATAGCTTCTGATGATTTTTCCCCAAGTAGAGTAAATCTCATACTTGTCTCCCATCCTTTTAATCCTGAAGTATTTCTTCCTTTAATCTTCCAGGATATCCCAATAGATAATTTCAGGAGCTTGGACTGATATTGGATCAGCTTGTACAGGTTCTTCATCTGTCAAAGTCATGTACAAATCGACTTGTTCATTGCATTGTTGATTGGACTGTTCTGGATTCTGCTCTGGTTCTGCTTTTTCACTTTCCTTCTCCTTTTCAACTTCTTCCATTCTTGGCCTCTTTGACTTTAGCTTGGTAGCAATAGGTTTCTTTCTTTTTATAGCTCCAATCTGTTGAGCTAATGTCTCTTCTTGATTAGCTTTTGCCTTTTCTTTAATGGGAGTGCCTTCTTCAGTTTCAGGGAAGGGTTGTTGTATGTTGAGATCATGCCTCTCTTTCATCTTCCTTTCAGCTTCTTCCCTTTGAGTGGAGTCCCCTTTCAGATTGGACATCTCCTTCATATACATCTCCTCTATCCTACCATAAGGCATTTTGGTAAACATTCCTTCAGGAACTCCAAGAGCTCCTTTCAGGAAGTTTATCATTTTCCTTCTCTCCTGATTAGCCAGGAAGGTCTTTGAAGGTTGTCTTTGTCATTTCTTTAATGCCAGCCTTTGCCTTGAAGCCTTCTTTGTAACTATCTTGGCAGCAGCTGCAGCCTTCAAATTCTTTTGATACTCTTCATTGTGCTTTATAGACAGATCTAGAGTAATCTGTCTATCTTTTGCAGTTTGAGACTCTTCCTCTTGTGTTAATTCAGCTTGCAGCTTCTTGGCTAACTCCTCATACAGCTCTATCTGTTTCTGCTTCTTTTGAGGTTTTTCAGACTCAACCACTTTCTCTTTTCCTTTCTTTTTGATTTCAGCCTCACTGATCTTTTTCTGTTCTGAACCTCCTTCTTTAATGACCACTCCCTTAGCCTTTTGAGTAGCCTTGGGAGTGTCATTTTTTGCCTTTAATAAAGTCTCTGCAATTGCTATTTCCTCAATGGTCAGCCCTGTTTCTGTTGCAGCTTTCTCTGTTTCTACTGCTGTTGTTAGTACTTCTTGTGTAGTTACTGTTGCTGGTGTGGTTTCTACTTCTTTTGCTTTTTCTTCTGCTTTGCTACTTTCTGCTTCTGTACCCAACTCCCCCTCAAATTTAGATTCCATTCCAACAGGACTTTGTTTCTCCCCTTCAACTTGTCTCTCCCCCTTGTTGAAAGCATCTCCCTTTTCTTCAATACATACTGATTTCTTTTCTTTTTCTGCACCAACCTCAGAACCATCTTCTTTAGTTTGGTAATCTACACTTGTTGAGACAGAATCACCAGTTTCATCTCCTTTATATCAGCACCCTGTTTGAGGACATCAAGATTAATGTTTCCCATAGTATCCATCAATTCCTCATAGTTATATATGTCCTCACCTCCTTTGGGTGTGTTGACCACCCTTGAAGGATCCTTGGATCTTTTAGTAGTAGTCTTCTGCCTAGCAGAAGCACCCTCTACCCCCTTGGTTTCTTGGCACCTGGGACCTTTGGATGATTGCTCACCCAAAGTTGCCATGGGGAAGGTCTTAGAGATGTTCACACTTTCCTGCCCTTCACTTTGTGCAAAGACAGTAGTGTGAGCCTTACTGCCCATATGCTCTTCCTTCTCCTTATTTAGCACCTTCTTGGGGTTGGGAGACACGCCTGTGGTTTCCCTTTGGATATTCTCTAATGGAGAATGCTCCATTAGAGGGCTTGAAGGCTTTGTGGGTGAAGGTACAAGAAGGCAAGGAACCTTCTTTACCTTTTTCCTGATATAAATTTTGGTGATGGGGGATGTGGGCTTTACAATAGGAATCTGAGGAGGATTACTAGAATGGAATGGTGTGGGTAGGTCATCAGTTGGGTGGTCAGATGTGGGTTGTGACCCTGATGCCTCACCATGGGAATGAGACATAACCATCATTGTAGAGAACAATAGTGTCTCTTGTCCAAAAAAGTCCTTGCTAGGCCTTTTCATGTTTGAGAATACCTTCCCTTTGGGAGGTTTTGGTACATACACCTCTTGAAAAGAGGGTAGATCCGTCAATTCCTTTAGTATAATCTCTTCTACAAACCTAGGATACATATAAAAGCTTTTGGATTTGGTATCCAGGTTTGACATTAAATCATTGAAAATCATTTGAGCAAAATTAAACTTTCTAGAGGTCGCTAAGCAGACCAAAGCATAAGCTAAGGAACTGCTAAACTCACTCCATCCAGTTGTTTTTCGTGAAATGCAATGTTGTAGGGTATGAACAAAGAATCTCCACTGAGGTGAAAATCTGTTCTTGTAAATTTTGAAAACATCAGTGGGACCTTCATACCCCATTTGACTAAGTGCACCAAAGAGATCTTCCTTAGGAAGAAAGGTAATACCTGAGGCATCATCTAAACGTAGATGAATGCGAATTCAACCTTCTGTGATGGTCAGGGGTTTATCACATACCCTTGTTTTGATGACCTGATTGCCCTCTTCAGATTGAATAGAATCATTGGCCAGAACTGTCTTTGATGTTCCACATAGATTGTGGGATTGACAGTTAGAGCGTGGGCGATGTGTGAGGATTTGAGGAAATCCACTATGGCATGGAAACCTTCAGCTTGGTTTGGTTTCTGTAACATGGCGAGCTCGTTGTGTTCATCAAAGAATGCTCGCCCTGCCATCGTTCTGATTGATTCTAGATTTTGAATCGTGACTAGGGTTGACACTGGTAAGCAAGAAATCAAGAGAGAGAGAGAAAGAGACGCAATGGAAGTTCAAAGAGCCGTTTGTATTTTGGCGGTCTCACAGGGTATTTATAGGTGGAGGGTTTCAGTTAGAAGCAGTAGTAAGTACCCTAAGAGTATTAACTAACTCGCAGTATTAACTCATATTAGCAGTAGTAACACATATTGGCAATACTAACACAGACTAGCAGTATTAACACAAACTAGCTGTATTAACACAAACCAGCAGTAGTAACACTGATTAGCAGTATAAATCAGGCAAGCAGTAGTAACTTTGCACTGGCAGTATATACCACCTAGCAGTAGTAACCATACTTAACCATTTTTGAAATGTTATCATGAGTAATATAGCGAGCAGTATTAACTTAATTAGAAGTACTAAGTATCCATTTGAAGCAATCTAAAACACTGAAACACACAAGGTTAGCAGCACCATGCACAATACAATATGACAAAGTAGACAGGAGGGAAACTATACAGGTACTTGAGTCCAAAGATAATAGGCTTATTCAGAGTTTATCATGCCCACCCTTGTGACCAAAAATGTGAATCTACCACACATCAAAAGATTTAGTGAATAGATCAGCAAATTGGTTACTTGTATGGACTTTCACAACCTGAATTAGCTTCTTTTCATTGCAGTCTCTGATAAAGTGATACCTGATTTCTATATGCTTTGTTTGGGAGTGCTTGACAGGATTATTAACAATGCTAATAGCACTGTTGTTATCTATGAAGATTGGAGTGTGAATAAAAGTCATACCATAGTCCAACATTTGATTCTTAATCCAGAGTACTTGTGAACAGCAGCTTGCAGCAGCTATATACTCTGCTTCTGTTGTAGAGGTGGACACTGTGGTTTGTTTCTTGCACTACCATGACACTAGTCTTGCACCCAAAAACTGACATCCCCCTGAAGTTGACTTTCTATCCAAATTAGCACCACCCAAGTCACTGTCTGAATAAGCAAGTAGGTCAAATGGTGAGTCATGAGGATACCAAAGACCTAATCTAGGTTGGCCTTTGAGATATCTGAATATCCTCTTGACTGCTTGAATGTGTGACTGCTTAGGCCTTACTTGAAATCTTGCACACACACAAACAGGAAACATGATATCTGGTCTTGAAGCAGTGAGATACATGAGGGAGCCAATCATGGATCTGTAGTGATGAACATCCACATCCTCCCCCTCAAGATCTGCAGTGATACGTTTGTGTGTCTCCATGGGTGTGCTTGCAGGCTTTGAATGTCCTGCACATACTTGGATTGGCTTATAAATATCGCATCTTTCTTCTGTCTAACTTGTAGGCCAAGGAAAGGTAAGTTCACCCATAGAACTCATCTTGAATCTCTTGTGCATCAAATCTTCAAAATCTCTGCACATTTGATCTTTTGTGGATCCAAAGATAATATCATCCACATAGATTTTCACTATTAGGATGTCCTTCTTCTTTCTCTGAATGAACAGAGTCTTGTCTATGATTCCTCTTTGAAAACCATTTTCCAAGAGATAGGTAGATAGAGAGTCATACCATGCCCTTGGTGCTTGATGTAGCCCATAGAGTGCCTTCTTCAATTTGTAAACTCTGTCAGGATACTTTGGATTCTCAAATCCTGGAGGCTGACAGACATACACTTCTTCTTCAATTTTCCCATATAGGAAAGCACTCTTTACATCCATCTGATAGACCCTGAACTTCATGAAAGAAGCATAGGCTAGAAATAGCCTGATTGCCTCTATCCTTGCCACTGGTGCAAATACCTCTTCATAGTCAATTCCTTCTTCTTGAGTATACCCTTGTGCCACTAATTTGGCCTTGTTCTTTATTACTATTCCTCTCTCATCTTTTTTGTTCCTAAAGATCCATCTTGTGCCAATTGCTCTGTGTCCTTTTGGAAGATCCACCAGATCCCATACATCCTACAGCACAAACTGCAGTAGCTCCTCTTGCATTGCTTCTATCCAGCTAGGATCCTTCATTGCATCAAACGCCTTTTTGGGTTCAACCTGTGATAGACAGTAAGATAATAAACCTGATTGTAGGCCTTTCAATCCCTATCTTGCTTTATTGCCTTGTGATCATTGGAGAATTGATGTCACCAATCACTAATTGAAGAGGATGATTCTTCTGAGTTCTTGTAACATTGGCAGCCTCTTCATTAAGATTGACTTCAAGATTGGTGTCATTCTTTTCTAGAGTGCTTCCACCATATACTGAAGAATCATCATCTGTGTCATTCTCTTCCAAAAATGGCATCTCAGGACCTTTGATTCCTGAATCTGATGGTTGATCTTCCTTTTCCCCTCTGTCCTCTTCATTCTGATCTGGTTCAGTGTCCTTTGAATCTGAAGACTCTTTCTTATCTTGGTCACAAATTCAACAGGATCAGCAGTAGGTGTTGGGAACAGCACAAACTCTTGTCTTTGTACTTGTACCTGTTCTGTCCCTGTTCTTGCATTATGCTCATTACTGAAACCCAAAGAATTAGACAGTGAATCAATGTCAAATTGCCAATTAGGACTTGAACCAAGTTGATTTGGTGTGTTCTCATTGCATTTGACATTGTCACTTTCCTCAATAATCCTAAAAGAGGTGTTAAAAACTCTCTAGGCCTTACTTTGAGATGAATATCCAACAAGAAACCCATCCTCAGTTTGCTATCAAACTTACCTAAGTGAGTTTTGGTATTGAGAATTGAACAAGGACACCCAAATGGTTTGAAAAATCCAATAAAAGGTTTCTTCTTTTTAAAAAGCTCATAAGGTGTCTTGTCTTGGGATTTCACTACTAGAACTCTGTTTTGAACATAGCAGGCAGTATTAACTGCTTCTGCCCAAAAAGTAATTGGAAGTTTTGAGTCTGCCAACAGAGATCTAGCAGCTTCTATTAGAGTCCTATTTCTCCTTTCAGCAACACCATTCTGTTGAGGAGTCCTAGGAGCACTGTATTGTCTCTCAATGCCCTTTTCCTCACAAAAGCTGGTTAGGTCATTGTTTTTAAAGTCAGTTCAATTATCAGACCTAATGACTTTGACTCTTAGATTTGTTTGGTTTTCAACTCTAAGAACAAAGGATTTGATCAGTCCACTTGTCTCATCCTTTGTCCTCAGAAAATAGACCCAAGTGAATCTAGAGAAATCATCAAGAATAACCAAGCAGTAGGATTTCTTACCAATACTCATCACATTTGTAGGGCCAAACAGATCCATATGCAGTAAATTAAGAGGTGAAGAAATTGTATTTATCTCTTTGGACTTATGAGAAGTTTTGTGTTGTTTGCCTTTAAGACATGCAACACAATGATCATCACATGAAAATACCTTTTGTGGAAAACCTCTTACAATGTTGTTTTTCACAAGTTTATTCATTGTTTTAAAGTTCATGTGACACATCCTTCTGTGCCATAGAGATCATTCATCCACTGAAGCTTTTGAAAATAAACAATTTAGAGATGAGTCAGAAACTACACTCTCCAAGTCTAAGCAATAAACATTGTCCTTCCTAGGAGTTCTAAGTAGTATAATGCTTTCATCAAATACCTTGAACCTTGGAGCAAGGATAATACATTCAGTATCATTGAATAGTATGCTATGTTTCTTGTCACAGACCTGTGATACACTTAACAGGTTGTATCTCAATTGCTCAACATAGTATACATCCTCAAAGATCATCTTACCTTTTGACACATTACCTTTTCCACTTATCTTTCCACCTGCTGGATTATCAACAAAAGCAACATGTCCTCCATCAATTCTTTTGAAGTTTTGAAGGCAGGCCATGTTACCTGTCATGTGCCTGGAACAACCACTATCAACATGCCAAATGCTCCTTCCCTTGAGTTGTTGGTTGCCCTGCACATTTAATAAAGCAGTTAGTTTTTAATAGGAACCCAAGGCAAATTGGTCTTGGGTTTTCCATTCACATCAACATATTCATATTCAGACTGGATGAGATTATCACACTGAGAACTCTTATTGCTTGAATACTTTGTCACAATAATGGGTTTGTCACTGAAAGCAGTACTAACTTTGTTAGCAGTACTAACATCATTAGCAGTACTAACTGGGTTAGCAGTACTAACTTTGTTAGCAGTACTAACTGGGTTAGCAGCATTATTTCTGTCAGCAGTACTATTTGAAGTAGCAGTACTAACAGATTTCTTTACTTTTGGAACCCAAACCTGGACAAAGTTGTTTGCTTTCTTTTTCTTTAAGTTACTCCTAGGCTTATTTGGAGTATTTTTCTTAGGATTAGCAAACTTATTCTGAGCATGAGATTTTATAGGTGCCCTATCCTCAACCATATGATTCCTTATTTGCTTCCTATAACCAACAGAATTTTGTATATTTCATTGAAAAATGATCCTTTTGTTAATAGGATTGAAATAACAGTGTTTGGTTAGGTTATTTAACTTGCCACAGATAAAACAAGGCTTTGGTCTGTTAATTTTTTTCAGATCAATTCCTTGTTTTAAAGCCCACTGATTATTTCTATTTCTTTGATTTCCCCTTATTTTATCATGTTGTTGGGGCTGATTCTTTTTACAAGTACAGGGATCAACAACAGTGGTTTTCATGTAATGGACTCCCTGTACCTTTCCCTTCCCTTTCTTAGAGGTCTCACCTTTTTCATTCTTAACAGTCTGTTCTCCAGACATTACTTTCTCACTCTTGACAAAAGGTTTACCCCCCCCCCCTTTCATTTGTCAGTATGTGCTTTTCTAAGGGAATATCTTTGTGGTCTTCCTCATTCTTACTCTCAGAGTCCTCTTCTTCAGAATCAGCTTCAACCACTACTTTGTCTAAAGGATCTACTTCAGTAGCTCCTTCAGGTAATTCCTTCTTGTCCTGTCTTTCTAAGAGATCAGAGGTAGGAGGAATATAGTTATTGTTGTATGGTGGAGGGGTGGTGTTGTAGCCTATTCCTCTTCTAAGTTTGTCATGGACTTGAGTTTTTAAAAGTGAGTCCATTACTTTAGAAGCATTGGAATATTTCTCAATGTCCAGCTTTGCTTTCTCAAAATCACCCATTATCTTCTCACATTCCTTTTCAGACTTTTTAAGCTTAACCTCTAACTGATTCTTCTCCCACTTCCAGTAGTTTGTATCATAAGAATGTTGAAGTTCATTAGCCTGGTATGACTTAATTTGTTCTTCAAACCTCTCAACAATCAACACATACTCTCTTCTATCTTTATCTAACCTTTTAAGGTCATCACACATACTCTGATTGTGATCCCTGTACTTTTTAACAGTTTCAATACAGGTTTTAGAGCAAAGATTAGATGTTACCTCTGTGGGAATATCAGTGCTTGCTAACTCTGAAACTTTAGCCATTAAAGCTTGATTCTGAACTGCTTCTTCTGCTTGGTCACTCCAATCAAATCCTATTCCTTCTTGGGAAACAAGAGCTTGAGAAGAGTTCCTACTGTTGAAGCTAGTGGACTGTGATGGTTGATGGTTGCAGCTATGCTATTGAGGCATTCAACTTCTGCATTCTCTTGCAAAGTGCCCCAGCTTGTGACACTTGTAACATTCAACCTTGGATTTATCAAATCCAACCCCATCTTATCTTATCTGAGCAAAGTTGTTCCTTCCAGTCATTTTAATGAATCTTTTTACCCTCATAGTCAGCATAGCCATCTGCCACTTGATATCCATCTCTTCCAGATCATCAGCATTTATCTGTTCTAAGTCATCATTAATTAGAGTGGAATTAGCATGACTGGCTAGAAAAGCTTCTAAAACTGAGTCATTGGATCCATCTTGCTTTGATCCATGGGCAGCACTAACTGATTCTGTATTGGCAGCAGAATCAGTAGAGGATGATAAAAGAGCAGCATTGTATGAGTATCCAGAGGGCCTCTTCTTTGCTTCTACCTCTACTTCAAACACCCTAAGGTCATTATAGAGGTCATCCAATTCCTTGTCCTCCAATTGGTCATTCTGTCTGAAGGAGACAGTGTACATAGTCTAATCATCACCAAGAGATCTTAGAAATTTTCTGTTAACATCATCTTGATCTATCTGGACACCAACAGTAGCCAATTCACCAAATAGCTTATTAAATCTATCAAAAGTTTGAGTCATAGACTCATTCTTTGTGGACATGAAGTTTTCATATTGCTGCTTCAGGATGGCCTTCTGATTTCTCTTGGTACTATTGGTACCAGAAAATCTTTTCTCCAGTGCATTCCATAGAATTTGTGCATCAGAACAGTTGCAGAATTGATGTTGGTACTCATTAGGAATAGCCAAAAGCAGAGTGCTCAAGGCTTTCATCTCTGTCTGCCTCATCTTCCTCTCTCCATCAGTCTTTGGTGGAGGTCTCTTTCCTTCTGCATCCATCTTTCCTCCATCTGAGGGACCATTCTCAATGATGTCCCACATTGAGAAGTCTGTGAGAAGAATATATTGCTTGATTCTGATCTTCCACATGTCAAACTCATTGCGTTTGAGCAAGGGAACTTTTGATACCAAAACGCTGTCACTTGAATTGTCCATGATTATAGATTTCTGAGTTTTCAAGCTCTGATACCACTTGTCAGGATCAAAAATTCTAAACAAGAATTTTAATACAAACTCAGAAACAATGTTAAAGAAGTTGCGGAAAAACACTTTAACAGAAAATCAATGGAACAATATATAGAACTCAAATCACAAGTTATATTAATTCAACTTGATGATTACACACTAAACCTCAATCTGTTGAACAAGCTCAACAGACGTTCTATACTTCTCTATAGAAAGGATCTAAACTATTCTTGAGGTTAATTCTCTCTTAAACAAAACTTATGAAAAAACTGTTAATTCTAACAAATACTTCTATACTATATATACAGATTTGATTACAAGATAATTATCAAAATAAAATTGATCTTCAGCATCAATACCATAATTATCTTTAGCCTTATCTCCAGTTCATCTTTATCTTCAAGTCATCTTTATCTTCATAAGCAGCACTAACCATTTTCAGCAGTATTAATCATCCAGCAGCATTAACATCCTCAGCAGTATTAACTATGCTTGCAGTAGTAATCTTCAGCAGTACTAACTACTAGCAGTACTAACTCTCCAAGCAGTACAAACTATTCAAGTAGCAGCACTAACTTTTCAAGCAGTATTAATTCTACTAGCAATTTTAAAATTACAAGCAGTAGTAATACCTTTCAACTAGCAGTAGTATCTATCCTTAGCATATTCAGACCGAACACTTTCATACACAAGCACAAACACACAGAAAATTTGTTTCTCTGTCAGAACGTTCATAGATTAACCATGTGTTATTCGATTATTGAATGGAAGTCCTGGGGAGTGAACATTACTCAAGCTTCTTATATAGTATATTCGTTGTACTCAGTAACTTTGTGTTACTGATAGGTATTTTAACAATTTCATACGTTGATTCAGGGTTACCACTCCTAATTTGTCTGAATTTGAAAAGATTCGGATGAATACATTTTATGAATTGACAGCAGACTGTGAATCTTTATTTCAGATCAGTTTAGGGGAGATTGTCTATTTTCCTACTTGGGGGAGATTGTTTCTGTTACTCATGAAGACTGTGCTTATTTGATCAAAAAAGGGGGAGATACTTCAAAGACAGAAATGACCTTGAAATGTTTTGATGATTCTTATTCTCAAAATTCATCAAAAAGGGGGAGATAATTCAAAGATTGCAAAGTCAGATCCGTTTTAAAGCGAAAGTCAACCAAGATGTTACAAAGGGGGAGAATATAAGGATGAGAAATTAAAGTCAGATGGTTGAATGTGATAAAGGGGAAGAAATAAAGTCAGAAAGTTAAGTCAAGAAGTGTTTCAAAGTGATAAAGGTTTGAAGACTTCAATGTTTTGTAAGGATATTCAAAAGCAATTATAAATCAAAAGGGAAGATTTTTTAAAAGCGCTATAAAAGATTGATCAAAGCTTCAAAGATTTGAAGATATCAAAGTTGCGAAAGATCATTTGTTGAAGATTTTTCTGATGAAAGAAGACCTAAAGATTCGTGTCAAAAAAATTTTAATCTTTAATCCAAAGGGGAAGATTGTTAGAGTTAAATTGTATTCAAGATTAAAAGGTCTTGTGTTGTAATTGTTTGTATTTGATTGTAAAGTCAAAGTTGTAAAAAGTCAACAATAGTCAAAAGTGTTGTAAAGTCTTAGAAAAGTCAAAATAGGATTAGTTGCTTTGTAATATTAGGAAGTATAAATAGGTTTTCCTTGTAAGTAAATACTTAAGGATTACTTGATATTGTGATATACGTTTGAGAGAGTTTCTAGAGAGGGAAACTGTTTGTAGAGGGAGAAAGTCAAGAATCAATTAAATAAACTTGTGATTCATGAATGAAATCTGTTTGTCTAGGACTTTCATAATTTCTTGCCATTTGCCTTTTTGTTCAGGAGAGAACTTGATTGGTTTATAGGTATAGAATTGTGAAGTTTCAGTTTTACTCTTGACTTTTTTCTTTAACTCCTTTTCCATTTCCAGAGAAGTTTTTGCTTTTAGACACATGTCAAGAAAATCAGGACATATTGGTACTTTTGATTTTTCTTAAGAATTGGAACAGATTTGTTTAAGATTCCAGAACCAATTATTTGTGTCTGTTTATGAATGACCTTATCTGGTGTAAAAATTATTTGTTCATCAACCTCTGAGTCAGAGTCAAAGTCAAGAAAGTCTCTTTTTACTCTGTCAGGGGTGACTACCTCTGAAGTTCTAGCAATCTCTCTGGGTTTAGAAACCTTGATTATCTTTTTCATGCAATAATTCTTTATAAAATCATATATGACATTTTCTTTGTAAACTCTTCTAATATCCTCTTCAAAAGTGGTTCTGATAATTTCATTTGTCTTTGGAGAGTACAAAGGTGCTTCTGGATCAAGTGTGCTTTGAGATTTGACTTCAGAGATACTTGCTTCAGATACCTCTGGTTCTTTAGTGTTGAAAGAATTAAATCTAAAGATTTCTTTAGGATCATTGCTCTGAGATTTTAAGAAATGATCTTTTGATGTTTCCACCTTTGATTCTAAGATAGGTTTTGAGTCTGTCTTAGTTTCAGAGTAGGAAGTGTTTCTGAAATTGAGAGCTCTGAGTTTTGATATTTCTGAGGTTTTAACTCTTTTGAAGATATTAGAATTATCCAGAGATGGATTCAGGCTTCTAGACCTTTCCAATACATAGAGTTGAAGATAATGATGTTTTCTTTTTTTCTAGTGAAAGGATCTAAATCATTGAATACTAAGCCCTGAGTATCCATCTGTGAATTAATCTTAATGTGCACATCTTGTGCATCTTGATAGCTTTTTAACTGAAGTTCTTTTCTTTCCAGAGATTGATGTAAAACTTCTCTTTCCTTTTGGAAAATATTTGTTAAGGCTATAGAGTTGAGCCTTCCATACTCTGATTTCTTAACTTCTTCTTCTTTAGCCTTTAAAACTTTCTCAAGCTCTTTGTATTTAGTAGAAAAAGAATTTTCTTTTAGTCTCTGAGATTTTTCATGATCAGATTTTTCATTGAAAAATTCTGAAAATGTATGATCCCAGTTATCAAGCACAATTCAATCAAGATCAAGATTTGACAATGATATTCTAAAGAGAGAGAGTAGAGAGAGAAATCACAAATCGTATTATTTCAATATATGACAATTACAAGTCTTACTAAGAACTCTCAAGATACTAAACTCTTATATACCATCACCCTTACAAACACTCACAAAGCTTTAAAACCACATGACACAAATGTTGACTTTTCTAGACTTTGACCATACATACTTTGACTTTACAAGACCTTGACTTTTCACATTAAATCTTGGATACAATTTATAAACTAACATTCTCCCCCTTTGTATTCAAGATTTAACAAAAATTTGACAAACGTCTTCAGCGCTTGATTCTTCAAATTTTGACTCTAACATCTTTAAACTTTGAAGCTTTTATAGGCTTTGAGTCAAATTTGACAAACATCTTTAAATTTTTGTTAAATCCTCAAGATTTTATAGTAATCATTGTATTTATAGGCTTGGTCTTATACTGTGCTTAGATAGTTTTATCTGTTGTATAAGCCAAGGGACTTAAATACCCTTGGCTTATACAACAGATAAAACTATCTAAGCACAATATAAGACCAACCCTATAAATACAATGATTACTATAAAATGAGACTTAACAATCTCCCCCTTAGTAATCATTGGCGATGTGGTCTTCAAAATTCATCTTCTAAATCATCACGGACCATCTAAGCGACTTTACGAAGAATCTTCTTGACTTAAAAAAAAAATCTTCTCATCATCTTTTAAACTCAGTTGTCTTTGCTACCTTGACAAGACTGAACCAGTTTGTAATAAGCTTGGAAGAACAATCGGTTCATCAGCTTGTGCTCTAGACGACACACCTCTTTTAAATGTACTTGAAGAAACTGTAGTGTCGGAGCTTGAACAGCAAATAGACAAGTTTAGTTTAAGAAATTTGAATCTTGAGCGAATCTTGATCAGCAGATAAACGTTTTAACTCTTTGTCTCTTTATCATCTCCTTAACTTCTCCCCCTCATGACCTTGATGATCTGGATCAACTTGGTCATGCAAATGTTGGAGACGAGACAACTTAAGATCTGCAAAATCAGAAAAAAGGAGAAAGAGGAGAGGTTTGCACGACACGTTGGTGGCGCAAAGTGCGTTTTGCGGTAGACGAAGGTGGCGCAAAGTGAGGTTTGCGCTACCAACTGTTGGCGCAAAGCAGACTTATACTCAGAAAAAATTTCACCTGTTAACCTCTTTGACTCCCCCTACACAAATGCACTAAATATGACAATTCAAGTTAGCATTCACATAGAGAATCAGATACTCCCCCTTGAAAACAGATATTATCTAATCAGAATATTCTCCTTTTTCACTCCCCTTGAATAATGCACAAACCCATTTATAAAGATATGAGAACACAAAAATGTAAACATCAATGTAGAAAGAAAGAAAAATATACTGAATATGTATTTTGAAACAACTAAACATATAAAATTTTAAACACTAAACAAATTAAATTTTATTAAGTAAAATATCACAGATTTATCCATCAAATGAAATCAAATATATGTTGTTGGATACAAATACAAGTTTCATTGCATATCAAGTTAAAACATGTTCAGTTTCAAAAACTTTCATCAATCTATTCAGTGTGCTAGCATGCGAACTTTGATTAGCTTCAAGAAAATGCAATTCTAAAAATATAATAGAGAATTTTGCATGTACTCACACTAAGCCATCAAAATTTAAGATTTTCACAAATTTATAGGTTTATCGCAACTCAAACATATTACCAAGTATCATGAGATGTGTGCTCATTGGCATCTTTTAGCATTGTGCACATTATCATCTTTTGAATCAAAAAGTTTGGTAAGTAAAGAATATGTCGTAAACGTAACTTTCTATCTGACCCTATTGCAGGATTTGGGTCAGCCGCTCCCAGACCAGTTGGCCTTAGGGGACTAGGTGTCAAGCACCCCTTGGAACTTACTCTCCCAGATCAGAAATGCTACATCGACACATCCTAAACCCATTCATACCAGTAGAACATGACTTTCGATCTGATTCTATTGCAGGATTTGGGTTCGATCACTCCCAGATCAATTGACCTTAGGGGACTAGATGACAAGCATCCCACAGAACTTACTTTCCCAAACCAGAAAGGTCACAGGTACAAACTTTTAAACTTAGAGATTTCTGATTTATAAGAATTTAATAAGCATCTCAATCACAAGGTTTTACATCTAAGTGCTTAGCCCATATTTTCATTACAATCCATAATTCAGACTTTTTAGGATTTCCAAGCATTGTAAACTATAAATATTCTGAATCACATATCTTTAAAGCAGAATGCAAAAGTTTCAAACATGTTGCTGACTTTTCGACTTTTAAAAGACTTGAAAGTTGAACATATAAAACTTCAATATTAACAAAGCAACTTGAAAAACTTATCCTAGACACACATTTTATTCAAAAGAAAGAAAATTTGTAAAGCTTTTTACTTTATAGAATAAAATTTCTAAATATTTAAACTTTTAAATTCAAATGCCGAGTTTGAAAAAACAAGACAAATGTAAAAAATTCGGCGAATTGATATTTAGTTGAGACAAAATAAAATTCAATAATATTATCTTCCACATAATGTGTAATAAATTTGTGTTTCAAATGAAAAAATTTGGGTTGTACAAATTCAAAAGTTAGTTTAACTTGCTCAGATTCAAGAAAAACATTTTGAGAAAACTGAAACAACATCAGAGTTAGAGATAAAATGCAGCGGAATAAAGTAGATGCACTCACAGTTTCTCATTTAGTCAGAAGCTAAAAGCTTTGAAGAACGAGTCCTAAACTGATTATGTTTAGAAGTCATAGTCCATTGAAGTACGGGTTCTAAGTTGAAGTACTTAGAAGCCATATTTCTCCTACTCCCCCTTGACATTAGATGCCTGCAACATAGAAGCAATTTGAGATTTTGGTACCCACTTGAATTTGGGCCCAGAAATGTTAGTTGCAGTTCTTATGGGGGAAAACTTGTAAGATTTAACACGAGAATCACAAGAAATATGATCAGACAAATAAGCACAACCATCAGAATAAGACAAAGCATTATCATCTGAACTAGAATCAGAGGAAGAATATGAGACATGTTTTGAAATTCGAATCATTTGCTTTATAGAGTATTTTGAAATTTTATTACAAGTAGCAAATGAATCACTTTTATAATTTTTGTCTACATATCTATCCTCTTCAGAAGCAGGTTCATCAGATGTCCGCTTGACTCTCCATAGCTGCTTTGTAGACTTGCTCAAAGTCCTTTCTGAAATATTAGAATCAGAAGAGTTAGAATTATCAGAAATGACTTTATCTTGTTTCTTTAACTTCTTTGACCTTCTTCTTTTACGCTTAGTTTTATAATAAGCATCATTGAGCGTAAAAGATTCATCAACAATTTTCGATTTAAGATTTAAATCAGAAGAAACAATTTTTTCTAAGGCACCCAATTGATCAAGCAATAAATCTGAACTAACCTTGGAGTCAGAAAAATTTTGAGAAAGGTTTTCAGAGTTTGGAAAATCCTTTTTGTTTTCTTGAAAAACAGAAGAATGGCCAGAAACAGAATCTAGATTTTGGAAAAAATAAATGTTCTTCAAGACTTGACGTCATGAAAGAAAGAATAACATCAGATTCAATTTCTTTTAAAATATTTTGATCTTCCATTTTATCTTCAAGATCAATGATTTTGCCTTCTAAAACTAATGGAGGAGTATATCTCTTAGAATCATAAAATATTGGAGAGATATTTTCCTTATCAGATTTAGTAGCATAAATATCAACAAAATCATTAGTCACTGAAGACTTAATGGAAGATATATCATTTAAGCTTTTTCGGCCTTTCCTTAATTCTTCAGGAAAATATTTAGCATTTTCACTTGTATAAACAAAAGAAATTTCCTTTTTCTTATTATTCATCCTTTTCTTATTTTCGATTTCTAATACTTGCTTTTCATTTATCCAATCAATTTTAAATTGAGGAGCATATTGAGCAAGTGTTAGATAATCGTATTTATATAAAGTTGGGGATTTTTCTATCGCATTGTTTAAACAATATGGATTTTCAAAATCAAGTCCACATTTTTCTTTTAAAGCCTCATCACTCCTTGGTTTATTTATGAAAATTGTTTGCTCAGATTGATTGCTTCGATATAACTTTTCTTCTAACTTATTTATTTTATCCGAAAATTCAACTTTTAATTTGGTCATTTCAGTCAAAGACTCAAGATAAGTCTTATTTTAATTTTCCAAATCATCCAATTTCTTTTGAAATATTTCTTTAGTATGAACCAAAATAGATTTTTCATCTTGCAAAGAAACTTCAATTTGTCAATCAAATCTGACTTTTCTGAATTTAAATTCTTTTCAGATATTAACTTCGAGCGAAGATCAGGTAAAGCAGTTATAATAATAGTCATCTGAGAAGAAATGAAGTTGTAATCAAACTCAGAAATTACCTCATCTTCATCAGTATCATCATCATCATCTGACTGATCATCTCCGATTAAGCACATTTGAGCAATTTCCACATTGTCAGCTTCATCATCGGAGTGATCAAGCCAGTACTCCTCTTCTACGAGCAAAGCTGTTCTATTCTCTCTTTTCTCAGCAAGTTCCATTTTCTTTCGATAGTATGCCGAATCCCGAACCTTCTTCACTCTACACTCTTTAGCGATGTGACCCGGCTTACCACAGTTGTAACAGGCAGCAGTTGTCTTTGGCTCGGGGACTTTGACTTTTGATCCAGAAGTGAAGCGAAGATTGTTGGAACCCGATCGAGGCTGGAACTTTTTCTGATAATGTTGAGAAAGAAGGATCATAGCTTTCTCGAGCGCCTCACCATCATCATCAGTGGCCCCGTCATAAGCATTATCAGACAATGCTTGTTCTGCCAGTTGTTTCGTGATGAGAGCAACTGGGTCCACTGATTTCTTGTTTATCTTGTCCAGTTTGGCCTTCTTCTTACTTACAATGCACTCATCTGTTAGCAGAATCTCGTACATCTCTTGGATTTGCATTGTAGATATTCTGACATCATTCCTCAATTTGTGACAAGATTTGTTCCATTCTAGTTGAAGTGAATTGAGGAATTTCAGATTTCTTTCAAGCTCAGTCTTTTCCACTCTAATTTTCCTCAGATCATTAATCACGGTGCAAAATCTGTCAAAGATAACCTTCAGAGATTCATTGTCCTTTGCCTTAAATTCCTCAAAATTATTCATGAAACGTGTCTGGCGTATTTGAGTAGCAACTGATGAACCAGGCATGATCTTTTCTAATTGAGTCCACATCATATTTGGATCATGCTTGAAAAAATCAATTCGACTGTAAATATAGTTAGGCAGTGCTAGCATCAAATTAGACTTTGCTTCTCGATCGGCTTTTTCACGTTTAATCCCTTCAGCAGTCAAAGGAGTGTCATTTTTAGGTCTGATGAATGGTCCTTCAAAGAATGACTTCATCATATTCTCTCCATTTGCTTGACGCTCAATGAAATTAATGAATCGATCTTGCCACTAGGTGAACTCATCTTCATTGATTAAAACTGGTGGACGAGTATCTGTTCCCAATTGCATCATAAGATCACTCTTGTAGAACTGAGTTTGAAATGCAAACTTGGAAGAATCCATTGGGACAGAAAAAATTTCTAAGTCTGGACTGATCTGACGCAAACTAGAGATTTGTGTGAGAAGCAGATGGCGCAAACGAAGATTCGCGTGAGCTGTGGAAGACGCAAATTAAGATTTGCGTGAGATGTTTATGACACAAATCAAACTTTGCGTGAGCTGTAAATGGCGCAAATGAACTTCTCTTGAAATGAGGATGACGCAAAGTGAACTTCGCGTGAGATGCTTAAGGCGCATACTAAGATTTGCGCTAACAGAGGAAGACGCAAAAAAATGTTTGCGTGATTGGATGTAGACACAAACGAGGATTTGCGTGAGCTGTTGTTAGCGAGAACTGATCTTTTCGCGATGCTGAGATGGAGCAAACTTAGCTTTGCTTGAGTAGGTGGTAGCGCAAAGTTTAACTTGCGCGAAAAAGAGGTGGCGCAAAGCTGAATTTGCGTGAGTCAGAAATATCGCAAATCTAACTTTGCATGAGAATAGATCTGTACTTGATGAAAACCTGAAATAAACTAAAACAAAATTAGGGAGAAATAGCGCAAAACAGATGAACTCGCGCAAACTAAATGATGAACTCGCGCAAACCACGATGAACTGGCACAAAGTTCAGATCTAGCGCAAACTTGATATAATCTCAGAAAAACTTCCAAATTTGATCACAAAACAAAAATAGATGAAATTTCTTGCACAACTTTGTTCGAAAATAACTTTCTTACACTTTGTAATACACACTTTCGATCAATAACCACAAATTTGAGAATTTGCAATCAGAACAGTACATAAAAACGAAATTTCAGAAATTCAAAGATCTTCAAAATTGACATATAAAACTTGATTTTCTTTTAAAACGATGTGAATCAAAGGGGTTCTACTAGAAAAATCGGATCCAACAAATCAATTTTCAAGAAAATTTGATCACAAAGAAGTCCGAATTTGATGAAAAATCCAAAAACGAGATTTTCTTGAAAAATTCAAGAAAATCGATCAAATTTTCATATTAATTCACAAATTCAGTATACGAAAAACAAATCTCTCAATCCTCTTAGATTTAGATTGGCTCTGATACCAATTGATAATCCAAGAATCTCTAAATCTTAGAGAGAGAAAGTAGATAGGGAGAGAGGCAATTGAAAGCTCTAAGTTGAATTGATATGGAATATGCGTGAACTACTTACAACAACCAAAGCCCAAAGGGACTTAAATACCCTTGGCTTATACAACAAATAAAACTATCTAAGCACAGTATAAGACCAAGCCAATAAATACAATGATTACTATAAAATCAGACTTAACAAGTCTTCATGATCTCTTTTGGTAAAGTATAAACATTATCCGCCAACTGATCTTGATAATAAGTCGTCAATTCATGAATGTATTTATCCGAATCTTTTCAAATTCAGAGAAATTATGAGTTGTAACCCTGAATCAACAGAAGAAAGAGTTAGGAATGCGTGTCAGTAAGACAAAGTTACTGTGTACAACGAATGTACAATGGAATGAGCTTGAGATGACGGTCACTCCCCAGGACTTCCATTCAATCATTGAAAAACATAAGGTATTTTCTATGAATTTTCTGACAGAAAAACAGATTTTCTGTGTGCTCGTGCTTGTGTTGTGAAAGAATTAGCACAATGATTGTTGTTTAGGCTCAAAATTATGTAAACCAATGAGACAATAATGGTTATACATAGACTCAATGTGCATGATAAAAGGGTCAAAGGTGGGGAAACTTTCCTTCTAGTTCAATATCAGTATCTTCCGAGTGAAGAACCAATAGCGTATGTGTTGCATCCCCATAAAATATGAAACATTCTCTTTTTAAGAAAAGAATGAGTAGTTGGTGGGGTGTTTGCAAGAGATGGGATGGTCTCACTACCTTTTTCAATGATGGTCACCAAAGAATGTGAACCAATCAGTAGATGTGGTTGCCCGGCTCAGAAAGATTTGGTGCAGAGTTTGATATTATTTTACTCTGTTCTCTCACTCTCATTCTTTTAAACATTAAAGCTCACTTCTAACCAATCTCTCTTTTCCATTTTACCTCTTCACAAACCAACACTCTATTCTTTTGACCCCTCTCCCCTCAATCACTCAAAGGATTACTTTTGGGGTAGGAAACACTGGTTATCGTGAATCCATGGAAATGCTGTTAAGCTCTCACATCGAATCCCATGTATTTTTCCTAAAAGAATAAGATGTTCAATGATTATCATCACATTTAAGCAGAAGAAATCTGTCAGGATCGAAACTCAAACAAGAAATTAAATAACACACTCAGAAACTTATGTTAAAGAAGTTGCGGAAAAACACTTTAACAGAAAATCAATGGAACAGTGTATAAAAACTAAAATCATAAGTTTATATTGCATAAAACTTAATGATTACACACAAAACCTCAATCTGTTGAACAGGCTCAACATACGTTCTATACTTCTCTATAGAAAGGATCTAAACTATTCTTGAGGTTAATTCTCTCGTAAAAAAAACGTATGAATAAATGTTAATTCTAACAAAGACTTCTATACTATATATATAGAGTTGATTACAAGATAATTATCAAAATAAAATTGATCTTCAGCATCAATACCATAATTATCTTCAGCCTTATCTCCAGTTCATCTTTATCTTCAAGTCATCTTTATCTTCATAAGCAGCACTTTCCATTTTCAGTAGTATTAATCATTCAGCAGCATTAACATCCTCAGCAGTATTAACTATGCTTGCAGTAGTAGTCTTTAGCAGTACTAACTACTAGCAGTACTAACCCTCCAACCAGTACTAACTATTCAAGTAGCAGCACTAACTTTTCAAGCAGTATTAATTCTACTAACAGTTTTAAAATTACAAGCAGTAGTAATACCTTTCAACTAGCAGTAGTATCCATCCTTAGCATATTCAGACCTAACAATCTCCCCCTAACTTAACTTTTCAGAATGAGAAGTTAAGTTCTTCAGTATAGGGTCTTCGTGATGCTTTCAACACTTCAGCTCTGTTGCCTAGATTTGGATCCAGTCCCAGACTTTGATTGATAACTCTTCTGACTATTATCCTGGCCATTTCTGAATCCTTTAAACATATCAGCTTTGCATTCAACATACCTTGCAACTTGGCTTTGCTGTGATCATAGATTTTATCCACCAGGTAGTACTCATGATAATATCCGTCAACAGTGATGACATAGACTCCACATCTTTAAACAACATCCAATTTTTTATTCTTTGGAATTTATTCTCCAGATGAAGATCTCTGACCACATGTTGAACTCTGCTAGGATCAAACATCATGCACAAGTACTCCATGGCTAATTTGATTAAGCTCATTTCAGCTCCTGTGAAGTCCTTTTCATACAAGCTCATTCCAACCTTGAACATTTCTTCTAAGTCTGATTTGGAACAACTTCTAATGATTTTTCCCCAAGTAGAGTAAATCTCATACTTGTCTCCTATCCTTTTAATCCTGAAGTATTTCTTCCTTTGATCTTCCAGGATATCCCAATAGATAATTTCAGGAGCTTGGACTGATATTGGATCAGCTTGTACAGGTTCTTCATCTGTCAAAGTCATGTACAAATGGACTTGTTCATTGCATTGTTGATTGGACTGTTCTGGATTCTGCTCTGGTTCTGCTGAAGGTTCTGCTTTTTCACTTTCCTTTTCCTTTTCAACTTCTTCCATTCTTGGCATCTTTGACTTTGGCTTGGTAGCAATAGATTTCTTTCTTTTTATAGCTCCAATCTGTTGAGCTAATGTCTCTTCTTGCTTAGCTTCTGCCTTTTCTTTAATGGGAGTGCCTTCTTCACTTTCAGGGAAGGGTTGTTGTATGATGAGATCATTCCTCTCTTTCATCTTCCTTTCAGCTTCTTCCCTTTGAGTGGAGTACCCTTTCATACTGGCCATCTCCTTCATATACATCTCCTCTATCCTACCAAAAGGCATGTTGGTAAACATTCCTTCAGGAACTCTAAGAGCTCCTTTCAGAAAGTTTATCATTTTCCTTCTCTCTTGATTAGCCAGGAAGGTCTTTGAAGGTTGTCTTTGTCTTTTCTTTAATGTCAGCCTTTGCCTTGAAGCCTTCTTTGTAACTATCTTGGCAGCAGCTGCAGCCTTCAAATTCTTTTGATACTCTACATGGAGCTTTATAGACAGATCTGTCTATCTGTTGCAGTTTGAGACTCTTCCTCTTGTGTTAATTCAGCTTGCAGCTTCTTGGCTAGCTCCTCGTCCAGCTCTATCTGTTTCTGCTTCTTTTGAAGTTTTTCAGACTCAACTACTTTCTCTTTTCCTTTCTTTTTGATTTCAGCCTCACTGATCTTTTTCTGTTCTGAACCTCCTTCTTTAATGACCACTCCCTTAGCCTTTTGAGTAGCCTTGGGAGTGTCATTCTTTGCCTTTAATAAAGTCACTGCAATTGCTATTTCCTCAATGGTCAGCCCTGTTTCTGTTGCAGCTTTCTCTGTTTCTACTACTGTTGTTACTACTTCTGGTGTAGTTACTGCTGCTGGTGTGGTTTCTACTTCTTTTTCTTTTTCTGTTGCTTTGCTACTTTCTGCTTCTGTACCCAACTCCCCCTCATATTTAGATTCCATTCCAACAGGACTTTGTTTCTCCCCTTCAGCTTGTCTCTCCCCCTTGTTGAAAGCATCTCCCCTTTTCTTCAATACATACTACTTTCTTTTCTTTTTCTGCACCAACCTCAGAACCATCTTCTTTAGTTTGGTAATCTGCACTTGTTGAGATAGAATCACCAGTTTCAACTCTTCTATATCAGCACCCTGTTTGAGGACATCAAGATTAATGTTTCCCATAGTATCCATCAATTCCTCATAGTTATATATGTCCTCACCTCCTTTGGGTGGGTTGTCCACCCTTGAAGGATCCTTGGATCTTTTAGTAGAAGTCTTCTGCCTAGCAGAAGCACCCTCTACCCCCTTGGTTTCTTGGCACCTGGGACCTTTGGATGATTGCTCACCCAAAGTTGCCATGGGGAAGGTCTTAGAGATGTTCACACTATCCTGCCCTGTACTTTGTGCAAAGACAGTAGTGTGAGCCTTACTGCCCATATGCTCTTCCTTCTCCTTATTGAGCACCTTCTTGGGGTTGACAGACACCCCTGTGGTTTCCCTTTGGATATTCTCTAATGGAAAATGCTCTATTAGAGGGCTTAAAGGCTTTGTGGGTGAAGGTACAAGAAGGGAAGGAACCTTCTTTACCTTTTTCCTTATATAAATTTTGGTGATGGGGGACGTGGGCTTTACAATAGGAATATGAGGAGGATTACTAGGATGGAATGGTGTGGGTAGGTCATCAGTTGGGTGGTCATATGTGGGTTGTGACCCTGATGCCTCACCATGGTAATGAGACATAACCATCATTGTAGAGAATAATGGTGTCTGTTGTCCAGAAAAGTCCTTGCTAGGCGTTTTCATGTTTGAGAATACCTTCCCTTTGGGAGGTTTTGGTACATACACCTCTTGAAAAGAGGGTAGATCCGTCAATTACTTTAGTATAATCTCATGTACAAACCTAGGATATATATAAAAGCTTTTGGATTTGGTATCCAGGATTGACTTTAAATCATTGAAAATCATTTGAGCAAAATTAAACTTTCTAGAGGTCGCTAAGCAGAACAAAGCATAAGCTAAGGTACTGCTAAACTCACTCCATCTAGTTGTTTTTCGTGAAATGCAATGTTGTAGGGTATGAACAAATAATCTCTACTGAGGTGAAAATCTGTTCTTGTAAAATTTGAAAACATCAGTAGGACCTTCATACCCTATTTGACTAAGTGCAGCAAAGAGATCTTCCTTAGGAAGAAAGGTAATACCTGAGGCATCATCTATAAGTAGATGGATGCGAATACAGCCTTCTGTGATGGTCAGGGGTTTATCACATACCCTTGCTTTGATGACCTGATTGCCCTCTTCATATTGAATAGCAGCATTGGCCCAGAACTGTTTTTGATGTTCCACATAGATTGTGGGATTTACAGTTAGAGCGTGGGCGATATGTGAGGATTTGAGGAAATCCACTATGGCATGGAAACCTTCAGCTTGCTTTGGTTTCTGTAACATGGCGAGCTCGTTGTGTTCATCAAAGAATGCTCGTCCTGCCATCGTTCTGATTGATTCTAGGGTTCGAATCGTGACTAGGGTTGACACTGGTAAGCAAGAAATCGAGAGAGAGAGAGAGAAAGAGACGCAATGGAAGTTCAAAGAGCCGTTTGTATTTTGGCGGTCACACAGGGTATTTATAGGTGGAGGATTTCAGTTAGAAGCAGTACTAAGTACCCTAGCAGTATTAACTAACTCGCAGTATTAACTCATATTAGCAGTAGTAACACACACTGGCAGTACTAACACAAAATAACAGTATTAATACAAACCAGCAGTAGTAACACTGATTAGAAGTATAAATCAGGCAAGCAGTAGTAACTTTGCACTGGCAGTATAAACCACCTAGCAGTAGTAACCATACTTAACCATTTTTGAAATGTTATCATGAGTAATATAGCGAGCAATATTAACTTAATTAGAAGTACCAAGTATCCATTTGAAGCAATCTGAAACACTGAAACACACAAGGTTAGCAGCACCATGCACAATACAATATGAGAAAGTAGACAAGAGGGAAACTATACAGGTACTTGAGTCCAAAGATAATAGGATTATTCGGAGTTTATCATGCCCACACTTGTGACCAAAAATGTGAATCTACCCACATCAAAAGATTTAGTGAATAGATCAGCAAATTGGTTACTTGTATGAACTTTCACAACCTGAATTAGCTTCTTTTCATTGCAGTCTCTGATAAAGTGATACTTGATTTCTATATGCTTTGTTTTGGAGTGATTGACAGGGTTATTAACAATGCTAATAGCACTGTTGTTGTCTATGAAGATTGGAGTGTGAAGAAAAGTCATACCATAGTCCAACATTTGATTCTGAATCCAGAGTACTTGTGAACAGCAGCTTGCAGCAGCTATATACTATGCTTCTGTTGTAGAGGTGGACACTGTGGTTTGTTTCTTGCACTGCCATGACACCCAAAAACTGACATCCCCCTGAAGTTGACTTTCTATCCAAATTTGCACCACCCAAGTCACTGTCTGAATAAGCAAGTAGGTCAAATGGTGAGTCATGAGGATACCAAAGACCTAATCTAGGTTGGCCTTTGAGATATCTGAATATCCTCTTGACTGCTTGAAAGTGTGACTGCTTAGGCCTTACTTGAAATCTTGCACACACACAAACAGGAAACATGATATCTGGTCTTGAAGCAGTGAGATACATGAGGGAGCCAATCATGGATCTGTAGTGATGAACATCCACATCCTCCCCCTCAAGATCTGCAGTGATCTGTTTGTGTGTCTCCATGGGTGTGCTTGCAGGCTTTGAATCTGAGAATCCAAACTTATTAAGAATGTCTTGCACATACTTGGATTGGCTTATAAATATCCCATCTTTCTTCTGTTTGACTTGTAGGCCAAGGAAGAAGGTAAGTTCACCCATAGAACTCATCTTGAATCTCTTGTGCATCAAATCTTCAAAATCTCTGCATAATTGATCTTTTGTGGATCCAAAAATAATATCATCCACATAGATTTTCACTATTAGGATGTCCTTCTTCTTCCTTTGAATGAACAGAGTCTTGTCTATGATCCCTCTTTGAAAACCATTTTCCAAGAGATAGGTAGACAGAGTGTCATACCATGCCCTTGGTGCTTGATGTAGCCCATAGAGTGCCTTCTTCAATTTGTAAACTCTGTCAGGATACTTTGGATTCTCAAATCCTGGAGGCTGACAGACATACACTTCTTCTTCAATTTTCCCATACAGGAAAGCACTCTTTGCATCCATCTGATAGACCCTGAACTTCATGAAAGAAGCATAGGCTAAAAATAGCCTGATTGCCTCTATCCTTGCCACTGGTGCATATACCTCTTCATATTCAATTCCTTCTTCTTGAGTATACCCTTGTGCCACTAATCTGGCCTTGTTCTTTATTACTATTCCTCTCTCATCTTTCTTGTTCCTGAAGATCCATCTTGTTCCAATTGCTCTGTGTCCTTTTGGAAGATCCACCAGATCCCATACATCCTGTAGCACAAACTGCAGTAGCTCCTCTTGCATTGCTTCTATCCATCTTGGATCCTTCATTGCATCATATGCCTTTTTGGGTTCAACCTGTGGTAGAAAGCAAGATAATAAACCTGATTGTAGGCCTTTCAATCCCCCTATCTTGCTTTGTTGCCTTGTGATCATTGGAGAATTGATGTCACCAATCACTAATTGAGGAGGATGATTCTTCTGAGTTCTTGTAGCATTGACAGCCTCTTCATTAAGATTGGCTTCAAGATTGGTGTCATTCTTTTCTAGAGTGCTTCCACCATATACTGAAGAATCATCATCTGTGTAATTCTCTTCCAAAAATGGCATCTCAGGACTTTTGATTCTTGAATTTGAAGGTTGATCTTCATTTTCACCTCTGTCCTCTTCATTCTGATCTGGTTCATTGTCCTTTGAATTTGAAGACTCTTTCTTATCTTGGTCAAAGAATTCAACAGGATCTGCAGTAGGGGTTGGGAACAACACAAACTCTTGTCTTTGTACTTGTACTTGTTCTGTCCCTGTTCCTGCATTATGCTCATTACTGAAACCCAAAGAATTAGACAGTAAACCAATGTCAAATAGCCAATTAGGACCTGAACCAAGTTGATTTGGTGTGTTCTCATTACATTTGACATTGTCACTTTCCTCAATAATCCTAGAAGAGGTGTTAAAAACTCTGTAGGCCTTACTTTGAGATGAATATCCAACAAGAAACCCATCCTCAGTTTTGCTATCAAACTTACCTAAGTGAGTTTTGGTATTGAGAATTGTACAAGGACACCCAAATGGTTTGAAAAATCCAATAAAAGGTTTCTTCTTTTTAAAAAGCTCATAAGGTGTATTGTCTTGGGATTTCACTACTAGAACTCTGTTTTGAACATAGCAGGCAGTATTAACTGCTTCTGCCTAAAAAGTAATTGGAAGTTTTGAGTCTGCCAACAGAGATCTAGCAGCTTCTATCAGAGTCCTATTTCTCCTTTCAGCAACACCATTATGTTGAGGAGTCCTAGGAGCACTGTATTGTCTCTCAATGCCCTTTTCCTCACAAAAGCTGGTTAGGTCATTGTTTTTAAATTCAGTTCCATTATTAGACCTAATGACTTTGACTCTTAGATTTGTTTGGTTTTCAACTCTAAGAACAAAGGATTTGATCAGTCCACTTGTCTCATCCTTTGTCCTTAGAAAATAGACCCAAGTGAATCTAGAGAAATCATCAACAATAACCAAGCAGTAGGATTTCTTACCAATACTCATCACATTTGTAGGGCCAAATAGATCCATATGCAGTAAATTAAGAGGTGAAGAAATTGTATTTATCTCTTTGGACTTATGAGAAGTTTTGTGCTGTATGCCTTTAAGACATGCAACACAATGATCATGACATGAAAATACCTTTTGTGGCAAACCTCTTACAAGGTTGTTTTTCACAAGTTTATTCATTGTTTTAAAGTTCATGTGACACATCCTTCTGTGCCATAGAGATCATTCATCCACTGAAGCTTTTGAAAATAAACAATTTAGAGATGAGTCAGAAACTACACTCTCCAAGTCTAAGCAATAAACATTGTCCTTCCTAGGAGTTCTAAGTAGTATCATGCTTTCATCAACTACCTTGAACCTTGGAGCAAGGATAATACATTCAGTATCATTGAATAGTATGCTATGTTTCTTGTCACAGACCTGTGATACACTTAACAAGTTGTATCTCAATTGCTCAACATAGTATACATCCTCAAAGATCATCTTACCTTTTGACACATTACCTTTTCCACTTATCTTTCCACCTGCTGTATTATCACCAAAAGCAACATGTCCTCCATCAATTCTTTTGAAGTTTTGAAGGCAGGCCATGTTACCTGTCATGTGCCTGGAACAACCACTATTAACATGCCAAATGCTCTTCCCTTCAGCTGTTGGTTGCCCTGCAGATTTAATAAAGGAGTTAGTTTTTCATAGGAACCCAAGCCAAAGTGGTCTTGGGTTTTCCATTCTCATCAACATATTCATATTCAGACTGGATGAGATTATCACACTGAGAACTCTTATTACTTGATTACCTTGTCACAATAATGGGTCTGTCACTAGAAGCAGTACTAACTTTGTTAGCAGTACTAACATCATTAGCAGTACTAACTGGGTTAGCAGTACTATCTTTGTTAGCAGTACTAACTGGGTTAGTAGTAGTATTGCTTGCAGCAGCATTATTTCTGTCAGCAATACTATTTGAAGTAGCAGTACTAACAAATTTCTTTACTTTTGGAACCCAAACCTGGACAAAGTTGTTTGCTTTCTTTTTCTTTAAGTTACTCCTAGGCTTATTTGGAGTATTTTTCTTAGGATTAGCAAACTTATTCTGAGCATGAGATTTTATAGGTGCCCTATCCTCAGCCATATGATTCCTTATTTGCTTCCTATAACCAACAGGATTTTGTATATTTCTTTGAAAAGTGATCCTTTGGTTAATAGGATTGAAATAACAGTGTTTGGCTAGGTGATTTAACTTGCCACAAATAAAACAAGGCTTTGGTCTATTAATTTTTCTCAGATCAATTGCTTGTTTTAAAGCCCACTGATTATTTCTATTTCTTTGATTTCCCCTTGTTTTATCATGTTGTTGGGGCTGATTCTTTTTACAAGTACAGGGATCATGAACAGTGGTTTGCATGTAATGGACTCCCTGTACCTTTCCCTTCCCTTTCTTAGAGGTCTCACTTTTTTCATTCTTAACAGTCTCTTCCCTAGACTTTACTTTCTCACTCTTGACAAAATGTTTACCCCCCCCCCTTTCATTTGTCAGTATGTGCTTTTCTAAGGGAATATCTTTATGGTCTTCCTCATTCTTACTCTCAGAGTCCTCTTCTTTAGAATCTGCTTCAACCACTACTTTGTCTAAAGGATCTACTTCAGTAGCTCCTTCAGGTAATTCCTTCTTGTCCTGTCTTTCTAAAAGATCAGAGGTAGGAGGAATATAGTTATTGTTGTATGGTGGAGGGGTGGTGTTGTAGCCTATTCCTCTTCTAAGTTTGTCATGGACTTGAGTTTTTAAAAGTGAGTCCATTGCTTTAGAAGCATTGGAATATTTCTCAATGTCCAGCTTTGCTTTCTCAAAATCACCCCTTATCTTCTCACATTCCTCTTCAGACTTTTTAAGCTTAACCTCTAACTTATTCTTCTCCCACTTCCAGTAGTTTGTATCATAAGAATGTTGAAGTTCATTAGCCTGGTATGACTTAATTTGTTCTTCAAACCTCTCAACAATCAACACATACTCTCTTCTATTTTTCTCTAACCTTTTAAGGTCATCACACATACTCTGATTGTGATCCCTGTACTTTTTAACAGTTTCAATACAGGTTTTAGAGCAAAGAATAGATGTTACCTCTGTGGGAATATCAGGGTTTGCTGACTCTGAAACTTTAGCCATTAAAGCTTGATTCTGAACTGCTTCTTCTGCTTGGTCACTCAAATCAAATCCCATTCCTTCTTGGGAAACAAGAGCTTGAGAAGAGTTCCTACTATTGAAGCTAGTGGACTGTGATGGTTGATGGTTGCTAGTATGATGTTGAGGCATTCCACTTCTGCATTCTCTTGCAATGTGCCCCAACTTGTGACACTTGTAACATTCAACCTTGGATTTATCAAATCCAACCCCATCTTCTCTTTTCTGAGCAAAGTTGTTCCTTCTAGTCCTTTTGATGAATCTTTTTACCCTCATAGTCAGCATTGCCATCTCCCACTTGATATCCATCTCTTCCAGATCATCAACATTTATCTGTTCTAAGTCATCATTAATTAGAGTGGAATTAGCATGACTGGCTAGAAAAGCTTCTAAAACTGAGTCATTGGATCCATCTTGCTTTGATCTATTGGCAACACTAACTGATTCTGTATTGGCAGCAGAATCAGTAGAGGATGATAAAAGATCAGCATTGTTTGAGTATCCAGAGGGCCTCTTCTTTGCTTCTACCTCTGCTTCAAACACCCTAAGGTCATTATAGAGGTCATCCAATTCCTTGTCCTCCAATTGGTCATTCTGTCTGAAGGAGACAGTGTACATAGTCCATTCATCACCAGGAGATCTTAGAAATTTTCTGTTAACAGCATCTTGATCTATCTGGACACCAACAGTAGCCAATTCACCAATTAGCTTATTAAATCTATCAAAAGTTTGAGTCATAGACTCATTCTTTGTAGGCATGAAGTTTTCATATTGCTGCTTCAGGATGGCCTTCTGATTTCCCTTGGTACTTTTGGTACCATAAAATCTTTTCTCCAGTGCATTCCATAGAATTTGTGCATCATAACAGTTGCAGAATTGATGTTGGTACTCATTAGGAATAGCCAAAAGCAGAGTGCTCAAGGCTTTCATCTCTGTCTGCCTCATCTTCCTCTCTCCATCAGTCTTTGGTGGAGGTCTCTTTCCTTCTGCATCCATCTTTCCTCCATCTGAGGGACCATTCTCAATGATGTCCCACATTGAGAAGTCTGTGAGAAGAATATATTGCTTGATTCTGATCTTCCACATGTCAAACTCATTGGGTTTGAGCATGGGAACTTTTGATACCAAAACGCTGTCACTTGAACTGTCCATGATTATAGATTTCTGAGTTTTCAAGCTCTGATACCACTTGTCAGGATCGAAACTCAAACAAGAATTTAAATAACACACTCAGAAACTTATGTTAAAGAAGTTGCGGAAAAATACTTTAACAGAAAATCAATGGAACAGTGTATAAAAACTCAAATCATAAGTTTATATTTCATAAAACTTAATGATTACACACAAAACCTCAATCTGTTGAACAGGCTCAACAGACATTCTATACTTCTCTATAGAAAGGATCTAAACTATTCTTGAGGTTAATTCTCTCTTAAACAAAACGTATGAATAATTGTTAATTCTAACAAAGACTTCTATACTATATTTACAGAGTTGATTACAAGATAATTATCAAAATAAAATTGATCTTCAGCATCAATACCATAATTATCTTCAGCCTTATCTCCATTTCATCTTTATCTTCAAGTCATCTTTATCTTCATAAGCAGGACTTTCTATTTTCAACAGTATTAATCATTCGGCAGCATTAACATCCTCAGCAGTATTAACTATGTTTGCAGTAGTAGTCTTCAGCAGTACTAACTACTAGCAGTACTAACTCTCCAAGCAGTACTAACTATTCAAGTAGCAGCACTAACTTTTCAAGCAGTATTAATTCTACTAGCAGTTTTAAAATTACAAGTAGTAGTAATACCTTTCAACTAGTAGTAGTATCCATCCTTAGCATATTCAGACCCAACAAAATCATTTGCCAGTATATGTATGCTCATCAAAAATCATAATGAAATTTGAGCATTTTAAGCATTTAAGATTTCTCAAAACTTTGTATGAATGAATAATCATGAAAGAATAGAAATGTTTTGAGAATCTGACAATGATTAAGATCAGTGCAAAGTTCATGAAGAATAATATTTTGGGAAATAAAAGACGTAGGATGTTTATATGAACAAAATATAAACATATATCAATGAAAGCACATGTAATAATGAAATGATGTCTGATTCAAACAACAATGAATAACAAATGGGTGTATTACCATAGAAAGATTAAACTTTTGATACATGGTAATAACAAGTTCAAGAAATGTACTGAACCGGTGTGTGTATGAATACTTGCTAGTATAAAGATATGACAATTACACAAGTATTTGTCATTAGAAACATACGGTCAGATATGCATTAAAGTATCCAAAAACATTTTAAAAAATCACACTTCTCAATTCATGAAAACATTTTAAGAATATGAAGTGGTTTGAACATTTAAGAAAATGTTTTTCATGCTTGAATGTTGTTCTTCTTTCAAACAATCAGAGATTAAGATCAAAAGATACTTACATTTTAGCTCCCCCTCAAATCAGGATAAAATGATTTAGGTCAGATAAGCCCCCTCTGGATATTTGCAAAATATCCTTGTCTTAAACATGAAAGACCGAGTCCTAAACTATTGTGTTTAGAAGTCTAAGTCTTTTAACATTAAAGACCAGGTCCTGATCTATTGTAATCAGAAGTCATTGCTCTTTAACATGAAAGTACGGGTCTTGAACTGAAATATTCAAGAGCCAAAAATCCTTAAACATTAATCCGAGTTCTGAATTACTAGGATTTAAGTAAATTCAGAAGTCATTGTTCTTTCTCCCCCATAAACCTTGGGTGCCTGCAACACAGATTTAGCTTTTGGTACCCACTAGTATTTGGGTCCTGATGTGTTAGTTGCAGTTCTTTTGGGGGTAACATAATAAGAACCATACCAGTAATCAACAAGATTATTACTTTCAAAGTCATTTTCTCCACAGTAAGAACAACATATATTCTTTTCAGCCAACCTGATAAGATGATTAGCAGAGTAAATTGTATCAGGTTTACCAAAAGATTTACCTTTATGAGCTCTGTTCTTTTTGGCATTGGATCTGAAGAACCTTTAACTCTCCAGACCACCTGTCCTTTGTTTGAATGCTTTCCAAGAGATTTGACATAGAAACTCGTTGGACTATCAACAAATTTGTCATAGAATAGATTAGATGGACGGGATCTAATTTGATTTGACATTGTTTGGTTTGACACTTTTCTTTTTGAAAACATTTTTCTCATGAATAGAACTAGAAGCAGTTTTGAAAGAACAAACTAATTCTGTTGAATTGTTAAGAGGTGATTGATTAATCACATCAGCAGAAACTTTATCTGACAATTCAACATTTGCAGCTTTTAAGTTCTTTATCTTTTCGGATAGAATGTTCCTTTCAGCAGTAAGTGAGCCAAACTGTTGTTTCAAATCAGATCTAGCCATCTGTTCTTTCAAAATGTCTGAAGATAGAACAAATATCTTGGATGTGAGCTTAGATATTTCAGATTCAAAGATTTGACGTTCTTGTTCAAAATATTTTTCTAAGTTCTTGTTTTGTTCAAAAATATCTTTGAAAATCTCAACATTTCTCTTTTCAACATTTTTCTTTTAAGTTTCAAAAGACTTTTTCTTTTCTTGAAAAGTTTTTCTTTCTTTATCAAGTAAGTCTTGCAGAACTGAGATTTGTTTGGGAAGTTCAACTGTTTTGTCTTCAAGAACTTTTCTTTCTTTAGCAAACGTGTCTCTTTCTGTATTAAAGATCTTTTCAAATTCTGACACTTGCTTCGAGAGTTTAAGACATCTTAGCTCAAGATCATTTTTCTCTTGGATAGCTTTCTTTGAAAAGTTAGACATCTTTTGAATATAATCTTTCTTCAAATTTGCTTTTTCATTATCTGCTTGGTGGCTTTTTATAAAATCAGCATTCTTTGTTTCCAAAGCAGATATCTTTTCTTCAAAAGCCTTAAACTTTTGTTGAAGCTCAACTGATTCAACTTGCAGTTCTGATGATTTTTTCTCAGTTGTCTTCAGTTGGCTTTGAAGATTCATTATCTTTCTCTCTTTTAGCCTTATTTCTTTCTCACATGTCTCAATAATATTCTCTTTTATTGCAATATTTTTCTCCTTCTCTTTAATTTCTTTCTCTCTTGCTCTGATGATACCTGCAAAAGCAGATTTAAAATGATTAGCCCATTTTGCACAATCAGGAGTTTTATCAAAATTTGACAATTTAGATTTAAGCTCATTGATCTGTTTTAGAAGATCTGAATTCTGATCTTTCAGTTTATCTCGTTCAGCTTCTATTGCCGGTGTCTCAGGCATGTACGTGATAGCACAATCTCTCCCTGATAAAACAGTAGACATTTTGATATCTGAAAAAAAATTATTTGAAAATGGTCATTAACAAAAATCAGAAAATTATGATCACTATCCGAAATATGTCCCCCTCCGCAGATTTAGCACGGAGGTCCAGCTACCTGGTTAGCGGGTGGGGTCAAGGGGCAACGCCATTGCGGGGTCGAGGGGCAGTGCCCCTAGAGATTTTTTTTTCTGACATATTAAATGTATGCTGGAAATGATCGTTCCCAAAATATTCAGATAAAAATTTGACTTGAAAATCAAACTTGAAAAACACTTGAAAATTTTTGAAAAAGTTTTCTAAGTCTAAAACTCACAAACCAAATGAACTTATAGAACACTGTGTACACCACTTCGCGCAGAAAGGCTTATGCGCATTTCAACTTCGCGCAGAACACTAGGTGCGTGTTTCAGGTTCTCTCATAATACTACGTGCGCGTTTCAGGGTTCGCGCAAACAACGTTATGCGCGTTTTGGCTTCTCGCAAGGTAGGACGTGCGCGTTTTGGTTCCTTTGCGCGTTTTGATTCCTTTGCGCGTTCTATACTTACAAACTTTTCGACACTCTAAGTTCTCGCAAAACACAAACTCGCAGTCTATAAAAACTCGCAGATCAAACTTACAAACTAAACTCGCTAACAGCTTCGTGCGTGTTTATACTTCTCGCATACAACACTTAGCGCGTTTTGGACACGAACTCGCAGAAAATTAGATAACATCTCAAATCTTCTTCGTGCGTGTTCTTCACTTTGAAGTTTGTGCAAAGTCTGAATCTTCTGTGTTCTTCATATGTGTTCAAGAATTCGATCTGAAATCTTTAATACCTGCAATCATAACTTGAGAATGCACAGGATTGATCGAAATAACAATAGGAACACATTTCTAACACTAATTTTAGGCTAAAAACAACAAAATCATATGAAATCAAATCAAACAGTGTTCGAACTGTTTCAAAACCGAAAACTGCAAAAAATCAAAATTAAGTGCCAAAAGGTGCGAATTTCGTGAAACAATCTAAACAAGAATCATTCTGACACATAAATCGAACATTATGGCTTCATTTTCTTACACTAAAAGCAATTTATCACAAAAGATTTGATCGAACTGATTTTCCAAAAACGTTTTGCGTGAAATTCAAATTTTGTAGAATTGATCAGATCAAGTATATCAAAATCAATCTGAATAATTTTGGTTTCGCTCTCATACCAATTGAAAATGTATGATCCCAGTTATCAAGCACAATTCAATCAAGATCAAGATTTGACAATGATATTCTAGAGAGAAAGAGTAGATAGAGAAATCACAAGTCGTATTATTTTAATATATGACAATTACAAGTCTTACTAAGAACTCTCAAGATACTAAACTCTTATATACCATCACCCTTACAAACACTCACAAAGCTTTAAAACCACATGACACAAATGTTGACTTTTCTAGACTTTGACCATACATACTTTGACTTTACAAGACCTTGACTTTTCACATTAAATCTTAGATACAATTTATACACTAACAAATTCTTTCTTTTCTGATTCCAAAAGGTCCTTTTCTCTTTTGTAAAACATCAAGTCTTTTGTGACTTGTTTTCTCTTTTCTTTTTCCTCAACGAGTTTTTGCTTTAAGCTCTGAAATTCATCTTTTAATTTAAGTACATCCATTTCAAGTTCACTCTCAGAAGTAGATGGAGAATTAACCTTTTCAAAGTGGTCCTCTGATGATCCATCAGTATGATCTCCATCAGCTATTGCCATGCCACAAAGGTTGGTTGGCTCTTCTTCTCCATCACTTTTTGAGTCTGAAAGCCAATCTTCCATTTCTGCTACAAGTACCCTTTCTCTGACATTGTACTTGTATTTTTTCTTTTAGTAATCCTGATCCTGGATCAGTCTACCTCTACAGTTTGTAGAAAAGTGGTATGGTTTTCCACATCTAAAGCATCTTCCACCATTCTGATTTGCTGGAAGAGCAACAACTGCTTCTGTCTTTTGAGGTTGAGGTTGGAAGTACCTCTGAGGTTGAGGATATTTCTGTTGAAATGATTGATGAGGTCTTGTTTGTTGAACAACTTCATGATGGTTGTATTGATTACCCTTTTGATCACTATGCAGAGTGGATATGGGTTCTTGATGATATTCAGCTTTATGAAATCTTCTTTCTTGATTTCCTCTTCTTTTATCATCATCTCCTCTTCCTTCAAACACTTTATTACCAAATTTCTTGTTGAATTGATGAGTTATCAATGCAAGAGATTTAGCAAAAGCATATATATCTTCATCAGAGTCTGAGTCTGAGAGCTTGTCATCTTTAGCAAGCATGGCCTTTTTGGATTCTTTTCTTGAAGACTTCTGTTTTGAATTTTTTGATTCTTCATCATGACATTCTTTTGAAACAACTTTTTCCTTTGACATTAATGCAAGAGGTCCACCTAAAGAGGTCTTGGTCTTTTGTTTGACAACTTCCTTTTCTTGGGCTACAAGTGTGCCATAAATGTCAGTTAACGACCATGATTCAAGGTTTTGATTGTCTTGAATTGACATGGACAGTTGTGACCATTCTTCATTTAAGCTTTTTAGGAAAAGTACATTATTCTCCTCTTTAGTCCTTGAGACCCCAAACTTCTTGCGTTTATTAATCAAGATGTTAAATCTGGAATAAGTTTGGTGCAATGTTTCTTCAGGTTATACTTTAAAGTCATGGTATTCATTAATGCAAAGAGTTCTTTTGTTTTTATGAGTTTGAATGCCACCTTCTAGTTGATTTAACAACTGATCCCAAATTTCTTTTGTTATCACCCAAGAATCTAGTTCTTGGAAGATATCATTGGGGATGGCCATTATCAACAGTCTAACAGCTTTAGAATCATTTTCCATCATTTTTTGTTTCTTCTTCAGTGAAGTTTGAAGTTTTCTTTTCATAAAATGCAGGTATTTCAGCTTTAGTTGTAGTAGCAGGAACTATAGGTACCAAAACCATTGGTTGGTGAGGTCCTTCATTGACAGATCTCATTAGATCTTTATCCATTCCTTCGAAAAAGTTGACCATATGATCTTCCATTGGGGATATTCATCCCTCAGAAGAGTAGGAGGTTTTGTCAAAGATCCAGCTGTATATATGGCACTTATATTGGAGTTCGCCATATTTGCAAAGAAGAAGATGATGTTTTGAAAAGATGGTGCTTGAAAGAGGATCTTTTACCAAAGTGAAGTACAGTGAGTGATTTTCAAACCTGGAGCATATAAGGTTCTTGAATAAACAAAAGTTTATATGAACATGCACAAATTATGAAAACTTGAATCAAAAAGACAAAAATCTATCCGAGTACATAGATATGATCTTGTTAGTTTTAAGAGAAACATATAAGCTCTGATACCAATTGGTGGATCCCAGATTTAGTCTTTTAACAATGATATAAAGACATAACAATAATAAGAAAACGGAAGCAAATAATGTTTAAATCAAAGCAAGATTCACACACACAATAATAAGAAGATATATCCAAAATATAAGAACAATGAATATTCACTTGGATAATACAAGTAGATTATCAAGAACACCTAAAAAGGTGGTTTAATCTTACAATATCTTCTTGAATACTTTTCAATATAAAGAAACAATTTTTTTACAAGTTAGTAAAGACAACACACTTATAGCAATGGGATGCACGTCTTATTTATAGGACCATAAAATTAACAGTATACTTTCATAACACTAAAGACATGCTTGAACAGTGTCTTACCTAAAAGGTAAGCTCAAGACATGCTTGAATAGTAACCTATCTAGAAAGGTAAACCTTATCACTAAGTGATGTGTCTTCTGTTCTTGTGTCAACACTTGTAGAATTCTTCATCTTGATCTTCAAAGAGAATGTCCTCAGAGCTTTGACATAGACCTCTGATGAAGCTATCTCTGATATCTTATCGGCTGAAGTGTATATCTCTGAACTGACTTTAGAGGTAGACTTGGCTTTCTTCTGCTGAATTTCTCTATCTCTGGAATGGACTTCAAAAACAAGCGTGCTCTCTGAAGTCTATCTCTGAAAGTCCTCTGGAAAAAGACTTAAATTATTTTCAATACTTTTACATATCAGAATTGGGGCTAACATATATCCTTACAGTTTATTTTTTTCACCTTTAGCATATTAAAAATACATTATCATAGATCAACTAAAACACATTAAAAACACGTTTCATTCTTATTATAAATTACACCTTTATCATTTTTTCATCAATATTTTCAAAATAAGCTTAGTTTTGAATATTTATTGATTTAGTAGTATTATAAAATAGAATAAATACGTACTAATTTTACTATATATATCTACAGCATATCGATAAACATTTGTGACGGTTATTGTAGAAAAAAATCAGGTATACAAATCTATACATATATATATATATTAGATTTATTCAAAATTTATAACCAGATACATTGTAAAGGTATACAACTAAATCAGTATGGACAAAAAGAAAACAAAAATGAAATATGATTGATTTATTTTTAATGGAAGGTATACAATTTTCCGGTTACACAATTCACCTTTATTAAGCACTAGAACTACTAATGACATTTATAAAGTATTTTCTGGATGATGTACACATAATTGATGAAAATGCATACCAAAGTAATTCAAAGTCAATGCATGATTCACTTATATGTGCACCAAGCGACTCAAGCACCATGTCTTCATAGACTAAGTATCAAAATGTCTTCATGTCTTCATAAACATGGTTGCCATTTTGATTTCGAGATGTTTTGTGAACGGATACATACCTTTGTGAATTGTTTTTTTTTTATTTCACGATGCTTTGCGCTGCATCGTGCACGGATACGTAACTAGTATATTGATTAAAACAAAATTTAATTAACTAAATACACAACATGTTTGATGAAAGGCCTAGATCAGTTTGTATAATTTATAGTATGATTTGTATTTAAAATGTATTTTATTATATATTTAAAAAAATTATATATTTCTATTACAAGTTTCATCCTCAACTCTTCCATAAAAAAAACAAAATGGTCAACGCATAAATAAGTAAAATTGAAAAAACCAAAAGTCCAAAACAAACAAGATAGAACGAAAACAAAAGTTAAATTTATAGAACAAAAAAAACAAAAAGTGAAAACAAAAAACCGAGAAAACTCACACAACAACACAAAGTTATCATGACCGTACCATTCTTTCAAATAGCAATCCCAAGTTAAAAACATGGAGGAGATTTCAACTACCAATAAATCAATTAATTTCTTTTTTAATTTTTGAAAACAAATGTATCGTCAAAAGTGCCATATATATATATATATCTTGGGCATCCAAAATAATTTTGGCTCTGTCAAAATAATACCTAAAGAAAACACTAAGGGTCCGTTTGTTTTGCGGGATTGGAATGGATTTGGAGGGATTTGGATTTCAAATCCATTCCAATCCTTTGTTTGGTTTGGAGGAAAGGAATTTGTTGACCGGATTTGAAATCCTTTGACCTCTTTAAAATCCTTAAGTTGATGGATTTGAAAATCCTTTGCAATGGGATGGGATTTCAAATGCCCCCAAATCCAAATCCCTCCAAATTCAAATCCTTACTTGAAATCCAATTCATTCCAATCCATTCCTGCAAACCAAACGCACCCTAAGGGCGCGTTTGGTTTGCGGGATTGGAATGGATTTGGAGGGATTTGGATTTCAAATCCATTCCAATCCTGCGTTTTGTTTGCAGGAAATGATTTCGTTGACCGGATTTCAAATCCGTTGAGCATTTTAAAATCCCTCATATGATGGATTTGGAAATCCTTGACATTGGGCCTGAATTTGAAATCCAAATCCGATGGATTTCAAAGCGTGATCTAGACTTCAAATTGTATCGATCTAAATCCGACGTTTACCAATAAAACTAAATTCTTTATAAAACGAACATATAATAATAATAAAAAAAAACTCAATCCAAATCCAAATCCTACAAATTAAACAAGACTTGTAAAGGAATGGATTTGAAATCATTCCAAATCCTACAAACCAAACACATGAGGGGATTTCAAATCCCCCCAAATCCAAATCCCTCCTTCAAATCCAATCCATTCCAATCCAATCCCGCAAACCAAACGCGCCCTAAGGGAATATCTCGTTTCTAGTAAAGTTTTAAGGTCGTTGGGGACCAAACCTATCCAAAATATTAAATTCATATATGAATTGTTTTATTTAAAAGCAAGATATTATACGAAATGAAAATATCAAATATGTTCCCGATAATTTATTATAGAGTAAGTTATGGATTTGGTCCTTGTGGTATGTTGATTTTTATGGATTTCGTCCTCAAATTTCATTTATTATGAATTTGGTCCCCGTGGTATGCAAGAGGAAAACCCTCATTTTATAATTTTCCTTTTGTTTTACTATTAAAATATTTATCTTTTTGGCACTTTATTTTTTTATTTTTTTGACCACATATTGAATGATGACACTTAGATGGCATGAAATGACAAAAACAAGAAACTCTCTCTTCTCCTCTCCTCATCCATCCCTCCCATTTCTTTGTCACCTCCAATTTCTATGTTGACTGTCCCTCTCCCCCCTTCAACAGTTCTTCTGATGACAACATCCATCCCTTCCTTCCAATACCTACTTTCGACCCCAACACTACTCCAACCGAACCCCCTGGAAGCCTCAACCTTAATTGTTACGTCGATCTCCAACCTGCTATGATCAAGAACCACCAACACCATCCTCTTCTTTCTTCCTTTCCCTCCCTACTCCGGTTGAAAACCAGAAGCACCACCCTCCTCTTTCTTCCATTCTCCCTTCTGCTCTTGTTGAAAACCACCGGCGCTACCCTCGTATTTCTTCATTGCTCACTCCTTGCACCACCGAGACACCTACTTACAGTCATCGATCCACTCCATTGTGATGTTGCAGCGATGGGGTAGGTAGGTTTTGTACTATTGTCGGTCGCCTATTTAATCAAGTTCTTATCAATACAAACACAAATATGATTCACCAACCTGTTTTGATTACAAACCACAGATTACAAGATTGATGTTTTTTCTCTTTGAAGCTCTCTCTGTTTTTCTCTCTTGATGAATAGTTGGATTGTTGATGATGATAATGAGATATTAAGATATTCTTATGATATATCTCATCTACCTAATAACTAACATAATATCTAAAATAACACAATATCTAAACTAATAATATCCTAAAATATCTATTTATTAGATATTTAGGAATAATATAAAATACATTAATTAACACAATAATTAACTTTGACAATTATTACAAATTAACATTAGACTAATATTGAGAGTGACTTTTCAGCTTTAGCTTCAAATTTCAATCTTCAGATTGGATGATTTTGACTCCAATAAATCTGTGATCTAACAATCTCCCCTTTAGATCAAGATTATTATTAGAAGGATTTAGCAATTCAGTCTTCTCTTTCAGCTAAGAAGATGCAATCTCCTTTTTGTCTTCAAGATATAACAATCTCCAGTTTTAGCTCGTAATGCTTTAGCAAAGTATCTTCAAAGAAAATTTCTCTCAAATCAGCATGCTTCAGAATACTTTGTCTTTGAAGAATTCTCTAAACTTTTGATCTCTGCCATTTCTTAGTTAGCTGATACCATCTCCCCCTTTTTGATGAAAAGAGCAACGATTTCATCAAAACTTTTAGTAAGAAATGTCTTTCAATAGGAGCCTCTGATTCGTCAATCCAAAAGATATTCATCCAGATCTTTGCAAATCCATACAAAATAATCGTGTAACACCTGAATCAAAAATGAATCAGTTAACATGCCTGTCAATAACACAAAGGTACTGTGTGTAACGAATACACATTGGAAAGGAGCTTTTTGATATTCACTCCCCCAGGGCTTCCATTCAATCATCGAAACACCACAAAGTTAAATTCTTTTAACGTTATGACAAAGAAACAAATTCCTTGTGTGTTCGTGCATGTGATAGAAAGAATTAAGCACAAATGATTTCTTATAGGATCAAAATTGTGTAAACCACTGAGACAACAGTAAGTATAAACATAGACTCAATATGCATTATTGAAGTGCGAAGGTGGGGCAGACTTCTATCTTTTCAATATCCAGATTTTCCAAATGAAAATCAGATAGCAAATATGTTGCTTCCCCTTTGAAAATGTGAAACACTTTCCTGTTAAGAAGAAAATGAGTAGCTGGTGTGGTTAATCAAGAGTTGGCATGTGCTAGTTGCATGTTTCAATAATGTTCACCAAAGAGTTGTGAAACATTAGAATTGTGGCTGCCCGGCTCAGAAAAAGTTGGTGCAGAATTCTGATATTCTTTTAACTCTATCCTCACACCCTCTTTCTTTTAAACATTTAGCTCACTCTAACCAAACTCTCTTTTTCTGTATAACTCATCACACATCCCACACTCATTTCTTTTGACTCCTCACACTTAATCACTATGGATTAACCTCTTGGGTAGAAAACACTGGTTAACGTGATTCCATAAAAGTTCAAGTAAGTCCTAGCACAATGAAATCCCATGTTTTCCTATGAAGCATATGGTGCTCAAAATGGTTTAACTATATCAGATAAAGTTCAAAAATGAATTAAGAAAACATTGAAAATTACACTTCCAAATTATAAAATCTGATGAAGAATCGGGAAGTGATTTGAACATTTGAGAACATGTTTTCAATGATTGAAAGTTGTCCTTCTTTCAACCATATATGAGATTAAGATAAAGAACTATACCTTTAAGTGCAATATTATATCTCATGAAATCAAGATTAAAGCCATAAAGATATGATCTTGTAAGCATCTCTCAAACTGCAAAAGTCTTAAGTCATAGTCAAATCAACTTTATTCACTGAAATTAAAAAGACAAAAAGCAGTAAAACAATGAAAGTACGAGTTCTGATCTGAAATAATCAGAAGTCATCATGCTTTTACTCCCCCTAAAATTATGCATCAGAAACATATCAGTGTAAAATATATGCATAAAATTTCAGCCAAATATGTACTCCCCCTTGAATGTTGATCTTCTCAGATATGATCTAGGAGTACAATGTCATTCAGCACAGGAGTAAAGTCTTTTGATCATTGAAGTGCTAATCCTAAACTGTTGTGTTAAGAAGTCATGCTTCGTTGAAGTACGAGTCCTAAGCTGATTTACTTAGAAGCCTTTGTTCTCTTACTCCTTTTTGACAGAAGGTGCCTGCAACACAGATTCATCCCTTTTCTTAGGTACCCACTTGTATTTGGGTCCAACTGTATTAGCACATGATTTTGGCACCCATTGAAATTTGGGTCCTCTGTGCTTTTGAGAATCAAATGAAGAATTAGAATGATAATAGTTTACATGATATGTGCCAAAAGAAAAGGCAGAATCTTTACGAGAAGCATAATCATGTCTATCATAGTTTGAAAACTTTCTAGCAGACAGACGTAACTGGAATAATTGTTGCATAGAATATTTCTTGCTAGAAACAACAAGATTAGGTTTAGAAATAGCAATATTCGCAATCAAATCATCTTTACTAGTCGTAGTCTTATTAAAATCAACACTAGAAAAAGATTTAGCAGTCTCGTCAATCTCCTGTTTTGGTTGCCACTTAGATTTAACTCCAAGTTTTTTCTTGCTCATATCTGAAACATTTGAAACTTTTGAGTTAGAATTGTGAGTATCAAATCAATGCTTCTTCTTTGCTTTCTTCACAACAAAAGACGAATGATTAGGAAGTTTGGCACTAAAATCAAATTGATCAATACAATCATCTAAAACACCATCAGAGGTTAGAAAATCAAACCCTCCATCAGTTAGACCAAACATATCATCAGATTTTTGAAGCCTTAGTTGATTTAGAACGAACAGAATTCGTAAGCACAGTTGAAAACACTTTTTGTTCAACATCAATCAAAAGTCTTTCTTCTCCTAAAGATTTCTCAAGTACAGAAATTTTACTTTCCAAAATTAGAGGAGAGACGTAAAGTTTACCTTCAACAGGCTTAGCCTCCATTTCCTTTACAGAATAACTCTCAAAAAAATCATTTGAAAGAGATTTTGATTGAACAGAACTATAACTATGATTCAACTTCCCATAACAAAATGGAAGTTGAAATTTGGATGTGTTTTTTCGTTTTTCTTTTTCCTTGGCTTCATTCTCTTTAGAGAGTCCAGTCCAGAAAACTTTAAGGTCAGGGTATCGTTGAGAAAGTCTTAAGAATGTAAAATCATAAAGTGTTGGCACTTCAGATATACCTTTTTTAAGGTAATGAGGATTCTCATAACCAAGTCCCCAACTCTCTTTGTTCTCTTTGGGTTTGTTTAGATGAATGGTTTGTTCAGTTTGACCCAATGAGTATAACTTCCCTTCCAAAGCTTTTAATTCTGCAAGTAAATATTTTTTTTCTTCAGAACGCGAAGAATACATTCTCGTAAGCTCTTTGAAATCAAACTCACTCATTCTCAATTTAGAATTTGTTTCAGTAATCACTTTAAGAATTATGGTATTCTCTTTTGCGCTGGTGTCAATGTTTTTATGTAAAGTCTCAATCAATACTTTCTTCTCAACAATATCCTCGCTAAGTTTCTGTATTGATAGGTTTTTGTCATTAATAACACCCTTTTCACGTTTAAGTTTAGACTCTAATTCTTGGTGTTTTATCATCATGGCATGCATTTGATTTAAGAAATCTGATTCAGTTAAATCACATACCTCTACGTTGTCCTCTTCATCGGAATCAACTTCAGCTTCTATTTCCAGCTTGCCCATGAAGCATAGGTGTGTTGTCTCGTCCTTCTCTTCATTTTCATCTTCTTGGTCTGAATGATCTAGCCAGAACTCATCTTCTTCCATCAATACCTTTCCAGCTTCCTGTTGCTTGGCTAGAAGCATTTTGTTCTTGTAGTAGTCGGAGTTCCGGACTTTGGGTCTTCGGCAGTCTTTGGCAAAGTGTCCAAGTCTGCCACAGTTATAGCATTTTGGAGGTTCTTGCTGATTGGTCTCTTCAGCTTTATACCTTTTCTCTTCTGGATTCCTTTCCTCTAACCTCTTTCATTTAAATCTCTCCATGTGAACATAGTTACTAGGACCAGATGAATACCTCTAACTGTTCGAGCTAGGATTTTTGTAGAACTTCTTTTGAAAAGCCTTGGTCCACATAAGCATATCCTGCTTTAGATTTTCACAGTCGTCAGAGTCACAGTTTGCTTCACTTTCAACCTCTTCTGATTCAGACACAATCATCTTCTTCTTCTTTTTCTTCACAACAAGAGCAGTTGAATAACAACTGTCTTCTCAGATTGTCTCTTTTCATCCATGATCTCATCCACCTCTTCCGAATTCTGCTTGAGGGTTTCATAGACCCCGTGAAGTGTAATATCGTTAAGATCTTTTATTTGCTTCATCTGTCTTGTAAACCTTTTCCATTGAGGCTGGAGGATGCTGAGGTATTTAACATTCAGTTATATTTGTGATTTCTTGACCTTGTTCTTGCTTAACTCATTCAGCAAGGTCACAAATCTATCGTATGTTTTTGCTAGAGATTCTCCAACTCTGCCTTTGAATTCTTCATAGTTGTTGAGGCAGCTGGATATCTTGAGTTGGTTTCCAACTTTTGAACCAAGCATCATTTTCTCCAGTTGATCCCACATTTGTTTGCTTGTTGCTTTATAGTTGTCAATCTTCACATATATTTCATTAGTAATGCCTTGAAGAATGAAAGACTTTGCTAATCTATCAGCTCTTGCTCTCTTTAGGTCTTCACCATCGAGTTCATCAATCTTAAGTTGATATGGTATCTCCTCAGTATCAACTGTGTGAGTCTTCATAACATGTGGCATAACTCCTTCTTCTAAAGATTTCCTGATATATTCACCTAAATCATGTCTTTCTATGAAGTCCATTAACCGATCTTTCCACTGCTCATACTCTCCCCTGAAGAGTACTGGTGGCTTTGTGTCAGTTTCGATAGCTAGAGCTTCTCTTGATGTCATCCTTTCAGAAATACTGTCAGGAACTGGCGCAAAAAACACAGTTTGTGCTAAAGGTAGGTGGCGCAAAAGATAACTTGCGCTAAGCAAGGCTGGCGTAAAAGTCAAGTTTGCGCTAACCAAGGCTGGCACAAAAGAGACTTGCGCGAAAGACACTAGCGCAAAAGTTACTTTACGCTACAAGGTGCTGGCGCAAAACTGAAGTTTGCGAGTTTCTGAGGTTTTGCGCGAGTAGTGGGTCGCGCGAGAAAGAACTTTGCGCGAGAAGAAGGTCGCGCGAATTGGAAGTTTGCGAGAGAACCTGTTGGCGCAAACCGGGGTCTTGAGGACCGGTGTGTTGTTGCGACCGGAGTTTTGCTCGACCGGTATCCTACCTCGACTGGAGTCTTGGGACCGGGGTCTTGGATCGACCAGTGTGGACCTTTGACCGGTGTCTTGAATGGCGAAAAAGGAGTTTTGCGCTAACAGAATGTGGTGCAAAAGAACTATGAACAGGCGCAATCTTTCACTCTCACGAGTTCTTCCCTGCAGCTTCGAAAATCGGCTGTAATTCTCAAATAAACCTATCTAGACTTCGATTAGCAGTCCCAAAATTTGACAAATTGACCACTAACACTTCTAGAACAGATTAGAAGCTTTTGATCTAAAAAACAAACACTTTTTGAAAAAAAAATGATCGATGGAACAGTGACGTTGAACTCGTGAACAGTTTGACACCAAAATAACAAAATTGGAATCGATTAAAGTGCAATACTGAAAATAAACAATACCCAATCGATCTAGAACACTATTCGATCACAACCTGATCGATTTCAACCCCAATAACACACTAACACTCAAAAATGATTATAATTTTGTAGAACACAGAGTCGAGTTTTAAAAACTTGATTTGAATCTAGTTTTAAGCTCTGATACCAATTGTCGGCACCTTATTTAATCAAGTTCTTATCAATACAAACACAAATATGATTCACCAACCTGTTTTGATTACAAACCACAAATTACAAGATTGATGTTTTTTCTCTTTGAAGCTCTCTCTGTTTTTCTCTCTTGATGAACAGTTGGATTGTTGCTGATGATAATGAGATATTAAGATATTCTTATGATATATCTCATCTACCTAATAACTAACATAATATCTAAAATAACATAATATCTAAACTAATAATATCCTAAAATATCTATTTATTAGATATTTAGGAATAATATAAAATACATTAATTAACACAATAATTAACTTTGACAATTATTACAAACTAACATTAGACTAATATTGAGAGTGACTTTTCAGTTTTAGCTTCAGATTTCAATCTTCAGATTGGATGATCTTGAATTCAATAAATCTGTGATCTAAAAACTATGATGTGTGTGTGTGTGTGTGTGCGCGCGCTGGAGATGGAAAGTTTGGTTGGCTAGGTTTGAGGTGAGTTTGGGGAAGACGATAGAGAGGAGCTAAACTGGGGGCAATGAAGAAGGTGGGTTTTTTCTTTCTTGTTTCATTTTTGGGTTCTGAGTCACTGGAGAAGACGTGGGGGAAGTGGGATGTTTTGGGTCGCTAGAGAATTGGGTGATGGGGAAGGGAAGGAGTAGGTCTTGGGTTTTAATATTTACAAAAAGGACCCCTATACAATTTAGTTATTTGGTCCTTTGACTTTTAATATACACATTTTGGTCCATAATTTAAAAGATTAATTTTAAAAATGGTTAAAATAGAGAAAAATAACAAAAATACCATTTTGCCCCTGATTTTAGCGGACTTGGTATACGGTCGTTTGGTCCAAGGACCAAATCGAACAGAAAGTGCATACCACTGGGACCAAATCCATAATAAATGAAGTCTGAAGGCAAAATCCATAAAAATCAACATACCACAGGGACAAAATCCGTAATTTACTCTTTATTATATAACTAATATGAATAACCTAGCGTTAATTGATTTAAAAGTTTTAATGATTATTTTTTTTCGTTAGCTTGCACACACCTCCACTAATCCCAAGAATCCTGATAAACAGCCGAAAACTTCCTCAGTGGCCTTATAGGTATCAAACCGGTGACCTTTATGGAAAATACCCAAGTTTTACTAATTATGGGTTGTTTGTTGTGAAATTGTATGATAAAAAAATAAGCTTTGAATATAAACGAATGTCAGGCTATTGGCTTAGGTTTCATATTGAACCAAGGAGGCATTATGTGCGTGTGTGAGGAAGGCTAACAATATCACCTTAAATCATTTTTTAGTCCTCATTATTTACTCGATCCCCTTTATTTTACTATGTGCCCTCGTATGATTTAAAGGTTTTTAGTCGTTCTTTTATAATGGATAACTTTCACAAGGGCACTTTTCATAATACAAAGTTCTTCATAAGTTTAAAATTTTAGACTTTATCATTACTACAACAGCTCTCAATCACGACAAACTATTCTTTTTTCAAATTCAAACATCTACACAATTCATGCAGACTTCATATGATGTCTAGATAGATTTTCTTTTCTAGGAATAAAAAGATATTTAAACCTCAATTTTGTTGTTAAACGCTCATATTCTCAAAGATTACGAAACGGGAAATTTTGTGTAAAAGAAGGAAGAAATGTCGATGTTGTTGTGAAAAACTTATTTTGGCATTAAACTGGCTTTTTTACAAATGATGATGAGAATCATTTGAGTTTTTTATAGATCTCGATAAGTGATATGGTTATCTTTGTTAGGTTTTCACTAGTGTTTGTTGGTGATGAATTAACGACATAAGTGAAATCTTAGGGAGTGACTTATATTGTATCTATTTGTTTGCCATCATTAAAGATCACGATATTTTAGTGAATCACCTCTCAAGATGGAGCTATGGAAAAGTGGAAAATGTTAATGTATGTGAATATGAATCTAGCTTCATCTTTCTCCGTAACCAATCTTCTCACTTACGATCAACATCTTCTGGAGCCCTTCTTGAACGAATATATTTCTATGGAAAAATGGAGCATCTTGCAGAAGTCTTTGCCAGGGCTTTTCAAGCTAATTTATGTCAATCCGTCTTCTCAAGCTCTCTATGTTCCACACTTATGGTTGAATTGATTTTTGTTATCTAGGAGTTGTTTTATAATTATGCTTTAGATGTTAAACCAACACAATCGAATTATAAAATTGGTTGCAACATATTCACCACTTCTAGTATTGTCTAACACTCTTCCATTCGGTAATGAAAAATAGGGGAAAGGAAGAACAAGATCCTCGGCCTTAACATTGATGCGGTTTGGACGGAGGATTCGGATAAAATTAAAAAATCTATTTTTGAATTTTTTAAAGACAAATTTGCTAGAAAAAGGAAACATCTTCCAAAATTGGTGGTGGATCGATGGAAGAAACTCACAAGGGAGAAAGCTTCATTCTTAAAAAGAAGAATTTCGGTAGAGGAGGTGTGGAACGCGGTGCAAGAGTGCAGTAGCAACAAGTCACCGGGACCGGATGGTTTTACAATTGGCTTCATCAAGAGGTTTTGGGACTTTTTAAAAGTTGATCTAATGGCAGTAATCGATTGGTTCTGGGAGAAAGGGGATCTAAGTGAGGGGTGTAATACCTCTTTTTTGACTCTTATTCCAAAAAATCCTAATCCTATCAACATTAACGAATTTAGACCCATTAGTCTTATCGGGATAATTTACAAAGTCATCTCGAAGATTTTGGCGGAAAGAATGAAATCGGTGATGGGAAAGCTAATTAGCGTTGAACAAAGCGCGTTCCTTCGGGGAAGATCATTTATTGATGGGGTTCTCATTGCTAATGAGACTGTGAGCTTCTTGAGAAGAAAAAAGAAGAAGGGGCTAATTTTTAAAGTAGATTTTGAAAAGTCGTACGATTCGGTGGAGTGGAACTTTCTTTTGGATGGATTAAAAAACATGGGGTTCGGGTTAAAATGGCGGAAGTGGATAGAAGCTTGCTTAAAATCGTCAAAGGTTTCGGTTCTAATAAATGGGGCTCCAACCAAAGAATTCGGTATGGAAAGGGGATTAAGGCAAGGGGACCCTCTAGCCCCGTTTCTGTTTTTGGTGGTAGCCGAAGGATTGCATATCATGATGAATGAAGCAAAAGAAAAAGGCTTATTCCGTGGGATCAAAGTGGGGAAGGAAGAGGTTTCATTGTCTCATTTACAGTATGCGGATGATGTCATTTTTTTTGGGGAGTGGAATTCTGCCAATATAAGTAATCTAATAAAAATCTTGGATTGTTTTCACGCGGTATCGGGTTTAAGGTTAAATCTAAGTAAGACCAAAATTTATGGGGTAGGAGTACCGGAAGAAGAAACACAATCATAGGCTATAAATTTGGGATGTGGAAGCGGCACCTTACCGTTTTCATACCTTGGGTTATCGGTGGGTTCGTCAATGAGAAGGTTATCCCATTGGAAGATAGTCATCGATAAGGTGAAGAATAAACTTGCTACATGGAAAGCAAAAATGATCTCGGTCGGAGGAAGATGGACGCTCGTGAAGTCAGTTCTAAGTAGTGTACCTCTATATTTTTTTTCGTTGTTTCGTGCCCCCTTAGGAGTGTTGAGAGAATTAGAGAAGGTAAGATGTCAATTTTTTTGGGGAAGGTGGGGGGAAAACGGGGAGGGTGAGAATATAGGAAAAATTCGAGTGTGGGTCAATTGGGCAAGGGTGTTGGGATCTTTTTGAAGGGGGGGGTTGAATATTGGAGGGCTAAAGGAGGCAAATTGGGGGCTTCTTGGCAAATGGTGGTGGAGGTTCCATAATGAAAGAGGGGCGTTATGGGTAAAAGTAATCAAGAGTATTTACGGGTAGGACGGGGGTTTTTACATGGCTGGTCCAAGGGGACTGGGTGGGGACTCGGTTTGGGGTAATATTATCAAGATCGGGAATGAGGTAGATAAGTTAGGTATATCATTTACGGGATCGTTTGGGAATCAAGTGGGTGACGGGTCCGGAATTCGATTTTGGGAAGACAAATGGGCGGCAAATGTTCGTCTTAAAGGGAGGTTTAGTAGGTTGTATAATTTTGAATCTAATAAGGAAGTGCTGGTGAGAGATAGAGGCTATCATCAAGGAGGTCGGTGGGAGTGGAAATGAGTTTGGAGAAGGGAGACGAGGGGGAGGGAATTAGGTGAGTTAGAGGAGTTCCGGTGATTAGGGACTATACTCCTAAGGTGGAAGGGGATGATCGAGCAATTTGGAGGTTGGATCAGCTAGGTGGGTTCTCGGTTAAAAAATTACGGGAACTATTTGAGGATAGAAGGGTAGAGGTAGGTGAGAATGTAGGATAAACGTATTGGGAGAAATCTATACCGAAGAAAGTTTTAATTTTTGGATGGAGGGCACAAATTGAAAGAATTCCAACACGTGCAGTTTTGGATAAGATAGGAATAGATCTAGAGACGATACTATGTCCAAGGTGTAGGAACGAAGTTGAAACGGTGGACCATGCTCTAGTGAGTTGTGAAGAAGTGTAGGCCATTTGGAAAACTATGGGTAGATGGTGGAATTTGGCTTTAGATTCGATCCACATGTTGAATGATCTCCTGGGTGTGGAAGGACAACTGGGGAACGAGAACAAAGGAGCGAAGAGGTGGACTGCGGTGCTTTGGTGTGTTTGGTATTTCATTTGGGTAAATCGAAATATAGTAGTTTTTGAGAAGGCGAGTAGATCAGGAGCAGACTTGTTATTTGAATGGCAATTAAGATCGTTTAAATGGATTTCAAGGAGGGTGGGGAGGTAAAACTAGATTGGATAAGGTGGTTGTCAGACCCTAGAGCTACGTGATTCATGGCATCGTCGTTTCGCTGTTTCAGGGACCTGCGGTTTGGATGGATGTTGCAAGTAGTGATAAAGTTGCTGATGGGACTGGTTATTGACAGAAAATTCGGTCGGAGCTGGTTGGTTGACAGTTCGGGCACGTCTTTGGCAGGTTTTTCTAGTTGGAAGGGTAGATCGGGCCTGGTTTTGATAGCAGGCTGATCGTGGGATGCTCGTGGGTTAAGTCTTTTCAAGTGGGACAGTATTGTTATGGCGTCATTGGGTGCTAAAAATGGGATTCAAAGCTGCAGCAAGACGTTGATTTGGACAACCGCAGGTTATTGTTTACAGGGGGTAAACGGTTGGTGTTTTAGGGCCGGTTGGAGTTGGTGTGACCAGGAATTACGGAGATTCGGAAATTGAAGGCTTCTCGATACAGTTCAGGACCGCTGCAGAGGATAGTTCGATACTACAGGTTCGCGGTTCACTCCGTTATGCGGTAAGGAGGTCTGGACAGAAACGTGACTGCATAGCGACTGCAATCTCGACGCTGTAGAGGTCTGTTCGAGGCAGTTGGCAACTGTTCAATTCTGCTCGGGGTTCCAAGCGTCGGTGGTTCTGGTGTCTTTGTATTCCCGCGGTGGTTTGCTTATCGCAAACTCTGTGGTCGCTTCTTTTGTTGCTTGCGTGTTTTTTTTCTTTTGCTTGGGATTGTGCTTGGCTCTAGGTTGTTTGGCTTCTCTGTTCGGCTATTTCTTCTGTCCTTGTAAACTGGTTTTTGTGGGTTTTGGTTTAATTGCATTTTTGCCGTTCAAAAAAAAAAGTATTGTCTAACACCGTGAAATACCAATTTAGTACATAAACACATGCATGAGATAAGAAAACTGAAAACAAAGAATGAAACCTAAAGTATTTTAAGCCAGAAGCCACTTTATAACTAGGAAGGGAAATCTGAAGGTATACCTAAAAATCCCTTAGATAAAGTAGAGAATGATGACAATTTTTAATGTTTATTGGTTGTTCGTAGGGAATTGCCACAACAAAATTTGTTTTATAGGATGTCTAACATATTTAAGCATCCTAATCGAATGTTTTATAGGACTTTAGTTTATAGGACCAAACAATAAAATGTCATATCTAAAAGTGTTACGATAAGTTTAGAAGGCACTTTTAGTCACTTTTATAAGTTTTTTAACCATTTAAAAAAACGTCGTATTAGCTATTATAAGAGACACTTTTAAGAATTGTTCTACAAACTTATCTTTTTATAGAACACTTAAGTTTATATGATATTTTTTTCAAATAATGTCCTATTAAATTGTTAATACAACACTTTATATTAAAAGTGTCCTAAAAAGCTAGTTAAAACAACTAAAAGTGTCTTATAAAACCAACTAAAAGCGTCCAACAACAACCGCACTTCAAAAAACTTATCTCGGTAAGTGTTAATGGTGTCGTTATGTGGGTCACATCGTTTTTCAATGGCCCATCTTCAAGTAACTCTTCCCTCACATCATTTTCCCACATCTCCCGTTGGTCCAAATCCAACCCGAGTCTCGCCCCATCACCATTTCTTATCAAGTTACTCGCTCGGCTCCTCAAACTAATGTCAATACCTTTGTTAATCTCCCTTCCTCTTCATGGCTCATGGATAGTGGTGCTACCCACCATGTCACAAATGATTTGGCCAACTTAGCTTTACATGCCCCTTATGAAGGCTCCTAAGATCTCATCATTGGTGATGGCTCCTCTCTGACGATTTCTCTTATTGGTTCCTTCTCTCTCTCTCTCTCGCTCTCTCTACCTCTCATAATTTATTAAAATTTTCTAATGTTTTATTTGTACCATCTATATCTCGAAACATCCTCTATGTTTCTCAATCCAGCATGGAAAATAATGCTCTTGTCTAATTCTTACGTACTTCTTTCTGTATTAAGGATCGTTCGAGGGGCTCACTCTCCTCCAGGGGACAACTAACGGGGGCATCTATGAATGGATCCTGTCACATCCTCTGAATCACTCAAACATGATCATTCATTCAACCATTTGGAATCACCGTTTAGGTCACACCTCTATTTATATTATTAAACCCCTACAAAGTCAAGTGTCATTAAATTTTCCCTTACTTCAGTCTAGTTGTAATGCTTGCAACATTAATAAAAGTCATAAATTACCCTTCTCCCAATCTACTCTTACTTCTTTCACTCCGTTAGAACTAATATATACGAACGTTTGAATGATTCCTATCCTTTCATATAATAATTTTAAATACTATGTTATTTTTGTTGATCACTTTACAAAATATATTTGGTTATACACCCACAAACAAAAGTCGGACACCGCCTCCACTTTTTAACGTTTTCGTGCTCTATTTGAAAATTTCTTTAATTTTCCTATTATCCAACTATTCCCCGGAAATGGCGGGGAATATCTTAAACTTACTCCTAATCTCTTAACTAATGTCATCTCCCATCTTACCTCCCCACCCCATACACCTGAACATAATGGGTATATCGAACGATAACACCGTCACATTGTTGAAACGGGTCTTACACTTTTATCACATGCCACCCTCCCTCTTAAGTTTTGGCCTCACGCTTTTACAACGGCCACATATCTAATCAATTGTCTCCCTGATCATACTATCCATAATTTCTCTCCCCACTTCAAACTCTTCAATACCACCCCTAATACACCAAACTTTGAATCTTTTGTTGTCTTTGTATTTCGTGCTTAAAGCCATACAACACCCACAAAATGCAACCTAAATCTACCCCTTTTATATTTGTTGGTTACTCTACCATTCAAAGTGCCTATTATTGTCTCGATCCAAGAACCAACAAAGTTTACACTTCTCGGCATGTCAAATTTATTGAGTCATAATTTTCTTATTCTACACTATGTTCCACACCATCATACTCTCCAAATATAAATGCTCATGAGTGGTATACCCTTTCTTTAACTCTTATTTTCAACACCAATGTTACCCCAACCAACCCTCAAACACCACCTTCCATCGTTCCCTCACCCGCTTTAACTGACAGTCCTCCTTCACCCTCACATAATATTGTTTCTCCTCTTCCTACTGTGCAACCCACCCCATCCCATCAAACTACACCATCTTCCTCCATCTCATCCTCACCTACATCCTCGTCTCCACCATCCTCACCTCTACCAACCCGTACCACCATCAATCGTCTCACCAATAACATCATGAAACTCAATCCTAAATACCTTAACCATGTTTCTCTCCCTCTTCCTCATGCATCTATAAGTGCCACTAAAGCTCTTAAAGACCCAACATGGCATCAAGCCATGCAGCTTGAATTTGATGTCCTTACAAGTAACAACACTTGGCACCTCGTTTCTCCTCATGCTTCTCAAAATATCGTTGGTTGTAAATGGGTATTTCACATCAAATATAATCCAGATGGCTCCATTGAACGGTGCAAAGCCCGACTTGTTGCAAAAGGGATTTCACCAACGCCCCGACATTGACTACTCCGAAACTTTTATCCCAGTCGTAAAACCTACCACGGTTCACCTCATTCAATCCCTTGTCGTTTGTCATGGTTGGTCTCTACGTCAACTCGACATTAACAACGCGTTCCTTCAGGGTACTCTTATCAATAGTGTTTACATGTCTCAACCCATATAATTTATTTACAAAGAATATCCTACCCATGTTTGTAAACTTAACAAAGCTATTTATGGCCTTAAACAAGTCCCCAAGAGCTTGGTACACAGAACTTAAAACTTTCCTTCTATATTCTGGTTTTCAAGACTCCATCTACGATCCCTCACTTTTTCTATACCAACATGGTAGTGCCACCATCTACCTTCTCTACGTCGATGATATTATTGTCACTAACCCTTCCCCCTCATACCTAACTAATTTCATCTCTACTCTTGCTCATCGCTTCTCCCTCAAAGGCCTCGGTCCTCTCTCCTATTTTTTAGGTATTGAAGTCGTCCCTACTAACCAAGGATTTTTCTTAACCAAATCAAATACATTTATGACGTGCTAGTGAATTATAACATTCATGACTCAAAACCAGTATCCACTCCCCTCGTTCTATATCCTCCCCTTTACTTATGCCACGAACCCACCAACTCCTAACCATACAGATTATCGATCCATTTGGCAGCTTACAATACCTCTCTCCCACTTGTCCCGATGTTGCCTATGATTCCAACAAACTCTCACAATATATGCAGTGTCCCTCTAATGATCATTGGCTTGCTCTTAAGCGATTACTACGCTATATAAATAGTACTTCTCATCATGGTCTTTAACTCTACCGTAATTCTCCGTTATGACTACATGCCTTTACGGATGAAAATTGGACTCCGGACACAAATAACTACATTTCTATCACTGGCTACTTAGTCTATCTTGGTCGCAATCCAATTTCATGGAGCTCCAAGGAAGAACATGCCTTAGCTCGTTCTTCCACTGATGCGGAATTTTGGGCAATTGCTGATACAATGGCTGAAGTATTTTGGCTACGTTCCTTGCTTACCGAGATTAGGATTGTTGATCCCAATAATAATGTTCTTAACTTGATTTGACCTTAAACTACACACTGGTTTTGTAAGATGTGAGTGCAAAAGCGTTTAAGATGTGTAGAAAAGGTAGAACATGCAAGGTAGTAAACACACAAGTAATCAATAAACAGGAAGTAAAGTATTACAAGAAAGTTACTCAAAGAACTGTTTCATTGATAACTGAAGAACACCAAGAACATGCACAAGTGTGTGCAAATGCTCAGGGAAAATACAAATCTCTAATTTAGACTGTGTGTGCTCGCATACCATCAAACTCTAAGGTGGTGCTCCCATAATATACAAGAAGGATGCACCCCTTAGTACAAGACAATGTCTGACAACCCATAAACGGAGTGCCACCTGGAAAGTAAAACCATCGTGCGCCGCTCCAAGGTGATCTGGAAATCTTCGTATAGCAGGAATCACATGATTTGCATGTGATCTTGTCTTGAACTGAGTTTGCACATCTTCGAACTGTCTCCAGAGGTTAGCCATCACAAAGGCTCTGTGAGTGATCACAGAGGCTCTGTGATCTGATGATCATTATCAGGTGTGTCCTCTGGTAGTGTTGACAGATGTCTTCTAAGACTTTAACTTCTGTGGTGTACTTGGATGTTCTGTGATAGACTTCTGTGGTTCCTATACTTAGCCTATTTTTCAATACTTCTATACAATGTGATTGGAGCTAACAATCTCCCCCTAAGTATTGAAAAATAAAGAAATGGAAAGATGAGCATTTGGCTAAGTTAGAAACATAAAGAGGTGAATAGAAGTCATCCTCTGTCTATTTACTTTCATTTAAGAGAAGTGTCAGAAGGCATTTACATTTGATTACAATAATGAAAGTAAAATTGAAAATACAATTCTTCAGAGCCTATACTTTGGCGTCTGGAAAGTCATTAATTTTTCTTCCAAATCCTCCTTCCTTCTTCAGCTCTCTGTAATAGAACACGCACAAGTCCCTGAAGTTAAGAGTCACGCGTATATTTGGTGTTCCTCTGTGCTTGATGATGAGTTCTTGGATGAGCAACAGACACTGAGTTGAGTACTTGTGGATTTCAATCCCCATAAATAACTTCTTTTCGCCCTTGGGACTTATGTACACAAAGCCAAAGTAAGGTGAGTTGATTATTGAGTTTGGAAGTATTGTGGCAGAGGGTGATAAACTGTCCTCTGGTGCAAGAAAGTTCACCTTTTTTACCCCGAGGTCAAGTGCCACCTGAAAGTCCACCACGCTGTAGAAGAGTAACTTTTCCCTCATAATTATTTTAATCATTTGGTGGGATTCTTGGTACTCCCTCTTCCACACGAACTTGTAGACGTCTTCTTCTAGGTTCTTCTTCTGAGGAACGGGGAAGGTTCTTCTCAAGCTCTCGAATCCTTGTATTACCTCTACCACTCTGTCCTCTGATGGTTTTTCAATGGGGTCAAGGACGGGGAGTTCAGAGAGGGGTTGTAGATCAAAAGCCCAGTCTTCCTCTTCAGGCTTAATGCCTCTAAGAGCCTCACTTTTGATGCATCCATAGAGCTTTGTAGAAGCTTCTCTGTGCTAGGAGGAGCCTTCTTCTTCATAGGTTCTGTGACAATAGCTTTGCCTTTGTCTTTCGCGGTGGGTGGTGCTTTCATTTGGATTTTTGGGATTTGGACTTTGGGAGATGATAAAGCTGCAGAGGCCTGTTGTTGATCTTGCTTCTAAGGTCCATGCTCTGAGCTTGTAGGGACTTGGTTCAGGGGTTCAGCTGAGTTAGTCACTTTTGATGGCATGATCTCCCCCTCATGAGGACCAGAGGCATCAGGATCCTGGTCCTCATGCCTAGCTCTCTTCTGCGATGCCTCCGCTTGGCAAGTCGCAGGTACCTTCCTCTTCCTTCTTTTGTAGACATGCTCGTCAACATGCCTGGAGATCTTCAGAACATTCTCTGTAGCCAACGATAGTCTGTTTACTTCCAGATCAGATTTGAACCTAATCGTGGCTATAGTTTTCTTCAGATCTTCTGCTATTTTGTTGCCTTGTTGAGAAATGTCAGATACAATGAGGTTGAGGTTGCATAGAACCATTCTCCCCATTGTTTCTAGTTCCTTCTTGGTTGCTAAGGAACAATAACACTGCGAGTTATGTCCTTTATTTCGTCTCGAAGCTTGGTCAGGTCATCCACCCCTGACTGAACAACTTTGGCTGCAAACGTACCCATTTCCTCCATGCAGATATCCCCCAGAACTTTAACTGCATCAGTCTGGATGTTGATCGATCGTCCGCATTCCTGAAGGTCAGCTCGAGTTACAGAGGTCGATGTCAGCTTAGTGATCGCCGCTTATTGTTGTATGGAAGATTGGCGAAGAGCGTTCAGAGCTTCTTTATTGGCTTTGAGAGCCTCTGCAAGGATTTGGGAGTTGGCTTGGGATTCCCTTGTGACAGAGCTTTTCAACTCGTCAAATTTTTGGAACACCCCATTGACAAAGGCTTTAAATTCGCCCTTTGTGACAAAGGTGTCCGAGGTGACCTCTAGAACAACATATGTTCCAGATTTTGCCAACGAATATTTGGCACCTTCAGAACCTGAAGTAATGATGAGCTCTGGAGAATTTCCTCCCAACCCTTGATGTTGCACAGAGGAAGCATCTATGGGAGTTCTGTCAAGAAGTTTATTGGAGGAGGGTTCAGAGACTCCTTCAAGATTCTTTTTGAATGAATCTTGTGGTTGTTCTAGAACCACATAATCAATGTGTTCTCGCACCACCAACTCTGAGGTAGTTTGGGGGTCACTCTTATATGTGGTAGAGGCAACGAATGCTTCTACGTGCGTATGTGTCGTGTCCTTGGGCGAATGAACATTTATGTCTGCACCAACATCCTTTTGAGAGGATGGGATGGATTTTGGTTTCCCAGATATAAATGGCACAAAGGATGAAGGAATATCCTCTCTCCAGTTGGTTAGGGTTGGGTTCGGACTGTGCGGTCCTTCTTCAATACCTTTCTGCACTAGAACTGCAGAGGTAGTGGTGTGGGTTGCACGGGGAGTTGGTTTTGGTTGTGTGCCCAAGGCATCTTTTATACCTCTCCTTCCTCTTCTTCACTCTGTGACTTTCCTGTCACATCCTCTATCTCTATGTTCATAGTTTCAACTAGGTCCCCCGAGTACCTAAGAATGACCTCTCTTGCTATGTCAGAGGCTATTTTTAGTGGGCTCTGAGGTCTATCCTCAGGGGATTCTTCAAAGATTAGGGTTCTTTTTGTCTTCTACAGAGGTTTTTCGATCCCCTCTGCAGGTTCAGTTCTAGCACTGAGAGCCTCTATCTTGGCTTCAGCAGATCGTTCCTTCTCTGCAAGCGTTCTCAGTCTTCGCTTTTTCTTTTCTCAGAGGATTTGACCTCTGTAGTCTCTTCTGTGGTTTTTTCTTTTGGAACTACTTATGTGGTCCGCTTTTTTTTTATTTCTTCTTCTCAAAGGACTTTGGAACCTCTACGTCTTTGGTTCTCTTTTTCTTACTTTTCTTTTCCTCCTTTTTCTCACTCCCCTCCCCTCTAACTATCGCACTCTCTCTCTCTCTCTCACTCACTTGAGCCTCTGCGGCTCCAACTTTTGTCACCTTTTCTCCCTCATCTCTAAGGTAAATCACTACATCACCTACTTGTAATCCTACGCGAGGGGGGGTTGCAAAACTCGATTCAGGAGTCCTTTACCCTCGTATGTAATCCCTAGTTCCCTCTTCACTACCCAAGTAAATCAACATTCTAGTTGACAGAGGTCTTGCAGATGGGTAACCGGTTTGGAGAGTGGTAGGTTTGTGAGACTTCATCTCATGTAGCTTTATCATCTTTCCCTCTGCAGGCAGCTTGCCTTCATTTATCAAGTCATCACCCAGAAGTAAGCCTAGGAAATGTCCAAAGGCTATGTTTTTGGGCTTTGTGCCCCTATCCTGATCTTGTTGCTTGGTGATCACATCATTTTGGATTTCCCTGAAAATGAGACCCGCATAGTCTAATGGGAGATCATAGTAGATCCCATACATGATGGCCAGAATGGTGTGGCTAGACTGCTCTGGGCTCCCTACCTTTGACGTTAGGCACCTGTTCAGTATTGAGAAGAGCACATTCCACAGAGGAGGCAGGTTCTGTCTTTTGAAGTTTGTGCGTTTGGTGATTGGAACGGCTTAGCCAATGAACTTCAGAAATTCCCGTATTTCTTCTTCTGTGGGCTCTTCTGAGAATTTTTCGTAGATTGAGATCTGCCTTAGTGGGGAGTTCAAAAACTTCAGACAGTTTTCTTCGGTTGATGCCTAAGTCCAGAATTTTTGATGTCGAAGGATGGGTTGCATAACCAATGATGCAATGTAGGATTCAGGGATATCATTTTGTTTTAGAGTTAGGGCTTTGAATAGAAAATGTTTCTTGAGGATGGTTATCAGGGGAGTTGCTTCGGCAGGGAATCCAGAAGGAGTGAGAGTGACAAAGTGATTGTTTGGCTTGTTATTCATCTGAAGCATGTGATAATCATGCCTAGTAAAGGAGATCATTCTGCTCATAAGCACCTGTTCCTGTCCAATGGAGGTTGAATCAGCATGTTGAGCTGCAGAGTGATGGGTTTGGTTTGATTTCTTGTACCCATTAGAGTTCTTTGAAGAGCTTGAGTGGGAGGCCATTGCAGAGAAAATGAAGAGTTATTATCGGAGGGATTCTTGAGAGCAAAAATTGCAGGTAAAAAAGAAAAAGAAGGTGTAGAGGTGTTGATATACTGAAAGGGGGGTAGAAAGAATTAGCGGTAAAAAATAAAAATTTGAAATCCGTAATGAGTTCTAACGGATAAGTGGCCGTTTTCAAAAGCGACGGTACATATACGAACCAATAGAAATGTGCCACGTCAGTATAGGCGGTGCACGATTGAGAACGTGCGCCTCCCTCTATTCTCACGCGCGTGGCAGTTACTATTCCCACATGACAGTGATGTTGGTAAATAACCCGCACATAATGACCATGGTAAATAATTATTGAAGTTAAAATTAGCAGAAGCTCTGTGAGACAAGAGCTTCTGAGGTCATTAGGAGGTTTCAGGATACTTAAGATGACCAAGACTTTCGAAAGAGCATACGAGATGATCGAATACAGATTCAATTTAGTGAGTAATGGACGAAAGACCCCTTTGTGAGGTACAGAGGCTCTGTGAAGGGTCACAAAGGCTCTGTGAAGGACCTCAAAGGCTCTGAGATCCAAAACTTCTAATTTAAGAAATAATCTGAATTGGTGATCACTTGATAGCTGTTAAAGCATTTTTGAGGGGCAAAGCTACATGTTTGACAAAATATGTCGAGCTCCCCCTTGAAGAGTCAAGGTCCTTTTTCTCAGCTCCCCCTTGATCTGTGCTTGGGTTTAAAAATGGAAGATTTTAGCAAGACACAGAGCAAGAAGTCTTTTTTTTTTGAAAAAGGCTCTAAGAGAATGTACAAAAACTATTTACAGGGATACAGTATGAACTTACAGACGCTCTATACAAGGGTACAGAGGCTCTGTGAATCAACTCATATTGAGCATGCCAATTTTGCCAACAAGAAAAGTGAACCTTTTCTCGTGTAATGCCTTCGTGAAAAGGTCGGCAAGCTGGTAATCTGTGGGGACAAATTACATTTCTATTGTCCCATGCTCCACATGATGTTTCAGAAAGTGGTACCTAATATCGATATGCTTCATTTTAGAGTGCTGAACTGGATTGGCAGAGATCGCAATGGCGCTTTTTGAGTCACAGAGGATGGGGATTTTCTCGATGTCAAATTCATAGTCTCTGAGTTGGGTTCTCACCCACAGAACTTGTGAACAACAACTAGCAGCAACAACGTATTCCGCTTCTGCCGTGAAGGTCGAGACACAATTCTGCTTCTTCGAAGTCCAAATTACTAGTTTCCCTCCAAGGAATTGACAACTCCTAGTGGTACTTTTTCTGTCTAGCTTGCATCCTCCGTAATCTGAATCTGTGTACGCCACTAAATCAAAGTCAGAGAGCGTGTATTTTTCAAGTATTTCAGAAACATATTTAGATTGGTTTATAAACATGCCCTCTTTGGTTTGTTTGAGTTGCAATCCTAAGAAGAAGGTAAGTTCTCCCATCATGCTCATCTCAAACTCACTCTTCATCAAAGACTCAAACTTTTTGCAATAAGATTCATTTGTAGATCCAAAAATAATGTCATCAACATAAATTTGTACAAGTAGAATCTCACCTTTTCTCTTTTTATAGAATAAAGTTGTATCAGTTGTACCTCTTTCGAAACCATTTGCAAGAAGGAAGTTTGAAAGTCTATCGTACCAGGCTCTGGGGGCTTGCTTGAGTCCGTATAGAGCCTTGTCCAAAAAATATACATGATTTGGGTACTTGGAACTTTCAAACCCTGGTGGCTGCTGGACGTATACTTCTTCTTGAAATTGACCATTCAGAAAGGTCGACTTAACATCCATTTGAAACACTTTGAAACCTCTGTGCGATGCGAAGGCAAGAAATATTCTTATTGCTTCGAGCCTAGCCACAGGGGCAAAAGTTTCTTCGTAGTCAATCCCTTCTTCTTCGTAGTATCCCTTGGCCAACAGCCTTGCTTTGTTTTTGATCACCACGCCATCCTCGTCCTTTTTGTTCCTAAAGATCCATTTGGTCCCTATTCCGGTTTTGCCTTCGGTAGAGGCACTAGGGTCCACACTTCGTTTCTTTCAAACTGCAGAAGCTCATCTTGCATAGCCTCTACCCAGTTTGGGTCTTCAAGAGCTTCAGAGATCTTTTTGGGCTCGATGATACTCACAAAATTTGTATAGTAACAAAAATTTGCGGTACTAGATCGAGTTTGGACCTTGTCAGATGGGTCACCAATAATTTGGCTCTGTGGGTGACTTCTGGTCCACTTGGTCATTCGAGGTAGGTGATCATTTGAACCTTCTTGGAATACTTCTGGAGCATGTTCATTTTCTTGAACCTGATCTTCCTCTGTGGGAGGGAGATCATATGTACTTGTCACTGGACTTTGGTCATTCTAAGTCGATGTCATGAGCTCTGTCGTTCCTTGTTAAGAGTTCTCCGATTGCTTTGGTGTTGACCCTTCAGAGATGTTTTGAAGTTGACCATGTTCTTGATTGAGTGTAGAGCCTTGGTCAATGTTACCCTCTGAGTGCTCCCCCTCGACATTTTCACCTATAAAAGTGTTGGAAGAGGGTGAAGTATTGCTAGAACCAAGCAAGGACATACCTGATTGGTCTGCAGAGGTTTCAGCTACAAAGGCTCTGTGGTCATCCTCTGAGGGTCCATCATCATTGAACATCTCTTCAAATAGATGATGAAGTTCATTTGTTCTTGATGAGTCACCAGTTTCCTTATCTTGGAGCTTAAGTCCTGAGCTGATTTGCTCATAAGTGACATGAAACGAGTCATCAAATGACACATTAATACTCTCAAGTATATGTTTTGATTTAAGCACATAGACTTGATAAGCCTTTGAGTTTGATGAGTAGCCGATAAATTTGGCCTCATCAGCTTTGGGACTGAATTTTCCTATCTGCTCTCTGTCGTTCAACACAAAGCATCTGCAGCCAAAGACGTGGAAGAACTTGATATTTGGCTTTCTTTGATTGAGTAGGTGGTAAGGGGTTTTTTCATGTCTTTTCACCACCAACGATCGATTTTGGGTGAAGCATGCCGTTGAGATGGCTTCTACCCAAAAGCAAATTGGAAGTCCTGAGGCAGTGAGCATAGTTCTTGCGGCTTCCAAAAGCGTTCGGTTCTTCCGTTCAACAACATCATTTTGTTGTGGAGTCCTTGCAACAGAGAAGTTCTATGAGATTCCCTCTGTCGTGAGATAGGCTTCGATTGTCGAGTTCTTGAACTCTGTCCCATTCTCACTTCGAACTCTCTGTACCCTGCAATCATAAAGAACTTGTATCCTCTTAAGAAGATTGATTAGTACCTCAGGAACATCTGATTTCTTTCGAACGAACTCTACCCAAGTATATCTTGAGAATTCATCTATGAGTACAAGGATGTACTTCTTGCCACCTAGACTCTGCACAGATATAGGACCACAGAGGTCTACATGAAGCATCTGTAGAGGTCTGGTGCAAGACATGTCTGTTTTGGTCTTATGGGCCGCTCTTTTGAGTTTGCCCATTTCACATGCAAAGCATAGATGATCTCTGTTGAATTTGACATTTGGTAGCCCCTTTACTAGGTCTAACCTCACAAGTTTATTTAAAGAATGAAAATTTAAGTGACAGAACCAGTTGTGCCAAAGCCAAGCTTCTTCGTTCTTACTTGAGACGAGACAGAGCTTTTCGTCTCTGTTGATGGACTTGAAGTCCATGAGGTACAGGTCACCTCGTCTTTTGGCTCGCAGAAGCTCTGTGGTGGTGTCTTCTCTGAACAAAGAGCAATATCTTTTTTTGAACATTACATCGCGTCCATTATCACAGAGCTGACTAACACTTAGCAGGTTGTGCTTAAGGCCATCCACATATGCAACTCTGTTGACGTCGATGTCTCCATTGGCAATAACTCCATAGCCTTTGATATGTCCCTTCTTATTGTCCACGAAGGTTACAGAACCACCTCTAGATTTTCTTTGTAGGCGGAGAGCAACCCTCTGTCGCCAGTCATGTGCCTTGAACACCCGGAGTCTAGGTACCAAATGGGCACATGCTGTTTGTTCTGTGGACAGATCAAGAATATTTAGGTACCCATTTTCAAATGGGTCCAACTTTGTTAGAAGTCTTTGAAGATGCCTTAACATCTTTGATTTTGGTTGTATCTTCTTTAATGGAGGTACCATTTTGTCCTTTCTTACCTTTGAATTTGGCATTCATTGGCTTTGGGTGAGATACAAGACAGGAGGGCCTTGAGAAGTGTTGATTTAATGCATGCACAAGATCAAAACATTTGCAATGAGGAACCTTGAAAGAAAACTTCTTAAATATGTCATTAAAACTGTCAAAGGAGTGTACAGAGCTACTTTTACAACAACCAATTTTAGATTTGGGTTTCTTTTTACAGAAAACTTTGTCTAATCTAGATTGCCTTTTGTCAAAAATTCCACTTGAATGGCTCTCTCTGTGTACTCTCCCTAGACGATCTTCCCTTTGAGCATTCACTGCCACAGAAGCATTATTTTTGTCAATTTTAGGCCAATTTGCCTTCTGTTGCCAGGTGAGTTTTTCTGGAAAATGTTTTGATGCAAAGACAGGTTTTCGAATTACGGGAGTTTGAGTGATCTTGATCTTTTCATTTCTCAATTTTTCAAGCTCAAGAGAAGTCTTTGCTTGGAGACACATATCCAAGAAGTCAGGGCAACTTGGTATTCCTGTGGTTCTCCTTTTGGGATCAATTATCCTGTTAAGGATGCCAGAGGGTAGTTTATTTTTCTCTGGACCACTGATGACCATGTCAAGTTCCACAGAACTTGTCTCTGATTCGACAGTGGACTCAGATTCTGATTCAGAGTCTGTGTCAAGGAAGTCTCTGTGAATATGATCGTGACTTTCTGGAGATGCGTTCCTTTGTACATACATAGTGTCCTTGGGATTGTTTAAATCTTTTGAAATGCAAGGAATGACCATAGGAACACTAAGACAATTTAGAAGATCTTGCTCAAAGATTTCTCTTATTTCAGATGTTAGATCAGGATGGTTGAGAAAGTAATTTTCATAGGTTTTTCTCAAGTCACTTTCCAAGAACCTTTTAAAAACTTTTTCTTCCACAGAGGTGGGAACAAACTCTGGTGCATCAGAGGATAGTTCCTTTTCAGGACCATCATGCACATAAAAGCCATTTGAGTTTGAGTTTCTAGGTGACCAAATCTGAAGACCCCTATCTGTTTTTGAGACAGATATTTCTTTGGAATAGATTTTCTTTTTGATGAGAGTGCAGATGGTAAATCATTGTTTTCATACCATACATTTGCCATCTGCAGAGGTTTCCTCATATGTGGTCCTTCAGAGGTTCTGCGCCTCTTGAATGTGGATAATAGGTTTGGAAGACTTGGTTTTAAAAATTGTCCAGGGCAGAAGAGGCTTGATAAAGATTTGTTTCTTTTATTTCCTGTGTAAGGGTTAATATCCTCAAACCCTAATCCTCTTCTGCCGATCTGGGTGTTTACCTTTTCATGAACCTTTTGAGCATCCTGATACCTCTTAATTTGGAGATCTCTATCGAACAGATCTTGATGAAGGACTTCTCTTTCTTTTTGAAAAAAGTTTTTCAGGGAAATGGCATTTAATCGATCACTCTCACATTTATTTAGCTCTTTTATCTTGTCTTTCAAGGCTTGATCAAGTTTGGAAATTTTCTCTTTTAATCCTTTCTTTTCAATAATATGTTCAGAAACGAGAGTTTTTCTTTCTTGATAAAGTTTGTCCTTTTCTTGAGTGAGAAGCCTTGTTTCTCTCTTAAATAAGGACAATTTCTTCTCTATTTCTGAGCACATGTTTTTGTATACAAGAAACTCATTTTGTATTGTAAGAAGTTTGTTCTCAGAGTCAGAATTAAAGGAGTTAGAAGTGGATACCTCATTCTTGTTGTCGGAAGAGTGGACTTCTGCCATTCCACAGAAGAGTGCATTGTTGTTCCCTTCATTAGAGGACTCATCTGTCTCAAGGTCTTGTTGTTCTGCCATTAGGAACCTCTGTGTGTAATACTCTGCCTTCTTTTTGTAGAAAGAAGTGTCTCTTGTAGGCTTCCCTTTGATGGCAGAGGACCTGCACTCTGCAGCAAAGTGGCCTGGTTTTCCACATTTGAAGCATCCTTCAGTTTGCTTCAAGGCTCTATCACCACTTCTGTCGTCTGCCCTCTGTCCGCTCCTCTTCCCTTCTTGCCTTTGCTCCTCGAACTCTTCTCTTCCATACTTTCTCACCTCACCAAATCCTTTGCTTCTTTCATCTCTATCCTCTCTTCCTCTGTACTCTAGCTTTTTCTTGAGACCACGATTGAATTGTCGGGTCATTAATGCAAGAGTCTTGGCCAAAGCAGCCATATCAATCTCTTCTTCCGATCCTTCCTCACTTTCGCTCTCTGCCACCAGAACCTTTTTCTTCTTCTTTATCTTTTGAGCTTCCTCTGTTGCTTTCTCCTTTCCTCTGTCCTGACCCTCTGTGGTGCTTCCTACTAAAGCCAGAGGACCACCGACAGGGGTCATCAACTTTGATATCCTGTTTTCTTGACTTATCATAGTCCCGAAGAGGTTTGAGATGGACCAAACATCGAGATCCTGTGTTGCTTGCATGGACATGGTTAGATGGAGCCATTCATCATTCAGACTTTGAAGAAATCTAACATTGTTTTCTTCAGAAGTTCTATGGATGCCATACCTTTTGCACTTGTTTAATAGGGAATTGTACCTATTGTATGTGTTTTGAATGGATTCACTTGGCAGAGCCTTGAATGCAAAATATTCATTGATGCATAGAGCCCTATTGTTCTTGAGGGTTTTAGCACCACCCTCAAGTTGTTTGTCCAACTCCAACCACAAGTCTTTCGATGTTTCACAGGAATCAAGGGATTGGAAGATATCGTTTGGGATAGCCATAATGATTAATCTTTTGGCTTTCTTTGCAAGTTCATGTTGTGACTTTTCTTTTTCAGTCCATTCAATGACAGGTTTGGGATGCTGGTATTCAGTAACTTCAAGAGTGTTTGAAGTGGCAGGAACACGAGGAATGGTTGTCATTGGGATGAAAGGAGGATTGTGAAGAAACTCAACCAGACCAGGATCCACACCTTCGAGAAAGTGCACCATCCTGATCTTCCACTGAGGATATTCATCCCTTAGTAGAGTGGGAGGTTTTGATTGAGATCCTGCACTGAAGTAGTTAACAGGGTTCGCCATTTTTTAAATGAAGAGTAAAACAGAGTATGAGGAGTTCTTTTGAGAAAGATAGAGAATGTGTCCAGCAGGAATGAATTTCTGGTATAAGGAGAGTGACAAATAATTAACTGAGCTTTGAATCTGTCTTCAAAGGATTAAACACACTTGCCTTTGAATCTACTTCAAACTAGTTGAAATAACTCCAAAGAACAGAGTACGTTTATGAGTGAAGAACAAAATGAAGAAAACAAACTCTAAACTACTACCTGGATTGTGGGAATCAAGTATAGAACAGGATCCATTGATATTGAGAATCAAAGACTACTCTGATACCAATTGTTGATCCCAATAATAATGTTCTTAACTTGATTTGACCTTAAACTACACACTGGTTTTGTAAGATGTGAGTGCGGAAGCGTTTAAGATGTGTAGAAAAGGTAGAACATGCAAGGTAGTAAACACACAAGTAATCAATAAACAGGAAGTAAAGTATTATAAGAAAGTTACTCAAAGAACTGTTTCATTGATTACTAAAGAACACCAAGAACACACACAAGTGTGTGCAAATGCTCAGGGAAAATACAAATCTCTAATTTAGACTGTGTGTGCTCGCATACCATCAAACTCTAAGGTGGTGCTCCCATAATATACATGAAGGATGCACCCCTTAGTACAAGACAATGGCTGACATCCCATAAACGGAGTGCCACCTGGAAAGTAAAACCATCGTGCGCCGCTCCAAGGTGATCTGGAAATCTTCGTACAGCAGGCATCACGTGATTTGCATGTGATATTTTCTTGAACTGAGTTTGCACATCTTCGAACTGTCTCCAAAGGTTAGCTATCACAGAGGCTCTGTGAGTGATTACAGAGGCTCTGTGATCTGATGATCATTATCAGGTGTGTCCTCTGGTGTACTTGGATGTTCTGTGATAGACTTCTGCGGTTCCTATACTTAGCCTATTTTTCAATACTTCTATACAATGTGATTGGAGCTAACAGGGATTACACCAACACATCAGCCTACTATCTACTGTGATAATCTTGGTGCCACACAGTACTCCGCTAATCCTGTTTTTCACTCCCGCATGAAACATCTCGCATTGACCTTTCACTTTGTTCGTGAACAAGTAAAATTTGTCACAATTCGAGTTCAACATATTCTCGGTGATGATCAGTTAGCAGATTCCCCCACCATACCATTACCTAAATCTCGCTTCTATACGCTACTTGCCAAGATTGGACTTTTCCAAAGGTCGTCTATCTTGAGTGGGCGTGATAAGGACAAAAATATCTACCCAAAGTCATGATTCAATTAAGGATACCAATGAGATTGGACTTTGCCAAGATTGTAATATCTTTTTTTGGTTAAACTATTTTTGTCAATATTTTTTATTTAATAGTCTTGAATATGTTAATTTCTTTTCCCTCTCAATGAGATGCAAACGTATGTATAAATAGCCTCCATAATTGTTAATTAAAAATCATCAATTCTTTTCTTCTCTGATAGTAGAAATGTTCACCTAAACAAAATACAAAGACTAATTTGAGTGTAACATTTCATTTAGTTTTTTATTGTGTCCTCTTGTCTTGTACCCAAACTCTCGTCGTGTTCTTTTGTTATTTCCTTTCTTCGGTCCTATAACTGTTCGCGTTGTTGTAGTTCCCTTATTGTCTTACAAGGTCGGGTCATCTATTGTCCACTCCAAGTTACACCATTATATATTTATATACAACATTTTATTTTTTCTGTATTGTATTATTTTATGTAACAATTGAAAATAAAAAAACAATATGTTTAATAAGGTTTTATTTTAGTGGATGAGTATAAAATGAAGTGAGCGGTGAGAAACAATTGGGAAAAGACAAAACAGGATGAAGAAAAGGAGAGCAATAAAGTAGAAAGAGGAAGTAGTTAAATATGATGTGACAGATAGGTCATACGGTGTCATAATAGTAAAAGTTATAGACCGGAAATAGAAATATAGAAAGTTGTATTCAAGCGTTGTCCACCATTTCCAACCCAACCATTAACCATTAAGAATATCTTCTATAATTATGTTAAAATAAACATTTTAAAAATTTAAGATATGTTTTTTTATTTCAATAGTCATGTTAAAATAGAAAACAAATGGTAGAGTCATGAAGAAGGTGTTTGGTTCACATAATAGAACTTGATGGATTGGAATCCATCGAAGGAATTTGACTTTGAAGGTAGAAATTCAATTAATTCTCTTAAGCCAAGGAATGATGAATTTTTTTAATTGTGGAATTCAATAGAATTGGAAGGATTTCATTGCTTTCATTCCGTAAACCTAACATGGGCTTGGAATTTGGTCAATGGATGACGCAGCGGGAAAAGTGCGGAACAGATCAACAAGCGTCAAATCCGAAGGATAAACGAGTCTACCAACGTAGAACCTAGAAAATAAGAGAAAACTCCTAAACTTAGAGATAAAACTCTAAAAAATAACTTTATTGATCAATAATTTCTGATTGACAAAGAACAATAAAACCTATTTATAGCTAAACTAATCAAGCGATAACTATGGAAATTAAATCTATCCTAATTCTAAACCAACTAGGAAACTATATAAATAATTAATAAAAAAAAACTAAAAAGTAATCCTAATAATAATAAAAGCTAACAATAATTGTCCTAAGTCAAAATAATTAAAATAATAATTATAATCAATCTAGTGGTCACCGCTACTTGTAAAGAGACTTAACTCTTGATAAAACTCTCGGTAGGCTCTCGATGGGCAGCGAGACTTATCTCGAGACTTAATTCTCAGTGAAACTCTCGGTAGCTTCTGTTTGCCTCTTTTCCGATTCCAATTTCCTAGCCTCTTTCGAGCTCGTTTTCTTCTTTTCCAATTATTTTCAAAAATCCATATTACCTCTCGAATTCTCCCTGTATTAGTCACTCTCACTTAAAAAGAACTTGTCCTCTAGTTCACTTGAAAAACATCTTTATCCGACCCGTAGAACATTCGTTTCTTCAAAACGTTTAGATTATCAACTTGGCCTCCAAAATTCAAAAAATTTGACCAGTCTTCAAATCCGAATGGAGGTTGTTGTGATCATCTCCATACGAGCGATATTTTATCAAACTCGAAAGGGTAAGAGATTAAAGTAGCTTTAATGGGATTTCTTTCGGTTTGAACCGGAGACTTAGGTGCGGGAACAACAGAAACAAAATCTTCAGGATTAATCTTCTTGACTTATGGCAATAAAGATTTCATTGGCTCGGGAATGTTCTTAATCGATTCACTTTCAATTTCTTCGATGGCTGGTTCAAGATCTGATTCAGACACTTTGGTCTCGGTCAAGATTTCTTGTTGTGGTTGGGTCACGACGGGGATGACTTTCTCTTCAAATCTGTCCGGCAAGACTTCTTTTTTTTTCAGGTGGCTTTTTTCGAAACAGGTAGTTGTTTGACTAGAAAAACAAACGAATCCATAATATAGTTAACGTTGTTATCGCGTGGAACCCTAACTCGATTATTTCTTCTGTCTCTTCGCCGATGGTTGTCATCGTTGTTGTTGAGGGCGTTTGTGACATCCGCTATCAGATTAGCGAGTGTTGTGGTAACAGCCGCAGTCATCTCTTCCAAACTTGCTTTGGTAGCGGGTCGGTCGGCTATTGTTAATAAAAGAGACAATAGAAGCGTGCTCTGATACCAACTGACACAACGGGAAAAGTGTGGAACGGATCAACAAGCGTTCAATCCGAAGCATAAACGAGTCTACCAACGTAGAACCCGAAAAATAAGAGAAAACACTTAATCCTAGAGATAAAACTCTAAAAGATAACTTTATTGATCAATAATTTCTGATTAACAAAGAACGATAAAACCTATTTATAGCTAAACTAATCAAGCGATAACTATGGAAATTAAATCTATCCTAATTCTAAACCAACTAGGAAACTATTTAAATAATTAATAAAAAAGACACTAAATTCAACATGAGTTTAATATTCCTAATAATAATTAAATCTAACAATATATATCTGTTAGACTAATATTGTATTCAAGATTAAAAGGGAGGGTCTGTTTTTTAATTAGTTGATAGTTCATGGGTTTGGTTGTAAAGTCAACATGAGTTGACTTAGTATAAATAGTTTTGGTTCCTATTAGATTTCTAATCACGCACACAGATAAGAAATTAGAGTCTGGGTAAGGAAGAACTCGCACACACAGTGAACATATGTGATACATGTGATTACGTGTTAGATATATGACTTTGATGTAATTCATGATAAAATCAATAAAAGGATTGTTATCTACATGACTGTGTGTATATTATATGCTAGTATCTGGGTCACAATTGGTATCAGAGAACATATCAGAAAATTCAGAAAGATTGATATTTCTTTCAAGAAAGTCACTGTTACACTGAATTCAAGATTGTGATTGAGTGATGAATTGAATGTGAAATTGAGTTCACAATGTTCGTTCATTGAAGTGAAAGAATTCTTGTGTTGGTTGATTAATCAATTGATCAACAGATTGCAAGAATTTGATCGATTTGTACATTTCCATAATGTTGTTTTTCACGGACTGCCAATGATCGATTTCCAATTCAAAAGTCAATTTCAGGGAAATTCACTCCATAGGGTTGTGTTCGATGGCATAAAGATCATTCCTACAAAGTTTCAGAGCCAAACATCAAGTTTTAGGTGGATTTTTGTTGAAAATTTGTAAAATCGACTCGAGATCTACAGAATTCGCAGACTTCATGAAGAACTCGCAAGTAGAACTCGCAGAGCCAAGGAATTCGTAGAGAAGAAAATTTGCTAAGGGAGGAATTCGCAAGTGTGAGACTAACGAATTCATAGGAATTCGCACCTGAGAGAGATACGAATTCAAAGAATTCGCTCAAGACACACTTACGAATTGTGCAGGATTCGCAACTGAGTGTTCTACGAAAATCTCAGAATTCGTAAACCACTGTTCTACGAAAAGTTCAAGATTTTGTATCCTAAGTGCCTTGCGAATTGCTTCTACGAATTATATACTTACGAATTCTTGCTTGCGAATTCTATGCTTGTTTTTTATTTTGAGTGATTTTCTAGGATTTTTACTGTAAATTTTTCTGATTTTCTGATTAAAGATCATTTCTAGCATATTTTTTTTTATATCAAGTTGCAATATGAGATTTAATTGTCAATTTTTTTTTCTGGGGGCGCTGTCCCCAGACCCCGCAAGGGCGTTGCCCCTTGACCCCACCCGCTAACCGGGTAGCGGGACCCCCGTGCTAAGTCTGCGTAGGGGTACATATTTCTTAGTGTGATTAAAGTTTCTGATTTGTTTAATATTTTTTTCAGATATCATCATGCCATACACAAATGAAAAAGGAAATATGGTGCTAACGAACAGAGATTGTGCTTTAGCATACATGCCAGAAATTCTTGCTATGGAAGCTGAAATCAAGAATCTGAAGATTCAGAATTCATCTCTTCTTAATCAGATTACTAATTTGAAAGATTCTAAAGATTTAAAGAAAGATTTTGTTTGTTCAGAATGTATTTCTAATTCAAAGATTAATTTTGCAGGAATTATTGATTCGAAAGAGAAAGAGATTTCATATCTTCAAGACAAGCTGAAAAGATCTGAAAGTCTTAATTCTAGTTCTACTTGATCTAAAAAGGAACAAATGCAAAGAGAGCTTGATGATCTTAGAAGGAGAGCTAACATTGCTGGAGATACATCTGATGAGCTGAGAAGGACAAATTCTCAAATATTTGCTGAAAGAGATAAACTGAAAGATAAAGTCTTCAGTCTTGAGGTTGAGATTAACATGATGAACGAGAAAGCAACCCAAGACAGAGATAACTGAAAAGCCCAAGATGAGATAAAGAAGATTGAGAAGAAGAGAAAGGATTTAGAGAAAGACAATGCTGAGCTGAAGAAGAAAATATATGAATTAGAAGTTCTAGTTGATAAAGAGAAGAAAGAAAAAGATGGGTTTGAGAAAGAAAGAAAATCTTTTGCTCAAAAATTTTCTGAATTCTCAAGAAAAGCATTTGAGGAGAAGAAAGTAGTGGAGCTTAAATGCATAAAGCTTTCTCAACAAGTTTCAGACTTCGAGAAAGTAATTATCATGGAAAGAGAAAAGTTTGAAAAAGAGAAGAGGAAAATAGTTGAACAAAACAGTTTAGAAAAAGATTTTACAAAAGAGAGAAAAGTATTTGAAAGTAAGATAGAAGAGCTTACAAAGAAGCTATCTGAGCTGTCAACAAACATTCAGAAGGAGAAGAATGCCAAATCTGAATTGCATAAGAAGTTTGACATACTGTCAAATGAAAGAAACTGTTTGACTACAAAGATCAAAGAACTTGAGGAGATCATGTTCAAGGTGAAATTGACTGAGTACAAAATGCCAGAATCAATTTCTCAATCACCAAGAGATGATCCAGCTACATCAGAATGTTCATTCAAATCAGCTGCAAGTTCAATTTTCACACATGTTTCTATTAATCCTTTATTTGATTCAACTAACAGTCATAATTCTAAATCTAATGATCAGATTCATCATTCTAACCTATTTTATGATAAAAATGTTGATGGTTCAGGTAATATCAAACAGAACAAGTCTCAGAAGAAAATGACTTGGAGAAAGAAAGATGAGAAAGATAAAGAGAATTGGTTTTGGAGAGTGAAAGGATCTTCGGAGGAGAAGAAGAAAGACGAAAAATCATTTGGACATGCATTAAAAGGTAAAACGAACAATGCTCCGAAAGGTAAAACTTTTGGCAAACCTGATCTGATTTACACTGTCAATTAACTGATCAGGTTAGCTCAAAAGAAAATTAGTTGTTTCTATTGTGGTTCAAATGATTTTGTTAATAAAAATTATGAGAATAACTGGTATGGTTCTTACTATATCTCTCCTAATAGAATTGCAACTAACAAATTCGGACCCAAATATCAGTGGGTACCAAAAGCTAAACCTGTGTTGTAGGCAAATAAAGACTAAGGGGGAGAAAGAACCAAGGCTTCTGAATAAATCAGTTCAGAACCCGTGCTTCAAAGAACTATGGCTCTTGAATAAAACAGTTCAAGACCCGTTCCTCAATGTTTCAGAACTTTGGCTTCTGATTACATCAGATCAGAACCCGTACTTCATTGGTAAAGTTGGTCATTACTATTCTCACCGGAGAATAAGTAATCATGGTTTTTGAATACTTAAGTTCAAAACCCGTACTCAAATGTTTTCTTCTGAAGGATGCTAATTAGATAAAATCTTTTCTAGAAGTTTTTAATTTGAGGGGGAGTTAGAGAAGTTAAATGCTATATCTTTTAGTTAGAGGAGATATGAACTAAATGTACTTTCATTTTTATATATTTCTAATAACTTGAATCTTTACACGTATCAAGGAGGAGGATATCGGAGTTTTTGTCAAGGATACTTAACTGAACATATTCATTTCTGGGGGAGTTAAGGATTTCGATTTAAAGGTATATATTTCTCATCCTTATACTCTATCACTTGTTGAAAGATGAACAACTTTCACTTGTGAAAAATAGTTTCTTAAATGTTCAAACCACTTCGCGTTCTCAAATGTTTTATGAATTTCGAAGTGTGATTTTAAATGATTTTCATATGGATACTTTAAAGCATATCTAACCGTATGTTCTTCAAGAAAAATACTTGTGTATTTTATCTTCATATACTTTGTCAAGTATTCCTACACACACTGGTTCAGAATATTCTATTTGACTTTGTTATTACCGTGTATCAAAAGTTAAATCTTTCTATGGTAATACTCCCGGTTTTATTTACTGTTGTTTGAATCAAATGTCATTTCATTATCATATGTGCTTTCATTGTTAAAAATGTTTATATATTGTTCATATAAACATACTACGTCTTTGATTTCCCAAAATATTATTTTTCTTCATGATAATTGGATCTAATCTTAATCATTGTCAGATTCTCAAAACATTTCTATTCTTTCATGTATATTCATTCATATAAAGTTTTGAGAAATCTTAAATGCTTAACATGCTCAAATTTCATTCTTATTCTTATGAGCATACTTTCACTGACAAATGATTACTTGTGCTTAAATTGTCAAAATAATCATTGTACAACACATGCTTTTAGGAAAATACATGGGATTCAATGTGTGAGCATAAACGAACCTCCATGGATTCACGATAACAAGTGTTTCCTACCCAGGAAGTATTCCCTGAGTGATTGAGGGGAGAGGGTGTGAATCCCTAATTATCAAGCATAATCTCTAACAATATCAAAGTCTAAAGAGAGAAAGTAGAGAGAGAAACAATCACACGTCTCTTTGTATTACATTGAAAGTCTTTTTTTTTTAACTACACAAGGCACAAGGCCTATTTATACCACCTATCTAAACACAAAGACTAAAACAAAACTAGGAACTTATACAGACTTTGACCATGTTGACTTTACATCTTTGACTTTTCCTATTAAATCTTGGATACAATATTATGACATAACAATCTCCCCCTTTGTATTCAAGATTTAATAAAAATTTGACACTAGTCTTCAGCTCTTGATTCTTCATCTTTTGTCTCTGATAACTTTGAACTTTGAAGCTTTAACAATCTTCAGTCTTTCAGCCTTTGAAGAATCTTGAAAAGTCTTTTTCACTTTATTTCCTTGAAAGTCAACATGTCTTGAACACGAATCAGAAATCTTGAAACTTTTGAAACTTCAACTTTGAAACATCTTTGAAAACATCATCTTTGAACTTTGAAACATTTGAGACTTCGAGGAATCTTTTAAAAATGTATCTTCATCACTCTGATCTCTTGACAGTCTTCAGAAAAACAAACTTTCTCGAATCATCTATCTTCAAAATCTTTTAAAATTATTTGACAAAACTTTCAGAATTTCTTTCCAAGTCTATCTTCACTTTGATATCTTCATGATGGCTTTGAAATTAATCTTTCAGAAATTTCTTCCCAATTTTGACATCTCGGCTTTGAAATTGAACTTTGTAAATTTCTCCCCCTTTTTGATGATTGTGAGCATCATGATCATCAAAACTTTTTCAATTTCAACACTTCCTTTGATTTCCCCCTATGGAATGATTAACAATCTCCACTTCATGATAATTTGACAATCTCCACCCTTTGATCTGATTACCCGTCAATTCATTAAATGTATATATCTGAATCTTTTCAAATTCAGACATAATGAACATGGTAACCCTGAATCAACAAATGATACAGTTAATATGCCTGTAAGTAGCATGGAGCCACTTTGTACAACGGATGTACATTGGAAAGGAGCTTTTGTAATGTTCACTCCCCCAAGGCTTCCATTCAATCATCGAAAAACCACAAAGGAATTTTCTATGAATGTTATGACAAGAAAACGTATTCCTTGTGTGTATGTGCAAGTGTAGAATGATTGAAGCAACTTAGCTTGATCAGGCTCAAATTGTGTAAACTGTTGAGACAGCAACAGATATTACACATACTCAATGTGCATGAAAGAGGTGTGAAGGTGGGGCAACGTTCCTTCTTGTTCAATATCTAAATCTTCCGAGTGAAGATCAGATAGCAGATGTGCTGTGTCCCCAATGAAAATGAAACATTTCTTTTTCGAGAAAGAAATGAGTGGATGGTGGGGTAATTGCAAGAGTTGGCATGGGCTCACTGCCTGTTTCAATGATGGTCACCAAAGAATGTGACCCAATCAGAATATGTGGTTGCCCGGCTCAGAAAGTGGTTGGTGCAGAGTTCTGATATTCTTTTAACTCTGTTCTCACACCCTCTTTCTTTTTATCATTATACTCACTTCTAACCAAACTCTCTTTTCCATTTTTCCGCTCCACACACTGAGAAAAACTCAATCGGATTAGTTATCTCCCCCACTTTTTCATTTTGACCCCTCACCCCTCAATCACTCTAGGTTAACTTCCTGGGTAGGAAACATTGGTTTACGTGAATCCATGGAAATTCTGTTTATGTTCTCACATGAATCCCATGTAAGTCCTAAAAAGAATAGATGCTCAACAGTTTAACTGAACAGTTAAGTACAAAGTGTATGATAACACTGTCAAAATGTATGCTCATGAGAGTTGAGCAATTGAACTTTGAAGATTTCTCAAAACAAAGATATTGAATGAATGAAATGAAATCAAGAGAATTGTTTTGAGAATCTGACAATGTATCAATCAGATCAAATAAAATGGGTAGGATATCAAAGAACTGGATATTTTGTTTATATGAACATATATAAACAATTTTAGCAATGAAAGCACAAATTTAGAAATGATGATTGATGCTCAACAACATTTGAAATCAAACGGGAGTATTACCATCGAAAAATTTGTTCGATATGAGACATGGTAATAACAGATTCAAATGAAGTACGGAACCGGTGTGTATGAATACTTTACAGTATAAAGACAAGATAATACGCAAGTATTGATCTTTGAAAACACACGGTCAGTTAAACACTAAAGCTCAAAATTGAAAAACACTTAAAATAACACTTCTAAATTCATGAAACCTTTTAAGAATCAGAAGTGGTTTGAACATTTAATAAATCGTTTTTCATGTTCGAAAGTTGTTCATATTTTAAACAATCAGAGATCAAGATCAGAAGATATTTACCTTTTAGGCTCCCCCTCAAATCATGATAAAATGATTTAGGTCTATTAAGCTCCCCCTGGATATTTGCAAAATATCCATGTCTGAACATTGAAGAACGGGTTCTGATCTGTTGTAATCAGAATCCATCACCTTTACTCCCCCTTATAAATTATGCATCTGAAATATGTCAGTGAGAAAACAATATAGAGGTCAGATACAACTCAATTTTGAATTGTAGATCGTCATATCTTCCAAATATATTGTCAATGAAAAAGCACATGATAGAGATTAGATATAACTCCCTTTTGAATTGTAGACCGTCATATCTATCGGATACAAAGTATTACAGGAGTAAGGTCTTTTGATCACTGAAGTACGAGTCCTAAAATGTTGTGTTTATAAGTCAAACTCAATTGAAGTACGGGTTCTAAGCTGATTTACTTAGAAGCCATAGTCTTGACATTAAAGTCCGGGTTTTGAATTGTTTTGTTCAAAAGCCTAAGTTTTATGCTCCCCCTTAAACTTTGGGTGCCTGCAACACAGATTTAGCTTTTGGTACCCATTGGTATTTGGGTCCTGATGTGTTAGTTGCAGTTCTTATGGGGGTTACAAAATAAGAACCATACCAATAATTGACAAATTTGTTACTTACAAAGTCATGTGCTCCACAGTAAGAACAACATATTTTCTTCTGAGCAATCCTGATAAGATGATTAGTAGAATAAAATGTATCAGAATTACCAAAAGATTTACCTTTATGCACATTGTTCTTTTTGACATTGGATGTGGATATAGATGTTTTGTCATTCTTCTTCTCATCCGAAGAATCTTTAACCCTCCAGACCATCTGTTCTTTCTTAGATTGCTTTCCAAGAGATTTAACGTAGAAGCTCGCTGAACCATCAACAGATTTGTCATAGAATAGATTAGATGGTCGAATCTGCTTTGATTTGACAGTTTGAGATTTGACACTTTTCTTTTTCAAAACATTCTTCTCATGAATAGAACTTGAAGCTGTTTTGAAATAACAGACTGATTCTGTTGAAATATCAACAGGTGATTGACTAATCACATCAGCTGTAATCTTTTCTGACAAAATAACGTTTGCAGCTTCTAAGTCTTTTATCTTTTCAGATAAAATGTTTCTTTCAGAAGTTAGAGTGTCACACTTTAATTTCAAATCAGATTTGGCCTTATTTTCTTTTTGGACATCTGATGATAGAGCAGTTATTTTGGATGTGAGCTTAGATATTTCAGATTCAAAATGTAAACGTTCAAGCTCAAAATCTTTTTGTAAGTTCTTGGTTTTATCAGAAATTCATTGAAGATCCCAACATATCTCTTTTCAGATTTCTTCTTTTCAATCTCCAAAGACTTTTTCTTTTCTTGAAAAGCATTTCTTTCTTTATCAAGTAATTCTTGAGGAATAGAGATCTGTTTGGGAAGTTCAGTTGATTTGTCTTCAAGAACTTTTCTTTCCTTAGCAAATGTGTCTCTTTCAGTAATCAAATTTTTTTCAAAATCAGACACTTGATTTGAAAGTTTAATACATCTAAGCTCAAGATTCTTTTTCTCTTGGTCAGCTTTCTTAGAAAGTTCAGATATCTTTTGAGTAAAGGATTTTTCCAGATCTGATTTAACTTTATCTGCTTGAAGGCTTGTTTTCAAATCAGCATTCTTCTTCTCCAGATCAGATATCTTCTCTTCATAACATTCAACGGAAGCTTTCTGATTATCTTCCAAGTTAAAGATTTTTCTTGTCAGCGCTGTGTTCTCAGATTCCAATTCTCTTGCTTTTAATAAACACTTTGGCCTTAACATCAACCATTCAACACAATCCCACAAATCTTTTCCTATCATCTTGTAGGTATTTATTTGACCAGAAATTTCACAAAAATGTCACGAAAAAGTTCACTAGAAATACTACTTGTCACATAATTTCGAGCTCTATTATCAGCCCTCTGTCTTTTCTCCTGTTCCTCAGTACTATCTTTTATCATAATATGAGGTTTCATCTCTCCTTCAGTCAATGATAATCTGATATACTAACCCAACTCATCTTTATCGACAAAGTTTAAAAAATTAACTTTCCACTTTTCGTATTCTCCTTGGTTCAACAGCTTTGGTATGCTCATCTTGTTACAAAAAGAATCCTCTTTATCTCGAAAATGTATAAAAAAACTCTAGTCACCTTGAATGAGAAATCAACTTGATAAGAATGATCGTTCCCAAACAATTCAGAAAAATTTGACTCAAAGTCAAACTTAGATCACAAAAAATAATTTCAGAAAAATCCGATTGCTGGAACTCTCAATTCACAGGAACTTGCAGATCAAATGAATTCAAAACTTGGATGCACCGTCCCACTAACTTTCAACCTCCAATTACAATCGATGCAAAATCTTGATGAATGTGACGCAAAGCTTGTAAATCAGATAAACTGCATATAGATTGAATCTTGTTTGCGTGTTCTTCCCTGATTCACCAATCGATCTGCGAATATTCAAAAATTTGCAAAATTGATTCTCAAAATTACAACAATATGATCAATTATTCTAATCGATCACTGCAACATCAATCTATCAATCTAAAAACAACAATTTAAAGCGAATTTGTCCACAAATCTGTTTTTCATAATACGATCTGCATAAACTCAAGAATCCAAAATTTCAGAAATCGATTCATCTTTTCTGTGATAATCTTTCTGAAAATGTTTGGTACGGCTCTGATACCAATTGTGAATCCCTAATTATCAAGCATAATCTCTAACAATCAAGATCTAACAATATCAAAGTCTAGAGAGAGAAAGTAGAGAGAGAAACAATCACACGTCTCTTTGTATTACAATGAAAGTCTTTTTTTTAACTACACAAGGTACAAAGCCTATTTATACCACCTATCTAAACACAAAGACTAAAACCAAACAAGGAACTTATACAGACTTTGACCATGTTGACTTTACATCTTTGACTTTTCCTATTAAATCTTGGATACAATATTATGACCTAACAAAGGGGTCAAAAGATTGAGTGTTGGTGTGCGAAGAGGTAAAATGAAAATGAGAGATTGGTTAGATGCGAGCTTAAATGTTTAAAAAGAAAGAGGGTGAGAGAACAGAGTAAAAGAATATAAACTCTGCACCAAACTTCTTTCTGAGTCGGGAAACCACATAATCTGATTGGTTCACATTCTTTTGTGACCATCATTGAAAATGGCAGTAAGCCCATGCCATCTCTTGCATAAAAACCTCACCAAGCTACTCATTATTTTCTTAAAAAGAGAATGTTTCACATTTTCTGGGGAAGCAGCATATAAGCTATCGGTTCTTCACTTGGAAGATATTGATATTGAAAAAGAAGGAAAGTTGCCCCACCTTCGACCCTTCATCATGCACATTGAGTCTGTGTATATCATTGTTGTCTCAATGGTTTACATACTTTGAGCCTTATGAAACAAAATCATTGTGCTTAATTCTTTCATACACAAGCACGAGCACACAGATTTTTTTTTTCTGTCAGAACATTCATAGAAAATACCTTGTGTTTTTTCGATGATTGAATGGAAGTCCTGGGGAGTCAACATCAAACCAGCTCCTTAAATTGTACATACGTTGTACACAGTGGCTTTGTGCTACTGACAGACATTTCTAACTGTTTCATGTGTTGATTCAGGGTTACAACTAATTTGTTTGAATTTGAAAAGATTCAGATGAATACATTCATGAATTGACGGCTCATTCAGATCTGATGAATCAAAGGGAGAGATCATGAAGATTGTGCATATTTGTTAATTTGGGGGAGGTGTTCCAAAGACAGATCTAAACTTGAAAAGTTTTAATGATTTTGATTCTTACAAATCATTAAAAAGGGGGAGATAAAACAAAGTTCAAGTTCATATGATTAGAGTTTGAATCAAGAAAGGGGGAAGATGATTGTACAAAGTCAGATTGAATGTTGAATTTCAAAGTCAAACTTCAGAATATGTAATGAAAGGGGGAGATGAATCAAATGTTATATGGTTGATTGAGAAAGAGAAAATAAAGAAGAAGAATGTCAAAGTTTTGAAGATTTTTGAGGACAAAGTTGTTTGAAAAGTCAAAATGAAACAAAAGGGGAAGATATGTTTCAAATATTATTGAAGTTTGATGAAGATGTCAAAGCTATGAAAGATCAAAGCTGAAAAACATTTAATGCTGAAGATTTTTCTGAAGATAAGAAGACCTGAAGTTTAATGTCAAATTTTTGTTAATCTTGAATCCAAAGGGGGAGATTGTTAGACTAATATTGTATTTGATAATCCAAGATCTACCAAATCTTAGAGAGAGAAAGTAGAGAGAGAGTATGTGCGCCAAATGTAATATGTATTCAAATGAGCTCCAAAGATACAAAAACAAAGCACCAAGGGGACTTGAATACCCCAAGGCCTAAACAGATACAGATAAGCAAATTAAACACAGTTAAGGCCACGGTTAATAAATACATTGATTACTATTTAAAATAGACTTAACAATCTCCCCCTTAGTAATCAATGACGCTCTTCTCTTTGACGAAGTCGATTTAGTCCAAGCAAAACTTCTAAGCGTCTTAGAGTTGAACGGAAGATCAACCTCTCATCAATGGTATTCAATACTTTCTTGAGAAGTTGTATATCTTCATTCTCGATCTGAAACAATTCTCTTCTTGATTCCAAAAAGCTTCTTACCGCAGCTTTTAAACGAATCTCCAACTGTAGCTTGATCACCTTCAACGTTCTATCAGAGTAATGATTAATCTCTTCAAATCTTAGGAAGCATTTCTGACTAGAAGCATTCCTGTAAACAACTCCATATGGATTATGAAGAATAGTGAATAAAGAATATGAGTCGATGTTCGGCAAGCTACGGTCGGGTCTTTGAAGGTTTACCACATGCTGAAAGCTTTCAGCAGCCATCTGAAAGTCAAAAACTCTGTAGAATTTGATTTGGCGTCGAATGAATCTTTTAATCACAAACAATGCTTGAGAGACATCTTCAGTTCTGTGATAAAGATTCCTGAAATGATCGTACAGAAACTCAACGTCATCAATAGATAAATCATTAAAATCAGCCTCCGAGAAAGTATATAAGACGCAATCTCTTCTTTCTACTTCAAATACAGGATACCAGATATTAACAAACTTCTTTATCGAAACGCTGATAACTCGTACTATCAGATGAGGAGAAGAAACAAGATGCTTTCCACAGTGTTGGCATTTGATGAACATCAAGTATTCGTACTGATAATCTGCTGACTCCTTTTCAAAACCAAGAATGGCATGTATGTTGATCTGTCTTCTCCTAGAAACAAAAATATTTCTTTGAGAGTCCTCGAGAAAAGAAGATCTAAGCCTTGAAGCCATATGCCTTTCTTGTAAACTTCTTTGTCTCTACTGTCTAGTTAAGGTTAGACCCTCTTCTAGGATAGACGGAGGGATCACAGGATCAGAATAAGGAATATTCGCTTGAGCTCTTGACGACTGACCAACTTCAAATGTACGTGAAGGAGCAGTGGTAGTCGGAGTTGTATCAACAACAGGACTAGAAGTAACTTGAGTAGCTTCAGGAATCTCATCTTGTGAAGGAAGGTCTCCGTACAAAGTATTTGCAATTTCTTCATCCTTAGCATCAAGATAGAAAACATTTTCTTCAGTATCAGATAAAACGATTATATCATCGCAGTCCTCTTCTTTCACTTTGCAGAGCTTCTCAAATCTGATATCATCATCATCATCTGAATTGATTTCTATGAAGTTTGCAAAGAAAGTTCTCATGTCGTTTGCTGCTTCAGAATCATCTAAGTCATTTGACCTTGTTGCAGTATCTGGATCAACATAAACGACTATCTGCAAGTTATTCTCGATATTATGTTCAGAAATGTTCAACACATTAGACATGGCAGACAAATCAACACTTTCTATCATATTGTTTACAAGATCTTCAACACAACAGTCTTGAATATTATCAGCATTCTTTTCTCTGTCAGCCACCTCATCTTGAGTTTGATCTTCTCTAACTGAAGAACACTCCACCCTTTGTCTCTTCGACATCTCCCCCTCATGACCTTGATGATCCGGATCATCTTGGTCATGTGTCCGTTTATGAGACAAACCTACTTCAGTTCTGCAACTCTGTTCGTGACGATCAAACCTGTCAGATAAAACAGTTAAAGCTTTAGTCAAGAGAGAGATGCCTTCCTTGATTTCAGAAAATTTTGTCCGAGCTTCAGATCAGAAGGAATTGAACTCCTCATACAACGCATAAACTTTGTCAGGCGCCGAAGTAGAAGCGGAGTTGATTGGAAATTCCGTAATAGAGAGATCAAGTCTTTATGTTGTTGATCTGGCGGAGACATATAAAGAAGACGAGCATAAAGCATATATGTCAATTCTGAAATCGGAAGATCTTGAAGTAGAATGCTAGAAGTCACTGGAGGAACTGAAGTAGATACTTGAGGCATAAAATTCGATGCAGAAATACCAACTGTCAGTGTGAATAATGGAGGAGGAGGAATAGAAACGATCGGTGGAGCAGTAGTAGAAACTGTGGACGGTTCACGAATAACTACCCCAGTTGGTCTTCGGAAAGGAATCACTTCAGGAAGAACAGCAGGATCGATTTCTATCATCTTTCCTTTTAACAAAGCATGTTGGATCATAATTGTATTCAAGATTAAAGGGTCTAAACTGTATTTATTTGATAGTTAAAGTTTGGGGTTTAAATTGTAATAAGTTAATAGTTTAGTTGCTATTGGGCCTCAAGCCCATAAGCCCATTAGGCCTAAAAGCCTGGGTATTTAATGTTTTGATTTATTAGGTTTTAGGTGGAATCCTCACAATTACTTTCATAATCATATAGTGAGGTAGCAAGTTTTCTCTGTATTCAAGGGTATCAAGAACACACAAGGTTTAACCGTTTATTCAAGGGATTGTTATGTTTTGTTAATCTTTATATCTCTTGATTATTATTGTGTTTCTGTGATTGTTAATCAACTAGATTAAACTGGGATAACAAAGCCGTCATCTTCTGGAATTGTTCATTCTTTTGAGCATCAAACCTTTCACTCATATGACGGATGACCTGTAACACCCCAAATTTCGTGTGTATTATCCCTATTGTGCGTTATTATAAGATGTAACTTCGACTCATAGTGCATGCATATCTTTTGGGTTTTGGATTATTGGTCAGCTTAATTTCATCGATAACAGATCAGTTCAGTTATTATTCAGGATTTTCGGGTCATGCCACACCCCAGGCGACAATGCCAAGCGACTGTGACATGTGTCAAGGTTGCATGGGCAAAGTCGTGGGGAGATGAGGGTCTACGGTACGTGCGGGGCGACAATGACCGGCGACCTTGCCTTGGTCATTATCGCGTGTCATGGTCGCAGGATTGGTACCGCAAGGTCCCCCGAGCGGGCGACATTGCCCTGCGACTATGACAGTGGCATTGTTGTCGTGTCATAGTCGCCGACGGGGCCAGGCCTCTTAAAACCTCAGACTTCGGGAAAATTCAGTTCATTTGATTTTGGGAACAGATTTGAGGGGTTTCTCATATGCGATTTTGGTAAGTCTCAAACCCTAACTTCCATCTCCTCATTTATTACTCTTCAACAACCATTAATAAGGAGTAATTTCTTGTCTAGGATGAACCTTGGTGAACTTAGCTTGTGTTAACATCTCAAGCCTTCAACTCTCCATCCTCCATTTCTAGGGTTTGGTTTCTTGTGAGAAATAAACAAGGTGAGTGTATTTCTTGACTCTCCTACTCTCATATATGTTTAAATAAGGTGCTAGTATTATGTACATCTTGTTATCTACTTACTTGATTTCGTGGAGTTAACCTAATGCCCCACTTGTGGGTAAAATGCATACGGAGGGTATAAGAGAGGCTATGTGGTCTAGACATGAATCAATATGTTTTGTAAGGATAATAGGTTGTATGTTATGTCATTTGGAATATGAGGTTGATTCATATATCTCGGTTTGTATTGCCATTGTAAATGAACTAAAGACCCGGTTTGGGTTGAGGTTATAAATGAACTAAAGACCCGGTTTGGGTTGAGGTTATAAATGAACTAAAGACCCGGTTTGGGTTGAGGTCATGATTAGACTAAAGACTCGGTTTGAGTTGAATGTCGGATTGGCTAAAGACTCGGTTAGAGTTGATGTCATGAGAAGGCTAAAGACCCGGTTTGGGTTGAGTGTTTAAATAGTTATAGATCTCGCTTGGATTGTTGTTAATCAAGTTAATTGATTACGGAGAAATTATAAATATATTGATGATGTTATATTGGGTTTTCCTGTTTTAATGTCAGGTGAAGTACTATGGTAGAGCGCTATGACAGTATCATGTTATTGTATTGAAGCTCTATTTTTACTCTAGAAATTGTGATTATGCTTCTCACTAGGATTTAGCCTAACACTTGTTCTTTGGTTGTCATGTACGACAGGAAATCTTAGTGGCGGGAATACTCGGGGATGAGTGGTCGCTCGGGTGATCGAGAACGGTCCTTTTTGGTAAATCTAGAGACCGGTATATATGATGAATAGTCTACATTTTGGAAGAATAGCGACACCCGACTGTAATCTATTAGAGTAACCTAGATTATTTAGGTTGTCGTTCATTATTCTTCATTCGTTGGGTTGTATACATAATATTATATTCCCCGTTTGGGATGATACTTTGGGATTCCTTGGCAGTTTTTGTACAACAGGATTTTTATCAATTTACAGCCATCATATTGCCAAAATTTTAAGTTTTAAATTTACCCTATTTTTAGGGTGTTACAAGTTGGTATCAGAGCATTAGTTTAAGGGAACTAGGTATGGATGTAGAGTACCTAGACTTAAGTTTTGGATTTAGGCAATGACTTCGTGAGAATGGGTAGAACTCTTAAGATAAGATGGTCTTAGAGTCGACGGAAGCTACACGAGTTAAGATTTATGGTAATGGGAATGAAAAATTTTATGTATCGCATGTTCATAATTTCGCCTAGCTAACATTATTATGAAGGTGTTTTACGTGATTATGCTTGTTATCCGTTGTTATGATAATTAATGAATGTGGTAGTACGTTTCCTTGTGTATCATTGTATAGTCTTATCCTATTTATATTCTTGCGTGTGTGGCAGACTATGGTAAACACTCGTAATCGACCAGAGGGTCAAGATACGGCGGCGTCTACGGCCGACCAACCAAGAGTAACCAATGCAGATCTTTCCCCACCGTTTATTAACGCATTGATAGGAGGACTGGAGCACATACCCCGTCGCAACATAGCTGCAACTCATCCAGTCATGGAAGAAGTAACCCAAGAGACCAGAATGATGGATCGGATGATGCAAGCCATGAGTGCTTCCATGGATCAACAGCACGAGGTGTTTCTGAAATTGTTGGAAGACCGGGATGCCAACCCCCGTAGGAATGAAACGGTGGCGGAAAACGTGACAGGGGTAGGATCTGGGGGTTCGGGACCCCGTGTCCCTACCAATGCGACGGCAACCCCGACCGCTAGTCACGGGGCAAAGTCTTGTATGTTTAAGGCATTCCTCGGATGCCAACCACCTGAGTTCAAAGGACTGGATGACCCGGCCGCATGTGTGGGCTGGATTAGAGAAATGGAGCAGGCGTTCCGCTCAAGTGAATGCGGAGAAGATCAAAAAGTAATTTTCGGCTCGCGTATGTTGAGGGGTACGGCTCTCACGTGGTGGGACGTATATTCCGCCTCCGTAGAGACGGTTATTCTGGAGAAACTATCTTGGGCTACTTTCAAGGAGAAGTTGCTTGAGGAATTTTGAAACGAACGGACAATGGACCGGATCAAAGAAGAATTCCAAAACCTGAAGAAAGGGAACTTGTCCTTGAGGGAATATAATCGCCAGTTTATGGATAAGCTCGGCTTGGTGGGACATTTGGTCCCGACCAAGAAGGAAAAGATCAAGGCCTACACTAAAGGATTGCCGAGTGAGATGAAGAATCTTGTCCGAGTGTCTAAAGCCTCTACCCTTCGTGAAGCTATCAAAGAGGCTCAACTAGTAGAAGACTCTTATGGTCCCAGCAAAACAGAGAGGGGTGGACCGGTCGAGAAGAGGAGGTGGGAAGGAAATTCCGCACCCTCAAGGAGGACAAGACCTTTCAACAACAGCTACCGTGGTAATGAACCTGGACGCGAATCTAGATGGTGCACTAAGTGTAGGAGCAAACACTTTGGCTCGTGCAACTCGGGCGGATTGAATTGTTTCAAGTGCGGGAAGTCGGGTCATGATCGTCGGGATTGCCCGGTCCGAGGGATGACGTGCTTTGAATGCAAAGAACCAGGTCACATCCGGAGTGAGTGTCCAAAGTTGAATACTGGGGGAAAGGAAGCGAGGAAGGCGGACCCTCCAAGGGCTACGGGAAGGGCATTTAAAATGACCATCGAATAAGCGAAGGCTTCGACTGATGTAGTGTCGGGTACGTTTCTCCTAAACTCCGTACCTACACATGTATTATTTGACTCGGGAGCTAGTTTCTCTTTTGTATCAAGTTAGTTTTGCCCAAAACTATCCATGACCACTACTAGTTTAGAGGATGCTTTTGTAGTTGAACTAGCGGATGGGGATCGAGTAGTGGTTCGTAACGTTGTGAAAAATTGCAAGCTTGAGATCGAAGGAAGAGAGTTCCCGATTGACCTAATGCCTATGGTCATCGGAGGATTTGATGTGGTGGTCGGTATGGATTGGTTGTCTACTAATCAAGCTAAGATTCTTTGTGCAAAGAAGTTAGTCCGAATTCCGGGTTCGGATGGTCACGTGGTTACCGTGTACGGAGAGAGACGAAAGGGTGAGGTTGCAATCATTAGCATGGTGAAGGCACGGAAGTGCTTATCGAAAGGATGTCCATCCTTTTTGGCTTATGTTATAGATTCCAAGCTCGAGAAGAAAAAGCTTGAAGACGTGGAAATAGTAAGAGAATTCCCCGACGTATTCCCGGACGACTTACTTGGTATACCGCCCGATCGTCAAGTGGAGTTCAAGATCGATCTGACACCGGGAGCGGCTCTGATAGCTAGAGCCCCGTACTGGTTGGCTCCATCCGAAATGAAGGAAACGATGGGTCAACTGCAAGATCTTCTTGAGAAAGGATTCATGAGGCCGAGCTCGTCACCGTGGGGAGAACCGGTCTTGTTCGTGAAGAAGAAGGATGGCACTATGCGAATGTGCATTGACTATAGAGAGTTCAATAAGGTAACCGTGAAGAACAAGTATCCACTCCCAAGGATCGACGATTTATTCGACCAACTTCAAGGAGCGGGTTGCTTTTCGAAGATCGATCTCCGCTAGGGTTATCATCAAGTGAAAGTCAAAGAGGAAGACATTCCTAAAACCGCTTTTAGGACGCGTTATGGACACTACGAGTTCTTAGTGATGCCGTTTGGTTTGACGAACACCCCGACGGTGTTCATGGATTTGATGAACCGCGTGTGTCGACCGTTTCTTGAGAGGTCGGTCATTGTGTTCATCGACGATATATTGATTTACTCCAAGGATGAAGTCGAGCATGAGCAACATCTTCGCGACGTGTTGGGAGTTTTGAGGAAGGAGAAGCTTTATGCCAAGTTCTCCAAATGTGAATTTTGGTTGAAAGAGGTGCAGTTTCTGGGTCATGTAGTCTCGAAAGAAGGTGTGAAGGTAGACTCCATGAAGATAGAGGCCATGATGAATTGGGATCCTCCGAAAAGCCCATCGGAGATTAGAAGCTTTTTAGGGCTAGCGGGTTACTACCGAAGGTTTATTCAGGACTTCTCAAAGGTCGCTTCACCATTAACGGCTTTGACCAAGAAGAACATAAAATTTGTATGGACCGATGAACAAGAGAAGGCATTTAGGACGTTGCAAAGGAAAGTGTGTGAAGCCCCGATCTTATCATTGCCGGAGGGATCGGAGGATTTTGTGGTATTCAGCGACGCATCCAAGATGGGATTAGGATTGGTACTAATGCAACGAGTAAAAGTGATCGCGTACGCATCTAAGCAACTGAAAGTGCACGAAAAGAACTACCCCACTCATGACTTAGAATTGGCGGTGGTAGTGTTCGCGCTAAAATTATGGCGACACTACCTTTACGGCACAAAGTGTACCTTATACACGGACCACAAGAGCCTGAAGTACGTTTTTTATCAGAATGAACTCAACATGAGGCAACGAAGGTGGTTGGAACTACTCAAGGATTACGACTGTGAATTACACTATCACCCGGGTAAAGCAAACGTGGTGGCCGACGCCTTGAGTCGGAAAGAGTATAGCGGGAGACTTCAAGCCAAACTTGCAAGGATCGAGCTAGTATCGAGCCTCATGGAAAGGATTAAAGGGGCGCAAACCGAAGCGTTAAAAGAAGAAAACCTCAAGGATGAAGTGATGACAAAGCAACAATTATTGTTGACCGAAGATAGTCGAGGGATAAAGTGCTTCAATGGTCGAGTTTGGGTACCAAAGTTGGGTGGTTGCCGAGAACTACTTTTAGAAGACGCGCATAAATCCAAAAATTCTATCCACCCGGGAAGCACCAAGATGTACCGGGATTTAAAACTACATTTTTGGTGGCCAATTATGAAATTGGATGTGGCCCATTACGTAGAGCGATGTGTGACTTGTTCTCAAGTGAAGGCCGAACATCAATGACCCTATGGAAGCCTTCAATCGCTTGAAATACCCGAGTGGAAATGGGACAAAATCACCATGGACTTCGTGACCAAACTACCAAAGACCGTGAGAGGGAACGACACTATTTGGGTTTTTGTCGATCGTTTGATGAAGAGTGCCCACTTTCTAGCGATGCGGGAAACTTTGACAATGGATAAGTTGGAAAAGTTGTACATAGATGAAATCATATCTAGGCATGGTATACCCTTGTCAATAGTCTCTGATCGGGATAGCCGTTTTACATCAAGATTTTGGGAAGCTTTACACCAAGAGTTGGGTACACGGATAAATTTGAGCATGGAATATCACCCATAAACGGACGGTCAAAGTGAAAGGACAATTCAAACACTTGAAGACATGCTTAGATCATGCGTGATCGACTTTGGCGGTATTTGGGATACCCATTTACCTTTAGTGGAATTCGCGTACAACAATAGCTACCATTCTATCCTCGGGATGGCGCCTTTCGAAGCTTTGTACGGGCGGAAGTGTAGAAACCCCGTGTGTTGGCTTGAGGCGGGGGAGAAACAGTTTGCCGGTATGGATATAGTACAAGAGACGGCCGACAAGGTTAAATCAATTCGAGAAAGGTTAAAGGCGGCTCAAGATCGTCATAAAAGTTATGCCGACAAGAAGAGGAGACCGGTAGAGTTCCGAGTCGGGGATCGAGTAATGTTGAAAGTATCTCCTTGGAAGGGTTTGATCCGTTTTGGGAAGCGTGGGAAGCTAAGTCCCCGTTTCCTTGGGCCATTTACTATTATTGAGGGTATCGGGCAACAAGCTTATAAGCTAGACTTACCGCCTGAGATGAATGGAATCCACCCTACATTCCATGTATGTTACTTGCGGAAGTGTTTGGCGAAGGAGGAGAGCGTCATACCGCTATCCGAAATTCGTGTGGAGGACAACCATTGCGTTGAGGAACCCGAAGCTATCCTGGAGAGGGAAACTAAGAGACTTCGCCATAAGGAGGTCGTGATGGTCACCACCGAGGCGCGAACGTGACATGGGAGTCGGAAGAGGACATGAACCGTAGATATCCTCGCATGTTTGTATAGTATGGATTTCGGGGACGAAATCATTTCCAAGTTGGGGAGGATTGTAACACCCCAAATTTCGTGTGTATTATCCCTATTGTGCGTTATTATAAGATGTAACTTCGACTCATAGTGCATGCATATCTTTTGGGTTTTGGAATATTGGTCACCTTAATTTCGTCGATAACGGATCAGTTCAGTTAGTATTCGGGATTTTTGGGTCATGCCACACCCTAGGTGACAATGCCCGACGACTGTGACATGTGTCAAGGTCGCATGGGCAAAGTCGCGGGGAGATGAGGGTCTAAGGTACGTGCGGGGCGACAATGACCGGCGACCTTGCCCTGGTCATTATCGCGTGTCATGGTCGCGGGATTGGTACTGCAAGGGCCTCCGAGCGGGCGACATTGCCCTGCGATTATGACAGTGGCATTATCGTCGTGTCATAGTCACCGACGGGGCCAGGCCTCTTAAAACCTCAGACTTTGGGAAAATTCAGTTCATTTGATTTTGGGAACAAATTTGAGGGGTTTCTCAGATGCGATTTTGGTAAGTCTCAAACCCTAACTTCCATCTCTTCATTTATTACTCTTCAACCACCATTAATGAGGAGTAAACGGTTGTCTAGGATGAACCTTGGTGAACTTAGCTTGTGTTAACATCTCAAGCCTTCAACTCTCCATCCTCCATTTCTAGGGTTTGGTTTCTTGTGAGAAATCAACAAGGTGACTGTATTTCTTGACTCTCCTACTCTCATATATGTTTAAATAAGGTGCTAGTATTATGTACATCTTGTTATCTACTTACTTGATTTCGTGGAGTTAACCTAATGCCCCACTTGTGGGTAAAATGCATACGGAGGGTATAAGAAAGGCTATGTGATCTAGACATGAATCAATATGTTTTGTAAGAATAATAGGTTGTATGTTATGTCATTTGGAATATGAGGTTGATTTATAAGTCTCGGTTTGTATTGCCATTGTAAATGAACTAAAGACTCGGTTTGGGTTGAGGTTATAAATGAACTAAAGACCCAGTTTGGGTTGAGGATATAAATGAACTAAAGACCCGGTTTGGTTTGAGGTTATAAATGAACTAAAGACCCGGTTTGGGTTGAGGTCATGATTAGACTAAAGACTCGGTTTGAGTTGAATGTTGGATTGGCTAAAGACTCGGTTAGAGTTGATGTCGTGAGAAGGCTAAAGACCCGGTTTGGGTTGAGTGTTTAAATAGCTATAGATCTCGCTTGGATTGATGTTAATCAAGTTAATTGATTACGGAGAAATTATAAATGTATTGATGATGTTATATTGGGTTTTCCTCTTTTAATGTCAGGTGAAGCACTATGGTAGAGCGCTGTGAAAGTATCATGTTATTGTATTGAAGCTCTATTTTTACTCTAGAAATTGTGATTATGCTTCTCACTAGGATTTAGCCTAACACTTGTTCTTTGGTTGTCATGTACGACAGGAAATCTTAGTGGCGGGAATACTCGGGGATGAGTGGTCGCTCGGGTGATCGAGAGCGGTCCTTTTTGGTAAATCTAGAGACCGGTATATATGATGAATAGTCTACATTTTGGAAGAATAGCGACACCCGACTGTAATCTATTAGAGTAACCTAGATTATTTAGGTTGTCGTTCATTATTCTTCATTCGTTGGGTTGTATACATAATATTATATTCCCCGTTTGGGATGATACTTTGGGATTCCTTGGCAGTTTTTGTACAACAGGATTTTTATCAATTTACAGCCATCATATTGCCAAAATTTTAAGTTTTAAATTAACCCTATTTTTAGGGTGTTACATGACCTCATTCACAGATGTAAATTTCTCAGTCGTGTCTTGTACTTCGACTGAAGAAGTGTCAACACTAGGAGTAATTTCAGGCGAAGAGTGAGAAAATGTTGTATCTTGAACCCGATGCTGGGTTGTAGCACTTTCAAATGCTATATCGAGCTCATTAACCTGGATATTTGCAACTGCAACATTAATCAGAACAGACTCTTCTTTAGACATAACATCTTCTTGAGTATGCACTTCTGGTTCCTTGAACCTCCTTTCATAAACATGAAGATTAGGTTGATCATCATCATTACCATCATTATCATCATTGTCATTGCCATCTCTATCTGCAGCATTACCAATATCAGTATTGGCATCATCATCACCTTCAACATCAGCAGTTTCATCATTAACTTCAGCATTAGCAACTCCAGCAAGCACATCACCAATCTGTTGATCTGCAACATCTGTTTCAATTTCTTGATCATCTTGAGCATCATGAGAAGGTTCAGCTTGTTCAGCTTCCAAAGACATATCATTTTCCAGACAATATTGAATTATGCTGTCATCAGCCGGATCAGCATAATTTTCAATCAGAGCAAAAGGAATTGGCATCGAGAACTCGAAGGATTTCTTCTGTTTCTGAATAAATGTCATCTCAGAATTTGGTACTTGATTCCAAGAAAGCCGGCGAGGAATATCTGAATTACTTCGCAGCATGCTTCGGACAATCAGCTTCATATACCGAATAAAAGGAAGAAACTTCCGCTTCTTATGAGTCAACTTGTCTTGCACTCTCTCGGAAAGTTCGGTCCAGAAAATATACGTGTAGTCGACATGCAAGTCATAGACGACTGCATGGAACATTCTGAGATAATGCAGACTGGCATTGTCCGTTCCAGAATGTTTGGAAGTGAGACATCTGTTAAGTACGGAGAACAAAGCATACCAAACCGGAGGAAGATTGGATTTGTCAAACTGACTGACTTTATCCATAAGAAGTTTGTCCTGGTCGGGAATTAGGCTCAGGAAGTTCCAGAATCAGTCGAAGACGCTTGTAGGAGAGAAATGATTCAAACTGATCAATCTGTAAGTCGAATCGATGAGGACGGACTCGCTCATTCTTTGTGATTGTATGCCAGGCCTGTTGTAGATAAACCTCAGGAACATCGGCACAATAAGTAAGAGCCGGAGCAAGAGGATGTCCTTTGAGAATCACTCGGATAACCGGATGAATCTTAATCTTGTCAAAATCCACAAAGTAGTTGTTTGGCTTGTATGGAAAGATATACAGCATAGTAGGAAATACGTCATTCGGTGTTCGCCTTTGAGCAGAAAGGTTCGCCCCAACAAAAGGTACAGACGGCATAGGCGTCTCGCGGGAAGCACGATCAGACGGATCATCTTGGAATTCATTCTCATCTTGGATCATGGGATCAGTGATGTTATGAGAAGCCATGATAGTACCTAGAAAACAGAAACGATGAAAAATTAGACATGGAAAAAAAAATGAAAAACGCAAAAATGAAAATTTTTCTAAGTCAAATTTGCGCTACATGTGAGTGGCGCAAACTGAGTTTTGCGCAACGTACTGTTGGCGCAAAAAGAAGTTTGCGTGTCTAGTGCGTGGCGCAAAACAAAGTTTGCGCGATGCACATGTGAAGTAAATGTGACTTGGAAAAATTTTCATTTACAAGAAATGCACAAAAGAGGTTTGCGTGACACGAAGTTAGCGCAAAAGAAACTTTGCATGACCAACAGGTAGCGCAAAAGAATCTTTTCGCGACTAACGTGTAGCGCAAATCTACACAAACAAATAAAACAAGAAACAAAGAAACGCGTTTTATGTAGTTAGCGCAAAACTAAGTTTGCGTGACCTACTTGTAACGCAAAGCTAAGTTTGCGCGACATGAAGGTGATGCAAACATACGTTTGCGCGATCTACTTATCCACGCAAAACCCTAGAAAACTTAAAAATGCGTGACTTCATCTCTGATTTGTCAAAATTTTCAAAAAAAATTGATTGTAAATTTAAATGAGTGTTCGAAATTCATAAAGGATTGAATATAAACATATTTCAAACAATAGCAAGAAAAACATACCTGAATCGATGGAGATAACCTGTAAAACTCAAATTGAGAATCGACAAAGAAATGAATCCAACAGTCACAGAGAAAGGCGAAAAGGTTCAAACAAGGAGAAATGGAGCGAGAGAAAGAAAAAATGAACAGGACATGAACTATTTATACCAAAAATATATATATATATATATATATAGAAAATTAAATTCTAAAAAAAATAACACTCTAAAAAAATACAACTGAAAGCACATAAAATGATATGTTTACCTGGAAATCTCTTTTACTCCCCCTACACAAATGCACGAAAAAGAACAAATCAGTATAGCATTTGTATAGAAATATCAGAAAAGATACCTGATGAATATCAGATCTGAACTTTAAGCACTGTATCATATATAAACCTAACCACTGTATTTACTCCTCCTCAAAATCAAAAGATATCAGTAATTCATTCAGATTGTCTCTCCCCCTCGAAATATGCACAAACCAATTTTACAAAAATATGGATACACAAACATAGAAACATCAATGTAAAAAGAAAATTATACTGAATATAAATTTTGAAACAACTGAACATATAAAATTTTAAACACTAAACAAATTAAATTCTACTCAGTAAAATATCACAGATTTATCAATCAGTTGAAATCAAGTGTGTGTTGGTGGATACAGATACAAGTTTCATTGCATATCAAGTTAAGACATGTTCAGTTTCAAAAACTTCCAGCAATCTATTCAGTGTGCTCGCATGCGAACTTCGATTAGCTTCAAGAAAATGCAATACTAAAAATATAATAGAGAACTTTGCATGTACTCACACTAAGCCATCAAGAATTAAGACTTTCACAAATTTATAGGTTTATCGCAACTCAAACATATCACCAAGCATCATGAGATGTGTGCTCATTGGCATCTTTTAGCATTGTGCATATTGGCATCTTCACATGAGTGTGCTCTTTGGCATCTTTTAAGCTTGTGCACATTGGCATCTTTTTAATCAAAAAGTTTGGTAAGTAAAGAACATGCCGTAAACGTAACTTTCTATCTGACCCAATTGCAGGATTTGGGTCAGCCGCTCCCAGACTAGTTAGCCTTAGGGGACTAGGTGTCAAGCACCCCTTGGAACTTACTCTCCCAGATCAGAAAGGCTACATCGACACATCCTAAACCCATTCATACTAGTAGAACATGACTTTCGATCTGATCCTATAGAAGGATTTGGGTTCGATCACTCCCAGACCAATTGACCTTATGTGTTTGGTCTTTGTGTGCTGGACCGGATTGACTGATATCGCGATCGCGGATTTGCTGTCACAATAAATTGGAACTGTTTTGTATAGCATCCCTTAGTCGCGAAGTTGTGTCTTCATCCATAGCACTTGAGCACAACAACTAGCTGCAGCGACGTATTCTGCTTCTGCAGTTGATATAGAAACACAGTTCTGCTTTTTCGACGCCCAGCTTATCAGTCTGTCACCAAGAAATTGAAGGTGACCTGAAGTGCTTTTCCGGTCCAAAAGATTTCCACCAAAATCTGCATCAGAATAAGCAATTAGTTTATAGTCAGAACTCTTAGGATACCACAAACCTTAGTACGAAGTTCCTTTGATGTAATGAAAAATTCGCTTAACTGCTAAGAGATGCGATTCCTTTGGCTTTGCTTGAAATCTGGCACATAAGTAGGTGGAGAACATGATATATGGCCGACTCGCAGTTAAGTACATGAGTGATCCAATCATTCCTCGATATGTCTTGACGTCCACAGCTTTTCCATCCAGATCAAGTCCAATTTTAGCACCATGAGCCATAGGCGTGCCAATTGAAGAAGAGTTTTCCATCTTGAATTTCTTCAAGATGTCAAACACATACTTTGACTAATTAATGAAGATTCCATCTGGAAGTTGTTTCACTTGTATGCCGAGGAAGAAATTAATTTCTCCCATCATGCTCATTTGAAACCTAGAGGTCATGAGATCAGAAAACCAAGTACATAAAGATTTATTAGTCGCACCAAATATAATATCATCTACGTATATTTAAAGTAAGCAGATATCAAAGTTAGAACGATAAATGAAAAGAGTGGTATATATGGATCCTTTGGTAAACCCGGATTTGATCAGAAAGGCTGACAACTCATCATACCACGCCCTCGGTACTTGTTTCAAGCCATACAGTGCTTTATCAAGAAAGTATATGTGATCAAGATGTTCTTTGTCAACAAATCCCTCTGGTTGAGAAACGTAAACTTCTTCTTTCACTTTCCCGTTAAGAAAAGTTGTCTTTACATCCATCTGATACACGGTGAAATTGCGATAAGCAGCAAAAGCGAGAAACATTCGAATAGCTTCTAATCTTGCAACCGGGGCAAAAGTTTCATCGTAGTTGATTCCTTCTTCTTGTCGATAACCCTTGGCAACCAATCGAGCTTTGTTACGAACGACGATACCATCTTTATCTTTCTTGTTCATGAATATCTACTCTGTGCCAATAATGCTTTTTCCTTTTGGCCTTGGAACAAGTCTCCAAACTTTTAATGCGTAAAATTGATTGAGTTCCTCTTGCATCACTATTATCCAATCCGGATCCTCCAACGCCTCAGATACTTTGGTTGGTTCAATCTTGCTTAGAAAGCAAGTGAATAGACATTCGTTTGGAGTTGCCGTCTTGGAATGTGTAGATACGCTTGCTTGAGGATCACCAATAATCTGATGAATAGGATGAGATCTTGTCCATTTGGTGGTATGAGGAAGAGGATCAATAACTTCTTGAACAACTTCTAATTGTTGAGAGAGAGCTTCAATTACGTCTATGTCAGATGAATAGACATCAACAGTTTCAACTGGAGGAGGAGGTAACTCAAAAACATCAGAATCAGACTCTGGAATTGTTGGTTGAATAGCTGCAGTTTGTCCTTCTTCTTGAACTGGTTCTGCTTGAACATATTCTTCTTGAACAAGTGCTTCTTGAACAAATGCTTCTTGAACAGATTCAGTATTTACTTGTTCAGGTTCTAATTGAGCTATATGAAGTTCAGAAAGAATGTTTTGAGATTCAGAAGGTACTGGAATAGCATCAATTTTAGAGATAGATGGAGCGGAATTGGAAGTAGATGCGCTCACAGATTCCTGATTCAAAACATTTGAAGCATTTTCAGTGTTAGATTTAGGCACATCATCATAAAAATGCTCAAAAAGAAAATAAAGATCAGTAAGATTAAGCAAGGAAGAAGATGGATCCTGATTTGTCTGTTGAAGTGCAGGTTCTGAACTGGATTGTCCAGAAGCTAAATTCCCTGAAAGTGCGGGTTCTGAACCTGTTTCGCCAGAAACCAAATCTGCAGCTTCGTCAAATTTAACATTAACACTCTCTATCACTTTTCTGGCTGAAGTAAGAAAGACTCTGTAAGCCGCATAAGTAGAAGAATAACCAAGAAAAATACCCTCATCTGCCTTTGGACTAAACTTGTTCAGATTGTCGCGGTCATTCAGAACATAACACTTACAGCCAAAAGATTTGAAATATTTGACATTCGGTTTGATACCATTCATAAGCTCATAAGGTGTTTTGTTGAATATTCTATGTAAAATGGATCTGTTCTGAGTATGACACGCAGTTGATACAGCTTCAGCCCAATGAGACAAAGGAAGACCGGAATATGCAAGCATTGATCTAGCAGCCTCGACAAGCGTTCTATTTCTTCGTTCAACAACCTCGTTCTGTTGCGGTGTTCGAGCAACATAAAATTGTTGTTGAATGCCTTGATCTTTGTAGAATGCTTGAAGAGTGTTGTTCTTGAATTCTGTACCATTGTCTGATCTGACAACTTTGACCGCCTTTTGCTTGTTGGTCTGAATCGTTTTGATGAGGTTGATGAGAATGTCGGGAGTTTCATCTTTGGACTTGAGAAACTTAACCCATGTATAGCGTGAATAATCATTAATAACTACCAAAACATATCTTTTCTTTCTGATACTCTTTGTCTTCATCGGTCCACATAAGTCAACATGTAGAATATCAAGAATGTCCGAAGTGCAAGCCTCGGGTTTTGGCTTATGCGAAACTTTCTTCATCTTTCCTTTCTCACAGTCCTGACAGAGGTGGTATTTCTAAAATCGGAGTATTGGGAGACCTCGAACCGAATCATTCATGACAAGGCGATCCATGTATTTGAAGTTGAGATGAGCTAGTCGTCGGTGCCATATCCAGCTTTCATGAATAGAGGCTTTAGATAGCAAGAAAATATCTGATGGAATTTTAACTTTGGAAAGATCAATAGTGTATAAATTTGATCTTCTCTTTCCAACCAGTAAATTCCTGCCACTGTCATTCTTTACTGCAACTCGTTTGGATTTGAAACTGACTTCAAGATCTTTGTCGCAAAATTGCCCGATGCTGAATAAATTGTGGCTAAGACCTTCAACATAGTTAACTCGCTTGACAGTTATATTCCCTTGTACAAGATCACCATACCCTATAATAGGAGCAGTGTTGGTCCCGAAGGTGCTTAACAAGTTTGTAGAAGGGGGGGGGGGGGTTGAATACAAACACAGAAATTAAAGTTTAATAAATTGTTTATTGAAAAATAAAAATACAATTTACAAGTTTGTTGCGGAATAAGATTAAGACAGACTCAATCTAAACAAACTTAAGAAACACTAAGATGGTTGCACAAGAAATTCAGAGAATGGGGGATTTTTAGAGAGATAGAAAACAAGGATTTCTATTTTGGAGTTCAAGGATTGAGCACCCTTTTAGATGAAGGGGTGAGCTTCCTATTTATACCCTATGCATTAAATGCATGGCAGGGTACTTTACACGTGGCATTCATAGATTGGCTTTGGTAGTCTCACTTTTGGAGACATGCTTTTGGCCGCTTTATGAACAGTGTAGTTGACAGAGTTGGTGTACGATTTGTGGCAGAGACGTGTCCGTTCTGACACATCGTACTGGTTGTGCAAGGTAAGACAAAAGAAAACTTGAGGCATAAGCTTTGTGATCGTTGATCGCTGTGTATCTCTTCTTCCAGAGATAAAGAAGTTCAGCTATCGCTGAAGCTTTTCCTCAGGCTTCTTCGCGTAAGTAGATGTCTGATCTTCGCTGATATCCGCATCAGGTCACTAGTAGACTTATCTATTGTTCAGTGGCTTCGTCTTCGATTCAGCTATGAACTATGTTGACGCGAGACTTGTCTTCAGGGATTACGTTAACTGTGTTACATTGGAAACGATCAGTGATGACTGAACAGACTCAGTTTGATCGCTGAAAGTGAAACACATACATATTAATGTTTACAGAAAGGTCATCAGCGATGACTGAACAGACTCAGTCTGATCGCTGATGATGAAACACTAATACATATAATAACGTAATTTTCACTAAGTATAAAAGAGGGTCGTTATCAAATCACTGAGAGAGTTTGGATCAACAATCTCCCCCTATTTGATAATGACAAAGTAACAAAAGAAAATTACTTTGATTCAAAATATAGGAATAAAAAGGACTCATAGAATGCATGTCCCAATTACTATTTTGAGGGATCTTTTACAGTACTGATAGGGTTAAGTACATCACTGCTATTTTCATTTAATTCAGGGATGGAATTACAAGATATGAAAAACATTACAAGTGAGTAACTAACTACTGTAAGTATAACTAACAGATTACAGAGAAGAAAACTAATCTATCAGCTATTAAAAGAAGATTTAGGAGGATTGATCATATACTCAGGTATTTCTTCTCCTTTCTGTCTTCGTTCCAAAGATTCTTGACTGATAATTTCTTTAATTTCTTCAGCAGCAGGGAAGAAGTCACACCATAAGCATAAGATATCCTTGAGATGATTCAGAGGACAGATAGGAATCTCTGAGATTCTTTGAAATCTGAGTTCCTCATCATCATCTCTGAATAATATTCCATAAGGATTGTTGATTACTTGACCAGCTTGGAAAGGACCACCAGGAGGCAGAGATAAGTCCAGAACTGAAAGATCAGGAGGAGGACCAAACAGTGCATCTCTTGAAAATTTGATAGAAGTTTCATTCCTGATGATGGCGACATCTTCAGAGGAGGAGGACCCAATTTTTTTCTTGAGTTTCAAAGATTTGGGAGGAAGAGGAGATGGCAGCTTTAGTACAGAAACGACTCTATTTATGAGGGCTTCAAGAAGTCCTTCAACGTAGCCTCTGTATGTAGATTTGGATTTCTTCAGCGCATCCCAGAACTCTAACCATTCCGTAAATCCGAAGCTCTCAAGTTTTGATACGTACATTGCTTTTTGGGTTCCATCCTCTCTGGTAATCTCCATGGTCACTGAGAGTTGATCTTTCTTCTTGCGACCAGAGATAGTCACGGCTGATATTGGAAGAAGATCAGAACGATAATCCATCTTTTGTTTGCACCATTCGATAGACTTATCGTTGATCTCTTGTTCTTTGAAGCGTTCCTCTTCAATTTCTTTCAGTAGTGCTGCTTGAACTTCCACAGGTTTGCTTTTCAGCTTTTTGTCCTTAACTTGAGAGGATTGAATCTTTAAAGCGAGTTGGGCATCTCGTTTGCATTCAGCGATCAGCTTCTCAGCTTTGGCAGATTCTTCTCTTTCAGCTTCAGTGAGGAAGTCGAGCTCTGTGGATGTTTGAAGAGGGATTTTCAGCCGTTGACTTTCTAGTTGAGCGATCATTTCAACTCTTTTCTTTACCACTTCCTCTGACCAATGAGATGGTTGAGAGGTCCTTCCTGGATGGACCAGGGAATCTTCTTCTTCTTCTTCATCAATCTCAGCGATAGAGATTGGGATTATTTCTTCAGCGATAGCAGCTGGAATTATTTGTAGTTCAGAACCCTTAAGCAGGGGTGAGAACTGTCTGGTTAGAAAAAGAAGGAAAGAAGGGATAAGTGTATTTTTAGAACGAGAGAGATAAAGGCTAGAAAGGAATAGGGGTTTGGAAAGAGTAGAAGAGTGGTACAATTGAAAGACATACCTGAGAAGGATGCTCCCCCTCAGATTGTGATCCAGTCCTTAAGCATTCTTCAGCGATCGGTTGCTTGTCTTTGCTTTGCGAAGGAACACTTGAAGATGTATCACCTCTCACCCCTGTTTTGACAACCTCTTGCGAAGTTGTCCCTGATACGACGTTCGGCTTAGAGAACCGCATAGATTGGTCTTCATCGTCGTCGTCGTCATCGGAGGGCTGATCCTTTTCTTGATCATCAAGATCTAGATCATCTTCCTCTTCATCGTCTTCTTCCTCATCCTCTTCAAAGAGAATGGAGTGAATTGATGAGGATTCTTTTGCCTTCTCCCCCTCAGATTGAGAGGGAGGTTCCTATGGAGTCTTAGCTTCCCCAGCAGCAGCAATAGAAGTTTCTTCAGTTTTCTCTCCCACTTTGTCATTATCAGCGGTAGGGGATTGTTCAGCTGCTGGAGTAGCTATTGAAGCTTTTAGCACTTGAACGTCAGCCTCCAGACGCTTAATCCGGTTTTCAACCGCAGGTATGTCGCATGTGGCATCATGAATGAATTCCACAGCGATGTTGAGGTTGGTACGATCATCTTCAGTGAAGGAGGGAGGCAGCGCTGGAGCTGGTGCATTCACTTTCTGTAGAATTTGCTGAAGAAGGGACGTGCAGAGGTCAACCTTTGAAGAGAGACCCTGAACTTCAGCGGTAAGAGACTCAAATCGCCCTTGAAAGAGTCGAGAGGACTCTCTGAGTTGGACGACTTGTTCTTCAACAGCTGAAAGTTGAGAGTTCTCAGCTTTAGATGAGCAAGTGGCGGTCAACTTCTTCAGCTCCTCACCAGCCTGATTTACGGCGTTGGTGGTTTCATTTATGGTGTTGGTGAGTGCGTCCACCTTTTCTCCTAGACTGTTGACATGCGTGTCAACAGACGCCAAGCTAGGACCTGAAAATAATGTTAGTTCAGATATGGGCTTATTTGGAGAGGGGGGGAGAGAAGTGTTTAGGATTATAGGTGTACCTGACGTATCAAACATTTTGTAGAACTGCATAGATTCCTCAAAAGTTTGATGCTCAGGTCCTATAGGGAAAGAAGAGGTGGCGGGTTCAGAGACCAAGTGAGGAGAGAAGGGAAGAGTTTTGGGGATAGAAGTAGGGATGGGGTTAATCTCAGTGAATGAGATAGTAGGTGGGGTTACTGATGATGTGACAGCGAGTGAAATCGCTGACACGGCAGTATGAGTGACTGCTGAAGTTGTGGAGGAAAGACCCACAAATGCATCTAAGGTAGCTTGTTGAGAAGCTCCCTCAGGTATAGTACTAGAGGGTGTACTTTCCTTAGTCTTTTTGGCCTTTTTGGAAGGACCAATCGGACTAGCTGATGGTCGTTTAGAAGTAGTGGTAGCGACAGGGATAGCAGACGAAGGAACCGTCTGCGTGGTCGCTGAAGATGAAGAAGAATGGAGAGAGAGACGAGAGCGAAGGAGAGAGATACTTACCTCGTCGGCGAGTGGCTTGACCTCCAGTGATCGTTGACCTACCCTGGCAAAGGTGCCATCATCTTTGGTGGGATAGGTGTTGGGATAGAGGAACTTGATATACGTACATATGAAACGTACGTATGAGATCTTGGGATCTCGTTCAGGCTTCTCTAATCTCGACCTCAGATCTTCAAAGATGGTTGTGGCGTAGTCAAAGTTTTGACCAGCGATAACGGAGTAGGCCATCTGCAGTTGTGTTTTGCTGGCTTGATCCAGCGAACCACTCTTCCCACTCATGCACTGAATTATGTGCGAGAAGATAAAGTTCAGTTGTGATGGCATCTGAGCTTTTAGGATCTTGGTGAGCTTCTTGTTGGGAATAGAAGATCTTGGTTTGTTTTCCCAACAATAGCCCATTGCGTCCAGGAATGATATCAGCTCATCATCAGTGGGGAGTGCGTCGAACCCACTCTTTGGTTTGTCAGGGAATCTTAAATATTTTCTGAGGCTAAGAGCGGTCATGCTCCCTGGCCCTAATTCCGTGCTGAACGAGATAGCAGGGACTCGTTCGCCTTTCCTGCTGGTAAGTTCAGTTGCATCAGCAGTGAACCAGAACTGCTGAAGTAGAGTCTTGGAGGGCTTAGGATCCACAGTGATCGCGTAAGCTATGCATGACTGCTTGAGGAATTCAGCAGCTTCCACCAGATGTGGGTATTTGTCAGCTTTGAAGTCGAGTCTGGCCAAATGATTACATTTAGTAATCTCAACTTCAGTGAGAGCGAATCGTACATGCTTAGAAGCAACGATTGAAGACTGTGTCATTTCTGTTATGGAAAGAGGCATAATAGAAGAAATGATTTAGATTAAAAATAATATGATTACCAGTTTCCATAGAAGAAGGGAAACTGGAAAACTATCAAGTTATTTTTAGGAGAAAAATAGTGTTCTGGGTAGAAAGAATGAAGAACACTTTAAAACCAAAAGGTTTTTATTTAATAACATAAAATCAGAAAGAATGATCTTTAGTTTTTACAAAAAAAACGTTTTATAAAATCCATAGAAAGCGAGTAGGATTTTAAAAAGAATACAAAGCATACGAACAAAGCATATAAACATGAAATAAACCTGTGTATCTTGAAGAAAAAGAGTTGCAGATTCAATATTCTGGGTTTACTTGCTTGAGTGTTCTTGAGAGAATGCTTCTTGCTTTGAAAGTTTTGAAAGCGTAAACCGTATAAAGGAGAGAAGAATTCCTTTTATACGAAGAGAGAAGAGAGAGAATGAAGCGGGAAAAGAAAAAAATCATCATGACATTGACACGTTCCACGAAGTTGATTGGATAGAAGGGCAACGGACGAACGTGTCAGAAAAGGCATGTCGTGGATTGTCGGTTCAAATGACGTCATAGAAGAGAGAGACTGTACATTTGTCCGTTTTGAAATGATCACTGAAGAAAAGTCAGCGATAGATTTTCCTTTTTAAAAGTATCCCTTTTAGAAAAGATAGGGATAGTTTTTCCTTTTAAAGGATCACTGACTAGAAATATCAGTGATTAATGTATTTTTCAAAAAGCTTTTAATCATTTGAAGAAAGTTCGGTGATTAAAGTTTATATTAAAAAAATCTTTGAGGGAAAGGAGAAAACATACCTGAGAGTCAGAATGTTTATCAGAGAGAATGATGAGAGGGGAACTTTTGATTACTAACATAATACATGAACGCTGAAGAATTATTCTTCGAGGTTCAGCATTCCAAGCTCACTGATGAGAAAGTTGAACCTTGTCTCATCAAGAGGTTTGGTGAATATATCAGCAAGTTGAAAGTCAGTAGGGATAAAGTGAAGTTCAATATCACCATTCATCACATGATCTCTGATAAAGTGATATCTGATCTCTATGTGTTTTGTCTTTGAATGTAGCACTGGATTATTTGCTATAGCGATAGCACTAGTGCTGTCGCAATAGATAGGAATCTTTGACAGCTGAAGGTCATAATCTAATAGTTGATTTCTCATCCATAAGATTTGAGAACAACAGCTTCCAGCGGCTACGTATTCAGCTTCAGCTGTGGAAGTGGACACAGAATTTTGCTTCTTGCTTGTACAGCTTACCAGCTTTCCTCCCAAGAGTTGACATCCACCAGTGGTACTTTTTCTGTCAAGTTTACAGCCTGCAAAATCACTATCAGAATAACCAGTTAGATCGAACCCTGAGTCTTTGGGATACCAAAGACCGAGGTTAGGAGTTCCTTTCAGATATCTGAAAATTCGCTTTACAGCGATCAGATGGGATTCCTTGGGTTCAGATTGATAGCGTGCACATAAACAAGTAGAGTACATGATGTCAGGTCGGCTTGCTGTAAGATACAGCAATGAGCCTATCATTCCTCTATAGGCAGTGACATTAACAGGTTTTCCAGATGGATCTTTGTTAAGTATCAGTGGTGGTGCCATAGGAGTTTTCATCGCTGAAGTTTGTGTGAGTTCAAACTTCTTTAGCATATCTTTAACATACTTACCTTGGCAGATAAAAGTACCTTTGTCAGATTGTTTAATCTGAAGACCAAGAAAATATGTCAGCTCACCCATCATACTCATTTTATATTCTTTCTTCATTCTTTCAGCAAAGCGAGTACAAAGAGATGGGTTAGTAGAACCAAATATTATGTCATCGACATATATTTGTACAAGAATTATATGACCTTTTATCTTCCTGAAAAATAACGTATTATCAATCTTGCCACGTTCAAAATTTTCAGAGATAAGAAAAGATGAGAGAGTGTCATACCAAGCACGAGGGGCTTGTTTTAGACCATAGAGAGCCTTATCCAATTTATAAACATAATTTGGATGCTTAGGGTCATAGAACCCTGGTGGTTGTTCTACATAAACTTCTTCATTCAGCTTTCCATTCAGAAAAGCTGATTTTACGTCCATTTGATAAACGATGAAGTCTTTATAGACTGCATAAGCTAAGAATAGTCGAATTGCTTCGAGCCTGGCCACAGGGGCAAAGGTTTCATCATAGTCTATGCCTTCCTCTTGTCTGTATCCCTGAGCAACAAGTCGAGCCTTGTTGCGGGTTACAGTTCCATGTTCATCTAACTTGTTTCTAAACACCCATTTGGTGCCTATTACAGTTTTATCAGATGGTCTAGGAACGAGATTCCAAACTTTGTTTCGAGAAAATTCAGTCAGCTCTTCTTGCATAGCGCTGACCCAGTTTGGATCTCTGAGGGCATCATCAGTCTTCTTTGGTTCTATTAAGGAGAGAAAGTTTACAAAGAGACAGATATTACCTGAGCTTCGTCGTGTCTGAATACCTGCATCTGGATCACCGAGAATTTGATCTATTGGGTGATCTCTTGTCCATCGCTGAGCAGGAGCATGATTGCTTAACTCAGAGGTTGGATCAACAATTGGAATGTTTACTGATGAGGATGTTTGAGGTTCATCAGCAATTAACTGTTGAGTAGGTTCACTAGAGAGGTTTCCAGATGAAGGTAGATTTGATGGTGGTAATGTGTTTAGAGGTTCAGCTGAAACCCATGAGGTGGATTCAGCGGTGGGAGGTATGATACTTGGTTCTTCATCAGCAATTGGAGTTTCAGTGTGCTGATGGTTTGAGAAAGGTTCAGTTTCTCTATAGTGAGAGATCATCCAAGTATTCAGTTCTTCATTGTCAGCGATTGGTTTAGAGTTCGCTGAGCGCGTTTCATCAAACGTGACATGAATGGTTTCTTCTACGGTTTGTCTTCTTTTGTTGAAAACTCTGTAGGCTTTGGAGATGGAGGAATATCCTAAAAATATTCCATCATCGGCTTTTGGGTCGAACTTTCCAAGTTGATCTTTGTTGTTTAAGATAAAGCACTGACAACCAAAGATATGAAGAAAGCTGATAGAAGGCTTCCTTCCAAGAAAGAGTTCATAAGCTGTCTTCCCAAATCGCTTTATTATCAGCGATCTGTTTTGAGTAAAACATGCAGTGTTTACAGCTTCTGCCCAAAATTGAGTAGGGAGGTGAGAATCGCTGAGCATTGATCTAGCAGCTTCTATGATCGTTCTGTTTCTTCTTTCAGCGACTCCATTTTGCTGAGGTGTTCTTACTGAGGAGAAGTTGTGAGAGATTCCCTTGTTCTCAAAGAAATTGTTCAGGGAACTATTTTTGAATTCAGTTCCATGATCACTTCTTATTGATCGAACAGTAAGATTATTCAGCACTTCCATCTTTTTGACAAAAGATATTAGTTCTTCTGGAGTATCATTCTTACAGCGAAGAAAAATAACCCAGGTGTAGCGAGAATATTCATCTACAATGACAAGCGTATATTTCTTTCCAGCTATTGATTGGATATTGACAGGGCCAAATAGATCCATATGCAAGAGCTGAAGAGGACTTGTTACTGAGGAAACTTGTTTCGACTTGAAACTAGCTTTTGTTTGTTTTCCTTTTTCACATGCTGAGCAGAGAGATTCTTTAGCATATGAGTGCTGAGGAAGACCAGAAACCAGTTCCTTAGATGAGAGAGAATTCAGGGTTTTGAAGTTTAGATGAGAGAGCCTTTTATGCCATAGCCAGTTGACATCAGAAGAGGCCTTAGAGAGAAAACATAAGTTTTCAGTGATAGTAGAGTCCATATCTATTACATAGACATTTTCTTTTCTATAACCACTGAGAGCAAGTTTTCCTTTTTCATCTACCACTGAACATGCTTTCTTAGAAAAGCGAACTTCGTAGTCTTTGTCACATAGCTGACTGATGCTTAGAAGATTGTGCTTCAGTCCATCTACATAAGCGACTCTTCTAAAGGTAGTTGTCCCATTGCTGAGGACACCAAACCCACGGGTAAATCCTTTTCCATTTCCACCAAAGGTAACAGAGGGGCCTTTCTCTTCCTTGTATTCAGTGAGCAGGTTTCTTTGTCCAGTCATATGACGAGAACATCCGCTATCGAGATACCAGATGCCCTTTGATCCCTGCATACATAAGGAAGATTAAGCTTTGTTTGGTACCCACTTTTCAATGGGTCCTTCAGAGTTAGTGGATAAGGAAGATTCAGCAGTCTTCACCGCTGATGAAGATTCAGCTTCAGTGGTAATCTTCACTTTGGATAATTTCTTAACCTTAGTGGTATTTTTCACTTTGGTGACTTTATTTGCCTTAGAGGCATTTTTCTTCACTTTGGCTGTTTTATCAGCTTCGGTGGTATTTGGACACTTGCTCGCAATATGGTCAGTGAATCCACAGTGATAACATTTTCTATATCTGATGGTGGTTTTATAACCAAAAGGTTTTGAAAACTTAAGATGAGCAGGTCCAGCTCCAAGAATGCCTTTAGCACGAGATCTGGGAGGAATTTTTATTTCTTCAGATTTCACGGGCTTTAGATCAACCTTCAGCTTTGGAGGACAGATATCAAAGATTTCTGTCACTGAGCTAGAAGGTTTATCCACTGAAGGTTTGGAGGGAACTTTCAGTTTGGTTTTCTTGGAAGCCTTCTGAGGGAGAATAGACTTTCCTTTATCTGCAGGCTTAGATCTTGCAGATATCTCCTCAGGGATGGGATTAGAAGAAGAACAGGGATAGAATTGATTATAAGAAGTGTCAAAGAAAGATGTGACAAAAGTTCCAAACTTAAGCGAGGAACTTTCTTCTTTAGGATCATCCTGTGGTGTCCAAAAACCAAGACCAGTTTTATCACTTTCAGGAGTTTGAACATTTATTATCTCAGAGATCTTTGTTGATGATTTGCACCATTTTTCAACATGAGCCTTTTCTGCTTTTAGAGCAGCGATGGCTTGTTCGCGTTCAATGCTGATGATTTCATTTATAATGACTTGATCTTTTAGCTTTTCTTCTAAAAGATTTAGTTCACTGATCTTTTCATGACATTTCTCTAGCTCTTGTGTTAAATAAACATTTTTATTTTCAGCTTGAGTTTTGTCGTTTACAGCATTATAAAGGTCAATCGTCAGCACATCAACAGCGCGACTTCTCTCAGCTTCAGGCAGAGAGGGATGTGTTGAGATAGATACCTGAGATGATATGTAGCTCATAGAAGGTTCAGATGGTTCTTCTACTTCTTCTTTAATCTCAGCCATGAGGCAAAGATTAGCGACTTCTTCTTCATCAGAAGATGATTCTTCTGATTCAGCCCAGTCATGTTCTTCAGCGATGAGACCTTTACCTTTTTGCTGATAGCTTTTCAGCTTTTGATATTTGTTCTTCAGCTTATGGTATTTGTCATCACTGGATCTTCTTGAGGTAGAAGGTTTGAAGACCTTTTTAGACCTGCACTCACTAGCAAAATGTCCAATTTTTTCGCAGTTATAGCAAGTGGCTGTAGCCTTATCAACCGGAGTTGATTTTGGCTTTTCAGTAAGAGAGAGAGGTTTACTTCTTCGGAAGTTACTCTTTCTTGCAAATCTCTTAAAAGAGTTTGTCAAGAGTGCTAAGGACTCATTAAACTCTGAAAGATCAGGGTCTGATAAATCCTCAGATTCAGAATCTAACTCAGTGATGGTGAGAGTAGATCGCTGGGATGGAATTATCTCTGATGAGACTAAAGCAACAGCAGTGCTTTTGGAGTCTTTAGAATCTTTTACAAGATTCTTCTTCAGGAGATTAGATTGCTCATAGTTGAGCAATATTCCATACAGAGTGCTTAGAGAGAGAGTATGTAAGTCTTTTGTCAGCTTAAGACATATTGAATAACTGTCCCAGCTTTCAGGAAGACTTTCCAAGAATTTTGTTAGGACCTCAGAATTAGAATAGGTCCTTCCAACAGTTCTTAGGTCAATGATCAGGCAGTTAAACCGCTGATGAATGTCAGAAAGAGATTCATTCTTACCAGCGATAAAACTTTCATACTGTCTTACCAAGTTAATCTTTCGGGTCTCTTGGATTTCAGTGGTGCCCTCATATTGAACACATATGGTTTCCCACATTTCTTTAGAAGTTTTTAGATGCATGATGGAATGGAAAACTTCATCAGGCAGAGCCATTGATATAATGGTCTTTTCTCTTGCATCTATGCCTACCTTCTTTTTATCTTCATCACTCCACTGTCTTATTTCCTTAACGACATATCGTTCAGGGACAGCTTCAGTGGTGGCAGTAGCGGGAACCGCAGCTATAATTCTAACAGGTTCATAGGGTCCGTTTTCTATATATTCAGGTATAGTAGGATCCGCACCTTCAAGAAATAGCATCATTCGATTTTTCCATAGAGAAAAGTTATCTCTGCTAAATCGAGGAGGTTTAGAAAGTGAACCATTATCATAGTAGTTTGTGTTTGTGTTTAGTGCCATTTTAGAATAGCAAGGAAGAGTATACAGCAAGATCTTGTTTATTAGATTAAACAAACTGCTCTGATACCACTTGTTGGTCCCGAAGGTGCTTAACAAGTTTGTAGAAGGGGGGGGGGGGGGGTTAATACAAACACAGAAATTAAAGTTTAATAAATTGTTTATTGAAAAATCAAAATACAATTTACAAGTTTGTTGCGGAATAAGATTAAGACAGACTCAATCTAAACAAACTTAAGAAACACTAAGATGGTTGCACAAGAAATTCAGAGAATGGGGGATTTTTAGAGAGATAGAAAACAAGGGTTTCTATTTTGGAGTTCAAGGATTGAGCACCCTTTTAGATGAAGGGGTGAGCTTCCTATTTATACCCTATGCATTAAATGCATGGCAGGGTACTTTACACGTGGCATTCATAGATTGGCTTTGGTAGTCTCACTTTTGGAGACATGCTTTTGGCCGCTTTATGAACAGTGTAGTTGACAGAGTTGGTGTACGATTTGTGGCAGAGACGTGTCCGTTCTGACACATCGTACTGGTTGTGCAAGGTAAGACAAAAGAAAACTTGAGGCATAAGCTTTGTGATCGTTGATCGCTATGTATCTCTTCTTCCAGAGATAAAGAAGTTCAGCTATCGCTGAAGCTTTTCCTCAGGCTTCTTCGCGTAAGTAGATGTCTGATCTTCGCTGATATCCGCATCAGGTCACTAGTAGACTTATCTATTGTTCAGTGGCTTCGTCTTCGATTCAGCTATGAACTATGTTGACGCGAGACTTGTCTTCAGGGATTACGTTAACTGTGTTACATTGGAAACGATCAGTGATGACTGAACAGACTCAGTTTGATCGCTGAAAGTGAAACACATACATATTAATGTTTACAGAAAGGTCATCAGCGATGACTGAACAGACTCAGTCTGATCGCTGATGATGAAACACTAATACATATAATAACGTAATTTTCACTAAGTATAAAAGAGGGTCGTTATCAAATCACTGAGAGAGTTTGGATCAACAAGCAGTCTCGCAGTTTCCAAACTTAACACGACCGCAACATTTTTCTTTAAAATTTGAAAGTAATGATTTGTTGCCCGTCATGTGTTTGGAACACCCCGAATCAAGATACCATAATTGACTAAGCTGCACATTCAGAAATTACACAGATTTAGGTACCCATATGCTTATGGGTCCCTTCTTGTTAGTCCTTTGCCTTTTATTTTTCAAAAATCTCTTTTTAGAAAAAATTTGAACGCAATCATCTATGGAAGAAAAATCACAATCATCTAAATCAGAACTAGAAGAGTAACATGAGACATTCTTTGCAATTTGAATCATTTGATTTATTGAATATTTTGTGTTTTTATTACAAAATGCAAATGTATCCGTTTTACAAAGACAATCTACACATTTCTCCTCTAAAGTATCATATTCTGTTGATTTCTTCTTGACTCTCCATATCTGCCTTGTTGACTTGTTCAAAGTCCGATCTGAAACAGTAGAATCAGAAGAATTATAATTTTCAGAAATGACATTATCTTTCTTCTTTGACTTCTTTGAGCTTCTTCTTTTACGCTTTGGTTTATAATACTGATCATTTAGCATAAAAGAATCATCAACAATTGAATTAGAAGAAGAAAATTTATCTAAGAAATCAAACTGAGCATTCATCATTGTTGAACTTGCCTTGGAGTCATGATTTTCAAAAACACACTAGTCAGGAGACGTTTTGCGCGACCCACTGGTGGCGCATACTGAACTTTTCTCTACCAACTTCTGGCGCAAACCTTCAGTTTGCTCTACGTGTGGTTGGCGCAAACTTTCACTTGTTTGTACTTTGTGAGTATTTTCCGTAGAATCGATAGAAAATCCAGAGTTTATTTTGTCATCAAAGTCTTGTTTTTGAGAAATGATTTTGTCTTCAAAATTTGATTTCATGAGAAAAAGAAATAAACCGTTTTCAAATTTATTTTGAAGACTTTGTTCTTCCATTTTATCTTCAAGATCATTGATTTTGCCCTCTAATACTAATGGGGGAATATATCTCTTAGAATCATAAGAAACAGGAGATATATTTTCCTTATTAGTGATATTGGCATATATATCAATATTGTGAATGATAAAATCCCAATACAATCAAGCAATCTCAATAATATGAACAATAAAGTCTAGAGAGAAAGTAGAGAGAGAGAGAGAGAGTAAAGCGCAAGATTAGTTCTAGTATTGAATATCATACTTAACAATCTCCCCCTTAGTAATCATTGGCGTTGTGTTCTTCAAAATCCATCTTCTAAATCAGCATGGACCAACTAAGCAACTTTGCAAAGCAGCTTTCTGACTTAAAAAAAAATCTTCTCAGCATCTTTCAGACTCAGTTGCTTTTGCTGTCTTGACAAGACTGGACCAGTTTGTAATTATCTTGAAGGAACAATTGGTTCATCAGCTTGTGCTCTAAACTACACACCTCTTTCAAATAATCTTGACTGAACTTTGGTGATCGGAGATTGAACAGCAAAAGACTAGTATAGCTGAGAAAAATATAATCTTGATCAGCAGATAAACGTTTGAGCTCTTTGTCTCTTTAACTTCTCCTTAACTTCTCCCCCTCATGACCTTGATGATTTGGATCAACTTGGTCATGCAAATGTTGGAGACGAGACAGCTTAAGATCTGCAAAATCAGAGTAAAGGAAAAATAGGGAAGGTTTGTGCGACACATTGGTGGCGCAAAGGGAGGTTTGCGCTACCAACTGTTGGCGTAAATCTGACTTGAACTCAGAAAATTTTACCTTTTTAAGCTCTTTGACTCCCCCTACACAAATGCACTATATTTGACAATTCAAGTTAGCATTCATATAGAAAATCAAATACTCCCCCTCGAAAACAGATAAGATCATTTCAGAAATTTCTCCTTTATTTACTCCCCCTTGAATAATGCACAAACCCATTAAAATATAAATGAGAACACAAGAAAATGAAACATCAATGTAGAAAGAAAAATATACTGAATATGTGTTATGAAACGACTAAATATATAAAAATTTAAACAGAAACAAATAAAAATCTACTTAGTAAAATATCACAATAAAATCCATCAGATGAAATCAAATGTATGTGTTTGGATACAGAAACAAGTTTCATTGCATATCAAGTTAAGACATTTTCAGTTTCAAAAACTTTCATCAATCTATTCAGTGTGCTTGCATGTGAACTTCGATTAGCTTCAAGAAAATGCAATTCTAAAAATATAATAGAGAACTTTGCAAATAATCCCACTAAGCCATCAAGATTTCAGACTTTCACAAATTTATAGGTGTATTACAACTCAAACATATCACCAAGTAGCATGAGATGTGTGCTCATTGGCATCTTTTACATTGTGCTCTATGGAATCTTTACATGAGTGTGCTCTTTGGCATCTTTTAAGCTTGTGCACTTTGGCATCTTTTAATCAAAAAGTTCTGTAAGTAAAGAACATATCGTAAACGTAACTTTTCTATCTGACCCTATTGCAGGATTTGGGTCAGCCGCTCCCAGACCAGTTGGCCTTAGGGGACTAGGTGTCAAGCACCCCTGGGAACTTACTCTCCCAGATCAGAAAACCTACATCGACACATCCTAAACCCATTCATACCAGTAGAACATGACTTTCGATCTGATTCTATAGAAGGATTTGGGTTCGATCACTCCTAGATTAATTGACCTTAGGGGACCAGATGACAAGCATCCCACAGAACTTACTTTCCCAAACCAGAAAGGTCACAGGTACAAACTGTTAAACTTAGAGATTTCTGTTTTATAATAATTTAATAATCATCTCAATCACAAAGTTTTTTTGTCTAAGTGCTTAGCACATAGTTTCATTACGATCCAAAATTCCAACTTTTTAGGTTTTCTAACCATTGTAAACTATAAATATTCCGAATCACACAACTTTAAAGCAATATCAAAAGTTACGAACATGTTGCTGACTTTTCGACTTTTGTTAGACTTGAAAGATGAACATATAAAAACTTTAATATAAACAAATCAAATTGAAATTTATCCTAGACACACATTTTATTCAAAAGAAAGAAAAATTGTAAAACTTTTACTCTATAGAATAAAATTTGTCAAGGTTTAAACTTTTAAATTCAACATGCCGAGATTTGAAAATAGTAACATTTGATCAGCAAGTCTATATTCAGTTGAAACAAAATATAATTCAATAATATTATCTTTCACACAATGTATAAAGAATATGTGTCTCATTTAAAAAAAATTGGGTTGAAAAAATTCAGGAGTTGAAATTGAAATGCTTAGATTCTTTTAAAAACATTTGAGAAAACTGGAACAACATCATAATTAGAGATATATGCATCGGAATAAAATTGATGTACTCACAGTTTCTCATTAGTTAGAGGCTTTAAAACATTGAAGAACGAGTCCTAAACTGACATGTTTAGAAGTCAAAGTCTTTGAAGCACGGGTTCTGAGCTGAATTACTCAGAAGCCAAAATGTTGACAATGAAATCCGGGTCTTGAGCTGATTTACTAAAGAGATATTTTTCTCTTACTCCCCCTTGACATGAGATGCCTGCAACTTTGAATCAGATTGAGATTTTGGTACCCACTTGAATTTGGGCCCATGAAAGTTAGTTGCAGTTCTTATAGGGAAATATTTATTAGATTTGACACGAGAAGCACGAGAAAGATTATCAGAAAAATAAGCACATTCATCAGATGAATACAAAGCATAATCATCTGAACTAGAATCAGAAGAAGAATATGAGACATTTTTGGAAATTTGAATCATTTGCTTTATTGAATATTTTGAAATTTTCTTACAAACAGCAAATGAATCACTTTTATAATATCTGTCTACATATCTATCTCCATCAGTCTGAGATTCATCAGATATCCGCTTCACTCTCCAAATCTGCTTCGATGACTTGCTCAAAATCCTATCTGAAAGATTAGAATCAGAAGAATTAGAACTGTCAGAAAGAACTTTATCTTGTTTCTTTGACTTCTTTGACCTTCTTCTTTTACGCTTTGGTTTATAATACTGATCATTTAGCGTAAAAGATTCGTCAAGAAATTCTGAATTAATATTTAAATCAGAAGAAATAATTTTACCTAAGCAACCAATCTGATCAGACAATAAATCTGAACATACCTCGAAGTCAGAGTTATTTTGAGAAAAGATATCAAATTTAAAAACTTCCATTTTGTTTTCTTGACAATCAGAAGAAAGGCTAGAAATAGAATCTTGTTTTTGAGAAAATAATTTTTCTTCAAGACTAGACGTCATGAAAGAAAGAATAATATCAGATTCAATTTCTTTTAAAATATTTTGATCTTCCATCCTATCTTCAAGATCAATGATTTTGCCTTCTAATATTAAAGGAGGGGTATATCTCTTAGAATCATAAATGATTGGAGATATATTTTTCTTATCAGATTTATTAGCAAAAATATCAACAAAATCATCAGACACTGAAGATTTGACGGGAGATATCTCATTTAAACCTTTCCTACCTCTTCTTGATTTATCAGGAAAATATTTGTCCTTTTCTCATTTTCGATTTCTAACACTTGTTTCTCATTCATCCAATCAATTTTAAATTGAGGGGCATATTGAGCAAGAGTTAGATAATCGTATTTATATAAAGTAGGGGATTTTTCAATCGCATTGTTTAAACAATGTGGATTTTCAAAACCAAGTCCCCATTTTTCTTTTAAGGCTTCATCACTTCTTGGTTTATTCATAAAATTTTTTTGTTCATATTGGTTTCTTCGATATAACTTTTCTTCTAATTTATTTATTTTATCCGAAAGACTGTCTTTTAAATTGGTCATTTCAGTCAAAGATTCAAGATAAGTCTTATTTGAATTTTCCAAATCATCCAATTTCTTTTGAAAAATTTCTTTAGTATGAACCAAAATAGATTTTTCATCTTTCAAAGAAATTTTCAGTTTGTCAATCAAATCTGACTTTTCTGAATTTAAGTTCTTTTCAGATAATATCTTTAAGCGAATATCATGTAAAGCAGTAATTATAACATTCATCTGAGAAGAAATAAAAGTGTAATCACAATCAGAAATTACCTCGTCTTCATCAGTGTCAGAATCATCATCTGACTGATCATCTCCAACAAAGCACATCTGAGCAATCTCGACATTTGCAGCTTCATCATCAGAGTGATCCAGCCAAAATTCTTCTTCTGCAAGCAAAGCAGTTCCATTCTCTCTTTTCTCAGCAAGTTCCAGTTTCTTTCGATAATATGCTGAGTCCCTAACCTTCTTCACTCGACACTCCTTTGAAATATGACCCGGCTTACCACAGTTGTAACATGCAGTAGGTTTCTTTGCCTCGGGCACTTGAGCATTCTTGAACCCAGAAGTGAAGCAAAGATTGTTTGAACCCGACCTAGGTTGAAACTTCTTCTGATAATGTTGTGAGAGAAGGATCATAGCTTTCTGCAGTGCCTCGCCATCATCATCAGTTGACCCGTCGTAAGCATTATCAGACAATGCTTGATTAGCCAGATGGCTCGTTAGAAGAGTAACCGGGTCCACTGATTTCTTGTTCTTTTCCCCAGTTTGGCCTTCTTCTCTATGACAATGCACTCATCTGTCAGCAAGATCTCAAACATCTCTTGAATTTGCATTGTAGAAATTCTGACATCATTCCTCAGTCTGTGGCAAGATTTGTTCCACTCTGGTTGAAGTGCATTGAGGAATTTCAGATTTGTCTCAAGCTCAGTCTTTTCCACTTTTATTTTTCTCAGATCATTTATCACGGCACAGAATCTGTCATACACAGTTTTCAATGGCTCCCCATTCTTGGCTTTGAATTCTTCAAAGTTGTTCATGTAACGAGTATGTCGGAGTTGAGTAGCAACTGAAGAACCAAGCATAATCTTTTCAAGTTGTTGCCACATAAGATTCGGATGATTTTTGAAAAAATCAATCCTGTTGTAGATAGAGTTTGGCAATGCTAGCATCAGATTTGCCTTTATATCACGATCAACTTGATACTCCGATAACTCATTAGGTGAATATTCTTTGGTAGGCTTATATAATCCAGAAGCCAACTTGGGTTTTTCAAATGGTCCTTCAGATAGAATGGTCATCATGTCATTTCCATTCTTTTGAAGCTCTATAAAGTTTAGAAACCTATCTTGCCACTTTGTAAACTCATTTTCATCAATCAGCACTGGTGGACGATTTTCTGTACCCTAAGACATCATAAGATCACTTTTGTAAAACTGAGCTTGATAAAAAAACTTGTCAGAATCCATTTCTCAGAAATCCAGAAAAAATGATGTTGACAGTGCTGGCGCAAACTTGAGATTTGCATTAGAGGTATAAAGCGCAAATGAGATTTGCGTGATACACTGAAGACACAAGATAACTTTGCGTGAGCAGACCGTGGCGCAAACTAAGATTCTCGCGAGCAGCTGGAGACGCAAACTTAGATTTGCGTGAGAGGCTAAATGCGCAAACTAGGTCTGAACTTCTCGTGAGCAGAGGAATACGCAAAGTTTACTTTGCGTGATTTAAAGGAAATGCACTTTGTACTTTGCGTGATGCACTAGTAACGCAAATTGCACTTTGCGTGATGAGCTAGAAACGCAAATGTTACTTTGCGTGAAGTATGGAAGACGAAAACTTGCACTTTGCATGAAAGGTAACTGACGCAAATTCAACTTTGCGTGAGATTGATTTCTGAACTTGATGAAAACCTGAAATACACTAAGACAAGATTAGGAAGATCGTGCAAACCAAATAATGAACTCGCACAAATCACAATGAACTGGCGCAAAGTTCAAATCTGGCGCAAACCGAAGGCAAAACACAAAAATTTTCCAAAAGAATGATTGCAAAACTGAATTTGATGTTATTTTCTAACACAAACATGTTAGAAAACAACTTTCTAACACATTTTAATCAAACTTTTCGATTAAAAACCATTATTTCGAAAATTCAGATATGAACAGAACGTTAAAACCGTTTTTCCAGAAACTTCAAAAATCTCAAAATCGAACACCAAAAACTGAACTTCTTGAAAATTAATGTGAATCAAAAAATTTCTTCTATTAAAAACGAATCCAACAAACTAATTTTCAACAAAATTCTATCAAGAACAAATCCAAATTTGATGAAAAATCTAAAAACGAGATTTTCTTGAAAAAATTCAAGAAAATCAATCAAATTTTCAGATTCTTGTACAAATTCAGATACGAAAAACAATTCTCTCAAGATCTAGATTGGCACTGATACCAATTGATAATCCAATGTCTCTAAATCCTAGAGAGAGAAAGTAGAGAGAGAGAGAGAGAGTAAAGTGCAAGATTAGTTCTAGTATTGAATATCCGTGAAGTGCTTTTAAGACACAAGGACAAAAGGGACTTAAATACCCTGGTCAATACAACACAGTATGAGACATCTAAACACAGTATAAGACCAAGCCTATAAATACAATGATTACTATAAAATTAGACTTAACAAATATAATCATTTGATAATGAAGATTTAATGGAAGAATTGACATTTAAAACATTTTGAGATTTTCTGGACTTATTTGAATTTTCAAGAAAATATTTGGCATTTTCACGAGTATAAACAAATGGCATCTCCATTTTCTTGTTGTTCATTCTTTTCTGATTTTCAATTTCTAATTCTTGCTTTTCATTCATCCACTCAATTTTAAATTGAGGAGCATATTTTGCAAGATTTAGATAATCGAAATTATATAAAGTGGGGGTTTTTGATATAACATTGTTTAAACAATGTGGATTTTCAAAACCAAGTCCCCATCTTTCTTTTATTGCCTCATCACTCCTTGGTTTATTCATATATATGGTTTTCTCAATTTGTTCTCTCTTATATAATTTTCCTTCTAAAACAATCATTTTATCAGACAAATCTTGATTTAATTTGGTCAATACTGTCAAAGATTCAAGATTAGTCTTGTTTAAATTTTCTAATTCATCTAATTTCTTTTGAAACTTTTCTTTTGTATCTGTCAAAATAAATTTTTCATCATTCAATGAAATTTGCAATTTTTCAATCATGACAAATTTTTCTTGATTAGTTTGTTTTTCAGATAAGAACTTTAAACGTAAGTCATGTAAAGCAGTTATTATGACATTCATTTGAGAAGAAATAAAGTTGTAATCAAACTCAGAAGGTACCTCAGATTCATCAGTGGAGGTGTCCTCATCTTCATCATCACTCTTATTATCCCCAATAAAACACATAGTTGTTGTTTCCTCATTCTCTTCTTCATTGTCTGAGTGATCAAGCCAGTATTCCTCTTCAGCTAACAGAATTGTTCCATTTTCTATCTTTTCAGCAAGCTCCAACTTTTTCCTGTAAAACGCAGAATCCTTGACAACTTTCACTCGACACTCCTTTGTTATGTGTCCGGGTTTCCCATAGTTGAAGCAGTTCATAACCTTCTTCTCTTCCTTCTTCGGTTCTGCCACTTTAACAGGTTCATACTTTGGAACATATGGCTTTGAGGGAGCACCGGGTTCCACTTTCTTTGAACCGGAAGTGAAGCGGAGGTTGTTTGATCCTGATTTGTGTTGGAACTTCTTCTGATAATGTTGAGAGAGGAGGATCATAGCTTTTTCCAAATCCTCACCATCATCTTCAGTAGACCCATCATAAGCATTCTCAGTTAATGCTTGTTCGGCTAATTGACTTACAAGGAGAGCAATTGGATCTACTGACTTTGGCTTGTTTTTCTTATCAATCTTTGCTTTCTTTTCCAGTACCATATTCTCATCAGTCATCAAGATTTTATAAAGTTCCTGAATTGGCATTGTAGAGATTCTTACATCATTCCTCATTCTATGACAGGATTTGCTCCATTCTGGTTGAAGAGCCTTTAAAAACTTCAGATTAGCTTCCAGTTCAGTCTTTGTCACCTTAATCTTGTACAAATAATCTATCACTGCCCAAAATCTGTCAAACACACTTTTCAGACTCTCTCCATCTTTTGCCTTGAATTCCTCAAAATTGTTCATATATCTTGTCTGACGAAGTTGAGTGGCAACTGCTGATCCAAGCATTATCTTTTCTAACTGTGTCCACATTAGCATTGGATTATGCTTGAAACAGTCAATTCGGTTATAAATGGAATTTGGCAGTGCGAGAATCAGATTAGACTTTGCTTGGTTATCTGCTTGATATCGCATATCCTCATCAGCATTATACTCACGTAAAAGCTTCTCAACCCTTGTAGCTGGTGTAGTTGCAGTGGCTGGAATTTCTTTCATAGGCCTTTCTATCGGACCTTCAGTAAGAGACTTCATCATATTGTCACCATTAGCTTGTCTCTCTATGAAATTGATGAATCTGTCTTGCCATTGCTGAAATTCATTTTCATTTATCAGAACTGAGGGCGAGTGTCTGACCCCAAAGACATCATTATATCATTCTTGTACAACTGAGCTTGTAGAGACATCTTTACAGAATCACAAAGTCGGAAAATTCAGAAATAATCCAAGTCTGGAAGCAGATAATCTGGCGCAAACAGAAGGTTTGCGTGAGTAGTCAATGGCGCAAAAGAGATTTGCGTGAGCAGTATGTGGCGCAAAATTAGATTTGCGCGAGCTGATGATGGTGCAAAACAAACTTTGCGTGATACAAAGGTGACGCAAATGTAACTTTACGTGAGATGTTTGTAGCGCAAAAGCTCACTTGCTCGCTCTGAACTGAACTTTTCTTGAGACTGAGATGGCGCAAAAATATTTTGCGCGAGACTGAGTTGGCGCAAAGATAACTTTGCGCAAGAAGCTGATGAAGAGAACTTGGACTTTTCGAGAGATGAGGATGGCGCAAACTTTAATTTGCGCGATGTGCTGATGACGTAAACTTCAACTTTTTGCGAGAAGAAATCAAGATGAAATCCTGAGATAAACTGGCGCAAAATCAGATGAAGTTAGATCAAAACTCGTATGATCTAGCGCAAACTAGTATGAACTGGCGCAAAACATATATGAACTGGCGCAAAAACAAGATCTGGCGCAAAACACATAAAATCCAGAAAAACTTCTAAAAAATGATTACAAACTCGAATTTAATGAAATTTTCTCAACCAGAAGTGATCGAAAACTGTTTTCTAACAACTTTGAATCAAACAATTTGATCAAAAACCTCAAAATCGATAATTCTTGAAATCAACAGTACGCAAAAACTACTTTCCAGAAACTCGATAAAACTCAAAATTGAAGATCAAAACGTGATTTTCTTGCAAAATGGTGTGAATTAAAAGTGTTCCACAATCAAAACCGAATCCAACGAATCAATTTACAACAAAATTCGTTCAAAAAACAGCAAGAATTTGTGAAAATTCAGAAAACGAGATTTTCTTGATTAAAATCAAGAAAATCAATCAAATTTTCTGAATTATGTACAAATTCAGTTTGTAAAAACGATTCTCTCAATTCTCTCAGATTTAGTTTTGCTCTGATGCCAATTGATAATCCCAGATCTACCAAATCTTAGAGAGAGAAAGGAGATAGAGAGAGAGAGAGTATGTGCGCCAAATGTAATATGTATTCAAATGAGCTCCAAAGTTACAAAAACAAAGCACCAAGGGGACTTAAGTATCCCAATGCCTAAACAAATACAGATAAGCAAACTAAACACAGTTAAGGCCACGGTTAATAAATACATTGATTACTACTTAAAATAGACTTAACAGTATTCAAGATTAAAAGTGAGGGTCTGTTTTGTAATTACTTGATAGTTCATGGGTTTGATAATTCATGGGTTTGGTTGTAATGAGTTGACTTAGTGTAAATAGTTTTGGTTCCTGTTAGATTTGTAATCACGCACACAGATAAGAAATCAGAGTCTGGGTAAGGAAGAACTCGCACACATACAGTGAACATATGTGATACATGTGATTACGTGTTAGATATATGACTTTGATGTAATTCATGATAAAATCAATAAAAGGATTGTTATCTACATGATTGTGTGTGTATTATATGCTAGTATCTGGGTCACATTATCCTAAGTCAAAATAATTAAAATAATAATAATAATCAATCCAGTGGTCACTGGTAATTATACCGAGACTTAACTCTTGATGAAACTCTCGGTAGGCTCTGGATGGGTAGCGAGACTTATCCCGAGACTTAAGTCTCGGTGGAACTCTCGGTAGCTTATGTTTGCCTATTTTCCGATTCCAATTTGCTAGCCTCTTTCGAACTCGTTTTTTTTCCAATTATTTTCTAAAATCTTTATTACCTCTCGAATTATCCCTGTATCAATGGAGTTGGCCGTTCCAATTCCTTCCAATACAATGAACCAAACAACACCTAAATTTGGAAAACTCTAACTCCATATTAAGAGAGAAATAATATTTAATTCTTTTCTCATCAATAGGAGACAATGAAATTTTGTTAAATGTATTTAATATTTTAATAATATAGTTAATGTTAGATTTTACTAAAATAAAGTAGTTTTTCGAGTTTGATATAATTTTTTTAAGAGATTTTAACTTTTGATAGTTCAATTTGAAAAAACTATAACATATATTGGATATGCTCTAAAAATACTATAAAAGGATCAAACCCTTGAATACTAAAAAATATCATCTCCATTGAGTCTATCCATACACTAAAAAAACATTAAAAAATATCTTTAAAATATAATAATAATAATAATAATAATAAACATGTTAATATATTAAACTTTTAATCAATATTAAAGGTTTATTAACCTCTAAATATAGAGACAAACCTTTTTTACCTTATTTTTTTTTTTGCGTTCTTGTATTAGGTTGAAATGAAAACATTATTTTGTGTATTTTTAAGTTGGATTGAAGATGACTTTAAAGAGGGAGTATTAAAATATGATCGGTTAAATACATTATTATATATATATATATTGCTAAATGAATTGCTATGAACGAATTCTCTTTTCATACACATTAGTATTAAGATATATTTTTCATATTATTAATGCAACCTAATTTTAACATATGTATAAAATAATATTATCAAATATTAAAATATAGGGGTCAGGTTCACGTGAGACCAAGCTGTTTCCGTGAGACCGCGTGAGACCAAGCCTTAAAACATGAAACTTCACACCGAAACACTGTGAAGGTAAAAAACATTCGAACCTTCATAATGTAATCACACTATGAAGGTAAAAAAACCTAAACCAAGTTAAAAAAAATCAAACCTTCACAGATAAAAGACTGTGAAGGTATATCCGAACCTTCACAGTGAAGACGCTGTCAAGGTAAAAAAACGAACATTCACAGCGAAAAACACCGTGAACGTAACATTTACGGTGTTTTCCCTATGAAAAGTTCGATTTTTTTACATTTACAGTTTTTTGGTGTGAAGTTTCATACTTTAAAGGTTGGTCTCACCGGTCTCACGAAAACTTAATTCTAAAATATATATAGATATTTATTTAATGAGTAAGAAATAATAAAAGAAAAAGGCCAAGAAATTGGACGCTCTCTCCTCTTGGTTTGAAGGACCGAAAAGCAGACAAAGCCTGGGTTTGACCTGAAATTGCATATGCATTGTGTCAGCCTTATGCTGTTTCCCCCTATCTATCTATATCTATTCTCCTCTTGCACAAATACTAATAAACTATCCTTTAAATAAATAAACTATCGTTTAAGATTCCATTGCTTTTTTTGCATGTTGTTTTTCACCTTAAACCTCGATAATCAGGGTTATTTTAGATCAACCTACTTTATTATTAAACATTATATATCATAAATTAATTATGTCTTGAGAAGTTAACCATTAACAAATTTTCAATAAGGCTTAATTAAGGATGATGTCTTAAATCATCTCTAAAATGCAAAAGTAAAAAGTTAAAAAAAATTCTAAAAGAATTATTTTCTTCATTTTGGATATTATGTCATTAATTATATTATTAAAATATTAAATACAACTTATAAAATATTATTTATCTCTCCTAAACATTTAATTTAAAACAATTTCAATGGTAGAATGAATAAAAATCTATTTCTCTCTCATAAGTAATCATTTTTGAAAATATCTCTAAATTTGGAGATTTTCATCGTCTCTCTCCTACTTTCTTCATTTTGGAGAAGGTTTTGGAGAATCTGTTAGAGGAAAAAAAACTCCAAAATCTCCATTTTAGAGAAGCTGTTGGAGATGCTCTTACAGTCATAATTTACCAAAAGATTAGTTTAGCCATAGTGTAGGACACCCTTCCCCAAAAAAACAATTCAATTGATTTTTCAAATAAAATAAAAAAATAAAAAATAAACTTTTAAATCTAACATATTTTTCATTTTGAGATTACAATATTAATTATATTATTAAAATATTTTATTTAATTAATAAAAATTATTTTTCTTTTTAAAAAATAAATTTAAAGTTTCCACATGTTGAGAATATATTACGATAATGTTTTTCTCTCGTTTTAATCATTTTTGGGAAGTTATCTGATTTTAGAGAATCTGTTGGATCAAAAAAATCTCGAAAATATCCATTTTCTCAATTTTGGAGAATATGTTGGATATGCTCTAAGTGATAAGTTGGCTGATAAAATAGTTACGTTTTGGTCCCGAAATGGTAATGACTAACATAGAAAATGTTTGTAGAAAATGGGTTGAATTTAAATACAACAAATTTTCACTTTTTAATTCTGTATGATTATTGAAAACAAAGAATTATAGATTTGTTGCGGAAGCTAGGGAGTTGAAACGTGATTCTAGATAATCTGGTTGGTGACATGTTTGCTAAGGAATGAAATAGTAAGAGAAGAACATTCCCCTTCAGATCTGAAGAACTGATGTAGTCCTCTTAGATGATTGACGTTGATTTTACCTAAGAAACTTGTAAATTGCAACACGTGAGAAGGATGACCTTTTATAGCTACAATTGCATTTAATGTTGTTATTCAACTTTAAAACGTGTTTTCATTTGATTTGTTGATCAGTGCATGCTTATATTGTAACTGAATTAACTACTATCAAATTACAATTGACAAATGTTACAACCAAAGATCTAACGGAAAAACTTATATACTTAAGAGGAAATGGTAAAGATAAATGACATGAAAGATACAAACAAATTACTATAAGCCACATGTTCTAATATGGAAAGCATCTTATCTAAAGTAGTTCTGAAGAAGTATTCTGATAGTCTCAACCATCAGATTTGTACATAATACATATAGACATTCGAGTTCAAACAATTAGAAATAAATTTTCTTATTGGTCAACAAAAACTAGGACCAATCCGATGTATATACTTCATACATCAGATTAGTCACTAAATAAAAGTTTAAATCTGATGTTTTCTCAAAAAGGAAATCAATGTCAAGAACCATCAGATTGAATGCCTTAGAGTAAAGGTCACAATCCGATGAAATCTTCTAAGCAACCATCGGATTGTTACCATTATCAGATTCTTTATACTCCTTTGATTTATTTTATGCATTTTGTTAGTGTATTTTATTGTATCCAAGATTTAATGTGTTAAGTCAAAGTCTATAATGTCAAAGTCAATCTTAGTGTCATGAGAGTTTAGTGTTGTAAGAGAAACATGTTTGAGAGAAGTGTCTTGAGAGAAGTGTGTCTTGATATAAATACCTTGTATGTTTGTTTTGTGAGAGTTGTAACAGTACGCTTTAACTGTTAGATATATGAGTATGGAAATATTTCTCTCTCTACTCTCTCTCTAGATCTCAAACAATGTCATATCTTAGATCTTGATTAAGAGAGTTTGAATTGCTTGATTTGAAACTGTTAGATCACAAATTTATTGGATTCAAGATCATCAAGACTGAAGACGAAAGATTCAAGAAGTCAAAGCTGCAAAGTCAATTCTCAATAAAAGTCTAGGTCATTTTGTAATAAAATGTCAAAGTTTATTTTTTGTGTATTTTGTTTTTCCCTAAATAGGTATATGGTTATTAGGGTGCTAGGGTTATGTATGTGTAAGAGGGTGCAAAAATAGAAATCTGCAGTCGTCATCTACATTCTAGAGAGTGAGAGCTTAGAGAGAGAAATCCTTTCAAGAGAGAATCTGTAATCCTTTGATTGTGGAATCAAAATTAGGTTTGTTAATCTCTTGATTGTGAATATATGTTTATTGTGATAAGAAACTGAATTTGCAGGGAACATCAGAAACTGTGATCTAACATTTTCAATTGGTATCAGAGCTATACCAAACAAATTTCAGAAAGATTATCACATCTTTTTTGGATCTATTTCTGGAAATTCTCAAGTACATGCAGAAATTTTCTTTGGATCTTCACTGTTGAATTGAATCTTCTTGTGATTGTTGATTTTAGATTGCGAAGATGATTCAATAGGATTAGTTTTATATCATAGATTCATTCTTGTTCACATCATGTTATGAATTAATCTCTTGAATTGCAGGATGAATTGAAAATTGTGGATCGAATTCTGAAATTTTTCAAGATCGCAGAACGACCTCTGATTTTTCATTGTTGGATCAAATTCGCAATTATTAATTGTTGTTTGAATGTAAAATTGATAAAATTGCGATCGATTTTAGTTGGAGAACACATTTTGTTCACACAATCTCATGAATTAACCACAAGATCAGTTTAAATTTTGGAATTTTTTGGATCTTGTTGGCAAAAATATCGATCACTGTGAATTTGTAATCTGCACTGAAATTTGTTGATTTTAGCAACTTTGAATTGTTAGAAATGTGTTTGAAATTGGTCTTTGATTGTATTGATATGATTTTGAGAATTAATTTACAGGTTTGAATTGAATTGAATCAATTCTGTGGATTCAGTGAAGAACACGCAGATAGAATTTTAATTCAAGTAATCTGTTTCAAATCCATTTGACTTGCGATTTTGAGAGTTCATGGTCAATTTGCGCCAACTTCATTCAATTTGCGCCAACATCATCTTTTGCGCCAACATCATAAATTTTGCGCCAGATCTTTGTTTTGCTCCAACATCATCAAATTTTGCGCCACCCACTTGTAGCGCAAAACATAGCAATTTTCTGCGAGTTCTGATTCATTTTAAGTCTGCGTGTTTCATGCGAGTTTGATGTTCTAATGATGTGCGAGTTCTGATAACTCTCAAACCACAACCTGCGAGTTTCATGTTCAAGCATTTGCAAGTTTGATATTTACTTGATCTGTGTGTTTAACATTCATTTGTTTTGGAGATTTTCAGACAAGCATCTGCGAGTTTTTAATTTTGAGCTTTGCGAGTTTTAAGTGTTTGCGAGATTCAAAGTTAAAATTTTTTTTCAAAATTATTTTCAAGTGGTGATATGTTTTTGACTTTCAGTCAAAATTTCTGAATTGTTTGGGAACAATTTTTCATTCAAGCTATCTTTCAGTAATTTTCTTAGTCTGCAATCATACCTAAAGATATTTTCAGTATGGGATCAAAGCCCAAGTCTCCGGTTTACAAGTTAAAAAACAAAGATTTCGAGCCTATTGTTTTAATCCCACATATCATTGAGACATCTGTTAAAACAGAGACTACTTAAGATACATCAACTAAAATAGAAACAGAAACTATTATTAAAGATGGTTCATCTGAAATAATAGATATATGTCCTATTATAGTATATGGAAATGACAAGTCTCAAATTTTAAATAAATCTAAATTTTCAAACACTGATAAAACTCCTGTTTGTGCAAAATGTACTGATTATTCTAAATCTGTTGCAGGTATCATCAGTGAAAAAGAGAAAGAGATAAAAGAGAATATTATTCTAACATGTGAGAAAGAGATAAAGCTCAAAGAGAGAAAGATTGTGAATCTTCAAAGCCAATTGAAGACGACTGAACAAAAATCATCTGAGCTGAAAGATGAATTAGTTAAGCTTCAACAGAAGTTTAAGGCTTTTGAAGATTAGATATCTGCTCTGGAGAAGAAGAATGTTGAACTGAAAACAAGCCTCCAAGCAGATAAAGATAGATCAAATCTGGAGACATCTTCAACTCAACAGATATCTGAACTTTCCAAGAAAACTCTTCAAGAGAAAAAAGATTTGGAGCTGAGATGTTCAAAACTTTCTAAGCAAGTGTTAGAATTCGAAAAGATAGTAATAACTGAAAGAAACACTTCTGCAAAAGAAAGACAAGTTCTTGAAGATAAAATTACTGAACTTCCCAAACAAGTTTCTACTTTACAAGACTTGCTTGAAAAAGAAAGACATATTTTCAAAGAAAAGAAGCAGTCTTATGAGCTTGAAAAGAAAAATGATGAAAAGAGAAATAATGGGATTTCAAAGATATTTCTGAGAAAAACAAGAACATGGAAAAATATTTTGAGCTTGAACGTTCACATTTTGAATCTGAAATATCTAAGCTCACATCCAAAATAACTGTTCTATCATCAGATGTTCAAAAAGAACAGAAGGCCAGATCTGATTTGAAAATAATGTTTGACACACTTACTTCTGAAAGAAACATTTTATTTGAAAAGATAAAAAACTTAGAAGCTGCAAACAGTGAATTGTTAGAAAAGATTATAGCTGATGTGATTGATCAATCACCTGTTGATAATTCAACAGAATCAGCCTGTTCTTTCAAAACAGCTTTAAGCTCTATTCATGAGAAAAATGTTTTGAAAAAGAAAAGTGTCAAATCACAAACTGTTAAATCAAATCAGATCAGGCCATCTAATCTATTTTATGAAAGATCTGTTGATGGTTCAACGAGTTTTTATATAAAATCTCTTGGAAAGCAATCTAAGAAAAATCAGATGGTTTGGAGAGTGAAGAGTTCTTCAGATGATGAGAAGAAGAATGACAAAGCATATGCGTCCACAACCAAACCCAAAAAGAACAGTGCACATAAAGGTAAATCTTTTGGTAATTCTGATATATATTACTCAACTAATCAACTTATCAGGATTGCTCAGAAGAAAATATGTTGTTCTTACTGTGGAGCACTTGACTTTGTAAGTAAGAATTTTGTTAATTACTGGTATGGTTCTTATTATGTTAACCCCATACGAACTTCAACTAACACATCAGGACCCAAATACCAGTGGGTACCAAAAGCTAAAACTGTGTTGCAGGCACCCAAAGTTTAAGGGGGAACATGATGATGGACTTCTAGACAAATCAGTCTAGGACTCGTTCTTCAAAGTTTAAAGAACAATGGCTTTTGAACTAAACAGTTCAAAACCCGAACTTAAGTGTCAAGATTGTGGTTTCTGATCACATGACAGATCAAGACCCATTCTTTAATGTTCAGATAAGGATATTTTGCAAATATCCAAGGGGAGCTTAAAATACATAAATCATTTTATCATGATTTGAGGGGGAACTTAAAGGTAAATATCTTCTGATCTTAATCTCTGATTGTTTGAAAGAAGAACAACTTTCGAACATGAAAAACGCTTTCTTAAATGTTCAAACCACTTCTTGTTCTCAAAAAGATTTCATGAATTTAGAAGTGTGATTTTAAATGTTTTTCATAATTGAGCTTCAATGTTTAACTGACCGTGTGTTTCTAAAGATCAATACTTGCGTATTATCTTGTCTATATACTGTAAAGTATTCATACACACCGGTTCAGTACTTCATTTGAATTTGTTATCACCATGTCTCATAACGAACCAATTTTTCGATGGTAATACTCCCGTTTGCTTTCAAATATTGTTGAGCATCAATCATCATTTTTTCAAATTTGTGCTTTCATTGCTATAATTGTTTATATTCGTTCATATAAACAAACTATCAAGTTCTTTGATACCCTAACCATTTCATTTGATCTGATTGATACATTGTTAGATTCTCAAAATAATTCTCTTGATTTCATTTCAATCATTCAATTTCATTGTTTTGAGAGATCTTCATTGTTCAAATGCTCAAATTTCATTCATATATTTGATGAGCATAGATTTTGATAATGTTATCATACTTGTGCTTAACTGTTCAAGTTAAATTGTTGAGCAACCATTCTTTTTAGGACTTACATGGGATTCATGTGTGAGCTTAAACAGAACTTCCATGGATTCACGTTAACTAGTGTTTCCTACCCAGGAAGTTATCCTAGAGTGATTGAGGGGTGAGGGGTCAAAATCAAAGAGTGGGGGAGATAACTCATTCGATTGAGTTTTTCTCAATATGTGGAGCGGAAAAATGTAAATGAGAGTTTGGTTAGAAGTGAGCAAAATGTTAAAAAGAAAGAGGGTATGAGAACAGAGTTAAAAGAATATCAAAACTCTGCACCAAACACCTTCTGAGCCGGGAAGCCATACCTTCTGATTGGTTCACATTCTTTAGTGACCATCATTGAAAAAGGCAGTGAGCCCATGCCAACTCTTGCATTAACCCCACCAGCCACTCGTTTCTTTCTTAACAAAGAAATGTTTCATTTTCATTGGGGACGCAGCATATCTGCTATCTGGTTTTCATTCAGAAGATTTAGATATTGAAAAAGAAGGAAAGTTGCCCCACCTTCGCACCTCTTTCATGCACATTGAGTCTGTGTAATATCTGTTGATGTCTCAACAGTTTACACAATTTGAGCCTGAAAAAGCTTGAGTAGCTTCAATCATTCATACACTTGCACGTACACACAAGTAATATGTTTTATTGTCATAACATTCATAGAAAATTCCTTTGTGGTTTTTCAATGATTGAATGGAAGCCCTGGGGGAGTGAACATCACAAAAGCTCCTTTCCAATGTACATCCGTTGTACAAAGTGGCTCCGTGCTACTTTTAGGCATACTAACTGTATCATTTGTTGATTCAGGGTTACCACGTTCATTATATCTGAATTTGAAAAGATTCAGATATATACATTTCATGAATTGATGGATACTCAGATCAAAGGGCGGAGAATGTCAAACCTACCATAAAGAGGAGATTGCTAGTCATTACAAAGGGGGAAATCAAAGAAAGTGCTGAATTGAAGAAGTTTTGATGATCATGATGCTCAGAATCATCAAAAAGGGGGAGAAATTTACAAAGTTCAATTTCAAAGTTGAGATGTCAAAATTGGGGAGAAATTTCTGAAGATTTCAATTTCCTGAAGATAATTCTGAAAGATAAATTTCAAAGTTCAAGAAGTTTCAAGGGATACTGAAGAAGAAAGATGATTCAAAGACAAATTAAGATGATTCGTGAAAGTTTGTTTTCTGAAGACGATCAAGAGATCAGAGTGATGAAGATACAGTTTTGAAAGATTTCTCGAAGTCTCAAAAGTTTCAAACATTTCAAAAAAGTTTTAAGAGTTTCAAAGCTTTATTCAAGACTTGTTGACTCTTTAAAGATGCAAAGTGCAAAAGACTTTTCAAGATTCTTCAAAGACTGAAAGACTGAAGATTGTTAAAGCTTCAAAGTTCAAAGCTGTCAGAGATAAAAGTTGAAGAATCAAGAGTTGAAGACTAGTGTCAAATTTTTATTAAATCATGAATACAAAGGGGGAGATTGTTAGTGTATTTTATTGTATACAAGATTTAATGTGTTAAGTCAAAGTCTATAATGTCAAAGTCAATCTTAGTGTCATAAGAGTTTAGTGTTGTGAGAGAAGCATGTTTGAGAGAAGTGTGTCTTGATATAAATACCTTGTATGTTTGTTTTGTGAGAGTTGTAACAGTATGCTTTAATTGTTAGATATATGACTATGGAAATATTTCTCTCTCTACTCTCTCTCTAGATCTCAAACAATGTCATATCTTAGATCTTGATTAAGAGAGTTTGAATTGCTTGATTTGAAACTGTGATCTAACATTTTTACATTTAATGTCCGAAAAAACTATCCTTATAAATGTCTATAATTGGTAACTGTTGTATAACTTATTTTCCAGAATAGACAAATAAGATTTTTACTTGTAAACGTCTTCTTACTATTTGTATTGTTTCAAGAATAAAGAGCCTTCAACAAATTCGTAAATTAGTTGAAGAGTGGTCGGATTGTCACCAAAGCGGATTGGTTTGTCATCTAGCCATAAGAAGATCAATATAAGATACAGACAATATGTAGTCTGACAAATAATACTACTGGCAAGCCGAATTTGAAGTGCAAACTTGGCCAACAAGTTTGGTTCACTAACTCTTCCTGACTCTCATCCTAATGTATGGGAACATGCAAAAGCATGTCAGTTTAAGTATGTTCTAAACTATTATTTTAATATTTGTCATACTTTACTATTCCCTCTGCATACAAAAGGATGAGAAGGGCTAACAAGTGTCCACATCAACTCAAAAGGCTGAAGTGAAAAGTAGAAGCATGCATGGATCAACAAATCCGACGAAGATACGTGTTAAAGTCGAAGGAGAGCATTTAATGCAATGAAGGCTATAAAATGATATGATTGTGTTAACATGCAAATTATCACCTGTTAGGACTGAAAGTCCTGTGCGTTGAAAGTTGATTAAAGCATTTATAAGGGGGTAGAATATAATTCATTAATAGTTGTTTGATAGTTGGTCCCAAAGTCCATAAAGCCCAATTGCTTGTAAGCCTAAGTATATAAAGGCATATTTAGTTCATTATTCAGTTTAGAGAGTTTATTCAGAAGTCTCATTAGTTTTCAGATCTCTAGTCAATAGGTTTACTTTTCTCTGATCAAATATTCTCTCTGTAAACCTATAACCTTTTATTGAATATTAATCATATGACTAGAGGTTGTGGCACGATTGTTCCTTACTGTTGATTACTTTTGTTCGTGATTGAACTGTAGTGGGATCTACAATTGGTATCAGAGCATAATCGAATTAATTTTATTCGATACGATAAAAAAGGTTTGTCTAATACCCTTTAATCGATTATCTGTTTTAATCGTGTTTATGTGGTTATCTGATTATCTGAGTAAAATTCTGCTATAGATTGTTTACTGGACTGATAATCAATGTATCGTGATTTCTGCAAAATCGATCGATCTGTTTTCTTGAAAATATTTTTTTTTTGTTCCGGTCTGAGTTTTCTGGGTTGAAGTATCGATCGATCTGTGTTCTTGAATAAATCAATCTTTTATCGGTCTGATTGTTTCTGGGTTGTTTATCGGTCGTCTGTGTTTGTTGAAAAATCAATTTTATCGATTGATTTTCTGGGTTTACAATTCGACCTGCAAATTTTGTGCTTGGTCGATTGAGTTTCTGGGTCGATTGAGTGTTTTCGATCGATTCAGATTCATCGTGTTTATCGGTCGTTTAGTTGTTAATCGATTTATCGAGTGCTTATCTGTTTATCGCATTGTTGACCGGTACATTACTCGACCGGTAACTTTCCTTGACCGGTACTTTGCTTGACCGCTATATTCTCTTGACCGGTATTAATTGGTATTCTACAATTTACCGGTAGTAATTGACCGATATACTACAATTCTAAGTTTTTTTGACCGGTATACTACAATATTTTTGAGTGTTCACGTGGGTTTCAATCTCAATAAAATTCTAAGTTTTTTTTTCTCTCGATCTCTCTCGGTCCAACCATCTCTTTCCACGTCGCACTCTCTCTCTATCACCATCTCTCTCCAGTTTAGAATCAATTGATCGACGGCGGCTGTAGGAACATATAGTAGTTGAATTAGATGGCTGTGTTTTGAAATTGAAACCGGTGGATGCGATCTGTAAAAAGGGAGGTTGTTGATTACGCTAACTTTGATTCTGTCTGCGTAGATAGATATACATATCTATATCTATATTTTTATATATATATATATATATATTTAGAGAGAGAGAGGTTAGAAAGAGAGAGAAAGCGATAGATACACACACACACATATATATATATATATCTCACTTTCATTGACCGGACTTCCCACCGGGGTCTCCTCTCCCGGTACATCAACTCCCGACCGGTAAATCATCTCCCTACCGGTACATCATCTCCTGATCGGTACATCATCTCCCGACCGGTACCATCCATCCCGACAGGTACCTTGCATCTCGACCGGTGTGGTGTGGGTCTATCGACCGGACCTTATAGCTTGACCCGTATCCCTTCTCCCGGGTCATCTCGACCGGTACGTCCTCGCCCGGTGTCTAGCACCGACCGGACCGTAAATCGACCGATGTCTCGCTAACTCCCGGTGTCTTGACCGGACCATCAATCGACCGGTCCCTTGCGGCTCTCGGTGTCCACAAACCATCATATCAATCAAAGTCTTAGAGTTTTTTTTTCGGTTGTCGAAAAATCTTTCGGTTGATTCGGTAGTGATCGGGAACAAAGTTTTTCAAGTTTTAAACTGGTAAGGGTTGTTTACAAAGCTTAACGATCGCTTTTGATCGTAAAATTTTCACCCATATCGATTTTTTAAATTCTCGTTCGGTTTCCGAAAAATCTTCGGTTGCTTCGTTCGAGAGTTTGAGAGATTTTTTCGAGATTTAATCAGTTGAGGGTGCTTAAGGGAACATAAACGATCATTTTTGATCGAAAAGTTTTAACTCATTCTGATTTTTTAGAGTTTCGATCATTTTCCGAAATTTTTTCGTTTGGTTCGTTTGTGATCGTGGGTTGACCGGTTGAGTTTTAATCTGTTAAGGACTGATCAGGGAGCTTTAACGATCGTTTTGCATTGAAAATTTCTAACCGTTTTGAAGCTTTGCAGGTTGGCTCAACGAGGAAGACGATAAATAGTGGTTCCGTTAAGTGACAGTTATTTTTCTTACTTTTTGGTCCTTTTCCATTAAGTCTCAGTTAGTCTGGTTATTTTGTTAGTTTGGTTAGTTTTATTTCAGTTTTAGTCCTTTTTCCGTTAGTTTTCAGTTAAGTACGTTAGAAGTTTTAAATTTTACACTTTTAGTCCCTCTAGTTAGTAGTTTCTGTTTGAGTCGCTTTTAGCCCCCGTACTTCAAGGTTTCAGTAGTTTGTCATTTGTGACCCTAATCTTTCAAGATTCAGACTTTATCACTTTTGGTCCTTGCACTTTTGAGTTTCATCTCTTTTCAAAACCGGATCGAATTAAGTCTATTCGATACGATCAAAAATGATGAACCCACCAAGGTTGCGGTCCAAAAGAGAATATGAAGAGTGGAAAGTTGATTGTTTGAATTTTGTGGATGAACATGAGGTGGGTTATTATATCAGATTATCATTGACTGAAGGAGAGATGCAATCTCAAATTCCGACAGAAGCTTCGCCTGTGGAACAGGAGAAAAGAGAGAGGGCTAATAATTTTGCTCGAAATTATATGACAAGTAGTATTTCTTGTGACCTTTTTCGTGACATTTTGAGTGAAATTTATGATCAAATAAATACTTACAAAATGACAGGAAAATAGTTGTAGGATTGTACTGAATGGTTGATCTTAGGGCCAAAGGGTTTATTAACAGGAAAAGAACTGGAATCTGAGAACTCTGAGCTAAAAAGAAAGATCTCTGATTTGGAGCAAAAGCTGGCTAAAGATAAATCCGAGTTTGAGAAATCATTCGCAAAGAAGTTCTTAGATTTTTCGAGAAAATGTGTTGATGAGAAGAAATAAGTTGAGCTGAAATGCATAAAACTTTCTCAGCAAGTTTCTGATTTTCAGAAAGTAATTATCCTTGAAAGAGAGAAGTTTTCCAAAGAGAAGAAGGCCATTGAACAAAAGAATATGGGATTCTTCAAATAAATATCGAGCCAGAGAAACAATGCTGAGAAGGGATTTGAAGAAGAAAGAAGCATGTTTGAGGCTGAAATAAAAAAGCTTACTGTCCAGTTATCTGAACTATCTGAGAATGCACTGAAAGAGCAGAAAGCGAAGTCTGAATTAAAGAAGAAGATTGACCTGCTTGTTAAAGAAAGAGATAACTTTGCTTCAAAGATTAAAGAGCTTGAAAAGATTGTTTCCAAGGTAGTGGTGACTGAGCAAACGTCTCCAGAGTCACAAATCCACACACCTAGAAATAATTCAACTGACTTCAAAAAGACAGCCTCAAGCTCACATCTGAAAACTGTTTCATCAAAAAGGTCAGTTAAATCATATGATCAGATTCGCAGTACTAACATTTTCTTTGATAAAAATGTAGATGGTTTAGGTACAAAAAGAAGGAGAAGAAGAGGGACTGGTCTAGAAGAAGAAACCTGTTGAAGATGAGAAGAAAGATTAACTGAAAGGGAAGAAATCATGTGTACATACACACAAAGCCAAAGAGAACAATGCGCGTAAAGGTAAACCTGATCATATCTACTCGAGAGATCAATTACTCAGGTTATCAGGTAAGAAATACTATTGTTCTTATTGTCGTACACATGATCCTATTCACAAAACCAGTGATCATTTCTGGTATGGTTCTTATTCTATTACTCCCATTCGAACTGCAACTAACATTCATGGACCCAAATACTAGTGGGTACCAAAGCCGAAAACTGATTCTGTGTTGCAGGCACCTCAAGTCAATGGGGAGTAAGAGAACCAAGGCTTCTAAGTAAATCATCTTAGAACCCGTACTTCAACGAAGTTTGGCTTCTGATCACATGACAGATCAGGACCCGTTCTTCAACGTTCAGACTTGGATATTTTGCAAATATCCAGGGGGAGCTTAAAATACATAAATCATTCTATCATGATTTGAGGAGGAACTTAAAGGTAAATATCTTCTGATCTAGATCTCTGATTGTTTAAAAGAAGAACAACTTTCGAACATGAAAAACGTTTTCTGAAATGTTCAAACCACTTCTGGTTCTCAAAAGATTTTAAGAATGTAGAAGTGTGTCTTTTAAATGTTTTTCAACTTTTGAGCTTTAATGTTTTAACTGACCGTGTGTTTCCAAAGATCAATACTTGCGTATTATCTTGTCCATATACTGTCAAGTATTCATACACACCGGTTCAGTATTTTATTTGTATTTATTATTACCATGTCTCATAAAACAATTTTTCGATGGTAATACCCTCGTTTGAAATTCAATATTGTTGAGCATCAATCATCATTTCCAAGTTTGTGCTTTCATTGCTAAATTGTTTATATTTGTTCATATAAACAAAATATCCACGTCTTTGATACCCTAACCATTTTATTTGATCTGATTGATGCATTGTCAGATTCTCAAAACATTCTCTTGATTTCATTCATTCAATATTTTGCTTTGAGAAATCTTCAAAGTTAAATTGCTCAAATATCATGAGCATACATTTTGACAATGTTATCATACATTTTGTACTTAACTGTTCAGTTAAACTGTTGAGCAACTATTCTTTTTAGGACTTACATGGGATTTGTGTGAGAACTTAAACAGAACTTCCATGGATTCACGTTAACCAGTGTTTCCTACCCCGAAAGTTATCCTTGAGTGATTGAGGGGTGAGGGGTCATAAATCAAAGAGTGGGGGAGATAACTCATCCGGTTGAGTTTTTCTCATTGTCATAAATTAAAGATAGCTTCATCAGAGGCTCTGAAGACAACGTCAGAGCTCTGAAGACATTCTCTCTGAAGATGGCGCTGAAGACTCTTGAAGTATCAGAACAGATAACCAATCACTTAGTGATAAGATTTACTTTATAGAGTAGGTTACTGTTCAAGCATGTATTGAGCTTACCTATTAGGTAAGACACTGTTCAAGCATGCTTCTATTTGTCAGAATAGTACACTGTTTACTTTATGGTCCTATAAATAGGACCATCACTCCTTTGACAAAAGTGTGCTTTTTGATATCTTGTATAAGAAGAATCAACTGAATATATCTTACGAAGATCTTGTTCTTTCTACTTGCTTTATATATGAACTGTGATATTTGAATCTGCTTTTGATATTAAACTATATTGCTTCCGCTGTTTATACTCTTGTTGTTTATATCATTATTGTTATAAGATTAAATCTGGGATCCAACAAATGGTATCAGAGCTTCCTTTGTTTTCTAAAACAAAGAAAGATCATATCTGCATACTCGGATAGATTTAATTCTTACTGATTCAAGCTTTTATTATCTGTGAATGTTTGTGTAAGCCCTGGTTTATTAAACTTCATATGCTCCAGATTTAAAAGTAAATCACAGTTACATCATTTAATAGATAGATCTTCATAGAAAAGCATCAGTTCTTCAAATCTTCATCCTTTCTTCACAAAAATGGCAAACTCAAGCATAAGTGCCATTTATACAGCCGGATCATTAACCAAACCTCCTACACTTCTAAGGGATGAATATCCTCAATGGAAGATAAGGATGGTAAATTTCTTAGAAGGCATGGACAGGGATCTATTAAGATCAGTGAACGATGGACCTCACCATCCATTGGTGTTGGTACCAAGAGTTCCAGCAACAACAGATACTGCTGAAATCCCTGCTTACTATGAAAAGAAAACTTCAAACTTTACGGATGAAGAAACTAACATGATGGATAATGATTCAAAAGCTGTTAGAATACTTATAATGGCCATTCCCAATGATATCTTCCAAGAACTTGATTCTTGCGTAACTGCAAAAGAGATATGGGATCAGTTGTTAAATCAACTTGAAGGAGGCCTACAAACTCAAAAGAACAGGAGAAATCTTTGTATCAATGAATATCATGATTTTCATGCATTACCCGAAGAAACCTTACATCAAACATACTCAAGGTTTAACATCCTCATCAACAAATGCAGAAAATTTGGGGTCATGAGAACAAAAGAAGAAAACAATGTTCTCTTTCTTAAAAGTCTAAATGAAGAATGGTCACAACTGTCAATGTCGATACAAGCCAATCAAAATCTTGAATCATGGTCATTAACTGACATTTATGGTACCTTGGTAGCACAGGAAAAAGAAGTTGTTAAACAAAAATCAAAAACCTCTTTAGGTGGTCCACTTGCACTCATGTGAAAACAGAAGGGTGTATCACAAGAATGCAGAAATGCAGAAAAAGACAATTGTTCAAAAAAGGAATCTAAAAGAAAATCCAAAAAGGTTCTGATGTCTGAAGAAGTTGAACACTCAGATTCTGACTCAGATGATGACATCAATGCCTTTGCCAAATCTCTTGCATTAATCACCCATCAATTTAACAAGAAATTTGGCAAGAAAATCTTTGAAGGAAGAAGAGATGATGAAGAAAGAAGAGGAAATCCAGAAAGAAGATTTCAGAAAACTGAATATCAACAAGAGCCCAGATCTACTCTGCATAGTGATCAAAAGGGCGTTCATTTCACCAATCATGATTCTGCTCAACAATCAAGATCTCAACAATCATTTTAGCCGAGGTATCCTCAACCTCAGAGGTACTTCAAGCCACAACCACAAGTACAAGCACAGAAGACAGAATCAGACACTGCTCTTCCATCAAACCAAAACGATGGAAGATGTTTTAGATGTGGAAAGCCAGGTCATTACTCCGCCAACTGCAAAGGTAGACTCATCAAGGATGGAGACTACTACAAAAACAAGTATAAATACAATGTCAAAGAAAGAGTACTTGTAGCAGAGTTGGAAGACTGGCTGTCAGACTCAACAAGCAATGGAGAGGAAGAACCCACCAATCTCTGCGGTATGGCGTTCACAGATGATCAAAGTGACGGATCATCAGAGAACTACTCTGAAAAGGTAAACTCTCCTTCCACCTCTGAAAGTGATCTTGAATTGGATGTTATTAAACTAACAGATGAATTTCAAATCCTAAAGCAAAAACTTGTTGAGGAAAAAGAAAAAGCAAAACAAATGACAAAAGATCTTAATTTTTACAAAAGGGAAAAAGATCTTCTTGAATCAGAAAAGAGAGTTATTTTTGTTGAAAAATCTGATCTTGAAAAAGCTCAGAAACAAAAGGAAAAATCATTTTCAGAAAAATTCAAAGAACTTGAGAAAGTTTTAAAAGTTAAAGAAGAAAAAGTAAAAAAATCTGAGTATGAAAGACTCAATTCTGTTGCCTTAACCAATTTTTTCCAAAAAGAAAGAGAAATCTTACATCAATCTCTGGAAAGGAAAGAACTTCAAATCAAAAGTTATCTTGATGCTCAGGATGTTCATATAAAGATAAAATCTCAAATGGATACTCAAGGGCTTGGATTCAATGAATTGGATCCATTCACTAGACTGAAGAAAACTTCACTTTCTTCCACTTTCTGTAAAGGAAAGGTCCAGAGCCCTGACTGTCCATCACTGAACAATTTCAAAAGAATAAAAACCTCAGAGAGATCAAAATTAAGGGCTCTGAACTTTAAAAATGTAGCATACTCTGAAGTACAAAGCTTTCCAATTTCCATATTAAAAAAGGAAAAGAAAACTTCAGAGGTATTTTTCACAAAACCTCAGAGCAATGATCCTAAAGAGATTTTTAAGTTTAATGCATTCGTCAAAGATGAATATGAGACATCTGAACAAAGTACCTCTGAAGCAAGTACTTCTGAAAATGAACCTCAGAGTTCACTTAATCCAGATGCCCCTCTGTATTCACCAATCTCTGATGAATGCATCAGAACTACATTTGCTGATGACATCAAGAAAATTAATCAAGAAAACATCATAACTGATTTAGAGAAGAAAGAAAGCATGAAAAGAATCATCAAAGTCTCCAAACCTAAGAAAATTGAGAAACCATCAGAGGTAGTTGTCTCTGGTAAGACTGAACGAGACTTTCTTGACTCTGATTCTGAATCTGATCCAGAGGTAGATGAACAGATTTTCTACAAACCAGAGAAAGTAATTCATAAAAAGATAGATACCGTTGGTTCTGGAATTTTGAATATTCCTATTTATGTTTTAAAAATTAAACCCAGAATACCAATATGTCCTGACTTTGCAGAAATGTGTCTTCAAGCAAAAACTTCTCTGGAACTTGAAAAAGAATTACAAGAAAAGGCAAAGAATAAAACTATCACTTCTCAACTCTATACTTATAAACCAATCAAGTTTACTCCTGGACAAAAAGGAAAATGGCAAGAAATTAACCATTCTGATCCTGTTTGTGCAGTGAGCAACAAAGAGAAGAGGATGTTTCTGAACAAGAGAAGGCAACTTGAAAAGAAGGCTGTCTCTCAAGCTAAAAGAAAAGCAGTAGATAGGAATACTTGTAATATTCCTAGTACTAATTCAAAAAGGAATCATAATGTACCGAATGCATTTAATGAAATGAAATCCTTTGCTTCTACTTCTTCTTGTTCTGTAAAGTGCAATTGCATCCAACTCTTGATGAAACTAAAAAATCACTTCAAAGGTTCTCACTGTTTTCTTAATCAATATCTGAATAAAAATTCAGAGACAACGCCTCAAAAGAAAAAGGACAATTCTGCCAAAACATCAAAAGATAAAAAGGCAAAATTTCAAAACGATAATCAGAAGTCTAAGAAAATAGGACCCATAATGAGATGGGTACCTAAGAAAATCTAATCTGTCTTGCAGAAACAGTCAATGCCAATCTGGTACTTAGATTCTGGGTGTTCAAGGCATATGACTGGAGATAAAAAGTTACTATCCTCCTTCAAAGCTAAATCTGTAGGAGCAGTAACTTTTGGAGACAATATGCAAGGACAAATTAAGGGTTATGGTGAGCTTACAAGAGGTAATGTTTCAGTATCCAAGGTTGCTTATGTTGATGGGTTAAAGCATAACTTGATCAGCATAAGTCAACTTTGTGACCATGGTTTTGATGTGAAATTTCAAGAAAAACATTGTTCACTACTTCACTCAAAAACAGGTCAAGAAATGCTCAGAGCTGACAGAAAGGGAATTTTATACAGAATGAATTTTTCCAAACACATAAAAGCTGACTCAGAGAAACTCTGTCTAGTATCTCTGAACAGTGAAAATGTTTGGCTCTGGCATAAAAAGTTCTCACACCTGAATTTTCCTTCACTCGATAAATTGGTCAAACTAAATCTGGTTAAGGGATTGCCATCTCTGAAGTTTAACAAAGATCATCTTTGTTCTGCTTGTGAAATGGGAAAAATGAAAAGATCTTCCCACAAGACCAAAAGTGATAATAATTGTCCAAAACCTCTGCATATGATTCATGTGGACCTCTGTGGTCCTATCTCTGTACAGAGCTTGTCAGGTAAAAAGTATATCCTCATTTTGATTGACGAATACTCTAGATATACTTGGATAGAATTCATCAGAGCCAAGTCTGATGTCCCTGGTATTTTAATAAGATTGTTAAAAAGATTGCAGGTTCTGTTTGATACCAAAGTTCAGAAACTGAGAAGTGATAATGGAACAGAGTTCAGAAATGCAAAAATCAACTCGTATCTTTCAGTGGAAGGCATAACTCCGAACTTTTCTGCAGCTAGAACACCTCAACAAAATGGTGTTGTTGAAAGGAAAAACAGAACACTGGTTGAAGCTGCAAGAACTATGCTTGCAGGATCAGAACTTCCCACAAACTTTTGGGCAGAGGCAGTAGCAACAGCCTGTTTCACGCAAAACAGAGCTACAATTGTCAAAAGATTCAAGAAAACATCTTATGAACTCATTAACAACAGGAAACCTAATGTTAAATATTTCCACGTTTTTGGATGCAGATGTTATATTCTAAATGATAGAGAGTCTCTTGGAAAGTTTGACAAGAAAACAGATGAAGGCAAATTCATTGGCTATTCATTAGTCTCAAAAGCTTTCAGAGTGTTCAATCAAAGAACCAGAACAATCCAAGAAAATATCAATGTGTCTTTTGATAATGACAAAAGTCTGGCCAACAAAGATATCAATCAAATTGCCAAAAATATCTCTGAATCATCAAAGATAAGAGAATCCGAACTCAACAAAATTTTCAAAGACTTCTTTGATGATGAAAACTCAGAGTTTCTTTTCAGAGATATTCATAGAGCAACTTCATAGGAACCACAAACGTCAGGTACAAATCTCTCTGGTCCCTCTGAAGTTACAACTTCTGCTTCCTTGAATGCAGGTCCAAGAACTGAATCAATTTCAGAGCCTCCGGAATCAACTTCAGAGCCTCTGGAATCAACAACAGAGCCTCTGATCAGCACAACAGAGATGTCTCCAACTGTCATCTCTGAAGCTCAAACTCCACCTCATGTTCATGCTCCGCTCACAAGATGGACAAAGGATCATCCCCATGATCAGATCATTGGATCACCTTCAGAGGGTGTCAAAACCAGATCAGCCACAATCAATGAATGTTTTTTGTAAATTTTTTAAGCATCATTGAACCAAAGAAGGTAAATGAAGCTCTTGAAGATCCTCATTGGATCTCTGCAATGCAGAATGAGCTTCAAGAGTTTGAAAGAAACAAAGTCTGGACCTTAGTTCCCCTTCCTAAAGGAAAATTTGCAATTGGAACTAAATGGGTCTTCAGAAATAAAAAGGATGAGGATGGCATTATAATCAGAAACAAAGCTAGGTTGGTTGCTAAGGGATATTGCCAAGAAGAGGGCATTGATTATGATGAAACCTTTGCACCTGTGGATAGGCTAGAAGCAGTTAGAATCTTCTTAGCCTATGCTGCACACAAAGGGTTCAAAGTATATCAGATGGATGCTAAATCTGCCTTTCTGAATGGTAAATTAAATGAAGAGGTTTATGTCCAGCAACCACCTGGTTTTGAGAATACAGAGTTTCCAAACCATGTTTATTATCTTGATAAAGCTCTATATGGACTTAAACAAGCTCCAAGAGCATGGTATGCTACTCTATCCACATTTCTGATAAATAATGGTTTTGAAAAAGGTACAATAGATACAACCTTGTTCATAAAAAGGTACAAAAATGAGATGCTCTTAGTACATATATATGTTGATGACATTATATTTGGCTCTACAAATCAAAAGTATTGTGATAAGTTTTCAGAGTTGATGAAGAGTAAATTTAAGATGAGTCTTATGGGAGAATTAACATTCTTTCTAGGCTTACAAGTAAAGCAAACATTAGAGGGTACTTTTATAACTCAATCTAAGTATGTCTCTGACATTTTGAAAAAATACAGACTCAATGATTCAACCTCTATGAAAACCCCTATTGCCACACGAGTCAAGCTTGACTCTGATCTTTCGGGAAAATCTGTAGATGTCAAAACCTACAGAGGCATGATAGGTTCACTATTATACTTAACTGCAAGTAGGCCTGACATAATGTTTGCAACATGTCTTTGTGCTAGATATCAAGCAAATCCAAAAGAATCTCATTTATCTGCTGTCAAAAGAATTTTCAGATACCTGAGAGGGTCACCCTCATTAGGCCTCTGGTATCCAAAACTTTCTAGTTTTGATTTAACAGCTTACACTGATGCAGATCATGCAGGATGCAAGCTTGACAGAAAAAGTACCTCTGGATGCTGTCAGTTATTGTGAAATAAGCTGGTAAGTTGGACATCCAAGAAGCAAAACTGTGTTTCAACTTCCACAGCAGAGGCATAATATGTTGCTGCTGCTAGTTGTTGCTCTCAAGTCATATGGATGCAAACTCAGGTCCGAGACTATGGCTTACAATATGACATAATTCCAATTCTGTGTGATTCAAAAAGTGCCATAGCCATCTCTGCCAATCCAGTACAGCATTCCAAAACAAAGCACATTGATGTAAGGTACCACTTTCTGAAAGATCATGTTGAAAAGAGAACAATAGAGATGTATTTTGTACCAACTGATCTTCAACTTGCTGATATTTTCACAAAAGCTTTAGATGAACGAAGGTTCAATTTCTTAATTAGCAAGTTGGGTATGTTGAACATGTATGCCTAACACAGGAAAACATCAGAGTCTCTGATCCATTCATCAGAGCCTCTGGATTTTTTTTTCTTTCACAAATGGTAAAAATCATTCTTTTGTATCTCCAAGCATGTGTCAAGGGGGAGAAGATAAACTTCATTCTTTGGTCAAGGGGGAGAGAAAGAACCTTTCATCTTTCAAGGGGGAGAAAGTGAGCTTCTCTGATACTCATATCAGAGACTCTGATCTTGTCTCTGATATTTATATCAGAGCCTCTGATCTTGACTTTGATATTTATATCAAAGCCTCTGATCTTTTCTCATTAAACGAATATTCCAGGAAATTCGTTTAATAATAAATCTTTTTGATAACCATTCGTTTCTTTTCAAAAACCTAACTGGCGGTTTTCTGACACCAAGCGACTCTCCCTTACACACCTCAACGTGTCACCTATTAATTAGGGGATCATGGAACGTCCTTTCTGACATTGGAACTCTCAATCGCCGTTTCCATAACCTCTCTCTCTACCTTTCTTTTTCTGTCTATAAAAACCATTTTTCTCTTCTCATTATTCTTTACGCTCTCAGAATTCAAAATCCCAAATCTCTCTTTCTAAGCTCTCATCTTTCAAAAAAAAAAACCTGCAACAATGGCGGCTCATTCCCAAACCTCAGATAACTCCAGCAAACTTGTTCCAAGCTTGAATATGGCACAATTCGATGTTCCAGTAAAAGGTAACAACTACTTTCTAGACGTCACCCCAACCAAATACGATGAGCAGTTTCGCCCAATCCTCGACTTTTTGACCAACTGCGAACTCAACGATGTCCTCACCAAACATGCCTCAGATATTCCTCTACACTTTGTCCAACAATGGTGGTATTCAAGTGAATACGATGATGAAAAGGAAGGACTGGTTGGGTACATTGACCTAGGTGAACAAAGCATGAACATAAGAATCACCCCACAAACCCTAACTCGCCGATTCAACCTGCTCACAAAAACTGATCTTCAAATAGAAACCTTTGAGAAACCACCAACTCAAGAAGTTCTTCTTCAGTTCCTCCACCACTTAGGCTACAACAGGGAGATCACATGCCTAAGTCAATTCAGACGTCAGTACCTGCCTCCCAAGTGGAACTTTATGTCTAGTGTTCTCAACCGAACAATTACCTGCAAGATTGGAAGCCAGGATCAGACCCATCCAACAATTCTAGACATAATGTATGCTCTCTTCTTCAACAGAAGCATAAATATGGCTCACATTCTCTTCTGTGAGATGCTGACGGCGGTGGACAAGAAGAACAAAGACTTGGCTAAAGGAAAACAACCAATTTCGGTACTGTTTCCCAGATTCATCTCTGTGGTCATTCAATGAGCAATGGAGAAATTCTCCATCACTGAGGAAGGCCCAAGGACACCTCAGTTTATGATGAGCTCGTTCAAAGCTACAGAGGTTCCTCCTTATCCAAATGACCGACGTTTCCCACACACCATGATTGAGATAATTCCTGCTGACTCTACTACCCACCTCCTACTTAGTCGTGCTGCCCAATCATCAGAACCGATGATGGGATCCCGAACACACTTAGGTTCTGAGCCTGAGCCTAAATCAGAGAGTGATATCTCTGACACTGCTCAAAACATTAACAGAGAGCAACCAGAGGGTGGCTCTGAGAGAGTAAGGAAGAGAAAACAAGAGAACCCTCCCTTTGACGAAGAAAATAACTCTGTCAGAGCAGAGGAAGGTGAGGAAGAGAGAAATCAAGAGGGTGAGTTTCTAAGCATAGAATCTGAGGGCGGTGAGGTAGAAAAAGATGTCCTTGTTGGCACACATGAGAGATTCCAAAGCCTAAATCCCCGTGTAAACACATTTACTATCCAAGATGGTACAGCATCAGTGGACATTGAAACAGAGGTGCACACCTCGAACCCTTCCCATCCCAGCCGCTCAGAGGCATCTACTTCTGCCTCTGAAGCACGCACCAAAGGGGAAACCTCTGATACGGATAAGTCCTCCCAACAGGACTTAGACCAAGATAAAAATACTCATTCACCCCAGACTATGTCACCTCCACACACACATGATGCCTTTGTGGCTCATAAAAAGTTGGACCGTCCCTTAGATCAGAAGAGACCTACGATCTCTCGTAAGGATTGCCTGTCAGAAAAAGAATGGCATGACCTTCTTGCACATGGACTTCTTAGCCTGGATAGCAAGGTTTCCACCCACATTCGTTTCTCATCATCAGATTCTGACTCTGATGATCAGAGACCAATCGGAACCATTATAGGGAAATCCTTAAAAAAGGGTCCCCAAGGATTAATGGGAAGTCCTTCCGGAGTCAATATCAAGCCAACTCCGAAAGAAGGCCCCTCTGAACTCGAGGGAAACTTAGAATCATGTGTTGATCCTAAGGTCACCCCCTCTGATTACGTTACCAAAGAGGAGTTCAGAATCTTTGGTGATGAAATCAGTGAATCTATGAAGGAGATTAAACTTCAAATGGAGAAGACCTCATATGCCTCTGCCTCTAACTCTGAAGTTGCAAAGCTCACTTCAGAGGTCTCTGAGCTGCGCACGACCATTATCTCTCAAAATGCTAAAATGGATGCTCTAGAAAGCCTGGTCATAAAAAATGACTCGGTTTTATCCAGAGAAATTCAGAACTCCACAACAGAGATTCTCAAGATGATTCCAACTCCTTCTGCCCCAACTCCAATACAAGCAGACTTCTCTCAATTCAAAAAGGAAGTCTTGCAGTCTTTGGCAGAAGTGATTGCAAAGATCCCTACCTCCTCTGTTGCTGCTCCTGCTACCTCTGAATTCATTACAAAGGCTGACCTCCACAACTTCTCCAAGAAGATCACCAACAATGTAATGAATATCTCCAGCAAGTTCTTCTCCAAAGCCAATCAGCAAAACAAAAGGATTGAAGATCTTCTGAAGGATGTGAAATCTTCAGAGGGATCATTGAAGAGGAAGGAACTAGAGGTCGCATGCTCTGAGGAGGCCCAGAAGAAATCCAGGTATGAAGACTCTGATGACCATGATGACCAACCTCAGGGGTCATCCGATCTTCATAAGGGGGAGAAGACTCCTACACCAAAAACTGTTGAAACAAAAAAGGAGTCCACTCCCTCTGCAAGACCCCAAAGCAAGGAAAAAGGAACAGAGAGATGTTCAACCTCAAGTTCTGCTGAAGATAACCAGACCACTCTAAAGTCGCCAGTACCTATTATATTTCTAGCACCATCTACTTCGAGTGCTCCAATAGTTCCAATAATAGCTGCAACTCCAGAAACTATTGGAGCTCTGGAAGAAGATGAAGACGAACAACTAGTAGACTTCTCTACATCAGAAGATGCATTATCATCACCAGAAAGACCAACTTATGTGATGAGAGATGCTTACGAATCAGAGGCTGAAAGAGCAGAACCAGAATCTGAAAAAGAAGAAAAATCAGATTCTGGAAAAGAAGTTGCTGAAGAACAGATTGAAGTAATTGATGTTGAAGAGTATGTATTCAAGAATGCTCAACCACATCATACTTCAACAGCAACAGAGCTGAGGGAATCACCAAAGATAGATGGCTACATCTCTGAACCCACAATAAAAGATCCTCCACAGACGAAGGAACTAGAAACCATGGTTGCTGATGAACAGGCTCCTTCAGAGAATCCTGTTCAGAAGGCAAGCATCGGTCTACCAGCCAAAGTGTTCAATAAACCTTCTACATTCCTTGAATCAAATCCCGAAGCTTCCATAGAAGACCACTTCAGATACATCTACTGTGAGTTCAATATGGCAGACACTCTAGTCATTCCTCTGAATCTAAGGATCAGAGAGGACATGCCGGACTATGAGCGAAGATTTGTTAGAGATAAAACCAGACCAAGAGCACAGGTCCTCTTTGATGATCTAATCATCAAAATCAACAAAATCTCAGAGAAGACCTTTGCTTACAACAAGATCATCTATAGGCACTATGTGGTAACTCGATCTGATCAGAAGATTTACGAGTTCAATGATAATGATCTCGTAAATCTAAATCCATATGATTTACCACATTTATATGCCTATTGCTCTGCCAGATATGATCATGGAAGAAGGGAAATCAGGATGGGCATGGTTGAAGTCAGACGGGCAATGGAGGCCTATGTCAAACACAGAGCAAAACGTGACTTCCAAATTGCTCTGAACCTAAGGGAAGAAAAGCTGGAGGTAACTGAACCTATGGAGTCGTTCGATAAACTTGAGGAATAGAAGACTGGATCAATCGTTGCAGAACCTCTGGGTTTCGTCTACAGAGTAAACCAAGTAAAGAAGATCTTTCTAGCTTCGGAAGTTTCGAAGTACTCTGATGAAACCTTGAGAGGTATAAAGAAAATGATCCATGTGAAGGAAGAAAGGCACAGAGCAGATTTACTTGCAAAACTTGACTTAGAGATTGACTCGATGATCAACTTCAGAGCTCTGATCATGAAATTCCATGAAATCTGTTCAAGTGACAAATTTTAGTTTGTTTCTTTATTTTTGAATATTACTTTCTTTGTATTAAACTTCCAAATGTTTAAGAAGTAATATTTAAGAGGATGTTTTTCTCCTCTACGCTTTCTAGTTTAAATCTTCTATTCTCTGCTATTATTGTATCTTTTATTTTCAAGACTTAGGGGGAGATTGTTAGCTCCAAATCTTATGTTTGTTAAAGTGTTGAAAATACCCAAGTCCTATTTCAGAGGACTTCCAAAGATAGACCTCAGAGGGCATAGACTTCAGAGGACGAAGACATCAGAGATAGCAACTTTCAGCAGAAGATATCAGAGATGGCTTCATCAGAGGCTCTGAAGACAACGTCAGAGCTCTGAAGACATTCTCTCTGAAGATGGCGCTGAAGACTCCTGAAGTATCAGAACAGATAACCAATCACTTAGTGATAAGATTTACTTTATAGAGTAGGTTACTGTTCAAGCATGTATTGAGCTTACCTATTAGGTAAGACACTGTTCAAGCATGCTTCTATTTGTCAGAATAGTACACTGTTTACTTTATGGTCCTATATATAGGACCATCACTCCATTGACAAAAGTGTGCTTTTTGATATCTTGTATAAGAAGAATCAACTGAATATATCTTACGAAGATCTTGTTCTTTCTACTTGCTTTATATATGAACTGTGATATTTGAATCTGCTTTTGATATTAAACTATATTGCTTCCGCTGTTTATACTCTTGTTGTTTATATCATTATTGTTATAAGATTAAATCTGGGATCCAACAGGGAGAGTTTTACAAAGTTCAATTTCAAAGTTATAAAGAAAGAAAGTTCTGTGAAAGTTTGTTTTTCTGAAGATAGTCTAGAGATCAAAGAAATGAAAATATGAGTTCAATGCTGTTTCAATATTCAAAGATGAAGATTTCAAAGATTGTATTTCTTCTATCCGTATCATGTGGTGTCTGCTACAAGTTTGTTCCTCATTCCTCCTACACGCTGATTGAAACAAGTTCTTAAGCTGAAAGCATATTCAACTTGCGGTTCAAAGACAGATGTTTTGTTTTAAACTGAAGATGCACCGTGGAATGTCAAGTAACTCTCACATTATCTTTCTTGTGTGCTGATCCAATGTGATTGAGTTTCTACAGTTAAAAGCTGCTTGATAGTGCATTCAGTCGAGGCTACTGTACATTAAATCTGGTTACAAAGTTGAAACTATGAAGACCAAGAGCTTTATTCAAGGGGGAGCGTGGAAACAAGTGAAGACATGCAATACCAAAGTTCTTCAAAGATTTAAGAGGGAAAGAAGATCAATGCCTGAAGTTTTCAAGAAGATAAATGCCTTATTCAACTTTAGGGGGAGATTGTTAGGACTGAAAGTCCTGTGCGTTGAAAGTTGATTAAAGCATTTATAAGGGGTAAAATATAATTCATTAATAGTTGTTTGATAGTTGGGCCCAAAGTCCATAAAGCCCAATTGCTTGTAAACCTAAGTATATAAAGGCATATTTAGTTCAATATTCAGTTTAGAGAGTTTATTCAGAAGTCTCATTAGTTTTCAGATCTCTAGTCAATAGGTTTACTTTTCTCTGATAAGATATTCTCTCGGTAAACCTATAACCTTTCATTGAATATTAATCATATGACTAGAGGTTGTGGCACGATTGTTCTTTACTGTTGATTACTTTTGTTCGTGATTGCACTGTACTGGGATCTACATCACCCATTTTGAAAGAACATATCTATATGATAGCATCAAAGTAAATTTGGCATAAATATCTGAGAGTTATCTTAGTCTCTCAGATCTGAAAGAGAACCTTCTTCTTCTCTATTTTAGTGTGTAAATTTATCCCCTCCGATAGTTTAATATAAAGGTCTTGCCTCCGAGCTTCCGCAACATATCTGTAATTTTACATTTAAAATAAACTAAAATTAAAAAAAGAAAATTTACTTTCTTTCTATTAACCCCCCCCCCCCTTGTACATTTGTGAGTCATTGTGGTCTAGAACTAACAAGTGGTATCAAAGAGGTTTGTTTAATTTCATAAACAATATCAGAAATGTCTTCCACAAGCCTCAACATAAAATCTCTCTCTTTTTTTGTTCGGATATTGAAAAATGAACTTCACCTTACAAAACCGACGAGTCCGTCAAATTAGAAACTCCTCTCTTAAGCTTCTTTCTAAAAGTTGATCATGTTTTGTCACCTTTTTCTAACATCAAAGGTTCTAAGACTTTCTACGTGGAAAATATCTCTTCCTGTTGTTTGACAGTAGAAAGACAAGCCTGGAAGGACTGCCTAAGTTATCCAAGGAATACAAGACTAATGTATGCTTTATGGGGATTCTCTCAGAGTTATCCTCGTCATATAAAAGGAGACCGGAAAACTTTCTGTTACTCATATCTCTAACAAGAGCACATATTCCCACTCAAAGGTACATTTTTCTTATTTATCTTTATCAAAGGCTTTCAAAATCTCAATGTTTAAACAAGGAGCAAAATTAATAGTCTTCTCTAAATCCTTAAGATCCTTGTTTGGATGTAAGTTTATACATTAACATCTCAACCATTGTAGGGACCATGTCATACTCAAATATGGTATTTGGATAGTGGTTGTTCAAGACATATGACTGGTTTTGTTTCCTTTCTTAAGGACTATATGTCTAAAAAGTGTCCATCATTACTTTTAAAAAGGGTTCATCAGTCTATTTTGGAGATAACTCTAATGGATCATGTTGAGGCTAAATGTTGAATTCAAGATTAAAAAGGGTCAAAGTTGTATTTGTTTAATAGTATGATTTGTTAGTTCGTGTAAAGTCAATGTATTTGAGTTTCCATGTTTAGTTTGAGTTGTAAAGTCAACGTTGTTGACTAGTATAAATAGTTTTGTCCTTGTAACCATTAAGACAAGAACACACAGACACATATACAGATTCTAGATTCTAGAGAGAGAGAGAGAGAATATTGTTCTTGAGAGAAATAAGTATATGTCACTTTGTAATGAGTGAGAATTCATTGTATTCATGATTCAATCAATGAAATGATTTCTATATATTTGTGTGTTTGATTGGAGAGTTTGAAACTAGAATCACAATTGGTGTCATAGTACATAAGAGAATTTAGAAAATGGAAATTTGGTGATTGAACTTGAAGAACTCACACGACAACTGTTGATTTTCGAATTTTCATATTTTTGAGTTGTAATAAGTGTTTTCTTGATTGTATTGGTATCGTTTGATGTTTTAGAACATTTTTCATTCACATTGTAATCACAAATTCACTATAATTTCCATTCAATTTAGAGTTCGACATTTTCACGCACTGTGATAAGATCGAGATCATAGATTCAGTTGGTTGTTGGTGAAATTGTTGCTGAGGTTTTGTTCTAAACATCATCATGATCGATTTCTCAAAGTTTGGTTGAAATTGAAGATGCATAAAATCAATTTTTGATCATAAATGTGACTTTTTGTCGAAAATCTGAAGAACTCGCAAGATTTAGAGATTTCTCAAGGATCATCGAGGATTTCACAGAGTACTTTGATTTTGTGTTGGTGAACAAGTATAGATTTCGCATGCGCTGTGTACGAAAAGCTCAACATTTCGCATAAAGCTACATGCGAAAAGTCAGAATTCGCAGACTTCATATACGAAAAGTGAAGTTGGAATTATTTCTAAGTGTACTTTTCACAAGGTATTGTGTGTGAAAAGTGAGGAATTCGCAAGACGTGCTGTGCGAAAAGTTATTGTTCAATTCAGTTGCCTGCGAAAAGTTGAAGAAGTCACATGATGAAGATTGTTTGAATTTTTGCTAAGTCTGGATTTCGCTAAATCATTTTCGAAAAGTGGTTTTTGGAAATTTCACGAAGTCCAAAATCCGTAACTTTCTATCCGCGAAAACCTTGTGTGAAGTTAAATTGTGCTAAGCTAAGATTTCTCATCCCAAGGCATGCGAAAAGTCCAGAATCCGCATCCTTAGCCTGTGAATTCTAAGTCTGCGAAAAGCTCATTATTTGTTCTGCGAAAAGTGTAGAATTCGCTCAATTCTTTGAGAATTCTATACTTAGAATATTTTCGGAGATTTTTCTGAAAATTTTCAAGTTTGACTTGTAAGTCCAGTTTTTTGATTTTTCTGACTAACGATCATTTCAAGCTTATATTTTGCAGATATCAAGATGCCTTACATGGATGAAAAGGGAAATACTGTTCTAACAAAAAGAGAATGTTCTATTGCTTATATGCCTAAAATTCCAGATCTTGAAGCTGAAAATGAAAAGTTGAAAAGTCAAAATTCATCTCTTCAAGATCAAATAAATAAACTGAAAGAAAATTCTAAAGTTTTAGAGAAAAAATTTATTTGCTCAGATTGTATTTCTAATTCTAAAATTAATTTTACAGGGATAATTGCTTCAAAAGAGAAAGAGATTTTTAATCTTCAAATCAAATTGAAGAAATCTGGAGAGGAATCAGCAAAATGGAAAGCAAATAGTTCAAACACTACATGGTCCAAGAAAGAGTTCATGCAAAGAGAGATTGATGATCTCATAACCTGAGAAAACATTGCTGGAGGGACTTGTGATGGACTGAAAAAGATAAACTCAAAGATTTTCTCTGAAAGAGACCAGCTGAAAGAAAAAGTTTTTAGTCTTGAGGTTGAGATAAACATGTTGAAAGAGAAAGCAACTCAAGAGAAAGAAAACTCAAGAGATCAAGAGGAGATGAAGAAGGTTGAAAGGAAAAGAAATGGTTTAGAAAAGGAAAATGTTGAGTTGAAGAAGAAAATTTCTGATTTAGAAGCTCAAATTGTCCAAGACAGGAAAGAAATTGATAGGGGAAAAACTGACTTTCAGAGTGAAAGAAAAGATTTTGCACATAAGTTCTCTGATTTCTCAAGAAAATCTTTTGAAGAGAAGAAAGTTCTTGAACTTAAGTGTACAAAACTTTCTCAACAAGTGTCAGATTTTGAGAAAGTGATCATTATGGAAAGGGATAAGTTTGAGAAAGAAGAGAAGATAGTTGAGTAAAAGCATGTCGGTGTTTTTAAAGAAATATCAGATAAGAGAAAAAGTGTTGAAAAGGATTTTGAAGAAGAAAGGAAGGTATTTGAGACAGAGATGAAAAAGCTTACAAAGAAACTATTTGAACTATTAGCAACTGCACTGAAAGAACAAAAGGCGAAGTCTGAATTACAGAAGAAGATTGATATATTGTCTGAAGAAAGAAATAGTTTGTCAAATAAGATCACATAACTTGAAGGAATCATTTTCAAGGTTGAACTGAGAGCATAAAGAAGTCCATATATAATTGCTCAATCATCCATGAATGATTCAGCTACTTCAGAATGTTCATTCAAGACAACTTTAAGTTCACATTATGCAAATGTTTCTAATAACCCTTTGTTTGTTAATTCAGATGAAAATATATCTAAGCATAAAAATCAGATTCGTCCTACTAATCTTTTCTATGTTAAATCTATTGATGGTTCAGGTAACATCAGAAAGAACAAGTCTCAACAAAAGATGTTTTGGAGAAGAAAAGATGAGAAAGATGCCACAAAGTCATTTGTTCCTACACCTCATCTGAACAAGAAGAACAATGATCCAAAAGATAAATCTTTTGGTAAATCTGATTTTGTTTATTTGATAAATTAATTAATCAGGTTAGCTCAAAAGAAAATATCTTGCTCTTACTGTGGTACAAATGATTTTGTCAGTAAAAATTATGTCAATTACTGGTATGGTTCTTATTCTGTTACTCCTAACAGAACTACATCTAACAAATTTGGACCCAAATACCAGTGGGTACCAAAAGCTACTCAATCTATGTTGCAGGTACCTAATGTCTAGAGGAAGTAAGAACTTTGACTTCTAGACAAAGCAGTCTAGGACTCGTACCTCAGAGATCAAGTTTGACTTCTAACACAATAGTTGAAGACTCTTACTTCAATATTAAAAGTAGATTTTGTACTCCGAAGCATATAAAGATGATCAATCTTCAAGGGGGAGTACATTTTATATTTTCTACTGATATCTTTTCTGATTTTTTAGGGGGAGCTTATATGAATTATCATAATTGAAGAGGGAGAAGAGGGAGATTGAAAGATAAGTTAATTGTTATTTCTAGGGGGAGTTACTATTCTCACTAGAGAATATGTGACGATGGCTTCTGGATACTACAGTTCAGAAGTCGTTCTTCAAAGTCTTTGATCTGTACTCTAAACTAAACGATCAATCTTTATCAGGAAATTTTTGTTGACTTTTTAAGGGGGACAAATATTTTTTTTGTGCTAATATGCTTGACTTTTTACAAATATTGAAGAACAAAATATCTGATGTTCTGTCAAGGGGGAGCTTATTAGATTGATTTTATTTTCTTGTTCTTAATTGAAGGGGGAGATAAAATTTTCTTTTTAAGGGGGAGATAAGAATCTCAAGATGATTGTAAGTATTATTGATTCTTAATCTCAACATATTTGAAAGAACAACTTTCAAGTAGGAAATTAGTTTTCTAAACGTTCAAAACACTTCTTATTCTTAAAAGATTTCATGAATCTAGAAGTGAGACTTTAAATGATTTTTATTTGGTATTTTCATGCTTAACTGATCGTGTGTTTCCAAAGATCAATACTTGTGTATTATCTTGTCTATATACTGTCAAGTATTCACACACACCGGTTCAGTACTTTCTATTGACTTCGTTATTACCATGTATCATAAAGAAACATATTTTGATGGTAATACCCTCGTTTGAATTCAATGTTTTTGAGTATCAGACATCATTTCTAAATTTCTTGTGTGTTCATTGTTAATATTGTTAGGGTATTATTGTATCCAAGATTTAAGTGTAAAAGTCAAAGCATGTAAAGTCAAACATAGTCAAAGTATGATTAGTTTACCTTGCATTTGTACATGGTCCTTGACCATATAAATACCTCTTAGTTCTTGTTTGATAAAGGTGTAGTAGAGTTGCTAAGAGACTTGTGATTGTAACTCTTGTGACATATTATAAGATCTATGAAATATAATATTTCTCTCTCTACACTCTCTCTAGATTGACACTGAATTGTCATATCTTGATCAATCTTGATTGATTATGCTTGAAATCTGGAACTAACAATTGGTATTAGAGCTTCGGAGAAAGATATGTGCACAAATTCATCTCAAATTCGTCCAAATTCATGAAGATTTGAAGATTTTTGAAGAAAATCTCTATTTTTGAAGATTTGAAGATCACAAATGGGTTTGATAATTCTTGTTTTTTTTTAGTTTGATTTTGATTGCAAAAGGTTTCTTCATTGTTATAAACTTGTTTTGCATCGATTTCTACTCAAAAATTGCATCAAGATTCGTTGATTTTGAGATTTTTGAAAATTTTGACATTTTTATGAAAAGTTGTATGTGAAAATTTTTGAAGTTTGATTTTGAGATTTAGTGTTGATTTGATTTGTTTTTGTGCGAATTTGTTTCTAAAAACACTTTTTAGATATGAATTGATCTATATTTTCAAGTTTTATTTCATAAATCTCATTCTCGAAAATTTTGATGTTCATATTGTTCTTCGTGTTCTTGAGGAGTTCTTGAAAGTTCATGAGATTTAAAAACAAATGGATTTTGATCTAAAAAAGTTTATATGTGCCTTGGAAAATGTGTTTGTGAATGTATTTGATTCATAATACAAATGCTAATAAGTTTTAGTTTAGTGTTTGTTACTTGGTAGGAAAGTCCATTCATTAAAATTGAAGAACACACAAACTTCCTATGATGAACTCGCAAGCCTCATACAAATTCATATGAAGAACTCATATGCTTCATGACAGAACTCCTGCAGCATTAAGGATCATTGAAGACTAACAAATTTGTTGTATTAGTCAAGTCTCTGAAGCATTCAATCGAAGAACTCGTAAAATACTATCAGGATCGAAATTCTAAACAAGAATTTAAACTAAACACTCAGAAACTATGTTAAAGAAGTCGCGGAATAACACTTTAACAATAAATCAATCAAACAGTGTATGAACTCAAATCACAAGTTATATTGAATTAACTTAATGATTACAAACAAAACCTCAATCTGTTGAACATACTCAACAGACGTTCTATATTTCTCTAAAGAAATGATTAAAACTAATCTTGAAGTTAATTCTCTCTAAACGTATATATCAAACTTGTTAATCTATCAAAAACTATATATACAGAACTAAATACAAGATAATTACTAAAGAAATATTGATCTTCAGCATCCATTCCATAATTATCTTCATCATTATCTTCAACTCCTAGTCTTTCGTTCCAAGTCATCATTATCAACATCATCCTCATAAGCAGTATTAATCATCCAGCAGCATTAATCTTCAAGCAGTACTAACTACTAGCAGTACTAACTCTCCAAGCAGTACTAACCATTCTTATAGCAGTACTAACTCTTCAAGCAGTAGTAATAATACCAGCAGTAGTAATATTCAAATAGCTGTATTAATATCTTTAGCAGTATTAATCTTTAAGCCCAACAACATTATCCATACATTTTCAGTCCCAACAATCTCAGTGAAGAATATCAGAAGAGTTTGAAGCTTGCTGAGATGAAAGTTACCATGAAAGCATCTAGGCAAAGGCAACCATCAAAGACAACACAAAGGAAGCCTTCAATGACATTTCAAGCAACACAAGAAAGAAGAAAAATGATAAACTTCTTAAAAGGGTCTATTGGAGTCAAAGAAGGAATGTTTGCTAAGATGTCTTATGGCAGAATTGAAGACTTGTACAGAAAGGAGATGGCTAAACTTCAAGGAGACTTCAGTCAGAGGGTTGAGTTTGAAAGAAGGATGAAAGAAAGGCATGATCGGAATATTCAACAACCTTTCCCTGACAGTGAAGAAGGTACTCCTACAAAATAAAGGGCAGAAGTCAAGAAAGAAGAAACACTAGCCAGAAGATCAGAGCTGTTAAGAGAATGAAGTCTATTGCTTCAAAGAAATAGGCAAAGAGACCAAGAATTGAAGAAGTTGAGAAGGAGAAGGAAACTGAAAGAACAGAAGCAGAACCATCATAACCTATTGTTGCACCTTCAGCAGAGCAAGAGCAGAATCAAGAGCCAACAAGTCAACAATCAGAACAGCCAAGACAACCTGAGGAACAGTTGGAGTTGTACATGACAATAACAAATGAAGAACCAGTAAAAGTTGATCCCATCTCTGTGGAAGCTCCAGAGATTATCCATTGGGATACTCTAGTAGATAAAAGAACAGAGTATTTCAGAATAAAGAGAATGGGTGATAATTATGAAGTGTATGCTACATGGGGTAAAATAATCAGAAGTTGTACCATGGTGGATTTGGAAGAAATGTACAAGGTTGGTTTGAACTTGTATGGGGATTTACTGAAAGGAGCAGGGATGAACATTAAAAAGATGGCCATGGAGTACTTGTGTATGATGTTTGATCCTGAAAGAGTGCAGTATGTTATCAAAGACTTACATCTTGAGAATGGATTTAAAAGAATAGATAACTGGATGTTGTTTGAAAATTGTGGAGTCTTTGTGATAACCATTGATAAGAGCTATCATGAATACTACTTGGTGGATAAGGTATATGAACACAACAAAGTAAAGCTGCAACGGATGTTGAAAGCCAAGATGGTATGTGCTAAAGATTTAGAAATGGCCAGAATAGTGATCAGAAGAACTATCAATCAAAGTCTAGGTTTGGATCCTAATTTGGGAAATTGAGTTGGAGTTTTGGAATCATCATGAAGATCCTAATCTGAAGAACTTAACTTCTGGATGTCAAAAGTTAAGTTAGGGGGAGATTGTTGGGACTGAAAATGTGTCAAGTATGGATAATGTTGCTGGGCTTAAAGATTAATACTGCTGAAGATATTAATACTGCTATTTGAAGATTACTACTGCTAGTAGTATTACTACTGCTTGAAGAGTTAGTACTGCTATAAGAATGGTTAGTACTGCTTGGAGAGTTAGTACTGCTAGTAGTTAGTACTGCTTGAAGATTAATGCTGCTGGATGATTAATACTACTTATGAGGATGATGTTGATAATGATGACTTGGAACGAAAGACTAGGAGCTGAAGAAAATGATGAAGATAATTATGGAATGGATGCTGAAGATCAATATTTCTTTAGTAATTATCTTGTAATCAGTTCTGTATATATAATTTTTGATAGATTAACAAGTTTGATATATACGTTTAGAGAGAATTAACCTCAAGATTAGTTTTAATCCTTTCTTTAGAGAAGTATAGAACCTCTGTTGAGTATGTTCAACAGATTGAGGTTTTGTTTGTAATCATTAAGTTAATTCAATATAACTTGTGATTTGAGTTCATACACTGTTTGATTGATTTATTGTTAAAGTGTTATTCCGCGACTTCTTTAACATAGTTTCTGTGTGTTTAGTTTAAATTCTGTTAGAGCATAAATATGTTGGATACGAGATCAAGAAGACAAAAGTCAAAAGTTCAAGAAGTCAAAGCTGAGAAAGTCAAATCTGATCAAAGTCAAAGTCTTTTGTAATAAAAGTCAATGTATTGTATTTGTATTTTAGTTTCCTTGTTTTAGTTGTAGGTATAAATAGTTTCCTTTCTTTTGGTAATTAGAAGAGAACTTAATTGAATCATTATTCAGTTGTCTAGTTGAGAGAAAATACGTTAGAGAGAGATTGTAGAGAGAGAAAGTGTAATCTTGGAATTGAATTGAAATCAAACAGGTAATTTGATTGTTAATCTTGTTTGTTTGATTAATCTTGATTAGAAACTAGATTCAGGGACAAACAATTGGTATCAGAGCAAATCCAAAACGAAAATCAAGAAAAACAGAATGCTCGACACTGTGTTCTTCATGTTCAGATCTGTTTTTGAGTATTAGTGTATTTTTCGAGTTGTTTTTGATAAGATTTTGTTAGAATAGTGTAATCGATCGAGTTTGTATAGAAAGATTTTTCAATTGCACTGTAATCAATTAGAATTTTCGAATTTTTTTGGTTTTTCTGTTCACAAGTTCTTGACACTGTATGTGTATCAAATTTGTATCGTTTGCGATATTTGATCGAATTTTTGTGTTAGTTTTGTGTTCGAATTAGTTAGACGAGTGAATTGTCGAAGCATAGTGTTGAAATTCTAGGTCTAAATGAGTTTTTGGTGCGATTTTGTTCGATTTTAGAGGTTTGCGGGTCATTCATCAAGTTTGTGGGTTATTCATCAAGTGTGCGTTTCATTCAACAAAGTTTGCGCATGATTCATTGAAAAAGTTCAGAAACGAGAAGTTAAGGTTTGTGTTTCTTTTGAGAAACGAGAAGTTAAGGTTTACGTTCCTTCGAGAATCGAGAAGTTAAAGTTTGCGTTTTCTTTGAGAAACGAGAAGTGGGTTTTGCGGGTTGAAAGACAAACGCAAAGTAAAAATTGGTTGAACTCAGAGACAAGTTTTGATTTGCGTTTGTATCTAGAAACGCAAAGTGTATCTTGCATTTGAAAAGTGAAACGCAAAGTAAAGCAAAGTTCAAGTTTGCGTTCCCTGTGAGAAGCGCAAAGTAGAAGTTTGCGTTCCCTGAGTGACACGCAAAGTGAGGTTTGCGGTTCCTGTGTGAAGCGCAAAGTGTGGAGGACTTAGACAAAATTTTCAAAATAGTAATATGCCCTTTAATAGTGAATTTTTTTTTCTCTAGGGGCGCTGCCCCTCGACCCCGCAAGGGCGTTGCCCCTCGACCCCGCAAGGGCGTTGCCCCTTGACCCCACCCGTGCTAAGTCTGCGAAGGGGGACATATTTCTGGTTGTGATCAAAATTTCTGATTTTATATTTCAAGTTTTCTGTATTTTCTTGATTGTTTCATTTGGACTAACGATCAGTTTCTAGTTCTTATTGCATATATTTCTCAAACAGGTTTAAACAAGATGACTTCCAAAGATGCTCTTTCAATTGGCACTGATGTCAAGCCACCTGTACTGTTCAAAGGAGAGTATGAACAGTGGAAAGACAGATACCTTGATTTTATAGACAGACATGCAAATGGAGAGAATATTATGTTGTCAATCATAAAAGGTCCTATGGTACCAATCACGGTTCAAATACTTGATGATGACTCGTCTGATAGTGAAGATGGTACTGAGGAAAGAGAACAAAAGATGAAAATTGTGGCAGTGGATATCTCTCAGTATTCTGAAGAACAAAAAAGCCGATACAAAGCTGATAAACAAGCAAGATCCTTACTTCTTCAAAGTATTCCGAATGACATCTACATCAAGATAGACAGCTACAAGGGAAATGCTAAGAAGATGTGGGATCAGTTGCAAAAGATGATGATGGGTTCCAAAGTTGGCAATCAAATGAAAGTGGCTAACTGCATAAATAGCTACGAGGAATTCAAAGCAAAAGAAAATGAGAGCCTAGAGGAAACCTATGAGAGGTTTGTGCTTCTTCTAAACGAACTCTCAAAGAACAAAGTGAAGAAGAAGCAAATTGAAAACAATATTAAATTTCTGAGCATTCTACAACCAGAGTGGAAGAAGCATACACGTAGGATGAAGCAGATGAAGGATCTGAATGACATACCATTACATGAGGTATATGAGACTTTGAGGCAGAATGAAGAAGAAGTGGCAGAGAAAAGAGCTGAGAAAAATAAGGCAGAAAAGGTTCCAGATCCTATTGCATTGGTAGCCGGAGAGAAAAAGAAAGAAAAGAAAGACAAGAAGAAAAAGAAGAAAGTGATAACAAGTTCCGAGTCTGAATCTGAATCAGATGGTAATGATGGAGAAAGCCTCAAACAGGCTATGTTGCTATTGACCAGTGCATTCCAGAAAAAAATTTACATGAAGCCGGGATCTAACTCACAGAGGTACTCTTCATCAAGTTCTAAGAATCATGAGCACCGAGATAGGGTGGAAGGAAGGAGATATGAAGAGAACAGATATGTTGAGAAGAAACCTGATGAAAGGAAGAAGTTCATGAATGACTACACTGTTGCAGAAAAGCCAGCAAGTGATTCAGTTAAATGCTACAACTGTGGCAAGATTGGTCATTTTGCAAAAGATTGTCGAAAGCCAAAAGTTCGTAATTCTCAGTATTATCAGAACAAACTTCTTTGGGCCAAACAGCAAGAAGCAGGCATTGCTTTAATGGCGGAGGACGAATTTTGGCTGGATCATTCAGAAGGTGAAGAGGAAGAGAAGGAAGAAACTGCTCATCTCTGTCTTATGGGAAAAGAAGTGAAGTATGATGAGTCAGATGACGAGACAGCTGATGAGGTATTAAACTTAACTGAAAAAGATTTTGTAACCAAAATGGAAGCTATGATGGTTGAGCTTAATTATCTTCAAGTAAAACTGAAGAAAGAAAAAGACAGAATTGCTAAAAGAAACAGTAAGATCTTTGAACTCAATAAGTCTGTTATTGGGAACAAAGATCTGATTGATTCTTTACGTAAGTCTGCTTCTGATTCTAAATCTAAAGTAGATTGTTTTGAAAAGAAGATTTCTGACTTTGAAGTTAAAGTTTCTAAATATGAGTTTGAGAAGAAAGAATCTGCACTAATTGTTCATAAACTGCAGGTTGAGAAAAAGCTTTTGAATAAGAAGGTAAATGGTCTGGAAGCCAAACTTTATGCAAGAGGACAAATAGATCAAACAATTTTTCTTAATGCACCTGATGAAGAGGCTGATGTTAAGGAAAAATGGGGACTTCGTTTTAAAAACCCCCCATTACTTAAAGAAAGCCATCAGAAAACAACCAACATTATATAATTTTAATTTTCTTGCTTGTGCTGGTAAACATACTCATTTATAACCCAAATTTGTTACCAAATTACCGGAAGAAGTTGAGGTCAAAGAAACTGAAAATAGAAAGAATGTAAAGAAAATGCAACTACCATTTAACTATGAAAAGTTAAATGATAGTTATCTTTTAGAAACACCAAAAGTTCTTTGAAACGATTATTTTGCTAGTTATTATGTTTCTGAGATGAAGGCAAAAACCTGCAATTGCAAAGGTTTATGTTCCTCCACTCATTCTTGAAAGCAAAATAGTTGAGTTGGAAAATGTTTTATCTGATGAAAAACTTTTGGTTGATATTCAACAAAGTGTATTTTCTACTGTATTAAAGAACACGATTTTTCAATCTACATCTACAAAGTGTTCTAAAGTTTCTAAGGCACCTCAAACTTCGTCTGATAATTTTGATGACTTATTTGAGTCTGCAAATGATTTTCTTAATTCTGATGATGGGTGCATAGACGAAATTGATATGTTTGACTTTAATGCTATTCTTCCTGATCATTCTACTTGTCTTTTAAATGAAAAGGTGTTACCAAGTGTTCTTAAAACTGTTAAATCATCAACTAAGGTTGATGAATCAGTCTCTGTAACTGCTGATTATTATTCTCAAGGTAAGAAACATAAGAAACAGTGATTACAGAAACAGAAACACACTGGTACACAAAAGAAAACTCAGTTTTAGAAATCTGCTTTTCCTAATAAATCTACATCTTATGTTTCAGATATAAGCAAGAAAAGGTCGAAAGCTCGAACTGAATGTTAAAGTTTTGTAAACCAATATGATATCAATATTAACCCAATTGGTATATGATATCAAGAGATGTTAAAGTTGATATCATTTCTTCGGAAGTTCAATATGGAAAATTGTAAACCAATTGGAACCCCGATGGCACCAGGTACTAAGATTAACACTGATCGTTCAGGTAAAAGTATTGATGTTAGGACTTATAGAAGTATGATAGGATCGTTAATGTATCTTACATCTAGTAGACCAGATATTATGTTTTCAACATGCTTATGTTCTAGATATCAGGCTGCTCCCAAAGAATCCCATTTGGCTGCTGTCAAACGGATCTTTAGATATCTGAAGGGCACTGCATATCTTGGTCTGTGGTATCCTAAGGATACTGGGTTTCAACTGACTGCCTATTCAGATGCAGATCATGCAGGTTGCATGTTGGACAGAAAGAGGACTTCAGGTCACGTTCAATTTCTTGGAGACAAGCTCGTTAGCTGGGCATCAAAGAAACAATTATGCGTTTCCAAATCGACTGCTGAAGCAGAGTATGTAGCTGCTGCCAGTTGCTGCTCTCAAGTATTATGGATGCGAACACAGCTGCGAGACTATGGATTCAAGTTTGATAAAATTCCAATCTATTGTGACTCGAAGAGTGCAATCGCGATATTTGCTAATCCTGTCCAACATACGAAAACCAAACACATTGATGTCAGGTATCATTTTATTAAAGATAATGTAGAAAAAGGAACAATTGAACTTTATTTTGTAAAAACAAATTATCAACTTGCAGATTTATTTACCAAACCCTTAGATGAAAAGAGATTTAATTTTCTTGTCTCTAAGCATGGTATGTTAAATCTTAAGACATAATCGGTTGTTACCTAATAAAGTTACGTATTGTTATTTTTCATCATTTTTCTTTATCTTTATGTCTGAAGGATATATGCACTTTAATTGTTAGCTCATGATCTCAGGGGGAGTAAGAGAAGATTGTAGATGATCTACATTATTTTGAGGGGGAGCATAACTAATTTCTGCATTTTACTTAACTGACAATTTTTTTTGTGATGCATGATTTTAGGGGGAGCATATAAGTCAAGTCAAGAGGAGTAAGACTGTGATTTCTGATTACTTCTGATCAGAACTCGTTCTTTAATCGTTTTATTGTTTTATGTCATTTTTAATTTTTGAATAAATGTTGTGAATAAATTTGTTTTGACTAGACTTTGAGACTTATGCAGGATGAGAGAGATTGACACGATCATATCATTTTTGACTTCAGCTGACTTTATGAGTATTAAGATTGAGCGAAAAGGTAAATTTCTTATCTTAATCTCAAATGTATCTGAAAGAAGGACAACTTTCAGATATAGAAAACATGTTCTTAAATGTTCAAACCACTTCTCGAATTTTAAACAGATTTTATAATTTGGAAGTGTGATTTTAAATGTTTTCATTTTATTTTTGTGCTTCATTGATAAACAAACCGTGTGTTATCCAAAGATTAATACTTGTGTATTGTCTTTTCTATATATTTTCAAGTATTCACACACATCGGTTTGACTTTGTTCAAAATGATCTTACCATGTCTCATATTGTAACCAATTTTTTCGATGGTAAGACACCCCGCTTGTACTTCAAAGAATTTTGAGCGTTATTTCATTTCTAAACGTCATTTCGAGAATGTCTATATTTTGTTTCGTATGGACAATATCCGTTGTTTTTGACCATAAGCCTTGATTGCTATATCATTCATTTCTGATCATTTTCATACAATGTCAGATTTTCAAACAAGTTTTTTGTATTCATATTCATTCATTCAATATACTTGTTTGAAAATATTTCAATATTTCAATGTTTCAAATGCTCAAATATTCATGATTATATTTTATGAGCTTACATTCATCTGACATTTGTATATGAGCTTTAACTGATAAAGTTAAATCATTTTGAGCAACATTATGCTTTTATAGGATTACATGGGTTCTTTGTGCTAGGACTTAAATGAACTTCTATGAAATCACGTTAACCAGTGATTTCTACCCAAGAAGTTAATCTATAGAGATTGAGTGTGAGGAGTCAAAAAGAAATGAGTGTGGGTTGTGGGATGAGATAAAAAGGAAAAGAGAGTTTGGTTAGTAGTGCGCTTAATGATTAAAAGAAAGAGGGTGAGTGATCAGAGTAAAAGAATATCAAACTCTGCACCAACTACTTTCTGAGCCGGGCAACCACATTACTAGCGTTTCACAACTCTTTGGTGAACGTTATTGAAACAGAAAACTAGCCCATGCCATCTCTTGTTAAAACCTCACCAACCACTCATTTTCTTCTCAAAAAGAAAATGTTTCACATTTTCAAGGGGACGCAACATATAATCTATCTGGTTTTCATTTGGAAAATCTGGATATTGAAAAAGAAGGAAGTCTGCCCCACCTTCGCACTTCAATCATGCACATTGAGTCTGTGTTTATCTACTGTTGTCTCAGTGGTTTACACAACTTTGAGCCTTATTGAAAAGCAATCAACATTCTTAATTCTTTCTACACATGCACGAACACACAAGGAATTCATTTCTTTGTCATAACATTCATAGAAATTGCCTTTGTGGTATTTCGATGATTGGATGGAAGCCTTGGGGAGTGAACATCAAAAAGCTCCTTTATATTGTGTATTCGTTACACACAGTGACTTCGTGTTACTGACAGGCATTTTAACTGATTCATTTGTTGATTCAGGAGTTACATGTTCTTATTTTGTCTAGATTTGAAAAGATCTGGATGATTATTTGGTTATGGATCACAGAATCAGAGGCTCTTGGACAGATCATAATGGTCAAAGACATTTCTTGGGAGAAAAGTTTTGATGAAATAGATGCTCAAATCATCAAAAAGGGGGAGATGATATCAAGAAATGTTAAAGTTTTATAGTTTGGGGGAGATGGTATTAAGAAATGATAAAGTTTTGAGAGAAGATTTTCCGAAATGTCCAAGTTAGAAAAGTTCAAAGTAAAGATTTGAAGACAATCAAAGTATTTCTGAAGATTTGAGGAAATTTGCTTTGAAGATTATTTGCTAAAGCAATCCGAGCTGATTCTGAAGATAATTTCTTTCCAAAAACCTGAAAGTGTGTTTGTGAATGTTTTGGGGAGATTGTTAATCGTTTGAAGACAGTTTTGGAAAGAATACCGTCAAAGAAAAAGGGTAGATTGTACTGACAGAGCTTAAAGTGAAGACTGAATTGCTAGATCTTTCAACAGTGATCTTGAATCCAAAGGGGGAGATTGTTAGAGCATAAATATGTTGGATACAAGATCAAGAAGACAAAAGTCAAAAGTTCAAGAAGTCAAAGCTGAGAAAGTCAAATCTGATCAAAGTCAAAGTCTTTTGTAATAAAAGTCAATGTATTGTATTTGTATTTTAGTTTCCTTGTTTTAGTTTTAGGTATAAATAGTTTCCTTTCTTTTGTTAATTAGAAGAGAACTTAATTGAATCATTATTCAGTTGTCTAGTTGAGAGAAAATACGTTAGAGAGAGATTGTAGAGAGAGAAAGTGTAATCTTGGAATTAAATTGAAATCAAACAGGTAATTTGATTGTTAATATTGTTTGTTTGATTAATCTTGATTAGATACTAGATTCAGGGACAAACAATTTCTTGTTTGAAGCAATAGACTTCATTCTCTTAACAACTCTGATCTTCTGGGCTAGTGTTTCTTCTTTCTTGACTTCTGCCCTTTCTTTTGTAGGAGTACCTTCTTCACTGTCAAGGAAAGGTTGTTGAATGTTCAGATCATGCCTTTCTTTCATCTTTCTTTCAAACTCAACCCTCTGACTGAAGTCTCCTTGAAGTTTAGCCATCTCCTTTCTGTACGAGTCTTCAATTCTGCCATAAGACATCTTAGCAAACATTCCTTCTTTGATTCCAACATACCCTTTTAAGAAGTTTATCATTTTTCTTCTTTCTTGTGTTGCTTAAAATGTCATTGAAGGCTTCCTTTGTCTTGTCTTTGATGGCTGCCTTTGCCTAGATGCTTTCATGGTAACTTTCATCTCAGCAAGCTTCAAACTCTTCTGATATTCTTCACTAAGCTTTGTAGCCAAATCTAATGCAATTTGTCTGTCTTTAGCTTGTTGAATTTTTTTTCCTTTTCTGATTCCTTCTCAAGCTGTGCACTTAACTCTTTTGCCAGTTCTTCATCCAACTCAATTTGCTTCTTCTTCTTCAATGGTTTCTCAGGCTCAACCATTTTCTCTTTTCCTTTCTTCTTGGCCTCTGTCATGCTTATCTAATTCCTTTTCTTCTCAGTGCCTCCCTCTTTGATGACCACTCCCTTAGCCTTTTAAGTAGCCTTTGGAGTGTTAGTATTTGCCTTCAATAGAGTCTCTGCTATCTCTATTTCCTCTACAGATATACAAGTTTCTGCTGCAACTTTCTCTGTTTCTACTGCTTTTGCAGTTTCTACTTCTGGTGTAGTTATTGCTGCTGGTTCAGTTTCTGCTGCAATTTTCTTTTATGCTTCACTACTCATCTGCCCCTCAAATTGAGATTCCATACCAACAGGGCTTTTCTTTTCACTTTCATCCTCTTGAGTCTCCCCCTTTTTGGAAGCATCATGATCAATGCTCCTCTTCTTCAAAACAAATTTGGTTTTCTTCTTTTTGTGCACCAATTTGAGTACCATCTTCTTGAGTTTGGAAATCTGCACTTGTTTAGAAGTGATCACCTTTTTCATCTCTTTTATCTCCAATTATTGATTGTGAACTTCCAGACTTATTGTACCAAGAGTATCCATCAATTCATCATAAGTATATTTGTCCTCACCTCCTTTAGGTGTTTTTACCACCCTTGAAGGATCCTTGGATCTTTTAGTAGAGGCCTTCTGCCTAGCAGAAGCACCTTCTACCCCCGTGGTTTCTTGGCACCTGGGACCTTTAGATGATTGCTCACCTAAAGTTGCCGTGGGGAAGGTCTTAGAGATGTTCACACTGTCCTGATCCACACCTTGTGCAGAATCAGTAGTGTGAGCCTTACTGCCCACATGCTCATCCTTCTCCTTATAGAACACCTTCTTGGGGTTGGGAGACACCCGTATGGTTTACCTTTGGATATTCTCTGATGGAGAATGCTCCATCAGAGGGCTTGTAGGCTGTTGGGGTGATGATAAAAGAAGGGAAGGAACCTTCTATACCTTTTTTCTTATATATGTTTTGGTGATGGGGGGATTTTGGCTTCACAATAGGGATCTGAGGAGTATTAAATGAAATGAATGGTGTGGGTAGGTCATCAGTTGGGTGGTCAGATGTGGGCTTTGACCCTGATGCCTCACCATGGGAATGAGACATAACCATCATTGTAGAGAACAATGGTGTCTCTTGTCCAGAAAAGTCCTTACTTGGTCTTTTCATGTTGGAGAATACCTTCCCTTTGGGAGGTTTAGGTACATACACCTCTGGAAAAGAGGGTAAATCCGTCAATTCTTTGTTAAGTACTTCTTGTACAAACCTGGGATACATATAAAAGCTTTTGGTTTTGGTATCCAGATTTGACATTAAATCATTGAAAATCATTTGAGAAAAATTAAACTTTCTAGAGGTAGCTAAGCAGACTAGAGCATAAGCTAAGGTACTGCTGAACTCACTTTATCCAGTTGTTTTTGTAGAAATACAATGCTGAAGAGTATGAACAAAAAATCGCCATTGAGGTGAAAATTTGCTTTTAAAGAACTTATACACCTCAGTGGGACCTTCATACCCCATTCGACTAATTGCTTGGAAGAGATCTTCCTTGGACAGAGAAGATATACCTGATGCATCATCTAGACGTTGATGAATGCGAATGCAACCTTCTGAGACTGTGATAGGTTTATCACAAACCCTTGATTGGATGACCTGATTACCATCATTAGTCTGTATAGAGGCATTGGCCCAGAACTGACGCATATGTTCCACATAGATTGTGGGATTGACAGTTAATGCATAGGCGATATGTGAGGATTTTAGGAAATCCACAATCTGATGAAAACCCTCTGCTTGCTTGGGTTTCTATAGCATTGCCAACTCATTGTGATCATCAACAAACACCAGTCCTGCCATCGTTCTTGGATTGAATCACTACTAGGGTTTATGCACTTGGAAGCAAGAATTCGAGAGAGAGAGAGAGAAAGAACACTCGTAGAAAATTGAAAGAGTCGTTTGGATTTTTAGCGGTCAGAGAGGGTATTTATAGGTGGAGGGTTTCAGTTAGAAGCAGTACTAAGTACCTTAGCAGCATTAACACATACCCGTAGTATTAACTCATGTTAGCAGTAGTAACGCATACTGGAAGTATTAACACAGACTAGCAGTATTAACACATACCAGCAGTAGTAACACTGATTAGCAGTAGAAATAAGGCAAGCAGTAGTAACGTTGCACTAGCCGTATAAACCACCTAGCAGTAGTAACCATACTGAACCATATTTGAACTGTCAGAAAGAGTAATAGTGAGAGCAGTATTAACTGAACTAGAAGTACTAAGTATCCAATTCAGCAATGTAATCTGAAACACTTAAACACACATAGTTAGCAACACCATGCACAATGCAATATGAGAAAGTAAGTGTTTGTCACAGACCTGTGATACACTTAACAGGTTGTATCTTAATTGCTCAATATAGTACACATCTTCAAATGACATCTTACCTTTTTATACCATACCTTTACCACTTATTTTATCTCCTGCTGGATTGTCACCAAAAGCAACACGTCCTCCATCAAATTTTTAAAAATTTTGAAGGCAGGCCATGTTACCTGTCATGTGCCTAGAGCAACTACTATCTACATGCCAAATGCTCTTCTTCTTGAGCTATTGGTTGCCCTGCACATAAGATAAAACAGTTAGTTTTTAGATGGAACCCAAGCCAAAGTGGTCTTGGGTTACCCTTTCTCATCAACATATTCATAATCAGTAATCTTAGTCTGGATGAGATCAGAGTTAGGAATCTCATGGCTGGAATACTTTGTCAAAATTATAGGCTTGGCAGTATTAACACTGGTAGCAGCACTATCCTTGTTAGCAGTACTAACTTGGTCAGCAGTAGTATTGCTATCAGCAGTAATATTTCTGTTAGCAGTACTATTTGAAGTAGCAGTACTAACAGGTTTCTTGACTTTTGGAACCCAAATCTTGACAAAGTTGTTTGCTTTCTTATTCTGTGAGTTACTCCTTGATTTGCTTGGAGTGTTTTCTTTTGATTTAGCAAACTTATTCTGAATATGAGATTTCAAAGGCGCTGTTTTCACATTCTCAGCCATGTGGTTCCTTTTTGATTTCTCCCTATAACCAAAAGAATTTTGTGTTTGTCTTTGAAAAGTAAATCTTTGGTTAATAGGATTGAAATAACAGTGTTTGGCTAAATGATTCAATTTGCCACAAATAAAATAAGGCTTTGGTCTATTGATTTTGCTTAGATCAATTCCCTGTTTTTGAGCCCACTGATTATTTCTGTTTCTCTGATTTCCCCTTATTTTATCATGTTGATGGGGGTTGTTCTGTTGACAAGTACATGGATTTACAACAGTGGTTTGCATATAATGATTTCCCTGTACCTTTTCCTTTTCTTTCCTAGAGGTCTCAGCTTTCTCACCCTTACCATTGTCTTTCTCTGTCTTGGACATCTCCACTTTCTCACTCTTGACAAATGGTTTCCCCCCCCCCTCTCATTTGTAAGAATGTGGTTTTCTAAGGTAGTTTCTTTATGGTCTTCCTTATTCTTAACCTCAATATTCTGTTCTTCAGACTCTGTCTCAACCACTACTGTATCTAGTGGATCTACTTCAGTGGCTCCTTCGAGGAATTCATTCTTATCTTGTCTTTCTAAGAGGTTTGAGGTGGGTGGAATATAATTGTTATTGTTAGTGCATAAATATGTTGGATACAAGATCAAGAAGACTGAAGGTCAAAGTTCAAGAAAGTCAAAGCTGAAAGAAAGTCAACTCTTATCAAAGTCAAAGTCTTTTGTAATAAAAGTCAATGTATTGAATTTGTATTTGTTTTTCCTTGTTTTAGTTGTAAGTATAAATAGTTTCCTTTCCTTTGGTAATTGGGAGAGAACTTAATTGAATCATTATTCAGTTGTATTTTAGAGAGAGAAATATCAGAGAGAAAGAGATTTCGTTAGAGAGAGATTGTAGAGAGAGATTGTGTAATCTTGGAATTGAATTGAAATCAAACAGGTAATTTGATTGTTAATCTTGTTTGTTTGATTAATCTTGATTAGAAACTTGAATCTGGGAATATCAATTGGTATCAGAGTAGATCCAAATCAAAAAAATCAAGAAAATCAGAATGTTCGACATTGTGTTCTTCATGTTCAGATCTGTTTTCGAGTTTTTGTGCGAATTTCGAGTTGTTTTTGATTAAATTATGTTAGAACAGTGTAATCGATTGAGTTTGTATAGAAAGATTTGTGAATTGCACTGTAATCAATTCGAATTTTCGAATTTTTGTAGTTTTTCTGTTCACGAGTTCTTGACACTGTATGTGTATCAAATTTGTATCGTTTGCGTATTTGATCGAATTTTTGTGTTACTTTTGTGTTCGAATTAGTTAGACGAGTGAATTGTCGAAGTATAGTGTTGAATTTCTAGGTCTAAATGAGTTTTTGGTGCGATTTTGTTCGATTTTAGAGGTTTGCGGGTCATTCATCAGGTTTGCAGGTGTTCATCAAGGATTGCGTGTGTTCATAAAAGTTTGTGTCTCCTTCTTTGAGAGTTGAGAATCGAGAAGTTCAAGTTTGCGTTTCATTTGAGAATCGAGAAGTTCAAGTTTGCGTTTCATTTGAGAATCGAGAAGTACAGTTTTGCGTTGCAATCAAAAATCGAGAAGTAAGAATTGCGTTTTTAAACAAACGCAAAGGGACAAACGCAAAGTAGAAGTGTTTGGGATCAGAAACAAATTGTGGTTTGCGTTTGCAACTAGAAACGCAAAGTGTATCTTGCGTTTGTAACGAGAAACGCAAAGTGTGGTTTGCGCTTGCAACTAGAAACGCAAAGTATATCTTGCGTTTGTAACGAGAAACGCAAAGAGTGGTTTGCGCTTGCAACTAGAAACGCAAAGTGTATCTTGCGTTTGCAACTTGAAACGCAAAGTTCATCATATGACACGCAAAGTAGAGGTTTGCGTTCCCCGTGCTAAGTCTGCAGAGGGGGACATATTTCTGGTTGTGATCAAAATTTCTAATTTTATATTTCAAGTTTTCTGTATTTTCTTGATTGTTTCATTTGGACTAACGATCAGTTTTTAGTTTCTTATTGCATATATTTTTCAAACAGGTTTAAACAAGATGACTTCCAAAGATGCTCTTTCCATTGGCACTGATGTTAAGCCTCCTGTTCTGTTCAAAGGAGAGTACGAACAGTGGAAAGACATATTCCTTGATTTTATAGACAAACATGCAAATGGAGAGAATATTATGCTGTCAATCACAAAAGGTCCTATGGCACCAATCATGGTTCAAATACCAGATGATGATTCGTTTGATAGTGAAGATGGTACTGAGGAAAAAGATCAAAAGATGAAAACAGTGGAAGTGGATATCTCTCAATATTCTGAAGAACAGAAAAGCCGATACAAAGCAGTTAAACAAGAAAGATATTTACTTCTTCAAAGTATCCCGAATGACATCTACATCAAAATAGACAGCTACAAGGGAAATGCTAAGAAGATGTGGGATCAGTTGCAAAAGATGATGATGGGATCCAAGGTCGGGAATCAGATGAAAGTGGCTAATTGCATCAACAGTTATGAGGAATTCAAAGCCAAAGAGAATGATAGCTTAGAAGATACTTATGAACGGTTTGTCTTGCTTCTGAATGAGTTGTCCAAGAATAAGGTGAAAAAGAAGCAACTTGAGAACAATGTCAAATTCCTGAGCATCCTACAACCAGAATGGACGAAGCATACACGTAGGATGAAACAGATGAAGGATCTAAATGACATACCGTTACATGAGGTATATGAGATTCTGAGGCAAAATGAGGAAGAAGTGGAAGAGAAAAGAGCTGAGAAAAAGAAGGCTGAAAAGGTTCCTGATCCGATTGCATTGGTAGCCGAAGAGAAAAAAAAAAGAAAAGAAAGAGAAGAAGAAAAAGAAGAAAGTGATTACAAGTTCTGAGTCTGAATCTGAATCAGATGGCGATGATGGAGAAAGCCTCAAACAGGCTATGTTGCTATTGACCCGTGCATTCCAGAAAAAGTTTTACAAGAAGCCGGGATCTAACTCACAGAGGTATTCTTCATCAAGTTCCAAGAATGATGAACACCGAGAAAGGGTGGAAGGAAGGAGATATGAAGAGAACAGATATGTTGAGAAGAAACCTGATGAAAGGAAGAAGTTCGTGAACGACTACACTGTTGCAGAAAAGCCAGCAAGTGATCCACTTAAATGCTACAACTGTGGCAAGATTGGTCATTTTGCAAAAGATTGTAGAAAGCCAAAAGTTCGCAATTCTCAGTATTATCAGAACAAACTGCTTTTGGCAAAACAACAAGAAGCAGGAATAGCTTTAATGGCTGAGGATGAATTTTGGCTGGATCATTCAGAAGGTGAAGAGGAAGAGAAGGAAGAAACTGCTCATCCCTGTCTCATGGGAAAAGAAGTGAAGTATGATGAGTCAGATGACGAGACAGCTTATGAGGTATTAAACTTAACTGGAAAAGATTTTGTAACCAAAATGGAAACTATGGTGGTTGAGCTTAATGATCTTCAATTATAACTGAAGAAAGAAAAAGACAGAGTTGCTAAAAGAAACAATAAGATATTTGAACTCAATAAGTCGGTTATTGGGAACAAAGATCTGATTGATTCTTTACGCAAGTCTGCTTCTGATTCTAAATCTCAAGTAGATTGTTTTGAAAAGAAGATTTCTGATTTTGAAGTTAAAGTTTCTAAATATGAGTTTGAGAAGAAAGAATCTGCACTAATTGTTCATAAACTGCAGGTTGAAAAAAAGCTTTTGAATAAGAAGGTAAATGGTCTGGAAGCCAAGCTTTACGCAAGAGGCCAAACAGATCAAACCATTTTTCTTAATGCACCTGATGAAGAGGCTGATGTTAAGGAAAAATGGGGACTTGGTTTTAAAAACCCCCATTACTTAAAGAAAGCCATAAGAAAACAACCAGCATTATATAATTTTGATTTTCTTGCATGTGCTGGTAAACATACTCATTTAAAACCCAAATTTGTTACCAAATTACCGTAAGAAGTTGAGGCCAAAGAAACTGAAAATAGAAAGAATGTAAAGAAAATGCAACTACCATTTAACTATGCAAAGTTAAATGATAGTTATCTTTTAGAAACATCAAAAGTTCTTTCAAATGATTATTTTGCTAGTTATTCTGTTTCTGAGATGAAGGCAAAACCTGCAATTGCAAAGGTTTATGTTCCTCCACTCATTCTTGAAAGCAAAATAATTGAGCTTCAAAATGTTTTATCTGATGAAAAACTTTTGGTAGATATTGAACAAAGTGTGTTTTCTACAGTTTTAAAGAACACTGTTTTACAATTTAAATCTACAAAGTGTTCTACAGTTTCAAAGGCACCTCAAACTTCAACTGATAACTTTGATGACTTATTTGAGTCTGCAATTGATTTTTTAAACTCTGATGGTGGGTGCATAGAAGAAATTGATATGTTTGACTTCAATGCTTCTCTTCCTGATCATTCTACTTGTCTTATAAATGAAAAGGTGTTACCAAGTGTTCTTAAAACTGCTAAATCATCAACTAAAGTTGGTGAATCGATTTCTGTAACTGCTGATTATTATTCTCAAGGTAAAAAACATAAGAAACAGCGATTACAGAAACATAAACACACTGGTACACAAAAGAAAACTCAGTCTCAGAAATCTGCTTTTCCTAATAAATCTACATCTTATGTTTCAGATATAAGCAAGAAAAGGTCGAAAGCTCGAACTGAATGGCGACCAAAAAGGAAGGATGATGAGATAGCTGAATCAGTTTCTGATAATTCTTGTACTAGATTAGTTAGTAGTGATAATTTTGTAATTGATCAACTTGCTTCACATAAACAAAACCTTGTAACTTCTTACAAGCGATATTAAATAAAGCAATTGATTCAATTATCTCCTATTTCTACTACATCTTATCATTATCGGAGAAATGATTTTGCTTACTCTCATAATTCTTCTGATTGGTTCGGATCTTATCATGTTCATTCTTCAAGATCAAATATTTTTAAAGGTTTTCAAAAGAACAGAGGGTCCATTTTGAAATGGATACCAAAATCTTGTGCTAATCTGTTAGGACCCGTTTTTAAATGGGTACCTAAATCTATTGTTTACTGATTTCTCTTGCAGACCTGGCATATGTGGTACTTGGACAGTGGATGTTCCAAGCATATGACTGGGCAAAAAGCTTTATTGTCTAACTATACAGAGAAATTCAGTGGAAATGTCAGATTTGGAAACGATCAACTTTCACCTATCTTAGGATATGGTGATATTATTCAAGACAACATAACGATCAGTAAAGTGAGTTTTGTCGAAGGCTTGGGGAACAACATATTCAGCATTGGTCAATTCTGTGATAAAGTGTTAGAGGTCAACTTTAAAGCTAAGAGATGTTCGGTTCGTACGGAAGATGGCAATGAACTCTTAGTCGGAAATCGAAAGACGAACCTCTATACCATCAATCTTTCAAAGGTACATAATGACAATCAAGTTTTCTTGATGACAAAGGCTTCATTGCAGCAAAGTTGGCTCTGGCACAGACGTTTATCTCACTTGAACTTTCGTTATATCAATAAGCTGGTTATTGTGAAATTGGTAAAAGGACTTCCTGAGCTGAAATACGAGAAAGAACACTTATGTGCTGCATGTGAGAAGGGTAAGATGAAGAGAGCTCCACATAAACCTAAGCCTGAACCAAGCACTAGTTCTCCGTTAGAATTATTACATATGGATTTGTGTGGTCCAATGAGAACTCAGAGTTTGGGTGGAAAGAAATATGTGTTGGTTATTGTGGACGATTACTCAAGATATACATGGGTCAAATTTCTTCGATCAAAAGATGAGACGCCCGAAGTTCTCATTACTTTCTTAAAGACGACCCAGGTGAAAATGCACCGACAAGTCCAATTTCTTCGAACGGACAACGGCACAGAGTTCAAAAACAAGATAGTTGAAGAATATCTCGAATTGGTCGGGATATCACATCAGTATTCTGCTGCTAGAACGCCTGAACAAAATGGAGTAGTCGAAAGGCGAAATCGGACGCTAGTCGAGGCCGCTCGGACTATGCTTAGCCAATCCGACTTACCTCTATTCTTGTGGGCAGAAGCTGTGTCGACTGCATGCCATACTCAAAATCGATCCATGATACACCGCCGTTTTCAAAAGACTCCATATGAGCTGATCAACAACAGAATACCAACAATCAAGTATTTTCACATAATTGGGTGTAAATGTTTTGTGCTTAATGACAGAGAGAGTCTGAATAAATTCAGTGCTAAGGCGGACGAGGGTATCTTCATTGGTTATTCTTCAACATCGGTAGCATATCGTGTTTATCTGAAGAAGTCAAAAAAAAGTTGTCGAGAGCGTTAATGTCACATTTGATGAAGAAATGGCTTCTGAACAACTCAGTTCAGAACCCGTGATCACTGGAGTATTAGCTTCTGGGCAGATCAGTCCAGAACCTGCTTCTACAGCGAATAATTCAAATAACGCTTCTACTTCTATTTCACATTTATCTGATTTAGATTTGTTATTTGAATTCTTTTATGATGAGTTTCTAGGATCTAATGTATCTAAATCTGTTGTGACTGACAGGTCTGAAGACACAAGTTGCAATCATCCAGTCACTTCAGAAGTTTTAACTGAACTTGTATCCCCCGTTCAGTCAGAAACTCACATTCCAACAATTACTCCTACAGTTGAAGATGTACAAGTAAATGCTGAGCCAGAAGTAAATGTTTCAGTTGGGTGTAATACAATGTCTACTCAACAGCTATAGTCTGTTGTTCCAACTGATGCTTCTGCACCTGAAACTTCAACTGCAAACCCCCCTCCTGTTATTCAAACTGAAGATTCTCATAGTGGATTTCTAGATGATGATCATGTTCAATCAGTATCTACTCCACTACCTCATGAGCATCGCTGGACCAAAGAGCATCCTTTACATCAAGTAATTGGAGATCTCAACAAGCCTGTACAAACGAGGTCAGCGACTCTTAATCAATGTATGCATGACTCATTTCTCAGTAAGATTGAGCCAACACGAGTATCCGAGGCTCTTGCTGATTCGGACTAGGTATCTGCTATGCAAGAAGAGATCAATCAGTTTGAAGCCCTAAAGGTTTGGAGATTAGTTCCAAAACCAGAAGGTAAAACCGTGATAGGCACTAAATGGGTATTCAAGAATAAAAAGGATGAAGATGGTATCGCCATAAGGAACAAAGCTAGACTTGTTGCCAAAGGATACCGGCAAGAGGAAGGCATAGACTACGATGAGACGTATGCTCCAGTAGCGCGTATAGAAGCAATTCGCATGTTTCTAGCCTAAGCAGCTCATAAAAATTTCACAGTCTTTCAGATGGATGTGAAAACAGCCTTTCTGAATGGCATTCTTAAAAAGGAAGTGTACGTGTCTCAACCAGAAGGGTTTGTCAATCCAGAGAAGCCAGATCATGTTTATATCTTGGACAAAGCCCTCTAAGGTTTAAAACAAGCCCCTCGAGCATGGTATGACGTTTTATCTAAATTCTTGGTCAAGTCCGGTTTTTCTAAAGGTAAGGTTGATACCACTTTATTCATCAAAAAGGAAAAAGCTGATATTATTCTTATTCAAATATATGTTGATGATATAATATTTGGTTCTACAAATCCAAAATTTTGCAAAAACTTTTCTAACCTCATGGTGTCACGTTTTCAAATGAGTATGATGGGAGAGATGAATTTCTTTCTCCGATTACAAGTTAAGCAGTTTTCTACGGGGATTTTCATTAACCAATCTAAGTACATTTTGGACATTCTTCGAAGTACAAAATGGAAAATTGTAAACCAATTGGAACCCCGATGGCACCAGGTACTAAAATTAGCACTAATCCTTCGGGTAAAAGTGTTGATGTTAGAACTTATAGAGGTATGATAGGATCGTTAATGTATTTTACTTCAAGTAGGCCAGATATTATGTTTTCAACATGTTTATGTTCTAGATATCAGGCTGCTCCTAAAAAATCCCATTTGGCTGTTGTCAAACGGATTTTTAGGTATCTGAAGGGGACTGCAGATCTTGGTCTGTGGTATCCTAAGGATACTGGTTTTCAACTGACTGCCTATTCAGATGCAGATCATGTAGGTTGCATGTTGGACAGAAAGAGTACTTCAGGTCACGTTCAATTCCTTGGAGACAAGCTCGTAACCTGGGCATCAAGGAAACAATTATGTGTTTCCACATCGACTGCTGAAGCAGAGTACGTAGTTGCTGCCAGTTGCTGCTCTCAAGTCTTGTGGATGCGAACACAGCTGCGAGAGTATGGATTCATGTTTGATAAAATTCCAATATATTGTGACTCGAAGAGTGCAATCGCGATATCTGCTAATCCTGTCCAGCATACGAAAACGAAACACATTGATGTCAGGTATCATTTTATTAAAGATAATGTAGAAAAAGGAACAATTGAACTTTATTTTGTAAAAACAGATTATCAACTTGAAGATTTATTTACCAAACCCCTAGATGAAAAGAGATTTAATTTTCTTGTCTCTAAGCTTGGTATGTTAAATCTTAAGACATAATCGGTTGTTACCTAATAAAGTTACGTATTGTTATTTTTTCATCATTTTTCTTTATCTTTATGTCTGAAAGATATCTGCACTTTAATTGTTTATTCATGATCTCAGGGGGAGTAAGAGAAGATTTTAGATGATCTACATTCATTTGAGGGGGAGCATAACTAATTTCTGCATTTTACTTAAATGACAATTTTTTTTGTGATGCATGATTTTAGGGGGAGCTTATATGTCATATCAAAAGGAGTAAGACTATGATTTCTGATTATCTCAGATCAGAACTAGTACAATCAACGTTTTATTGCTTTATGTATTTTATTTTTTCGAATAAATTTTGTGAATAAAATTTTGACTAGACTTTGAGACTTATGCAGGATGAGAGATGATGACACGATCATATTATTTTGACTTAAACATGACTTCATGAGATTTAAGACAAAGCGAAAAGGTAAATTTCTTATCTTAATCTCAAATATATATGAAAGAAGGACAACTTTCAGATATAGAAAACATGTTCTGAAATGTTCAAACCACTTCCCGATTCTTTAACAGTTTTCATGAATTGGAAGTGTGATTTTAAATATTTTCGTTTTATTTTTGTGCTTAATTGATAAATAAACCGTGTGTTTCCAAAGATAAATACTTACGTATTGTCTTTTCTACATACTTTCAAGTATTCACACACATCGGTTTATTTTTTGATCAAATTGTTCTTACCATGTCTCTAAAGTGAAACAATTTTTTCGATGGTAAGACACCCCGCTTGTATTTCAAAGAATTTTGAGCGTCATTTCATTTCGAAACGTCATTTCAATAATGTCTATATTTTGTTTCGTATGGACAATATCCGTTATTCTTGACCATAAGCCTTGATTGTTATATCATTCATTTCTGATCATTTTCATACAATGTCAGATTTTCAAACAAGCCTTTTGCATTCATGTTCATTCATTCAATATACTTGTTTTAAAATACTTCCATGTTTTAAAATGCTCATATCTTCATGATTATATTCTGAGCATACATTCATCTGACATTTGTATATGAGCTTTTACTGATAAAGTTAAATCATCTGAGCAACATTATGCTTTTATAGGAAATATGGGTTCTTTGTGCTAGGAATTAATTGAAACTTCTATGAAATCACGTTAACCAGTGATTTCTACCCAAGAAGTTAATCCATAGAGATTGAGTGTGAGGAGTCTAAAAGAAATGAGTGTGCGTGTGATGAGGTAAAATGGAAAAGAGAGTTTGGTTAGTAGTGAGCTTAATGATTAAAAGAAAGAGAGTGAGAGATCAGAGTAAAAGAATATCAAACTCTGCACCAACTAGTTTCTGAGCCGGGCAGCCACATTACTAGCGTTTCACAACTCTTTGGTGAACGTTATTGAAACAGGCAACTAGCCCATGCCAACTCTTGCTAAAACCCCACCAACCACTCATTTTCTTCTCAAAAAGAAAATGTTTCATATTTTCTGGGGATGCAGCATATTATCTATCTGGTTTTCGTTTGGAAAATTTGGATATTGAAAAAGAAGGAAGTCTGCCCCACCTTCGCACTTCAATCATGCACATTGAGTCTGTGTTTATCTACTGTTGTCTCAGTGGTTTACACAACGTTGAGCCTTACTTAAAGCAATCATCGTGCTTAATTCTTTCTACACGTGTACGAACACACAAGGAATTTGTTTCTTTGTCATAACATTCATAGAAATTGCCTTTGTGGTGTTTCGATGATTGGATGGAAGCCTTGGGGGATTGAACATCAAAAAGCTCCTTTATATTGTGTATTCGTTACACACGGTGACTTTGTGTTACTGACAGACATTTTAACTGATTCATTTGTTGATTCAGGGGTTACATGTTCTTCTTTTGTCTGGATTTGAAAAGATCTGGATGATTACTTGGTTATGGATCACAGAATCAGAGGCTCTTGGACAGATCAGAATGGTCAAAGACATTTCTTGGGAGAAAAGTTTTGATGATATAGATGCTCAAATCATCAAAAAGGGGGAGATGATATCAAGAAATGTTAAAGTTTTGTAGTTTGGAGGAGATGTTATCAAGAAATGATAAAGTTTTGAGAGAAGATTTTCCGAAATGTCCAAGTCAGAAAAGTTCAAAGTAAAGATTTGAAGATTTGAAGAAGATCAAAGAATTTCTGAAGATTTGAGGAAATTTTCTTTGAAGATTATTTGCTAAAGCAAATTCGAGCGGATTCTGAAGATAATTTCTTTCCAAAATCTGAAAGTGTCTTGTGAAAGTTTTGGGGAGATTGTTAATCGTTTGAAGATAGTTTTGGAAAGAATACAGTCAAAGAAAAAGGGGAGATTGTACTGACAGAGCTTAAAGTGAAGACTGATTTGCTAGATCTTTCAATAGTGATCTTGAATCCAAATGGGGAGATTGTTAGTGCATAAATATGTTGGATACAAGATCAAGAAGACTGAAGGTCAAAGTTCAAGAGAGTCAAAGTCTTTTGTAATAAAAGTCAATGTATTGAATTTGTATTTGTTTTTCCTTGTTTTAGTTGTAAGTATAAATAGTTTCCTTTCCTTTGGTAATTGGGAGAGAACTTAATTGAATCATTATTCAGTTGTATTTTAGAGAGAGAAATATCAGAGAGAAAGAGAGTTCGTTAGAGAGAGATTGTAGAGAGAGAAAGTGTAATCTTGGAATTGAATTGAAATCAAACAGGTAATTTGATTGTTAATCTTGTTTGTTTGATTAATCTTGATTAGAAGCTAGAATCTGGGAATATCAGTTATTGTAAGGTGGAGGGGTGTTGTTGTAGCCATTCCTCTTCTTAGTTTGTCATGAAGTTGAGTTTTGAGTAAAGAGTCCATTGCTTTAGAAGCATTGGAATATTTCTCAATGTCTAGTTTGGCCTTCTCAAATTCACTCCTAATTTTCTCTCATTCCTCTCTAGACTTTTCTAGTTCTATCTCTAACTGATTCTTCCCCCACTTCCAGTAGTTGGTATCATATGAATGTTGAAGTTCATTGGCCTGGTATGACTTAATTTGTTCTTCAAAATTCTCAATGATCAAACTATACTCTCTTCTATCTTTCTCCAGCCTTTTAAGGTCATCACACATGCTCTGATTATGATCACTGTACTTTTTAACAGTTTCAAGACATGCTTTAGAGCAAAGGTTAGATTTTACCTCAATGGGGATTACTGTGCTTGAAGACTCTCCGTCCATGATGATTATTTATTTCTGAGTTCCTTGGCTCTGATACCATTTGTCAGGATCGAAATTCTAAACAAGAATTTAAACTAAACACTCAGAAACTATGTTAAAGAAGTCGCAGAATAACACTTTAACAATAAATCAATCAAACAGTGTATGAACTCAAATCACAAGTTATATTGAAATAACTTAATGATTACAAACAAAACCTCAATCTGTTGAACATACTCAACAGACGTTCTATACTTCTCTAAAGAAAGGATTAAAACTAATCTTGAGGTTAATTCTCTGTAAACGTATATATCAAACTTGTTAATCTATCAAAAACTATATATAAAGAACTGATTACAAGATAATTACTAAAGAAATATTGATCTTCAACATCCATTCCATAATTATCTTCATCATTATCTTCAGCTCCTAGTCTTTCGTTCCAAGTCATCATTATCAACATCATCCTCATAAGCATTATTAATCATCCAGCAGCATTAATCTTCAAGCAGTACTAACTACTAGCAGTACTAACTCTCCAAGCAGTACTAACCATTCTTATAGCAGTACTAACTCTTCAAGCAGTAGTAATACTACTAGCAGTAGTAATCTTCAAATAGCAGTATTAATATCTTCAGCAGTATTAATTTTTAAGCCCAACAGCTTTATCCATACTTGACACATTTTCAGTCCCAACAAATACATGAAAAGTCAACACCTAAAGTCAACTTTGAGAACTCGCAAAGCTTTTAAGACGAACTGAACTTTACACTTGACGTACACTGCTGTTTATGACTAACTGAAAGAACTCGCAAACTACTTTGGAAGAACTCGTAAGCCTTTGCGTCAACCTCACTTCACGCGAAGCTTGATCTGCGACACCCTCACTTCACGCAAAGCTTGATCTGCGACACCCTCACTTGACGCAAGCCTCATTCTGCGAGTTCCCATATTTAGTTTATTTTTGGATCCTAAACTTGTCGCAATCACTCTGCGACTTCTAATACTTAAATTTTTTTTGAAATTTTTTTCACAATATCAATATCATTCAAGTAGGTCTTCGATTTAGTTGTTCCAATTGATTCTAACTTGTTCCTCTATTGATTTAGAACTCACCGCACCTTTCAGAATCGATTTTCATCCATTATTCATCGAGATATCACAATCTGAAACTTCGTTGGAGTTTCGCTGGAGTAGTCGCCGAAAAAACGGGTTCGTCGGAATTCGATTATACTTGTTGATTTTGATGCTTTAATCTTACAATCATCTTGTTCTCGTGATTATCATCAGTTTGCAGGTCATAAAAGCTCAAAACAGATCGAAAGTGGTCGCCGGAAAATTTATCTCGCCAGAATTTTTCACGCCGAAATACAACATCATTTCGGTTGCATGTTCGAGAATTTTTTGTAGTATTCAATTGTATCTTGTTCAAGGTTCAGTTTGCATCAAATTTTACTCATTTTGATAGAGAATTGAAGGAGATATAGAATTTGGAAGTTACCTGATCGATTGTTGAAGATGAACAGTGAATTAACATTGGTCTGTTAGTTCTGTTAAATTTCTAACAATTTTGGTCCTTGTCCGTTAGTTTGTTAAATTTTCTTTCATTTTGATCCAAATTTTGTTAGTTCTGTTAGTTCTGTTAAGTGTCTTTTAAAGTTTGTCATTTTTAGTCCCTGTCGTTAGTTTGTTATGTTTTCTGTTAATTTTCTTTACTTTTTAGTCCAATTCCGTTAGAATCCTGTTAGTCCAGTTAGGTCTTTTAGATATTGTCAGTTTTGATCCTTGTAGTTTTAGTTTTATTACTTTTAGTCCCTACAGTTTACATCTTTTAGCTTTTTACAATTTTAGTCCCAATAGTTAGTAGTTTTATATTTTGTCATTTTTGGTCCTTGTAGTTTCTAAGTTTCGTGTTTTTACAGTTTTAGTCCCTAGACTTTATTTTTTTTAGTTTTTGTCGTTTTTAGTCCTTTTCTTTATCGAGTCTTAGTATTTTTCATTTTTAATCCTCGTTTTTCGTCTTAGTTTTATATTTTGTCGGTTTTAGTACCTATTTTCGTATTTTCTTTTTAATTTAGTCGTTTTTCGTCATTTTTTAAAAAAACTTCATTTGTGTCGTGTTTAGTCCTTGTTTTTCATTTTTTTCCCGTTTTTAGTCATTTTAGTGTCGTTTTTAGCTGTTTTATCTGCATTTGAGCGTATCTGATATATTTTTTTTTGTATTTTTGCAGATTGAAGATTACAAGTCATGTTTCTGCACTGATTTTACACTTTGTTTTTCAGATTTTAATTCTCTGATATTATTTTTGACTTTAATCTTGTTATTCGTATATTTTTAAGATTGTGCACATAACTCAACTTCTAATCGAAGTTTCTTTTGACGATCACTCTATTAGGTAATATTTTTGATATTTTTTTTTTCTGATTTATGTATTTTTTTTTCAGCATTCAAGCATATCAAGATGTGATCCAAAAAGAACAACAAGCTTGTTATAGTAACCCAGAAGAAGACATTTTTGTTGTTGTTCAAAAAATTAAGATGATTAAACTTGAAAACAAAATTGCAGGTATTGAAGCAGAACGAGAGGAAAATGCGAAGATTGTTACGAAACTGAAACTTGAAAACTCAAATCTTGAGGATCAAATAAATAAGTTTGAAGAGAAAGTAACAATATTGGAAAGTAATAATGTTGAACTGAAAAAGAATATTTCAGACATGGAAACACAGATTAACAAAGACAAAGCAGAGTTTGAAAAGGAAAAGAAAGGATTTGAGAATGAAAGAAAAGCTTTCGCACATAAGTTTTCTGAATTTTCAAGGAAATCTTTCGAAGAAAAGAAAGTTGTTGAACTCAAATGTATAAAACTTTCACAACAAGTGTCAGAGTTTGAGAAAGTTGTTATTATTGAAAGAGATAACTTTGAGAAAGCGAAGAAATTAACTAAGCAGAAGCATGTTGGGTTATTCAAAGAAATACCTGACAAATGGAAGAATGTAGAAGAATAGTTTGAATCTAAAGGAAGATATTTGAAACAGAGATTAAAAAGCTTTCAACGAAGTTATCTGAACTATCAACAACTGCACTGAAAGAACCGAATACGAAGTCTGAGATATAGAATAAAATTGATCTACTCACTGAAGAAAGAAACATTTTGTCTACTAAGATCACTGAATTTGAAGGGACTATCTTCCAGGTAGAATTGAGTGAACAAAAGAGTCCAGATACAATTGTTCAGTCACCTCTGAATGATTCAGCTGATTCAGAATGTTCATTCAAGAACCCCTCAAGTTCATATCATACAAACGTTTCTTAACACAGGTCAGTCAATCCTAAAGATCAGATTCGTCCTACTAATCTTTTCTATGTCAAATCTATTGATGGTTCAGGAAATTTTAGAAAGCACAATTGTTGGATCAAATAATTGTGTTCAAGATTAAATTAAATAAGGGGTCTAATTTGTAATAATGTTTAATACCTTAGGGTGTATTTTAGCAATAAGTAAATAATAATTAGGTCATGTTGACCTAGGTATAAATAGGTTTTATTTATTAGTTTTAGGGTTAACAACAATCATAATTGGTGATTAAGAAGAGGCAGCCGAATTCTCTATACTCACAAGAGGTATTATCTGTATTCACCAAGAACACACACGATTTAACTTATTATTCAAGGGATCATTGGTATGTGTTATCCCAGTTTAATCTAGTTGGTAAATAATCAATCAAGTAATCAAGCAATACAATAATAATCAAGAGATATATATAAATCAGAGTAACATACCAATCCCTTGAATAAACAATGAAACCCTTGAGTGTTATTGATACCCTTTGAATACAGAGAATAATAGATTTGCAGATTGGAATAATTATCAAAGGTTAACCTAAACCTAAACTAAACATAACTTTAAATACCCAGGCCATATGGGCTTAAGCTTAATGCTTAATGGGCTTGAGGCCCAATAGCTTAATAACTATTGAATAAATACTAATTAGACCATCTAACTTTAACTATCAAATAAATACAGTTTAAACCCTTTAATATTGAATACAATTATTTGATCCAACAATCTCCCCCTTTGGATTCAAGATTAAAAAAAATTTGGCAATTGTCTTCGGTTCTTCACTTGTCTTCTCTTTTCTTGAAAAACTTCAGATATGACGTTGATAGTTTCAAAACTTAAAATCTTCAGGAGTCTTCATATTATATTCTCCGTTTCCCCTTTTTGATGAGTGGTGAGAAGCATCATCATCAAAACTTTGCAAAACAATCTCCCCCTTTTCAAGACAATCTCCCCCATTGTGTATGATCACGTAAGCACAGTCTTCATGTAACGAGCCCTGTATGGAAATAAGAGCATTCTCTCCAAATGGAGAAAGTGATTATTTCAATCTTTTCAGATTAAAATAGAAAGTAGTAACCGTTTAAATCTTTGCAAATTCAAACAGGTAATAAATGTAACCCTGAATCAACAAATGTCTCAGTTAGAATGCCTGTCAGTGACACAAAGTCACTGAGTAAAAAAAGTTACTATATAAGGAGCTGGTTTGATGTTGACTCCCCAGGTCTTCCATTCAATCATCGAATAACACATGGTTATCTATGAACGTTCTGACAGAAAACAAATTTCTGTGTGTTCGTGCATGTGTATGAAAGAAATTAAGCATAGATGATTGCTGTTTAATATAGGCTCAAAATATGTAAACTTGTTGAGATAGCAACAAATTATACAAAGACTCAATGTGCATGAGAAAAGGTTCGAAGGTGGGGCAACTTTCCTTCTTTTTCAATATTAGTATCTTCCAAATGAAGAACCAATAGCGTATGTACTGCGTCCCCAGAAAATGTAAAACATTCTCTTTTTGAGAAAAGAATGAGTAGCTGGTGGGGTTGTATGCAAGAGATGGCATGGGCTAGTTGCCTTTTTCAATGATGGTCACCAAAGAATGTGAACTAATCAGTAGATGTGGCTGCCCGGCTTAGAAAGAAGTTTGGTGCAGAGTTTAATATTCTTTTACTCTGATCTCACACCCTCTTTCTTTTAAATCTCACGTCTAACCAATCTCTCTTTTCTATTTTACCTCTTCACACATCAACACTCAAATCTTTTGACCCCTCTTCTCTCAATCACTCAGGATATACTTCCGGGGTAGGAAACACTGGTTATCGTGAATCCATGGAAGTTCTGTTAAGTTCTCACACTGAATCCCATGTATATTCCTAAAAGAACATGTTATTCAACAGGCTATTGTACATGTAAGCACAAATACCACTTGTTACATGAAGAATATAATATTCGAAGATGTCAAAACAGAAGATGTTTGACGATGCAATTCTCCCCCTCAAACTAGAAAGAGTTTGACAATTTAAGCTCTTAAGGAGTTTTTCAATTAAGCTTATAGACGATTTGTCATGAAGAATAATATTTTGGAGAATCAAAAAACGAATGTTGTTTATATGAACAATATATAAACATATTTTCAATGAAAGCATATGAAATGACGTTTGATTCAATCAACAATGAATACAAATAACGTGAGTATTACCATAGAAAGATTTAACTTTTGATACATGGTAATAACAAAGTCAAATAGAATGTTCTGAACCGTTATGTGTATGAATACTTGACAAAGTATATTGACAAGATAAAACGCAAGTATTTATCTTTAAGAACACACGGTCAAATAAGCATTTAAGTATCCAAAAATCTGTTAAAATCACATATATTATCCCCCTTAAATTAATGTAAATAATTATTTTTTATATATAAATTCAGAAAAATAAAGTAAAGCACTGAAGTGCGGGTTCTAATCTGATGTGATTAGAAGCCATACTTCGTTGAGGTACGGGTTCTAAGCTGATTTACATAGAAGCCTTAGTCACTTGAACAAACCTGCATAAATGAAAGAAATAATGGTAATCATTTGTGAAAATGATTCCTCTTTCATTAGCAACAGTTGAATGAATGAACACAAAATCAAGATTTGGAATACTCCCCCTAGAACCATGAGTAAGGTCTAAGACATGTTCAACATACCAAGTTTGCTGATTAGAAATTGAAAACGCTTTTCATCCAACGGCTTGGTGAAAAGATCAGCTAACTGGAAGTCAGTTTGAACAAAGTGCATTTCAATATTACCTTTTTCTACATGATCCTTGATGAAATGATAGCGTACATCGATATGCTTGGTCTTCGAATGCTGTACCGGGTTAGCAGTTATAGATATGGCACTCTTGGAATCACAATAAATAGGAACACGCTTGTAGTTGTATCCAAAGTCTCTTAACTGTGTCGTCATCCAGAGGACTTGAGAACAACAGCTAGCAACAGCTACATACTCAGCCTCGGCAGTGGATGTTGAAACACAATTTTGTTTCTTTGAAGTACAACTTACAAGTTTGTCAACTATGAATTGACATGACCCAGAGGTGCTCTTTCGGTCTAGCTTACATCCTGCATGATCAGCATCTGTAAAGGCAGTTAGTTCAAAACGAGAATCCTTTGGATACCAAAGGCCTAGATTAGGAGAACCTTTGAGATATCTAAGGATTCGCTTAACAGCAGATAAGTGCGACTCTTTAGGATTAGACTGATATCTCGCACAAAAACATGTGGCAAACATTATATCCGGGTGACTGGCAGTCAGATAAAGTAAAGAACCAATCATGTTGCGATATACCTTTTGATCAACAGGTTTCCCGGAGGGATCCGCGTCTAAGAGTGTACCAGTAGCCATTGGTATTTTCATGACTGAACTGTCTGACATATTGAACTTTTTCAAAATATCGTTTATATATTTAGCTTGATTAATAAATATGTCGTCTGGTAATTGCTTTACTTGTAAACCAAGAAAGAAATTCAATTCACCCATCATCGACATTTCAAACTTTGTTTCTATTATCTTTGAAAAGTTCTTACAAAATTTTGGATTTGTCGACCCAAAAATTATGTCGTCATCATAAATCTGAATGAGAATCAAGTCCTCACCTTGCCTTTTGAAAAATAAGGTAGTATCTACTGTACCTTTCTTGAAACCAGAAGTAAGTAGAAATTTAGTGAGAGTTTCATACCAGGGTCGCGGTGCTTGTTTAAGACCATACAGTGCTTTGTCTAGGACGTAGACATGATCGGGGTGATGAGGATCAACGAAACCTTAAGGTTGAGCCACATAAACCTCCTCATGCAGAACGCCGTTCAGGAAAGCTGACTTTACATCCATTTAATAGACTGTAAAGTTTTTGTGCGCTGCATAGGCTAGAAAGATTCTGATGGCTTCGATCCTTGCAACCGGGGTGAATGTTTCATCATAGTCAATGCCCTCTTGTTGACAATACCCTTTTGCGACCAATCGAGCTTTGTTTCTCACGATTACTCCAGCTTCGTCTTTCTTATTTCTGAAAACCCACTTTGTTCCTATAACAAATTTACCTATAGGTAGTGGGATTAAGCGCCATACCTTGTTCCTTTCGAATTGTAGAAGCTCGTCTTGCATAGCAGAAATCCAGAATGGATCACGTAGAGCTTCAGCCGCTTTCTTTGGTTCTAAGGAACTAAGGAAGCTTGAAAACATGCAGAAGTTAGCTGTTGCTGACCGTGTTGTGACACCAGATTGTACATCACCTATCACGTTTTCCAGGGGATGATCCTTAGTCCAACGATGTGTGCTTGGTAAGGCTTCAACTGTTTGTTGCGTATTTGACGCATCGTTGTCATCTTGTACGACAGGTTGCTCCATAGATGTACTCGGGACATCTTGTACTGGTGTTTCTGATACTGAAGCTTCTGGACTAACAGTTGAAGTGCTCGGGACTTCGTTTCCAGAAGAACTATCTGTAGAGACAGATTCAACATTAGTAGAGTCAGAAACTAACTTTGTACTCGTACCTGATGGAGATAAAGTGTCAGTGACTTATTTGGAAGGTAGGGACCTCCGAGCCTGTACCACTTGTTATTGATGTAGATATGCCTTTTTCAAAATCTGCACATATATCATCAAAGGCATCAATAAACAATAAATCTAACCCAGATGAAGTAGAGTTAGAGTTTGAAGAAGTGGATCCGTTAGTAGCTGGTTCTATTCTGGATTGAATAGAAACTTTGTCCTTAATTACGAGTTCTGAACTGTTGTGTCCAGAAGTCCTTTAGTAGTTGGTTCTATTCTGGATTGAATAGAAGCTTTGTCCTTAGTTAGGAGCTCTGATACCACTTGTTATCCCAGTTTAATCTAGTTGGTAAATGTTAGGTCTGATTTTATAGTAATCATTGTATTTATAGGGCTTGGTCATATACTGTGTTTAGAGTCTATCTGTGTTGTATATGACCAAGGGTATTTAAGTCCCTTTGGTCTTGTGTTGTTGTAAGAAGGAACACACGCACATTAATCTGAATTCATACTTTGCGCTTCTAAAACTTTCTCTCTCTACTTTCTCTCTCTAAAGAATCAGTGATCTTGGACTCTCAATTGGTATCAGAGCCATCTGAATCTTGAGAGGATTGAGATATTGCATTTTCTAATCTGAATTTGTGATTGAAATCGAAAATTTGATCCATTTTCTTGAATTTTTCAAGAAAAATCTCGTTTTCTTGATTTCTCATAAAATCTGGATCTGTTTGTGATCTAATTGTGTTGATTTTGGGCTCATTAGACTCGTTTTTGATAATAAATCACTTTTGTTTCATATAGTTTTGCATAAAATTCAGTTTTTAATCTCCGATTCTTCAATTTTGTGTTTTTTGGAAAACACGAGTTTATGTACTGTTACATACATGTTTTTCAGTTTTAGTGGATTTTAATCGAAATCTTTGTTTGAAATGTGTTGAAAATCTGTTTTCGATCAAGTTTGTAAAAGGAAATTTCATCAAATTTTGTGTTATAATCGAGTTTTTTTGAAGATTTTGAGTTCTTTAATCAGTTTGCGCTTCATTCATATGCTTTGCGTGTCATTCATAATCTTTGCGGGTCTATCATAAAATTTGCGTGTCTATCATAATCTTTGCGTGTCTAACTCGTTTGTTAGTAAATTTTTCAGGTTTGCGGTTCACGTTGGAAACGCAAAGCTTAAAGTTCTCGGCTCTAGTTTAATACGCAAACTGATAGTTTGCGTTTCTCTCTTCAAGACTTCGTGCATCAAGTTTGCATTTCATACCTGCAAACGCAAAGTTCATTTTGCGTGTCTCAAAGCAAACGCAAAGTTTATTTTTCGTGTCTCAAAGCAAACGCAAAGTTCATTTTGCGTGTCTCAAAGCAAACGCAAAGTTCAAGTTTGCGGGTCTCTTTTCAAACGCAAACCTTCAATTTGCGCGTCTCCCTGACTTGGTTTAAAAAAAAAAAACAAAAAAAGTCTGGAAATTTTTTTTAGTGTGTCATCTATATTTTTTTCTTCAACTTTGTGTCATAACAAATGTTTTTCAAATTTTCAATTTTTAATATTTTTCGAATTTTTTCAATTCAATCTGATTTTTGTTTTTCTGATACATCAGCAATGGATTCTTCAAAGTTTGTTTTTCAAGCTAAGTTCTACACGAGTGACCTCATGATGTCACTGGGCACAGAAACTCGTCCTCCGGTACTAATCTATGAAAACGAGTTTATATAGTGGCAAGATCGGTTCCTGAACTTTATTGAACGACAAAAGAATGGAAATGACATGATGACCATTTTATTAGAAGGACCGTTCGACAGACCCAAATTGGCTTCTGGATTATACAAGCCTACTAAAGAGTACACACATGAGGAGTTGTCTGCTTATCAAGCTGATCGGGATATTAAAGAAAATCTAATGCTGGCCTTGCCAAACTCTGTATACAACAAGATTGACTGTTTCAAAACTCATCCTAATCTGATGTGGCAACAACTTGAGAAGATTATCCTTGGTTCTTCAGTAGCTACTCAACTCAGGCATACGCGATACATGAATAATTTTGAAGAATTCAAAGCCAAAGATGGGGAGTCACTGAAAGTTGTGTTTGATCGTTTTTGTTTCGTCATCAATGATCTTCGGAAGATTAAGGTTGAAAAGACTGAGCTTGAGACAAATCTGAAGTTTCTCAACATATTGCAACCAGAATGGAATAAATCATGCCACAGATTGAGGAACGATGTCAGAATCTCTTCTATGCAGATCCAAGAGATGTTTGAGATTCTGATGACTGATGAAAGCTTGGTAATAGAGAAAAAGGCCAAGTTGGATAAAACGAAGAAAACAGTAGATCCGGTTGCTCTCCTCACAAAGCAATTATCTGAACAAGCATTGTCTGAAAATGATTACACTGGATCAACTGAAGATGATGGCGAGGCTTTACAGAAAACTATGATCCTTCTCTCTCAGCACTACCAGAAGAAGTTCCAACCAAGGTCGGGTTCCAACACTTCTTGCTTCACTTCGGTTCTAAAGTCAAAATGCCTGAGTCAAAGACTGTTACTTGCTACAATTGCGGAAAGTCGGGTCACATGTCAAAGGAGTGTAGAGCAAAGGTGGTCAGGGATTCGGTATACTACAGAAAGAAAATGGAACTGGCCGAGAAAAGAGAGAGTGGATCAGCTTTGCTAGCCGAAGAAGAACTCTGGTTGGATCATTCTGACGACGAAGCTGGAAATGTAGAGATCGCTCAGATGTGCTTGGTCGGAGTTGATCAGTCAGACGATTCTGATACAGATAAGGATGAGATATATTCTGAATTTGATTACAATTTTATTACCTCTCAGTTTGATATCATAATAAATGCTTTATCTGATTTACGTTCTAAGTTTTTATCTGAAAAGAATTTAAATTCTGAAAAGTCAGATTTGATTGACAAACTGAAAATTTCTTTGAAAGATGAAAAATCCATTTTAGAAAATACAAAAGACATCTTTCAAAAGAAATTGGATGATTTGGAAAATTCAAATAAGACTTATCTTGAGTCTTTGACGGCTATGTCTTCTTTAAAAGATGAATTTTCAGATAAAATAAATAAGTTAGAAGAAAAACTTTATCGAAGAGACCAATCTGAACAAACAATTTATATGAACAAGACAAGGAGTGAAAAAGCTTTAAAACAAAAGTGGGGACTTGGTTTTGAAAATCCTCATTGTTTAAACAATGCGATTGAAAAATCCCCAACTTTATATAAATACGACTATCTAACACTTACTCAATATGCTCCTCAATTTAAAATTGATTGGATGAATGAGAAGCAAGTGTTAGAAATCGAAAATGAGAAAAAGATGAATAACAAGAAAAATGAAATTCCTTTTGTTTATACGTCCGAAAATGCAAAATATTTTCCTGAAAAATCAAGGAGAGGAAGAAGATGTTTAAATGATATATCTTCTGTTAAACCTTCAATGTCTGATGATTTTATTGCTCCTTATGGACCTGATACTGATAAGGAAAATATTTCTCCAATCATTTATGATTCAAAGAAATATACTCCTCCGTTAGTTTTAGAAGGAAAAATCATCGATCTTGAAGATAAGATAGAAGATCAAAATATTTTCAAGAAAAGTGAATCTGATATTATTCTTTCTTTCATGACGTCTAGTCTTGAAGAAAAATTATTTTCTCCAAAATCAGATTCTATTTCTAGCCTTTCTTCTGATTCTAAGGATAACGAAAAGGAAGTTTCAAATTTTAAAATTTTTTCTCCAAATAATTCAGACTCCAAGGCAAATTCAGATTTATTAGTTGATCAGATTGGTTGCTTAGATAAATTTATTTCTTCTGATTTAAATATTAAGTCTAAAATTCTTGATGATTCTTTTACACTCAATGATCAATATTATAAACCTAAGTGTAAAAGAAGACGGTCAAAGAAGTCAAAGAAACGAGATACAGTTCTTTTTTATAGTTCTAATTCTTCCGATTCAATTCCTATAGATAGGACTTTGAGCTCTCAGTCAAAGAAGCAAATATGGTGAGCGAAGCGGACATCTGATGAACATATTTCTGATGGGGATAAATGTGTAGACAAACTTTACAACAGTGATTCATTTGCTATATGTAATAAAATTTCAAAATACTCTATAAAGCAAATGATTTGAATTTCAAAACATGTCTCATGTTCTTCCTTAGATTCTAGTTCAGATGATTATGCTTTCTCTTCTGATAATTGTGCTTATTATTCTGATGATATTTCTCATGCTTCTCGTTTCAAATCTGCTCATTATTTCCCCATAAGAACTGCAACTAACAAATACGGGCCCAAATTCAAGTGGGTACCCAAATTTTTATCTGATTTAAAGTTGCAGGCATCACATGTTAAGGGGGAGTAAGAAAACATTGGCTTCTGAGTACTTCAGCTCAGGACCCGTACTTCATAGACTACGACTTCTAAACAAATCAGTTTAGAACTCGTTCTTCAATGATTTAAGCTTCTAACTAAATGAGATACTGTGAGTACATCAGTTTTATTTCCGCTGCATTTTATCTCTGATTATGATGTGTTCCAGTTTTTCTCATTATTTTTCAAGAATCTGAGCTTGTTTATCTTTATTTTGAATTTGTATAACCCAAATTTTTTTTAATTTTAGACACAAATTATTTTTATAATGTGAAAGATGAAATAACTGAATTTTATTTTGTTCCAACTAAATATCAATTTGCCGAATTCTTTACATTTTGTCTTTAATGAAAATTTTTAACATCGGCATATTGAGTTTAAAAGTTTAAATCTTATCAAATTTTATTCTATAAAGTAAAGTTTTACAAATTTTCTTTCTTTTGAATAAAATGTATGTCTAGGATAAATTTTCAAGTTGCTTTGTTTATATTAAAGTTCTTATATGTTCAAATTTCAGTTCTAACAAAAGTCGAAAAGTCAGCAACATGTGTTTAACTTTTGTTTTTACTTTAAAGTTGTGTGATTCGGAATATTTATAGTTTACAATGCTTAGAAAACCTAAAAAGTCGGAATTTTGGATTGTAATGAAAATATGGGCTAAGCACTTATACGTAAAACCTTGTGTTTGAGATGATTATTAAATTCTTATAAATCAGAAATCTCTAAGTTCAAAAGTTTGTACCTATGACATTTCTGGTTTGGGAAAGTAAGTTCTGTGGGATGCTTGTCATCAGGTCCCCTAAGGTCAATTGATCTGGGAGTGATCGAACCCAAATCCTTCAATAGAACCAGATCGAAAGTCATGTTTTACTGGTATGAATGGGTTTAGGATATGTCGATCTAGCCTTTCTGATCTGGGAGAGTAAGTTCCAAGGGGTGCTTGACACCTAGTCCCCTAAGGCCAACTGGTCTGGGAGCGGCTGACCCAAATCCTACAATAGGGTCAGATAGAAAGTTACGTTTACGGCATGTTCTTTACTTAATAAACTTTTTGATTAAAAAGATGCCAAAAGTGCACACGCTTAAAAGATGCCAAAGAGCACACTCATGTAAAGATGCTATAGTGCACAATGCTAAAAGATGCCAATGAGCACACATCTCATGATACTTGGTGATATGTTTGAGTTGCGATAAACCTGTAAATTTGTGAATATCTTAATTCTTGATGGCTTAGTGTGAGTACATGCAAAGTTGTCTATAATATTTTTAAAATTTCATTTTCTTGAAGATAATCTAAGATTCGCTTGTGAGCACACTGAATAGATTGATGGAAGTTTTTGAAACTGAACATGTTTTAACTTGATATGCAATGAAACTTGTTCTTGTATCCTACAACATATGTTTGATTTCAGATGATTGATAAATTTGTAATATTTTACTCTGTAGAATTTAATTTGTTCAGTGTTTAAAATTTTATATGTTTAGTCGTTTCAAAATTTATATTCAGTATATTTTTCTTTCTACATTAATATTTGATCATTGTGTTCTCATAAATATATTTTAATGGGTTTATGCATTATTCAAGGGGGAGTGAATAAAGAGATTATTTTTCAAAGATTATATCTGGTTTTGAGGGGGAGAATCTGATTTTCTTTATATGAATGCTAATTTGAATTGTCATATCTAGTGCATTTGTGTAGGGGGAGTCAAAGGGTTTCAAAAGGTAAACTTTTTCTAAGTCAGATTTGCGCATCCAGCATGACACGCAAACTTCGTTTTGCGCTTCCTTCGTGAAATGCAAACATTGCTTTGCGTATCCTTCTTGAACCGCAAACTTTGCTTTGCGCTCCCTTCATGAAGCGTAAACCTTGGTTTGCGCAACCAACATGAAGTGTAAACCTCCCTGTTTTTCTCTGTTTCTTTGATTTTGCAGATATTATGTTGTCTCGTCTCCAACATTTACATGACCAAGTTGATCAAGATCATCAAGGTCATGAGGGGGAGAAGTCAAGGAGAAGTTTAAGAGACAAAGAGCTCAAAAGTTTATCTGCTGATCAAGATTCGCTCAAAGATTCTATTCTTTCAGCTACAACAAATTCTTTTGCTGTTTATGCTCCGAACACCACAGTTCATTCAAGATCATTCAAAAGAGGTGTATCGTCTAGAGCTCAAGACAGTAAAGATATCTTTATCTGAAAGATGCTGAGAAGAATTTTTTTCTTAAAAGTCAGAAAGCTTCTAAAAGTCGCTTTGTTGGTCCGTGCTGATATAGAAGGTAATTTTTGAAGACCAAAGCGTCAATGATTACTAAGGGGGAGATTGTTAGGTCTTATTTTATAGTAATTATTGTATTTATAGGGCTTGGTCATATACTGTGTTTAGAGTCTATCTGTGTTGTATATGACCAAGGGTATTTAAGTCCCTTTGGTCTTGTGTTGTTGTAAGAAGGAACACACGCACATTAATCTGAATTCATACTTTACGCTTCTAAAACTTTCTCTCTCTAAAGAATCAGTGATCTTGGACTCTCAGTAAATAATCAAGCAACACAATAATAATCAAGAGATATATATAAATCAGAGTAACATACCAGTCCCTTGAATAAACAATGAAACCGTTGAGTGTTCTTGATACCCTTTAAATACAGAGAATAATAGATTTGCAGATTGGAATAATTATCAAAGGTTAACCTAAACCTAAACTAAACATAACTTTAAATACCCAGGCCATATGGGCTTAAGCTTAATGCTTAATGGGCTTGAGGCCCAATAGCTTAATAACTATTGAATAAATACTAATTAGAACCTCTAACTTTAACTATCAAATAAATACAGTTTAAACCTTTAATCTTGAATACAATTATTTGATCCAACAGTATGTTAATCTGAACTATTTATCTCTTGATCTTTATTGCGTTGTGTGACTTTTTATCAACTAATCTGGGTCAACAAGTGGTATCAAAGCCAAGCAAAGAATATTTTCTATGATTCGATCGATTATCAACAGTTCTGATATACAACCGTGTTCTTCACGATTTTCAGAAAATTTAAGTGATTTAAAGTGATTTGATTGGTTGTTATTGAAGAGGATTGGTCGTTACATTTTTAAAAAAAAATCACACAGCCATCAAATTGATCAATTTCGTTGGGTCTTGGATGGATTTGGCAGCGCACCACCGAGATTAATTTATTAGTCTATGGCATCCATTTGTTTTTATCTCCATTATGATTGGTTATTATGAGTTAATGGGTGGATGGATAAAGGCTTTTGATAATGGCGGCTGTGGTTCTAGACATTGTGATCAGATTGCTTGTTTTTTTTTCATTGCTATTGGATCGGCGGTGAAGTGTGAAAATTTTTGTTTGGCGGCTGAGTTTTTGTTAGTGGGTCGGTGGTTTGACATTAGATTGATGTTTTGAAGATTTTTGAAGTTTTATTCATAAAAATATCGACTACCGTTCCATTCGATTTGAAGCATAAAAGTTGTTTTTGATCATTGATTTTGATTGGGTTTTGATCGCAGTATGTATGTGGATGATTTGTGTGAATTTTACACTGTGTATTAATCGTTTGAAGTGTTTCTGAATTCGAAGTCGTGCACAGGGATGAACCAGTGATGAACTCGCAAGTTTTGTGAAGAACTCGCAAAGTACCACAATTTTCACAGGGTGTTAAATTTATCTAAGTATAAGTTTCTCAGGTGCTTGAGTAGAGAAAGCTCAGGATTCTCAAGCACTTTGTTTGAGAAAGCTCATGATTCTCAAGCCCTTTGTTTGAGAAAGCTCAGGATTCTCAAGTCCTTTGTTTGAGAAAGCTTAGGATTCTCAGGCCTTTTGTTTGACAAAGCTTAGGATTCACTAGCCTTTTGTTTGAGAAAGCTTAGGATTCGCTAGCCTGTTGTTTGAGAAAGCTTAGGATTCGCTAGCCCTTTGTTCATGTTTGAGAATTCTAGTGTTTGAGAATTATGGTATTTGAGAATTCTAGTGTTTGAGAATCCTACTTTGCGAATTCTTAAGGTTACGCAGGTCATTTGTATGCGAATTTTGCACTTGAGTTTTTTTTTTGGAAACCTATTTTTCTGAAATTTTTTTAAGTGTAGAGTTTTCCAATTCTTGATTCTAAGATCTTATAAGTTGATTTAAGTTGTACAGATATCATCATGCCTTACATAGACGAGAAGGGAAATACAGTGCTAACCAAGAGAGATTGTGCTTTAGCGTACATGCCAGAGATTCCAGCACTAGAAGCTGAGAATAAAGATCTGAAGATTCAGAACTCATCTCTTCTAGAACAAATTGATAAATTGAAAAATGATAAGGACTTAAAGAAAGACTTCGTTTGCTCAGAATGTATCTCTAACTCAAAGATTAATTTTGCAGGAATAATTGAATCTAAAGAAAAAGAGATCTTAAATCTTCAAGCAAAGCTGAAGAAGTCTGAAAGTCTTCATTCTAGCTCAAGCTGGTCAAAGAAGGAGTTAATGCAAAAAGAGCTTGATGAGCTTAGAAGAAGAGCAAACATTGCTAGTGAGACATCTGAAGGGCTTAAAAAGACAAACTCTCGAATTTTTGCTGAAAGGGATTCTTTGAAAGAAAAAGTCTTCAGTCTTGAGGTTGAGATTAAAATGATTAAAGAAAAGGCAACCCAAAACAGAAACAATACAAAAGTCCAAGATGAGATGTTGAAGATTGAGAATGAAAGAAAAGAATTTGCTAAGAAAATCTCTGATTTCTACAGAAAAGCCTTTGAAGAGAAGAAATCTTTAGAGCTTAAATGTGTTAAGCTTTCTCAACAAGTTTCAGACTTTGAGAAGGTTATCATTCTTGAGAGAGAAAAGGTTGAGAAAGAGAAAAAGATAGCTGAGTAGAAGAATGTAAATATAGACTCTTCTAAAGAAAAGAAAGATCTAGAGACTGAGATAGCTAAGCTGACAAAAGAGCTATCTGAGTTATCAACAAACATTCAGAAGGAAAAGAAGACGAAATCTGAATTGCAAAAGAAGTTTGATCTGATTGAAAAGGAAAGAAACAGTTTGTCGTCAAAGATAAAGGAACTTGAAGAGATCGTATTCAAGGTGAAGCTGACTGAGCAGAAGACGCCAGAGTCAATAGCTCAATCACCGAGAGATGATCAAGCTGATTCAGATTGTTCACTAAAAAAGGCTTCAAGTTCACATTTTTTAAATGTTTCTTATAATCCTTTATTTGATTTAGATGATGGTCTTACTTCTAAATCTACTGATCAGATTCGTCCTTCTAACCTTTTCTTGACAAAAATGTTGATGGTTCAGGTAACGTAAAGAAGACTAAGTCTCAGAAGAAAAGATTATGGAGAAGGGAAGATGGAGAAAAAGATAGAGAAAATTGGATCTGGAAAGTTAAAGGATCCTCAGAGGAGGAGAAGACCGATAAATCATTTGTGCATACATCAAATGCTAAATGGAACTATGCCTCGAAAGGTAAAACTTTTGGCAAACCTGATATCGTTCACACCATCAATCAATTGATCAGGTTAGCACAAAAGAAAATTAGTTGTTCCTATTGTGGTACAAATGATTTTGTAAGAAAAGATTATGTGAATAACTGGTATGGTTCTTATTTTATATCTCCCACTAGAATTGCAACTAACCCATTAGGACCCAATTACCAGTGGGTACCAAAAGCTAAATCTGTGTTGCAGGCACCCAAAGTTTAAGGGGGAGAAAGAACAATGACTTCTGATTACTACAGATCAGGACTATTGCCTCATTGTCAAGAATAATGACTTCTAGACAATACAGTCTAGGACTCGGACATCGATGTCAAAGAGTTTGACTTCTGAATTTACGTTAATCCTAGTAATTCAGAACTCGGTTTCATGATTAAGAATTATGCACATATTAAGGGGGAGCTTATATGCTTTATATATTTTTACTGATGTGTTTTCTGATGTTTCAGGAAAATATTAAATACTATTCTCAACGGAGAATATGTATAATGGCTCTTGAATAATTCAGTTCAAGACCCGTTCTTCAAGGATAAAGTAACTATGGCTTCTAATCATCTGATTAGAACCCACACTTCAGTGCTTTGCTTTCTATTTGTTTTCTTATTTAAAAAAAAACAGTCTTCAAGTTGAGGGGGAACTTAAATGAAAAAGAGCTTAATCGCCAACCTTTTGGTTCAAGGGGGAGAATTGCATCGTCAAACACACAAATGTTTTGACTTCTCCAAAATTTTATTCTTCATGTTTATTCCTTTGTGCTTACATGTACGAAAGGCTGTTGAACAACATGTTCTTTTAGGAAAATACATGGGATTTAGTGTTTGAACTTAACAGAACTTCCATGGATTCACGATAACCAGTGTTTCCTACCTAGGAAGTATTCCCTGAGTGATTGAGGGGAGAGGGGTCAAAAGAATTGAGTGTCGGTGTGTGAAAAGAGGTAAAATGAAAATGAGAGATGGGTTAGTCGTGAGCTCAAATGTTTAAAAGAAAGAGGATGAGAGAACAGAGTAAAAGAATAGCAGACTCTTCACCAAATACTTTCTGAGCCGGGCAGCCACATTATCTGTTGTTTCACATTTCTTCGTGAACATCATTGAAAAAGGCACCTAGCCCATGCCATCTCTTGCATACAACCCCACCAGCTACTCATTCTTTTCTCAAAAAGAAGATGTTTCACATTTTCTGGGGACGCAACACATATGCTATTGGTTCTTCACTTGGAAGATACTAATATTGAATAAGAAGGAAAGTTGCCCCACCTTCGAACCCTTTATCATGCACATTGAGTCTTTGTATAATTTGTTGCTGTCTCAACAAGTTTACATACTTTGAGCCTATATTGAAAAGCAATCATCGGTGCTTAATTCTTTCATACACATGCACGAGCACACATACATTTGTTTTCTGTCAGAACGTTCATAGATAACCATGTATTATTTGATGATTGAATGGAAGTCCTGGGGAGTCAACATCAAAACCAGATCCTTATATAGTAACTTTTTGTTACTAAGTGACTATGTGTTACTCATAGGCATTCCAAACTGAGCCATTTGTTGATTCAGGGTTACCACATTTATTTTATTTGAATCTGAAAAGATTGAAAGAATCACCTTTTCCATTTGGGGAGACTGCTCTTATTTCCACACAGGGATCTATTCATGAAGACTGCGCTTAATTGATGACTTAGGGGAGAACATTGCTACTTTATTTTTCTATGTTTTGTTGATGATGATTCTCACCATTCATCAAAAAGGGGGAGAATACAAAGAATTTTTTAATTTTTGATGAAGACTGTTGAAGACTGCTGATGAATTCAAAGATAACAAAGTGTCTGAACTTATTTGATTTATCAGAATGATCGTCAGATTCTAACTGAAGATGATCGTCAGAAGGACACTTCATTTAAAGTTTTCAAGAGAAGAGAAGACCCGAAGACAATTGCCAAATTTTTTTAATCTTTAATCCAAAGGGGGAGATTGTTGGATCAAATAATTGTATTCAAGATTAAATTAAATAAGTGGTCTAATTTGTAATAGTGTTTAATACCTTAGGGGGTATTTTAGCAATAAGTAAATAATAAATAGGTCATGTTGACCTAGGTATAAATAGGTTTTATTTATTAGTTTTAGGGTTAACAACAATCATAATTGGTTATTAAAAAGAGGAAGTCGTATTCTCTCTATACTCACAAGAGGTATTATCTGCATTCACCAAGAACACACACGGTTTAACTGATAATTCAAGGGATCGTTGGTATGTTAATCTGAACTATTTATCTCTTGATCTTTATTGTGTTGTGTGATTGTTTATCAACTAATCTGGGTCAACAACAATTCTCAACAAAAGATGGTTTGGAGAGTGAAAGGTACTCCTGATGACAAGAGGAATGACAAATCATCTGCATCCACATCAAACGCCAAGGGGAATAGTGCACATAAAGGTAAATCTTTTGGAAAACCTTATATGATTTATTCTGCTAATCATCTTACCAAGTTGGCTCGGAAGAAGATTTGTTGTTCTTACTATGGAGCAAATGATTTTGTAAGTCAAAATTTTGTTAATTACTGGTATGGTTCATACTATATTACTCCCAAAAGAACTGCAATTAACAAATATGGACCCAAATTCCAGTGGGTACCAAAAAGTGACTCAATCTGTTTTGCAGGCACCACAAGTAAAGGGGGAGTAAGAGCATAGATTTCTAAACACATCAGTTTAGGACTTGTACTTTAATGTTAAATAATTATGGCTTCCAAACATAACAGTTTAGAACCCGTAATTCAAAGAAGAGTTTGTTCAGATAAGGATATTATGCAAATATCAAGGGGGTGCTTATCTGAATCTAACTCAGTTTATCATGATTTGAGGGGGAGCTAAATATTTTGTAAGTATCTTTTAATATTGATCTCTGATTGTTTGAAAGAAGAGAAACTTTCGAGCATGAATTTTTTTCTTAAATGTTGAAACCACTTATGGTTCTCAAAAGATTTCATTAATTTAGAAGTATGATTTTAAATGTTTTTCATAATTGAGTGTTAATGTTTAACTGATCGTCTGTTTCCAAAGATCAATACTTGTGTATTATCTTGTTTATATACTGTCAAGTGTTCATACACACTCGTTTGATTTCACAGTTATTGAGCATCAGTCATCATTTCAATATTTGTGAGCTTATTGCAAATATGTTTATGTTTGTTCATATAAAAATCTATCAAGTTCTTTGATACCCTAACCATTTCATATCCATATTCATGATATTTTATTTGATTGATACATTGTCAGATTCTCAAAACAATTCTTTTGATTTCATTTCATTCATTCAATTTCCTTGTTTTGAGAGATCTTCAAAGTTTAAATGCTCAAATTTCATTTATATTTTTGATGAGAATACATTTTGACAATGTTATCATATTTTGTGCTTTATTTGTTCAAGCTAAACTATTGAACATCACATATTTTTAGGATATATTTTCATGGGATCACTGTGAGAGCTTAAACAGAATTTCCGTGGATTCTTGTTAACCTGTGTTTCCTACCCCGAAAATTATCCTCGAGTGATTCAGGGGTGAGGGGTCTTAAATCAAAGAGTGAGGGAGATAACTCATCCGGTTAAGTTTTTCTCATTGTGCTGAGCGGAAAAAGAAAAGAGAGATTGGTTAGATGTGAGCATAATGATAAAAAGAAAGAGGGTGTGAGAACAGAGTTAAAAGAATATTAGAACTCTACACCAACTACTTTCTGAGTCGGGCAGCCACATTACTGTTGGTTCACATTCTTTGGTGACCATCATTGAAACATGCACTATCCCATGCCAACTCTTGCATTAACCCCACTAATCACTCGTTTCTTTCTCGACAAAGAAATGTTTCATTTTTCTTTAGGGACGCAACATATCTGCTATCTGGTCTTCATTCGGAAGATTTAGATATTGAAAAGAAGGAAAGTTTCCCCACCTTCGACCTTTAATCATGAACATTGAGTCCGTGTAATACTTGTTGTTGTCTCAATGGTTTACACTTTTTGAGCCTGAAAAAGCTTAAGTAGCTTCAATCATTTCTTACAATTGCACGTACACACAAGGAATAAGTTTTCTTGTCATAACATTCATAGAAAATTCCTTTGTGTTTTTTTTTCGATGATTGAATGAAAGCCCTGGGGGAGTGAACATCACAAAAGCTCCTTTCCAAAGTACATCCGTTGTATAAAAGTGGCTCTGTGCTACTTACAGGCATATTAACTGTATCATTTGTTGATTCAGGGTTACAATTCTTATTTTGTCTGAATTTGAAAAGATCCGGATGAATACATTTTTGTTAGAACATAATTTATGTTCACTTTAGAAGTTTAGTAAAGTAATCTACTTAAATATATTAGGCCTTGTATTGGGTTTGGGCTTAAAATGTGTACAAGGGATGTGGGGGTATATATAGGAATTATGTAGCCTTGTTTTAGGTTAACTTTCATTTTTGTAACCTTTCATCTTGAGCAATGTAGTCATACGACTGTGTTCTCTCTTAGTAGTGTAGTTTACTTTTCTGTTATTGAATAAACTACTGATTTCTATCCCTTAATCCTTGTTTATCATTCAACCAATCCAATCATAATCTCAATGGACCTTTTTTTCTTTCTTTTCTTTCTTTCTTCAGTTTGTACAGTTCCTTTCCTGCAAATGTTCGTTTGGCTCTCTTGCTCTGTGTCTTGTCAAATGCCTATTTCCAAAGCTCCAAGCACAGATCAAGGGGGAGCTAAGCTAGGAGACCTTGAAAATTCAAGGGGGAGCTCGACATTATTCTACAAATATGTCTCTCTCTTTGCTTTTCAAATATTTTCAAAACTTTGAAGTGATCAATATCTCCAAATATTTCCTAAATTAGAAATTTTGGGTTTCAGAGCCTCTGAGGTCGTCCACAGAGCCTCTGCACCTCACAAAAGGGGTCTCTCGTCCATTAATCATGAAATTTGGTTTGTGATTGATCATCTCATAGTTCTTTCGAAATTGTTTAGGTCTTCTTGGTGTTCAGAACCCTGCTCATGACCTCAGAAGCTCTAAACCCACAGAGCTTCTTTCATTCTATTCTCTTGAAAATCTTTACTATAGTCATTCAATGCGGTTTATTTTTTTGAAAATCACTGTCACGTGGGAATAGTAAATGCCACGCGCGTGAGAATAGGGGGAGGCGCACGTGCTCGATCGTGCACCGCCCATCCTGATGTAGCAAAATCTCATTGGTCCGTATTTGTACCGTCGTTTTTTAAAACGACTCCTTATCCGTTTGTACTTATTACAGATTTCAAATTTTATTTATTACCGCCTAAACTTTTACCTCTCCCTATATAAATCTTTTTCCCTAAATTACCCATTTTCTTTACATACATTCTTTCTCTCAAGAACTCTCAAGCAGAAATACTTTTTCTTCTTCCTTCTATTTCAATGGCGTCTCACTCTGCATCTTCAAAAATCTCTAAGAGATCATCTGCTTCAAACAAGTCCATGCATTCAGCTGCTAAAAACGATGATTCTATGTCTATGGCACAAGAACAACCCTTAACCAGCAGAATGCTTTCATTCACCCACCATGACTACCACTCCAAGCAACTCAACGTAAAGCCAAACAACCATTATGTAGTCTTGGATCCTAAGGGTTACCCTGAAGAAGTTGCTCCTATAATCCAAATCCTGAACAACCATTTTCTATCTCAAGCCCTAACCCTAAAAAGGACTGACATACCTGAAACCTATATTCAACAATTCTGGTTGAGTGCTAGGCATGAAAAATTGGACAAATATGGGTATTGTGTCATGGGTTATGCTACCCATCCTTCAACTACCAAAATACTGGATCTAGGCATAAACAGAAGGAAAGTCTCAGAGGCTTTTGGACTCCCAACTAAGACCCAACTCAACCTGGAGAGATTCTCAGACGAACCAACTGATGATAAAGTTGTTGAATTTCTCAAATTCATTGGGTATACAGCACCAATTACCAAGAGAACTGAATTCACACGCCAAAACCTTCCACCTCTGTGGAATGTTCTCTTTTCAATCCTTAACCGCTGCTGACGTGCAGAGTTGGAAGTCCAGATCAATCTAGCCATACCATACTCGCAATCATGTATGGTATGTACTATGATTTGCCTCTGGACAATGCTGGACTCATCTTAAGAGAGATTCGAAATGCGGTTATTGCTAAGCAAGTGGATCAGGCCGGAGACACAGAGCCCAAGAATCTGGTGTTTAACAGATTCTTTGCCATTCTTCTAGGGAATGCTCTGCTAGGTGAAGGAAAACTACCTGCAGAGGGCAATACAATCAAGATATACGACATGAAGTCGCACAAATCCACAGTACTAAAGACTGGTTATCCTGTGGCAAGACCTTTGTTTTCCTGTATCCTAACTTATTTGGGTAGTGACGAAGGGGTTAGGACTTACATTCGTAGGCACAGGACTCCTGCAGCGAGTCCTACAACTCCCCCACGTGTAGGGTTCCAAGTAGGAGAGATTGTGATTTACCTTAGATCTGAGATAGCTGAGGGAGCATAAGTGGAGGAGACTGAAGAAGCCTAAGTGATGACATAACTTAATAAACATGAGAGTGGGATGGGGAGTGAAAGTGCCAAACCGGAGAAAAAGAAAAGAAAATCCAAAAAGAGAGTCATAGTGGAAGAGGCTCCAAAATCACCTACAGAAGCTTCCAAGCCCAAGAAGAAGAAAGCCAAAAAGGGCTCTGAGGGAGTTGTGACTACAGCAGCAGAGGCCACAACTACAGAAGTCCCTCAGACGCCTAAAAAGAAAAGATTAACCAAGGCGGCAACTTCTGAACCACTAGTGCAACATGAAATGGAAGGACCTGCAGAGGTTTCAGAAGAACCTCTGCAAAGGAGGAAGAGAAGATCCCAAGTCATAGAAGGCTCTGAAGAAAGACCTCCCAGTCCATTTAAAGTGGTCGCAAAGATAGCAAAAGAAGTAACATCGCTATACTCTGGTGGCATAGGGGAAAGAGTGGAGGTTGAAATAAAAGACATAACAAGGCTCTCTAGCTCTGGTGATGAAGAGGATGGAGAGAAAAAGAAAAAATCGAAGGAGGAGACGGGAGAAAAATATGCCTTAGGCACATAACCTAAGCCAACTTCCTGTGCAACCAACATTTCTACCTCTGCAGTTCTAGTGCAGCAAGGTATTGAAACAGGACGGCACGGTCCGAACCCTATGCCTACCAACCGGACAGAGGATATTCCTTCATCCTCTGTACCACTCTTGACTGGGGAAACCAAATCCGCCTCATCCTCTCAAAAGGATGAAGGTGCAGATATAAGTGTCCTCTTGCCCCAAGACACGACACCACCACACAGAGGCATTTGTTGCCTCTGCCACACATACGAGTGACCACCAAACTGCTGTGGATCTAGAACATCCACAGACTTCAATCGACAGAACCCTTGAGAGAGTCTCTGAACCCTCTTCCAAGAAGTCTGTCGACAGAACTTCTATAGATGATTCCTTTGTGGAACATCGAGTATTAGAAGGAAATCCTCTAGAGCTCATCATACCTACAGAATCTGAAGGTGCCAAAGACTCCTTGGCTAAATCTGGATCATGTGTTGATCCAGAGGTTACCCCAGGCACTTACGTCACAAAGGAGGAGTTTAAAGCCTTTGTCGACCATGTGTGCGAAAAAATTGATGACTTGGCTTAAAAAATCCCTGATATTCCTTTCAAGACTATCCTTGGGATTAGTGACGACAACAAAACCTCAAGCAACGTATCCTTGGCGACCACTCTGGAAGTATCGAAGTTAAAGCAATCCTCTATGGCCAAGGATGACTTCAGCAAACTGATCAAAGCAGTCGAAGCTCAGACATAAGCTCTGAAGGCTCTCCAACAAATCTCTAATCAGAATTCTATTGCCATAAAAAGTTTGTTAGAGGCTTCATCTTCACATGCCACCAAAACTGACTTTAACAACTGTGCCCAATCCATCAATATCCAAACAGACGCCATCAAGACTCTTGGGGATATCTGCATGGAAGAAATGGGAAAGTTTGCAGCCACAGTCACTGCATCAGGGGTGGATGATTTGACCAAATTGAAAGAGGAGATAAAGGACATGACTCGCAGTGTCATGGTCCCTGTTCAGCCAAAAGCCTTAACCTCTGCAACTCCATCACCCCCATCTGCCACCAACACATCTGACCTGGCCACTAAAGAAGAATTACAAGCTATGGCCCAGATGCTTCTGAGGACCCTGAACCATATGGGAAAGGATATCACCAAAGAAAGGAAGACCGTGGCAGAGGACCTGAAGAAAACTGTCACGACTATCAAGTTCAAGTCCGACTATGAAGTAAACAAACTTGGACTTGCTGCAGAGGATGTGATGCCCAGAATCACGAAGCATACTGACACACACCTCTGCAGAAGAAAGAGAAAGGCACATGGATCTTTCCAGGCAGAGGCAGCGCAAAAGAGGGCTAACCATGATGATCAGGACCCAGATGCATCTGGGCCTGGCCATCATGAGGGGGAGAAGGACAAATCGAAAATCACAGGATCTGCCCCAATAGTTGTTGCTCCCCTACAAGCACTACCTCTGCACAAAACCTCAGAGGCACACAACACTCAAAGTCTCAATTCATGTGCCTCTAAGGAATTACACAAAGGAGATACTTTTGTTAAAGGCACTACTTCTGCAGAACCTCTGAAGGGAAAGGTGAGTGTTGGCTCTGAGGAAATCGCAGAAGAACTTGCAAGATTCGTAGAACCTTCCAGTCCTGAGTTGATGCCCACTGCACCGATCCCCAAAGTTCAATATCAGTGTCTCGATCCTGTGAATGCCTTAGAAATAGCAGAGACTCATCCACAGAGCCTTGTGAAGAAACCCTCTGAGCCAAAGAAGACAAAACGCTCAGAGCATAAAGAACAAGAGGACAGGGTAAAACAAATTGTTCAATCGATGGATGCCATGAGGAATCCCATCCCAAGACCTCCACCGAAAGAACTCAAATTCCACGAGAACATTTACACCTACCTCTATAGCGCAGGGTTTAGGGTTCATGGCACCCAATCTACATCCTTTAATCAAAGAAGATATCAGAAGACGTTTTGAGCAAACTGCCCAAGAAAAGGATGAGTTGTTTTCTACAGAGGACATAAAAACTGTGATGAGGATCTCTCTTCACTCCTTCGCTAACAAGTCCATAATGTACGCCAAGTACTTAGTTGAGAGAAAGAATGGGCGGCAGTATACCTTCATATATGTTGATCTGAAGAACCTCTGCGCCTATGATCTTCCTCAACTACATGCATTCACTGAACAAAGACTTGAAAAGAGGAAGGAGTATATGATAGCAAATGGCAGGATAGAAGAGGTCATGCGCGAACACGTGAAGTATCATAGAAAAATGGATTTTGAGGTGGCTATACAACTCAGAGTCGAAAAGCTATCGATCACTAAAACAAATGACCAATTCCCCAAAATCGAAGATGTACCTTCAAATTCTCTAATCATAGAGCATGAGTTCGGGTTTATTTATAGAGACGATGATGGGCTAAAGAAGATGTTCAGGCTAAATCAAAGTCATAGGTTGAGTTCCTTTCACCTCTCTTAGTTTCTAACTTAGCCAAACACTCAACATTCCACATCTTTATTTTTCAATACTTAGGGGAGATTGTTAGCTCCAACCTTCATATATAGAAGTATTGAAAAATAGACTAAGTATAGGAACTGCTGAAGACTGCTCAGAACGACCAAGCTCACCACATAATACACATACTCAGAAGACTCTGTCGACTTTCTGCCAGAGGACTCGTAACCTGAAGATAATTTTCAGATCACAGAGCCTCTGTGATCACTCACAGAGCCTCTATGATGGCTAACCTCTGGAGACTAAAGTTCGAAGATTTCATGGCTACAACTCAAGACAAGGTCACGTACTGCACACGTGAAACCTGTTGTACGAAGATTTTCCAGATCATTTATGCGGCGCACGATTGTTTATCTTTCTAGGTGGCATTTCGTTTATGGAATGTCAGCCTTTGTCTTGTACTACGGGGTGCATCCTCCTTGTATATTATAGGAGCACCACCTTCATTTGTAATGTGCGAGTACACTCCTTTTCTGAGAAAATATTGTAATTTCCTGAGAATATTTGCATATACCAGTGCGTGTTCTTGGTGTTCTTGAAGCAAATCAATGAAACAATTTCTTCAGTAAATTTCTTGTTGCATTTTGCGTTTCTGTTCATTGTTTGTTGTGTGTCTACTACCTTGCATGTTCTACTTTCTCTACATACTAAAACGCTTCCGCACTCTTATTGATTAATTTGTGTGTAGTGAAAAGTTTATCAAGTTGAGAACATCGTTATTTGGGATCAACAATTTTATGAATTGACGAATACTCAGATCAAAAGGGTGGAGATTGTTATTTTATCATAAAGGGGAAGATTAATATTCAAAGACAGTGATGACTTGAATTTTTTTTGATGATTTTGCTGCTCACAACTCATTAAAATGGGGAAGATAATTTGAATATTTTCAAGTCAGGTGAATGTTTTGAAAGTTATTTCAAGAGATATTATGGAAAACTAATGAACACATCAAAAAGGGGGAGTTTCAAAAGAATTCTGAAGAAAAATGGGAGATACAGAACTGTGAAAAGAATTGTAAAGGTCAGGAAAATGTTCCGAGATGATTTGAGAAAGTTCGTTTTTTCAAAGATTGATCAGTGACCAAAGACTGAAGATACAAGCTATCCAAAGATCCTTCAAAACTGCTGTGTTCAAAGAAGTTCAAGGTTTCAAAGATTTCATGTTCAAGACTTGATGACATTTCAAAGACAATGTGAAAGACTTTTCAAGTTTATATGAAGATTCTTCAAAAGCCAAATGGTTGAATATTAGAGCTTCAAAGATTAAAGACTGTCAGAGGTTCAATGTTGAAAGCTATCTGAGTTTAAAGTGCTGAAGAATCAAGAGCTGAAAAATGATGTTAATATTTTTTTAAATCTTAAATACAAATGGGGAGATTGTTAGGGTATTATTGTATCCAAGATTTAAGAGTAAAAGTCAAAGCATGTAAATTCAAACATAGTCAAAGTATGATTAGTTTACCTTGCATTTGTAGATGGTCCTTGACCATATAAATACCTCTTAGGTCTTGTTTGATAAGGGTGTAGTAGAGTTGCTAAGAGACTTGTGATTGTAACTCTTGTGACATATTGTAAGATCTATGAAATATAATATTTCTCTCTCTACTCTCTCTCTAGATTGAAACTAAATTGTCATATCTTGATCAATCTTGATTGATTATGCTTGAAATCTAGAACTAACAAATATGTTTATATTCATTCATATAAACAAATTCCAATTCTTTGATACCCAAACTATTTTTCATGATAGTTGATCTGATTGATATAGTGTCAGATTCACAAAATAATTTTCTTGAATTCTTTTTCATTCATTCAATTTCTTTGTTTGGTGAGATCTTCAACGTTCAATAAGCTCATATATGAATGATATTTCTTTAGAGCTTACATTCATTTGAAATTGTTATCAAATTTTGTGCTTAACTGTTAAAGTTAAATTGTTGAGCAACATATTCTTTAGGACAAAATTTCACGGGATTCTTGTGAGTACTAAACAGAACTTCTATGGATTCATGTTAACCTGTGTTTCCTACCCCGGAAGTTATCCTATAGTGATTGAGGGGTGAGGGATCATATATCAAAGAGTGGGGGTGTGATGAGGTAAGATGGAAAAGAGAGCTTGGTTAGAAGTGAGATTAATGTTAAAAAGAAAGAGAATATGAGATCGGAGTTAAAGAAATATGAAAACTCTGCACCAACTTTTTCTGAGTCGGACAGTCACATCTACTGATTGGGTCACATTTTTTTTGGTGACCATCATTGAAAAAGGCACTAGCCGATGCCAACTTTTGCTTTAACCCCACCAACCACTCGTTTCTTTCTTAACAAAGAAATGTTTCATTTTCTTTAGGGACGCAACTTATATGCTATCTGGTCTTCATTTGGAAGATTTAGATATTGAAAAAGAAGGAAAGTTTCCCACCTTCGAACCTCATTCATTCACATTGAGTCCGTGTAATACTTGTTGATGTCTCAACAATTTACACATTTTGAACGTCATTCCTACACTTTCAAGAGCACACAAGGAATATATTTTCTTGTCTTAACTTTCATAGAAAAATCCTTTTTGGTTTTTCGATGATTGAATGGAATCCCTGCGGGAGTGAACATCAAAAATCTCCTTTCCAAAGTACATTCGTTGTACTAAGTGGACTTGTGCTACACACAAGCATGATTATTGTCTCATATGTTGATTCAGTGTTACCAATTCCTATTTTGTCTGAATTTGAAAATATTCGGATGAATATATTCTATGAATTGACAGATACTTAGATCAGATGTAGATATTCTCTTCAGGGGAGATGGTTGAATTTTGGGGAGATTGTCTATACATCATGAATTTTGGGGAGATTGTTCATATATGGGGGATATAGTATCAAAGATGGTGCTGACATTGAAAGATTTTTCATGATTCTAATATCTCAACATTCATCAAAAAGGGAGAGAAGTGTTTCAAAGTCAGATGTTTGTTACCTTTATCAAAAATATGGAAGAAATTTTCAGAGTTAAAGTTCAAGAGAAAGTCAGAGATGACAAAGGGTCAAAGCAATATATTTGATGAAGAAATTTCAATATTTGAAGCAAATATGAAGATAATCTCTGAAAGTTAATGCATATTTTCTACCAAATGGGGAGATTGAAAAAGAGTTCAAGTTTTTGAAGTGTCAAAGTTTGTGAAGAAAGCTATAGCAAGTTTGTGGGGAAGAAATTCAAATGGGAAGATTCGTTCAAAGTAATGTGAAAGATTAAAGTTCAAGTGATCTTGTTCAAGGATGTTTGTTCAAAGTAATGAAGAGTTGAATACTTCAAAGCTATGAAAGATGCAAAGATAAAGATTTTTCAAAAGAAAGAAGACCTGGAGATTCTTGCCAATTTTGTTTAATCTTGAATCCAAAAGGGGAGATTGTTGAGGCTAAATGTTGAATTAAAGATTAAAATGGGTCAAAGTTGTATTTGTTCAATAGTATGATTTGTTAGTTCTTGTAAAGTCAATGTATTTGACATTCCATGTTTAGTTTGAGTTGTAAAGTCAACTTTGTTGACTAGTATAAATAGTTTTGTCCTTATAACCATTAAGACAAGAACATAAACACAAACGGAATAACGTAGAAGAAGAGTTTGAATCTGAAAGGAAGATATTTGAAACAAAGATTAAAAAGCTTTCAAAGAGGTTATTTGAACTATCAACAACTGCACTAAAAGAACAGAATACGAAGTTTGAGTTACAGAATAAGATTGATCTACTCACTGAAGAAAGAAACATTTTGTCTACTAAGATCACTGAACTTGAAGGGACTATCTTCAAGGTAGAATTGAGTGAACAAAAGAGTCCAGATACAATTGTTCAGTCACCTCTGAATGATTCAACAGATTCAGAATGTTCATTCAAGACAACCTCAAGTTCATATCATACAAACGTTTCTTCAAAAAGGTCAGTTAATCCAAAAGATCAGATTCGTCCTACTAATCTTTTCTATGTCAAATCTATTGATGGTTCAGGAAATTTTAGAAAGCACAATTTTCAGCAAAAGATGGTCTGGAGAGTGAAAGGTACTCCTGATGACAAGAAAAATGACAAATCATCTGCATCCACATCAAACGCCAAGGGGAACAGGGCACATAAAGGTAAATCTTTTGGCAAACCTGATATGATTTATTCTGCTAATCATCTTATCAAGTTGGCTCAAAAGAAGATTTGTTGTTCTTACTGTGGAACAAATGATTTTGTAAGTGAAAATTTTGTTAATTACTGGTATGGCTCATACTATATTACTCCCAAAAGAACCGCAATTAAAAAATATGGACCCAAATACCAGTGGGTACCAAAAAGCGACTCAATTTGTTTTACAGGCACCACAAGTAAAGGGGGAGTAAGAGCATAGACTTCTAAAGACATCAGTTTAAGGCTCGTACTTTAATGTTAAAGAATTATGGCTTCTAAACATAACAGTTTAGAACCCGTAATTCAAAGAAGAGTTTGTTCAGATAAATATATTATGCAAATATCAAGGGGGAGATTATCTGAATCTAACTCAGTTTATCTTGATTTTAGGGGGAGCTAAATCGTTTGTAAGTATCTTCTAATATAGATCTCTGATTGTTTGAAAGAAGAGCAACTTTCGAGCATGAATTTTTTTTTCTTAAGTGTTCAAACCACTTATGGTTCTCAAAAGATTTCATGAATTTAGAAGTGTAATTGAGTGTTAATGTTTAATTGATCATGTGTTTCCAAAGATTAATACTTGTGTATTATCTTGTCTATATACTGTCAAGTATTCATACACACTAGTTCAATACTTCATTTGAATTAGTTATTACCGTGTCTCTAAACGAAACAATTTTTCGATGGTAATACCCTCGTTTGATTTCACTGTTGTTGAGCATCAGTCATCATTTCAATCTTTGTGCGTTCATTTTAAATATGTTTATTATGTCCCAATTAACAAGTTCTAATTCACAAAGATTAACAAGATGACAAGAATTCAGATTAGCAAACAACCTGTTTCAATTCCAATTCACAATATTTCATACACAATTTCTCTGTCTCAAACTTTCTCTCTCTACAAACTCAATTCGCACGTACAATGACTTCTAACAAGCAACTACTACTTCTAGTCATATGTCTATTAAGAGACACACGCTTACAACACAACTAGAAACAAAATACAATTTACAAGGCTTTGAATTTGACTTTATTACAAAGGGACTTTGACTTTGCTTTGAGAGTTGACTTTAAGTCTTCTGTCTTCACAATCTTGCATGCAACAAATATATGCTCTAACATTCTCCCCTTTTGGATTCAAGATCATCTCTAAAAGATTTTGCAATTCATTCTCCCCTTTGTTGCATTGTTGAACTTTAAGAATTTATCTCCCCCTAATAAACTTCTTGTCAACTCATATCACTTTCAGAAATAAACATAAACATTGATGCACAATCTCCCCTTTTATGCTCAAAACAATCTTCCTTTCTTTGATAAATCTTTCTTCAAAAACTTTTTGTACTCTCTCCAAAGTCTGTCTTCGAAAATAGTAACCATCTCCCCAAGGTTGTAAAACCTCTTTCAGACAACGGAAAGAAATTATCTTCAAATTCTGCTCGTTTTGCTTTACAAATTGTCTTCAAAGAAAATTTCAGTAAAATTCATCAACCATTCTGAAATCTTTGAACTTTCTCTGTCAGCTTTCAACAAACTTACTCCAAATCAACTTTCTTGACATAAATTTCTTCTTTAAGTTCCAACTTTTCTTTAGTCAACATTTCTTGCCAAAAATTTCACCCATATTCATTTCTGACTCAAACATTTCTTGATTGCTTCTCCCACATTTTGATGATTGGAGCAGTGAAATCATTAAAACTTTAACAAGAAATGTCTTTTACAAATCTGATCTGACCATTGATCTTGTCACAACGAGCCTCTGACCATATATTGATCTAAAAAGATATTCATCTGAATCTTTGCAAATTCAGACAAATTATGAGTGTAACACCTGAATCAACAAATGAATCAGTTAAAATGCTTGTCAGCAACACGAAGTCACTGTGTGTAACGAATACACATTGGAAAAGAGCTTTTGTGATGTTCACTCCCCCAGGTCTTCCATTCAATCATCGAATAACACAAGTTTATTCTATGAACGTTTTGACAAAAAAACAAATTTCCTGTGTATACGTGCTTGTGTTTGAAAGAATTTAGCACAGATGATTGCTTTTTATAGGATCAAAATTATGTAAACCATTGAGACAACAACAGTTAAACACAGACTAAATTGTGCATGATCGAAGTGCGAAGGTGGGGCATACTTCCTTCTTTTTCAATATCCAGATTTTCCAAATGAAAACCAGATAGATTATGTGTTGCGTCCCCTTGAAATATTAAACATCTTCTTTTTGAGAAGAAAATGAGTAGCTGGTGGGGTTTTAATCAAGAGTTGGCATGGGCTAGTTGCCTGTTTCAATGATGTTCACGAAGAATTGTGAAACACCAGCAATGTGGCTGCCCGACTATAACACCCTAAAATTTATGGAAGTAAAAGTCCGAAAATTTCGTAACATGACGGTTATAAACTGGGTAAACCTGGGTATACAAAACCTGTCATAAAACGCCCAAAGTATCAACTCGAGAATGGGGAATATAATTGTAGCCTTTACAAATAATCAAATGAAGAATAATGTACAACAACCTAGTAATCTAACTTAAAACAAGAAGATTAAGGTCGGGTGTTGCTATTCTTCCAAAAATGAGTATCCACTATCACCAATATGCTGGTCAATGCATCTCCCAAAAAGACCACTCTCAGCCCCTAGGCCTTCCGCTCAAGCCCGAAGACTCCCAACGCTAGATTGACTTGCTATACATGTCATTTTAAGAAAAAGTGTTAGGGTAACGCCTAGTGAGATCAACAGTTTTAATTAAAATAAATAACATTGAGTGTAAGTAAAGAAAATGGGTCTATGATAGGAAAACTAGGCCACTTGACGGGGGAGACCTGCTTACTAACGCAAGTGATAGAACACAAAACTAGGCCACTTGACGTAAAGCCAAACACATAAAAGTACACGCAAGGGATGTTAGGCTCAGTGGCTTTAAACGTACACCCGCGGAAAGTCAACTTCAACCCAAAAAGGGCCCTTATGTTGAGATCCTCATCCAATATCATAATACTTAGCATGTAGGACTTATAGCCCAATCCGATGCCTAAACGTGCCTCGACGAGGGAAACTAATGTCCCAACGTCGTACCAAATGCACAACAATGACGGGGTCATGACTCCTAATGCAACCAATTATGTCACATAGAGCTAAAAAGCTATCGGTAGTTCAACATTAAGATAAGATGCTCGAAATATTGATAAAGGAGGTTTTCGCATAATACTTGCATAATCTTACCAAGAGGTTCCAAATACTCAACCTACGATTATAGTAAAACAAGTTCCCAATGTACAAACTTATCAGCAGTTAGCTGGAAAATAGCATTAACCCATCATTTACAAATCTTTGAAGCTAGAGGATAAAAACATAACAACAAGCTTTCTTCATACATATATCCAAGTTATCCTCTTTCTTTTCTCAAAAACCCTTTTCCACACATATGAACCCTAGGATCTCCAAAGTTAGGGTTTTGGGTGAAAATGCACCCCAAATAACATAAATGAAAATGGAGATATCTAGTAGGTTAAAAATATGATTTTAACATGTATAGAGTTTTGTGGAATGGATGAACTCACCTTGTAGGGTTGTATTTCAAAACCCTAAAAGAACAAGACTTAAAGAGATGAGGAGGAGATCCTTGAAGAACTTGAACTATTGCCACCAAAATCACCTAAGAGTTCCAAGATTGACATAAATGATCAATGAATGAGGTAGATGAGAGTATTAATGGAAAAAGAGGGGAAAGATTTGAACTTACCAAACCCTAGGGGAGAAAATCGCAGCCACCAAGAGTTCCAAAGCTAAAATTTGAGAAATAAGGGTTCTGGCCGATTTTCCTCATTTAATTGAGATCTGTGCGCCCACACGGGTGCCTGCACGGGTTCACTCGCGCTGTGAGCCGCACGAGACACTGGAGTTGCGGATGAACAGATACCCGCGCGGTTAGCCTCACGGCTCCACCCGCGCGGTAAGCCACGCTAAGCACTGCCAATAATTTCTCTTTTTCCCTTTTTACCACCTTGGCTAACAAGTGTGATAGGTAGCTAATCCAAATCGCCACACCAACAAGACTGAAAACTTGGGGTGTTACACCGGCTCAGAAAAAGTTGGTGCAGAGTCTAATATTACTTTACTCTGTTCTCACACCCTATTTCTTTTAATCTTTGAGCTCTCTTTTAACCAAACTCTCATTTTCATTTTACCTCATCACACAACCCACACTCATTTATTTTGACTCCTCACTCGTTGATAAGTCAAGGATTATTCTTCTTATCATTGAAGAGAGAGTCCTAAACTGTTGTGTTTAAGAGTCAAACTCTTAATCTTTGAGGAACGGGTCCTGAACTGTAGTATTCAGAAGCCTTGGTTCTTTTACTCCCCCTTGACGTGAGGTGCCTACAACACACATTCATCTTTTGGCTTTCATAGGTATTTGGGTCCATGTTTGTTAGTTGCAGTTCTATTAGGAGTAATAGAATAAGAACCATATTAGTAATGATCACTTGTTTTATGAAAAAAATCACACGTAGGACAATAAGAACAATAAATCTTCTTATGATCTAACCTGAGTAACTGATTTCTCGAGTAAACAAACACAGGTTTACCTTTCTACACATTGTTCTTCTTGGCATTTGGTGCATGTACACATGATTTCTTACCTTTCTTCTCTTCATTCTTTTCATCTTCAACTGGTTTCACTTTCCAGACCAGCTTTTCATAACCATTTATTCTTCTTCTTCTTTGTGTACCTGAACCATCTACATTTCTATCAATGAAAATGGTAGTAGTACGAATCTGATCATATGAATTAACTGACCTGTTTGAAGAAACAATTCTTTGATGTGAGCTTGCGACTGTCCTTTTAGAGTCAGCTGAATCATCTCTAGGTGTGTGGATAAATGACTCTGGAGTCTTTTGCTCAGTCACCACCACCGTAGAAATAATCTCTTCAAACTCTTTTATCTTTGAAGATAAATTGTCCTTTTCTTTGATGAGCAGGTCAATCTCTTTCTAGAATTCAGACTTCGCTTTCTGATCTTTCAAAGCACAAGAAGATAGTTCAGATAGCTTGTCAGTAAGCTTCCTTATCTCTGCCTCAAAAATGTTTCTTTCTTATTCAAAGTCTTTCTCAGCATTCGTTCTCTGACCAGATATTTCTTTGAATATTCCAACATTCTTCTGTTCAATGGCCTTTTTCTCCTTTGCAAATTTGTTTCTTTCCATTATGATTACTTTCTCAAAGTCAGTCACGTGTTGAGAAAGCTTGGAACATTTAAGCGCAATAGTTTTCTTCTCTTCGAAACTCTTCCTTGAAAACTCTGAGAATTTCTTTGCAAACTCTTTCTTTTCTTTATCAAAATCATCCTTGTCTTTGGCCATGTTTAGCTCCAGATCAGAAATATTCTAATTCAGCTCTTCATTATCACTTTTCAAACTCTTTACTTTCTCCTCATTCTTCTTGTCAAACTCTGTTTGCTAAATTTTGACAATTTGAGCTTCTAAGTCTGAAATCTTTCTTTTCAGCTCAATGTTCTCAGTTTTTAGACTCTGTACCTTTTCTTCGTCCAGGCTAGATATCTGCTTTAAAAGATCTTCATTAATTTTCTTCAATGCATTGACTTCTTCTCTCAGTACCTTCTTTTCATCATGATATTTCTTTGACCACTTTGAATATTATCCAAATGATGAAACAAGATTTTTGATCTTTGTTCTGAGTGTTGCAATCTTTTCTTCATCATCAGAAAAACTCATCTTCAATTATACTGTTAGTCAAAATGAACTTGAAATTGATCGTTAGTCCAAATGAAATCAGAAATACAAAAAATCTTAGAAAGAATTTCAGAAATCAAATTTCCAAAAATCTACCAAGTATGGAATTCGCACCACACTGAAACTCAAAGAATTCGCATGCACAATTCGCACACAAGCACAAATAACAAGGAATTCGCACACTACACACACTAACTACAGAATTCACATACAAAAACTATTTCAGATTTCGCATGAGCTTTTCGCACATCAGAGACATACGAAATCTGTACTTGAAAAATATACAATCTTGAGCAATTCGCATACACTCTTCTTCGAATTTAAAGAATTTGTATGACTCACAGATGCGAAATCCTTACTTTTCGCACGAGACTCAGATGCGAATTCTATCCTTAGAATTTTCAAGAAAACTTTTCGTATAATATTCTATGCGAATTATAAGTTTTCGCAAATAAGCTTGTACGAATTCTGAGGAATCCTTATCACATACATATGCGAATTCTATGCAATTCGCATAACACACATGTTCGAGTTCAACACTTGTGAAATTTTTAGATAACAAAATATGCGAAATCCTCTAGTATGCGAGTTCTTGGTGCGAGTTCTTCATGGCTTATGCGAGTTCTTGAGATCTCGATGAAAATACACTCTGATCTCTTAAAAAACCCATCAAACCTTAAAATTTCTATCTGAAACTTTGACAATTCGATCACCAACACTCCTAGAATCGATTATAATCACTGAATTTCCAAGAAATTCAGTTACATATACAATTTGATCAAATACAGTGCTTACGAACTCGTGAACCTTCGAATGACCAAAATTCCAAAATTAATGAAAATTACAGTGCAAATTAGGTTTTCTTTATTTTGTGTTTTTGACTTTGTATGAGGTCAAGGCTGGTTTGACCCATATATAAGTCTTTGTTTTCATTATGTTTGTAAGTCTTGTAAGCTTGTAATTGTAATTCTTGTAAGCATATGACTTTGAGACTAATGACAAACACATTTTCTCTCTCATCTTTGATTCTTGATTGTTATATCTTTGTGCATGATTTGTTTATGATTGCTTGATTTCTGGGATCACAATTGGTATCAAAGCTTAATCAGAAACAATAGAAAGATTTGAAGAATCAAATTCAAAGGCAGAGTGATCAAAGTTTACATTTTCGGCAAGTTACTGTTCCATTGAAATTGAAGTTTTGATTTCATGGAATTTTTGATGGAAAATTGCATCTACGGTGTTCGTATATGATAAAGGATTGATTCTTGTTTTGGTCGATTGCTAGTTGGATCAACAGAATTTCACAATTTGATCGATCTTTCCCATTTTATAAACTTTCTATTTTCGGACTGTAGAAGATCATTTCCCAATTCATTTGTGATTAGTATGAAAATTCACTTCACAGGGTTGGTTTCGATGATATAAGGAGTGTTCTTACAAAGTTTCAAGATCAAACATCAAGTTTTGAGTGGTTTTTGGATTAAAAATTCGAAATTAAGGCTGAGATCTAAAGAATTCGCTACATTCATGAAGAACTCGCAAGAAGAACTCGCAGAGTGAAAGAATTCGCAGAAGACATATTTCTATAATTCTTATGGAAAGAATTCGCAAAGTAAAGGATTTCGCAGAATGAAGAATTCGCATTCTTGAAGAAGAAAAATGGCTAAGTGAAGGATTTGCAGAAGTGTTCTATACGAAAAGTTCAGATTTCGTATCTGTGAGAGACACGAATTCTGAAGAATTCGCATCTGTGTCTGTTACGAATTCAAAGAACTCGCATAAGCCTTATTGCGAAAAGTGAAGAACTCGCACAAGCCATCTTGAGAAAAGTTCAAAATTCGTATCCTTTCCTATATCCTTTTACGAATTCTTGCCTTACGAATTTTATTCTAAGTGTGGTTTACGAATTCTTACCATGAAAATTTTGTTCTGTGTGTGCATTACGAATTCTTGCATTGCGAATTGTACCTTGTGTGTGGCTTACGAATTCTAGTCTTAAATTTCATTTCAATTGATTTTTCAGTGTTCTCACGTTGAATTTTACTGTTTTTCTTATAAAAGATCATTCCAAGCATAACTGTTCATAAATTTTAATCATGCCTTATACTGATGAGAAAGTAAATCTTTGTCTTACTAACAGGGAATGTGCATTATCATACATACCGGAGATTCCAAAGATTGAAGATGAGAATGAAAAGCTCAAGAGTCAAAATTCAAAGCTCAAAACAGAGATTGATACTCTGAATGTCAAACTAAAAAAAGTTGAATCACAAGTGTCAACTTATGAGTCAAAGGGAAAAGAATGGATAAAGAAAGTTGATGAAAGATTCAAGAAAGAGAAAGTTGAACTGGAGAAAACCTTTAATCTGAAATTGTATGAACTTTCAAGGAAAGCTGAATCTGAGAAGAAAGAGTTAGAAATCAGATGTGCAAAACTTTTAAAACAAGATTCTGATTTTGAAAAGATAGTCATTACTGAAAGAAATATCTTTGACAAAGAAAGAAAGAATTCTGAAAAGAAAAATACTTTACTTTTCAAAGAAATTTATGATAAAAATCAAAACTTGGAGAAAGATTTTGAAGCTGAAAGAAAACATTTTGAATCTGTAATTTCTGAACTTTCTGACAAATTAGCTGTCTTGTCATCAGATATACAAAAGGGACAGAAGAATAAATCTGAAATGCGAAGCAAATTTGACAAGCTTTGTAATGAAAAATCCAAGTTGAATGACAAGATCAGTCAACTTGAGAAAGCTAATACTTATTTATCTGACAAATTAACATCTGAAACACCTCTTTTATCTTCTTATGATGGTGATGCATGTGAGTCAATGTGTTCTTTTCACTCAGTAGATAGCTTGTATCAGAAAATGGTTTTCAAGAAACAAAATGTTATATCTGAAATTTTGAAACCAAATCAGATTAAACCTTCTAGTCAATTTTATGTCAAATCTGTTGATAGATATGCTTATGGATTAAATGCTTCCAAGAAAAAGAAGATGATTTGGGTTGTTAAAGGTTCTCCTGAATCAGTCAAGTATCAGAAATTATCTGCAGAAGCTGAATTGAAGAAAAAGAACAGAGCACATAAAGGTAAATTATTTGCACCTGATGTTATCAAGTCAAATTAGCATCTGATCAGGTTTGCAAAAAGAAAACTTTATGTTCATACTGTTGTAGTAATGATTTTGTTCATAAAGCTCATATTTATAAATGGTATTTTTCAAAAAGGAAGTTTACTGATACTGCTTATCACAGAGGTGGAAACCATTCACTGAAGGTTTCACATACTAACCAGAATGGACCTAAACTTATCTGAATCAAGCACACATACTCATTATCAGAGTAATAAACAAGAATGAATCATAGAAGAATGAATGATAGAAAAGTCATATGATTCATTGAGAGGAAAGATGACGACTACACAATGATTAGACAAAGATTGAAATTGTAGCTTAACCTACAAGGTAAAAACAAGAGACTATATATAGGGTCAACAACCTTGACACGTACACAAGCCTAAACTTAAAAAAAAATACTAACAAAACATAATAAGGGACTAACTATTACAACTTGATTAAACTTGTATCTAACAATCTCCCCCTTTTAATCAACGTTGTTGTCTTCATCGATTCCACCGTCTGAAACTGGTTCTCCTCATCCCTAGATAGCTTTCAAATCTCCTCAAGCAATCTCTGAATTTGATTCTTTCTTTAATAGCATTAATCATTTTCTCCATTACAAACGAATCCATTGTGGGTATGAACTCACCTTTTTCACGTCTCACCTTCTCTGAGTGTTTGAGTTTATCTTCAAGCTCTTTCAAAACCATCTTCAAAGTTCCATCAGAAAACTTAGCAACCTCACTGGCTCGCATGTACTGCTTCTTATGAGTATTTGTATTCACATACATAACGCCGAACTCAGGAGTTAGAACTGGTTTGAAAAGCGGTATGTCCTCCATCAGATAGTGATTAAAGTTAGGAGCAGTTAGGTTTATGCTATTCTGGTTGGTCTCTGCCCCCAACTGGAAATCAAGAACATACACGTTGTTGATATGACGCTTCATGTACTTCCTTACAGCATCCAGTGCAAAGACTATTGCTCTAGGTCTGATCGTTCTTCTCCTGAAGTCATGATATATGAACTCTATAATAGCTACATTCAGATTTTCAAAGTTTGCTTCGCCGAACGTTGACATTTCTAGATTTCTCCTTTGAACATCGAATTCCGGATACCAGACATCAAAGTACTGGTTCATCCTGCCTTCCATGATCTGCAGAATTCCTGGTCTTTGAACATAACCCTTCGTTCTTGAAACGTTTTTGATGAACTTCAGATAGTTCCTTTGATAGGCCAGTGATTGATCAATGGTATCATACGTCTTGCACGCGTCAATCTTTACTTGTTCTTTGACGAATATTCTGATGGATTCTTCTAGAAACGACACTCTGAGAGATTTTCGGATATGCTTGATGAGTTCGAGAGGTGCATCTTTTCCATCATATCCTGTAAACGGAGTAGATCTAACTTTGACAGAAGCAGAAGGATCTTCTTGAATGTCCTGATGTTTCTTTGCAAGATTTTCCGCTTCCATAGGAGTTACAAATACTGGCTTTGGATGCTCAGCACAACTTAAGATTCTTGGGCTGTCAGGGTTTCTGATGTAAGGTAGAGCTTCAGGATCAACTCTTTCCTTTTCAGCTCTCTCTTTCTCTTCTCTCTTCTTAGCTTCCTTCTTTCGTCTTGTCTCTTCTTTCTCCATCTTCTTTCTTTCTCTTCTCATAGCTCTCCTTAACTTTTGGATATCAATAACTATCGGAGTTGTGGGATCTGAAACATCTCTTTTCAATACCCCTTCAATTGATTCTTCAAAAGGTAATGCAACGTTCTAAGCAGATGGAGTTGACGCTTCACCAGGATATGGGAAAACACAATGTCTGTCCGGAGAAACCAGTGGGATAGCAGTGGGTATATATGGCTCATCTACTTAAGAAGCCACATGTACTCGTTCGGGTTCATCTTTTTCAGCTTCTTCTTCCTGATCATCTTTATCAAAATCAACACCGAAGATATCTTCAAGTACACTTTCACCATGAACACTACCCGAAACTTCTGTGTCTGCAACATATTTGACATATTCCTCAACATTTACTGTATCCTCAGTTTGAGCAACATCTTGAAGTTCAAAGTCTATTATCCTTTCTCCTTCCTCTTTTAGTTTCCAGAAAAGCTCATACTTTGCTATGGCTTGCTCATTCGTATCCAGCTCATCAACATCTATAGCATTGTATGCTGATATGCCCATTGCTTCCATCACTTCTTCACATGTAGTTGTCTTAGGCCTTTTAACCCTTGACTCATCATTTGCAACATATAGAACTAAGCTCTTTGAAGGTCTATGCTCCAACATCTCTTCAACCTTTTCTCCTTGACTAGTACTTGTGCTTCTCTTTTCTGGGACTGTACGGATTGGCACTGCACTTTCTACTATCACCAGCTGTCTTCCGGCCAACAGATCTCCTTGTGTCTCCCCCTCATGATCATGATCATGATCATGGTCATGCCAGTGATGTGAGCAACAGCCTGAGTTTGGCATGAAAGTTGAAATGCTTGGTTTAGTAAAGTGAATGCTTTGAGAACATTTGCATCTGAGGGTTGCTGTGGTTGTTGTTGTTGTTGTTGTTGTTGTAGATGATGTGAATGCAATAGTGTGAACAAGTCAGCATCCTGTTGATTTTATGGATCTTGAGACAATAGTTTTGCAAGAAGCAAAGACTTAAGCTCATCAATGGAAAAATCTGAGGTAGATTGTGTGGCTGATGGAGTGGGTGTACCTGGTGCTCTCCTTTCTGGGTCAGGTTCAACAACTTGCTTCCCCTTTAATAATCGTTTAATGTCACCCAGTTCTTTTTCGATCTTGTCATATTTCTCCGACCACTTGTTTTCAACAGCCTTTATGGCGCCGTCGAAATATTACCTTAACATAAAGTCATGTGAACTAACACCGGGATCACATAGATTACCCGTTTGCACGACTGCAGATGAATCTACAGTGTGGCCTGTGTTCACAGCTGGCATGGTGTTAGCTGTGACAGGATTTCCATCCGGTCCTCGTAGTCCGGATTGCAGATCTACTCTGGATGTTCCGCTCGGGTCACGAAGACGACCGAGATCAAGTCCTGCAAATAGTGTCCTATCGACTAAAATAGGCTATATACGTTGTGCACTGAAAGGAAGCGAGATCTAGGGCAACTGATCTCTGTTTCAATATCAGATGTCTCCGAGTGAGACATTGATAGAAGTTGTGCTTGATCCCCATGTGAAGATGAAACTATTTCCTGTCTAGAGGAAGTAGAGTAGATAGCTTGGGTGTGCAATTGCATGAGTGATCGGCTCATGTCTATATCTTCCGGCAACAAATGCACAGAAGTCTATGATGTGGTTGATCTTCTGGTGTAGTGGGTTGTGGGTCTCTCTCTCTCTTCATTTTCTTTTCTTGCCTTTTCTCTCACAGACTCACTTACATCTTCGACTATATCTCCCTCATGTCTCCTTATAACACCAATATCACTTGTAATGACTGCAGCATGGGAATCAACTTCCATAACAATCTCAGCTCCACCATGATGTTTTTCATCATCATCAGATGTATCATTTCCATCATCATCTTCTCGTGTTGCAGAGTGTGTCCTTTCAGAGTTAGAGCTTTCACTGTCCAAGTCAACATTTTCTGTCACTTGGTCAGGTGAGCTAGCAACAGAGTGTATCTCTTCTGTTGCATGTAGTTCTTCTTGTTGTGTCTCTATGGCATAATGTTCAGGCTGATCCGAGGCATATTCAGAGCGTTGACCTTCACTGACTTCAGGTGTCACATGAGGTGGGGCAATAACCCGTGACCCTGATGTCTCCAGTCTAGGTCTCCTACCCCCTCCAGTTCCCCTCTCGGTGTTTTTCAACTTCTCTCCCCGTACCCTAACTCCCTGAGTTTCAGGTACCCTCATAGACACCGCTCTCCTAGGGATTGAACCTTGCGCAGGTACAGCCGGTTCTGGCTGTGCCATAGATTATCTATACTCTATTAAGCACTCAGCCTCTGGATCAACATATATCAGAGTAGACCTTCCGGATTGGCATAGAGTATTTGAACTGCTTCTTTTGACGCACTAGAAATTTCATTTCATGCACTTCAGCAAGTTCGTGTGAGCTTCGCCTGGGAATCCACTTGTTTCCTCTTAGTACACTTCTAACCAAGAGTGTCATAAACCTCTGATACGGCAAGTAAGTGAGGACTTTGACAACATTCTTCTTGGCAACAATCTTCTCAAGTAGCTCAGTCCAAAAGACGATGGCATAATCTATGTACAAATCATGCACTATAGAGTAAAAGAGCTTCAGTATATGACTGCTTGCGTTGTTAGTTCCGTATGATTTTGCTGTCAAGCACCTATTTATGACGGAGAATAGTGCATAGTAAAAGGGTGGCAAATTGTTCTTTTTGAATTGGCTGACTCTGTCAAGGTCACTAACATAGCCCATTTCCCTAATACCAGCAAGTGCAACTTCCTCAGTAGGTAGTTCATCAAAAGCAGTTATGCCTTCCCTGAAATTTGTTTCAGGTAGTTGAAGGGATCGTCGGAATAGCTGAAGGTCAATGTTGGCAGAGAAGAAGTCAATCTTGACTTGAAGAACTGGACACCTGATCTGTCCAACAGTAATATGTGAAAGCTGGATGGTCTTCCAAGTTTGTTGCACGTAGATTTCCGACACTTATGCACTCTCTGATAGTGCTCTGTTCAGAGGGTGGTTCTGAAGGATTAGATTCACCAAAGGATCTATGTTCAGCTGGAACTCAAACTTGTGATTGTTTGGAGTTTGAGCCATGTATTTAGATTGAGGTATCAGCAGCATGTCAGTATTGACATTCGGAGGTGGAATATCTGCTGTCCTCTGTGAAGGGATTAAATGCTCTTGCTCAGCTTCATGAATGGAGTTTTCATCCATCTGAACATTCTGTGAATCACTGTCAGCCATTTGATCTAATCAAAATCCAGTCGAGGTACCCTGCATCAGACAAATAAAACAACAATCATGAACAATTAAAGATTTTAATCAATGTAATAACCTTTTGAAATCGAGAGGAAGGAATCAAAGAGAGATTTCTTGAGAGAGTTCGTGAGCAAAAAGGGTTTTAGAGGTTTAAGAGCTTTCGCGAGACTAATCTGAGATAAGTGAGAAAATAAATGGCTAGGTGTCCTATATATACTCAAAGAGAGTTGGGACACGTGGCCAAGAGTGATTTGATCTCAGATTTCGCAAGCAAAGAAACTAAGCAAGAGAATTCGCAAGGCATGAGATATGGAATTCGCAAGCAACATAGCTACGAATTTTGTAGCTTTCGCAGGCAAAAGGACTGCGAATCCTCTAGAATTCGTAGGCACTACATCTGCAAATTCCCAACTTTCGCAGACAACTAGCTCATGAATTCTTCAAATTTCGCAAGAGTATACTCTGCGAAACTTGAGGCTTTCTCAAGCTAGTGTGTTACGAATCTTATACTTAGCCAAGTTTCCCTCCTTCCAAAAACATTCTAAATAGGGAAACTTGCTATTTTGGGAAACTTTTCACAAAATGTACCAAAAGTGGAAATTTTCTAATTAAAGAAACCTCCCAAAAATGGCATTTTTATCAATTTTAATTCTGAATTGATTTACTCACACCCCCACTTACAACACCTCCTTGCTCCCCTTTGATGTAGTAGTGTAGTTTTCCTTGAACTCATCAGATACTCCCCTTGATCTAATCTTTGGTTGATCTTTCTTATGTTCTTATTGAATGAAATTGCTTCATGCAGCTCCCCCTTGACATGTGATGGATCTCTTGACAAGGTTTGTACAAATATGCTCTCCCTTCATATCTGTATTTCAGATGATCACCAACTTTTGACTGTTGTGTTTGAGTTCTAAGTTGTGGTACTTAGAAGTCATTGCTTTGACATTTAAGAAAGAGTCCTGATCTGTAGTGATCAGAAGTCATCATTTCCTCATTCCTTCATGACTAGAACATCTTCCATCTTCACTTTTCCTTTTTCAATCTGCACCACAGGTTTAGGTTTTGGTACCCATATAAACTTGGGTCCAAGTTTGTCAGTGTTTGAGAATTTCTTAGAGTGATTCTCATACCTGTGATAAGCACTGTGATGATAAGATCTATTATATACTTGAGCTTTGTGGATGAACTTATTAGTGTAACAGTAAGAACAACATAATTTCCTTTTTGCTATCTTGATCAAATGTGTAGTTGAGTGAGTGAAGTCAGGGGCAAAGGATTTACTTCTTGAAGCTCTTTTCTTTTTCTTCTGATTAGCTCTGTGAAGCTTTGCTGCCTCTGGAGAACCTTTAACAACCCAGACCATGTGTTCTTTCCTTAGAGACTGAGTTGGAAATTTTTGAAAATGATTAGCATTCTTATTAACTGATTTCACATAGGAGGATTTTGGAGTCTTAATCCGTTCTGATTCAGAAGCTTTGGACTTCACATCTTGTTTTCTAAAAATCATTTTCTGAAACATACTTGATACTGTTTGAAAAGAACACACTGATTCAGCACAATCATCATCATAAGAAGATGAGTTGGATGCATCAGTGGTTATCTTGTGAGACAAGTCAGTATTATCAATCTGAAGTTGTTGAATTGTATCACACAACTTGGATTTCTCATTGCAGAGTTTATCAAACTTGCTCTGAATTCCAGATTTACTCCTTTTCTCCTTCATGATCTCAGTAGATAAGTTTGCCAATTTGCTTGTAAGCTTAGAGATTTCTTTTTCAAAAACCTTTCTCTCTTCTTCAAAATCTTTTCCCAAAGTCTGGTTTTTATCTGAAATTTCTTTGAAAAAATTAATATTTTTGCTTTTAAAATCTTTTCTCTCATCATCAAAGGACTTCCTTTCAGAAATGATGAGTTGTTCAAAGTCAGAAACTTGTTTTAAAAGATTTGAGACTTTAATCTCCAGTTGCTGCTTCTCAGACTCAGACTTCTTGGACATCTCATACAGTCTATGGTTGAAGGTCTTTTCCAGTTCAGCAATTTCTTTGTTCTTTCTGTCATCCACTTTCTTAAGTCATTCATGACCTTTGTCTTGATACCTCTTCACTTGAACTTCAGCTTTTGTCAATTTGACATTTAATGCATCCATATCATCTCTCTGTTTCTTGTTTTGACATCTGAGAGTTTCGAGTTCAGCTTCTATCTTGGGTATCTCAGGCATGTAGGATAGAGCACAAACTCTTGGACTGAGCACTGTATTTCCCTTATCATGTGTATAAGGCATTTTTCCTGTGTATCTAAAATATGTTCTTGAATTGATCTTTGATCAGAAAATCAGATATTAAGCACAAAAAGTCAACAAGTATGCAAAAATGTGAGAAATAGAGCAAGAATTCGCAAATAGTAGGCAAGGATACTATAAGTATACAACTTTCGCAGATCAAAGAAGTTTATATCAGGATTCTCAAGGGCTTGAGTTGAGAAAGTTGTGGAATTCGCAAGGTAGAGGTCTGCGAATTCTGTAACTTTCGTAGGCTATACTTTGAGAATTCTTGAGAATTCGTAAGTAGCTATTCTGCGAAACCTTCAACTTTCGCAAATGCCCATTATGTGAAGCTTGTCCTTGTGATTTCTGAATCCTGCGAGATTTGAAGACTTTCCGAGAATAGCTTGTTTCGAACTTTAACATCAGTTTTTTTTACCAGATCCATGGCAAAAGCTGTTCAATCAACACCAAAATTTGACACTATGCTTAACAATCGATCGTGAACAGACCCCAATCACTGTTCTTTCAAAAATCTTAACATATCTGACTTTTCGAATCTAGACAGGTTACATACGACTAAGTCTAAAAATTCAAAGACAAATTAAATAGACCATTCAAATGTGTGTAAACCTATTTCTGATTAATATGAAATATGTTCATAATCATCATACGCATCTATTGAGCCCAAGATTGCATTTAAACAACCTTTAAATCTCAAAAACACTAATGAAACAGTGACTTTTTAGAAAATGGAAAACTGGGATCGATTTCTGCAAAGATCAAATGATTCTGATTTCTGATGTAGCTCTGATACCAATTGTTGTTCCAGAATCAAGCACACATAATCATTATCAGAGTAATAAACAAGAATGAATCATAGAAGAATGGATGACAGAAAAGTCATATGATTCATTGAGAGGAAAGATGATGGCTACACAATGATTAGACAAAGATTGAAATTGTAGCTTAACCTAAAAGGTAAAAACAAGAGACTATATATAGGGTCAACAACCATGATACCTACACAAGCCTAAACTTAACCAAAATACTAACAAAACATAATAAGGTACTAACTATTACAACTTGATTAAACTTGTATCTAACAGGTACCAAAACCTATTCAACATGTGATGCAGGATACTCCAATCAAGAAGGAGTAAGCAGAACTATGGCTTCTAAACACAACAATTTAGGACCCAATATTCAATGTTCAGAACTATGACTTCTAGACACAGCAGTCTAGGACTCAAACTTCAATGTCAAGATACTGTTGATCTTGATTGTCAAATCATTCCAGGGAGTTTAGATTACATGTCATATTTTGTATAATGAGAGAATGAAATGTTTGTGAGAATATGAAATATTCTTAATTGTCAAATTTTTATCTGGATGCAGATATGAAGGAGAATATCTGTACAAGCCGTTCAAAAGGTCCACATAATGCTAAGGGGGATCCCAATAGCAAAATCAGACAGACAAATATATCAAAAGCCAAGGAACAGAAGGAACAGACATCAAGTCAAGGGGGATCTTAATGGTAAAATCTACAAAGGGTTGTAAGTGTCCTGAGTGTGTAAAAATTGTTTTTGGAATTAAAATTAAATGAATATGTCATTTTTGGAAAGTTTCCATTTATGGAAAGTTTCTATTTTTGGCAAGTTTTGTGAAAGAGTTTCCAAAATTAGCAAGTTTCCTCATTTAGAATGTTTTTAAAAAAAAGTTGGAAATTTGGCTAAGTCAGGAATTCGCATACCTCACACATGCGAAATCTGAGGAATTCGCAGATGTGAGAGATATGAATTCTTGAGAATTCGCAGATGTGAGTGTCACGAATTCTAACAATTCGCATCAGTGCTTCTTGCGAAATGTGAGGAATTCACAACATACATCGTTACGAATTCTTGGAAATCCTTGCACAGAATTCGCAGAATCGTTCTTTGCGAATTCTCACACACTTTGTCTTAATTTTTTTTCTAAGACAATTTACTTCAGTGTCATTTGCGAAAAGTTGGTGGTCCAATCATATCGTGCCACGTGTCTTATCATTCTTGAGTATATATAGAGTTTGTCTCTGAGAAATCATCACTTTTCGCATTTCAATTGTCTTACGAACTTCTTTCAGAGCACGAATTCTCTAAAACCTAGACTATGATTTCTCGTCTTCATCATCTGATTTCTTTGATTCATCGTTCCAAAAGGTGGTTTATTGTTTGATTATGATTTTTTTGTTCATATTGTATCGACTTTGTGTTTGATTTTATTGCAGGGAAACCCTAACTAGACTTAGAATAGGATTTTTGTCGATTCATGGACTGATACATCAAGAACTCGTGAACTCATCTATAATTTTCTTCTTACAATCTTGATTCTTGATAATTGTTTAGTATATATTCGATTCACATGGATGTTTCTGGACTTAAATCGAACACAAGTCTTATATAATTTTAGACCTAAAATCATAAATTTGTGGGATTGATTCAAAACTGACTTTTCGACTTTCTTATCATGTTGATCAGGAAATTCGATGATTGAAAGTTATTAATTGTTGGTTTTAATTGCTTAAAATCAGTTTACACTTTAAATCAATCCTAACAAAACAAGTTTATTGGGATAAAATTAATGTTTTGAAATTTTTGAATCTGGGTTTGCATTCAAAGGTCTGGAGATGTTCTTGAGAAAAGGATGAACACTTAACAATTTTTCAAAATTTATGAGTTTTGCGAAATCTTGATCTACAGTTTCCATTACGAATTCTGGATTTCATATTTCTGCTACGTATAGAATTCGTGAAATGGTTCTCTGTGATAAATCGTTGCCTCACTGCTAAGAATTTTGGATCAGATAATGCCAGTAGTCATATTCTGAAATTGTTCTATTAAGTGGTTCATGATTTGCATATTGACTATGCTCAGATTTTCTGGACTGAACTATATGAGAAAGTGGTAGCCAAGAAGTCTGCTAAAGCACCGAACTATATTGCTTATCAAAGATTCATGACACTTATAGTCCGATGCATGTTGAGGAGTAACAGAAACATACCAACCAGAATCAATCATCCTCATGCTCCTGTTAGTGAAATGAGATACTTGATGAAACAGAAGAAAGTGTTTTCGTTCAGTATGCCTGTGCCTGAAGCACTTCTATATTATGCAGATCAAGAGTGTGAGAGTGTGACAGCCTATAAAGAGTCTATGGGAAGACCAGAACCGGTCATCACTACCCCAGGCTCAACCCATAGGAGAGTGGAGTCTGTGAGGATTTTTGCAACCGAGGGGGTTCAGAAACGGGGTGCGAAGAGGAAAAATTCCGAGAGGGGTTCTAGTGGGGGTCAGAGAAAGAGACTGGAGACATCAGGGTCACGAGTTGTTACCCCACGTATAGCGACACCGGTTGTCAATGAAGGTATTGAATCTGAAAAAGATCTGAATCTTGCATCTGAAGGTGAGGCAGTTAATGAAAGTGAATCAAGTGACATTCCTTCTGCTACCAGTTCAAAAGATGATGATGATGAAATTGAATCAAAGTCTGTTGATGGTTCAGATGATAATGATAATGACAATGATAATGCTCAAGGTGATGTTGCTGCTAATGATTCAAAGACTGTTGATATTGAAGTTGTTGAAGTTGCTGATGATGATGAATCTGCTGAGTTTATTGAGACTCAAGATGATTTACTTGCTTATGAAGATGTTTTTGAACCATTTCATGGTACTGCAGCCATGGAAGTGGAAGAACAACGTCGTGTTGATTCTATCTTAGATCCAGTTGTTGGAGAAATAAGGGGAAATGAGGGAGATAAAGTTGAAAATGTTGAGAAAGAGAGTGAAAGGAAAGAAAAAGAATATGGTGAGAGTGAGCGAGTGTATACCCGAACCTACTTATCCAAAAGGACAACCACATCAAGTGCTCCATCACATGTGTTGCGTACAAATGCACAAGACATAAGTAGTCCACTTTTGCACTTGCACACCCATGTCACCCACTCTATTTCTTCTAAACAAGAAATAGTTTCAGTTTCTCACAGGGATATAGAACAACGTCTACCGGTTTCTCATTTGTAGATTCTAGGTATTGAAAATAGAGAACACCTGCCCCGATTCTCAGCTTCTTTTTGTTCATAATCGAGTCTAGTGCCCTTTGAATTACCTATTGTTATTCCTAGGTCACATTTTCTTTCTGCTACCATCGGAAGTCTTAGTGACCCGATCAGAACAACCGTAGTATCTCTGCAATCCGGAATACAAGGATCGGTTGGAAGTCCTGTCATCGATACGTCTTTGCCACCGATGAACACATGTCATGCAATTGATTCGTCAGTTGTCATGAAAACGGTTAATCTATGTGATACCGGAGTTAGTCACCCTAACTTTGTGTCAAAGGAATTATTCGATGGCGCCTTAAAGGCTGTTGAAAGCATAATTATGGAGAAGGTGGAGAAAGAGGTTGGAGATCTGAAAAGGCTGTTGAAAGGAAAAGATCCAATTGTTGAGGCTGAACCTGAAATTCCAAGTCAGAAAATGCCAAACACTAACCCTGCTGATTTATCCGTTGATGAGCTTAAGTCCTTGTTGTTAGCCAAATTGTTATCTCAAGCTCCAGATTCTCAGCATGATGCAAATCTTATTACCTTTTTGCAATCCCACCATCAAAATCAACCTCCAAAATCTGTAAACCCAACAGATTTGTTTAGTGCCACAGAGTTTCGTTCTTTTAAAACTGATGTCATGTTTGCTCTATCTGATCTAAAACAGGTAGTTCAAACTTCTTGCAAAGCCCAGGCAGCTGTTTCAACAAGAGAGCATGATCATGATCCCGATAATGATCATGAGGGGGAGATAAGAGGGAAACAGACTGCTGGAAGCTCTGGAGGTGATGTGTTGATGGAAACTAGAGCTGAATCTGATGAAGGTGGTGATGGACGATCTGATGATGTTGAAAAGTTAAGGCAGAATCAGTTGCAGTTGGTGTTGTATGTGAAGGAAAGTGTTGAACCTAGGGTTGAAAAGCCTAAGGTTGCAACAATGCAAGAGATTATGGAGTTTACAGGAGTGTCTAAACCTGTTGTCATTGTTCTTGATGATAATACTCTTGACCAGGTGCATGCCAAGTATGATTTGTACTGGAAGATAGAGGTGGAAGATCAGAAAGATATTTGCATTGATCTTGATTCAGATGACAATGAAGGAGAATGTATATATGATATTGTTAACAGATCTGAAGAGATTCCAGTTGATGAAGCAAGTGTGTTGGATAACTTGTTTGAAGACAGAGACTTAGATGCTCTTAATGTCATGTTTGAGCAGAGTACTCCTGAGGGACTTCATTTTAAGTCTTGTGCATGAGAAGATGTCAGAGCCTTTAGTTGCTCAGACTATTCCATCATTTCATGAATTGTCTTCTATTCCTATTGTATCCGAAACTTCTGAGACTGAGCATAATGATAATCTAGAGACTGGTACAGCTGCTAATGTTCAAGTTCAAGAAGAGTTGCCATATCAGAAAAAGCCTGATAGTCCTTTAGTTCAGAAAAAGTTTGAGAAAGATCCTCCTATTGACCCAAAATTCCCAGATGAAAAAGGAACTCCTGGTGATAAAGCTTAAAGTTCTATTCCTTGTACTGGATATGATGAAGAAGGAATGTCCTCTAAAGATATTAAAAGGATTAGACGTATGTTACGTGTTCCACATTTGGAGGATGGAGTTAAAATCTTTGTTAGCTACATCAGAAATTTGGATGAAGCTCAACTTTTTGGAATTCAAGATAAATCTCCTAAGTATCAGAGAGATTATATTCGGATGCTACAGGTTAAGGGGAGAAAAAGAAAAGATGTCAAAATCAAGTATGAAATTCTGGAGGTTGTTAAAGTTACCTTGATGAACTTCGGGAAAATCTGCTATCCCGAATTCACTGTGCAGAGAAAGAATTTAAAAGTGTACTCATTCACTGAAGCTGACTTTGCCAATCTTTGTTTCAGTGATATTGAGTTCATTTATCATGATTTCAGGAACCGAACTATCAGACATCCAGAGATTGTTTTTGGTTTGGATACTGTTAAGAGATTTATTCGGAGACATATCTATCACACTTATCTTCATGACTTCCAGCTAGGTATTGAGACAAATCAGAACAGAGTTAATATTCTGAAGCCTGACTTTACACATCCTTTGCTTGAAGAGACACCTCTCTACACAGTGCTGAGGCAGCCAGAACTTGGTGTTGTGTATGAGAATGAATTCAAAAAGGAGAAGAGATTTATGAGAGCAGCTGAAATTCATAAGTTCTCTGATGGTACTCTTGAATATGTGCTACAAAAGTTGGAAGACTTGCATGAGGAAAGTGAGAAGAAGAGGTTATCTGAAAATGATCATTGGCGTAGGTTGGACAGAATCTGGACTGAGAATGTGATTGATTCTATCAAGGAAAGATTAAGATTTAGGCAGGCCATAAGAAGGTTTGAAGGATACATGGGAATGATAAAAACAAGCATGAGGAGATGGACTGGTTAAAGGAAATCTAATTGATCAAAAAGGGGGAGATTGTTAGACCAAGTGTTTTGAGTGAATTAGATAGGTTTGCTTTGTTTTGTGTTGTTGACTTTGTATGAGGTCAAGGCTTGTTTGACCCATATATAAGTCTTTGTTTTCTTTATGTTTGTAAGTCTTGTAAGCTTGTAATTGTAATTCTTGTAAGCATATGACTTTGAGACAAATGACAAACACATTTTCTTTCTCATCATTGATTCTTGATTGTTATATCTTTGTGCATGATTTGTTTATGATTGCTTGATTTCTGGGATCACACAAATCTACTACAACCTAATACAAGATTGTTCAAAAAACATATACGAACACAATGAAACCAATTAGACTTGCAAAAACTCAGAAAAAGTCAAAAATTGATCTATGACTCAAAACACAGTGCCGAAAACCATATTTTCTTGATTTCACTTGAATTCTGCTATGATACCAATTATTATATCCCAATTAACAAATTCTAATTCACAAAGATTAACAAGATGACAAGAATTCAGATTAACAAACAACCTGTTTCAATTCCAATTCACAATATTTCGTATACAAGTTCTCTGTCTCAAACTTTCCCTGTCTACAAACTCAATTCGTACGTACAATGACTTCTAACAAGCAACTACTACTTCTAGTCATATGTCTATTAAGAGACACACGCTTACAACACAAGTAGAAACAAAATACAATTTACAAGGCTTTGACTTTGACTTTATTACAAAGGGACTTTGACTTTGCTTTGAGAGTTGACTTTAAGTCTTCTGTCTTCATGATCTTGTATCCAACAAATATATTCTCTAACAATGTTTATGTTTGTTCATATAAACATCTATCAAGTTCTTTGATACCCTAACCATTTCATGTCCATATTCATGATATTTGATCTGATTGATACATTGTCAGATTCTCAAAACAATTCTATTGATTTCATTTCATTCATTCAATTTCCTTGTTTTGAGAGATCTTCAAAGTTTAAATGCTCAAATTACATTTATATTTTTTTATGAGAATACATTTGGACAATGTTATCATATGTTTTTCTTTATTTGTTCAAACTAAACTATTAAACATCACATCTTTTTAGGATATATTTTCATGGGATCACTGTGAGAGATTAAACAGAACGTCCATGGATTGACGTTAACCTCTGTTTCCTACCCCGGAAGTTATCCTAGAGTGATTGAGGGGTGAGGGGTCTTAAATCAAAGAGTGAGGGAGATAACTCATCCGGTTAAGTTTTTCTCAATGTGCTGATTGTGAGGTCCATTGGGATCAAGATTGGTTTGATTTGATAAAGAACAAGGAATCATAGGGATAGAAATCAGTAGATTATTGAAAGCAATAAAACTAAACTACTATAGAGCAATTTCAATCATGCGACTACATTGATAATGAAAGTTAAACCTAAAAGCTATTACATGATTTCTATTTATACCCCATACTCCCTTGTACACAATAAAGCCCAAACCCAATACAAGGCCCATTACAATTAATGTAGATTACTTTGTAAAACTTCTAAATAGAACATAAAAAAGGTTCTAACACTGAGCGGAAAAATGGAAAAGAGAGTTTGGTTAGATGTGAGAACAATGATAAAAAGAAAGAGGGTGTGAGAACAGAGTTAAAAGAATATAAGAACTCTACACCAACTACTTTCTGAGTCGGGCAGCCACATTACTATTGGTTCACATTCTTTGGTGACCATCATTGAAACAGGCAATAGCCTATGTGAATTCTTGCATTAACCCCCCCAACAATTCGTTTATTTCTCGACAAAGAAATGCTTCATTTTTCTTTGGGGACGCAACATATCTGCTATCTAGTCTTCATTCGGAAGATTAAGATATTGAAAAGAAGGAAAGTTGACCCACCTTCGACCTTCAATCATGCACATTGAGTCTGTGTAATACTTGTTGCTGTCTCAACGGTTTACACTTTTTGAGCCTGAAAAAGCTTAAGTAGCTTCAATCATTTCATAAAGTTGCACGTACATAAAAGGAATAAGTTTTCTTATCATAACATTCATAGAAGAGTGGCTCTATGCTACTTACAAGCATATTAACTGTATCATTTGTTGATTCAGGGTTACAATTCTTATTTTGTCTGAATTTGAAAAGATCCGGATGAATACATTTTAGGAATTGACGGGTACTCATATCAAAAGGGTCGCGATTGTTATTTTATCATAAAGGGGAAGATTAATATTCAAAGACAATGATCCCTTGAAAAAGTTTTGATGATTTTGCTGCTCACAACTCACTAAAAAGGGGGAGATAATTTGAATATTTTCAAGTCAGATGAATGTTTTGAAAGTTATTTCAAGAGATATTATGGAAAAGAGTTGAACTCATCAAAAAGGGAGAGTTTCAAAAGAATTTTGAAGAAAAATAGGAGATACAGAACTGTGAAAAGAATTGTAAAGGTCAAGAAAATGTTCCGAGATGATTTGAGAAAGTTCATTTTTTCAAAGACTGATCAGAGACCAAAGATTGGAGAGTTTGGTTAGATGTGAGCACAATGATAAAAAAGAAAGAGAGTGTGAGAACAGAGTTAAAAGAATATAACAACTCTACACCAACTACTTTCTGAGTCGGGCAACCACATTACTGTTGGTTCACATTCTTTGGTGACCATCATTGAAACAAGCACTAGCCTATGTGAATTTTTGCATTAACCCCACCAACAACTCGTTTATTTCTCGACAAAGAAATGCTTCATTTTTCTTTGGGGACGCAACATATCTGCTATCTAGTCTTCATTCAGAAGATTTAGATATTGAAAGGAAGGAAAGTTGCCCCACCTTCGACCTTCAATCATGCACATTGAGTCTGTGTAATATTTGTTGCTGTCTCAACGGTTTACACTTTTTGAGCCTGAAAAAAGCTTAAGTAGCTTCAATCATTTCTTAAAGTTGCACGTACATAAAAGGAATAAGTTTTCTTATCATAACATTCATAGAAAAGTGGCTCTATGCTACTTACAAGCATATTAACTGTATCATTTGTTGATTCAGGGTTACAATTCTTATTTTGTCTAAATTTGAAAAGATCCGGATGAATACATTTTAGGAATTGACGGATACTCATATCAAAAGGGTGGAGATTGTTATTTTATCATAAAGGGGAAGATTAATATTCAAAGACAATGATCCCTTGAAAAAGTTTTGATGATTTTGCTGCTCACAATTCACTAAAAAGGGGGAGATAATTTGAATATTTTCAAGTCAGATGAATGTTTTGAAAGTTATTTCAAGAGATATTATGGAAAAGAGCTGAACTCATCAAAAAGGGAGAGTTTCAAAAGAATTTTGAAGAAAAATAGGAGATACAGAACTGTGAAAAGAATTGTAAAGGTCAAGAAAATGTTCCGAGATGATTGAGAAAGTTCCTTTTTTCAAAGACTGATCAGAGACCAAAGATTGGAGATACAAGCTATCCAAAGATCCTTCAAAACTGTTGTGTTCAAAGAAGTTCAAGGTTTCAAAGATTTCATGTTCAAGACTTGATGACCTTTCAAAGACAATGTTTTAACTACCTGTTTCAATTTGATTATTCAATTCAAACAATTACAAACAGTTTATGACTTTCTCTCTCTACACGTTTCTTTCTCCCTCTACAAAACTCTCTCAGAATTTTCTTACAAAATCCTCTAGTCATCTATCTATTAAACAAAAACAACAATACTATTTATACCTACAAGTCAAACAAGGCAAAACTAAACAATCAAACAAATACATTGACTTTGACAAATTATTACACTTTGACTTTGACTTTCACTGAGAGTTGATTTCCAGCTTTTGACTTCTTGACTTTTGACCTTCTGTCTTCATGATCTTGTATCCAACATATTTATGCTCTAACAATCTCCCCATTTGGATCAAGATCATCTTTAAAAAGATATTGCAATTCAATCTTCTCTCTTTAAGATTCATTTTGAATCTTCTCTCCCTTTGTAGTAAAAATATCTTCTCAAGCAATTAACATGCTCCCCCTATTAATATGAAAAATTTACATTATCCCCTTCTCTGATAAACTCTGTATCTTCAAAAACATTCAACAATTTTTTCCAAAATCTGATCTTCAAGAGTAACATCATTCTCTCCCAAGGTTGTAAACAAACTTCTTTCAGACACAAATCTGATTGCTTTAGCGAATTATCTTCAACAAACCTGAAATCTCTAACCTCTCTTGGTTTTGAACAACAATCTTTCTTTAACAATCAATTCTTGAACATTTTCTCCCAACTCTAACATTTCTGACTCAACCATTTCTTGAACTCTTCTCCCCCTTTTTGATGATTAGAGCATCGATATCATCAAAACCTTCTCCAAGAAATGTCTTTGAAATTCTGTTCTAACCACTGATCTTTCAAACGGAGCCTCTGATTCGTTGCCAATTCAAACAAAGTATTCATCTAGATCTTTTCAAATCCAGACAAATTAGAGTGTAACACCTGAATCAACAAATGAATCAGTTAAAATGCCTATCAGTAACACTAAGTCACTGTGTAACGAATACACATTGGAAAAGAGCTTTTGTTATGATCACTCCCCCAGGGCTTCCATTCAATCATCGAAACACCACGAAGGAAATTTCTATGAACGTTGTTACAAGAAAACAAATTCCTTGTGTCCTCGTGCAAGTGATAGATAGAATTAAGCACTTGATGATTGCTTATAAAAACTCAAAATTGTGTAAACCACTGAGACAACAACAGTTAAACACAGACTCAATGTGCATGATTGAAGTGCGAAGGTGGGGCAGACTTCCTTCTTTTTCAATATCCAGATTTTCCAAATGAAAATCAGATAGATTATGTGCTGCGTCCCCAGAAAAATATGAAACATTTTCTTGTTAAGAAGAAAATGAGTGGTTCGTGGGGTTTTTAACAAGAGTTGGCATGGGATAGTTACCTATTTCAATAATGTTCACCAAAGAATTGTGAAACATTAGTAATGTGGCTGCCCGACTCAAAAAGTAGTTGGTGCAGAGTTTAATATTCTTTTACTCTGTTCTCACACCCTCTTTCTTTTAATCATTAAGCTCACATCTAACCAAACTCTCTTTTCCATTTTACCTCAAAACACAACCCACACTCATTTCTTTTCGACTCCTCACACTCAATCACCATGGATTAACTTCTTGGGTAGGAGACACTGGTTAACGTGAATCCATAGAAGTTTTTCATTTAAGTCCTAGCACAAAGAAACCCGTATTGTCCTATAAAGCCAATGTTACTCAAGATAGTTTAACTTGAACAATTAAAACATGGAAAACAAGGGTCAGATATGTGTATGCTCATAGATGTAATCATGACAATTTGAGCATGGGAAACAATGAAGTATATTCAAACAAGTATATTGAGAGAATAAACATGAATGCAAGAGACTTGTTTGAAAATCTGACATTGTATGAAAATGATCAGAATCAAATTATATAACAATCAAAGCTTATGGTCAAGAATAATGGATATCGTCTATATGAAACAAAATATAGACATTCTTGAAAGAACGTTTCAAAATGAATTAACGTTCAATATTCATTGAAGTTCAAGCAGGGTGTCTTACCATCGAAAAATATGTTTCAAATTTGAGACATGGTAAGAACATTCTAAACAAAAAGTCAAACCGGTGTGTGTGAATACTTGAAAGTATATAGAAAAGACAATACACAAGTATTTATCTTTGGAAACACACGGTTTGTTAATCGTTGAAGCACAACTAAAATGAAAACATTTAAAGTCTCACTTCCACTTCATGAAATCTGTTTAAGAATCGGGAAGTGGTTTGAACATTTAAGAATAAGTTTTCTATGATTGAAAGTTGTCGTTCTTTCAACCATATATGAGATTAAGATAAGAAATTAACCTTTGTCGTTCAGTCTTAAATCTCATGAAGTCAAGCTGAAAATCATAATGATATGATCTTGATAGTTTCTCCCAAATTTATTCACAAATTTATTGAAAATTAAACAACATAAAGCAGTAAAACATTGAATGTACGAGTTCTGATATGAAATAATCATAAGTCATATTTCTTACTCCCCCTGAAATTATGCATCTGTAATTTGTCAATGAAAAGACACATGATAGATTCACTACTTCCCCTAGAATGTAGATCATCATAGATTTTAAATGCATATTTCAAAAAAAATATGTACTCCCCCTTGAAGGTTGAGTTCCTCATTTGAGTGTAGGAGTACATCTTCATATCAGCCCAGGAGTATCATATCCTTTTGATCTTTGAAGTACGAGTCCTAAACTGTTGTGTTTAGAAGTCACAGTTCTCTTACTCCACTTTAACTTCAGATACTTGCATCACAGATTCATCTTTTGGTTTTGGTACCCATTTATATTTGGGTCCTGGCAGGTTTTGCAAGATTTTGGCATCCATTTAAGTTTGGATCCTCCTTTCTTTTCAACAACATTTGAAACATACGACCGATAAGAATACACATGATATGTGCCAAACCAATCATTAGAATATTTTGGAGACCCAAAATCATTTCTATTATAATCAGAAAACTTCTTAGCAAACGAAGATAACTGGAATAATTGCTTCATAGAATATCTCTTGTAAGAAGTTACAAGTTTTGTTTTTGAAAAAGCAACATTCACAATCACATCATCTTTACTATTAGTATCTTTATTACAATCAGAAATAGAAGATGATTTTGCAATCTCGTACATCTTCTTCTTTGGTTGCCACTCAGACTTAACTCCATGCCTTTTCCTTTTCACATCTGAAAAATCTGAAACATCAGAGTTAGAACGGTGAGAATCAAACGAATGCTTCTTGTTTGACTTACCAGCGGTGATTTGTTTTTATGAATGCCCAGATTTCTTCTTCTTACCTTTGGCAACTTTGGCTTTCACAGGAACTGATTTATCAACTTTTGATGATGTTTCACCATTTTCATAAACACTTGGTAATCCAAAAGAATTAATAACAAAAGATGAATGATCAGGAAGTTTAGTATTAAAATCAAATTGAGCAATACAGTCATCTAAATGACCATCAGAGTTTAAGAAATCAAACCCATCATTAAGTAAACTAGACATATAATCAAAATTTGAATCCTTAGAAGAGTTAGAAAAATCAGAATTTTTCAACACAGTTAAGAACACAGTTTGTTCTAAATTCATCAAAATTCTTTCTTCTATCAGAGCATTATCGAGTTCAGAAATTTTACTTTCTAACACGAGAGGAGGAACGTAAATTTTACCTTCGATAGGTTTTGCCCTCAACTCTTTTGAGGAATAACTCAGAAAATAATCATCAGAAAGAAATTTTGATTTATCAGAATTGTAACTGTTATTCAACCTCTCATATCGAAATGGAAGTTGAACTTTAGTTGTGTTATTTCTTTTCTCAAATTCCTTGGCTTCATCTTCTTCAGATAATTTAGTCCACTCAACATGAAGTTCAGGATATTGTGGTGCCAGTTTTAGAAAACCGAAATCATAAAAAGTAGGCACTTCTGATATACCCTTTTTAAGATAGTGTGGATTCTCATAACCGAGTCCCCAACACTCTTTGTTCTCTTTGGGTTTGTTTAGATGAATGGTTTGTTCAGTTTGACCCAAAGTGTATAACTTCCCTTCCAAAGCATTCACTTCGTTAAGTAAAGATTTGTTCTATTTTTGAAAGCGAAGAATACATTTTATTAAGCTCTTTTGATTCAAACTCACACAGTCTATACTTTGAAACAGTTTCAGATAACTCTTTGTAAATTATAGTCTTTTCTTTCGTGCTGGTGTCAATATTTTTATGTAAAGCATCAATCAAAACATTTTTCTCAGCAATATCATTGCTAAGTTTCTGTATTGATTGGTTTTTATCTTTATTAACATCTTTTTAACGCTTAAGTTTAGACTCTAATTCTTGGAGTTTAGTCATCATAACATGCAATTGATTTAAAAAATCTGATTCAGTCACATCACATACTTCTTCATTCTCTTCTTCATCAGATTCTGCTTCACCTTCCATCTTTATTTTACCCATAGAGCACAAATGAGCTTTCTCTTCATTCTCTTCATCCTCAACCATCAGTGCTTACCCAGCTTCTTGCTGCTTTGCCAAAAACATCTTGTTTTTGTAGTACTCTGAATTTCAGACTTTTGACTTTCGATAGTCTTTTGCAAAATGTCCAAGTTTACCATAGTTGTAGCACTTGGTAGATTCTGGTTGTTTCTTCTCTTCTGCATTGTATGTCTTCTCATCAAATCTCTTTTCCTCAATTCTTTTTCCTTCAACTTTCTCTTTATGTTCATAATTTCTGGAACCAGATGAATATCTTTGACTGTTTGAGCTTGGCTTTTTGTAGAACTTCTTTTGAAAAGCCTTAGTCAACATAAGCATAGCCTGCTTCAGATTCTCAAAATCATCAGAGTCAGAGTTATCCTCACTTTCAGCCTCTTCTGATTCAAAAACTATGACTTTCTTTTTCTTCTTCAAGCTCACCGACTTCTTGTTCACAACAAGAACAATCGAATCAACAACTGCTTTATCAGCCTTTTTCTTATCTGCTTTGATCTCATCTACCTCCTCTTCATTTTGTGTTTGATCACAGATTTATTGGATTCAAGATCATCAAGTCTGAAGAAGAAAGATTCAAGATGTCAAAGCTGCAAAGTCAAATCTCAATTAAAGTCTAGGTCATTTTGTAATAAATAGTCAAAGTTATTTTTTATGTAATTTGTTTTTATTTTGTTTTCCATAAATAGGTATATGTTTATTAGGGTGCTAGGGTTGTGTGTGTAAGAGTGTGCTAAAATAGAAAGAAATCAGTCGCACATTACTCTAGAGAGATTGAGAGAGAGCTTAGAGAGAAATATTCATACACCTCATGAAGTGGGATTTCATTCAGATCTTTTATCTGTTTCATCTGTCTTGTAAATCTTTTCCACTCAGGCTGTAGAATGCATAGAAACTTGACGTTCAACTCAACTTGTGACTTCTTGACCTTGTTCTTGCTTAACTCATTCAGCAAGGTCACAAATATGTCATAAGTAGTTTCCAGACATTCTCCTTCTTTAGCTTTAAACTCCTCATAGTTGTTGAGGCAATTGGAAATCTTAAGCTGATTGTCGATCTTCGATCCGAGCATCATCTTTTCTAGTTGATCCCACATTTCTTTGCTTGTAGCTTTGTAGCTATCAATTTTGACATAGATTTCATTTGGGATGCCTTGAAGAATGTAAGTTTTTCCCAGTCTATCAGCATTTCTTCTTTTTAACTGCTCTTCAGTAAATTCATCTTGTGGTAAAGGATAAACTCTTAGTTCACCTCCAACAGTATGAGTCTTCATAGGAATTATCATGATTCATTCTGTCAAAGATTTCTTGATAAGTTTACCCAATTCATGTCTTTCAATAAAATCCATGAACCGGTCTTTCCACTGTTCATATTCTCCCTTGAACAGTACTGGTGGTTTAACGTCGGTTCCAATTGCGAGATCTTCTCGTGATGTCATCTTGTCTCAAAAAAATATTCAATAAGAAACTAGAAACTAATCGTTAGTCCAATTTGAAATCAAGTAAAATACAGAAAAACTTGAAATGTGATTCAGAAATACAATTTCCAAAAATAATCAAGTCAGGAATTCACAAGCAACAAGAAAAATCAAAGAATTCGCAAACAACATAGAGCAGTGTAAAGAATTCGCTAAACACACAGCTGCGAATCCTTAAGAATTCGCAAACCTCATCTAGCGAATTTTATACTTGAAAATTTTCAGAAAAACACACTTTTCACAACACTCTAGACTGCGAATTATTTGCAATTCGCAATCCTCACAGATACGAATTCTAACTCTCTGTGAATTCTATACTTAACAGAATTTGAAAAACACACTTGCGAATTCTAAGAAATTCGCAACACACATATCTGCAAAATCTGAGCAGTTCGCAAAAGAAACAAATACGAATTATGTCCTTAGACTTTTCAGAAATAAGCAATGCAAATTCTGACCACTCAGCGAGTCCTTGATGTGATTCTTGAGAGTTCTTGAAGAACTTGCGAGTTCTTCAGATGGTCTGCGAGTTCTTCATGGATTTAGCGAATTCTTGAGATCTCGTTCGAAAAATGTCTTTGAATAGATCAAAAACCTACCTAGATCTCAAATTTCGATTTGAGACTTTGACATATTGATCACTTATACATCTAGAACAAGATTCTATCACAGAATTTCAACAACAAACACTCAAAAATACAAATCAATCCAATACAGTGCTCTAAGAACTCGTGAACTCTAACTCGACATGTTTCGAAAATTTCAAGAAAATTACAGTGCTATTGACAAATCAAACTATACAGACTCGATCGAAAATACTAAACAAACATTACCTGATCAAATACAACTCGAAAATCACACTAAAACTAAAAAATGATTCGAACTTGAAGAACGCAGTGTCGACTCGTTTTTCTCAAATTTGATTTCAAATTGGATCTGCTCTGATACCAATTGATTGTCCCTGTTTCTAGATTCTAATTACAAATCAATTAACAAAACAAGATTGTTTTAACTTCCTGTTTCAATTTGATTATTCAATTCAAACAATTACAAACAGTTTATGACTTTTTCTCTCTACACGTTTCTTTCTCTCTCTACAAAACTCTCTCAGAATTTTCGTACAAAATCCACTAGTCATCTATCTATTAAACAAAAACAATAATACTATTTATACCTACAAGTATAACAAGGCAAAACTAAACAAATAAACAAATACATTGACTTTGACAAATTATTACACTTTGACTTTGATTTTCACTGAGAGTTGACTTTCCAGCTTTTGACTTCTTGACTTTTAACCTTATGTCTTCATGATGTTGTATCCAACATATTTATGCTCTAGCAAAAGCCAAATGGTTGAAGATTAGAGCTTCAATGTTTAAAGCTATCTTAGTTTAAAGTGCTGAAGAATCAAGAGCTGAAAACTGATGTCTATTTTTTTAAATCTTAAATACAAAGGTGGAGATTGTTAGGGTATTATTGTATCAAAGATTTAAGAGTAGAAGTCAAAGCATGTAAATTCAAACATAGTCAAAGTATTATTAGTTTACCTTGCATTTGTACATGGTCCTTGACCATATAAATACCTCTTAGGTCTTGTTTGATAAGGGTGTAGTAGTGTTGCTAAGAGACTTGTGATTGTAACTCTTGTGACATATTGTAAGATCTATGAAATAGAATATTTCTCTCTCTACACTCTCTCTCTAGATTGAAACTGAATTGTCATATCTTGATCAATCTTGATTGGTTATGCTTGAAATCTGGAAATAACAATTATGTTTATATTCTTTCATATAAACAAATTCCAATTCTTTGATACCGAAGCTATTTTTCATGATTTTTGATCAGATTGATATAGTGTCAGATTCTCAAAATAATTCTCTTGAATTCTTTTTCATTCATTCAATTTCTTTGTTTGGAGAGATCTTCAACGTTCAATAAGCTCATATATGAATGATATTTCTTTGGAGCTTACATTCATTTGAAATTGTTATCATATTTTGTTCTTAACTGTTAAAGTTAAATTGTTGAGAAACATATTCTTTAGGACAAAATTTCACGGGATTCTTGTGAGCTCTAAACAGAACTTCCATGGATTCACGTTACCCTGTGTTTCCAACCCCGAAAGTTATCCTAGAGTGATTGAGGGGTGAGGGATCATATATCAAAGAGTAGGGGTGTGATGAGGTAAAATGGAAAACAGAGTTTGGTTAGAAGTGAGATTAATGTTAAAAAGAAAGAGAGTTTGAGATCAGATTTAAAGGAATATGAAAACTCTGCACCAACTTTTTATGATCCGAGCAACCACATCTACTGATTGGTTCACATTTTTTTGGTGACCATCATTGAAAAAGGCACTAGCCCATGCCAACTCTTGCTTTAACCCCACCAACCACTCGTTTCTTTCTTAACAAAGAAATGTTTCATTTTCTTTGGGGACACAACTTATATGCTATCTGGTCTTCATTTGGAAGATTTAGATATTGGAAAAGAAGGAAAGTTTCCCCACATTCGAACCTCATTCATGCACATTGAGTCCGTGTAATACTTGTTGCTGTCTCAACAGTTTACACATTTTGAACCTCATTCCTACACTTTCAAGAACACACAAGGAATATGTTTTATTGTCTTAACTTTCATAGAAAAACCTTTATGGTTTATCGATGATTGAATGGAAGCCTTGGGGGAGTGAACATCAAAAAGCTACTTTCGAAAGTACATTCGTTGTACTAAGTGGCCTTGTGCTACATATAGGCATGATAACTGTATCATATGTTGATTCAGGGTTACCAATTCCTATTTTGTCTAAATTTGAAAAGATTAGGATGAGTATATTCTATGAATTGACGGATACTCAGATTAGATATAGATATTCTCTTCAGGGGAGATAGTTGAATTTTGGGGAGATTGTCTATACATCATGAAGTGCTTATCTTGTTCATATATGTGGGAGATTGTATCAAAGACGGTGCTGACATTGAAAGAGTTTTCATGATTCTAATATCTCAACATTCATCAAAAAGGGGGAGAAGTGTTTCAAAGTCAGATGTTTGTTACCTTTATCAAAAATGGGGAAGAAATTTTCAGAGTTAAAGTTCTAGAGAAAGTCGGAGATGACAAAGGGTCAAAGCAAGATATTTGATGAAGAAACTTCAATGTTTGAAGCAAATATGAAGATAATCTCTGAAAGTTAGATGCATATTTTCTACCAAATGGGGAGATTGAAAAAGACTTCAAGTTTTTGAAGTGTCAAAGTTTGTGAAGAAAGCTATAGCAAGTTTGTGGTGAAGAAATTCAAATGGGAAGATTCGTTCAAGTGATGTTGTTCAAGGATGTTTGTTCAAAGCAATGAAGAGTTGAATACTTCAAAGCTATGAAAGATGCAAAGCTAAAGATTTTTCAAAGGAAAGAAGACCTGGAGATTGTTGCCAATTTTGATTAATCTTGAATCCAAATGGGGAGATTGTTGAGGCTAAATGTTGAATTCAAGATTAAAAAGGGTCAAAGTTGTATTTGTTCAATAGTATAATTTGTTAGTTCTTGTAAAGTCAATGTATTTGACTTTCCATCTTTAGTTTGAGTTGTAAAGTCAACGTTGTTGACTAGTATAAATATTTTTATCCTTGTAACCATTAAGACAAGAACACACACACAAACGGAATAACGTAGAATAAGAGTTTGAATCTGAAAGGAAGATATTTGAAGCAGAGATTAATAAGCTTTCAAAGAGGTTATATGAACTATCAAAAAATGCACTAAAAGAACAGAATACGAAGTTTGAGTTACAGAAGAAGATTGATCTACTCACTGAAGAAAGAAACATTTTGTCTACTAAGATCACTTAACTTGAAGGGACTATCTTCAAGGTAGAATTGAGTTAACAAAAGAGTCCAGATACAATTGTTCAGTCACCTCTGAATGATTCATCTGATTCATAATGTTCATTCAAAACAGCCTCAAGTTCATTTCATACAAACGTTTCTTCAAAAAGGCCAGTCAATCCTAAAGCTCAGATTCGTCCGACTAATCTTTTCTATGTCAAATCTATTGATAGTTCAGGAAATTTTAGAAAGCACAATTGTCAGCAAAAGACGGTAAATTTGATTATCAAAAGTTGTTCTTGATCATATACTGAGCAAATTGTCAAATTTTCGTGATCTAATTCAAAGGAATTGGTGAAAATTAGTGCAAAATCAATGGAAAATCATCGAGATCTACAGAATTCGCATTAATCATGAAGAACTCGCATGAAGAACTCGCACCTTGAAGATTAGTAAAGAATTCGCATGATGAAGATTGTTGAAAATTCCTAAGGCAGGAATTCACATATCAAAGGATACGAAATCCAAGGAATTCTCATCCTTCTTTATACGAATTTTCAGAATTCGCATAAAGCCTCATAAGAAAAGTTCAAGAATTCGCATCACAATAGAAGACTTGTGCGAAAAGTACAAAATCCGCATCCTTCCTTGAGCGAAATGTGCAGAATTCGTACATAGCTACATGCGAAAAATGAAGAATTCGCACATAGTTACATGCGAAATGTCCAGGATTCGTATATAGTTGCATGCGAAAAGTGAAGAATTCTCATCCTTTTTCATACGAATTTCTTTGTGTGCGAATTGTTTTGATAGTGTTATGCGAATTTCATACTTAGATTAATTTTGAGTTATTTTTCGGTGATTTTAAGAGTTGATTTTTCTGATTATCTGACTAACGATCTTTTCAAATATTATTTCAGATAAATTTTCACAATACCTTACATAGATGAAAAGGCAAACACTGTTTTGACACCAAGAGACTATGCAGTGGCATAAATGCCTGAGATATTGTTAGGTCTGATTTTATAGTAATCATTGTATTTATAGGGCTTGGTCAAAAACTGTGTTTAGAGTCATACTGTGTTGTATCTGACCAAGGGTATTTAAGTTCCTTTGGTCTTTGTTTGGAGTAAGAACTTCACGCACTCATATTGAATACTTTCTGTTTTGCGCATCTTGTCTCTCTCTCTCTACTTTCTCTCTCTAAAGATTCTTAGATCTTGGATTATCAATTGGTATCAGAGCCAACTGAATCTTGAGGGAATTGAGAGGTCTTAATCTGAATTGTTGATTGAAATCGAAAATTTGATTGATTTTCTTGAGTTTTTCAAGAAAATCTCGTTTTCTTGATTTCTCATCAAATTTGGAAGTTTTAGATATCGAATTGTGTTGATTTTTGGTTCATTAGTCTCGTTTTTGATAATCGATCGTGTTTGCTTCATATTGTTTTCCATAAAATTCAAGTTTAGAACATCGATTTTGTGAAATTGATTTTTTTCTAAACGAGTTCTCGTACTGTTTCATACATGATTTTCAGTTTTAGTGGATTTTATTCGAAATCTGTGTTTGATTTGTGTTAAAAAGGTGTTTTCAATAATCAGTGTGTGTTTTTCATGCATAAATTTCTTGGTTTGTATTGATATTGCAAAAATTTGTGAGTTTTTAAAGTTTGCGCTGCAATCATACAAGTTTGCGCCTCATTCAAGTTGTTTTACGCATGTTCATAGTTGGTTGTGCATGATCTAATAATTTTGTTAAATTAGTTTTAGGTTTGCGCATCGATCCTCATACGCAAAGCTCAAGTTTGCGTATCAAGTAGCCTCCGAAAAGATTTCAAAGTCTCATTTTGCGTATCGGCCTGCATACGCAAAGTGAAGTTTGCGCTCCCTCCTTCATACGCAAAGTCTGTCTTACGTATCCGCCTTCATCCGAAAAGTTATAGTTTTCGTTTCTGCTTACACACGCAAAGCATTCTTTGCGTTTCAGTATTCACACGCAAAACTCAGTTTGCGTTTTAGTCTTCACACGCAAAGTCGTGTCTTAACACGCAAAGCTCTTCTTCGCGCTTCACGTTCAAAACGCAAAGTCTTAGTTTGCGTTTCTAGTTGTCAATGCAAAGCTCTTGTTTGCGTCCTCTTCCTGACTTGCAAAGATCTACTTTGCGCAAGCTCAACTCTTAGAATTTTTTTTTTTGAAATTTTAGCAATGGATTCCGCCAAGTTTGCTTTCCAAGCTAGGTTCTACTCTAATGATCCGATGATGCAATTGGGAACAGATACTCGTCCCCCAGTTTTAATCAACGAAGATGAGTTTACACAGTGGCAAGATAGGTTCATAAATTTCATTGAGCGACAGACTAATGGAGAGAATATGATGAAATCTTTATCTGAAGGACCATTTGTCAGACCGAAAAATGACATTCCTTTGACTACTGAAGAAATCAAACGCGAAAAAGCCGATAGAGAAGCAAAGTCCAATTTGATGCTAGCTTTGCCTAACACAATCTACAATCGAATTGATTGTTTCAAACATGATCCAAATATGATGTGGACTCAGTTACAAAAGATCATGCTTGGATCATCATTTGCTACTCAAATACGCCAAACACGCTACATGAATAACCTTGAGGAATTTAAGGCAAAGGACAATGAATCTCTAAAGGTGATTTTTGACCGGTTTTGCACTTTGATTAATGATCTAAGAAAGATTAAAGTGGAAAAGACTGCTCTTGAGACAAATATGAAATTTCTTAATGCTCTTCAGCATGAGTGGAATAAATCTTGTCATAGACTGAGGAACGATATTCGGATTTCCACAATGCAAATTCAGGAACATTACGAGATTCTGATGACTGATGAGAGCTTGGTGTTAGAGAAAAAGGCCAAGATGGATAAAAAGAAGAAAACAGTAGATCCGGTTGCTCTTCTCACGAAGCAATTATCTGAACAAGCATTGTCTGAAAATGCTTACACCGGGTCAACTGAAGATGATGGCGAAGCTTTACAAAAATCTATGATCCTTCTCTCTCAGCATTACCATAAGAAGTTCCAACCTAGATCGGGTTCCAACTCTTCACGCTTCACTTCTGCTTCTACATTCAAAGTGACCGAGCCTAAGACTGCATCTTGTTATAACTGTGGAAAGTCGGGCCACTACTCAAAGGAGTGTCGAGCAAAGAAAGTTAGGGATACAGCTTACTACCGCAAGAAAATGGAACTGGCTGAAAAGAGAGAGAACGGGACTGCTTTGATGGCCGAGGAAGAATTCTGGATGGATTATTCCGATGATGAAGCATCAAACGCCGAGATCGCTCAGATGTGCTTGGTTGGAGATGACTAGTCAGATGATTATGAAACTGATGAAGATGAGGTATATTCAGAGTTTGATTACAATTTCATATCTTCTCAGTTGAATATCATGATAACTGCTTTATCTGATTTACGTTTAATGTTATTATCTGAAAAGAATTTAAATTCTGAAAAATCAGATTTGATTGACAAAATGAAAATTTCTTTGAAAGACGAAAAAAATTCAAATAAGACTTATCTTGAATCTTTGACGGCTATGACTAATTTAAAAGATGATCTTTCAGATAAAATAAATAAGTTAGAAGAAAAACTTTATCGAAGAAACCAATCTGAACAAACAATTTTTATGAACAAGCCGAGGAGTGAAGAAGCTTTAAAACAAAGATGGGGACTTGGTTTTGATAATCCTCATTGTTTAAACAAAGTGATAAACGAAGTTCCTACTTTATATAAATACGATAATCTGACACTTGCACACTATGCTCCTCAGTTCAAATTTCATTGGACTAGTGAAAAGGAAGTGTTTGATCTCGAAAATGAGAAAAGGACAAATAATAAGAAAATCGAAATTCCTTTTGTTTACACTAGCGAAAATGCAAAATATTTTCCTGAAAAATCAAGAAGAGGAAGCAGAGTTTTAAATGATATATCTCCTATCAAATCTTCAATATCTGGTGATTTTATTGCTCCTTATGCACCTGATTCTGATAAAGGAAATATTTCTCCAATCATTTATGATTCGAAGAAATATACTCCTCCATTAGTATTAGAAGGAAAAATCATAGATCTTGAAGATCAGATAGAAGATCAAAATATTTTGAAGAAAATTGAATCTGATGTTATTCTTTCTTTCATGACGTCTAGTCTTGAAGAAAATTTATTTTTTAAAAAATCAGATTCTATTTCTAGCCTATCTTCTGATTCTAAGGAAAATAAAAAGGAACTTTCAAATTTTAAAATCTTTTCTCAAAATTATTCAGACTCTGAGGCAAATTCAGATTTATTAGTTGATCAGATTGGTTGCTTAGATAAATTTATTTCTTCTGATTTAAATATTAAGTCTAAAATTCTTGATGATTCTTTTACGCTCAATGATAAATATTATAAACCTAAGCGTAAAAAAAGACGGTCAAAGAAGTCAAAGAAACGAGATAAAGTTCTTTCTGATAGTTCGGATTCTTCTAATTCAATTCTTACAGATAGGACTTTGAGCGATCAGTCAAAGAAGCAAATCTGGAGAGTGAAGTGGACATCTGATGAACATATTTTTGATGGGGATAAATGTGTAGACAAACTTTACAACAGTGATTCATTTGCTATATGTAATAAAATTTCAAAATACTCTATAAAGCAAATGATTCGACTTTCAAAACGTGTCTCATGTTCTTCCTCAGATTATAGTTCTGATGATTATGCTTTATCTTCTGATGGTTGTGCTTATTATTCTGATGATATTTCTCCTGCTTCTTGTCTCAAATCTGCTTATAATTTCCCCATACGAACTGCAACTAACTTTCACGGGCCCAAATACAAGTGGGTACCCAAGTCTAAATCTGATTCTAAGTTGCAGGCATCTCATGTTAAGGGGGAGTAAGAGAAAGTATGGTTTTTGAACACAGTAGTTCAAAACCCGGTCTTAAATGTCAAGACTTTGGTTTCTGAGTACTTCAGCTCAGAACCCGTGCTTCAACGACCATGACTTCTAGACATATCAGTCTAGGACTCGTTATTCAATGCATTAAGCTTCTGACTAATGAGAAACTGTGAGTACATCTACTTAAATTTCCGCTGCATTTATATCTGATAATGATGTTGTTCCAGTTTTCTCAAATGTTTTTAAAAGAATCTGAGCATTTTCATTTCAACTTCTGAATTTTGATTCAACCCAATTTTTTTTTTACAAATGAAACACAATTTTTTTTAACATTGTGTGAATGATAATATTATTGAATAATATTTTGTTTCAACTGAATATAAACTTGCCGATCAAATATTTCTATTTTTAAAACTTCGGCATGTTGTTTTAAAAGTTTAAACCTTTACAAATTTTATTCTATAAAGTAAAAGTTTTACAAATTTCTTTCTTTTGAATAAAATGTGTGTCTAGGATAAATTTTCAAGTTGCTTTGCTTATATTAAAGTTCTTATATGTTCAAATTTCAGTTCTAACAAAAGTCGAAAAGTCAGCAACATGTTTGTAACTTTTGTTTTTGCTGTAAAGTTGTGTGATTCGGAATATTTATAGTTTACAATGCTTAGAAAACCTAAAAAGTCGGAATTTCGGATTGTAATGAAAATATGGGCTAAGCACTTAGATGTAAAACCTTGTGGTTGAGATGATTATTAAATTCTTATAAATCAGAAATCTCTAAGTTTAAAAGTTTGTACCTGTGACCTTTCTGGTTTGGGAAAGTAAGTTCCGTGGGATGCTTGTCATCTGGTCCCCTAAGGTCAATTGATCTGGGAGTGGTCGAACCCAAATCCTTCAATAGAACCAGATCGAAAGTCATGTTTTACTGGTATGAATGGGTTTAGGATATGTCGATGTAGCCTTTCTGATCTGGGAAAGTATGTTCCAAGTGGTGCTTGACACCTAGTCCCCTAAGGCCAACTGGTCTGGGAGTGGCTGACCCAAATCCTGCAATAGGGTCAGATAGAAAGTTTCGTTTACGGCATGTTCTTTTCTTAATAAACTTTTTGATTTAAAAGATGCCAAAGAGCACACTCATGTAAAGATGCCATAGTGCACAATGCTAAAAGATGCCAATGAGCACACATCTCATGATACTTGGTTATAAATTTCTAAGTTGCAATAAACCTGTAAATTTGTGAAAGTCTGAATTTTTGATGGCTTAGTGTGATTACATGCAAAGTTCTTTATTATATTTTTAGAATTGCATTTTCTTGAAGCTAATCAAAGTTCACATGTGAGCACACTGAATAGATTGATGAAAGTTTTTGAAACTGAACATGTCTTAACTTGATATGCAATAAAACTTGTTTCTGTATCCAAACACATACATTTGATTTCATTTGATGGATTTTATTGTGATATTTTACTAAGTAGAATTTTATTTGTTTCTGTTTAAAGTTTTATATATTTAGTCGTTTCAAAATTTATATTCAGTATATTTTTCTTTCTACATTAATATTTGATCATTGTGTTCTCATAAATATATTTCAAATGGGTTTGAGCATTATTCAAGGGGGAGTGAAAAAGGAGATTTTTTCTTAATGATCATATCTGTTTTTGAGGTCGAGTATCTTATTTTCTTTACATGAATGTTATCTCAACTTGTTACATCTATTGCATTTGTGTAGGGGGAGTCAAAGAGCTTATAAAGGTAACATTTTTCTGAGTTTAAGTCAGCTTTGCGCATTCCGTTGGTCACGCAAACCTTGTTTTGCGTATCCTTTGTGAAACGCAAACCTTGTTTTGCATATCCTTTGTGAAACGCAAACCTCGTTTTGCGTATCCTTCATGAAACGCAAACCTTGGTTTACGCAACCAACGTGATACACAAACCTCCTCTGTTTTCTCGATTTCGTTGATTTTGCAGATTTTTTGCTGTCTCGTCTTCATCATTCACATGACCAAGTTGATCAAGATCATCAAGGTTATCAAGATCTAATTCTTAACAAGAATAATGAACTCAGAAACAATATTATAGGAGTTTGCGGAATAACACTTTAATATTCAGAATATCAATGAAACAGTGAATATGAATCACAACTTGTAAACTTTATTGAAAGATTAAAGCTACAAGTTTTCAAACAAAACCTCAATATTGATGAATAGGCTCACCAATACGAATTCTACTTCTCTAGAATTAGGATTATAAACCTTGAGGTTAATTCTCTCTATGAAAACAAAAACTCAGAAAAATTGTCTACTAAACTATTTTGACTAAGTCTATACATATACTGAAAAGAAAAGATAATTACAAAATATAAAAGATCTTCAGTATAATCTTCCATAGTTATCTCTAAGCTTTCCATGAATATCTTCAATCAATACATCTGTCATCCTTGCCATACGAAGCCTTCATCTCATAAGCAGCACTAACTTCATGAACAATATTAATATCATTCAGCAGTATTAACTTTGATCTGCAGTACTAACTCCATCAAGCAGTATTAATCTTGTTTAGCAGTATTAATCTGTCTCAGAAGTACTAACCATGTTGTGCTAGCAGCATTAACCATACTTGTGAAAATTCTGAATTCCCAACAATCTCCCCCTAACTTGACTTTTGAGAAGAGAAGTCAAGTTCTTTATTTATGGTCTTCAAGATGCTTTCAACACTACAGCTTAGTTGCCCAAATTCAGATCCAGACCCAGACTTTGATTAATTGTTATTCTTACTACAATTTTGGCCATTTCTGATTCCTTTGCACATACTAGCTTAGCTTTCAGCATCCCATTCAGCTTCTCCTTGCTATGATCATACACTTTGTCCACTAAGTAGTACTCATGATAACAGTTATCAATTCTGATCATGTATACACCACAGTTTTAAAAGAGTATCCACTTATCAATCTTCTTAAACCCATACTCATGATGTAGATCCTTGATTCTGTAAACCACTTTTTCTGGTTCAAACATCATACAAAGATATTCCATTGCAATCTTGAGTAGACTTTCTTCAGTTCCTTTCAAAACATGTTCATAAAACTTTATTCCCACCTTATGTATCTCCTCAAGATCAGCTATAGAGCAACTTCTGATTACTTTCCCCCAAGTTGAATATACTTCAAATACATCACCAACTCTTTTAAGCCTGAAGTAATCCTTTCTGTTGTCTCTCAGAATGTCCCAAAAGATGACTTCTGGTGCTTTCACAGAAATGGGAACAGCCTGAACTGGTTCTATTACAGTCAGATAAAGACCCACTTGCTCATCAGATTGCTTATTAGACTGCTCTGGGTTCTGCACAGATTCTGCTGAAGGTGTAACTGAAGGTTCTGCCTCTATTTCAGCTTCTTCAACCCTTGGCTTCTTGGACTGTTTCTTGGAAGCTATGGTTTTTACTCTCTTTGAAGATTTCATTTCCATACCAACATTCTCTTCTTTAGTGTCTTTAGCCTTTTCGTTGGTAGGAGTGACTTCCTTAGGGAATGGTTGTTGAATGTTTAGATCATGTCTCTCCTTCATCCTTCTTTCAGCCTCTTCCCTTTGTGAGGAGTCCCCTTGAAGCTTAGCCATTTCCTTTTTATAGAGCTCCTCAACTTGACTGTATGCCATATTAGTAAACATCTCTCCTTTGACACCAATTGAACCTTTCAGGAAATTTATCATTTTTCTCCTTTCCTGATTGGCCAAAAAGGTCTTGGAAGGTTGTCTTTTCTGCTTTTTGACTGGCATTCTTTTGATTGGTATTTTCTTGACTTCAGCTGCAGTTTTTATGCTCTTTTGATATTCTTCATTGAGCTTTCTGGCCATCTCCAGTGCAAGCTCTCTATCCTTCTCTGATTGGAGTTGTTCCTCCTTTTCCATCTCAACTTGGAGTTGTTTTGCTACTTCTTCATCTAACTCCACCTGGTTCTTCTTCTTTGAAGGTTGTTCAGATTCAACCATCTTAGCTTTACCATTTGCATCCTTCAAACTTGCCTCACTTCTTTCTTTTCTCTTCTTTTCAAGGCCTCCTTCATTGATGACCACTCCCTTGGCCTTTTGAGTAGCCTTAGGAGTGTCGTTCTTTGCTTTTACCAAAGTTTCTGCTATTTCCAATTCTTCAACAGATAGCCCTGTTACTACTGCTGCCTGTTCTGTTACTACTGCTGCTTGAACCTTATCTGTTTCTACTACTTGTTCTTCTGTTTCTGCAACTTTCTCCCCCTTAACATCAAATCCCATCTCAGATGTACTTTCCTTTTCTGCTTCAGCCTCTGAATTCTCCCCCTTGTTGAAAGCATCATTAGCATTTTTCCTCTTCTTCAAAAGAAACTGCCTTCTCCTCTTCTTTTGCAACAATCTTGTCACAATTTTCTTCAATTTGGTAATCTGTACTTGTTGAGACATAATTACCATTTTCATTTCTTCTATGTCTTTGCCTTGTTTGATGACATCCAGATTGATGTTGCCTATTGTTTCCATCAATTCATTGTAGTTATATCTGTCCTCACCTTCTCCAACAGTGTTACCCTCTTTTAAAGGATCATGGGATCTTTTAGTAGTGGAAGTCTTCTGCCTAGCAGAAGCACCCTCCACCCCCTTGGTTTCTTGGCACCTGGGACCTTTGAATGATTGCTCATTCAAAGTTTCCATGGGGGAGGTCTTATTGATGTTACCACTGTCCTCCTCTGTGCTAGCAGGAGTAGTGGCAGCCTGCTCACCCATATGCTCATACATCTCCTCATTGAGCACCTCCTTGGGGTTGGGAGACACCCCTGTGGTTTCCCTATAGATATTCTCTAATGGAGAATTCTCCATTAGAGGGCTTAAAGGCTTTGTGGGTGAAGGTACAAGAAGGGAAGGAGCCTTCTTTACCTTTTTCCTGATGTATGTATTGGTGATTGGTGAAGTTGGTTTTTGAAGAAGGGACTGTGGGATTGATATGGTGATTGAAGGTTGGGATTGGCTTTCAGTGGGATGGTCTAATGAGGGCCTTGACCGTGAAGCCATACCTTCTTCATTGTGGGACACCACCATCATTGTAGAGAACAATGGGGTGTCAACTCCTTCCGAGTCCAATAGAGATCTCTTCATATTTGAAAAGACCTTACCTTTGGGGATTTTGGGTACATATACCTCATCAAATTGAGGCATATCCGTCAATTCATTGGTTATAACTGCCTGTACAAATCTTGGGTACATATAAAAACTCTTTTTGTTTCCCAAGTTTGACACAAGGTCATTGAAAATCATTTTTGAAAAATTGTACTTTCTGGCAGTGGCCAAGCAGACCAAATCATAAGCAATTGTACCACTGAACTCACTCCATCCAGTAGTTTTTCTAGACATACTATGCATAAGGGTATGAACAAGAAAACGCCATTGGGTATAAAATTTAGCTTTTGAGAATTTGAAAACACCCAATTGGCCTCCATACCCCATCCTTGACAGATTGGAGAACAAGTCCTCATTAGGAATAGAGGTAATACCTGCAACATCGTCTAGTCGTATACAGATGCAAATCACCTCTTCAAAAACTGACAAGGGTTTGTCACACACCCTTGTCTTGATAACTTGCACACCATTTTAGTAACAATGGTGGCATTTGCCCATAATTGTCTCTGATGCTCTATGTAGATTGTTGGAGATACTGTAAGAGCATACGCAATATGGCTTGTCTTGAGAAAATCGACTATCTGGTGAAATCCATCAGCCTGCTTCGGCTTTTGTAGCATTGCAATCTCATTATGTTCATCAATGAACGCCATAGTTGCCATCGAGCTTGAGTATTCTGGACTGAAACACTTGGTGCTTGAGAGAAAAGGGTTAGAGAGACGATGAATAGTAATCAAAGAGTCGTTATGAGCTTTTAGGCGGGAGAAGAGTGTATTTATACGATTTGGGACATAAGTAGTAGTAACCACTAGCAGTATTAACTGAGAGCAGTATTAACCACTAGCAGTATTAACTAACTAGCAGTATTAACTGAGAGCAGCATTAACCACTAGCAGTATTAACTAACTAGCAGTATTAACTGAGAGCAGTATTAACTAACTAGCAATATTAACTGAGAGCAGTATTAACCACTAGCAGTATTAACTAACTAGCAATATTAAACCTGCACTGGCAGCATTAACTGCACTTACACTTTTTGAAACTTGTGATGGTCTGAACAAGGCAGCATACTTCCTGTGAAAGATGATTAGAAACACCAAAAACAACCAAATAACAGGTATACAATCACTTTTGAAATATGAGCTCATTCAGAGTTGATCATGCCTACACTTGTGACCAATAAAGTGAATCTTCCCACATCAAAAGCTTTGGTGAATAGATCAGCAAACTGGTTGTCAGTATGAACTTTAGCAACTTGAATAAGCTTCTTTTCATTACAGTCTCTAATAAAGTGATACCTGATCTCAATGTGCTTTGTTTTGGAGTGCTTGACTGGATTGTTAACAATGCTTATAGCACTGCTATTGTCAATAAAGATTGGAGTGTGAAGAAAGGTTACCCCATAGTCCAACATTTGATTCTGAATCCATAGAACCTGAGAGCAGCAATGTACTCAGCTTCTGTTGTTGATAAGGACACTATGGTTTGTTTCTTACACTGCCAAGATACTAGTCTTGTACCCAAAAGATGACATCCCCCTAAAGTAGACTTTCTATCCATATTAGCACCTCCCAAGTCACTGTCTGAATATGCAATCAAGTCAAAGTTGGATTCATAAGGATACCAAATACCTAATCTAGGTTGCCCTCTTAAGTATCCGAAAATCCTCTTAACAGCTTGAAGATGTGATGGCTTTGGTTTGACTTGGAATCTGGCACACAGACACACTGGAAACATGATGTCTGGTCTTGAGGCTGTGAGATACATGAGAGATCCAATCATTGATCTATATATATGGACATCAACATCCTCCCCCTCAAGATCAGCAATGATCTGTTTATGAGTCTCCATAGGTGTGCTTGCTGGCTTTGAGTCTGTTAAACCATACTTATCCAGGATGTCTTTCACATACTTTGATTGACTAATGAATATCCCATCTTTCTTCTGTTTCACTTGAAGTCCAAGGAAGAAGGTGAATTCACCCATTGAACTCATTTTGAAGCTCTTGTGCATCAACTTTTCAAAGTCTCTACACATCTGATCTTTTGTGGATCCAAAGATGATGTCATCCACATAGATCTAAACAAGTAGAATGTCCTTCTTACTTCTTTTAATGAAGAGGGTCTTGTCAATTATTCCCCTTTCAAACTCATTTTCTAAGAGATAGGTAGACAATGTATCATACCATGCTCTTGGGGCTTGATGTAGACCATAAAGTGCTTTCTTCAGTTTGTATACTCTGTCAGGATATGATGGATTTTCAAATCCAGGGGGCTGACAGACATATACTTCTTCATCAATTGTACCATATAGAAAGGCACTCTTCACATCCATTTGATATACCTTGAACTTCATGTATGAGGCATAGGCTAGAAATAGCCTAATTGCCTCTACCCTTGCAACTGGGGCAAACACTTCTACATAATCTATGCCTTCTTCCTGAGTGTACCCTTGTGCCACAAGCCTTGCTTTGTTCCTGATCATAATTCCTCTCTCATCCTTTTTTATTCCTGAAAATCCATTTGGTGCCAATAGCCCTATGACCTTTTGGAAGGTCTACCAAGTCCTAAACTTCTTGCAATTTGAACTGCAGTAACTCTTCTTGCATAGCTTCTATCCAACTGGAGTCTTTAATTGCATCAAAAACCTTCTTAGGCTCAATCTAAGATAGAAAGCAAGAGAGTACTGTGTGTTGCTGATCCTGCAGCTCTTGAAGTCTGCTTTGATTCCTTGTTATCATAGGAGAAGAGATGTCTCCTATGACCAGCTCTGGAGGATGGTTCTTTTGAGTTATAGTCTGATGACTAGGTTCTTCATTGATTCCTACTTCTAGATTGGAATCATTTAAGTCAGCTGAGGGGGTCTTATCAGCTGCTTCTGGCTATTCATGCACTTGATTCTCCTCATCTCTTCTTTCTTCTTCACTCTGAATTGGTTCAGTCACAGTCTCTTTTTCATAGAAATCAACAGGTTCCATTGTAGGTATGGGAAAGATCACAGACTGAGGAATAATGTCTTGTACTTGTACTTGTACTTGTTCATCCCCTGGTCCTCCACTTCCTGATCCTGCATGATCATCACTACTGACACCCAAAGAGTTAGTTAGTGAATCAATGTCAAATAACCACCGAGGACCTGAACCAATAGGATTTGGTGTGTTCTCATTGCATTTAACATTGTCACTTTCCTCAATTATTATATAAGAAGAACTAAATACTCTGTAATCCTTACTCTGAGATGAGTAACCAACAAGAAAACCATCATCTGCCTTGCTATCAAACTTTCCTAAGAGCGTTTTGGTATTGAGAATGGTACAAGGACACCCAAAAGGTTTGAAAATTCCAATAAATGATTTGCTTTTATTTAAAAGCTCATATGGTGTCTTGTTTTTATGCTTGACTACTAGAACTCTGTTCTGGACATAACAAGCAGTATTAACTGCTTCAGCCCAGAAAGTAATTGAAAGTTTTGAATTAGCTAACAGAGATCTAGCAGCCTCAATCAGTGTCCTATTCCTTCTCTCAGCAACACCATTTTTTGTGGAGTCCTAGGAGCACTGTATTGCCTCTCAATTCCTTTTTCCTCACAAAAGGTGTTTAGGTCATGATTTTTAAATTCAGTACCATTGTCTGACCTAATGACTTTTACTTTTTGATTTGTTTGGTTTTCAATTCTTAGAATAAAGGATTTGATCAGTCCATTTGTCTCATCCTTAATCCTCAAAAAATATACCAAGGCAAATCTAGAGTAATCATCAACAATAACTAAGCAGTATGATTTCTTACCTATACTCATAACATTTGTATGACCAAACAGATCTATATGCAACAATTGAAGAGAATTAGAAATAGTATTAAACTCTTTGGACTTATGAGAAGTTTTGTGTTGTTTGCCTTTGAGACAGGCAACACAATGATCATCACATGAAAAGACTTTTGAAGGCAAACTTCTTACAAGGTTGTTTTTAACAAGTTTATTCATTGTTTTAAAGTTCATGTGACACATCCTTCTGTGCCAAAGTGATGATTCATCCAAAGATGCTTTTGAAACAAGACAGTTTAGGGATGAATCAGTTGAAACACTTTCCATATATAAGCTATAGACATTTTCCTTTCTGGGAGTTCTTAGTAGTATCATCTTTTCATCAACTACCTTGAATCCAGGAGCAAGGATAATGCATTCAGAATCTGTAAATAATATACTATGCTTTTTGTCACAAACCTGTGATACACTTAACAGGTTGTACCTTAATTGCTCAACATAGAATACATCTTCAAAGGTCATTTTACCTTTGGTTACATCACCCTTACCACTGATCTTACCTCCATCTGGAGTATTACCAAAGGCAACATGCCCACCATCAATTTTCTTGAAATTCTTGAGGCAAGACATGTTCCCGGTCATGTGCCTAGAGCAACCACTATCAACATGCCAGATGCTCTTACCCTTGAGCAGTTGATTGCCCTACACATAAGATAGATCAATTAGTATTGATTGGGAACCCAAGCGAAAGTGGTCTTCGGTCTCCCTTTCTCATCAAAGTATTTACATTCCTTTTTGATGAGATTTTTAAACTCAGAGCACTCTTTACTAGAGTACTTTGTCAAGATGATTGGCTTAGCAACACAAACACTAGAAGCAGTACTAACCTTAGAAGTACTAACAGAGTTAGCAGCACTAACAGGTTTAGCAGTACTAACCTTGTTAGAAGTACTAGCAGAGTTAGAAGTATTAACATTAGAAGAAGTACTAACAATGTTAGTTTTAGCAATACTAATACTCTTAGCATCACTAACATTGGTAGCAGTATTATTTGTCAGGATCGAATTCTCAACAAGAATTATGAATAGTCAGAAACAATATCAAAGAAGTTGTGGAATAACACTTTGATATTCAATGTAACAGTAAACAAACAGTGAGTATGATTAACAACTTGTAAACTTGTATTGAATGATTAAAATCACAAGATTACACACTCAACCTCAATCTTGAAGAACAAACTCTTTCAAGACGAATTCTACTTCTCTAGAATTAGGAACTATGCCCTGAGGTTGATTCACTCTTGAACAATTATTTTTCAAACTATTCTGTACATTCTATACATATACTGAGTAAAAGATAATTACAATAAATAAAATATCTGCAGAATATCTTCCATGAATATCTTCAGTCTATCCAGCTGTCATTCTTGTAATTCGGATCTTCATCTTATAAGCAGCACTAATCATCTTGGAAGTATTAACTGAAACTTGGCAGCATTAACTCCTAAGCAGTACTAACCTCTAGCAGTACTAACTAGCTAAGCAGTACTAACTTTGTTCAAGCAGCACTAACTTTGACTAGCAGTATTAATTCTACTAGAAGTAGTAATACCTAGCAGCATTATCTTTGATATGCTCTGGCAGTACTAATTCTAAACTAGCAGCATTAAAGACTTGTTCACATCTTCAGTTCCCAACAATCTCCCCCTAACTTGACTTTTGAAAGAGAAGTCAAGTTCTTCAAATGCTTCCAAAATCTCCATTGATCTACTCCAATGTTAGGATCCAGTCCCATACTCTGATTGATAGTTCTCTGAATTACGTACTTTGCCATTTCTGAATTTGATGCACAACCCAGCTTCTTATTTAGCATGGCATGAAGCTTCAATCTGCTATGGTTGTATACTCTATCCACTAGAAAGTACTCAGTGTGATTCAAATCCAAAGTCCCTGCATATACTCCACTAGTTTCATGTAGAGTCCAATTATTCACTGTTTGAAAGACATTCCTTATTATCTCCTCCACTTCATCAGGTTTGAACATCATAGACAGATACTCCATTATCAGCTTTGTAATTGAAATCACTGGAGCTTTCAGTTCATCTGCATATAACTTCATCCCTATCTCAAACATTTCTTCAATATCAGATCTTGAGCAGGTTCTGACAATCTTGTTCCAAGTGTTGTACACTTCATACTTCTCATCCTTTCTCTTCAATCTGATATATTCCTTTCCATCTACCACCAAGACATCCCAGTGAATGACTTCAGGAGGTTTGAATCCAACAGGTTCAGCTGCGATAGGCTTTGGAATTTTATCCATTACCACCATGTACATGCTTACATATGAACTCTGTGGTACTTCCTGAGATTCAACTTTCTTTTCTTCATTCTTAGGTGCCTCTTCTTCTTCAACAACCTTTTTCTCTTCTTCTACTCTAGGCTTCTTTACAATCTTCTTTCTTTTGGCCATCATCTTAGTTCTCTTCAGAGTCCTTTGACCTTGCCCTATAGTAGTAGCTTCCTTCTTCTTTTCTTCCTTTTTCTCTGCCTTTTGTTTGGTTGGAGTTCCCTCTTCACTTTCAGGGAAGGGTTGATTAATATTCACATCATGCCTCTCCTTGGCTTTCTTTTCAAACTCCACTCTATCCTTTTCATTACTCTTTAGCTTTCCCATTTCTTTCTCATAGAGGTCCTTGATTTGATCAAAGGTCATCTTCACAAACATTTGTTTATTTACACCAATTGCACTCCTCAGGAAAGTTATCATTTTGTTTCTTTCCTTAGTTGCAAGGTAAGTTTGTGAAGGTCTTCTCTTCTTAGCACTTGTTCTGGCCATCATAGCCTTTCTCAAGCTCATTGCTCTTTGCTTTGCCTTCTCTGTTTCCAACCCTTTCTGGAATGCTTCATTTAACTCATTTGCAAGTGCTCTGGCTATTTCTCTGTCTTTTTCAACCTGTTCTTTTTCTGCTTGATCTAACTCTTCTTGCATTTTCTTGGCTAATGCTTCATCTGAATCAATCATCTTTTGCTTTTTGGATGGTTGATCAGATTCTATCATCTTTTCTTTTCCCTTTTTCTTTGCATCTGCAGCCATTTCTTTCTTCTCTATTTTCTTTGCTCCCCCTTCATTTATGACCACTCCCTTTGCTTTGGGAGTGTCATTCTTTGCTTTGACAAGCATTTCTGCTACTTCAATTTCTGCTGGTGTTAACTCTGTTACTGCTGCTTGTGAAGTTTCAGCAGCACTAACAGTTTCTGCTGCTTGTTTTGGCTCAGCACTAGTAACAATTTCTGCTTCTGGGGTTGTAACTGCTGCTGGTGTTGTTTCTGCTGCTTTCTTTTCTTCAACAAACTCCCCCTCATTCTGTTGATTTATCTGTTCTGAGCTTGAATTCTCCCCCTTTTTGGAAGCATACACAGTTTCCTTGATGGTTGCCCCTTTCTCCTTCTTAGAACAAACTGACCTCTTCTTTTTTTGGCCATGAGCATTCCCACCAGTTGTTTGAGTTTGGAAATCTGCTGTTGTTGGGAGATAACCACTTGCTGCAATTCTTTGATTTCCTTTCCTTGATTAACCACATCAACATTAATGTTGGCTAATGCCTCAATAAATTCCCAGTAAGTATATCTATCCTCACCTTCTTTAGGTGTTTTACCCACCCTTGAAGGATCACAGGAACGTTTGTCCATCAATTCATCAGTGTCAGTTCTGTCCTCACCCTTTTTGGATGTTTTGCTCATCCTTGAGGGATCCTTGGATCTTGTAATAGTGGCCTTCTGCCTAGCAGAAGTACCAACTACTCCCTTGGTATCTTGGCACCGGGTTCCTTTGGTTGATTTCTCACCCAAAGTTGCCACGGGGAAGGTCTTAGAGATGTTACCACTGTCCTTCTCTGTGCTAGCAGAAGTAGTGGCAGCCTTCTCACCCATATGCTCGTCCATCTCCTTAGAGAGCACCTCCTCAGGGTTGGGAGATGCCCTATTGGATTCCCTGTTGATATTCTCTATTGGAGAATGCTCCAATAGAGGGCTTAAAGGCTCAGTGGGTGATGGTACAAGAAGGGAAGGAGCCTTCTTTACCTATTTTCTTTGATAAGTTTGGGTGATTGGGGAAGTTGGCTTATGAAGTAGAGACTGGGGGATTGATATAGAGTGGGAAGGTTGGGATTGGCTAGCAGTAGGAAGGTCTAATGGGGGCCTTGACCCTGCTGCCATACCTTGTTGTGGTTGGGACACCACCATCATTGTTGAGAACAATGAGGTGTCAACTCCTTCCGAGTCCCTAGGAGATCTTCTCATATTTGAGAAAACCTTGCCTTTAGGGGGTTTAGGTACATATACCCCATCAAAGTGAGGTATGTCCGTCAATTCAGTAGTTATAACTGTCTGAACAAATCTGGGATACATGAAGAAACTCTTCTTGTTGTCCAGATTTGAGACAAGATCATTGAAGATCATTTGAGAAAAATTATATTTTCTAGCAGTGGATAAACACACCAAAGCATATGCAATGGGACTGGTAAATTGGCTCCAGCCCGTTGTTTTCTTTGGAATACAGTGCATCAAAGTATGAACAAAGAACCTCCATTGGGGTGAAAATTTAGCTTTGAAAAACTTAAAAATCCCCATTTGGCCTTCATACCCCATTCTTGAAAGATTTGAGAAAAGTTCCTCATTAGGAATAGCGGTTATACCTGCAGCATCATCTAGACGTAGACAGATGCGTAGTACCTCTTCAGTAACGGTTAGGGGTTTTTCACACACCCTTGTGTTGATCATTTGCACACCATTTTCAGTAACAATGGTGGCATTAGCCCAAAATTGCTTTTGATGCTCTATGTATATAGTTGGTGATACAGTGAGAGCATGGGCAATGTGGCTGGACTTCAGAAAGTCGACTATCTGGTGAAAACCTTCAGCTTGTTTCGGCTTGTGGAGCATCGCGATTTCATTGTGCTCGTCAATGAAAGCCATGGAAGCCATTGAACGTGAGTGTTCTTGCCTGAAAACTTGGTACTTGAGAGAAAAGGGTTAGAGCGCAAGTGAACAGTATGTAAAGAGTCGTTATGAACTTTTTAGGCGGGGAAAGGGTATTTATAGCTTGTGGATTATAAGCAGTATTAACCCTAAAAATTTAGTGAAAGCAGTATTAACAGTGAACAGTATTAACTGAGAGCAGTATTAACTGAGAGCAGTATTAACTGAGAGCAGTATTAACTGAGAGCAGTATTAACTGAGAGCAGTATTAACTGTGAGCAGTATTAACTGAGAGCAGTATTAACTGAACACTGGCAGTAGTAAAATTGTACTGGCAGTTCTAAAACTGTACTGGCAGTATTAATCATACTTATACTTTAAAGCTTTGTGAAGGACTGAGTACTGCTATACTTTTTCTGAAAAAGAAGATTAGGACCACCAAGAATAAACAATATACAGGTATTGAACCACTTTTTAAGTAGGAGCTTATCCAGAGTTGATCATTCCCACACTTGTTACCAAGAAAGTGAATCTACCCACATCAAATGCTTTGGTGAATAGATCAGCAAACTGGTTATCAGTATGAACTTTTACAACTTGAATAAGTTTCTTTTCATTGCAATCTATTATGAAGTGATACCTGATCTCAATGTGCTTTGTGTTTGAGTGCTTGACAGGATTATTAACAATGCTGATAGCACTGCTATTATCAATAAAAATTGGAGTGTGTAGAAAGGTTACCCCATAGTCCAGCATTTGATTCTGAATCCATAAGACTTGAGAACAGCAACTTGCAGTTGCTATGTACTCTGCCTCTATTGTAGATGTGGACACTGTGGTTTGTTTCTTGCACTGCCATGACACTAGTCTTGCACCCAAAAACTGGCATCCTCCAGAAGTAGATTTTATGTCCAAGTTTGCTCCACCTAGATCACTGTCTGAGTATGCAAGTAGGTCAAATGATGAGTCATGAGGATACCAAAGTCCCAATCTGGGTTGCCCTTTGAGATATCTGAATATCCTCTTAACAGCTTGATAGTGTGATTGCTTTGGCCTAACTTGGAATCTTGCACATACACAGACTGGAAACATTATGTCTGGCCTAGAGGTTGTAAGATACATGAGAGAGCCAATCATGGATCTATAATGATGAACATCCATATCCTCCCCCTCAAGATCTGCTGTTATCTGCTTGTGTGTCTCCATAGGTGTGCTGGCAGGTTTTGAATCTGAGAAACCAAACTTGGTTAGAATGTCCTGCACATACTTGGACTGACAGATAAAGATTCCATCTGACTTCTGTTGAACTTGGAGTCCAAGGAAGAAAGTAAGTTCCCCCATGGAACTCAATTTGAACCTTTGATGCATTAGTTCCTCAAACTCCTTGCACATGATGTCTCTTGTGGATCCAAAGATAATATCATCCACATAGATTTGGACCAGCAAGATATCCTTCTTCTTTCTCTTGATGAACAGAGTCTTGTCAATGACTCCCCTTTCAAAGCCATTTTCCAAGAGATAGGATGACAGAGTGTCATACCATGCTCTTGGTGCTTGATGCAGTCCATAAAGTGCTTTCTTCAATTTGTAGACTCTGTCTGGATAGTTTGGGTTTTCAAACCCTGGTGGTTGACAGACATAAACTTCTTCTTCAATTGAGCCATATAGAAATGCACTTTTTACATCCATTTGATAGACTTTGAATTTCATATAAGAAGCGTAGGACAGGAACAATCTAATTGCTTCTATCCTCACCACTGGTGCAAATACTTCTTCATAATCTATTCCTTCTTCTTGTGTATACCCTTGAGCCACCAACCTTGTTTTATTCCTTATTACTATTCCTCTCTCATCTCTCTTATTCCTGAAGACCCATTTAGTGCCTATTGCTCTTTGACCTTTAGGAAGGTCTACCAGATCCCAAACATCTTGCAGCTTAAATTGCAGTAGCTCTTCTTGCATGGCTTCTATCCAACTGGATTCTTTCATAGCATCATGAGCCTTCTTAGGCTCAAACTGGGATAAAAAACAAGAAAGCACTGTATGTTGTTGGTCTAGCATCTCTTGCAGTCTGCTTTGATTTCTAGTCATCATAGGAGAAGAGATATCTCCTATTACCAACTGAGGAGGATGATTCTTTTGAGTTATGGTGTGATGACTAGACTCTTCATTGAGTCCAATCTCTAGATTTGATTCATTCAACTCAACTGAGGTGATTTCAGCAGCTACTTCAGATTCTTTATTTTCTTCACTCTCCTCAGCTCTTCTTTCTTCTTCACTCTGATTTGGTTCAGTAGATGGCTCCTTTTTACAGACTTCAACAGGATCAACTGTAGGTATAGGAAAGATCACAGATTTAGATATACTATCTTGAACTTGTGTAGTCCCTGATCCTCCACTCCCTGAACCTGCATAATCATCACTACTGAAACCAAAAGAGTTAGTCAGTGAATCAATGTCAAACAGCCACTGAGGACCAGACCCAATAGGATTTGGTGTGTTCTCATTGCATTTGACATTGTCACTTTCTTCAATTATTCTAGAAGAAGAGTTAAAAACTCTGTAAGCCTTACTCTGAGATGAGTAACCAACAAGAAATCCATCATCTGCTTTGCTATCAAACTTACCTAAGTGAGATTTGGTATTGAGAATTGTACAAGGACACCCAAATGGTTTGAAAAATCCAATAAAGGGTTTTCTTTTATTTAAAAGCTCATATGGGGTCTTGTTCTTTGGCTTGACCACTAGAACTCTGTTTTGGACATAACAGGCAGTATTAACTACTTCAGCCCAGAAGGTAATTGGCAGATTTGAATCAGCCAACAGAGATCTAGCAGCCACTATTAGTGTCCTATTTCTCCTCTCAGCAACTCCATTCTGTTGAGGAGTCCTAGGGGCACTATATTGTCTCTCAATTCCTTTTTCTTCACAAAAGGTGTTTAGATCAAGATTTTTAAATTTAGTCCCATTGTCTGATCTAATGACTTTTACTTTTTGATTAGTTTGGTTTTCAATTCTTAGGATAAAGGATTTGATCAGTCCACTTGTCTCATCCTTAGTCCTTAGAAAATATATCCAGGTAAATCTAGAGTAATCATCAACAAGAACCAAGCAGTAAGATTTCTTGCCTATACTCATAACATTTGTAGGACCAAACAGATCCATATGCAATAACTCGAGACAAGAAAAAATTGTATTGAACTCTTTGGTCTTATGAGATTTTTTGTGCTGTTTGCCTTTAAGACAAGCAACACAATGATCATCACATGAAAAGACTTTTGATGGTAAACCTCTTACAAGGTTGTTTTTAACAAGTTTGTTCATAGTCTTGAAGTTCATGTGACACATCCTTCTGTGCTATAGAGAGGATTCATCTACAGAAGCTTTTGAAACAAGACAGTTCAGGGATGAATCACTTGAAACATTTTCCATGTCTAGACAATAAACATTGTCCTTTCTTGGAGTTCTAAGTAGTATCATGCTTTCATCAACTACCTTGAACCCTGGAGCAAGGATCATACATTATGTATTAGTAAATAATATGCTATGTTGTTTGTCACAAACCTGTGATACACTTAACAGGTTGTACTTTAGCTGATCAACATAGTAGACATCCTCAAATGTCATCTTACCTTTTGTAACATTACCTTTTCCACTTATTTTACCACCTGTAAGATTATCTCCAAATGCAACATGTCCTCCATTGATATGCTTGAAATCCTGAAGGCATGACATGTTACCTGTCATGTGCCTAGAGCAACCACTATCAACATGCCATATGCTCTTCCCCTTGAGCTGTTGGTTGCCCTACACATAAGATAAATCAGTTAGTATGAAATAGGAACCCAAGCCAAAGTGGTCTTGGGTACCCCTTTCTCATCAAAATATTTACATTCTTTCTTGACAAGATTTTTAAACTTTGACTCCTCATTTCTGGAGTACTTTGTCACAAAGATTGGTTTGGAAACACATTTGCTAGAAGCAGTACTGGTTTTAGAAGTACTAACTGCATTAGCAGCACTTGCATGCTTAGCACTACTAACCTTGTTAGAAGTAGTAACTGTGTTAGCAGCAGTAACTGTGTTAGCAGTATTAACCTTTGAAAAGGTACTAACAGTATTAGCAGCATTAATATTTTCAGCAGTACTAACACTGGTAGCAGCAGTAATGCTTCTAGCAGCACTATCCCTGTCAGCAGTACTAACAGTTTTAGTGCTTCTTGGCACCCACATTTTAATACTTTCTTTTAAAACCTTTTTCTTCATGGTGCCTTTGGTTTCAACAGATTTCTTAAACACATGTTTCTTTCCAGTCTTCCTATAACCAACAGGTTTTTGCATAAATCCTTGAAAGTTCATCTGTTGGTTAATAGGGTTCAAGAAACAGTGCTTAACCAAATGGTTTAACTTACCACATATGAAACAAGGTTTTGGTCTGATTATTTTATTCAGATCAACTCCTTGTTTCTGAGCCCATTGATTATTCCAGTTTCTTTGGTTACCTCTTTTTATACCAGAATTTAGGCTCTCAGATTTGTTGCAAGCACACTGTTTACAAGGTCCAGGATTCACAACAGTGGTTTGTTTGTAGTGGACCTTGTTATCCTTTCCTTTGGTCTTCTCTATCTTCTTAGACTTGACCCATATCCTTCCACCTCCCTCATTGGTAAGAATGTTGTTTTCTAAGGGTATCTCTTTATTTACAGGATTGTTCCTATTTTTACTAGCTTCTTTCTCAGTCATATCCTTAACAATTACCTCATCCAAATGATCTATCTTAAAGGCTTCCTTAGACAAGTCCTTTTTATCCTTGGTCTCTAACAAGTCTGAAGTAGGAGAGATATAGTTATTGTTGTAAGGAGGGGGTGTGTTGTTGTATCCAATACCAGGCTTCATCTTATCATGAATCTGAGTCTTTAGAATAGAATCCATTGCTTTCGAAGCATATGAAAACTTTTCTATGTCAAGCTTAACCTTAGATAGTTCTTCTTTCAGCCTATCATTCTCTTCTATGGACTTAGACAGTTTGGCCTCTAACTCATTCTTTTCCCACTTCCAATAGTTTGTGTCATAAGAATGTTGAAGCTCATTGGCTTGAAAGCCTTTGATTTGTTCTTCGAACCCTTCAACTATCAACACATAATCTCTTCTATCCTTTTCTAATCTTTTGAGGTCATCACACATGTTTTGGTTGTGATCCCTGTACCTTTTGACAGTGTCTATGCAAGATTGAGTACAAAGATTAGAAATTACCTCAAAGGGGAGATCAGACACCTCTGCCATAAGAGCTTGATTCTGAATGGCTTCCTCAGCTTGGTCACTCCAGTCAAACCCCATTCTTTGTTGAGAAACAAGGGCTTGAGCAGGGTTCTTGTTTTGATTGTAGCTTCCATTCTGAGCTTGTTGGTGGTTGTTATTTGGCACACCACTTCTGCACTCTATAGCAAAGTGTCCCTTCATGTGGCACTTATAACATTCCACTTTTGTCTTGTCAAACCCAGCTCCATCTTCTCTTCTTTGAGAGAAGTTGTTCCTCCCTGTTCTTTTAATAAACTTTTTCACCCTCATAGATAACATGGCCATCTGCCATTTAATGTCCATCTCCTCCAGGTCATCAGGGTGAAGTTGTTCCAGATCATCATTAATCAATGAATTGTTGCTGTGACTGGACAAAAAGGCTTCAAAGACAGTTTCAGTGTCTTTTTCTGAATTCACTCCACTGGCAGCACTAACTGCTTCAGGGTTGGCAGTAGTATCCGTAGATGCTGATAGAAGTGCAGCATTGTGGATGTACCCAGTGGGCTTCTTCTTGGTTTCTACCTCAGTTTCAAAAACTCTTAGATCATTATATAGATCATCAAGTTCCTTCTCTTCCAGATTGTCACTCTGTATATATGAGACAGTGTACATAGTCCATTCATCCCCAAGAGATCTGAGGAACTTCCTGTTGATATCATCTTGCTCCATCTTCACCCCTACAGTAGCCAGTTCACCAATGAGCTTGTTGAACCTATCAAAAGTTTGAGTCATAGACTCATTCTTTGAAGAAGGGAAGTTCTCATACTGCTGTTTTAGAACATCTCTTTGATTTCTTTTGATGCTTTTAGTGCCAGCAAATCTTTTCTCTAGAGCATTCCAGAGAATCTGAGCATCAGTGCAGTTGCAAAATTGATGCTGATATTCATTGGGGATGGCCAAGAGCAGAGTGCTCAATGCCTTCATCTCTGTCTGTCTGATCTTCCTCTCACCATCTGTCTTTGGTGGAGGTCTTTTCCCATCTGGTCCAATCCTTCCTGCTTCAGAAGTACCATTCTCAATGATATCCCACATTGAGTAGTCAGTGAGAAGAATGTATTGTCTGATTCTGATCTTCCACATGTCAAACTCACTGGGTTTGAGCATTGGAACCTTAGAGACCAGAGTACTGTTTGATTCTGCATAGTTTTCCAAAATGAAAGAATAGTTGTTTCTGAGAGAGCAGGCTCTGATACCACTTGTCAGGATCGAATTCTCAACAAGAATTATGAATACTCAGAAACAATATCAAAGAAGTTGCGGAATAACACTTTGATATTCAATGTAACAGTAAACAAACAGTGAGTATGATTAACAACTTGTAAACTTGTATTGAATGATTAAAATCAGAAGATTACACACTCAACCTCAATCTTGAAGAACAAACTCTTTCAAGACGAATTCTACTTCTCTAGAATTAGGAACTATGCCTTGAGGTTGATTCACTCTTGAACAAAAACATAATCTCAATAATTATTTTTTAAACTATTCTGTACATTCTATACATATACTGAGTAAAAGATAATTACAATAAATAAAATATCTTCAGAATATATTCCATGAATATCTTCAGTCTATCCAGCTGTCATTCTTGTAATTCGGATCTTCATCTTATAAGCAGCACTAATCATCTTGGAAGTATTAACTGAAACTTGGCAGCATTAACTCCTAAGCAGTACTAACCTCTAGCAGTACTAACTAGCTAAGCAGTACTAACTTTGTTCAAGCAGCACTAACTTTGACTAGCAGTATTAATTATACTAGAAGTAGTAATACCTAGCAGCATTATCTTTGATATGCTCTGGTAGTCCTAATTCTGAACTAGCAGCATTAAAGACTTGTTCACATCTTCAGTTCCCAACAATCTCCCCCTAACTTAACTTCTGAAAGAGAAGTCAAGTTCTTCAAATGCTTCCAAAATCTTCATTGATCTACTCCAATGTTAGGATCCAGTCCCATACTCTGATTGATAGTTCTCTGAATTAGGTACTTTGCCATTTCTGAATTTGGTGCACAACCCAGCTTCTTATTTAGCATGGCATGAAGCTTCAATCTGCTATGGTTGTATACTCTATCCACTAGAAAGTACTCAGTGTGATTCATATCCAAAGTCACTGCATATACTCCACTAGTTTCATGTAGAATCCAATTATTCACTGTTTGAAAGACATTCCTTATTATCTCCTCCACTTCATCAGGTTTGAACATCATAGACAGATACTCCATTATCAGCTTTGTAATTGAAATCACTGGAGCTTTCAGTTCATCTGCATATAACTTCATCCCTATCTCAAACATTTCTTCAATATCAGATCTTGAGCAGGTTCTGACAATCTTGTTCCAAGTGTTGTACACTTCATACTTTTCATCCTTTCTCTTCAATCTGATATATTCCTTTCCATCTACCACCAAGACATCCTAGTGAATGACTTCAGGAGGTTTGAATCCAACAGGTTCAGCTGAGATAGGCTTTGGAATTTTATCCATTACCACCATGTACATGCTTACATCTGAACTCTGTGGTACTTCCTGAGATTCAGCTTTCTTTTCTTCATTCTTAGGTGCCTCTTCTTCTTCAGCAACCTTTTTCTCTTCTTATACTCTAGGCTTCTTTACAATCTTCTTTCTTTTGGCCATCATCTTAGTTCTCTTCAGAGTCCTTTGACCTTGCCCTATAGTAGTAGCTTCCTTCTTCTTTTCTTCCTTTTTCTCTGCCTTTTCTTTGGTTGGAGTTCCCTCTTCACTTTCAGGGAAGGGTTGATTAATATTCACATCATGCCTCTCCTTGGCTTTCTTTTCAAACTCCACTCTATCCTTTTCATTACTCTTTAGCTTTCCCATTTCTTTCTCATAGAGGTCCTTGATTTGATCAAAGGTCATCTTCACAAACATTTGTTTATTTACACCAATTGCACTCCTCAGGAAAGTTACCATTTTGTTTCTTTCCTTAGTTGCAAGGTAAGTTTGTGAAGGTCTTCTCTTCTTAGCACTTGTTCTGGCCATCATAACCTTTCTCAAGCTCATTGCTCTTTGATTTGCCTTCTCTGTTTCCAACCCTTTCTGGAATGCTTCATTTAACTCATTTGCAAGTGCTCTGGCTATTTCTCTGTCTTTTTCAACCTGTTCTTTTTCTGCTTTATCTAACTCTTCTTGCATTTTCTTGGCTAATGCTTCATCTGACTCAATCATCTTTTGCTTTTTGGATGGTTGATCAGATTCTATCATCTTTTCTTTTCCCTTTTTCTTTGCATCTGCAGCCATTTCTTTCTTCTCTATTTTCTTTGTCCCCCCTTCATTTATGGCCACTCCCTTTGCTTTGGGAGTGTCATTCTTTGCTTTGACAAGCATTTCTGCTACTTCAATTTCTGCTGGTGTTAACTTTGTTACTGCTGCTTGTGAAGTTTCAGCAGCACTAACAGTTTCTGCTTCTGGGGTTGTAACTGCTGCTTTCTTTTCTTCAACAAACTCCCCCTCAGTCTGTTGATTTATCTGTTCTGAGCTTGAATATTGCTTCTAGCAGCACTATCATTGTCAGCAGTACTATTTGTGGTAGCAGTACTAACAGTTTTAGTGCTTTTAGGAATCCACATCTTGACACTCTCCTCAACAGTCTTTTTCTTCATGTGGCTTTTAGATTTAACAGATTTCTTAGCCACATGGTTCCTTTCTTTCTTCCTATAACCAAAGGGTTTTTGCACAGATCTTTGAAAACTCATCCTTTGGTTCATAGGATTGAAATAACAGTATTTAGCAATATGATTGAGCTTTCCACAAATAAAACAAGGTTTTGGTCTATTGATTTTACTCAGATCAACCCCTTGTTTTTGTGCGCACTGATTATTCATGTTTCTTTGATTACCCCTCCTTTTATCATGTTTTCGGGGCTCAGAATTAGTACAAGCACACTGTTTGCAAGGAACAGGATTCACAACTGTGGTCTGCTTGTAATGGACCTTACTAGACTTTCCCTCAGTCTTCTCTATGTCCTTAGATTTTACCCAAATCTTTCCACAACCCTCATTGGTAATAATGTGATTCTCTAGAGGAATCTCATCACTCACAGTGTTCTCCTTACCCTTACCAGCTTCTTTCTCAGTTTTGTCCTCAACAACTACTTCATCTAAGGGATCTATCTTAGTGGCTCCCTAGGCAAGTCCTTCCTATCTTTGGTTTCTAGCAAGTCTGATGTAGGAGGAATGTAGTTGTTGTTGTATGGTGGTGGTGTGGTATTGTACCCAATTCCTCTTCTCAGCTTGTCATGAATCTGAGTTTGTAGTAAATAGTCCATTGCTTTAGAAGCATTGGAAAACTTTTCTACATCTAGCTTAACTTTGGCTAGCTCCCCTCTCAACTTTTCACTCTCCTCTTTAGACTTTGTCAGTTGGAGTTCTAGATCCTTTTTCTCCCACTTCCAGTAGTTTGTGTCATATGAGTGTTGAAGTTCATTGGCTTGGAAACCTTTAATTTGTTCCTCAAACCTCTCAACAATTGTCACATAGTCTTTTATATCTTTTGCTAACCTCTTAAGGTCATCACTCATATTCTGGTTGTGATCCCTGTACCTTTTAACAGTGTCTATGCAAGTTTTAGAACAGAGATTAGAACTTACCTCAGTTGGGAGATCAGATACCTCTGCCATGAGAGTTTGATTTTGAATAGCCTCTTCTGCTTGATAACTCCAGTCAAACCCCATTCCTTGTTGAGAAACAAGGGCTTGAGAAGAGTTTCTGTTCTGGTTGAAGCTACCATTATGAGCTTGTTGGTGGTTATTCTGAGACACTCCACTTCTGCATTCCCTGGCAAAGTGTCCCTTCATATGACATTTATAGCATTCTACCTTTGACTTGTCAAAACCTGCTCCATCTTCTCTTCTTTGGGAGAAGTTATTCCTCCCAGTCCTCTTGATGAACTTCAGTGCCTTTTTCTTGATTTGCTCCATTAGCAACATTAACCGATTCAAGGTTAGCAGTAGAATCAATTGATGCTGATAGGAGTGCAGCATTATGAACATATCCAGAAGGCTTCTTCTTTGCCTCCACCTCAGATTCAAACACTCTAAGGTCATTGTACAGATCATCAAGTTCTTTCTCTTCTAGTTGTTCATTCTGTCTGAATGAAACAGTATACATGGTCCATTCATCTCCAAGGGACCTTAAGAACTTCCTGTTTACATCATCTTGATCAATTTGTACTCCCATAGTAGCTAGTTCACCAATCAGCTTGTTAAACCTGTCAAAAGTTTGAGTCATGGACTCATTCTTAGTTGACATAAAGTTTTCATACAATTGCTTCAGTATTGCCTTCTGATTTCTCTTGGTACTTTTGGTACCAGAGAATCTTTTCTCTAGAGCATTCCAAGGATCTGTGCATCAGTGCAATTGCAGAATTGGTGTTGATATTCATTGGGAATAGCCAAGAGCAGTGTACTCAAAGCTTTCATCTCTGTCTGCCTTATCTTCTTTTCTGCATCAGTCTTTGGTGGAGTTCTTTTTCCATCTGCACCAGTTTTTCCTTCATCAGATGGGCCATTCTCAATGATGTCCCACATAGAGTAATCTGTGAGGAGAATGTATTGTTTGATCCTTATCTTCCACATGTCAAACTCATTAGATCTGAGCATTGGAACCTTTGAGAAAAGAGTAATGTTTGATTCAACTGTGTTTTCCATGATGAATGAAGGTTTATGAGAATACTCGCTCTGATACCACTTGTCAGGATCTAATTCTTAACAAGAATAATGAACTCAGAAACAATATTAAAGGAGTTTGCGGAATAACACTTTAATATTCAGAATATCAATGAAACAGTGAATATGAATCACAACTTGTAAACTTTATTGAAAGATTAAAGCTACAAGTTTTCAAACAAAACCTCAATATTGATGAACAGGCTCACCAATACGAATTCTACTTCTCTAGTATTAGGATTATAAACCTTGAGGTTAATTCTCTCTCTTTTAATCTTTTAAGCTCATTTCTAACCAATCTCTCTTTTCCATTTTACCTCTTCACACACCAACACTTAATCTTTTTACCCCTCTCACCTCAATCACTCAGGGAATACTTCCTGGGTAGGAAACACTAGTTATCGTGAATCCATGGAAGTTCTGTTAAGCTCACACATTGAATCCCATGTATTTTTCATAAAAACATGTATTGCCTCAATGTTTTTCTTGACAATTGTTAGAGCATGAATTATGTTGTATACAAGATCATAAAGACTGAAGTCAAAGTTCAAGAAAGTCAAAGCTGAGTTAGTCAAGTCTTAATGAAAGTCAATGCTTATCAAGAACAAATCAATTCAAGAAAGTCAAAGCTGAGTTATCATTGTATACGTATCAAGAACTAGAGACTGAAAGTTAGAGAGAGAAAGAGAGCAACAGAGAGAAAAATTGTAATCTTTCATATTGAATCAATCAAACAGGTTTGAAAATCTTGTTGTTGATTGTTTGAATTGATTTGTTTATGTGATTAGAAACTAGAACATGACTCACAATTGGTATCAGAGCAGATCCAATTTTGAATTTTTTCAAGAAACAAGTTCGACACTGAGTTCATCGACTTTGATTCGATTTCTAAGATTTAGAGTGATTTTGGAGTAGAAATCGATTAGGTTTTGTTCGTATATTATAACCGATCGAGTGTGTATAGATTAATTCATGAATTGGAATGTATTTGATCTTCAATTTGTTGAATTTGATGTTTTTTTAGAGTTCACGAGTTTAGTTCACTGTTTCATAGATCAATTTGAAATTTGAGTGCTTGTAATAGAATATTTGTACTAGATTTGTGTTCTAGATGATTAGTCGATCGAATTCTCAAAGTTTTGTGTAGTAATCCGTTTTTTAGATTGGTTTTTGATCGATCAAATCAAGAACACGCAAGGAAAGTTGAAGAACCCACAAGATTCGAGTTTCGCGCAAGTCTGAAGAGTTCTGAGTTTGGGCCAAAAACGCGCAAGTAGTGTTTTGCGAGAACAGGCAAACGCGCAAACCGTGTTGTGCGGGAACTGACAAACGCGCAAACTGTGTTTTGCGCGAACTAGAAACGCGCAAGTCAAAGACTGCGAGTTTGAGGTTCTGCGAATTTGAAATTCTTGAATTTTTATCTAAGTGTTGGAACGCGCAAATCCTTGCGAGTTTTTATATTTCGCGCTACCTTCATTGTGCGAGTTTGTGTTTCGCGCAACCAACGTCTAGCGCATTTTGTAACTTTGCGCGAACTTCATCTAGCGAGTTTCAAGTTTTGCGCTACCTTCGATTAGCGAGTTTTGTAGCTTTGCACGAACTTTAGCTAGCGAGTTTCATACTTTGCGCCATCAACGTCTAGCGAGTTTCCAATTCACGCAAGTTTCATCCTGCGAGTTTCATACTTCGCGTAAATAGGCATATGCGAGTTCTACAAACGCACACGTCACTATTAGCGCGTTTCTCCGTGAATAGTGTTTTGCGAGTTTTAAGCCTCTGCGAGTTTTAAGCTTTTGTGATCTGCGAGTTTCAGGACTTAGTCAAAATTTTCAAATTTTTTTTTTCTTTTTCTTTTTCTTTTCAGTATGATTTCTATATTCTTGTGATTTCATAATTGGACTAACGATCAGTTTCTATTTTCTTATTGCATATCTTTTCAAACATGTACAGACAAGATGACTTCCAGAGACGCTCTTTCAATTGGCACGGATGTCAAACACCCGGTTATGTTTAAAGGGGAATACGAGCAATGGAAGGTCAGATTTCTTGATTTCGTGGACCGATACAAAAATGGAGAAAACATTCTTTTGTCAATCATGGAGGGTCCTATGGTACCACCTACTGTCCAGATACCTGATGACGATTCATCTGACAGTGAGGATGGTGATGTGGACAGAGAGCAAAAGATGAGAATTGTTCCAATGGATTTTGCACAGTTTTCTGAGGAGCAGAAAATCCGTTTTAAAGCAGATAAACAAGCAAGATCCTTAATTCTTCAAAGCATTCCGAACGAGATATACATCAATATAGACAGTTACAAAGCCAATGCTAAGAAGATGTGGGATCAACTTCAGAAAATGATGATGGGTTCGAAGGTTGGGAACCCGATGAAAGTCGCAAACTGTATAAACAGTTATGAAGAATTCAAAGCAAAAGAGGATGAGAGCTTAGAAGACACTTATGAATGGTTTGTCCTGCTTCTAAATGAACTGTCAAAGAACAAGGTTAAAAAGAAGCAGATAGAAAACAATGTCAAATTCCTTTGCATTTTAGAACCCGAGTGGAAAAAGCACACTCGTCGCATGAAACAGATGAAGGACCTAAGTGACATACCGTTACATGAGGTATACGAGACTTTGCGACAGAATGAAGAAGAAGTGGAAGAGAAAAGAAGTGAGAAGAAGAAAACAGAAAAAGTTGCAGACCCCATTGCACTAGTGGCCGGAGAGAAGGAGAAAGAAAGGAAAGAGAAGAAGAAAAAGAAGAAAGTTATTACCAGTTCTGAATCCGAATCCGAATTTGATGGAGATGACGGAGAAAATTTCAAGCAAGCAATGCTATTACTGAGCCGAGCATTCCAAAAGAAGTTGTACAAGAAGCCGGGTTACAATTCTCAGAGATACTCTTTATCCAGTTCCAAGAACCATGAGCACAGAGAAAGGGTAGAAGGAAACAGATTTGTTGAAAAAAACCAGAAGAAAGAAAGAAATATGTGAATGATTATACTGGTGCTGAAAAGCCAGCTAATGATCTAATCAAATGCTACAACTGTGGCAAGATTGGACATTTTGCTAAAGAATGTCGAAAGCCAAAGGTTCGTAACTCACTTCTGCATTCTCTGGCAAAGTGTCCCTTCAGATGACATTTATAGCACTCCACCTTTGACTTATCAAAGCCTGCACCACCTTCTCTTCTTTGGGAGAAGTTGTTCCTCCCAGTCCTTTTGATGAACTTCTTCACCCGTATAGAAAACATGGCCATCTGCCATTTAATATCCATCTCTTCAAGATCATCAGGATGAAGCTGTTCTAAGTCATCATTGAATAAAGAGGAGTTTCCATGGCAGGAAAGAAAGGCTTCAAAAACAGATTCAGTGCCTTTTTCTTGATTTACTCCATTGGCAACATTAACTGATTCAGGGTTAGCAGTAGAATCAATTGATGCTGATAAGAGTGCAGCATTATGAACATATCCAGTAGGCTTCTTCTTTGCTTCCACCTCAGATTCAAACACTCTCAGATCATTGTACAGATCATCCAGTTCATATTCTTCCAATTGTTCATTCTGTCTGAATGAAATAGTATACATGGTCCATTCATCTCAAAGGGACCTTAAGAACTTTTTGTTTACATCATCTTGATCAATCTGTACTCCCATAGTAGCTAGTTCACCAATCAGCTTGTTAAACCTGTCAAAAGTTTGAGTCATGGACTCATTCTTAGTTGACATAAAGTTTTCATACAGTTGCTTCAATATTGCCTTCTGCTTTCTCTTGGTACTTTGGTACAAGATAATCTCTTCTCTAGAGCATTCCAAAGCATCTGTGCATCAGTGCAATTGCAGAATTGGTGTTGATACTCATTGGGAATAGCCAAAAGCAGTGTGCTAAGGCTTTCATCTCTGTCTGCCTTGTCTTCCTTTCTGCATCCGTCTTTGGTGGGATTCTTTTTCCATTTGCACCAAAATTTTCCTTCATCAGATGGGCCATTCTCAATGATGTCCCACATATAGTAATCTGTGAGGAGAATGTATTGCTTGATCCTAATCTTCCACATGTCAAAATCATTAGATCTGAGCATTGGAACCTTTGAGACAAGAGTACTGTTTGATTCAACTGTGTTTTCCATGATGAATGAAGGTTTCTGAGAATACTTGCTCTGATACCACTTGTCAGGATCTAATTCTCAACAAGAATAATGAACTCAGAAACAATATTAAAGAAGTTGCGGAATAACACTTTAATATTCAACAATCAATGTAACAGTGAATCAGAAATCACAACTTGTAAACTTTATTGAATGATTAAAGTTACAAGATTTCAATCAAAACCTCAATATTGATGAACAGGCTCACCAATACGAATTCTACTTCTCTAGAACTAGGGTTCTAAACCTTGAGGTTAATTCTCTCTAAAAACGCATTAAAACAAAAGTTAATTCTATCATAGACTTCTATAGTATTTATACAAGACATATTACAAGATAATTATAAAAATACAATTGATCTTCAGTCCATAATTATCTTCTTTATTTTAGCAAGTCTTCTATACAGCTGTCTTCATTCCATACTGAGTCTTCATCTCATAGCAGCACTAACCTTCTTCAAAGGTATTAACCATCTTCAGCAGCATTAAAATCCTCAGCAGTAGTAATTGTGTTCAGCAGTATTAACTTTGATCTGACAGTAATAACTTCAGCAGTACTAACTACTAGCAGTACTAACTTTTGAAATAGCAGTACTAACTTGTCAAGCAGTATTAAATCTACTAGTAGTAGTAATCAGTTGTGCTAGCAGCATTAACCATACTTAAGCAATTCTTTAATTCCCAACAATCTCCCCCTAACTTGACTTTTAGGAAGAGAAGTCAAGTTCTTCAATTATGGTTTTCAAGATGCTTTCAACACTACAGCTTAATTGCCCAAATTTGGATTCAGACCCAGACTTTGATTGATTGTCCTTCTTACCACAATTCTGGCCATTTCTGATTCCTTTGCACACACTAGCTTAGCTTTCAGCATCCCATTCAGCTTCTCCTTGCTATGATCATATACTTTGTCCACCAGGTAGTATTCATGATAACATTTATCTATTGTGATAATTAATACACCACAGTTTTCAAATAGTATCCAATGATCAATCTTCTTGAACCCATACTCATGATGTAGGTCCTTGATCCTGTAAACCACCTTTTCTGGTTCAAACATCATACATAGGTATTCCATTGCAACCTTGAGTAGATTTTCTTCAGTTCCTTTCAAAACATGCTCATAATGCTTCATTCCCCCTTTATACATTTCTTCTAGGTCAGCTCTTGAACAACTTCTGATTACTTTCCCCCAAGTTGAATATACTTCAAATACATCTCCAACTCGTTTAAATCTGAAGTAATCCTTTCTGTTATCTCTCAGAATGTCCCAAAAGATGATTTCTGGTGCCTTCATAGAAATGTGAACAGCCTGTATTGGTTCTATTAAAGTCATATAAAGCCCCACATGTTCATCAGACTGACTTGTTTGTTGTGCACTTTGACTAGGTTGCTCTGTATGATCTGCCACAGATGATTCTGGATTCTGCTCTGGTTCTGCTGAAGGTGGAACAGAAAATTCTGCCTCTCTTTCTGATTCTTCAACCCTTGGCTTCTTGAACTGTTTCTTGGAAGCTATAGTCTTTACTCTCTTTGCAGATTTCATTTCCATTCCAGCATTCTATTGCTCTTCCTTTTTTTCTTCAACCTTTTCCTTTGAAGGTGTGGTTTCCTCAGGGAATGGTTGTTGGATGTTGAGATCATGCCTCTCTTTCATCCTTCTTTCTGCTTCTTCCCTTTGAGAGGAATCCCCTTGAAGCTTTGTCATTTCCTTCTTATACAGCTCCTCAACTTTGTTGTATGCCATGTTAGTAAACATTTCTCCATTTACACCAATTGAGCCTTTCAGAAAGTTGATAATTTTTCTCCTTTCTTGATTGGCCAAAAAGGTCTTGGAAGGTTGTCTTTTCTGCTTCTTGGCTGGCATTCTTTGCTTGGATGCTTTCACTAGTATTTTCTTGGCCTCAACAGCAGTTTTCATGCTCTTTTGATACTCTTCATTGAGCTTTCTGGTATCTCCAGTGCAAGCTCTCTGTCCTTTTCTGATTCGAGTTGTTCTTCCTTTTCCATCTCAGCTTGAAGCTGTTTTGCCACTTCTTCATCTAACTCCAACTGGTTCTTCTTCTTTAAGGGTTGTTCAGATTCAACCATCTTAGCTTTTCCCTTTGTATCCTTCAAATCTACCTCACTCATTTCTTTTCTTTTCTTTTTAAGGCCTCCTTCTTTAATGACCACTCCCTTGGCCTTTTGAGTAGCCTTAGGAGTGTCATTATTGGCTTTTACCAACGTTTCTGCAATTTCCAATTCTTCAACAGATAGCCCTGTTACTACTGCTACCTGTTCTGTTACTGCTGCTGCTTGAACCTCATCTGTTTCTACTACTTGTGGTTTTGTTTCTGCTGCTTTCTCCCCCTCAAAATCAAATCCCATCTCAGATTTACTTTCCTTTTCTGCTTCAACCTCTTGATTCTCCCCCTTGTTGAAAGCATCATTAGCACTTGTTCTCTTCTTCAAAACAAAATGTCGTCTCCTCTTCTTGTGCACCAATCTTGTCACCATTTTCTTCAATTTGGTAATCTGTACTTGTTGAGACAGAATTACCAATTTCATCTCTTTTATGTCTTTGCCTTGTTTGATGACATCCAGATTAATGTTGCCCATAGTTTCCAACAATTCATTGAAGTCATATTTGTCCTCACCTCCTTTGGGTGTGTTTACTACCTTTAGAGGATCATTGGATCTTTTAGTAGCAGAGGTCTTCTGCCTAGCAGATGCACCTTCTACCCCCTTGGGTTCTTGGCACATGGGACCTTTGGATGATTGCTCATCCGAAGTTGCCATGGGGAAGGTCTTATTGATGTTACCACTGGCCTCCTCTGTGCTAGCAGGAGTAGTGGCAACCTTTGCACCCATATGCTCGTGCATCTCCTCAGTGAGCACATCCTTGGGGCTGGGAGACACCCCTGTGGTTTCCCTATAGATATTCTCTAATGGAGAATTCTCCATTAGAGGGCTTAAAGGCTTGGAGGGTGAAGGTACAAGAAGGGAAGGAGCCTTCTTTACCTTTTTCCTGATGTAAGTATTCGTGATTGGAGAAGTGGGTTTTTGAAGAAGGTACTGAGGGATTGATATACTGATTGAAGGTTAGGATTGGCTCTCAGTGGGATGGTCTAATGAGGGCCTTGACCCTGAAGCCATACCTCCTTGATTGTGGGACACCACCATCATTGTAGAGAACAATGGGGTGTCAACTCCTTCCGAGTCCATGGGAGATCTCTTCATGATTGAAAAGACCTTGCCATTGGGGATTTTAGGTACATATACCTCATCAAATTGAGGCATATCCGTCAATTCAGTGGTTATAACTGCCTGGACAAATCTTGGGTACATATAAAAACTCTTTTTGTTTCCCAAGTTTGACACAAGGTCATTGAAAATCATTTTTGAAAAATTATACTTTCTGGCAGTGGCCAAGCAAACCAATGCATAAGCAATGGTACTACTGAACTCACTCCATCCAGTAGTCTTTCTAGAAATACAATGCATAAGGGTATGGACAAAGAAACGCCATTGGGGTGAGAATTTAGCTTTTGAGAACTTGAAAACACCCAATGGGCCTCCATAACCCATTCTAGTGAGAGTGGAAAACAGATCATCATTAGAGATAGATGAGATACCTGAGGCATCGTCTAGATGTAGACAGATGCGAATTACCTCTTCAGAAACTGTCAAGGGTTTGTCACACACCCTTGTCTTGATAAACTTTACACCATTTTCAGCAATAGCAGTGGCATTGGCCCACAATTGTTTCTGGTGCTCAATGTAGATTGACGGTGACACTGTAAGAGCATGAGCGATATGGCTGGACTTGAGAAAATCTACTATTTGATGGAATCCGACAGCTTGCTTTGGTTTTTGAAGCATCGCGATTTCATTGTGTTCATCAATAAACGCCATTGAAGCCATCGAGCTTGAGTAAACTGGACTGAAACTCACTAGGTGCTTGAGAGAAAAAGATTAGAGAGACGATGAACAATATGGAAAGAGTCGTTATGAGCTTTTAGGCGGGCAAAAGGGTATTTATATGATTTTGGAAAAAAGCAGTATTAACTCAGAGCAGTATTAACGAACTAGCAGTATTAACTGAGAGCAGTATTAACCACTAGCAGTATTAACTGAGAGCAGTATTAACCACTAGCAGTATTAACTAACTAGCAGTATTAACTGAGAGCAATATTAACCACTAGCAGTATTAACTAACACCTGAAGTAGTAACTTTTCCCTGGCAACATTAAAACTACATTGGCAGTAGTAACTATACTTACACTTTTTGAAGCTTGTGTTAGTCTGAGCAAGGCAATACACTTCCTGAGAAAGATGATTAGTAGCACCAAAAATAACCAAATAACAGGTATACAAGCACTTTTTAAACATTAGATCATTTAGAGTTGATCATGCCCACACTTGTGACCAAGAAGGTGAATCTACCCACACTAAAAGCTTTGGTGAATAGATCAGCAAACTGGTTGTCAGTATGAACTTTAGCAACTTGAATTAGCTTCTTTTCATTATAGTCTCTAATAAAGTAATACCTGATCTCAATGTGCTTTGTTTTGGAGTGCTTGACTGGATTGTTAACAATGCTAATAGCACTGCTATTGTCAATGAAGATTGGAGTGTGAAGAAAGGTTACCCCATAGTCCAACATTTGATTCTGAATCCATAGAACCTGAGAGTAGCAACTTGCAGCAGCAATGTATTCAGCTTCTGTTGTTGATAAGGACACTGTGGTTTGCTTCTTACACTACCAAGATACTAGTCTTGCACCCAAAAGCTGACATCCCCCTGAAGTAGACTATCTATCCATATTAGCACCTGCCAAGTCACTGTCTGAATATGCAATCAAGTCAAAGTTGGATTCATAAGGATACCAAAGACCTAATCTAGGTTACCCTCTTAAGTATCTGAAAATCCTTTTAACTGCTTGTAGATGTGACTGCTTTGGCTTGACTTGGAATCTGGCACAAACACACACTGGAAACATGATATCTGGTCTTGAGGCTGTTAGATACATGAGAGATCCAATCATTGATCTAAAAAGATGGACATCAACATCCTCGCCCTCAAGATCAGCAGTGAACTGTTTGTGAGTCTCCATTGGTGTGCTTGCTGACTTTGAGTCTATTAAACCATACTTATCCAGGATGTATTTCACATACTTTGATTGACATATGAAGATCCCATATTTCTGCTGTTTCACATGAAGCCCAAGGAATAAGGTGAGTTCACCCATTGAATTTATTTTAAAGCTCTTGTGCATCAACTTTTCAAAATCTCTACACAAATGTTCTTTTGTAGACCCAAACATGATGTCATCCACATAGATCTGAACAAGTAGGATGTCCTTGTTACTTCTTTTAATGAAGAGGGTCTTGTCAATTATTCCCCTTTCAAACCCATTTTCTAAGAGATAGGTAGACAATGTATCATACCATGCTCTTGGGGCTTGATGTAGACCATAAAGTGCTTTCTTCAGTTTGTATACTCTGTCAGGATATGATGGATTTTCTAATCCAGGGGGATGATAGACATATACTTCTTCATCAATTGTACCATATAGAAAGGCACTCTTCACATCCATTTGATATACCTTGAACTTCATGTATGAGGCATAGGCTAGGAATAGCCTAATTGCCTCTACCCTTGCAACTGGAGCAAAGACTTCTTCATAATCTATGCCTTCTTCTTGAGTGTACCCTTGTGCCACAAGCCTTGCTTTGTTCCTGATTACAATTCCTCTCTCATCCTTTTTATTTCTGAAAATACACTTGGTGCCAATAGCTCTATGACCTTTTGGAAGGTCCACCAAGTTCCAAACTTCTTGCAACTTGAACTGTAGCAACTCTTCTTGCATGGCTTCTATCCAACTTGAATCTTTCATTGCATCAGAAACCTTCTTAGGCTCAATCTGAGATAGAAAGCAAGAGAGTACTGTATGTTGCTGATCCTGCAACTCTTGAAGTCTGCTTTGATTTATAGTAATCATTGGAGAAGAGATGTCTCCTATTACCAGCTCTGGAGGATGGTTCTTTTGTGTTCTAGTCTGATGAATAGGTTATTCATTGATTCCCACTTCTAGATTGGAATCATTTAAGTCAGCTGAGGGGATCTCATCAGCTATTTCTGGTTCTTCATGCTCTGAATTCTCCTTATCTCTTCTTTCTTCTTCACTCTGAATTGGTTCAGTAACAGTCTCCTGTTCACAGATTTCAACAGGTTCCATTGTAGGTATGGGAAAGATCACAGACTGAGGAATAATGTCTTATACTTGTACATCCCCTGATTCTCCACTTCTTGAACCTGCATGATCATCACTACTGAAACCCAAAGAGTTAGTTAGTGAATCAATGTCAAACAACCACTAAGGACCTGAACCAATAGGATTTGGTGTGTTCTCATTGCATTTGACATTGTCACTTTTCTCAATTATTCTAGAAGAAGAATTAAATATTCTGTAGGTTTTACTCTGAGATGAGTAACCAACAAGAAAACCATCATCTGCCTTGCTATCAAACTTTCCTAAGAGAGTTTTGGTATTAAGAATGGTACAAGGACACCCAAAAGGTTTGAAAAATCCAATAAATGGTTTTCTTTTATTTAAAAGCTCATATGGTGTCTTGTTTTTAGGCTTGACTACTAGAACTCTGTTTTGGACATAACAAGCAGTATTAACTGCTTCAGCCCAAAAAGTAATTGGAAGATTTGAATCAGCTAACAGAGATCTAGCAGCTTCAATCAGTGTCTTATTCCTTCTCTCAGCAACACCATTTTGTTGTGGAGTCCTAGGAGCACTGTATTGCCTCTCAATTCCTTTTTCCTCACAAAAGGTGTTTAGATCAAGATTTTTAAATTCAGTACCATTGTCTGACCTAATGACTTTTACCTTTTGATTTGTTTAGTTTTCAATTCTTAGAATAAAGGATTTGATTAGTCCACTTGTCTCATCCTTTGTCCTTAGAAAATATACCCAAGTAAATCTAGAGTAATCATCAACAATAACTAAGCAGTATGATTTCTTACCTATACTCATAACATTTGTAGGACCAAACAGATCCATATGCAACAACTGAAGAGAATTGGAGATTGTGTTCAACTCTTTGGACTTATGAGAAGTTTTGTGTTGTTTGCCTTTGAGACAGGCAACACAATTATCATCACATGAAAAGACTTTTGAAGTCAACCCTCTTACAAGGTTGTTTTTAACAAGTTTATTCATTGTTTTGAAGTTCATGTGACACATCCTTCTGTGCCAAAGTGATGATTCATCCAAAGATGCTTTTGAAACAAGACAGTTTAGGGATGAATCAGTTGACACATTTTCCATATCCAAACAATAGACATTATCCTTTCTGGGAGTTCATAGTAGTATCAACTTTTCATAAACCACCTTGAATCCAGGAGCAAGGATAATGCATTCAGAATCAGTGAATAATATACTATGCTTTTTGAATAATAACAGGTTGTACCTTAACTGCTCAATATAGAAAACATCTTCAAAGGTCATTTTACCTTTTGTTATATCACCCTTACCACTGACCTTACCTCCATCTGGAGTATTACCAAAGGCAACATGTCCTGCATCAATTTTCTTGAAATTCTTGAGGCAAGCCATGTTCCCTGTCATGTGCCTAGAGCAACCACTATCAACATGCCAGATGCTCTTTCCTTTGAGTTGCTGGTTGCCCTGCACATAGAATAACACAATTAATATTGATTGGGAAACCAAGCCAAAGTGGTCTTGGGACTCCCTTTCTCATCAAAGTATTTACATTCCTTTTTGATGAGATTTTTAAAATCAGAACACTCATTACTGGAGTAATTTGTCAAGATGATTGAGCTAGCAGTACAAACACTAGAAGCAGTACTATCTTTAGAAGTACTAACAGAGTTAGCCGCACTAACAGGTTTAGCAGTACTAACCTTGTTAGAAGCACTAACAGAGTTAGCAGTATTAACATTAGAAGAAGTACTAACAATGTTAGTTTTAGAAGTACTAATACTCTTAGCAGCACTAACATTGGTAGCAGTAATATTACTTCTAGCAGCACTATCATTGTCAGCAGCACTATTTGTAGTAGCAGTACTAACAATTTTAGTGCTTTTGGGAAACCACATCTTGACACTTTCTTTGACAGTCTTTTTCTTCATGTGGCTTTTAGATTTAACATGTTTCTTAGCCACATGTTTCCTTTCATCCTTCCTATAACCAAAGGGTTTTTGCATGGATCTTTGAAAATTCATCCTTTGGTTAATAGGATTAAAGTAACAGTGCTTGGCAAGATGATTCAATTTTCCACATATGAAACAAGGTTTTGGTCTGATGATTTTACTCAGATCAACTCCTTGTTTCTGAGCCCACTGATTATTCCAATTCCTTTGATTTTCCCTCTTTTTATCATGTTTTAGGGGCTCATCCTTATTACATGCACACTGTTTGCAAGGAACAGGATTCACAAATGTAGTCTGCTTGTAATGGACCTTTTTGGACTTTCCCTCAGTCTTCTCTATGTCCTTATATTTGACCCAGTTCCTTCCACAATCCTCATTGGTGATAATATTATTCTCTAAAGGAATCTCACCACTCACAGTATTATCCTTACCCTTACTAGCTTCTTTCTCTGTCTTGTCCTCAACAACTACTTCATCTAAAGGATCTATCTTAGTGGATCCCTCAGGTAAGTCCTTCCTATCCTTGGTCTCTAGCAGATCTAATTTAGGAGGGATGTAGTTGTTGTTGTATGGTAGTGGTGTGGTATTGTACCCAATTCCTGGTTTAAGCTTATCATGGATTTGAACCTTTAGGATTGAATCCATTGCTTTTGAAGCATATGAAAACTTTTCCACATCTAGCTTAACCTTGTCTAGTTCTCCTCTTAACTTTTCATTCTCCTCCTTGGACTTTGTCAGTTGGATTTCTAGATCATTCTTCTCCCACTTCCAGTAATTGGTATCATATGTGTGTTGCAGTTCATTGGCTTGGAAACTTTTAATTTGTTCCTCAAACCTCTCAACAATTTTCACATAGTCTTTTATATCTTTTTCTAATCTCTTAAGGCCATCACTCATCTTCTGGTTGTGATCCCTGTACCTTTTAACAGTATCTATGCAAGTTTGAGAACAGAGATTAGAAAGTACCTCAGTTGGAAGATCAGATACCTCTGCCATGAGAGCTTGATTTTGAATAGCCTCTTCTGCTTGATCACACCAGTCAAACTCCATTCCTTATTGAGAAACAAGAGCTTGAGCAGAGTTTCTGTTCTGGTTGAAGCTTCCAGTCTGAGTTTGTTGGTGATTGTGAGACACTCCACTTCTGTATTCTCTGGCAAAGTGTCCCTTCAGATGACATTTATAGCACTCCACCTTTGACTTATCAAAGCCTGCACCATCTTCTCTTCTTTGGGAGAAGTTGTTCCTCCCAGTCCTTTTGATGAACTTATTCACCCTCATAGAAAGCATGGCCATCTGCCATTTAATATCCATCTCTTCAAGATCATCTGGATGAAGCTGTTCCAAGTCATCATTGATTAAAGAGGAGTTTCCATGGCTAGAAAGAAAGGCTTCAAAAACAGATTCAGTGCCTTTTTTTGATTTACTCCATTAGCAACATTAACTGATTCAGGGTTAGCAGTAGAATCAATTGATGCTGATAGGAGTGCAGCATTATGAACATATCCAGTAGTCTTCTTCTTTTCTTCCACCTCAGATTCAAAAACTCTCAGATCATTGTACAGATCATCTAGTTCCTTTTCTTCCAATTGTTCATTCTGTCTGAATGAACCAGTATACATGGTCCATTCATCTCCAAGGGACCTTAAGAACTTTCTGTTTACATCATCTTGATCAATATATACTCCCATAGTAGCTAGTTCACCAATCAGCTTGTTAAACCTGTCAAAAGTTTGAGTCATGGACTCATTCTTAGTTGACATAAAGTTTTCATACAGTTGCTTCAATATTGCCTTCTGATTTCTCTTGGTACTTTTGGTACTAGAGAATCTCTTCTCTAGAGCATTCCAAAGCATCTGTGCATCAGTGCAATTGCAGAATTGGTGTTGATACTCATTGGGAATAGCCAAAAGCAGTGTGCTAAGGCTTTCATCTCTGTCTGCCTTGTCTTCCTTTCTGCATCCGTCTTTGGTGGGATTCTTTTTCCATCTGCACCAATCTCTCCTTCATCAGATGGGCCATTCTCAATGATGTCCCACATAGAGTAATCTGTGAGGAGAATGTATTGCTTGATCCTAATCTTCCACATGTCAAAATCATTAGATCTGAGCATTGGAACCTTTGAGACAAGAGTACTGTTTGATTCAACTGTGTTTTCCATGATGAATGAAGGTTTCTGAGAATACTTGCTCTGATACCACTTGTCAGGATCTAATTCTCAACAAGAATAATGAACTCAGAAACAATATTAAAGAAGTTGCGGAATAACACTTTAATATTCAACAATCAATGTAACAGTGAATCAGAAATCACAACTTGTAAACTTTATTGAATGATTAAAGTTACAAGATTTCAATCAAAACCTCAATATTGATGAACAGGCTCACCAATACGAATTCTACTTCTCTAGAACTAGGGTTCTAAACCTTGAGGTTAATTCTCTCTAAAAACGCATTAAAACAAAAGTTAATTCTATCATAGACTTCTATAGTATTTATACAAGACATATTACAAGATAATTATAAAAATACAATTGATCTTCAGTCCATAATTATCTTCTTTATTTTAGCAAGTCTTCTATACAGCTGTCTTCATTCCATACTGAGTCTTCATCTCATAGCAGCACTAACCTTCTTCAAAGGTATTAACCATCTTCAGCAGCATTAAAATCCTCAGCAGTAGTAATTGTGTTCAGCAGTATTAACTTTGATCTGACAGTACTAATTTCAGCAGTACTAACTACTAGCAGTACTAACTCTCCAAACAGTACTAACTTTTGAAATAGCAGTATTGTTAAGTCTAATTTTGTAGTAATCATTGTATTTATTTTATTGCTTTTATTACCTTTCGTAGTGTTTTCTGTTTCTAAGGGCTAGGGGTATTTAAGTCCCCTTTGCGCCTTTGTTTTGTAACAATTCTGGAACGCACAATTCAATAGATCTGTTACTTTGCGCTTCATACTTTCTCTCTCAACTTTCTCTCTCTAACGAATCAGAGATCTTTGGACTTTCAATTGGTATCAGAGCAATCTGAATCCTGAGAGATTGAGAGATTAGTGTCATTGTTTCTGGATTTGTGAATTGAAGCAGAAAACTCGATTGATTTTCTTGATTTTTCAAGAAAATCTCGTTTTTTTTCTTATTCATCAAATTTGGATTGTTTGTTGATCATTTTGTGTTGTTTTTAGATTTAATTGTTTCGTTTCTGCAAATCAATCATAATTGTTTCTTTGTGTTGAGCATAAAAATCTTATTTAGATCTTCAATTTGCAAATTTAGAACTTTTCTGGAAAAACGACTTTCTCGTTCTGTTCTTGTCAAATTTTCAGATTCTGTTGTTTTTGATTAAAATTGTTTGATAAAATGTGTTAGAATATAGTTTTCGAAATTGAATGAATGCTTTTCTTGGATTAATTTCAATATTATAGCTGATCTTGCATGAATAAGAGTTTTTGGAAGTTTGCGGGTCATTCATGTAAGTTTGCGGGTCATTCATGTAAGTTTGCGTATCTATCTTGTTTTCATGAATTCTGTTATGTTCATGAATTTTGCGTTCCATTCAAGGAAGTTTGCGTTCTATCCTTATTAGTTTGCGTATCATTCAAACTTGTATGTATATGATTCTTATACTTTGCGTTTCATTCTTTCACTCTTAGAAAAGATGATCTAACTCTGGTGTTAGAAAATTGTTTTTAGGTTTGCGATTCTCTCTGGAAAAGCAAAGATTGTTTCTCGGTTCTAGTCTAACACGCAAACCATCTGTTTGCATTTCTCAAGTAAACCGAGAAGTTTCTAACCCGCGAAGTCTCTCACCCGCAAAGAATCTCATTCGAAAGGTTCTCACACACAAAGATTCACTTTGCGTTTTACAAAGCAAACGCAAAGCTCCGTTTGCGTTCTACTCAGCAAACGCAAAGATCACCTTGCGTCTCACGAAGAAACCGCAAAGCTCACTTTGCGTTCCTCTTTACAAACGCAAACCATCAGTTTGCGGGCCTCTCTTGTAATTTTTTTCTGAATTTTTCTGACTTTTTCACAAGATGTCTTTGCAAGCTCAAATCTACAAGAATGACCTCATGATGTCTTTGGGGTCCGATACTCGACCACCAGTTCTCATCAATGAAAATGAATTTGAACAGTGGCAGGATCGATTCATCAACTTTATTGAAAGACAACCAAATGGGGAGAATATGATGAAATCACTGACTTAGGGTCCTATGGAAATTCCAAGAAAAGTGATCCCAGCTACTGCTACTACACTTGCTACCACTGTTGTGAAAGAAGTAAGGGAATATGATGCAGATGATATGTTAAGACATCAAGCAGATAGTCAGGCCAAATCAAATCTGATTCTTGCTCTTCCCAACTCCATTTATAACATAATCGATTGCTTCAAACAGAATCCTATGCTGATGTGGACTCAACTTGAAAAGATCATGCTTGGTACTGCAATGTCAACTCAATTGCGTCAGACTAGATATATGAACAATTTTTAGAAGTTCAAGGCTAAGGATGGAGAAAGCTTGAAGAATGTATTTGATCGATTCTGGGCTGTTATCAACGATTTATACAAGATCAAAGTTATCAAGACTGAGTTGGAGGCAAACTTGAAGTTTCTGAATGCTTTGCAACCTGAGTGGAACAAGTCATGCCATAGGATGAGAAATGATGTTAGAATCTCAACCATGCCTATTCAAGATCTATTCGAAATACTGATGACAGATGAGTCTATGGTTATGGAGAAGAAGGCGAAAATGGATAAGAAGAACAAGCCTTTGTCAATAGATCCCATTGCTCTTTTAGCTAGTCAACTTGCTGAGCAAGCTTTGACTGAATCAGCTTATGATGGATCAACAGTTGATGATGGCGAAGCACTTGAAAAGGCCATGATACTTTTGACTCAACACTATCAGAAGAGATTCAAGCACAAATCTGGTTCTAACAATCTGCGGTTTTCTTCTGGTTCTAAGAAGATAGAACCTGGTGTTCCTTCAAAGTCATACACTCAAAAGTATGAACCATCTAAAGTGATTGAACAGAAGAAGGATGAGAAAAAGGTGATGAATTGTTTTAACTGCGGAAAGCCTGGTCATATTGCCAAGGAATGCAGAGTCAAAATGGTAAAAGATGCTACTTTTTACCGAAAGAAGTTGGCGCTCACTGAAAAGAAGGAAAGTGGAACCGTTATGTTGGCCGAAGAAGAGTACTGGTTGGATCATTCGGACAATGAGGCTGAGAATGAAGAAACAGCGGCCATGTGCTTTATAGGTGATGACAATTCTGATGATGAGGAAGAGGATACATCATCTGATGGCTCTGAGGTAATTTCTGAGTTTAACTATAATTTCTTCTTATCTCCAATGAATGTTTTTATCAATGCTTTGCATGATTTGCGCTCAAAGTTCATTTCTGAAAAAGTTAAAAATTAAGAAAAGTCTGATTTAATTGATAAACTGCAAATTTATTTAAAAGATGAAAAATCAATTTTAATTGATACAAAAGAGAAATTTCAAAAGAAGTTAGTTGATCTTGACAATTTAAATCAGACTTATCATGATTCATTGACTGAACTGACTTCTTCAAATAAAATCCTTTCTGAAAAGATAATTGTTTTAGAAAAGAAATTGTATAAAAGAGAACAGTCTGAGCAAACAATTTACATGAATAAACCAAGGAGTGAAGAAGCTATAAAGGAAAAGTGGGGGACTTGGTTTCGAAAATCCACATTTTTTAAATAATGCTAAAAATGAAGTTCCTACTTTATACGAATATGATTATTTTACTCTTGCAAGATATGCTCCTCAGTTTAAATTCTTTTGGACAACTGAGAAACAAATTTTGGAAGAAGAAAATGTGAAAAAGATGAAAAATAAGAGGATGGAAATGCCATTTGTTTACACCTCTGAAAATGCAAAATATTTTCCTAATCAATCTAAGAAATCCAGAAAATTTCAAAATCTTTTAAATATTAATTCTTCCAATAAATCTTCATTATCAACAGATGTTGTTGATATATTTGCTAACATTGATAAGGAAACTGTATCTCCAGTATCTTATGATACTAAGAAATACATTCCTCCATTAATTTTAGAAGGTAAGATTGTTGATCTTGAAGATAGATTGGAAGAACAAAATCTTCAAACTTGTTTACAAAACGATTTATTCCTTTTTATAATGAAAACAAGTTTTGAAGATAAAATTTCTTCTGGATTGTCAAAAGATTTTAAGGAAAATTCTAAAGTTTTGAAAAACAATGGTCATTTGCGTTCCACATTGGAAACGCAAACTGAGAGTTTGTGCATGCAGTGGGAAGCGCAAAGCTCAGTTTGCGCCTCCAATGAGAAACACAAACCTCATCCTGACTTGCAAAATGTTGAAAAATTTCACTCCAAGGTTAGTTCTTTAATGTCTATAGCTAAGACTGATTTCTTTGATAAAGTTTCTTCTTCTGATCCAATTATTGATAATTCTTTAATGCTAAATGCTCAATTTTATAAAAAGAAGCGTAAAAGAAGGAGATCAAAGAAGTCAAAGAAACATGATACTGTTTTATCTGAAAATTCGAATGTTTCTGATTTTTCTTCTTCAGATCGGATTGTGAGGAATTCAACAAGGCAGATTTGGAGGATGAAACAACAAAGATTAGAATCTGAACTGTTAGGAGTAAACTGTGTAGAAAATCTTTGTGATTCTGATACATTTGCTTCTTGTAATAAAAACCCAAAATACTCTTTTAAGCAAATGTTTGATATATCAAAGAATATCTCATATGCTTCTTCTAGTTCTGATTCTGATAATTGTGTTTTATCATGTATTGATAATAGCTTTCATTCTTGCATGAAAAATAAATCTGTGAGAAATAAAAGATATAAATCTAACAAGGGACCCATAAGCATATGGGTACCTAAAAAGGTGTAGTTTCTATGTGTGCAGCTTAGTCAATTATGGTATCTGGACTCTGGATGTTCAAAACATATGACTGGCAACAAATCTCTTCTTTCTAATTTTAAAGATAAATGTTGCGGTCGTGTGAAATTCGGTAACTGTGAGACAGCTCCGATTCTTGGTTATGGCGATCTAGTTCAAGGAAACATAACTGTCAAAAGAGTGAGTTATGTTGAGGGTCTAAGTCACAACTTGTTCAGCCTCGGCCAATTCTGCGATAAAGATCTTGAAGTGAGCTTCAAATCAAAAAGGGTTGCTGTAAAGAATGATAGTGGCAAAGACTTAATGGTTGGAAAGAGAATATCTAATTTGTATACAATTGATCTTTCCAAAGTTAAGACCTCATCAGATTTGTGTTTACTATCCAAAGCCTCTATCAGTGAAAGTTGGATTTGGCATCGTCGACTTGCTCATCTTAACTTCAAGTATATGGATCGTCTGGTCAAGAATGATTCAGTAAGAGGTCTTCCAGTTCTCCGTTTCCAGAAAGACCATCTATGCCAAGATTGTGAGAAAGGAAAAATGAAGAAAGCTCCTCACAAGCCTAAACCTGAACACTGTACATCAGCTATTCTTGATCTTTTGCATGTTGATCTGTGTGGTCCAAAGAAGACGAAGAGTTTAGGACATAAGAAATATGTTCGGGTGATTGTTGATGACTACTCCAGATATACTTGGGTAAAATTTCTAAAGACAAAAGACGAGACTCCTGAAGTTCTCATCAATCTTATCAAGTCAACTCAGACAAATATGCAGAAGCAAGTGAAAGGGGTAAGATCTGACAATGGCACTGAATTCAGAAACAGTAATCTTCAGGCATTCTATGAGTCTCAAGTAATACAACAACAATTTTCTGTTGCACGTACTCTGTAACAGAACGGTGTTGTTGAAAGAAGAAACAGAACTCTTGTTGAGTCCGCCAGATCAATGCTCGCTTATTCAGGTCTACCTTTGTCTTACTGGGCTGAAGCAATGTCAACTGCCTGTCATACACAGAACAGATCAATTCTGCATCGTCGCTTCAACAAAACACCGTATGAACTCATGAACGGGATCAAACCGAACATCAAGTATTTCAATTCATTCGGGTGTAGATGCTACGTTCTGAATGACAGGGAGAATCTAAACAAGTTTAGTCCAAAGGCAGACGAAGGAGTATTCGTGGGTTATTCTTCAAACTCTGCTGCTTATAGAATTTTTCTGATCTCTGCAAGAAAGGTGATAGAGAGTGTCAATGTAAAGTTTGACGAAGCTGCTGATTTGGTTTCTAGTCACTCAGACTCAGAACCCGCACTTACTAGAAATTCAGTTACTGAACAAATCAGTTCAGAATCTGCTCTTTCACCGAATAACCAGGATTTTTCTACTCCTTCTCCTAATCTTTCTGATCTTGATTTTCTATTTGAAAATTTTTATGATGATGTGTCTAGAACTAATTCTGAAAATGTTTCTAATGTTTTGAATCAGGAAACTGAGAGCTCATCTATTCTAAATTCCGCTGCATCCATCTCTGACAATGATGCTGCTTCAGACCCTCCTGTTCAACAAGAACTGGTACAACAAGAATTGGACTAATCAGACAATGTTCAATCAGAAACTGAGCCAATTCTTGAAGAAAATATTCAAGAAGAATATATTCACGATCAATCTGCTCAAGAGGAATCAGTTCAGGAGGAAACACAGAATGATGTTATTCAACAAACTGTTCCCGAATCTGATTCAGAGATTTTTGAGATATCTCCTCCTCAAGTTGAAACTATTTCTATTTCATCTTCTGATGTAGAAGTTTCTGAACCTCCCTCTCATCAATTACAATTGGTTCAAGAAGTAATTGATCCTCTCCCTCATACATCAAAGTGGACAAGTTCTCATCCAATTCATCAAATTATTGGAGATCCTCAAGCAGGTGTTTCTACTCGCTCCAGAACAGCTTCTTCCAACGAATGTTTGTACACTTGCTTCTTAAGCAAGATTGAACCTACCAAAGTTTCTGAAGCGTTGGAAGATCCAGACTGGATTTTAGCAATGCCAGAGGAGCTCAATCAGTTTGATGCGCTCAAAGTGTGGAGACTTGTACCACGGCCAAAGGGTAAGAGCATAATTGGTACCAAGTGGATATTCAAGAATAAGAAAGACAAAGATGGTATCGTCGTTCGGAACAAAGCAAGGTTAGTAGCCAAAGAATATCGACAAGAAGAAGGTATTGACTACGATGAAACATTTGCACCCGTTGCCAGATTAGAAGCTATTCGTATGTTTCTTGCCTTCGCTGCTTATCGCAACTTCACAGTATATCAAATGGACGTCAAAACAGCATTTCTCAATGGCAAGCTGAAAGAAGAAGTTTATGTATCTCAGCCAGAGGGATTTGTTGACAAAGATCGTCCAGATTATGTATATTTTCTCGATAAAGCATTGTATGGTTTGAAACAAGCTCCACGGGCGTGGTATGACGAGTTGTCAGCTTTCTTGGTCAAATCCGGCTTTACCAAAGGCTCGATCGATACTACTCTTTTCATTTATAGAACTAATCTTGATATTTGCTTAGTACAAATATACGTAGATGATATTATTTTTGGTGCGACTAACAAATCTTTGTGTAATTGGTTTTCTGATTTAATGACCTCTAGATTTCAAATGAGCATGATGGAAGAAATCAATTTCTTCCTTGGCTTACAAGTAAAGCAGCTTCCAGATGGAATCTTCATCAATCAGTCAAAGTACGTATTTGACGTTTTGACGAAATTCAAGATGGACAAATCTACTTCAATCGGCACGCCTATGGCTCACGGTGCCAAACTCGGATTGGATCCAGATGGAAAAGCTGTGAATCAAAAGACATACAGAGGGACGATCGGATCACTGATGTATCTTACTGCAAGTCGCCCGAACATAATGTTTTCAACGTGCCTGTGTGCCCGCTTTCAAGCACAACCAAAAGAATCTCATCTTTTAGCAGTCAAACGCATCTTTAGATATATTAAAGGAACTCCTTATTTAGGATTATGGTATCCTAAAAGTTCTGATTATAGTTTGATTGCTTATTCTGATGCAGATTATGGTGGTAATCAATTGGACAGGAAAAGTACTTCTGGTCATCTCCAGATTTTGGGTGACAGACTGATAAGCTGGACGTCAAAAAAGCAAAACTGCGTTTCAATATCAACAGCTGAAGCTGAATACGTCGCTGCAGCTAGTTGCTGTGCTCAAGTGCTCTGGATGAAAATGCAACTTCGCGATTACGGGATGATATACAAGACTGTGCCAATTTATTGTGACAGCAAGTCCGCGATTGCGATATTTGTCAATCCTGTCCAGCACACCAAGAGCAAGCACATAGACATGCGATATCATTTTATAAAGCATCACGTGGAAGAAGGTACTATTGAGTTATATTTTGTACCAACTGAATATCAACTTGCTGATATATTTACAAAAGCTTTAGATGAAAAACGATTTAATTTTCTGCTTTCAAAACTGGGCATGTTGAATTTAAAAGTTTAAATCTTTACAAATTTTATTCTATAAAATTTAATATTTCAGATTTTCTTTCAGTTGAATAAAATGTGTGTCTAGGATCTTTGACAAGTTGCCTTGTTTATATTTAAAGTTTCATATGTTCAATTTTCAAATCTTTCAAACATCGAAAAGTCAGCAACATGTTTGACGCTTTAGATACTGCTTTAAAGATATGTGAGTCGGCATATTTATGGTTACTTTGCTTGAACAACCTAAGTGATCAAAATTGTAGATTGTAATGAAAATATGGGCTAAGCTATTCGATATAGATCTGAGTTATTGAGATGATTTTATTTTTTTTAAGCATTTAAAATACAGAAATCCTTGAGTTTAAAAGTTTGTACCTGTGACCTTTCTGGTTTGGGAAAGTAAGTTTCGAGGGATGCTCGACATCTGGTCCCCTAAGGTCAATTGATCTGGGAGTGATCGAACAGAAATCCTGCAATAAAATCAGATCGAAAGTCATGTTCTGCTGGTATGAATGGGTTTAGGATATGTCGATGTAGCCTTTTTGATCCGGGATAGTAAGTTCCAAGGGGTGCTTGACACCTAGTCCCCTAAGGCCATCTGGTCTGGGAGCGGCTGACCCAAATCCTGCTATAGGATCAGATAGAAAGTTACGTTTACGGCATGTTCTATACTTAATGAAATCTTTGATTAAAAAGATGCCAAAGAGCACAACGCTTAAAAGATGCCAAAGAGCACACTCATGTGAAGATGCCAATGAGCACACAGCTAAAAGATGCTAATGAGCACACATCTCTTGATACTTGGTGATATATTTTGAGCTGCGATAAACCTGTAAATTTGTGAAAATCTTAATTCTTGATGACTTAGTGTCTGTACATGCAAAGTTCTTCATTTTATGTTTAGAATTGCATTTTTCTTGAAGCTAATCAGAGATCGCATGCGAGCACACTGAATAGATACCTGCAAGTGTTTGATTCTGAACATGTCTTAACTTGATATACGATGAAACATGTTTCTGTATTCGAAAACTCCCGTTTGATTTCAACTGATTGATAAATCTGGGATATTCTACTAAATAGACTTTAATTTGTTTAGTGTTTAAAATTTTATATATTCAGTTGTTACAAAATTTATATTCAATATGGTCATCTTAAATATTGATGTCTTTATGTTTACTGTCTGTGTTTTTATCATATGGTTTGTGCATTTTTCGAGGGGGAGTGTATATCTGGTTTCTAGTTCTGAGAATATTCCGTTTTTGAGGGGGAGTGAATATTACTGATTAATTTCTTCCCGTGCTGATCAGAAATTCATAAGGTAAGTATTTCTGAAATTACTATGCAAATGCTAAACTAATTTGTTAAAATTTTGTGCATTTGTGTAGGGGGAGTATTGGGGCTTATCAGGTATTTTTTTTAAGTGTTTTTGTTTTTTAGAATATATAGAAGTAAGAGTGTGTATTTTTTTCTTTTCTTTATTACCTTTGAACTTGTTTGACTATTCCTCTTCCCTCCACTTTCTCTCTGCGTGTTCTTCTTCTTCAATCTCATCTGATTCTTTTTCAGATTGCTATTTTGGAAATTCAGGTATGTTTGTGTTTTTCGTTTTATGATTGTCAATTGTTTAGTATACTATTTCTTTGTTTTGTTTTTATTATTTGTTCCTATTCGTGTTTTTTTATCTGACTTGCGTTATTTTACTGTTCAATCGATCTCTAAAACTCCAGTTTCGTGTTGTTGTTGATCGATTTGCTTATTGAGGTTTGTTTAGATAGTAAAATCGACACTCAGGTATGTTGGGAACTGAAGATTCTACTAAGTGTAGTTACTACTGCTAGTACAAGTGTAGTTACTACTGCCAGAACAAGTTGAAGATTAATACTGCTAAGTGTTACTACTGCTAGTAGAATTACTACTGCTAGTTAAAGTTAGTACTGCTTGAACAAAGTTAGTACTGCTTAGCTAGTTAGTACTGCTAGTAGTTAGTACTGCTTGAAGTTAATGCTGCTAGTTGAAGTTAATGCTGCTGAGCATTATTAGTGCTGCTAAAGAGATACGGATGGAAAGTACTACAGCTGGATATACTGAAGATATACTTAGAAGATATACATGGAAGATATACTGAAGATTTGTTTATTCTTTGTAATTATCTTTTTATCAGTATATGTATAGAATGTGTAGAATAGATAGAGATAACTTTTGATAATTGTTTTTCAAGAGAGAAATCAACCTCAAGGCATAGATCCTAATTCTAGAGAAGTAGAATTCGTATTGGTGAGCCTGTTCATCAATATTGAGGTTGAGTGTGTAATCTTGTAACTTTAAGCATTCAATACAAGTTTACTGTTTGATCATTATATACTGTGTTTGATTACTGTTTTATCAAATATCAAAGTGTTTTTCCGCAACTTCTTTGATATTAGTTTCTGAGTATTAATTCTTGTTAAGAATTCGATCCTGACAAGTGGTATCAGAGCCAAATTCTCTCAGAAACAGTTATTCATCATGGAAAATCTTACAGAATCAAGCAGTACTTTGGTCTCAAAAGTTCCAATGCTCAGATCCAATGAATTTGACATGTGGAAAATCAGAATCAAGCAATATATTCTCCTCACAGATTACTCTATGTGGGACATCATTGAGAATGGCCCATCTGATGGAGGAAAGATTGGTGAAGATGGCAAAAGAACTCCTCCAAAGACAGATACAGACAGGAAATCAAGACAGACAGAGATGAAAGCCTTGAGCACACTGCTCTTGGCCATTCCAAATGAGTATCAACACCAATTCTGCAATTGTACTGATGCACAGATGCTCTGGAATGCTCTAGAGAAGAGATTCTCAGGTACTAAAAGTACCAAGAGAAATCAAAAGGCAATCTTAAAACAACAGTATGAAAACTTCATCTCAACTAAGAATGAGTCCATGACTCAAACTTTTGACAGGTTTAATAAACTAATTGGTGAACTAGCTACTATGGGAGTACAGATTGATCAAGATGATGTGAACAGAAAGTTCTTAAGGTCCCTTGGAGATGAATGGATCATGTACACTGTGTCATTCAGACAGAATGATCAGTTGGAAGACAAAGAACTTGATGATCTGTACAATGATCTTAGAGTATTTGAAGCTGAGGTGGAGGCAAAGAAGAAGCCTTCTGGATATGTTCATAATGCTGCACTCCTATCAGCATCAATTGATTCTACTGCTAACCCTGAATCAGTTAATGCTGCTAATGGATCAAATTTAGATAAAGGCACTGATTATGTATTTGAAGCTCTTCTTTCTAATCATGGAAATTCTTCTTTGATCAATGATGACTTAGAACAACTGCATCCTGATGATCTGGAAGAGATGGATATTAAATGGCAGATGGCCATGCTCTCCATGAGGGTTAAAAAGTTTATAAAGAGGACTGGAAGAAACAACTTCTCACAAAGAAGAGAAGATGGAGCAGGGTTTGATAAATCAAAGGTAGAATGCTACAAATGTCATCTGAAGGGACATTTTGCTAGAGAATGCAGAAGTGGAATGTCTCACAACAACAACCATCAACAAGTTCAATCTGGAAGCTTCAATAACAACAGAAACTCTGCTCAAGCCCTTGTTTCTCAACAAGGAATGGGGTTTGATTGGAGTGATCAAGCAGAAGAAGCTACTCAGAATCAAGCTCTTATGGCTAAAGTATCTGATCTTCCATCTGAGGTAAGTTCTAATCTCTGCAATAAAACTTGCATAGACACTGTTAAAAGGTACAGGGATCACAATCAGAAGATGAGTGATGACCTGAAGAGACTAGAAAAGGATATAAAAGACTATGTGAGGATAGTAGAGAGATTTGAAGATCAAATCAAAGGTTTTCAAGCCAATGAACTACAACACTCATATGACACTAATTACTGGAAGTGGGAGAAAAAGGATTTAGAACTTAAACTGACTAAATCTAAAGAGGAGAGTGAAAAACTGAAAGAGGAGTTAACCAAGGTTAAGCTTGATGTAGAAAAGTTTTCCAATGCTTCTAAAGCAATGGACTCCTTACTGCAAAATCAGATTCATGATAAGCTGAGAAGAGGAATTGGGTATAATGCCACACCTCCACCATATAACAACAATTACATTCCTCCTACTTCAGACCTATTAGACACCAAAGATAGGAAGGAATTGCATGAGGGAGCCACTGAAATAGATCCCTTAGATGAGGTAATTGTTGAGGATAAGACTGAGAAAGAGGTTGGCAAGAGTAAGGAGAACAAGGTGAGTGGTGAGATTTCTATAGAAAACAACATTATCACCAATGAGGATTGTGGAAGGGCTTGGATCAAATCCAAGAACATAGAGAAGACAGAGGAAAAGTTTGGTAAGGTCCATTATAAACAGACCACAGTTGTGAATCCAGGTCCTTGCAAACAGTGTGCTTGTAAGAAGAATGAGCCCCAAAAACAGGACAAAAAGAGGGGAAATCAAAGAAACTGGAATAATCAATGGGCACATAAACAAGGGGTTGATCTGAGTAAAATCAATAGACCAAAACCTTGTTTTATCTGTGGCAAATTGAATCATCTTGCAAAATTCTGTTATTTCAATCCTATAAACCAAAGAATGAATTTCCAAAGATCCATGCAAAAACCCTTTGGTTATAAGAAAATTGAAAAGAATCATGTGGCTAAGAAAACTGTTAAAACTAAAAGCCACATGAAGAAAAAGTATTCTGTTAAAGAAAGTGTCAATATGTGGATTCCTAAAAGCACTAAAACTGTTAGTACTGCTATTACAAGTAGTGCTGCTGACAATGATAGTGCTGCTAGAAGTAATACTACTGCTAACAATGTTAATGCTGCTAACAAGGTTAGTACTGCTACACCTGTTAATACTGCTAACTCTGTTAGTACTTCTAAGGTTAGTACTGCTTCTAATGTTGATTCTGCTAAGCCAACCATATTGACAAAGTACTCTAATAAAGAGTGCTCTGAGTTTAAAAACCTCATTAAAAAGGAATGTAAATACTTTGATGAGAAAGGAAGACCCAAGATCACTTTGGCTTGGGTCCCCAATCATACTAATTGATTTATTTAATGTGCAGGGCAACCAACAGCTCAAGGGAAAGAGCATATGGCATGTTGATAGTGGTTGCTCTAGGCACATGACTGGCAACATGTCATGCCTTCAGGATTTCAAGCAAATTAATGGAGGACATGTTGCATTTGGAGACAATCTTACTGGTGGTAAGATAAGTGGAAAAGGTAATGTCACCAAAGGTAAGATGACATTTGAGGATGTCTACTATGTTGATCAATTAAAGTACAACCTGTTAAGTGTATCACAGGTTTGTGACAAACAACATAGTATATTATTTACTAACACTGAGTGTATGATTCTTGCTCCAGGGTTCAAAGTAGTTGATGAAAACATGATACTACTTAGAACTCCAAGAAAAGACAATGTTTACTGTCTTGATTTGGACAATGTCAATAGTGATTCATCTTTAAATTGTCTTGTTTCAAAAGCTTCTATAGATGAATCCTCCCTTTGGCACAGAAGGATGTGTCACATGAATTTCAAGACTATGAACAATCTTGTTAAAAATAACCTTGTAAGAGGTTTACCTTCAAAAGTCTTTTCATGTGATGATCATTGTGTTGCTTGTCTTAAAGGCAAACAACACAAAACTTCTCATAAGACCAAAGAGTTAAATTCTGTTTCTTCTTGTCTCCAGTTATTGCATATGGATCTGTTTGGTCCTACAAATGTTATGAGTATAGGAAAGAAATCTTACTGCTTGGTTATTGTTGATGATTACTCCAGATTTACTTGGGTATATTTTCTAAGGACTAAGGATGAAACAAGTGGTCTTATCAAATCCTTTATTCTAAGAATTGAAAACCAAACTAATCAAAGAGTAAAAGTCATTAGATCAGATAATGGAACTGAATTTAAAAATCATGATCTAAACACCTTTTGTGAAGGAAAAGGTATTGAGAGACAATATAGTGCTCCTAGGACTCCTCAACAGAATGGTGTTGCTGAAAGGAGAAATAGGACACTAATAGAGGCTGCTAGATCTCTGTTGGCTGATTCAAAATTGCCAATTACATTCTGGGCTGAAGCAGTTAATACTGCTTGTTATGTCCAAAACAGAGTTCTAGTGGTCAAGCAAAAGAACAAGACCCCATATGAGCTTTTAAATCAAAGAAAACCTTTTATTGGTTTCTTCAAACCTTTTGGGTGTCCTTGTACAATTCTAAATACCAAATCTCACTTAGGTAAGTTTGATAGCAAAGCAGATGATGGATTTCTTGTTGGATATTCATCTCAGAGTAGGGCCTACAGAGTTTTTAACTCTTCTTCTAGAATAATTGAAGAAAGTGACAATGTCAAATGCAATGAGAACACACCAAATCCTGTTGGGTCTGGACCTCAATGGCTATTTGACATTGATTCACTAACTAACTCTTTTGGTTTCAGTAATGAGTATACAGGAACAGATGGTGGAGAATCAGAGATCACACAAGTTCAAGAAAGTATATCTAAATCTGTGATTTTTCCCATACCCACAGTAAATGAAGACTGTGAAAAGGAATCATTTACTGAACCAAGTCAGAGTGAAGAAGACACTAGAGATGAGGAGACTCAAGAATCAGAAGTGACATCTGAAACCACTTCAGTTGAGTTGCATGACTCTAATCTAGAGGCTGGACTGAATGAAGAACCTAGTCATAACACAAGAGTTCAAAAGAATCATCCTCCACAGCTGGTAATAGGAGATATCTCTTCTCCTATGATGACTAGACATCAAAGCAGGCTTCAAGAAATGAAAGATCAACAGCATACAGTCCTTTCTTGTTTTCTATCCCAGCTTGAGCCTAAAAAGGCACATGATGCTATGAAAGAATCTAGCTGGATAGAAGCAATGCAAGAAGAACTGTTACAATTCAAGCTACAAGATGTATGGGATCTAGTAGACCTTCCTAAAGGTCACAGAGCAATTGGCACAAAGTGGATTTTCAGAAACAAGAGAGATGAAAGAGGTATTGTTATAAGAAACAAAGCAAGGCTGGTAGCTCAAGGCTACACTCAAGAAGAGGGCATAGATTATGAAGAAGTTTTTGCACCTGTAGCTAGGATAGAAGCAATCAGACTATTCCTAGCCTATGCTTCTTACATGAACTTCAAAGTCTACCAAATGGATGTAAAAAGTGCTTTTCTCTATGGGTCAATTGAAGAAGAAGTATATGTCTGCCAACCACCAGGGTTTGAAAACCCAAGCTATCCAGACAGAGTATACAAATTAAAGAAAGCACTTTATGGACTACATCAAGCCCCAAGAGCATGGTATGACACCCTGTCATCCTATCTCTTGGAAAATGACTTTGAAAGAGGAGTCATTGATAAGACTCTATTTATCAAAAGAAAGAAGAAGGATATCTTGCTGGTCCAAATATATGTTGATGACATTATTTTTGGTTCTACAAGAAACAGCATGTGCAAGGAGTTTGAGGATTTAATGCATCAAAGGTTCAAAATGAGTTCCATGGGGGAACTTACTTTCTTCCTTGGACTCCAAGTTCAACAGAAGTCAGATGGCATTTTTATATGTCAATCCAAGTATGTGCAGGATATTCTAACCAAGTTTGGTTTCTCAGAATCAAAACCTGCCAGCACACCTATGGAAACACACAAGCAGATCACAGCAGATCTTGAGGGGGAGGATATGGATGTGCATCTTTATAGATCCATGATTGGCTCTCTCATGTATCTCACAGCATCAAGGCCAGATATTATGTTTCCAGTCTGTGTATGTGCAAGATTTCAAGTTAGGCCAAAACAATCTCACTTTCAAGCTGTTAAGAGGATATTCAGATATCTCAAAGGGCACCCCAGATTGGGACTTTGGTATCCTCATAACTCACCTTTTGACCTAATAGCATACTCAGACAGTGATCTAGGTGGGGCAAACTTGGACAGAAAATCTACTTCTGGAGGATGTCAGTTTTTGGGTGCTAGACTAGTCTCATGGCAGTGCAAGAAACAAACCACAGTATCCACATCTACAACAGAGGCAGAGTACATAGCAGCTGCAAGTTGCTGTTCTCAAGTCTTATGGATTCAGAATCAAATGCTGGATTATGGGGTAACCTTTCTACACACTCCAATCTTTATTGACAACAGCAGTGCTATTAGCATTGTAAATAATCCAGTCAAGCACTCAAAGACAAAGCACATTGAAATCAGGTATCACTTTATAAGAGATTGTAATGAAAAGAAACTTATTCAAGTTGTCAAAGTTCACACTGATAATCAGTGTGCTGATCTATTCACTAAAGCTTTTGATGTGGGTAGATTCACTTTCTTGGTAACAAGTGTGGGAATGATAAACTCTGAATAATCTTCTTCTCAAAAAGTGGTTTTATACCTGTATATTTTTATTCTTGGTGTTACTAATCTTCTTTTCAGGATATGCATAGCAGTACTCAGTATTTAGCAAGTTTAAAAGGAGTAAGTCTAGTTAATACTGCTTGTGGTTAATACTGCTTTCAGTTAATACTGCTAGTAGTTAATACTGCTAGTAGTTAATACTGCTAGTGGTTAATACTGCTTTCAGTTAATACTGCTAATAGTTAATACTGCTAGTTCAGTTAATACTGCTCGCGGTTCATACTGCTAGTTCAGTTAATACTGCTCGTGGTTAATACTGCTCGCGGTTAATACTGCTAGTTCAGTTAATACTGCTCGTGGTTAATACTGCTCGCGGTTAATACTGCTAGTTCAGTTAATACTGCTCGTGGTTAATACTGCTCGCGGTTAATACTGCTAGTTCAGTTAATACTGCTCATGGTTAATACTGCTCGCGGTTAATACTGCTAGTTAGTTAATACTGCTCTAGGTTAATACTGCTTATATTCCGAATACTATAAATACTTTTTGCCCGCCTAAAAGTTCATAACGACTCTTTGCATACTGTTCTCTTGCGCTCAAAACCTTTTCTCTCTCAAGTTCGTAGTTTTCAGGCAAGTTTTCACTAAAACCAATGGCATCCATGACATTCATCGACGAGCACAACGAGATTGCGATGCTACAAAAGCCAAAGCAAGCTTCAGGTTTTCATCAGATAGTCGACTTTCTGAAGTCGAGCCACATTGCTCATGCTCTTACTGTATCACCTACAATCTACATTGAGCACCAAAGGCAGTTCTGGGCTAATGCAACCATTGTTGTGGAAAATGGGGTGCAAATGATCAAGACAAGAATCTGTGATCACTCACTTACAGTTACTGAAGAAGTCATTCGCATCAGTCTACGTCTAGACGATGCCTCTGGTATAATGTCTATCTCTAATGATGAACTGTTTTCTAATCTTACTAGAATGGGGTATGGAGGCCCATTGGGTGTTTTCAAATTCTCAAAAGCAAAGTTTTCACCCCAATGGCGTTTTCTTGTTCATACCCTGATGCATTGCATCTCCAAAAAGACCACTGGATGGAGTGAGTTCAGCAGTCCAATTGCATATGCTTTGGTATGCTTGGCTACATCCAGAAGGTACAATTTCTCAAAGATGATTTTCAATGATCTTGTATCAAATATGGGAAACAAAAAGAGTTTCTTTATGTATCCCAGATTTGTTCAGGAAGTAATTAACCATGAATTGACGGATATACCTCAACCTGTTGGGGTATATGTACCTAAACCCCCAAAAGGCAAGGTTTTCTCAAATATGAGAAGATCTGTTGGGGACTCGGAAGGAGTTGACACCCCATTGTTCTCTACAATGATGGTGGTGTCCCAAACCACTGAAGGTATGGCAGCAGGGTCAAGGCCCTCATTAGACCATCCCACTGCTAGCCAAGCCCAACCTTCTCACTCAAAAACAATTCCCCAGTCCATTCTTACAAAACCAACCTCTCCAATTACCCAAACTTATCAAAGAAAACAGGTAAAGAAGGCTCCTTCCCTTCTTGTACCATCACCCACACAGCCTTTAAGCCCTCTAAGGGAGAATTTTCCCCTAGAGAATATCCAAAGGGAAACCACAAGGGTGTCTCCCAACCCAAAGGAGGTGCTCTCTGAGGAGGAGGTAGAGCATATGGGCGATGAGGCTGCCACTACTCCTGCTAACACAGAGAAGGAAAGTGGTAACATCAATAAGACCTCCCCCATGGCAACTTTGAATGAGCAATCATTTGAAGGTCCCTGGTGCCAAGAAACCACAGGGGTGGATAGTGCTTCTGCTAGGCAGAAGACTTCCACTACTAAAAGATCCAATGATCCTTCAATAGGGGGTAACACTCCTGGAGAAGGTGAGGACAGATATAACTATGATGAATTGATGGAGACAATGGGCAACATCAACATGGATGTACTCAAACAGGGCAAAGACATAGAAGAGCTAAAACTCATAGTATTGTCACAACAAGAACAAATCATCAAGTTGAAGCAAATGGTAAGGAAACTGATTTTGCAAAAGAAGAAGAAACAATTTGTGCTCAGAAGGAGGAAACCAGAGACTGATGCTCCCAAAAAGGGGGAGATCAACATGGAAGAAGCATCAAGGGAAGGGGAGATTGATAAAGAAAGAGTAGAAGTTGAGGGGGAGAAGGAAGCAGAAACTGTTAATGCTGCTGAAACCTCACAAGCAGCAGTAACAGAGTTAACACCAACAGAAATTGAAGTAGCTGAAGTGCTAATCAAAGCTAAGAATGACACTCCCAAAGCAAAGGGAGTGGTCATAAATGAAGGGAGAGACAAGAAATCAGAAAAGAAAGACATGGCTGCAGATATAAAAAGAAAAGGGAAAGAAAAGATGATAGAATCTGATCAACCATCTAAAAAGCAAAAGATGATTGAGTCAGATGAAGCATTAGCAAAGAAAGTGCAAGAAGAGTTAGATCTAGCAGAAAAGGAACAGGTTGAAAAAGACAGAGAAATGGCCAGAGCACTAGCAAATGAGTTAAATGAAGCATTCCAGAAAGGGTTGGAAACAGAGAAAGCCAAGCAAAGAGCAATAACCTTGAGAAAGGCTATGATGGCCAGATCAAGTGCAAAGAAGAGAAGACCTTCACAAACTTACCTTGCCACTCAGGAAAGAAACAAAATGATAACTTTCTTGAAAAGTGCAATTGGGGTAAAGAAAGAAATGTTTGTGAAGATGAATTTTGATCAAATCAAGGATCTATATGAGAAAGAAATGGAGAAGCTGAAGAGCAATGAAAAGGATAGAGTGGAGTTTGAAAAGAAGGCAAAGGAGAGACATGATATAGATATGAATCAACCATTCCCTGAAAGTGAAGAGGGAACTCCTATAAAAGAAATGGAAAGGGAAAAGGAAGAAAAGAAGAAGGAAGCTACTCTAGTACAGGTTCAAAAGACTTTGAAAAGAACCAAGATGATGGCCAAAAGAAAGAAAGATAAGAAGTCTAGAATAGAAGAAGAACAAAATGTTGCTGAAGAAGAAGTGGCACCTGAGTCATCAAGCCAGCAAGGGTCATCAATCAAAGATGATGTAAGCTTATATATGGTAGTGATGGACAAAGTGCCTGAACCAATTTCTGCAGAACCTGTTGGAGTTAAGCCACCAGAGATCATTCACTGGGATGTTCTGAAAATGGATGGAAAAGATTACATCAGACTAAAGAGGAAGGGTGATAAGTATGAAATATTCAATACTTGGATCAAGGTTGTCAAAACATGCTCTAGATCTGATATAGAAGAGATGTTTGACATAGGAATTAAGCTGTATGCAGACCATCTGAATACTCCAGGAATTTCTCTTACAAAACTGGTGATGGAGTATCTATGCATGATGTTCAAACCTGAAGAAGTGAACCAGGTCATCAAGAGTGTGTTTAAAGAAGTCACAAGTTGGACTCTATATGAAACTAGTGGAGTATATGCAGTGACTTTGGATAGAAATCACACAGAATACTTCCTAGTGGATAGAGTATATAATCACACCAGACTGAAGGTTCATGCCATGCTAAAGAAGAAGTTGGGTTGTGCACCAAATTCAGAAATGGCCAAGTATCTCATTCAGAGGATAATCAATCAGAGTTTGGGACTGAATCCAGACTTAGCAGCGTGATCTTGGAAGTTTTGGGAGCATTAAAAAGAGCATCTGGAAGAATATCTGAAGAACTTGACTTCTCTTCTAAAAGTCAAGTTAGGGGGAGATTGTTGGGAACTGAAGATTCTACTAAGTGTAGTTACTACTGCTAGTACAAGTGTAGTTACTACTGCCAGAACAAGTTGAAGATTAATACTGCTAAGTGTTACTACTGCTAGTAGAATTACTACTGCTAGTTAAAGTTAGTACTGCTTGAACAAAGTTAGTACTGCTTAGCTAGTTAGTACTGCTAGTAGTTAGTACTGCTTGAAGTTAATGCTGCTAGTTGAAGTTAATGCTGCTGAGCATTATTAGTGCTGCTAAAGAGATACGGATGGAAAGTACTACAGCTGGATATACTGAAGATATACTTAGAAGATATACATGGAAGATATACTGAAGATTTGTTTATTCTTTGTAATTATCTTTTTATCAGTATATGTATAGAATGTGTAGAATAGATAGAGATAACTTTTGATAATTGTTTTTCAAGAGAGAAATCAACCTCAAGGCATAGATCCTAATTCTAGAGAAGTAGAATTCGTATTGGTGAGCCTGTTCATCAATATTGAGGTTGAGTGTGTAATCTTGTAACTTTAAGCATTCAATACAAGTTTACTGTTTGATCATTATATACTGTGTTTGATTACTGTTTTATCAAATATCAAAGTGTTTTTCCGCAACTTCTTTGATATTAGTTTCTGAGTATTAATTCTTGTTAAGAATTCGATCCTGACAAGGTATGTTCTATTTTGGTTTAATTTCTTGTATTTTGTTTTCATTATTGTGTTTTTATGGTTTTCGGGTCGGTGGATCGCGAACCCTAGTTTTTGTAAGGTTGATAGACCCGCAAAGTCTACTTTGCGTGTCTAGTTAGAATCGCAAAGTTAACATTGCGGGTCTAACTAGAAACGCAATGTGAACTTTGCGTGTCTAGTTAGAAACGCAAAGTATTCTTTGCGGGTCTAACTAGAAACGCAAAGTTTACTTTGCGATTCTATCTTTTGTTTCTCTTTTTGTTTTATGTTAAGGTTTGTGTGTCAAGTATTTTTTTTGACCCGCAAAGTGATCTATGCGAGTCTAGTTAGAAACGCAAAGTGTACTTTGCGTGTCTAACTAGAAACGCAAAGTGAACTTTGCGATTCTAGTTAGAACCGCAAAGTGTACTTTGCGCGTCTAACTAGAAACGCAAAGTGTATTTTGCGATTCTAACTTGATACGCAAACCTTCTTGTTTTGTGTTTATTTTTCTTTTAAATTTCCAAGTATAGTGTTCAGATCATGTTAGACCTGCAAAGTGTACTTTGCGCGTCTAACTAGAAACGCAAAGTCAACTTTGCGCTTCTAACATGACCCGCAAACCATACTTAGAATTTTATTTTTATTTTTTTTTCGTTTTGTTCTTTACCTCTAATTCTTTTTCATTTTGTTTTCAAGGTCTCTTATGGCTTCCAAAACTAATACTGATCCTATGATTCAAGATGAGAATGCCATTCTCGACGATCCATCTGATCGAGCTTCTCATGATACTCCAATGCTGTCACATCCTTCTGTAGGAGCCGATCTTTCTGCCTCTAGACGTACACCTAATGATGTATTCCCAACCATCTTGTACATGCCATACAAGCCAAACAACTATCACGTGGATTTTTGACAGAATCAAGATTCATCCCGTGATACGAGCAATTCTCAAAGGACATCCTCTTGCTCCTGCTCTTTCATACTGTGCAGATGTTCCTGAAGTATATCTACAGCAGGCTTGGAATACTATAACAAAGAATGAACTGGCTCGTCCACATCGCTTTGAGCTTCAAGTAGATCAGTTTGAATCTTTTCATTCCTACAAAAGACTGAGATTGATATTGGAGCTTCCTGAGCCGAACTCCAGACCAGGCAGAAATACATATGACTATTTTCCTTCTGAAGAGGAAGTCTATGAAGGAATTCGGAATCTTGGATATGTGGGAACTTTGAATATACCTACAGATTTTGACAAATCAAATCTACCTCCAGTTTGGTACGCACTGTTCTCTGTTCTCATCAGGTGCCTGACATCGAAGCATTCTGGCACTAACAGTGCAAGTCTACTGTATCTTCGATTGTTCCATGCAGTCGTCTATGACTTGCATGTCGACTATACGTTTATCTTTTGGACAGAACTCTCGGAGGTAGTACATGACAAGTTCACCAACAGGAAAAGAAGGTTTATTCCGTTTGTCAGATTTTTGAAGCTTATTGTTCGAAGCATGCTCCGTAGCAATCCTTCTATTCCTCGCAGGTTGTCTTGGCCACAGGTTCCAGACTCGGAAATGCAATACATTTAGAAGCAAAAGAAGACGTTCAACTATTCTATGACTATTCCATACGCTCTTATTGCAAACTATGCTGATGTTGCAAATGAGGATGTCATAGAATACTGTATGGAGAATGACTTCATGGAAGTTGTACAAGAAGAGCCATATCATGATAATCAAGCTGCTGAACAAGATGTTGAAATTAAAACAACAATTCCTGGACAAGAACATGAAGTTGAACAAGAAGCTGAAGCTGTTCAAGAAGTTGCAGTTATTGTTGAAACAGAAGTAGTTCAGAAGGATGTTGCTTCTCAACAAATTGAGAATGTTATTGCTGATATTGGAACTGTAGCTTCTGATGCTATTGTTTTTGATTTTGAAGATGTAGATGATACTGCTGCTGATGTTAGAGAAGATGCTAATCCTGATGAAACTGGAGTTGATGATGATGATCTTTCTGATGATGGTGAAAATACAACAAGTGCTTCAGATGATGGTAATGATGGTACTGATCAACCTAGCATGAAGATATATGAAAGGAAGTCCAAGACACCGAAAGTGGTTGTCTCAACAGAAGTTCTCTCTGATGATGATTCTGTTCCGGTTAATCCTTCAGTTGCACATCTTCAAGTAGATGAATTGGATACAACTTTTGATCAAGCCACAACATCGGTTCAAATTCAAGCTCCAGCAACTACACTTGCAGTTATTCAGTCTACTTCATCAGCTGTAGAGCTTACTTCTGATCAAACTCGAGTTTCAACTGATAAATTCTCTACTTTGAATGATGTAATTTGGCAGTTATCGGAGAAAATGGATGCTGAAAAGGAAGAACAGATTCTGAAGTTAAAAGCTTTATTCAAAGGGAAGATGCCTGAAATTGATACTTCCGTGATTCCTACAGAAACTCCGTTCAGACGCCCATCTGGGGTTGTTTTAAGAGAGCCGTCTTCTACTGTTCAATCTTCTGCTCCAGCGATCATGTCTATTCCTCTACCTCCGTTGTTTACATAGTCAGCTGGTGTTTCTTCATCTACTCGTATACCTGTGTCTTCTTCTAGCACTCCAGTATCAGATCTTCCTATTTCAGAGTTGACAGATTTACTCTATGCTCGACTTCTTTCTATGACGCCACCAGAACATCAGGATCAAAATCTTCTTTCTCTACTTCGGAACATCCAACCTATGCCGTCTCCAGTTCCTTCGTCTGACTCTGACAGGATCACTGCTTTATCTGATGAGTTTCATACATTCAGATCAGAAGTCCGATCAAGTTTTGCTGATCTCAAATCATTTATGTCTCAAGCCTTTTCTGATTTATCTTCCAGGCTTGAGATACATGAACAAAGCTGCAGATCTGAGGCTGGTCCGTCTCTTAACCGTCGACATGACCAAGATGATCCTGATCATCAAGGTCATGAGGGGGAGATGGAAAAGAGACCAAGAGTTGAAGGATCATATGAAGCAAGAGAGGATATTCAGGAAGAAGCAACTGGTGATAGAGGAAAGAGTGGAGGATCTGTTGAAGACTGCAACATTCAGGACTTAGTGAATATTATGATTGAGAATGTTGATATGTCTTCTTTGCATAATGAACTGAACTTTTCTGAAAGCAAGATTAATGATAATATGCAAATTGTTGTCTACATGGATCCAGATGTTTCTTCTAGTATTCATGAAGTTGAAGAATCTGAAGCAGCAAATGACATGAGATCATTCTTTGCTAACTTCATTGAGATTAATTCTGATGATGATGCAGATGTCAGATTGGAAAAGATATGTCAAGTAAATGAAGAAGACTGTGATGACATCATCATCATATCAGACACAGAAGATGACTCAGTGTTCATGGATGCTAAGGATGAAGAGATATCAGATATGTTGTACAGAGATATTCCTGAATCTACTATTCCTGAATCTACTGTTCCTGAAGCTACTGTTCCTGAAGCTACTCCTGTTCTTTCATCTCCTGTTGTTGCTAATACTCCGACTACCTATGCTCCTTCATATACATTTGAAGTAGTTCAGTCGTCTAGAGCACAAGCTGTTGATCCTCCTGCTGAACCTGTAATTTCTCCAAGTATTTTAGAAGAAGGACCAACTTTGTCAAGACGGGAGAGACGAAGAAACTTACAACAGCGTTATATGGCTTCACGTCAAAGATCTGCCTTTCTTGAAGATTCCCAAAGCAATATTTTTGTTTCAAGAAGAAGACCACCAACATCCATGCCATTCTTGGTGTAGAAAAGGAATCAGATGCTTTTAAATATGAGTATGTAATGCTTATCAGATGTCAACGTCGTGGAAGGAATTTGGTCGGATTATTAAAATTGAAATCCAGAGGTTGGTTAATATCTGGTATCCTGTTTTCGAGGTTGAAAGAAGAGACTGCAACCGTTATATCTTCTCAGAGGCTGACTTTAATAATTTATCCATTGATGACGTTGAGTTTCTGTATAATGAATTGAGGAATCAGTACTACAGGACAAATGATATCTCTCAAGCCTTGTTTGTAATCAAAAGGTTTATAAGGCGTCAGATCAGGTTCTTCAGGGTTTTCGATTTTCAAATGGCAGCCGAAAGCTTTCAGCCAGTGGTGAATTTGCTAAGACCTAACCGTAGCCTGCCAGACATTGATTCTTACTCATTATTCACTATTCTTCAGGATCCACATGGAGTTGTATACAGGAATGCATCAGGTCAAAAGTGCTTCCTCAGATTTGAAGAGATAAGTCATTACTCCGATGGAACTTTGAAAGTGATCAGGCTACAGTTAGTTCAAAGATTGAAAGATGCTGTTAGAAGATTTATGGAGACACGAACAAACAGGGCTCTAATAACAAATGATGAGATTCAACTTCTACGGAATGCATTGTATAAAATCAATGAGAGGTTGAATTTCCGCTCTACTCTGCGACGATTAGAAGTATTACTCGGGTTGAATAGATTACGTCAAAGAGAAGAGCGTCAGTAATTCTTCAAAGTCGCCTGGATGGTCTATGCTGTTATTGAAGACCACATCGCCAATGATTACTAAGGGGGAGATTGTTAAGTCTAATTTTGTAGTAATCATTGTATTTATTTTATTGCTTTTATTACCTTTAGTAGTGTTTTATGTTTCTAAGGGCTAGGGGTATTTAAGTCCCCTTTGCGCCTTTGTTTTGTAACAATTCTGGAACGCACAATTCAATAGATCTGTTACTTTGCACTTCACACATTCTCTCTCAACTTTCTCTCTCTAACGAATCAGAGATCTTTGGACTTTCATGTACTAACTTGTCAAGCAGTATTAAATCTACTAGTAGTAGTAATCAGTTGTGCTAGCAGCATTAACCATACTTAAGCAATTCTTTAATTCCCAACACAGTATTATCAGAACAAAATGCTATTGGCCAAGCAACAAGAAGCTGGCATAGCATTAATGGCTGAAGACGAATTCTGGTTAGATCTTTCCGATGTAGAGGAAGAAAAAGAGAAAGAAGCGTATGCTCACCTATGCTTAATGGGCAAAGAGGTGAAATATGATGATTCAGATGATGAAGCAGCTGATGAGGTAATGAACTTAACTGAAAAATATTTCATAACCAAAATGGAAGCCATGATGATTGAGCTTTATGACCTACAAACTAAACTGAAAAAGGAAAAAGACAGAGTTGCTAAACGAAACAATAAGATCTTTGAGCTTAATAAGTCAGTTATTGGAAACAAAGATCTAATTGATTCTTTACGCAAATCTGCTTCTGATTCTAAACATGAAATAGATTGTTTTGAAAAGAAGATTTCTGATTTTGAAGCTACACTTTCTAAGTCTGATTTAGAAAAGAAATAATCTGCACTAACTGTTCATAAATTGCAGGTTGAGAACAAGAGCTTAAATAAGAAGGTAAATGGTCTGGAAGCCAAACTTTATGCAAGAGGCCAAACAGATCAAACTATTTTTCTTAATGCACCTAATGAGGAGGCTGATGTTAAGGAAAAATGGGGACTTGGTTTTGAAAACCCTCATTACTTAAAGAAAGCCATCAGAAAACAACCAGCACTATATAATTTTGATTTTCTTGTTGTTGCTGGTAAACATACTCATTTAAAACCCAAATTTGTTACCAAATTACCAGAAGAAGTTGAGGCCAAGGAAACTGAAAATAGAAAGAATGTTAAGAAAATTCAATCACCGTTTAACTATGAAAAATTAAATGATAGTTATCTTTCTGAAACACCAAAAGTTCTTTCAAACGACTATTTTGCTAGTTATTTTGTACATGAGATGGAGGCAAAACCTGTAATTGCAAAAGTTTATGTTCCTCCACTCATATTAGAAAGCAAAATAGTTGAACTTGAAAATGTTTTATCTGACGAAGGAATTTTGGTGAATTTAGAACAAGATGTGTTTTCTACAATTTTAAAGAACACTGTTTTTCATTCTAAATCTACAAAGTGTTCTAAAGTTTCAAAAGCACCTTACACTTCTACTGATAACTTTGATGACTTATTTGAGTCTGCAAATGATTTTCTAAATTCTGATGATGGGTGTATAGAAGAAATATATATGTTTGATTTTAATGCTCCACTTTCAGATCATTCTACTTTCATCATAAATGGAAAAGCTTTACCAGGTGTACATGAAAAGGGTGAATCATCAACTAAGGTTGGTGAATCAGTTTCTGGGAATGCTGATTACTATGTTAATGGTAAGAAACATAAGAAAAAACATTCACAAAAAAAGAAAAACACTAGTAAACGCAAGAAAAATCAATCTCAGAAATCTGATTTTCCTAATAATCTAAATCTTGTGTTTTAGATTTAAGAAAGAAAAGATCAGAAGCAAGAACTGAATGGCAACCAAAAAGGAAGAATGATGAGACAGCTGAATCAATTTCTGATACTTCATGTAATAGATCTGATAGTAGTGATAATGTTGTAGTTGGTCAACTTGCTTCTCATAAACAAAACCTTGTAACTTCTTACAAGTGATATTCAATAAAGCAATTGGTCCAATTATCTCCTACTACTACTAAATCTTGTTATTATCGGAGAAATGATTTTGTTTATCATCATAATTCTAATGATTGGTTTGGGACATATCATGTATATTATTTTAACTCAAATTTTTCAAAGAATATTCAACGGAAAAGAGGATCCATTTTTAAATGGATACCAAAATCTTGTACTAATCTGTTAGGACCCGTTTTTTAATGGGTACCTAAGATTGTTCTTCCCTGATTTCTCTTGTAGACCCATCATATGTGGTACTTGGATAGCGGTTGTTCCAAGCATATGACTGGTCAAAATGATTTACTGACTAATTATACAGAGAAATTCAGCGGCAATGTAAGATTTGGAAATAACCAGTTCTCACCAATTTTGGGCTATGGTGATGTTGTACACGAGAACTTAACGATAAAGAAGGTGAGCTACGTAGAAGGCTTAGGGCACAATTTGTTCAGTATTGGTCAGTTCTGCGACAAAGAATTAGAGGTGCATTTTAAGGCCAAGAAGTGTTTGGTACATACTGAAGATGGAAAAGAACTTTTGGTCGGGACTCGCAAGTCAAACCTCTACACCATAAATCTGTCAAAGGTCCAGACTGTCAATCAAGTGTGTCTACTCTCTAAAGCCTCGATGCACCAAAGCTGGTTATGGCATCGACAGCTTTCTCACCTCAACTTTAGGTATATCAACAAACTGGTCAGTGGAAAGTTAGTCAACGGACTTCCTGAACTCAAGTACGTCACAGAACACTTATGTGCAGCATGTGAAAAAGGAAAGATGAAGAGAGCTCCGCATAAACCGAAGCCTGAACCAAGTACCAACTCTCCGTTAGAGTTGTTGCATATGGATTTGTGTGGTCCAATGCGAACGCAGAGCTTGGGTGGAAAGAAATACGTGCTGGTTATCGTGGACGATTATTCGCGATACACATGGGTCAAATTTCTACGATCAAAAGATGAGACACCCGAAGTTCTCATTACATTTCTAAAGACGACCAAGCTTCTTAGAACCGACAACGGCACAGAGTTCAAAAACAAGGTTGTTAAAGAATATCTCGAATCGGTCGGGATTTCACATCAATACTCTACTGCTCGTACGCCTGAACAAAATGGAGTAGTCGAAAGGCGAAATAGGACGCTAGTCGAGGCCGCTCGTACTATGCTTAGCCAATCCGACTTACCTCTCTTTCTATGGGCAGAAGTTGTGTCGACTGCATGTCATACTTAGAATCGGTCCATGATACACCGTCGTTTTCAACAGACTCCATATGCGTTGATCAACAACAGAACACCGACAATCAAGTATTTTCACATATTTGGGTGTAAGTGTTTCGTGATTAATGGCAGAGAGAGTCTGAACAAGTTCAGTGCCAAGGAGAATGAGGGTATCTTCATTGGTTATTCTTCGACATCTACTGCATATAGAGTCTACTTAAAGAAGTCAAAGACAGTCGTCGAGAGCGTTAACGTCACATTCGATGACGAAATGGCTTCTGAACAACTTAGTTCAGAACCCGTGATAACTGGAGTATTAGCTTCTGGGAAGATCAGTCCATAACCTGTTTCTACAGAAAACAATTCGAATAACACTTCTACTTCACTTTCACATTTATCTGATTTAGATTTTTTATTTGAATTCTTTTATGATGAGTTTCTAGGATCTAATTTGCCTAAATTTGTTGTGAATGACAGGTCTGAAGACACAAGTTGCAATCATCCAGTCATTTCAGAAGTCATAACTGAACTTGCATCCCCCGTTCAGTCAGAAACCCACATTCCATCAAATACTCCTACAGTTGAAGATATACAAGTAATTGATGAGCCGGAAGTAACTGTATCAGTTGGGTGTGATACACTGTCTACTCAACATCCAGAGTCTGCTGTTCCAATTGATGCTTCTGCACCTGAAACTTCAGCTGCAAACCCCCTCCATCTATTCAAACTGAAGAGCCTGATAGTGGATTTCAAGATGATAATCATGATCAATATGTATCTAATCCACTCCCTCACGAACAAAAGTGGCCAAATAGCATCCGATAAGCCAAATTATTGGAGATCTACATAAGCCGGTGCAAACTAGGTCTACTACCTTAAATATGTGTATGCATTATTCCTTTCTAAGCAAGATTGAGCCTACTCGAGTATCCAAGGCACTTGTAGATTCAGATTGGGTGACGGCCATGCAAGAAGAGTTGAATCAGTTCGAAGCACTTAAAGTCTGGAGACTCGTACCTAAACCTGAAGGCAAAACCATTATCAGTACGAAATGGGTGTTCAAAAACAAGAAGGATGAAGACGGTATCGTAATCCGTAATAAAGCAAGACTTGTCACCAAGGGCTATCGGCAAGAGGAAGGTATAGATTATGACGAGACGTATGCTCCAGTAGCACGTATAGAGGCGATTCGGATATTTCTAGCCTACGCAGCTCACAAAAACTTCACCATCTACCAAATGGACGTGAAGACAGCCTTTCTGAATGGCTTACTTAAGGAGGAAGTATATGTCTACATCTTGGATAAAGCACTTTATGGACTCAAACAAGCTCCTCGCACCTGGTACGATGTGCTATCTAAATTCTCGGTCAAGTCTGGTTTTACGAAAGGTACGGTTGATACTACTTTATTCATTAAAAAGGAGAAAGCCGATATCATTCTTATACAAATATATGTCGACGATATTATTTTTTGGCTCCACAAATCCTAAGTCAAACAATTTCAAACGGGGATTTTTATCAATCAATCAAATTACATTTTGGACATTGTTAGGAAGTTCAACATGGAAAACTGTAAATCGATTGGTACCCCGATGGCACCTGGTACTAGGATCGGCACTGATTCTTCAGGAACAACTGTGGATGTTAGGACATATCGAGGAATGATATGTTCTTTAATGTATCTAACTTCTAGTAGGCCATACATAATGTTTTCTACATGTTTATGCGCTAGATATCAGGCTAATCCTAAAGATTCCCATATGTCTGCAGTAAAACGTATTTTCAGGTATATGAAGGGGACTCCATATCTCGGTCTGTGGTATCCTAAAGATACTAGGTTTGAACTAACAGCCTTCTCAGATGCAGATCATGCAGGTTGTATGTTAGACAGAAAGAGAACATCAGGTCACATTTAATTTTTGGGTGATAAAATCGTTAGTTGGGCGTCTAAAAAGCAACTATGTGTTTCTACATCGACCGCGGAAGCAGAATATGTAGCTGCTGCCAGCTGCTGTTCTCAGGTCTTGTGGATGAGAACGCAACTATGGGATTATGGCTATCAATACTACAAGATTCCGATCTATTGTGACTCGAAGAGCGCAATCGCGATATCTGCTAATCCTGTCCAGCATACGAAGACCAAACACATTGACGTCAGGTATCATTTTATCAAAGATAATGTAGAAAAAGGAACAATTGAACTTTATTTTGTTAAAACTGATTACCAGCTTGCAGATTTGTTTACCAAACCCTTAGATGAAAAGAGATTTAATTTTCTTGTCTCTAAGCTTGGTATGCTAAATTTTAAGACATAATCGATAGTTACCTAATAAAGGTAAGTATTGTTATTTTTCATCATTTTCTTTATTATTATTTCAGAAGGATATCTGCACTTTAATAGTTTGTTGATGATCTCATAGGGAGAGTGAGAAGAACTTTAAGATGATCTACATTACTTTGAGGGGGAGTTTATCTAATTTATGCATTTACTACACTGATAATTTTTTTTTGTGATGCATGATTTTAGGGGGAGCATATAAGTCATATGAAAAGGAGTAAGACTATGATTTCTGATTACTTCTGATCATAACTCGTACTGTTAACTGTTTTAATGCTTTATGTCTTTTACATTTGAATAAATTTGTGAATAAATTGACTTTGATATGACTTTGAGATTTTTGCAGAACGAGAGAAGCTGATACGATCATATCTTAATGACTACATCTGACTTATGAGAATTAAGATTGAGCGAAAAGGTAAATTTCTTATCTTAATCTCAAATGTATCTGAAAGAAGGACAACTTTCAGATATAGAAAACATGTTCTGAAATGTTCAAACCACTTCCCGATTCTTAAACAGATTTTATAATTTGGAAGTGTGATTTTAAATGTTTTCATTTTATGTTTGTTCTTAATTGATAAATAAACCCTGCGTTTCCAAAGATAAATACTTGCGTATTGTCTTTTCTATATCTACTTTCAAGTATTCACACACACCGGTTTGACTTTTTGTTAAAATTGTTCTTACCATGTCTCATATTGAAACATATTTTCGATGGTAAGACACCCCGCTTGTATTCAAAGAATTTTTTAGTGTCATTTCATTTCGAAACGTTCATTTCAAGAATGTCTATATCTTTGTTTCATATAGACAATATCTGTTTCTTGTTGACCTTAAGCCTAATTGCTATATCATGTTTATTTGATCATTTCATACAATGTCAGATTTTCAAACAAGTCTCTTGCATTCATGTTCATTCATTCAATTTACTTGTTTGGAAATACTTCAATGTTTCAAATGCTCAAATCTTCATGATTATATCGTGTGAGCATACATTTATCTGACTTGTATTTTTTAGCTTTAACTGATAAAGTTAAATCATTTGAGCAACACATGTTATCTAGGAAAATACGGGATCATTGTGCTAGGACTTAAATGAACTTCTATGGAATCACGTTAACCAGTGATTTCTACCCAAGAAGTTAATCCTTTAGTGATTGAGTGTGAGGAGTCAAAAAGAAATGAGTGTGGGATGAGTGATGAGGCAAAATGGAAAAGAGAGTTTGGTTAGAAGTGAGCTATTTGATTAAAAGAAAGAGGGTGTGAGAACAGAGTTAAAAGAATATCAGAACTCTGCACCAACTACATTCTGAGTCGGGCAGCCACATTACTAATGTTTCACATCTCTTTGGTGAACATTATTGAAACAGGCAACTAGCCCATGCCAACTCTTGACAATACCCCACCAGCCACTCATTTTCTTCTTAAAAAGAAAGTGTTTCATATTCTTCTGGGGACGCAGCACATACTCTATCTGCTTTTCATTTGGAAAATCTGGATATTGAAAAGAAGGAAGTTTGCCCCACCTTCGCACGTCAATCATGCACATTGAATCTGTGTTTATACTACTGTTGTCTCAGTGGTTTACACAATGTTGAGCCTTATTAAACGCAATCATCATATGCTTAATTCTTTCTACACTTGCACGAACACACAAAGAATTTGTTTCTTTGTCATAACATTCATAGAAATTGCCTTTGTGGTGTTTCGATGATTGAATGGAAGCCCTGGGGGAGTGAACATCAAAAAGCTCCTTTCCTATGTGTATTCGTTACACACAGTGACTTCGTGTTACTGACAGGCATTTTAACTGATTCATTTGTTGATTCAGGTGTTACATGTCTTAATTTGTCTGGATTTGAAAAGATCTAGATGAATACATGGTTATGGATCACAAAATCAGTGGCTCTTGGACAGATCAGAATGGTCAAAGACATTTCTTGGAGGAAGTTTTGATGATATCGATGTTCCAATCATCAAAAAGGGGGAGATGGTATCAAGAAATGTTATAGTTTTGGGAGATGATTTTAAAGAAATGTCCAAGTCAGAAAATTCAAAGTAAAGATTTGAAGAAGATCAAAGAATTTCTGAAGATGTGCTGATTTTGAGGAAATATTCTTTGAAGATTATTTGCTAAAGCAATCCGAGCTGAATCTGAAGATAAATTCTTTCTGAAGTCTGAAAGAGTATTGTGATAGTTCTGAAGAGATTGTTGAAGACCTTGTTTATCATATTTTGGGGAGATTGTTATATTCTTCGAAGACAGACTTAGAAAGATTACAATGTTAAAGGAAGAGATTGCATCTGACAGAGCTTTAAAAGAGAAGACTGAATTGTAAGATCCTTCAACTGTGATCTTGAATCCAAAGGGGGAGATTGTTAGAGCATGAATTATGTTGGATACAAGATAATAAAGACTGAAGTCAAAGTTCAAGAAACTCAAAGCTGAGTTAGTCAAGTCTTAATGAAAGTCAATGTTATTTTGTTAATAAAGTCAATGTCAAATCTCTTGTATTTGTTGCTTTCATTGTTTGTAGGTTTAAATAGTTGTGTTAGTTGTTTTTGTAAGTAAGTAAGAGAGCTTATAATTGTATACGTATCAAGAACTAGAGAGAGAAAGTTAGAGAGAGAAAGAGAGCAACAGAGAGAAAAATTGTAATCTTTCATTTTGAATCAATCAAACAGGTTTGTAAATCTTGGTGTTGATTGTTTGAATTGATTTGTTTGTGTGATTAGAAACTAGAACAGGACTCACAACATTAAAGCAGAAGAAATCATTTGTCAGTATATGTATGCTCAACAAAAAAATCAGAATGAAATTTGAGCATTTTAAGCATTTAAGATTTCTCAAAACTTTATATGAATGAATAATCATGAAAGAATATAAATGTTTTGAGAATCTGACAATGATTAAGATCAGATCAAATTATCATGAAGAATAATATTTTGGGAAATCAAAGACGTAAGATGTTTATATGAACAAGATATAAACATATTTGCAATGAAAGCACACATAATGATGAAATGACGTTTGATTCAAACAACAGTGAATAGCAAACGGGAGTATTACCATAGAAAAATTAATCGTTTAATACATGGTAATAACAAAGTCAAGAAATGAATGTGTTGAACCATTATGTGTACGAATACTTGACAAAGTATATGAAATGAAAATACACAAGTATTTTTCTTTAAGAACACACGGTCAGATAGGCATTTAAGTATCCAAAAATCATTTAAAAACACACTTCTCAATTCATGAAAAACATTTAAAGAATGTGATGTGGTTTGAACATTTAAAAAACATTTTTCACAAGTGAAAGTTGTTCATCTTTTAATAAGTGATGAAGTTTAAGGTAAACAAAAATATACCTGTAAGCTCCCCCTCGAATGAATAACACCATTTAAGTAATCTTAACAAAACATCAGATATCCTTTCTCTTGATATCTGTAAAAATTCAAACTATCAGAAAAATATAACAATGAATATATAACCAACTATTATCTCCTCCCCCTAAAAGATATAGCAGTTAATTGCTCTAACTTCCCCTCAAATTAAAAAACTTCTAGAAAAAAATTTCATCTGATTAGCATCCTTCTGGAGAAAACATTTGAGTACGGGTTTTGAACTGAAGTATTCAAAAGCCATGATTACTTATTCTCCGGTAGGAATAGTAATGATCAGTTTTACCAATGAAGTACGGGTTCTGATCTGATATAACCAGAAGCCAATGTCACAAAAATGATAACCTACAAGATAAAAGATTTTGGTAATCATTTAAAAATGATTCCGCTTTCGTCAGTAAAGATGAATAATAGACACTGTTTAGAGCTTCCAATACATAAATCATTATAGCACAAAATAAGATATACTCTCCCTTGAATCAGGTAGCGGCATTTAACATACCTAGTTTGCTGACGAGAAAGGTAAACCTTTTTTCATCCGACGGTTTGGTGAAAAGATCAGCTAACTGGTAGTCAGTTTGCACAAAGTGCATCTCTATATCGCCTTTCTGCACATGATACTTGATAAATTGGCATATCACATCAATATGTTTTGTCTTGGAGTGTTGCACTGGCTGGATTAGATGTTATAGCTATCGCCTAAAAATTGACACGATCCAGAGGTACTCTTGCGATCCAGCTTACACCCTGCATGGTCAGCATCTGTGTATGTAGTTAAATCAAAACTCGAACCTTTAGGATACCAAAGGCCTAACTCGGGAGTGCCTTTGAGGTACCTAAGTATTCATTTCACAGCGACTAGGTGTGATTCCTTCGGGTTAGCTTGATACCTAGCACAGAAACATGTGGCGAACATAATATCCGTTCTACTCGCAGTTAAGTACAATAAAGAACCAATCATGGAACGGTACATATTTTGTTCTACTGATTTACCAGATAAATCAGCATCTAATAGTGTACCCGTTGCCATGGGTGTTTTCATGATTGAACTTTCTGTCATGTTAAACTTTTTCAGGATATCTCGTATATATTTTGACTGATTAATGAAAATGCCTTCGGGTAACTGCTTTACTTGAAGACCAAGAAAGAAAGTCAGTGCTCCCATCATCGACATTTCAAATCGAGATTCCATTATCCTTGAATTTTTTTTACAAAATTTAGGATTTGTAGAAACGAAAATAATGTCATCCACATAGATCTGAATTAGGATCATATCCTCACCTTGTTTCTTCAGAAAAAGAGTAGTATCGATAGTACCTTTGTTGAATCCGAAAGCAAGTAGAAATTGGGTTAGCGTTTCATACCAAGCTCTTGGTGCCTGTTTGAGTCCATATAAAGCCTTGTCTTGTACGTAGACATAGTCCAGGTGTTTTGGATCAATGAAGCCTTCGGGTTGAGCAACATAGACTTCTTCATGCAAAATCCCATTCAAGAAAGCAGATTTTATGTCCATCTGATAGACCGTAAAATTCTTGTGGGTTGCGTATGAAAGAAATATCCGAATAGCTTCAATCCTTGCAACAAGAGCAAATGTCTCATCATAATCAATTCCCTCCTATTGACAATACCCTTTTGCAACCATGCGAGCTTTATTTCGAACCACAATTCCAGATTCATCTCTCTTATTTCTGAAGACCCACTTTGTTCCTATAACATATTTGCCTTCTGGTAGTGGTATAAGTCACCAGACCTTGTTCCGCTCAAATTGTAGAAGCTCATCTTGCATAGCCAGAATCCAGTCCAGATCGCGCCAGGCTTCTGAAGCTTTCTTCGGCTTAAAGGAACTAAGGATACTTGAGTATAGACAAAAGTTAGCAGATGCCACCCGTTTTTCACACAACTGTGGATATCACCGATTATGTTGTGTAAGGAATGATCTCGTGTCCACCTTGTAGTACTTGGAATTGGGTACACAGTAATTTGCGTTTTCTCTTCATCATATTCATCGTATACAGCAGGTAAGTTCAAATCAACCTCAGATGTACTCGGGACATCTTGTACAGTTTCTGAAGTAAATAATTCTGGAGTCATTGAAGAAGTGTTCGGGACTTATTTTCCAGAACTTGTATCTGTAGGAACAGATTAAACATCAGTATCTTCAGGAAGAACAGGTGTAATTGTACCTAATGAGGTGGTTGTGACATTCTCAAAAGGTCCTGAAATATCTTCAGTTACGATTGGAACCTCTAAACTTGATGCGGATATATTAGATTTATCGAAATCTGCACAAATATCCATAAAAGCATCAAAGAAAAGTAAGTCTAACTCAGATGTTATTTTAGATGAGTCAGAAGACTTAGTCTGTGACGATTCGGGTTCTATTCCATCTTTAATAGAAGCCTTCTGTTTTAGCTTGAGTTCTGAACTGCAGTGTTCAGAAGTCAATATAGATGTTTCATCAAAAGACACATTCATACTCTCCATGATCATCTTGGTTCTTCTATTGTAACCGATGAAGTAGCCTTCGTCCGCCTTCTTGTCGAATTTACCAAGATTGTCTCGATCATTGAGGATATAACACCTGCAACCAAAAATGCGAAGAAATTTAATATTCGGTTTTCTACGATTTATAAGCTCATGTGCTGTCTTTTTATGTCTTTTAATGATAATTGTACGATTTTTCGTAAAACAAGCAGTGGCTACGGCTTCAGGTCACAAATACAATGGCAGACCAGAATAAGCTAACGTCGTCCTTGCTGCTTCAACCAGAGTTCGATTTTTTCTTTCAACAACGCCGTTTTGTTGAGGAGTATAGGCAGCAGAAAAATTGTGAGAGATCCCCGACTGAAACGAGATAACTCTGAAGAGTAGAATTCTTAAATTCTTTGCCATTGTCACTTCTCAAAGATTTTTCCGGCAATTGAAGTCCAACTTGGATTTTCTTGAGAAAAGCAATGATTAGCTCTGGTGCATCTGATTTGCTTCGCAGAAATTCCATCCATGTGTATCTGGAGTAATCATCGATCATAACTAGAATGTATTTCTTTCTGTTGATCGACTGAATCCTCATCGGGCCGCAAAGGTCCATATGGATATGTTCAAGCGGTGTTAAGCAAGAGAATTCTGTCTTTGCTTTATGAGAACTCCGTTTCATCTTTCCCATTTCACATGCGGGACAAAGAGAATTCTTCTCAAACTGTAGTTTAGGTAGACCTTTGACTATGCCATGTCTCGCTAATTTATTTATCGCATCAAAGTTTTGATGAGACAGGCGCCAATGCCAAATCCAACTTTCAGCTCTTGAAGCTTTAGCAATTAGACATACAGGTCTAGATGCAGAAAGTGTTGGAAAATATACAATATAAAGATTTGCATTCTGCTCTGCTTTGAAAATCGTACAACCATCTTTATCTTCAATATAACAGCAATCAATAGTGAACCGAACTTCGAATTGACTATCGCAGAACTGATTTGTGCTGAAAAGATTATGATCAAGTCCTTCTAAAAATAGTACTCTTTTGATTGTTACAGTGCCATTCGTTAAAGATCCGTGTCCTCTGATGAATCCAGTAAGCTCAGAATTTGCAAAATTCACAGTTCCGGCAGGTTCCTCAACATAGTTGTGTAGAAGATGCTTAAATCCTGTCATATGGCGCGAGCATCCTGAATCTATGTACCATAGATGTGAGGCCTGGCAAAAGAACAAATTACTTCTTCTTAGGTACCCATATCCAAATGGGTCATTTTTTGTTAGCTTTTTGCAATTTATCTAAATCATCTACCTTTGCCTTGATACGCCATTCATAGCGAGGCTTAGGTATCCATTTCCAAACCATTTTAACATTAATCTCATGAAACTTTTGATTTTTAGAGTGAAAATCATTTTTAGCAAGAAAGACTTTGGCATGTTGTGTTGATGATTTTGAAACATGTTTAGCACGAGATGTTTTTCTAGCAACATTAGTTTTAGGAGGAATGGTATGAGCTGTAAATGAATTGTCATGACAGTGTTTGGAAATAAAATTCTGACGAACAAATGTCAAAATTTTTGATTTATCCATAGAAGTACAATCAGTCATACATCTTTGACATTTGCGAACGTTCAAATTTATATAAAACAAACGACCACTATCACTGACAGTACATTTATTATCAACAAATTTATTTTCAATATCTATTTTCTCCACCCATTCTCCTTTAACTGATTGATTTTTCACATCTGAAACAGAAAATGAAATCTTGTCAGTTTTCTTTTTAGAAGCTTCTCCTTTTTCAAAAATGCTAGGAGGATATTCAGGAGTACTAGGGTAAACAACTGAGGTTTTAGAAGTAAAGGTCTCAAACTCCGGGTTAGAATGAACATTCCAGTTCTGAGACTCAAACATCTTTTTCTCTTTTAAGTTTTGTTTAAACAAATCATCTTTCAACGCATTTAACTCTTTAGAGAGTTCTTTGTTTTCTTCAGAAGATTTTTCAAGTTTGAATCTGAGATCATTGTTCTCATCTTCCAACTCTTCAATCATCTTTTGAAGATCTGTGATTTGTTTCTCAAAATTAGATCTTTGATTCATCTCAGAGTTTGATTCCAACTTCTCTATAATAGGTACAGGGTCTGAAGCATTCATCAAATCTGTAATGATCTCCTCAATCATATTATTTGTAAAATCAGATTTAATGCTTTGATTAATGACATCTATGCACTCATCTGTCTTAATCTCTTTCTGAGAATCAGAAATGATTGATTCAGTTATTGGAACCTGATTCTCAACATCAGTTTCTTAGTCAGACTCATGATACTGACACTGAGTTTCAGGAACTTCTGTCTCAACATTGGCTGATTCTGTTGGTGAACAAGTAGAAAATAGAGATTGAAAATCAATAAATTCAGGTTTTCTAGTTTTGTAACTCTTGTTCAATTCTTTATAAGAAAATCCAACAGATTTAAAACTTGAAACGGAATCAACACAACTTGATGTATCATCCTCAACCACTTCTTTACCATTAGAAGATATATTAGACATGAGATTTTCACTTTTAACAAAAGTATCATGAATGCTCGGGATTTTCTTTGGTGTTGAGCCCAGTTTATCAAAATTATATAAGTTTTCTGGTGCTTGTTTCAAAACATCGTTTTCTTCAAAACCTAATCCCGTTTTAGCATTGTAGAAACAAACATCTTGGAGTTTATTTGTTAAAAGATTCAATGTCTGCTCAGTCTGCCCTCTTTTCATATTTAAATCCTCCAGTTGCTTAATTTTGCAATAAGCCTCGTTGCGTTCCTGAAAACATGCTTCAAATTTGATCTTAAAAACACCTTTTTCAGCATTTAAATTAACAAGATCTCTTTCAAGCTCAGTTATTTTTTATCTTAAAACATCTTTGTCCTTTTTCAAAACATCTTTTTCAGATTCTTTCTCTTCAACGACAACTTTCAATAATGCATTTTCATCACAAAAATTCATCATTGTTTGTCTTTCAGTACTAAGTTTGACTTTCAAACTCTTTTTCCAAAAAATTTATCTGACCCAGTAAAGAATGAACAAGTTCAGAGTTTGATTGAGTACTTACCTTGGAATCACACTCAGATTGGTCAAAAGATGATTCAGCTTCTTCATTGATTTTGGCCATCATGCACACCTGAGTAAAGTGCGTTGTTTCATCTTCAGAACTTTGGAAAAACCAGTTTTCCTCCTCGACCATCAATTCTTTGCCATCTTCTACCTTCTTGGCTATCAGTGATTTCTTAGCGTAGTACTCTGAATTCTTTGTACGCTTGAACTTGCACTCCTTGGAGAAATGGCCAGGTTTCCCATAATTATAGCACCTGCCATACTTTGGCTCAGTCTCTTCTTTCTTTCCTTCTCTCTTCTCTTCTCTTCTCTTTTCTCTTCTTTATTTTCATCTCTTTTCTCATCTTTCCTTCCAAACTTCTTCTCGAACCTCGGCTTGTACTTGTCTATCTTGTATCCCTCATACTTTGACTTCGAGAGTCTTTTCTTTCCAAAGCTTCTTAGAAACTGCTTTGTAATCAGAGCAAGATTATCAGCAAACCTCTGTATATCTTCATCAAAATGTTCTTCAACTTCAGAAGAGGAATCATCAGAACTTGATTCAGTGAGTTCTATTAGAAGAGCTCTGGATTTCCTTGACTTATGTTTTGATGAGGAACTGGACTTGGAACTTGATCATTTCTTTCGTTCAGATAACAAGGCAAGTGAGTCTTTTACTATCTTCTTCTCCTCACTGAGCTGTTTTACCTCATCCTCATGTTGAGATAATGTAGTGAAGATGTCATTCACGTCTTCCTGTGCCATGTCCTTTGTCATCTGAATATTGATTGCATAGCTTTTGCACTCAGGATTCAAGTTCTTAATGAACTTGTAGTTTATCTCTGATACAGTTTTGTTCATTCCATTCCTTATTAAGTCGTTTAGGATAACATTGAAACGAGTATAAGTATCCAGAAGAGTCTCTCCTTCCTTTGCATGAAAGTCTTTCCCTGGAACTGTTTTTCCAATTCGTCCTACATAGCTTTAGCAGACTCCCTACTATCTACACGGTTGTAGATGTCATTCAGGATAGCCATGGTCAGATAAATCAGGGCCTCTTCATCAATCTTATGTAATTCTTTCTCTCGTTCACTGTAATACTGATAAGGTCTTGGGACATAACGAACCGGAATTTCAGGTGATGTCTCAATTGCAGCCTGTCCAGGTACTATGACTACTGGTTGTACTGTACCTTCAATGATAGACTTCATGTAATCCCTGTTCTTGTGATTTAAGAATTGGGTCATCCTCTGCTTCCACTGAGAATATTCTCCAATTGACAAGATCGGAGGCTTCGATTGTTATCCCATTGAAAGTAATTCTTTCGACATGATGAGAAGATGTATTAATCTACACACAACAAAGATATTAGCTAGTAAAGATCTTTAAATCCAATAATTTAAAAAAAAGACTTGAAAACATCCAGAAAATGAAATTTCTAAAAATTCCAAGTTTAGAATTCGCAAACAGCCTTAAAACAAGTACAATTCACAGTTCAAAATTAAAACAAGTTCAGAATTCGTAATCCTCAAGCAATTCGCAACACAAAGCTGAGCAATTTGCAAAGTCAGGAATTCGTAAGCAAGAGACAATTCGCAAACCTCTCTTCTGCGAATTCTATACTTGCGCAAATTTTGAAAAAAACACAATTCGCAAACCAATCAAGAATTCGTAAGAGAAAATCGCAAAAGGAATTCGTAAACCACAGAGATACGAATCCTTTACTTAGAATTTTTTTTCAAAAATACACTGCGAATTCTCAACAATTCGTAAGATAGTCTTATACGAATTCTCACTTTTCGCTACAAACACAGAAACGAATTCTTCAAAATTCGTAATAGACACAATAGCGAATTCTTGACTTAAACATTTAAAAAAAAAACTCAACTTTTCGCAAAAATGACTTTCACGAATTCTAGCTTTTCGTTACAGAGAGAGATACGAATTTTGTCCTTAGTATTTTTCAAAAATATCTTGCGAATTCTTCTACAATTGGTAATATTCACTGTTACGATTTGTACACATAAAGAATTTAGAAATAAAACTCTGCGAAATCTGTATGCGAAATATGTCAAATTAACGAGTTCTTCACACGAAATCCTTGGATCTTGCGAGTTCTTGAATTCTAAGTTCAAAAATATCGATTTTGATCCTGAAATCAATCCAATACTCCAAATTCGAAGCTGTAACTTCATAGATTCAACAAGGTTAGTCCAAAGAACAATCCAATGCAATATTAAGAACAAATTCACATATTTGCACAATCAATTCAATCAAACAGTTATCGACACTCATTCGAACCAAAAACTTTAAAAATCTCAAATTCACAATTATAAAATGTGATTATGTGAAATTCAATCCGATAAAACCTTTTCAAAACACCAAACAATCACTAATCCATCAGCAATTTTACCAAAAACTCACTTTTACTCAAAAAATCAATCAATTCAGTTTCGCCAGAACTCGACTTTTCTTAACATTCAAATCATTGGATTACTCGCTCTGATACCAATTGATGCCCAGATTATTACTAGCAATTAATCACAATACAGATTACAAACACAATTATATTGAACAAATCATTTGTATTACAATAGTCATAGATCTCACGTAAAGTCACAGATCTCACATGTATGTGTTCTCAGTGTGTGCGTATAATGCTTACCAATCCAGAGTATGTTCGTGCGTGTCTACAAGTTTACAAGGAAACCTAAACTATTTATACTAAGTCAATTCACATTGACTTTACAACCCGACTCTCAAACTAACAAACTATTACAATCTAGACCCTCACTTTTAATCTTCAATACAATATCAGTCTAACAATTCTAGTGTTTTTGGTAGTAGTTTGAATCTGTTCTTCATTCTAAAGAAACATACCCTGTTTCTGAGTTTCTTTAAACTAGTTAGATTTGGACTCTTAAATAGGTTTGTTTAATATATTAGAACAGTTTCAAAGCTTGTTTGTTGGTTATTAATACTCTTCAAACCGTATCCTCACCATATTGAGCTCATCTTCATCCAAATCTACATTACACTTCTTACTCTGTTTTTGCAACCATTTTTGTTACTCTAAAAATGGCTAATGCAATAAACTTCTTCAGTTCAGGATCTCAATCTAAACCTCCTACTCTACTAAGGGATGAATATCCCTAGTGGAAAATCAGGATGGTGCACTTTCTTCAAGGTGTGGGTCCTGGTTTGGTTGAGTTTCTTCATAACCCTCCATATATCCCAATGACCATTGTTCCTCGAGTTCCTACTACTGAAAACACACCTGAAATCCCTGAATACTAACATCCCAAACCCATTGCTGAGTGGACTGAACAAGAGAGTGCTCTACATGAACTTTCCATGAAGGCCAAAAGTCTACTCTTTATGGCCATTCCAAATGACATCTTTCAGTCATTGGACTCTTGTGAAACATCAAAATATTTGTGGATAGATCTTGAAAAACAACTTTAGGGAGGTGCTAAGACTCAAAAGAACAATAGAGTCTTATGCATCAATGAATACTTTTCTTTCAAAGCTCTGCAGAATGAATCCATTCAGAGCACATACAATATATTCAAATCCCTTATCAACAAGTGCAAAAGATATGGAATCCAAAGAACTTCTGAAGAAAATTGTTATGTCCCTATTTATGAAGTTCTAATTATAAATTCAATCAGAAACAAGATGATCACAATCAAATATCCAACCTGTTTCAATTTCCAATTTCAATTCTCACAATTCGTATACAAATGTCTAAGGACACTCACTCTCTCTAGAACCTAGAGTACAATCTCAACTTACAACTTCTACAACTACAACTTCTAGTCATATGTATATTACAAAGACACACGCACTAAGAACAAAATGTAAAAACACAAATGCCAAAACTTTGACTTTTGACTTTTATTACAATTGACTTTGACTTTGCTTTGAGAGTTGACTTTGAGCTTTGACTTGACTTCACTTTCATATTTCCATCTTCATGATCTTGTATCCTACAAATATGCTCTAACAATCTCCCCCTTTGGATTCAAGATCATCTCTAAAAGATTTTGCAATTCAATCTCCTATTTTAAGCTCAATTTGTGTAATCTCCCCCGTTGTATTAAACACAAACTATTTCCCCTTTGTAGCATAAAAATTACAATCTCCCTCTTCTGGTTGATCTTTAACTTTAATCTCCCCCTTCGTAAGAACCTCTTTCAGACACTGGAAAGAAATTATCTTCAGGTTCAGCTCAGTTTGCTTCAGCAAAATGTCTTCAAAGAAAATTTCAATGAAATTCAGCTCGTCTTCAGAATTCTTTGAATTTGCTCTTTCAACATTAAACAATCTTTCTTCAAATTAACTGTCTTGACACAACCTTCTTCTTTCAGTTCCAACTTTACTTTATCAAACCAAAAATTCTTGAACACTTTTCAAACATCTCTCGATCACTTCTTCCATCTATAACATTTCTTGATTCTGTCTCCACCTTTTTGATGAATGAAGCATGAAATCATCAAAACTTTACACAAGAAATGTCATTAGCTATTCTGACCACTAATATTTTCCAATGACCCCTGACCATTGACTGATCAAAAAAGATATTCACCCAAATCTTGCAAATTCAGATAAATTATGAGTGTAACACCTGAATCAACAAATGAATCAGTTAAAATGTCTGTCAGTAACACGAAGTCACTGTGTAACGAATACACATTGGAAAGGATCTTTTGTGATGTTCACTCCCCCAGTTCTTCCATTTATTCATCGAATAACACAAGTTTATTCTATGAACGTTTTGACAAAAAAACGAATTTCCTGTGTGTTCGTGCTTGTGTTTGAAAGAATTAAGCACGGATGATTGATTTTTATATGGATCAAAATTGTGTAAACCATTGAGACAACAGTTAAACACAGACTCGATTGTGCATGATCGATGTGCGAAGGTGGGGCAGACTTCCGTTTTTTTCAATATCCAGATTTTCCAAATGAAAACTAGATAGATAATGTGTTGCGTCCCCTTTAAAAATTGAAACATCTTCTTGTTGAGAGGAAGATGAGTAGTTGGTGGGGTTTTTATCAAGAGTTGGCATGGGCTAGTTGCCTGTTTAAATGACGTTCACGGAGAATTGTGAAACACCAGAAATATGGCTGCCCGGCTCAGAAAAAATTGGTGCAGAGCTTGATATTCGTTTACTCTGTACTCACATCCTCTTTCTTTTAATCATTAAGCTCACTTCTAACCGAACTCTCTTTTCCATTTTACCTCATCACACAACCTACACTATGTTATTTTTACTCCTCACTCTTCGATCACTCAAGGATTAACTTCTTGGGTAGGAAACACTGGATAACGTGAATCCATAGAAGTTTCATTTAAGTCCTCACAAAATGAACCCATGTATTCTTATAAGTATATGTTTCTCAAAATGGTTTAACTTTGCAGTTAAAGCACATAAATATACATGTCAGATGTTGGTATGCTCAATGAGATAATCATGAAGATTTGATCATTTTAAACATTGAAGATATTTCAAAAAAAGTATATTGAATAAATGAAATGAATACAAGAAACTTGTTTGAAAATCGGACATTGTATGAAAAAGATCAAAATATTTGAATGATTTAACATGAAAAGCTTAGGTCAGCAAAAATTGGATATTGTCTATACGAATCAAGATATAGACATTCTTGAAAGAAACATTTTCAAATGAAATCAACGCTCAAACATTGAATATCCAACGGGGCGTATCACCATCGAAAAATTTGTTCAATTTGAGACATGGTGATAACATATTCATCAAAAATGTAATCCGGTGTGTGTGAATACTTGAAAGTATATGGAAAAGATAAAACACAAGTATTTATCTTTGGAAACACACGGTTTATAAATCATTTAAGAACATATAGTCACGAAAACATTTAAATCACACTTCTATATTCATGAAATCATTTTAAGAACAAGAAGTGGTTTGAACATTTAAGAACATGTTTTCATATCTTAAAGTTGTCCTTCTTTCAAACACGTATGAGATTAAGATTAGAAATAAACTTTTTCGTTTAGTCTTAAATCTCATCAAGTCAGCTCAAAATCATATTAGATATGATCGTGTAAGCTCTCTCTCAATTCTGCAAAAATCAAAAGTCGTCAAAGTACAAAGCTTTATTCACAAAGTTTATTGAAAAGCCTTGGTTCTCTTACTCCCCCTTAACTTGATGTTCCTGCAACACAGATTCATCTTTCGAGTTTGGTACACACTGGTATTTGGATCCATGTTTGTGAGTTGCAGTTCTATTAGGAGTATTTGAGTAAGAACCAAACCAGTAATGATCACTAGTTTTATGAACAAAATCAAAAGTACGACAGTACGAACAATAATTCTTCTTTTTAGACAACCTGATCAATTGATCTCTCGAGTAAGCAAAATTAGGTTTACCATTCCGTACATTGTTCTTCTTTGCTTGTGATGCATGTACAAATGACTTGTTTCCTTTCTTATCATCCTTCTTCTCATTATTCTTTTCAACATCAACTAGTTTCACTTTCCAAACCATCTTTTCTTCTTTATATCTCCTTCTTCTCCTTCTTCTAATTGTATCTGAACCATCTACATTTCTATCAAAGAAAATGTTAGTAGAAAGAATCTGATCAAATGAGTTAACTGACCTTTTTGAAGAAACAGTTCTTTGATTTGAGTTTGAGTTTGTCTTTTTAGAATCAGCTGGATCTTTTCTAGGTGTGTGGATTTTTGACTATGGAGTCTTCTGCTCAGTCACCACCAACTTAGAAATAATTTCTTCAAGCTTTTTTTATCTTAGAAGATAAAATGTCCTTTTCTTTAATGTGCAGGTCAATCTTTTCTGGAAACTCAAACTTCGTTTTCAGTTCTTTCAAATCACATGTTGACAGTTCAGATAACTTCTCTGTCAGCTTCTTTATTTCAGTCTCAAACATCTGTCTTTCTTCTTCAAAACCATTCTCAACATTCTTTCTCTGACAAGATATATCTTTTAAGATTCCAACATTATTCTGTTCAATGGTCTTTTTCTACTTTGCAAACTTATCTCTTTCCATTATGATTACTTTCTCAAAGTCAGACACTTGTTGAGAAATCTTGGAACATTTAAGCTCAACTATTTTCTTCTCTTCAAAACTCTTCCTTGAAAACTCTGAGAATTTCTTAGCAAATTGTTTCTTTTCTTTATCAAATTTCGATCTCTCTTCAGCAATTTGCAGTTCTAGCTCAGAAATCTTCTTTATCAGCTCTTCATTAGCACACTCTGTTTGCTGAATCTTGACAATTTGATCTTCTAAGTCTGAGATCTTGCTCTTTAACTCAGTGTTCTTAGTTATCAGATTTTGTACCTTTTCTTCATCCAACCTAGATATCTTCTTCAGAAGATCTATATTTATTTTCTGTAAGGCACTGACTTCTTCCATTAGCCATTCTTTCTCTAGAATACCATTCGTAGTCTGCAATATTATTTCTTTTGATGACATCTTTGATCCTACCATCATCTTCTCAAGTTGTTCCCACAACTGTTTTCGTGTAGCCTTTTTACTATCTAATTTGATAGAAATCTCATTTGAAATTCCTTGCAATATAAAGGCTTTGGACAATTTGTCAGATTTATGTCTCCATATCTGTTCATCTGTGTATTCTACAAGTGGTATTGGGTACTCTCCTCGTTCCTTTACTCCATTTTCTCCAAGAAAAGTGTAAGTCTTTGTTGTATTTTTCATCTTTCCTTTCTTCAGAGATATTCTGATATAGTCTCCCAAGTCATTACAATCAATGAAATCCAGAAAAAGATCCTTCCACTGCTCGTATTCTCCTTTGAATAAGACCGGAGGTTTCACATCAGTTCCGATTGCGAGAGCTTCTCTGGAAGTCATCCTGTTTCAAAAATGTTCAATAAGAACTTGACAATGATCGTTAGTCCAAGTGAAATCAGAAAAATACAGAAAAACTTAGAAAGAAATTCAGAAATTAACTTGCCAAAAATCTTTAAGTATGGAATTCGCACAATAGAGTGAAGTACAAGGAATTCACACACAAAATTCGTATGTAAGATAAAACAACACAGAATTCGCACACTACACACTTAAACTTCAGAATTCGCACACTAAAAGAAATCAGAATTCACATACAACCAGAATTCACATAAAGTGTTATGCGAGTTCTAAGAATTCGCATATAACTGTATGCGAGTTCTAGACTTAGAAATTTTTGAAAATCAAACTTGTTAAGTCAGATTAAATATTTTAATCATTGTAATTATAGTCTTGTGCTAATACTGTGTACTTAGCGTGTTTTCTATCTTGTATTGGCCAAGGGTATTTAAGTCCCTTGTGGCCTTTGTGTTGTGTAAGGAAGAAGCGTATATTTATGTGTTCCAGATTCTAGTTTCTAATACAAAACAATCAAACAAACAAGATTCAATTCAAAGATTACCTGTTTGATTACTCTTTAATTCCCAATTTACACTTTCTCTCTCTAGAACTCTCTCTCTCTCTCTACGTATTCTCTCTCAAATCTCAATTCTAACTCTTTGATACTACTATACGTACATTCCTTGTCACACCTAAAATACAAAATAGAAAAACTATTTTTATACTACCATCTAAAACAAGGAAACAACAAATACAAAGATATTGACTTTTATTAAGAGACTTTGACTTTTAATGAGATTTGACTTTAGCAGCTTTGACTTTCTCAACTTTGACCTTCAGAATACCTGATCTTGTATCCAACAGATTTATGCTCTAACAATCTCCCCCTTTGGATTCAAGATCATTGTTGAAAGATCTAGCAAATCAGTCTTCACTTTAAGCTCTGTCTGAATAATCTCCCCTTTTTCTTTGACGGTCTTCTTTCGAAAAATATCTTCAACGATGAACAATCTTCCCAAATCTTTCACATAATACTTTCAGACTTTGGAAAGAGAATTATCTTCAGATTCAGCTGTTGGATCATAAATTGTATTCAAGATTAAAGTTAAAGTTAAGGGTTTAAACTGCAATTGTCCTAAAGTTAATGTTAGAGGGTTTAAATTGTAATAGTTTAATAGTTATTAGCTATTGGGCCCAAGCCCATTAAGCATTAGGAAGCCCATAAGGCCTAGGTATTTAAAGTTATCTTTAGTTTTAGGTTAACTCTGATAATTTTCTAAATAGTTAGCCGTATTATTCTCTGTATTCAAAGGGTAACAAGAACACTCAAGGGTTTTATTGTTTATTCAAGGGATTGGTATGTTATTCTGATTTATATATCTCTTGATTATTATTGTGTTGCTTGATTACTTGATTGATTATTTACCAACTAGATTAAACTGGGATAACAAGTGGTATCAGAGCCTAAAGAATCAAGTTTTAGGATTAAATCTGTGTTTTGCGATTTCACTATTCATCGAAAATTACCATTCATCGAAATCACTATTCATCGAAATTTATTTGTTCATCTGATTTCATGAATTAATGTGTTTATTGGTTCAAAGTTGATCTGATTAGTTGAGGTTCATGCTTCTGAATGCTATCTGATTGATTAATTGAATTAGAAAGTATCTAGTGATTGAATTTGTGATTTTGTGTTTTCTGGGTTTGCATGAATATCGACACTGTGTTCTTTAAATTTGAATGCATTAAAGTTGATTTTAATCTTTGTTATTGATTGAGTTGTGATCGTTACATGTTTCTGAGTGAAATAGTCTGATTTGTGCATCTGTTTTTTAGTTCGTAATTGCGTTCTGGGTTGAGTACTCATCGTGTTCATCGCTTCTGGGCTGGTTAAGAACACATCGGTCGAACAATATATCGGTCTAAGACACTATCGATCCATACCTTGTATCGGTCGAAACCAATACCGGTCAAAGCACTCTACCGGTCGAATCTTTACCGGTCGAGCATAAGACCGGTTGTTACATCCTACCGGTCTAAGGAAGTCCCGATCGAAGACCCTTACCGGTCAAAGACCTCTATCGGTCTAAGCATTATCGGTCTAAGCATACTTCTGGTCGAACAAGTTACCGGTCGAATCAATTTTACCGGTCAAGCATAGTTCCGGTCTTACCATTCGACCGGGTACTTGTATTCTCCGGTCTTGCCATTCGACCGGGTACTTGTTACTCCGGTCTTACCATTCGACCGGGTACTTGCTAGTCCGATCTTACCCTTCGACCGGGTACTTGCTTACTCCGGTCTTTCCTTCGACCGGTACGGTTCATTCTCCGGTCTTACGTTTGACCGGTCGAAGCACTTTTTCCAGACCTAGACAAATTTTTGCAAACTGTAATATGGGGGACAAAGTTCTGTTCGAGATCAACTGTTTCTTTTTGTTCAGTATTATTTGAAGCTTTATACTGATTGAAAGGACTGCATTTAATTATTTTCAGGAATTTATTTTTCTGAAAATTTTTTAGTGTAGTCTTTACTCTTGATTCTAACGATCTCATCTAGTTGGTTGTCTTGGTACAAATAAGTTTAATTACTAACCATACAGCCAGGATGTCGAATCAACTAAATATGTCTGAAGGTTACAGCCTTGATTTTGAAAAGATGACACATTCTGAAGTAAAAGCAAAGGCTAAACAACTTGCTGGATGGTTATCAACATCATCTCGCATGATTGATGAGTGTGACAAAGAGGACAAAATGCTCAAAGCTGAGAACAAGGCTTTACAGATTCAGAACTCATCTCTTCTTATTCAGATCAATGCTTTAAAAGAAAATTCAAAAGATTCTGATTCTTTAATTGACTTTGCAGGAATAATTGAGTCTAAAGAAAAAGAGATCTTCGATCTTCAAGAAAAGTTGAAAAGATCTGAGTCAAGCTCTACATGGTCTAAGAAGGATGCAATGCAAAGAGAGCTTGAGGAGCTTAGAAGGAGTACAAGTGTTGCAAAGGATACTAGTACAGGACTAAGACAGACAAATTCTCAACTCTGTGCGGACAAAGATAAGTTTAAAGATAAAGTTCTCAGTCTTGAGGTTGAGATTAATAAGCTGAAAGAAAAGGCAACCCAAGACAGAGACAATGCAACAGCTCAAGATGAATCGTTGAAGATTGAAAAAGAGAGAAAAGAATTTGCCAAGAAATTCTCTGACTTCTCCAGAAAAGCCTTTGAAGAGAAGAAATCTTTAGAGCTTAGATGTGTTAAGCTTTCTCAACAAGTTTCAGATTTTGAGAACGTTATCATTCTTGAAAGAGAAAAGGCTGAGAATGAGAATAAGAAAGCTAAGCTGAAGGATACAAATACAGACTTTTCTGAAGAAAAGAAGATATTTGAGACCGAGATAGCTAAACTGACAAGAAAGCTATCTGAATTGTCAACAAACATCATGAAGGAGAAGAATGCAAAATCTGAGTTGCATAAGAAGTTTGATTTGATTGAAAAGGAAAGAAACAGTTTGTCTTCAAAGATAAAAGAACTTGAAGAGATAGTATTCAAGGTGAAGCTGACTGAGCACAAGACGCCAGAGTCAATAGCTCAATCACCAAGATATAATCTAGCTGATTCAGATAGTTCATTAAAAACAGCTTCAAGTTCTCATTTTTCAAATGTTTTCTATAATCCTTTCTATGATTTAGATGATTGTCTTACTTCTAAATCTACTGATCAGATTCATCCTTCTAACCTTTTCTATGACAAAAATGTTGATGGTTCAGGTAACTTCAAAAAGACTAAGTCTCAAAAGAAAAGCTTCTAGAGAAGGCATGATGAGAAAGAAAGAGGAAACTGGATCTGGAGAGTTAAAGGATCCTCGGAGGAGAAGAAGAAAGAAGAATCATTTGTGCATACATCACATGCTAAATGGAACTATGCTACAAAAGGTAAAACTTTTGGCAAACCTGATCTGGTTTACACTATTAATCAACTGATCAGGTTAGCACAAAAGAAAATTAGTTGTTCCTACTGTGGCTCAAATGATTTTGTCAGAAAAGATTACGTTAATAACTGGTATGGTTCTTACTTCATATCTCCCACTAGAACTGCAACTAACCCATTAGGACCCAAATACCAGTGGGTACCAAAAGCTAAATCTGTGTTGCAGGCACCCAAGGTTTAAGGGGGAGAAAGAACAATGGCTTCTAAGTAAATCAGCTTAGAACCCGTACCTCAACGGAATATGGTTTCTAATCACATCAGATTAGAACCCGCACCTCAGTGCTTTACTTTATTTTTCTGTTTATTGTTTAAAAAAAAAAATCTCTTCAGTTGATAATATCTGTGATATTATCAGATTTTTGGATACTTAAATGATTATCTAACCGTGTGTTCTTAAAGATAAATACTTGCGTTTTATCTTGTCAATATACTTTGTCAAGTATTCATACACATAACGGTTCAGAACATTCTATTTAACTTTGTTATTACCATGTATCAAAAGTAAAATCTTTCTATGGTAATACTCACGTTCTTTGTATTCACTGTTGATTGAATCAAACGTCATTTCATGTGCTTTCATTGAAAATATGTTTATATATTGTTCATATAAACAACATTCGTTTTTTATTCTCCAAAATATTATTCTTCATGACAAATCGTCTATAAGCTTAATTGAAAAACTCCTTAAGAGCTTAAATTGTCAAACTCTTTTAGTTTGAGGGGGAGAATTGCATCGTCATACATAACTGTTTTGACATCTCCGAAAGTCTTATTTCTCATGTAACAAGTGGTATTTGTGCTTACATGTACAATAGCCTGTTGAACAGAATGTTTCTTTTAGGAAAATACATGGGATTCAGTGTGAGAACTTAACAGAACTTCCATGGATTCACGATAACCAGTGTTTCCTACCCAGGAAGTATTCCCTGAGTGATTAAGGGGAGAGGGGTCAAAAGATTTGAGTGTTGGTGTGTGAAAAGAGGTAAAATGGAAAAGAGAGATTGGTTGGAAGTGAGCATTAAAAGAAAGAGGGTGAGAGAATAGAGTAAAAGAATATTAGACTCTGCACCAAACTTATTTCTGAGCCGGGCAACCACATAATCTGATTGGTTCACATTCTTTGGTGACCATCATTGAAAAAGGCACCTAGCCCATGCCATCTCTTGCATACAACCTCACCAGCTACTCATTCTTTTCTCAAAAAGAGAATGTTTCACATTTTCTGGGGACGCAACACATATGCTATTGGTTCTTCTTTTGGAAGATACTAATATTGAAAAAGAAGGAAAGTTGTCCCACCTTCGAACCCTTTCTCATGCACAATGAGTCTTTGTATAATTTGTTGTTGTCTCAACAAGTTTACATATTTTGAGCCTATATTAAAAAGCAATCATCTATGCTTAATTTTTTCATACACATGCACTAGCACACAGAAATTTGTTTTCTGTCAGAACGTTCATAGATAACCATGTGTTATTCGATGATTGAATGGAAGACCTGGGGATTCTACATCAAACCAGCTCCTTATATAGTAACTTTGTGTTACTCAGTGACTTTGTGTCATTGACAGGCATTCTAACTGAGTCATTTGTTGATTCAGGGTTACATCTATTAAACTGTTTGAATTTGAAAAGATTCAAATGGTTACTACTTTCTATTTTAATCTGAAAAGATTGAAATAATCACTCTTTCAATATGGGAAGACTGCTCTTATTTCCATACAGGGCTCGTTACATGATGAAGACTGTGCTTACGTGATCATACACAATGGGGGAGATTTTCTTGAAAAGGGGGAGATTGTTTTGGTATGTTTTGATGATGATGCTTCTCACCACTCATCAAAAAGGGGGAGAAGATACAAAAATGGAGCATTATCAAAGAAGGAGAATATAATCTGAAGACTGTTGAAGATTTTCAAAGATATCAAAGTTTCAAAGATTTTAAAGATTTTAAAGATATCAAGTTTTGAAGCAATTAACAATACAAGTGAAGACCCGAAGACAATTGCAAATATTTTTTTAATCTTGAATCCAAAGGGGGAGATTGTTGGATCATAAATTGTATTCAAGATTAAAGTTAAAGTTAAGGGTTTAAACTGCAATTGTGCTAAAGTTAAAGTTAGAGGGTTTAAATTGTAATAGTTTAATAGTTATTAGCTATTAGGCCTAAGCCCATTAAGCATTAGGAAGCCCATAAGGCCTAGGTATTTAAAGTTATGTTTAGTTTTAGGTTAACTCTGATAATTTTCTAAATAGTTAGCCGTATTATTCTCTGTATTCAAAGGGTAACAAGAACACTCAAGGGTTTCATTGTTTATTCAAGGGATTGGTATGTTATTCTGATTTATATATCTCTTGATTATTATTGTGTTGCTTGATTACTTGATTGATTATTTACCAACTAGATTAAACTGGGATAACATCAGCTCACCTTGCTTTAACAAATAATCTTCAAAGAAAATTTCCTCAAAAACTTCAGAAATTCTTTGATTGTCTTCAAATCTTCCCTTTGAACTTTCTGACTTGAATATTTCAGAAAATCAACTTCACAAAACTTTATCAGATCTTGTTATCATCTCTTCCAAACTTCAAAACTTTAACATTTCTTCATATCATCTCCCCCTTTTTGATGATTTGAGCATCTATATCATCAAAACTTTTCATCCAAGAAATGTCTTTGACCATTCTGATCTGTCATACTGAGCCTCTGATTCGGTAACCATAACCAAGTATTCATCTAGATCTTTGCAAATCCAGACAAAATAAGAATAGGTAACTCCTGAATCAACAGATGAATCAGTTAAAATGCCTGTCAGTAACACAAAGTCACTGTGTGTAACAAATACACAATATAAAGGAGCTTTTTGATGTTCACTCCCCCAAGGCTTCCATACAATTATCGAAATACCACAAAGGCAATTTCTATGATTGTTATGACAAAGAAACAAACTCTTTGTGTGCTCGTGCATGTGTTGAAAGAATTAAGCACAAATAATTGCTTTTCAATAAGGCTCAAAGTTGCGTAAACCACTGAGACAACAGTAGATAAACACAGACTCAATGTGCATGATTGAAGTGCGAAGGTGGGGCAGACTTCCTTCTTTTTCAATATCCAGATTTTCCAAATGAAAATCAGATAGATTATGTGCTGCGTCCCCTTTAAAATATGAAACATTTTATTTTTAAGAAGAAAATGAGTGGTTGGTGGGATTTAAACAAGAGTTGGCATGGGCTATTTGCCTATTTCAATAACATTTTCCAAAGAATTGTGAAATGCTAGTAATGTGGCTGCCCGGCTCAGAAAGTATTTGTGCAGAGTTTGATATTCTTTTACTCTGATCTCACACCCTCTTTCTTTTAATCATTAAGCGCACTACTAACCAAACTCTCTTTTCCATTTTACCTCATCACACAACCCACATTCATTTCTTTTTGACTCCTCACACTCAATCTCTATGGATTAACTTCTTGGGTAGAAATCACTGGTTAACGTGATTCCATAGAAGTTTAGATAATTCCTAGCACAAAGAACCCATATTTTTCCTAGAAAGCATGTGTTGCTCAAATGGTTTAACTATAGCAGTTAAAACTCAAATACAAATGTCAGATATAAGGATGCTCAGTAATATAATCATGAAGATATGAGCATTTTAAACCAATGAAGTATTTTCAAACAAGTATATTGAATAAATGAATATGAATTGAAAAGACTTGTTTGAAAATCTGACATTGTATAAAAATGATCAGAAATGAATGACATAGCAATTAAAGATGATGGTCAAGAATAATTGATATTTGTCTATACGAAACAAAATATAGACATTCTTGAAATAACGTTTCGAAATGAAATATCGCTCAAAATTCTTTGAATACAAGCGGAGTGTCTTACCATCGAAAAATTGTTTCAATTTAGAGACATGGTAAGAACATTTTGATCAAAAATTAAACCGATGTGTGTGAATACTTGAAAGTATGTAGAAAAGACAATACGCAATTATTTATCTTTGGAAACACACGGTTTATTTATCAATGAAGCACAAAAATAAAATGAAAACATTTAAAATCACACTTCCAAATTATAAAAACTGTTTAAAATTCGGGAAGTGGTTTGAACATTTAAGAACATGTTTTCTATATCTGAAAGTTGTCCTTCTTTCAGATACATTTGAGATTAAGATACGAAATTTACCTTTTCACAGAATCTTAATTCTCAGAAAGTCAAGCTGTAGTCATTTAGATATGAGCTTGTCAGCTTCTCTCATCCTGCAAGTCTCAAAGTCTAGTCAAAAATTTATTCACAAAATTTATTCTAGAAGAAAATGACATAAAGCAATAAAACTTTTTAAAATACGAGTTCTGATCAGAAGTAATCAGAAATCATAGTCTTACTCCTTTTGATAAGCTCCCCCTAAAATCATGCATTACAAAAAATTTTGTCAGTTAAGTAAAATGCAGAAATTAGTTATACTCCCCCTTAAAATAATGTAGATCATCTAAAATCTTCTCTTACTCCCCCTGAGATCATGAACAAACAATTAAAGTGCAAATATCCTTCAGACATAAAGATAAAGAAAATGATGAAAAATAACAATACGTAACTTTATTATGTAACAACCGATTATGTCTTAAGATTTAACATACCAAGCTTAGAGACAAGAAAATTAAATCTATTTTCATCTAAGGGTTTGGTAAATAAATCTGCAAGTTGATAATCTGTTTTTACAAAATAAAGTTCAATTGTTCCTTTTTCTACATTATCTTTTATAAAATGATACCTGACATCAATGTGTTTGGTTTTCGTATGCTGGACAGGATTAGCAGATATCGCGATTGCACTCTTCGAGTCACAATAGATAGGAATTTTGTCAAACTTAAAGCCATAGTCTCGTAGCTGTGTTCGCATCCACAATACTTGAGAGCAGCAACTAGCAGCAGCTACATACTCCGCTTCAACAGTCGATGTGGAAACGCATAACTGTTTCTTTGAAGCCCAGCTAACGAGCTTGTCTCCAAGAAATTGAACGTGACCAGAAGTACTCTTTCTGTCCAACATGCAACCTGCATGATCTGCATCTGAATATGCAGTCAGTTGAAACCCAGTATCCTTAGGATACCACAGACCAAGATTTGCAGTCCCCTTCAGATATCTAAAAATCCGTTTGACAACAGCCAAATGGGATTCTTTGGGAGCAGCTTGATATCTAGAACATAAGCATGTTGAAAACATAATATCTGGTCTACTCGATGTAAGATACATTAATGAACCTATCATACCTCTATAAGTCCTAACATCAACACTTTTACCTGAAGGATCAGTGCTAATTTTAGTACCTGGTACCATCGGGGTTCCAATTGGTTTACAATTTTCCATTTTGTACTTCCGAAGAATATCCAAAATGTACTTAGATTGGTTAATAAAAATCCCCGTAGAAAACTGTTTAACTTGTAGTCCGAGAAAGAAATTCATCTCTCCCATCATACTAATTTGAAAACGTGACACCATGAGGTTAGAAAAGTTTTTGCAATATTTTGGATTAGTAGAACCAAATATTATATCATCAACATATATCTGAATAAGAATAATATCAGCTTTTTCCTTCTTGATGAATAAAGTAGTATCAATCTTACCTTTGGAGAAACCAGACTTGACCAAGAATTTGGATAAGACGTCATACCATGCTCGAGGGGCTTGTTTTAATCCATAAAGGGCTTTGTCCAAGATATATACATGATCTGGATTATCTGAATTGACGAACCCTTCTGGTTGAGACACGTACACTTCCTCTTTAAGAATGTCGTTCAGAAACATTCTGATTGCCTCTATACGCGCTACTAGAGCATACGTCTCATCATAATCAATGCCTTCCTCTTGCTGGTAACCTTTGGCAACAAGTCTAGCTTTGTTTCTTATGACGATACCATCTTCATCCTTCTTATTCTTGAATACCCATTTAGTTCCTATCACGGTTTTACCTTCTAGCTTAGGAACTAATCTCCAAACCTTTAGGGATTCAAACTGATTGATCTCTTCTTGCATTCCAGATACCCAGTCCGAATCAGCAAGAGCCTCTGATACTCGCGTTGGCTCAATCTTGCTGAGGAACGAGTCATGCATACATTGGTTTAGAGTCGCTGACCTAGTTTGAATAGGCTTGTTAAGATCTCCAATTACTTGATGTAATGGATGGTCTTTGGTCCAGCAATGCTCATGAGGAAGTGGAATAGATATTGATTGAATTTGATTATCATCTAGAAATGCACTTTCAGAATCTTCTGTTTGAATAACAAGAGGAGGGTTCTCAGTTGAAGGTTCATGTGCAGAAGTATCAGTTGGAATAGCAGACTCTGACTCAACTGAAACAATTACTTCTGGCTCAGCATTAACTTGTGAAACTTCAACTGTAGGAGTAACATCAGGAATGTGAGTTTCTGACTGAACGGGGGATACTTGTTCAGTAATGACCTCTGAAGTGACTGGATGATGACAGCTTGTATCTTCAAACCTGTCAGTCACAGCAGATTTAGATACATTATTTCCAAGAAACTTATCATAAAAGAATTCAAATAACAAATCTAAATCAGTTAAATGAGAAGTAGATGTAGAAGCGTTATCCGAATTTTTCGCTGTAGAAACCGGTTCTGGACTGATCTGCCCAGAAGCTAATACTCCAGTAATAACGGGTTCTGAACTGATTTGATCAGAAGCCATATCTTCATCAAATGTGACATTAACGCTCTCAACAACTAATTTTGACTTCTTCAGATAAACACGATATGCTGCAGATGTTGAAGAATAACCGATAAAGATGCCTTCGTCCGCCTTAGCACTGAATTTATTCAGACTCTCTCTGTCATTATGCACAAAACATTTACACCCAAATATGTGAAAATATTTGATAGTTGGTGTTCTGTTGTTGATTAGCTCATATGGAGTCTTCTGAAATCGGCGGTGTATCATGGAACGATTTTGAGTATGACATGCAGTCGACACAGCTTCTGCCCACAAGAATAGAGGTAAGTCCGATTGGCTGAGCATAGTCCGAGCGGCCTCGACTAGAGTTCGATTTCGCCTTTCGACTACTCCATTTTGTTCAGGCGTTCTAGCAGCAGAATACTGATGTGAAATCCCAACTGATTCGAGATATTCATCAACAATCTTGTTCTTGAATTCTGTGCCATTATCAGTACGAAGAAACTTGACTGGTCGCTGCATTTTCACCTGGGTCGTCTTTAAGAAAATAATGAGAACTTCGGACGTCTCATCTTTTGATCGAAGAAAATTGACCCACGTGTATCTTGAATAATCATCCACAATAACCAACACGTATTTCTTTCCACCCAAACTCTGAGTTCTCATTGGACCACACAAATCCATGTGTAACAATTCTAACGGAGAACTAGTGTTTGGTTCAGGCTTCGGTTTATGTGCGACTCTCTTCATCTTACCCTTCTCACAAGCTGCACATAAGTGTTGTCTTTCATATTTCAGCTCAGGAAGTCCTTTGACCAATTTCCCACGAACTAGCTTGTTGATGTAACGAAAGTTCAAGTGAGATAAACGTTTGTGCCAGAGCCAACTTTGTTGCGTTGAATCTTTTGACAATAAGCATACTTGACTGTCAATCTGTACTTTGGACAGATTGATGGTGTAGAGGTTTGTCTTTCGATTTCCAGATAAGAGTTCTGTTCCATCTTCAGTGCGAACTAAGCAACTCTTAGACTTGAAGTTGACCTCTAACCCTTTATCGCAGAATTGACCTATGTTGAATAAGTTGTTCCCCAAGCCTTCGACATAACTCACTTTACTTATCGTTATGTTGTCTTGAATGATATCACCATATCCTAAGATAGGTGAAAGCTGATCGTTTCCAAATCTGACATTTCCACTGAATTTCTCTGTATAGTTAGACAATAAAGTTTTTTACCCAGTCATATGCTTGGAACATCCACTGTCCAAGTACCACATATGTCGGGTCTGCAAGAGAAATCAGACAATAATAGATTTAGGTACCCATTTAAAAACGGGCCCTAACAGTTTAGCACAAGATTTTGGTATCCACTTGAAAATGGATCCTCTGTTCTTTTGAAAACTTTGAAAAACATTTGATCTCGAAGAATTAACATGATAAGATCCATACCAATCAGAAGAATTATGAAAATAAGCAAAATCAGTTTTCGATAATTAGGACGAGATTTAGTAGTAATAGGAGATAATTGAATCAATTGCTTTATTGAGTAACGCTTGTAAGAAGTTACAAGGTTTTGTTTATGAGAAGCACATTGACCAACTATATCAGAATCACTACTAACAGATTTAGTACAAGAATTATCACTAACTGATTCAGCTATCTCAGCATCCTTTTGTTTTGGTCTCCATTCGGATTGAGCTTTTATCTTTTTCTTCCTTAAATCTGAAACATAATATATAGATTTATTAGGAAAAGTAGATTTCTGAGATTGAGTTTTCTTTTGTTTACCAGTGTATTTCTATTTCTGTAATCGCTGTTTCTTATGTTTCTTACCGTGAGCATTGTAATCAGCAGTTACAGAAACTGAATCACCAACCTTAGTTGATGTTTCACCAATATGAACATCACTTGGTAACACTCTTTCAGTTTTAAGACAAGTAGAATGATCAGGAAGTTTAGAATGGACATCAAACATATCAGATTCTTCCATGCACCCATCATCAGAATTAAAAAAATCATTTGCAGACTCAAATAAGTCATCAGAATTATCAAAGAAAGTTTGAGGTGCCTTTGAAACTGTAGAACACTTTGTTGATGTAACTTGAAAAACAGTGTTCTTTAAAACTGTAGAAAATACATTTTGTTCTATATCAACCAAAAGTTTTTCATCAGATAAAACATTTTCAAGCTCGACTATTTTGCTTTCAAGAATATATGTAGGAACATAAACCTTTGCAATTGCAGGTTTTTCCTTCATCTCAGAAGCGGAATAACTAACAAATTAATCGTTTGAAAGAACTTTTGGTGTTTCTGAAAGATAACTATCATTTAACTTTACATAGTTAAATGGTAGTTGCATTTTCTTTTTATTCTTTCTATTTTCAGTTTCTTTGGCCTCAACTTCGTCTGACAATTTGGTAACAAATTTGGGTTTTAAATGAGTATGTTTACCAGCACAAGCAAGAAAATCATAGTTATAAAGTGTCGGCTGTTTTCTGATGGCTTTCTTAAGATAATGGGGGTTTTCAAAACCAAGTCCCCACTTCTCTTTAACATCAGCTTCTTCATTAGGTGCATTTAGAAAAATGGTTTGATCTGTTTGACCTCTTGCATAAAGTTTTGCTTCCAGACCATTTACCTTCTTATTCAAATTCTTGTTTTCAACCTGCAATTTATAAACAGTTAGTGCAGATTCATTCTTCTCAAACTCATATTTAGACACTTTACCTTCAAACTCAGAAATCTTCTTTTCAAAACAATCTACTTTAGATTTAGAATCAAAATCAGACTTGCGTAAAGAATCAATCAGATCTTTGTTTGAAATAACAGACGTATTAAGCTCAAAGATCTTCTTGTTCTTTTTAGCAACTCTTTCTTTTTCCTTTTTCAGATTATTTTGTAAATTTTGAAGCTCAACCATTATGGTTTCCATTTTGGTAATAAAATCTTTTTCAGTTAAATTTAATACGTCATTAACTGCCTCATCATCTGACTCGTCATCCTTTATTTCTTTGTCCATGAGACAGATATGAGCTGTTTCTTCTTTCACTTCTTCTTCTCCTTCTGAGTAATCCAGCCAAAACTCATCTTCAGCCATTAGAGCGACACCCGCTTCTTACTGTCTTGCCAAAAGCAACTTGTTCTGATAGTACTGAGAGTTGCGAACTTTCGGCTTTCGACAATCATTTGCAAAATGACCCATCTTGCCGCAATTGTAGCATTTGATGGAATCTGTTGCTGGCTTCTCGGCAACTGTGTAGTCATTCATGAACTTCTTCTTCTCATCCGGTTTCTTCTCCACATATCTATCCTCTTCATACCTCTTTCCTTCCACTTTCTGTCGATGCTCGTGATTCATTGAACTAGATGAAGAATACCTTTGAGAATTTGATCCCGGCTTCTTGTAAAATTTCTTCTGGAATGCACGGGTCAGCAACAGCATAGCTTGTTTTAGATTCTCTCCATCATCACTATCTTCTTTAGAATCAGACTCAGAACTTGAACTCACTTTCTTCTTCTTCTTCTTTTCTATCTTCTCTTTCTTTTCTTTCTTCTTCTCACCAACAACCAAAGCAATCGGATCAGGAACCTTCTTAGCCTTCTTCTTTTCAGCTCTTTTCTCCTCTACCTCTTCCTCATTCTGACGTAAGGTCTCATAAACTTCGTGAAGAGGTATTTCACTTAAGTCTTTCATCTGCTTCATCCTACGAGTATGTTTCTTCCACTCTGGTCGTAGGATGCTAAGGAATTTGACATTATTTTCCAACTGCTTCTTTTTGACTTTGTTCTTTGTCAGCTCATTCAAAAGCAAAGTGAGTCTTTCATATGTGTCTTCTAGACTCTCATTCTCTTTAGCCTTGAATTCCTCATAATTATTGATGCTGTTAGCCACCTTTATCTGATTCCCGATCTTTGATCCCATCATCATCTTTTCCAGTTGATTCCACATCTGTTTAGTATCATGCTTGTAGCTATCAATCTTGATGTAGATGTCATTGGGAATGCTTTGGAGTAGAAGAGATCTCGCTTGCTTGTCAGCTTTATATCGACTCTTCTGTTCTTCAGAATACTGAGAGAAATCAACCTTAACTTGTTTTGTATTTTCTTCCTTTTCCACATCACCATGTCCACTATCAGAAGAATCATCATCATCATCAGGTACATTAACCATGATTGGTTTCATAGGACCGTCTTTGATTGATTCCAGAATATTTTCTCCATTTGCATGTCGGTCTATAAAATCCAGAAATCGATCATTCCATTGCTCATACTCTCCTTTGAATAGAACTGGAGGTTTGACATCAGTGCCAATTGAAAGTGCATATTTGGAAGTCATCTTCTTTAAACCTGTTTGAAAAAATATATCAAATAAGAAACTAGAACTGATCGTTAGTCCAAAATATGAAATCATAAGAAAAATTTTTAAAAAAAATTCAGAGATTTTGATCACAGAAAGAACTATGTCCCCTTAGGCAGCGCCCCTAGAGAAAAAAATTTCATTATTAAATGGCATATTAAAGTTTTGAAAATTTCTCAAAAAAAATTCTAAGTATAGAAACTCGCAAGTCCCTATTCAAGCTTAAAACTCGCAGACTGAGAAACACGCAGATAAAGATTTGCGCGTTTGATAAACTCTCAAGCAAACTCGCAGACAAACTCGCAAGCAAACTCGCAGGCAAACTCGTAGATCAAACTCGCAGATGATGAAACTCGCAAGTGCCTAAACTCGCTAAAAACTGTTCACGCTGAAACTCGCTAACAGAGGCTTGCGCGTTTACTAAACTCGCACGTCGAAGAACTCGCAAACCACCAAACTCGCACGTCGAAGAACTCGCTAACCATTGTTCCTCTCCAAACTCGCTAGCTTCGATTAGCGCGTTTGGAGAACTCGCTGACCGCTACTAGCGCGTTCTGGCCCTTAGAAAAAAATTCTCACTTTTTCAAACTCGCAGGCTTGATTAGCGAGTTTCTTAGAACTCGCAGATAACCCTTGCGCGTTTTAGACCAAAAATTTTCCTTCGACTTGCACGTTCTAGCTGATGAACCTTGCGCATTTGACGACGAACTTGCGCGTTTGGACGAATAACTTGCGCGTTTTGGAGATCTAGCGCGTTCTTCCGAAAAACGACCCAAAAATTGCTTTTTCCATCTGAATTCGATCTAAACTTTGTCCAATTGATCTGAAACTCTGAATTGTTGCTCGATTACAATGCTAGAACATATTACAACTCAAGAAATTTACAAACAACCACTTACAATACAAAAAGATCGATGAACCAGTGAAAAACGACTAGTGAATAAAACTCAACAAAAATTACAAAATTCGTGTGATTTACAGTGCAATATTGAAATTGAATTACAAAGACTCGATCTAATACACTTTTAGAACAATTCTTAAACAAAATCTGCTCCAAAATATCACTCAAACTCAAACTTCGATTTTCGGCTCAAGAACAGTGACGAACCATCAAAATCTTGAATTTCTTGAACTGATTTCACCTTTGGATCTGCTCTGATACCAATTGTGTGTTCCAGATTCTAGTTTCTAATACAAAACAATCAAACAAACAAGATTAAATTCAAAGATTACCTGTTTGATTACTCTTTAATTCTCAATTTACACTTTCTCTCTCTAGAACTCTCTCTCTCTCTCTCTCTACGTATTCTCTCTCAAATCTCAATTCTAACTCTTTGATACTACTATACGTACATTCCTTGTCACACCTAAAATACAAAATAGAAAAACTATTTTTATACTACCATCTAAAACAAGGAAACAACAAATACAAAGATATTGACTTTTATTAAGAGACTTTGACTTTTATTAAGAGATTTGACTTTAGCAGCTTTGACTTTCTCAACTTTGACCTTCAGAATACTTGATCTTGTATCCAACAGATTTATGCTCTAACAATATTGAATAGATTCATACTTTACGTCTCATACACTTTATCTCTCTACTTTCTCTCTCTAAGATTAGATCGATCTTGGATTAACAATTGGTATCAGAGCCTAGTCTTTTCTGAGAGGATTGGGAGAAACAAGATTTGATTTCTGAAATTAGTGTTTAAATTAAAAAATTTGATTGATTTTCTTGATTTTTTCAAGAAAATCTCATTTTTTTGATTTTTCATCAAAATCTTACTGAAATTTGAACGAATTGTCTTGTAATTTGGTTCGTTGGATTCGTTTTCATTGATAGATCATTGTTGATTCACATCAAATTGCAAGAAAATCACTTTTTGAAGATCAATTTTATTATTTTTGTGGTTTCTGGAAAAGTTCGATAATGCGTACTGTTCGATTTGTAAATTTTTTATTCTGTGAAATTTGTTCAAATTGATTGTATATTTTGATTAGAAAACAAGTTTTGATCATATCTGAGTGGGCAGATTTCATCAGATTTGTGTTTAAGATCGAATTGGAAGATTTCTTAAGATTTTCGCCAGATTTAAATTTTGCGCCAAATTCATCGTCATTTGCGCCATCTTTGTCGTCTTGAAGATTGCCTACCAAGTCTTCAAAAAGTTTGTGAAAGATCTTCATTTTTGCGCCAGTTCATCAGGGGTTAAGATTCTCGAGCAAAAGTCTTCTCGCCATATTTAGTAGCGCAAATCTCAATTTTGCCCCGGGTTCTTATTTAGTTTTTCGCCAAGTTCAGAATCTCGCCATCAGTTATCACGAAAAGTATATTTTGCGCCATCAGCTCTTTGCGCAAAGTCTTCTTTGCGCCATATTCTTCTCGCGTAAAACCTACTTTGCGCCACATACGTCTAGCGCAAAACCTGTTTGCGCCAGCCTCTCTCTTTCAAGACTTGGAATTTTTCTAAGTTTACTGATTTTATGGATATGTCAAAATTTTCTCTTCAAGCTCAAATCTACAAGAACGACATCATGATGTCGTTGGGAACAAATAGTCGTCCTCCGGTTCTGGTCAACGAGAACGAGTTTCAGCAATGGCAAGACCGTTTCATCAACTTTATAGAGAAACAAGCAAATGGTGAAAACATGATGAAGTCACTCACTGAAGGACCATTTGTCAAGCCTATGAAAGAGATTCCTTACACGCCCGAAGAGCTTTCGCGAGAACAAGCCGATCGCGAAGCAAAGTCTAATCTGATCCTAGCATTGCCTAATTCCATCTACAATCGAATTGATTGTTACAAGCACAATCCGATGATGATGTGGACCCAGTTATAAAAGATCATGCTTGGGTCAGCGGTTGCAACACAACTCCGACAAACGCGCTACATGAACAATTTTGAGGAGTTCAAAGCAAAGGATGGTGAGTCTCTTAAGAGTGTCTTTGACAGGTTCTCGGTAGTGCTGAACGATTTGCAAAAGATCAAAGTGACCAAGACTGAGTTAGACACTAATCTGAAGTTCCTCAACGCTCTTCAACCGGAATGGAACAAATCATGTCACCGATTGAGGAATAATATCCGGGTCTCTACCATGCAAATACAAGAGCTTTATGAGATTTTGATGACAGATGAGAGCATCGTCAAGGAGAAGAAAGCCAAGCTTGATAAGAAGAACAAGCCGAAGACAGTGGACCTGAACAAGCATTGTCTGAAAATGCTCTTGACAGGGCCACTGATGACGATGGCGAAGCACTAGAAAAAGCAATGATTCTTCTCTCCCAGCACTACAACAAGAAGTTCCAGCATCGGTCGGGTTCCAACAACCTTAGCTTCACTTCGGCGTCTAAAAAGAACGAGCCTGCCAAAGTACCCGAGCCTAAGAAAGCTACTGCTTGCTTCAACTGTGAAAAGCTAGGACACATAGCCAAGGAGTGTCGAGTAAAGGTGGTTCGTGATTCGGCATATTACCGGAAGAAGATAGAACTAGCCGAAAAGAGAGAGAATGGAATCGTTTTGCTTGCTGAAGACGAATACTGGCTAGATCACTCCGATAACGAAGCAGAAAATGAGGAAACTCCAGCTATGTGTTTTATCGGAGATGATGACAATGATGATGATGATGAAGACACTTCTACTGACGAATCTGAGGTACCTTCCGAGTTTGATTACAAATTTATTTCATCTCAAATGAACGTCATTATAACTGCCTTACATGAATTACGTTCAAAGTTTTTATCTGAAAAACATATTAATCAAGAAAAGTCAAATTTGACTGAAAAATTGAAAATTTCTTTGAAAGATGAAAAATCCATTTTGACTCATACAAAAGAGAAATTTCAAAAGAAATTGGATGACTTGGAAATTTCAAATCAGACTTATCTTGATTTTTTGACGGAAATGACCAAATTAAAAGATAGTTTTTCTGATAAAATAACTGAGTTGGAAGAAAAATTATATTTGAGAGATCAAACTGAACAAACAATATATATGCATAACACGAGGAGTTATAAGTCTATAAAGGAAAGATGGGGACTTGTTTTTGAAAATCCGCATTTTTTAAATCAAGCTATAGAAAAATCCCCCAATTTATATATATTTGATTATCTAAATCTTGCTAGATATGCTCCTCAATTCAAAATTGATTGGATAAATGAAAATCAAGTTTTTGAAATCGAAAATGAGAAAAGGATTAACAACACGAAAATGGAACTACCGTTTGTTTATACTCGTGAAAATGAAAAATATTTTCCTGAAAAATCAAAGAAGTCCAGAAGATCTAATAATGTTTTAAATGTCACATCTTCCATTAAATCTTTATTACCAAACGATTATTTCGATATATATTCTATTAATGCTGATAAGGAAAATATATTTCCAGTTTCTTATGATTCTAAGAGATATATTCCCCCATTAGTGTTAGAGGGCAAAATCGTTGATCTTGAAGTTAAAATGGAAGAACAAAGTCTCCAAAACGAACTTGAAAACGATTTAATTCTTTTTATTATGAAATCAAGTTTTGAAGAAAATTTAATTTCTCAAAAGCAAGATTTTGATGACAAAATTAATTCTGGATTTTCTACTGATTCAAAGGAAAATACGCAAAAAGTTCTAAATAGTGATAGTTTACGCCACCCACTGGTAGAGCAAATTGATAGTTTGCGCCATCAGCTGGTAGCGCAAAACTCAGTTTGCGCCATCAGTGGGTCGCGCAAACTTTGTTCAGCCTTATGTTTTTCTGAAAATTATGACTCCGAGGGTAAAATCTCTTCTTCACATTCAAATCTTAAATCGAAATATCTTCATGAATCTTTTACGCTAAATGATGAGTATTATAAACCAAAGCTTAAAAAAAAAGGTCAAGGAAGTCAAAGAAGCATGCTAATGTCATTTCTGAAAATTCTAATTCTTTTGATTCTAATGTTTCAGATAGGACTTTGAGGACTTATACAAGGCAGATATGGAGGATCAAGCAGAAATCAAATGAATATGAAATTCAAGAGGATAAATGTGTAGATAATCTTTGTCATAGTGATTCATTTGCTATTTGTAATAAATACAACAAATATTCAATAAAGCAAATGATTCGTATTGCAAAATATTCATTTGCTATTAGATGATTATGCTTCGTCCTCTACTGATGATTATGTTCATTACTCTGATAATCTTTCTCATGTTTTGTTTGTCAAATCTAACAAATTTACCCCCATTAGAAATGCAACTAACAAACATGGACCCAAATACAAGTGGGTACCAAAACCAAACACTGATTCTGAGTTGCAGGCACCTGCTGTCATGGAGGAGTAAGAGAACTAAGGCTTCTAAGTAAATCAACTTAGAACTCGTACTTCAACTACGACTTCTAAACATATTTGTTTAGGAATCGTTCTTCAAATGTTAATGACTTCTGAGTAAAGCAGCTCAGGACTCGTACTTCAATGTGTTTATCTTCTGTCCTTATGAGAAACTGTGAGCGCATCTACTTCAAATTCCGCTGCATCTATCTCTAACCGTGATGTTGTTCCAGGTACATCAAGATTTTCCAGAATCTGAGCTAGTTCAATGAGACTCTAAATAAGTGCAAACCAACCACAGAGATATGCGGTACCATTTCAACTGAATATCAAATTGCCGATATTTTTTTTACAAAAGCCTTAAACAAAAAATGATTTAATTTTCTGCTTTCAAAACTCGGCATGTTGAATTTAAAAGTTTAAACCTACACAAATTTTATTCTATAAAGTAAAATTTTTACAATTATTCTTTAGTTTGAATAAAATGTGTGTCTAGGATAAATTTTCAAGTTGCTTTGTTTATATCTAAGTTTTATATGTTCATTTTTCAAATCTTACAAAAATCTAAAGGTCAGCAAAACATGTTTGAAATTTTGAGAATGCTTTAAAGTTGTGTCATTCAGAATATTTATAGTTTACAATGCTTAGAAAACCTAAAAAGTCAGAATTATGGATCGTAGTGAAAATATAGGCTAAGCACTTAGATGTAAAACCAAGTGATTGAGATGAAAATTAACTATATAAAATTCAGAAAGCACTAAGTTTAAAAGTTTGTACCTGTGACCTTTCTGGTTTGGGAAAGTAAGTTCCGTGGGATGCTTGTCATCTGGTCCCCTAAGGTCAATTGGTCTGGGAGTGATCTAACCCAAATCCTTCTATAGAATCAGATCAAAAGTCATGTTCTACTGGTATGAATGGGTTTAGAATATGTTGGTGTAGCTTTTCTGATCTGGGAGAGTAAGTTCGAAGGGGTTCTTGACACCTAGTCCCCTAAGGCCAACTGGTCTGGGAGCGGCTGACCCAAATCCTGCAACAGGATCAGATAGAAAGTTACGTTTACGACATGTTCTTTACTTACAAAACTTCTTGATTAAAAGATGCCAATGTGCACAAGATTAAAAGATGCCAAATAGCACAATCATATCAAGATGCCAATGTGCACATATTATAAAAGATGCCAATGAGCACACATCTCATGATACTTGGTGATATTTCTGAGTTGCGATAAATCTATAAATTTGTGAAAGTCTTAATTCTTGTCAGATTAGTGTGAGTAAATGCAAAGTTCTCTATTATATTTTTAGAATTACATTTTCTTGAAGATAATCAAAGTTCACATGCTAGCTCACTGAATAGATTGATGAACGTTTTTGAAACTGAACATGTATTAACTTGATATGCAATGAAACTTGTATCTGTATCCAAAAACACATACTTGATTTCAATTGATTGATTGATTTGTGATATTTTACTGAATAGAATTTAATTTGTTTGGTGTTTAAAATTTTATATATTTAGTTTTTTCAAAATCTATATTCAGTATATTTTTCTTTTTACATTGATGTTTCTATGCGTGTGTTCCCATATCCTTTTAAATTGGTATGTGCATATTTCGAGGGGGAGTGAATAAGGAGAAATTCTGAAAGAACTTCTGATCATATCTCATTTCGAGGGGGAGTACTTAAAGTGAATACATTGGATAGTACATTTGTGTTGGGGGAGTAAAAGAGCTCTACAGATGAATCATTTCATGTCCCAAATCAGATTTGCTAGCTTCTTCGACTTAGTCTTGCAGATCTGAAGATGTCTCTTTTCTAGCATAGACATGACCAAGATGATTCAGATCATCAAGGTCATGAGGGGGAGAAGTTAAAGAGACAAAGAGTTCAAAGTTTATCTGCTCAAGATTCTATTTCTTCAATTATATTTGCCTTTTGTTGTTTCAGCTCCGACCACCACAGTTCATTCGAGTACATTTGAAAGAGGTGCGTCGTCTAGAGCACAAGCTGATGTTCCTGTTTCTGAACCGATTGTTCCTTCAAGCTTATTACAAACTGGTCCAGTCTTGTCAAGGCAACAAAGGCAACATAAATTGAAAGATGCTGGGAAGAAATTTTTTTTTAGTCAAGAAGTTTCGCTAAGTCGCTTAGAAGGTCTGTTTTGTTTTCGAAGATGGGTGTATCAGCCTACATTGAAGACCGGAGCGCCAATGATTACTAAGGGGGAGATTGTTAAGTCATATTTTATAGTAATCATTGTATTTATAGTCTTGTGCTAATACTGTGTACTTAGCGTGTTTTCTATCTTGTATTGGCCAAGGGTATTTAAGTCCCTTGTGGCCTTTGTGTTGTGTAAGGAAGAAGCGTATATTGAATAGATTCATACTTTACGTCTCATACACTTTATCTCTCTACTTTCTATCTCTAAGATTAGAATCATTAGATCGATCTTGGATTATCAAAACTTTTCGCATACACACTTTTCACATAAAAACTTTTCGCACAACACACTAATAAGAATTCTAGAGTTAGAAAATTATTTACAAAAGAAAGAATTCGTATCTCACACTTATGCGAATTCTGAGGAATTCGTATATAGTTAGATGCGAATTCTTAAGAATTCGTATCCTACCTTATACTAATTCTACACTTGGAAGAATTTTCACAAAAGCTTTTTGCACAAATGACTTATGCGAATTCTGACAATTCGCATGTAAGGTCGTACGAATTCTGAATAATCCTCAAAACACACACATGCGAAATCTATGCAATTCGCACAACACCCATCTGCGAATTCTACACTTGAATATTTTCAGAATCAAATATTATGCGAAAACAATAGATCTGCGAATTCTAGATGCGAAATCTTGGAATTCTATGCGAGTTCTTCGAGATATGCGAGTTCTTGAGTATTATGTGAATTCTTTAGATCTTCGGCCAAAATACCCTCTGTTTCACTCAAAATCCTATCAAACCTTCGATTTTCAATCCGAAATTTCGACAATTAGACAACTAATACATCTAGAATCAAATTTGACCAAAGAATTACAACAGAATACACTCAAATTTACAAATTCAAACCAATATAGTGCAAAGAACTCGTGAACTCAAAACTCGTGAAATTTCAAAATTGATGATTAATTACAGTGCAAATTACTAACAAACCAATACAAGATTGATCTAAAACATATTTTGAACCCAATCTAATCAATAAAACTCGCAAATTCACACAAAAATTCGAAATTTGATCTAAGACTCAATGAACAGTGCCGAAAACCATTTTCTTAATCGATTTCAACTCGGATTTGCTCTGATACCAATTGTTATGTCCCTATTTATCAAGTTTTAATTATAAATTCAATCACAAACAAGATGATCACAATCAAATATCCAACCTGTTTCAATTTCCAATTTCAATTCTCACAATTCGTATACAAATGTCTCTGGACACCTTCTCTCTCTAGAACTCAGAGTACAATCTCAACTTCCAACTTCTAGTCATATGTATATTACAAAGACACGCGCGCTAAGAACAAAATGTAAAAACACAAATACAAAAACTTTGACTTTTGACTTTTATTACAATTGACTTTGACTTTGCTTTGAGATTTGACTTTGAGCTTTGACTTGGCTTCACTTTCAGCTTTCTAACTTCATGATCTTGTATCCAACAAATATGCTCTAACAAAAACAATGTCAGGTTTCTTCAGAGCCTTAATGATGAATGGTTGCATTTGACCATGTCTATGCAAGCAACTATGGATCTTGATGTTTGGTCCATATCTGATCTTTTTGGGACTTTGGTGAGCCAAGAGAATCAAATATCTAAGCTTAGGTCTCCAGTTGGTGGACCTCTGGCACAGATAGGAATGCCTCAGAGGTCCAGGATAAATGGAAGAAAGAGAAGAGGAGAGAGGAAGTTCAGTAGAAGAAGAAGAAGAAAAAGGTGTGTGTAGCAGAGAGCGAAGGTGAGGAAAGCTCTGAGGAGGAAATGGATATGAATTCAATGGAAAAAACTCTTGCCCTCATGACCCGAGAATACATCATGGGTCTTAAGGAGAAGCCTGCATACAGAGGAAGAGGATATGGTGAGCAGAGAAAGTTTGTGAGAGAAGAGCGTGATGATCAGAGACAAGAGGAAAGGAGAGATGACAGAAGAGGTTCACAGAAGTTTGACGACAGAGGTGGAGAAATAGTCCCCCAACAAAAAGAAGGATGCTTCAAGTGTGGGAAGTCGGGGCACTTCGCGGCAGAATGCAGATCAACGCCAACAAGGGCAAGCCTGTTTGAGATGATGCATTCTTCAAAAAAGAAGGAAGAGTATTACACTCAGAGGTCCCTGATGGCTGAACAAGAAAACCTTGTGACTGATGAGTCCTCTGATGAAGGGGACAACAATGCACTCTTTTCCAGGCATGTCAGAAGTTAACACCTCTGACGGCGATAGTGAGGTATCCACTTCTGACTCATCTTCCAATAAATCTGAAAACAAATTTTTTGAACTTCAAAATGAACTCTTTGCTTGCAAACGGTCATGCTCAGAACTTGAGAAAAAGCTCGCCTTCTTTGAGCGCGAGGCTAGACTTCTCACTCAAGAGAAGGATAAACTCTATCTTGAGAAAAAGTCACTTATTTCTGAGCATATTTCTGAAAAAAAAGTGTTAAGAGAAAAGGTTTCCAAACTTTATCAAGCCTTAAAAGAAAATATTAAAGAGCTAAGGAACAATGAGAGTGATAGGTTAAATGTTGTATCTCTAAAGAATTTTTCCAAAGAGAGAGAGAAGTCCTTCACCAAGACTTGTTCGACAGAGATCTGCTTATTAGGAAATATCATGATGCACAGAAGGTGCATGAAAAGGTAAATACCCAAGTTGGCAGAAGAGGTATAGGGTTTGATGATAGTGACCCCTATACTGGAAATAAAATAAACAATTTTTTAGCAAATATCTTCTGTCCTGCACAATTCTTAAAACCAAGTCTTCCAAATTTAATGTCCACATTTAAGAAGTGCATAACTTCTGAAGGATCACATCTGAGGAAACCTCTGTTGATGACTAATGTATGGAATGAAAACAATGTTTTGTCACCATCATCCTCTGAAAAGAGGAAATCCATTCCAAGGAAATATATGCCTCAAAAACAGATATGACTCTTCAGATTTGGTCATCCAGAGACACAAACTCAAATGGCATTTGTGTGCATGTTGATTCCTGAAAAGGAGTTGTCCTCTGAGGCACCAGAGTTTATGCCAGCCTCTGTGGAAGAAAGGCTCTTTAAAAGATTTTTTGAAAATGACGTGAGAAAATCATATGAGAACCATTTTCTAAACCATCCTAATATAACCTTTGAAGTACATGAAATCTTTGAGCAAGATTTGTTGAAGTGTCTAAGGGCTCCTGAGGTGATTCCTTGTACTCTCAAAACTATAAATATTTCAAAGTACACCAACGAAGGACAAATAAACTCATGTCTAGAAAATCATTCCTCCATCTATAGAGACTTTCTTGATTCAGACTCTGAATCAGAATCTTAGTCATCCTCTGTCGATAAGGAGACTGATTCTGTGTATCTAGAAATAGTTCCCTGTATTCTAGAGGAAAGTAAGTTATCCTCTGACATTGTTAATAGAATGATTACTCCCAAAAGGAGAACTTCAGGTGTACCTATTTGCCCTGATTTTCTGGATATGTGCTTGCAAGCTAAGACTTCTCGTGAGCTTGAAAAATTGGACAATGAAAAGATTTTGATCTCTCAAAAGACCAAAGCTCCAAAATCTATAAGAAAATTTCAATAAAATCTCACTTGGCAACAGAAGGAAAAATGGCCTAAATTTGACAAATTTGATACTTTTGTGGCAGTGAATGCAAGGAAGGAATGTCATAGAGGGAGAGTACAACAAGAGAGCTATTCGAGAGTAGATTTTGCAACAACTCAACCTAGATTAGATAAATATTTCTGTAAAAAGAAATACAAGTCTAAAAAGTGTTGTTTTAAATAAAGCTCTGTACCTTCCTTTGATTTGTTTAATGAAAAGTTCAAGGAATTGGCTTCTAGAGTCTCTTATTGTAAATGCTTCGACCTTATGCATGCTCTTAACGAACATTTCTCCAGACCAACCTGTCTTATTTCTCACCCCAAATCTGTGAATGCCAAATTCAAGGGTGAGAAAGGACAACCTGGTACCTCTGTAAAAGAGGATAAAACAAAAACCAAGAGTGCTAAGGCAACTCCAAAGACTCCTAACAAACATGGACCCATTTGGATATGGGTACCTAAATCTCCTTGATCTGTCCACAGAAGGAACAACATGTGCCTATTTGGTACCTACACTCCGGGTGTTCAAGGCACATGACTGGCGACAAAGGGTTGCTCACCTCATAAAAAGAAAAACTCGGAGGTGGCTCTGTGACCATTGGAGATAACAAGAAGAGGAAAATTAAAGGCTATGCAGTCATTGATGAGGGGGACATCGATGTCAGCAGAGTTGCTTATGTAGATGGGCTTAAGCACAACTTATTAAGTGTCAGCCAACACTGTGATAATGTACTAGATGTGATGTTTAAACAAAGAGACTATTCTCTATTGAAAGAAGACACAACCATAGAGCTTCTGCGAGCCAAAAGAAGGGGTGACTTATACCTCATGGAGTTTAAATCAACCAAGAAGGAAGAAAAGCTTTGTTTGGTTTCTAGAAAGAATGAGGAGGTTTGGCTCTGGCACAACAGGTTTTGTCACTTAAACTTTCACACACTCAACAAACTTGTAAAGTGGGATTTAGTAAGTGGTCTACCAAATATTAAATTTGATAGAGATCATCTATTCTCTGCTTGTGAGATGGGCAAACTCAAAAGAGTTGCCCATAAGAGCAAGTCAGACATATCCTGCACCAGGCCTCTGCAGATGCTTCACGTCGACCTCTTTGGTCCCATATTTGTGTAGAGCCTTTGTGGGAAAAAGTACATTCTTATTCTCATTGATGAGTTCTCCAGATTCACTTGGGTGGAATTTATCCTAATGAAATCTGATGTCCTTGTTGTACTAATCAATCTCTTAAAGACAATAAAACTTCTTCATGATTGGAGGATACAAATGTTAAGAAGTGATAATGGTACTGAGTTCAGGAACTCAACCATAGAAACCTATCTTACTACAGAGGGCATTTCATAGAACTTCTCAGTTGCAAGGACTCCACAACAAAACGGTGTTGTTGAACGCAAGAACAGAACACTAGTAGAAGCCGCAAGAACTATGCTCACTGCCTCAGGGTTGCCAATTTTTTTTAGGCAGAAGCCATTTCCACTACATGCTTCACTCAAAACAGATCATTGATAGTGAAGAGGCATGCAAAGACCCAATACCATCTACTTCATCAGAGGAAGCCAAACACCAAGTATTTTCATGGTTTTGGTTGCAGGTGCTTTGTGCTAAACGACAGAGACCAAATTGGGAAATTCAGTCCCAAAGCTGATGAAGCCAAGTTCATTGGCTATTCATCAAACTCCAAATCATACAGAGTCTTTATGCTAAAATCCAAACATATACTTGAAATTATTAACGTTTCTTTTGATGACTCTTTTAAGGTGACTTCTAAGCAACTCAGCTCAGGACTCAAGCTTCAAGATGAAAACTATAGTGTTTCATCAAGATAAAATTAACTTCATCATTTGTTTGAGGAGATGTTCAATGATGATGGACCCTCTGAAGCTGATCGCAGAGCCTCTGGAGGCGAGGCCTCTGAGGACCAAACTGGTACTTCTTTAACTGGTCCTAGCAATACTTCACCCTCTTCCACTACTTTTGTAGGTACAAATGTTAAGGGGGAGCACACAGAGACCGATGCTAAACAAGGCTCTATGCTCAACCAAGGACAAGATCATCTTCCTACTATCTTTCACGAGTCAACACCAGAGCAATCATAGAACTCTGAACAAGGCACCATAAATCTCTCTACATCAACTAAAGGAGCTCAATCAAGCCCCGTACAAAGTACAAATGATTAACATCCGGCAACAGAAGTTGATCAAGAACATGCTCTTGAAATACAATCGGAAGGTTCCAATGATCACCTACCATGAATGACCAAGTGGACTACAAGTCACCCACATAACCAAATAATTGGTGACCCTTCTGACGGAGTAAAGACTCGCTCTGCTACTGCTAATTTTTGTTTCTCCACAAATTTTGTCAGTATCATCGAGCCAAAGAAGGTATCTAAAGCTCTTGAAGACCCAAACTGGGTAGAAACCATGCAAGAGGAGCTTCTGCAGTTTGAAAGAAACGAAGTATGGACCTTAGTGCCTCTGCCGAAAGGTAAAACTGCAATAGGGACCAAATGTGTCTTCAGGAACAAAAAGGATGAAGATGGTGTGGTGATTAAGAACAAACCAAGATTGGTGGCCAAGGGATATTGTCAAGAAGAGGACATTGACTATGAAGAAATCTTTGCCCCTGTGGTAAGGCTCGAGGAAATAAGGATATTCCTTGCCTTTGCAGCCCACAAAGGTTTTAAGGTATACCAAATGGATGTCAAGTCAGCCTTCTTAAATGGAAAAATTCAAGAGGAAGTATATGTCCAATAACCACCAGGGTTTGAAAGCTAAGTACCCAAATCACGTGTACTTCTTGGACAAGGCTCTGTACGGACTGAAGCAAGCCCCTAGAGCCTGGTTTGATAGACTTTCAAACATTCTTCTAGCAAATGGTTTCGAAAGATGTACAACTGATATTACATTATTTTATAAGAAGAGAAAAGATGAGATTCTGCTTGTACAGATTTATGTAGATGACATTATTTTTGGGTCTATAAATGATTCTTATTGTAAGAAATTTGAAAGTTTGATGAAGAGTGACTTTGAGATGAGTATGATGGGAGAACTCACATTCTTCTTAGGATTACAAGTCAAACAAACCACATAGGGTATTTTCTTAAACCAATCCAAATATGTCTCTGACACACTTGAAAAATACAAACTCTCTGACTCTTCACAAATGAAGACTCCTATGGCCACTGGATCAAAGCTCTATGCAGATCCAGAGGGAAAATCTATTGAGAGTAAGCTCTACAGAGGCATGATAGGGTCTTTGTTATACTTAACTACCAGTAGACCTGATATAATGTTTTCTACATGCTTCTGTGGAAGATTTCAAGTTAACCCCAAAGAATCACATCTTCTTGTTGTTAAGAGGATCTTTAGATAGCTAAAGGGCACCAAGAATCTTGGTCTTTGGTATCCAAAGAACTCTGGCTTTGATATTGTGGCATATACTGATTCAGATTATGGAGGATGCAACTTGACAGAAAGAGTACCTCTTGGAGTTGTCAATTTCTTGGATGTAAGTTAGTCAGTTGGACTTCTAAGAAGTAAAATTGTGTATCAACTTCTACTGCAGAAGCAGAATATGTGGTTGTTGCTAGTTTTTGTTCACAAGTTCTGTGGATGAGAACCCAACTTAGAGACTATGGTTTTGACATTAACAAAATAACTATCCTATGTGATTCCAAAAGTGCCATTGCGATCTCTGCCAATCCTATTCATCACTCTAAAACCAAACACATTGATATCAAGTATCACTTATTGAAACATCATGTAGAGCATGGCACCATAGAGACGTACTTTGTATCCATAGATTACCAACTTGTTGACCATTTCATGAAGGCATTAGATGAGAAAATATTCACTTTTCTTGTTGGCAAACTTGGTATGTTGAACATGAGTTGATCCACAGAGCCTCTGTACCTTGGCACAGAGCTTATGTCGTATATATTTCCAGTATTTTCATCTTTGCTTATATATATATGTTTGTTAAGTATTGGTGTAGTTGTCTTCAAATTCTTTACAGAAGCATAGATTTGGGAGGAGCAGAATGAGCCACACAGATAAGACCTTGATGATTCAAGGGGGATCAAAGGAGTTCTTGTTATTGAGAGATTTTGCATAATAAGGTAAGTTCTTCGCACACTTTCAAGGACATAACACTTTTCTCGGACACCAATTTCCAAATACGTCCGAATTTGTTCATCAAAACTTTAGGTGATCAAATCTTACAAATGTCTTTCCTTAATTAGAAATTTTTGGTCTAAGAGCCTCTGATGTCCTTCACAGAGCCTCTGTGATCAATCACAGAGCCTCTGTACCTCAAAAGGATATCTCATGACATCTGAGCTCTATATTTGAATGATCAACTCGTTCACCTAATTGTTTTTCTCAGTGTTTGCGACAATAAGGTGCAAAATTGTGCTTAGAAAAGCCAAGCTCATAACCACAAAAGCTCTTAACCCACAGAGCTTCTGACATACTCAACACTTATGAAATTTCTTTTTGAGGTTATGGAGCGTGGGTTATTTTTGAATGTAACAGTCAAATGGGTATAGCAAATGCCACGCGCGTGAAGATAATGGGAGGCGCACATACTCGATCGTGCACGACACTAAATGACGTGGCACATTATTAGTGGTGCGTATTTGTACCGTCGTTTTTCCAAACGGCGCACTATGTATAGGTACTCATTACGGACTTGAAATTTTATTAGTTACCACTAATAATTCTTTTACCCTTCTCAGAATAAATACCATTCACTTTCATTTTCTCCATTTTTAACTGCAACTTTTTCCCTCAAGAACAAAGCAAGAACTCCCTTTTCTACTCCCTTCTACTTTCAATGGCATCCAACTCTGGAAATTCCAAGAACAATCAGGGCTCCAATGCCTCAAATCATTCCCTACATTTTGTGCCCCAAAAAGACGACTCCAAATATGTTGGACAAGAACAACCTCTCACAAGCAGAATGCTTTCGTTTACAAGACATGACTATCACCTCACCTTACTGAACTTGAAACCGAACAACCACTATGTGGTTTTGAACCCCAAAGGTTTCCCTGCTGAAGCTGAACCACTAATAAAAATCCTGAAAAACCGTTTTCTCTCAAAAGCCCTAACTATGAAAATAACTGATATTCCAGAATCCTACATTCAACAGTTTTGGCTTAGCTGCAGACACAAAAAACTCCCTAACTATGGTTACTGCGTCATTGGATATGCCACTCATCTCTCAACTGAGAAATTTTTGGACCTTGGCATAAATCGAAGAAGGGTCTTTGAAGTATTTGATCTACCAACCAAGGACCAATTAAACCTTGTGAAGTTCTCAGAAGAACCCACATACTCTGAGATCCTAGAATTCCTTAAGTTCATAGGGTATGCACATCCAATCACCAAGAGAACTGACTTCAGACGTCAGAACCTTCCACCTCTGTGGAACGTACTTTTCTCAATCCTTAATAGAACCCTGACTAAAAAGGTAAGATGTCCAAATCAATCACGACACACTATCCTAGCCATTATGTATGGCATTTACTATGACCTCCCACTAGACTACACAAGACTCATCTTCAGTGAAATCCGCAATGCCGTTATTTCCAAACAGGAAGACCAAGCAAGAGGCACATAGCCTAAAAACCTGGGAGATGAACTTTGTGGGAAAGACAAGTTACCCGCAGAGGGTAAATAAATCAAAGTATATGACATGAAGTCCCATAAGCCCACTACTCCGCCTTCAGGATACCCCAATGCAAGACCTCTGTCAGCGAGGATGTTACTCTATTTGGGTAGTGAAGAGGGAACTAGGGATTACATTCGTGGGCACAGGACTCCTGCACCGAGTCCTGAAACCCCCCCCCCCCCACGAGTAGGATTCCAAGTTGGAGAGGTAGCAGTCTATCTTAGGGAAGAAATAGAAGAGGGAGGTGAAGGAGATGTGGCCGCAGAGGTTAAGGGAGTAGTGCCTGAGAGTGGGGTGGGGAGTGACCATCACAAGAAGAAAAAGAAAAGGAAAACCAAAAAGAGGGTCGAAGTAGAAGTGGCCACGAAACAAGTGGTAGAGGTAGAAGAGGCCTCTAAGCCAAAGAAAAAGAAGGCCAAGAAAGACAAGGCTAAATTGGTCTCAGAGGTTGCAGTGGTGGAAGTGACAAAGGTAGTTGAACCTCTGAAAAAAAAAGGAAAAGAAAGCCAAGATGCCTAGATCTGAAGCTATGGTAATTCAAGAAAAGACTACAGAAGGAGCCACTACAGAACCCCAAAAGAAAACCAAGAAGAAGAGGTTGGTCAAGCTAGCCAACAAAGAAGAAAATGAAGCCTTGACCAAGGCTCGAGAGGATACACTGAGAGAAGAACCTGCAGAGGAGAGGAGGAGCCTCTGCAGAGGAGAAGGAGAAAGGTACTGATTTTTGAAAGCCCTGAGGAAAGACCAAAAAGTCCTCTGAAGGTGGCCACATAAATAGCCAAAGAAGTAGCCAAACAATACTCTGTGGACCTTGGTGAGACTATAGAAATGGAAATGGAAGACGTCACAGGCCTTCCTAGTAGTGACGATGATGGATAGGGTGAGAGAGGAGAAAAATCGATGGAGGAGATATTTGAAGAAAAAGATGCCTTTGGCACACCACTTAACCAACCTCCCAGTGCAACCCACATTTTTACCTCTGCAGTTCTAGTGCAACAAGGTATTAAAGAAGGACCGCACAGTCCGAACCTAACCCATCCTAACCGGACAGATAAAATTCCTTCTTCCTCTGTACCACGCACAACCGGGGAAGCCCAATCCACCCCATCCTCTCAAAACGATGGAGGTGCAGATATAAGTGTTCATTCCCCCTAGAACACGATACTACCCTCTACAGGGGCATCTGTTGCCTCTGCTCCAACTACGAGCGATAACCAAACCACTTCAAAGGTGGTAGTGAGAACAAACACTAACTCTGTGGATCTAGAACATCTATAGAGTACACTTAACAGGGACCTTGGGAGAGACTCTGAATCTTCCCCCAAGAGACTTGTTGACAGAACCTTTATAGAAGATTCCTCAAAGGAACTTCAAGGATTAAAGGGAAATCCTCCAGAGCTTATCATCACCATAGGCTTAGAAGGTGCCAAGAACTCATTGGCTCAATATGGACCTTGTGTTAGTTCAGAGGTTACCCTGGACACCTATGTCACAAAAGATGAGTTTAAAACCTTTGCTAAATCTGTGCTCCAAAAATTGGAAGAGTTGGAAAGCTCTATCCTTGTTCCCCTTGCACCCAAAAATCCAAACCATGTCGTAGAGGATCTGAGAGCAAACACATAAGCTCTTCAAGCATTGACAAGAATATCTTAGCAGAAATCTGCAGACATCAGAAGGTTAATGGAAGCCACTACATCGAATGCTACAAAGGACGACTTCAATGCATGTGCCACATCAATAAACATCCAAACTGTTGCAATCAAAGATCTTCGTCAAATTTCAATGGAAGAAATGGGGAAGTTCGCCACAGAAGTTACAGCCTCTGGGGTGAACGATGTTGCCAAATTAAAGGAAAAAATTAAGGATATGACTCGCAGTGTCATGGTCCCAATGCAAGCCCCAGATTCATCTTCTGCATAACCACCATCCTCTGCAACAAATCTCAACAATCTGGCGACCAAAATAGAGGTTGAAACCTTAGGACGGATGCTTCTGAACAACATGAACCTGATCGGATCTGACATTGCCATGGAAGGCAAATATGTTGCAACAGATCTAAAGCATACCGTGGCCTCCTTAAAGTTTAAGTCGGATTACGACGTTAACAAGCTCTTCTTCGTTTCAGAGGATGTAATGAAGATGATTACTCATCATGTAGAGACCAATCTCTGCAAAATAAAGAGAAAGAAGGAACATGCTTCCTGCCAAGAAGAGGAAGAGAAGAAGAGGGCCAAGCATGATGACCAAGACCCTGATGCCTCTGGCCCTGGTCACCATGAGGGGGAGAAGGCTACGATGACCACAATCTCTGTGCCAATAGCTGCCACTCCTCTTCAGGTTGTACCATTACAGAAGGAAACCTCAGAGACACACAAGACTCAAAGATACAAGTATTGTGCCTCCAAGGGAAAGAACAAGGAAGTTGATTCAACAACTATCATATCTCAATCGATCATCTCTGCAGAACCACAGAAGTCAAGGGTCAGTGTTGGCTCTGAAGAAATAGCTGAAGGACATGAAAAATTTGTTGAACCCTCAAGTCCTGAGCTAATGCCCACTGCATCCATTCCTAAAGTATAGTACTCAAGCCTTGATCCAGTAAATGCCACAGAATAAGCCGCAGAGATCCTTTCGTAGAGCACTCCAAAGATATCTTCTATGCCAAAAGAACAAAATACACTCTCTAAAGCTGGTACCTCTGAGCAAAATTGTTCAATCGATGGACGCTATGAGGATACCAATCCCAAGGCCACCACAGAAAGAACTGAAATTTGATGAAAATATTCACACTTACATGTACAACGCAGATCCCGAAGCTATTTTCATCGCATCAAACATGCATCCTCTAATAACAGAGGATGTCAGAAGAAGGTTTGAAAACACTGTGCAAGAAAGGAACCTAGTATTCTCTAAGTACGACATTAAGCAAGTTCTGAGGATATCTCTGCACTCCTTTGCAAACAAAACTTTCATGTATGCCAAATACTTAGTTGAAAGGAAAGATGAGAAGCAGTACGAGTTCTCAGATGCTGAGTTAATGAACCTCAACGCTTATGATCTTCCTCAACTACCTGCTTTCATAGAGCAATGTTTGGAAAAGAGGAAGGAGTATATGATTGCAAATGGCAGGATCAAGGAGGTCATGTGCAAACATGTCAGATATCATAGCAAGATGGACTTCGAGGTGGCTTTGTAGCTCGATGTTGAAAAGCTATCGATCACTAAACCTGCTGACCAATTCCCTGGAATCGATTAAAAACTGCCAAACTCACTAATCATAGAGCCTGAATTTAGATATATCTATAGAGACGATGATGGGTGCAAGAATATATTCAAGCCCACTCAAAGTCACAAATATTCGAATAGGACTCTGTTGAAGATTAAGTACACGATTCTAAGGAAAAAGGGAATAGAGACTGTGCAAGAAGGACCTGCAGAGAAGATGATAGAGTTGATTGACGCCCAGATAAGGTACATGGATCTCATTTTATCGATGAATAAGACCTTAGCCGAAAGCTTTACCAATCCGATAAATGATTTTCCTCAGTAATCCTTGTAATGGCTTAGATTTTCATTCAATTGAATTTAATATTCATGTACTTGCCTTCTTGCATTTATTTATATTGAATGAAAAATTGTCTTAAGAGGTTGAGTTCCTTTCACCTCTTAGCTTTCTAACTTAGCCATACACTCTACATTCCAAATTTTTTTATTTTTCAATACTTAGGGGGAGATTGTTAGATCCAAATCAATGTATAGAAGTATTGAAAAATAGGCTAAGTACAGAAGTTTTAGAACACCTCAGAAGATACAATGCTCAGAAAACTCTGTCGACCATCTACCCGAGAAGTTCCCAACCTGAAGATAAGTTTCAGATCACAGAGCCTCTGTGATCAATCACAGAGCCTCTGTGATGGATGACCTCTGTGATGGATGACCTCTGGAGATGAAAGACTTGAAGACTTGCAAGACAATGGTTCAAGACAAGACGACGTACGGAACATGTGTTCCTGTTGTACGAAGATTCTAAGGATCCTTTCATGCGGATCCACGATGTTTGCTTTCCAGGTGACATTCCTTATATGGAATGTCAGCCTTTGCATTGTACTATTGTGCGCTCCCCTTCTTTATATGAAGGGAGCACCTCCTTATTTGCAAATCAAGCGAGCACATACTAATCTGAGAGCACACTGTATTTCTTTGAGCATATTAGCACACACAAGTGCATGTTCTTGGTGTAATAGCAAGTTAATGAAGTAGATTTGTTAGAGCATATTTGTTGGATACAATATCATGATTACTGAAGGTCAAAGTCAAGCAAGTCAAATGCTCAAAGTCAACTCTCAAAGTGAAAGTGAAAGTCTTTGTAATAAATGTCAAAGTCAAAGTAATTGTGTTTTGTTTCCTTGTAATTGATGGTAGGTATAAATAGTTCTTGTCTTTGTAATTTTTTACACATGCGGAGCTTATAAGAAAAAGTTTGACAGTTGCAAGTTAGAGAGAGAGTTTGTGTAAAAGATTGTAGAGAGGGAAAGTGATCTGAAAGTTCATTGTATACGAATCTTGTGATTAATTGAAATAGGTATTTTGATTGATCTTGTTTGTGATTGCAATTGTGATTAGAACTTGACATAATTCGGAATTAACAATTGGTATCAGAGCTGAGTTTGAGTGAAATCAATCAAGAAATGGTTTTCGGCACTATTCATTGAGTCATAGATCAAATTTAGAATTTTTGTGTGAATTTGCGAGTTTTATTGATTAGATTGGGTTCGAATTATGTTTTAGATGAATCTTGTATAGGGTTTGTACAAAATTGCACTGTAATCTTCATGAATTTTGAGTTTTTGTTCATTTGAAGTTCACGAGTTCTTTGCAATGTATTGGATCGAATTTGTAAATTTGAGTGTATTCTGTTGTAATTTTTTGGTCGAATTCGATTCTAGATGTATTAGTGGTTTAATTGTCAAAATTTCAGATTGAAATTTGAAAGTTTGATGGGTTTTTGAAGAAATCAGAGCATATTTTCATCGAGATCTAAAGAACTCGCAGATTCTGCAAGAACCCGCATAAAGAACTCGTATCATTTAAGGATTTCGCATATTATTGGATTATGAAAATGTTCAAGTACAGGATTCGTATGTGTATGTGTTAGGTCTGATTTTATAGTAATCATTGTATTTATAGGACTTGGTCAAATACAGTGTTTAGGATGCTTATCAGTGTTGTATCTGACCAAGGGTATTTAAGTCCCTTTGGTCTTGTTCCTTGTAAGAATTCACACGCTCATATCAATACAATCTTACTTTGCGTCTCATAGCTTTCTCTCTCTACGAATCAGTGATCTTGGAACTCACAATTGGTATCAGAGCCAACTGAATCTTGAGAGAATTGAGAGCTTGATTTCCTGAATCTGAATTAGTGATCGAAATCGAAAATTTGATTGATTTTCTTGAATTTGTCAAGAAAATCTCATTTTCTTGATTTCTCACAAAATTTGGATCTGTTAGTGTTTGAATTTGTGCGAAATTGTATTGTTTAGTCTCGTTTTTGTTAATCGATCATATTTGTTACACATAATTTTGCATAAAAACATTGATTTGATTCTTGATTTTGCGTTTTTTTATGTTTTCTGGAAACTCGTGTTCTTCAAACTGTTCCATTCAAGTTTTTGAGTTTCAGTGTGATTTAATCGAAATTATAAGATGAATTGAGTAAGAAATTTGCTTTTGATTATCATTGTGTTGATTACTTGTTTGAATTTCAGTGTTTTAATTGATCTTATTTGTTATATTTGATTTTCTGTAAGTTTGCGGTTCATTCATGATTCTTTGCGTTTCTATCATGTTGTTTTGCCCCTCTTTCATCATTCTTTGCACATGCTTCATATTGATTTGCATATTCTACTAACTTTCTTCTTTAGTCTCAGGTTTTCGGTTTACGTTGGACCCACAAAGATCATTGTTCTCGATTCATCAAAGTAAAGCAAAGTTTCACTTTGCCTTCCTCACGGCACCCGCAAAGTCCACCTTGCTTTCCTCACGGCACCCGCAAAGTCCACCTTGCGTTCCTCACGGCACCCGCAAAGTCCACCTTGCGTTCCTCACGACACCCACAAAGTCCACCTTGCGTTCCTCACGGCACCCGCAAAGTCTATCTTGCGTTCCCTCGGTCACCCGAAAGACTCAACTTTGCGGCTATAGCATCATACGCAAAGCTGAACTTTGCGGCTCTCACTTCACACGCAAATCTCAGTTTGCGTTTCCCTCTGCATACGCAAATCATACTTTGCGTTCCCCACTACAAACGCAAACCTCCAGTTTGCGGGTCTCCTTGTCTTAGATATTAAAAAAAAAAAATTGCTTTTGAAGCTCAGTTCTACACGATTGACCTCATGATGTCATTGGGCACAGAAACTCGTCCACCAGTTCTGATCAACGAAAACGAGTTTACACAGTGGCAAGATCGATTCTTGAACTTTATTGAACGACAAAATAATGGAAATGATATGATGACCATTTTATCTGAAGGACCATTCGACAAACCCAAATTGGCTTCTGGATTATACAAGCCTACTAAAGAGTACACTAATGAACAGTTGATTGCTTATCAAGCTGATCGGGATATTAAAGCAAATCTAATGCTGGCCTTGCCAAACTCCGTATACAACAGGGTTGACTGTTTCAAAACTCATCCTAACCTGATGTGGCAACAGCTTGAGAAAATTATGCTTGGTTGTTCATTAGCTACTCAACTCAGGCATACTCGATACATGAATAATTTTGAGGAATTCAAAGCCAAGGACGGGGAGTCACTGAAAGCTGTGTTTGATCGTTTTTGTGCCGTCATCAATGATCTTCGGAAGATAAAAGTTGAAAAGTCTGAGCTTGAGACAAATCTGAAGTTCCTCAACATATTGCAACCAGAATGGAATAAATCATGCCACAAATTCAGGAACGATGTCAGAATCTCAACTATGCAAATCCAAGAAATGTTTGAGATTTTGCTGACTAATGAAAGTTTGGTAATAGAGAAAAAGGCCAAGCTGGATAAGGAGAACAAGAAATCAGTAGACCCGGTTGCTCTTCTAACAAAGCAACTGAATGAACAAGCGTTGTCTGATAACGCTTACACCGGGTCAACTGAAGATGATGGCGAGGCATTACAGAAAGCGATGATCCTTCTTTCTCAGCATTATTAGAAGAAATTCCAACCAAAGTCTGGTTCCAACACCTCTCGCTTCACTTCTGGTTTCAAAGCCAAAGTACCCGAGCCAAAGACTGTTGCTTGCTACAACTGCGGAAAGCCGGGTCACATCTCAAAGGAGTGTAGAGCAAAGAAGGTTAAGGACTCAGCATATTACAGAAACAAATTGGAACTGGCTGAGAAAAGAGAAAGTGGATCAGCTTTGCTAGCCGAGGAAGAATTTTGGCTGGATCACTCTGACGACGAAGCTTCGAACGTAGAGATCGCTCAGATGTGCTTAGTCGTAGATGACCAGTCAGATGATTCTGATACTGACGAGGATGAGGTATATTCTGAATTTGACTACAAATTTATTACCTCTCATTTTGATATCATGATAAATGCTTTATCTGATTTGCGTTCAAAGATTTTATCTGAAAAGAATTTAAATTCTGAAAAGTCAGATTTAATTGAAAAGCTGAAATTTTCTTTGAAGGATGAAAAATCTATTTTAGAAAATACTAAAGACATCTTTCAGAAGAAATTGGATACTTTGGAAAATTCTAACAAGACTTATCTTGAATCTTTGACATCAATGACTACTTTAAAAGATGAATTTTCTGATAAAATAATTAAGTTAGAAGAAAAGCTTTATCGAAGAGACCAATCTGAACAAACAATCTATATGAACAAGCCGAGGAGTGAAGAGGCTTTAAAACAGAGATGGGGACTTGGTTTTGATAATCCTCAATTTTTAAACAAAGTAATAGACGAAGTTCCCACCTTATATAAATACGATTATCTGACACTTGCTCATTATGCTCCTCAGTTCAAATTTCATTGGACTAGTGAAAAGGAAGTGTTAGATCTCGAAAATGAGAAAAGGATATATAAAAAGAAAAATGAAATTCCTTTTGTTTATACGTCCGAAAATGCCAAATATTTTCCGGAAAAATCAAGAAGAGGAAGAAGAGTTTTAAATGATATATCTTCTGTTAAATCTTCAGTGTCTAATGATTTTATTCTTTCTTATGCCCCTGATTCTGATAAGGAAAATATTTCTCCAATCATTTATGATTCGAAGAAATATACTCCTCCGTTAGTATTAGAAGGGAAAATCATAGATCTTGAAGATCAGATAGAAGATCAAAATATTTTGAAGAAAATTGAAACTGACATTATTCTTTCTTTTATGACTTCTAGTCTTGAAGAAAATTTATTTTCTCAAAAATCAGATTCTATTTCTAGCCTATCTTCTGATTCTAAGGAAAATAAAATGGAAGTTTCAAATTTTAAAATCCTTTCTAAAAATAATTCAGACTCCGAGGTGAATTCAAATTTATTAGTTGATCAGATTGTTTGCTTGGATAAATTTATTTCTTCTGATTTAAATATTTCGTCTAAAATTCTTGATAATTCTTTTACGCTCAATGATCAATATTATAAACCTAAGCGTAAAAGAAGAAGGTCAAAGAAGTCGAAGAAACGAGATACAGTTCTTTCTGACTGTTCTAATTATTCCGATACTATTATTTCAGATAGGACTGTGAGCCAGTCAAAGAAGCAGATCTGGAGAGCTAGGCGGACATCAACTGTTTCTATGTTTGATGGAGATCGATGTGTAGACAAATTTTATAATAGTGATTCATTTGTTGTTTGTAATAAAGTTTCAAAATACTCTATAAAGCAAATGTTTCAAATTTCCAAAAATGTCTCATATTCGTCTTCTGATTCTAGTTCAGATGATTATGCTTTCTCTTCTGATGATTGTGCATATTTTTCTGATGATATTCCTCGTGATTTAAGTGTTAAATCTAACAAATATTTCCCCATAAGAACTGCAACTAACAAACATGGGCCCAAATTCAAGTGGGTACCCAAATCTTTATCTGATTCAAAGTTGCAGGCATCACATGTTAAGGGGGAGTAAGAGGATTTTGGTTTCTGAGTAATTCAGCTCAGGATCCGTACTTCATAGACTACGACTTCTAAACAAATCAGTTTAGAACTCGTTCTTCAATGATTTAAGCTTCTGACTAAATGAGATACTGTGAGTACATCAATTTTATTTCCGCTGCATATATCTCTGTATATGATGTTATTCCAGTTTTTCTCAATGATTTAAGAATCTGAGCTTGTTTATCTATCTCGTGAATTTGTATAACCCAATATTTTTTTTAATACGAGTCACAAATTTATTTTATAAAATGTAAAAGATGAAATAGTTGAATTTTATTTTGTTCTGACTAAATATCAATTAAAAGTTTAAATCTTTACAAATTTTAGTCTATAAAGTAAAAGATTTTACATTTTTTCTTTCCTTTGAATAAAATATGTGTTTAGGATAAATTTTCAAGTTCTTTTGTTTATATTAAAGTTTTTATATGGTCAAATTTCAAGTCTTACAAAAGTCGAAAAGTCAGCAACATGTTTGAAACTTTTATTACTGCTTTAAAGTTGTGTGATTCGGAATTTTTATAGTTTACTTTGCTTAGACTACCTAAATGATCAGAATTATAGATCGGAATGAAAATATGGGCTAAGCATTTAGACGTTGATCTGAGTGATTGAGATGATTATTAAATTCTTAAAATACAGAAATCTCTAAGTTTAAAAGTTTGTACCTGTGACCTTTCTGGTTTGGGAAAATAAGTTCCTTGGGATGCTTGTCATCTGGTCCCCTAAGGTCATTTGGTCTGGGAGTGATCGAACAGAAATCCTTCAATAGAACCAGATCGAAAGTCATGTTCTACTGGTATGAATGGGTTTAGGATATGTCGATGTAGCCTTTCTGATCTGGGAGAGTAAGTTCCAAGGGGTGCTTGACACCTAGTCCCCTAAGGCCACCTGGTCTAGGAGCGGCTGACCCAAATCCTGCAATAGGGTCAGATAGAAAGTTACGTTTACGGCATTTTCTTTACTTAATAAACTTCTTGATTAAAAAGATGCCAAAGTGCACGAGCTTAGAAGATGCCAAAGAGCACACTCATGATAAGATGCCAATGTGCATTCTAAACACTGTATTTGACCAAGTCTCATTTCTTTGATAGAAATGTAGATGGTTCAGATACATTTAGAAGAAGAAGAAGAAGGAGACATGAAGAAGAGAAACTGGTCTGGAAAGTTAAATCAGTTGATGATGAAAAGAATGATGAGAAGAAGGATGAGGAGAAAGGAAACAAATCATTTGTACATGCATCAAAATCCAAGAAGAACAATGTGCTGAAAGGTAAACCTGATCTTGCTTACTCGAGAGATCAATTAATCAGATTGTCTAAAAAGAAGAATTGTTGTTCTTACTATCGTACTTATGATTTTGTTCATAAAACGAGAGATCATTACTAGTATGGTTCTTATTCTATTACTCATAATAGAACTGCAACTCACAAACATGGACCTAAATACCAGTGGGTACCAAAGCCGAAAGATGAATCTGTATTGCAAGCACCTCAAGTCAATGGGGAGTAAGAGAACCAAGGCTTCTGAATACTACAGTTCAGGACCCGTACTTCAATGATAAGGATGTTAGCTCCAAATCTTCTATTTGTTAAAGTGTTGAAAATACCCAAGTCCTATTTCAGAGGACTTCCAAAGATAGACTTTAGAGGACGAAGATTTCAGAGGACAAACCTGCCTCTGAAGTACTTATCAGAGATTGCAGCTTTCAGCAGAAGACATCAGAGATGGCTTCTGAAATTGTATTCCCAAAGAATTCAAGCACAATCTGTCAATCAAGATCTAACATTCAAAGTCTAGAGAGAAAGAGTAGAGAGAGAAATATTCTTCGTATTCATTAATCTGACAGTGTAAGCTCAGTTACAAGATTTGAAAGACACAAGCTATTTATACAAGGAACTAAAACTACAAGCTTAACACCTAAGTAAACTCATATTGACTTTGACATTGTTTGACTTTGTTGACTTATCTTGACTTGACTTTTCCTATAAAATATTGGATACAATAATACACTAACATTCTCCCCCTTTTTATTCAAGATTTAACAAAAATTTGACACTTGTCTTCAGCGCTTGATTCTTCAATCTTTAACTCTGACGTCTTTGAACTTTGAAGCTCTTTCTGAAGTTGTTGAAGAATCTAGAAAAGTCTTTTTCACATTACATCTCGGAAAGTCAACAAATCTTGAAAAACAAATCATTTGAAGTCTTGAATCATTTGAACTTTGAAATTCTTTAACTTATTTGAAACTTCGAACTTTTAAACAACTTTGAGTAATCTCTGATCTTGTGTCTTCATCTCTTGTTTAGTTTGAGGAATCTCTGATCTTGTGTCTTTATCTCTTGTGATCTCTGATCAGTCTTTAGAAAAACATATTTTCTCAAATCATCTTCAGAATTTGTTTCTGAAACATAGTAAGCATCTGAATCATCTTGAACTTTCAGAATTATCTTTCTTCAGAAATCATCTTCAGAATCTTCTGAATTCTTTGACAAAACTTTGATGATTTTGAAATTGATCTTTGAAATTGAAATTGAAATTGTAGATTTCTCCCCCATTATGATGATTGTGAGCACAATGATCATCAAAACATCTTCAATTTCAACATTCTCTTTGATCATCCCCTTTTGTATTCAACGTAACAATCTCCTCCTTTTTGATAATTTGACAGTTTCCATCCTTTGATCTGAGTATCTAAATCATGAACTGTATATACCCGAATGTTTTCAAATTCAGATATAATGAACTTGGTAACCCTGATTCAACAAATGAAACAGTTAGAAGTTCCTGTCAGTAACACGGAGGTACTGTGTACAACGAATGTACAATTTAAGGAGCTGGTTTGATGATGACTCCCCAGGACTTCCATTCAATCATTGAAAAACACAAGGTTTATCTATGAATGTTCTGACAGAAAAACAAATTTTCTGTGTGCTCGTGCTTGTGTATGAAATAATTTAGCACAATGATTGTGTTTCATAAGGCTCAAATTGTGTAAACTGTTGAGATAACAACAAGTATTACACGGACTCAATGTGCATGAAAGAGGTGCGAAGGTGGGGCAACTTTTTTTCTTTTTCAATATCTAAATCTTCTGAGTGAAGATCAGATAGCAGATGTGTTGCGTCCCCAAAGAAAATGAAACATTTCTTTGTTAAGAAAGAAACGAGTGGTTGGTGGGGTTAATGTAAGAGTTGGCATGGGCTCACTGCCTATTTCAATGATGGTCACCAAAGAATGTGAACCAATTAGATTTTGTGGTTGCCCGACTCAGAAAGAGGTTTGTGCAGAGTTCTGATATTCTTTTAACTCTGTTCCCAATCGGATGAGTTATCTCCCCCACTCTTTGATTTATGACCCCTCACCCCTCAATCACTCTAGGATTACTTCCGGGGTAGGAAACACTGGTTAACGTGAATCCATGGAAGTTATGTTTAAGTTATGACACAAATTCCATGTAATTTTGCCCTAAAAAGAATGGTTGCTCAACAGTTTAACTTGAACAGTTAAGCTCAAAATGATAATATTGTCAGAATGTATGCTCATTTAAAATTAAGAATGAAATTTAAGCATTTGAACAATGAAGATCTCTCAAAACAAGAATATTGAATGAATGAAATGAAATCAAGAGAATTGTTTTGAGAATCTGACAATGTATCAATCAGATCAAATGAAATGGTTAGGGTATCAAAGAATTGGATATTTTGTTTATATGAACAAATATAAACAATTTTGCAATGAAAGCACAAAGAATGAAATGATGATTGATGCTCAACAACATTTGAAAGCAAACGGGAGTATTACCATCGAAAAATTGTTTCTTTTAGAGACATGGTAATAACAAAATCAAATGAAGTACTGAACCGATGTGTATGAATACTTGACAGTATATAGAAAAGATAATACGCAAGTATTAATCTTTGGAAACACACGACCAGTTAAACATTAAAGCTTAATAATGAAAAACAATTAAAATCACACTTCTAGATTCATAAAATCTTTTGAGAATCAGAATTGGTTTGAACATTTAAGAAAACGTTTTTCATGCTTGAAAGTTGTTCTTCTTTCAAACAATCAGAGATGTAAGATTAGAAGATACTTACATTTAAGCTCCCCCTCAAATCATTATAGAATGATTTAGGTCTATTAAGCTCCCCCTGGATATTTTCATAATATCCATGTCTAAGCATTGAAGAACGGGTCCTGGTCTGTCATGTGATCAGAAGCCACAATGACATTAAAGTCCGGGTTCTAAACTGAAGTGTTTAGAAGCCATTGTTCTTTGACTTTGAAGTCCGAGTCCTGAGTTGATTTACTCAGAAGTCAAACATCTTGCTCCCCCTAAACCTGTGGTACCTGCGAAACAGATTTAACAGGTTTTGGTACCCACTGGTATTTGGGTCCTGGTATGTTAGATTTAAGAATCCACTTCTCATTAGATGTATATTTTTTAAAACCAAAATTTTGAGAAGTTATTCTATAAGAACGGTACCAGTTATGAGCAGTTTCTCTCTGACCAAAGTCATTCTCTCCACAGTAAGAATAACAGATTTTCCCTTGAGCAATCCTGATCAAATGATTAGTAGAGTAATATATATCAGAATTACCAAAATATTTACCTTTATATGCACTGTTTTTTTGGCTTTTGATGTGAAATTGAATGCTTTGTCGTTCATCTTCTCATTATTTGAAGAACTCTTCACTCTCCAGACCATCTGATTTTTCTTAGAAGACTTTCCAAGAGATTTGATGTAAAAATTTGCTGAATCATCAACAGATTTGTCATAAAATAGATTAGATGGTCTAATTTGATTTGATTTGACAATTTGTGATTTGACACTTTTGTTTCTGAAAACATTTTTGTCATGGATAGAACTAGAAGCAGTTTTAAAAGAGCAAACTGATTCTGTTGAATTGTCAACTGGTGATTGATTGATCACATCAGCACAAACTTTTTCCTACAAATCAACATTTGCAGCTTCTAAGTTCTTTATCTTTTCAGATAAAATGTTTCTTTCAGATGTAAGTATGTCAAATTTCTGTTTCAAATCAGATCTAGCCATCTATTCTTTAAGAATATCTGATGATAGAACAGAGATCTTGGATATGAGCTTGGATATTTCAGTTTCAAAATATGAACGTTCTTGCTCAAAATCTTTTTGTAAGTTCTTGGATTTATCAGAAATTTCATTGAAGATCCCAACATTTCTCTTTTCAGAATTTTTCTTTTCAAATTCAAAAGACTTTTTCTTTTCTTTGAAAATTTGTCTTTCCTTTTCTAATAAGTCTTGTAAAATTGACATCTGTTTGGGAAATTCAGTGTTTTTATCTTCAAGAACTTTTCTTTCCTTAGCAAATGTGTCTCTTTCAGTAATTAGAATCTTTTCAAAATCAGACACTTGCTTGGAAAGTTTAATGCATCTCAGCTCAAGATCCTTTTTCTCTTGCAAAGTTTTCTTAGAAAATCTCAGATGATTGTTGAGTTGAAGATGTCTTCATATTTGATTTTTCTTTTCTGCTTGGAGGCTTGTTTTTAGTTCAACAATTTTCTTCTCCAGAACAAATATCTGATCTTCAAAAGCCTTAAACTTGTTTTGAAGCTTGACTGACTCATCTTTCAGCTCAGATGATTTCTTTTCAGTCGTCTTCATTTGGCTTTGAAGATTTGCTTGAGCTTTATCTTCTTTTATGCTTTTTATCAAGTCAGCATTTTTCACTTTCAATTCATATGCAGTTTCTTTAGAAGCCATATACTTTTGTTGAAGCTTAACTGATTCATCATGCAGATCTGATGATCTTTGTTCAGTTATCTTCAATTGGCTTAGAAGACTTTCAACATAAGACTCCTTCATCTTGATTACTTCTTCAAGAGACTGAATAGTATAATCTTTTATTCCCATCATTTTCTCTCTATCTTTAATTTCTTTCTCTTTCTCAGTGATGATACCTGTAAAATGAGATTTATCCATATTAGCACACTTTTTACAGTCAGGAGTTTTATCAGAATTTAACAAATTTAATTTCAACTCCTGAATCTGCTTTTCAAGCTTTGAATTCTGATTTTTCAGTTTGTCTCTTTCTGCTTCTAGAACAGGTATCTCAGGCATATACAAGATAGCACAATCTCTGGTTGATAGTACAGTATTTCCCTTGTCATCAACAGTAGGCATCTTGTCAGATTAGCTTGATGTGAATGATCGTTCCCAAACAAATCAGAAATGTTGACTAAAAAGTCAAACTTTGATCACAAAACAAAATTTAATTTTCAGAAAAAAAAATTAAGTCTTGAAACTCGCAAGTCACTGTAAGCGCTAATCACTATTCACTGATCAAACTCGCTAACCACTGAAACGCGTTAGTCGTTAGTCACACAAAGGATGAAACTCGCAAGGCACTGAAAACGCAAAGAACTATTCACACTGAAACTCGCTAGTAGGCACTTGCGCATTTCTGGAACTCGCTAGTCGCTACGTGCGCGTTTTGTGACGTTTGCGCGTTTAACAGGTTTGCGCGTTACACTGTTAGCCCAAAATCTGAACCAATGAAAGTATTGAAAATAACTCAGTCTTCAACTAAAGACTTTCAAGAGACAACAGTTCAGAAAGAAAATCTGTCTCTGAAGTTAGTTCAGAGTCAGTCTCGGAGAAAGCATGTCTGTCTCTGAAGTCAGTTCAGAGACAGTCTCACGGAAAGACATCAGAGAGCTCCTCATCAGAGATCCTAACTCAGAGCTCTGAAGATGTTCACTCTGAATTTCTTGACAAAGAAGAACAGATGACACGTCACCTAAGTATTAAGATTTACTTTCTAGAGTAGGTCATTGTTCAAGCATGTATTGATCTTACCTCTTAGGTAAGACATTGTTCAAGCATGCTTCTATTTGTCAGATAAGTACACTATTTACTTTATGGTCCTATAAATAGGACTATCACCATATTGTTCAAAGTGTGCTTAAGAAGTCTTATAACTGATAATATAAGTTGAATATTTTATTCAAAGAATATCTTGTTTATCTATTATCTGCTTTATGAACTGTGATATTTGAATCTCCTTTGATATTAAACTATATTGCTTCCGCTGTTATTACTCTTAGTGTTTATATCATTATTGTGAGATTAAATCTGGGATCCAACAATTGGTATTAGAGCCAGGTTTGTTTTCTAAACAAAGAAAGATCGCATCTGCATACTCGGATAGATTTACATCTCATTGATTCTAACTTTCAATATCTGTGCATGTTCATATAAACCTGGTTTATTAAAGAACACCATATGCTCAAGATTTGATAGTAAATCACTGTTCAAATACAAAAAGCATCAGTTCTTCAAATCTTCATCTTTTTTCAAAAATGGCAAACTCAAGCATAAGTGCCATTTATACAGCTGGGTCATTAACAAAACCTCCTACACTTTTAAGGGTTGAATATCCCCAATGGAAGATAAGGATGGTAAAATTCTTAGAAGGTATGGACAAGGATCTTTTTAGATCAGTGAACGTTGGACCTCACATTCCAATGGTGTTGGTACCAAGAGTTCCTGCAACAACATATATTGCTGAAATACCTGCATATTATGAAAAGAAAACCACAAACTTCACTGATGAAGAAACTAATATGATGGATAATGACTCAAAAGCTGTTAGATTACTTATAATGGCCATTCCCAATGATATCTTTCAAGAACTTGATTCTTGTAAAACTGCAAAAGAGATATGGGATCAGTTGTTAAATCAACTTGAAGGAGGCCTACAAACCCAGAAAAATAGAAGAAATCTATGCATCAATGAATATCATGATTTTCATGCTCTACCAGAAGAAATATTACACCAAACGTACTCTAGATTCAACATTCTTATCAACAAATGCAGAAAGTTTGGAGTGATAAGAACAAAAGAGGAAAACAACGTTCTTTTCTTGAAAAGCTTAAATGAAGAATGGTCACAACTGTCCATGTCTATACAAGCTAATCAAGATCTTGAGTCATAGTCATTAACTGACATTTATGGCACTCTTGTTGCACATGAAAAGGAAGTTATGAAGCAAAAATCAAGAACCTCTTTAGGTGGACCCCTTGCACTTGTTTCAAAACAAATTTAGAAAGAAAACAACTATGAAGAGTCACAAAAAGGTTTGGAAACAAAAAGAAGATCCAAAAAGGTCCTAATGGCAGAAGAAAATCATTCAGATTCAGACTCAGAAGATTATATAAATGCCTTCGCCAAATCTCTTGCATTAATCACTCATCAATTTAACAAGAAATTTGGCAAGAAAGTATTTGAAGGAAGAAGAGAGAATGAAGAAAGAAGAAATCCTGAAAGAAGATTTCAACAAGATGGTGTCAGATTTCAACAAGATGGTGTCAGATTTCAACAAGAACCCATATTCACTCCATATAGTGATCAAAAGGGTACAAACTTCAACAATAATGATGCAACACAACAATCAAGACCTCAACAACCATTTCAACCAAGGTATCCACAGCCACAGAGATACTTCAAACCTCAAGAACAGAAGCCAGAGACAAGTACTGCCACTCTTCCAACAAATCAAAATGATGGAAGATTTTTCAGATGTGGAAAACTAGGCCATTTCTCTGCAAAATGCAGAGGAAAACTTGTCAAAGATCAAGATTACTACAAGAACAAATACAAGTACAACGTAAAAGAAAGATTTCTTGTAGCAGAAATGGAAGACTGGCTATCAGACTCAACAAGCGACGGCGAGGAAGAGCCTACCAATCTCTGTGGTATGGCTTTTTCAGATGGAAATCAAACTGATGGAGCATCAGAAGACAACTCTGAAAAGGTAAACTCTCTTTACACCTCTGACAGTGATCCCAAAATAGATGCTTTTAAACTAATTAATGAACTCCAGGATCTAGAGAAAAAGTTTCTTGAAGAGAAAAAGAAAAGAGAGCAAGTGACAAAAGAGCTCATCTTTTTCAAAAGAGAAAAGAATCTTCTGGAATCAGAAAAGAAAGAAATTTTTCTTGAAAAAACCAAACTTGAAGAAACTCACAAGCAAAAAGAAAAATCATTTTCAAAAGAAATAAGAAAAATTGAGAAAGTTTTAAAAGGAAAAGAAGAAGAAGTAAAGAAATTTAAGTATGAAAGGCTCAATTCTATTGCCTTAACCAAATTTTTTCAAAAAGAAAGAGAAATCCTACATCAATCTCTAGATAGAAAAAATCTTCGAATCAAAAGCTATGTTAATGCACAAGGTGTTTTCGACAAAATAAAAACTCAAATGGACTCTCAAGGGCTGGGATTCAATGAGTTGAATTCATTCACTGGATTGGAGAAAACTTCACTTTCTTCCACTTTCCGTATGGGAAAGGTCCAAAGCTTTGAAGGTACATCTATGAATAATTTAAAAGAATGAAAACATCAGAGGGATCAAAAACAAGAGCTTTGAATTTCAAAAATACTACATACTCTGAAGTAAAAAACTTTCAAAAGTCTGTGTTACAGATAAAAGGAAAAACTTCAGAGGTACTCTTCACAAAACCTCAAAGCCATGATCCCAAAGAAATTTTCAGATTTGATGCTTTCATCTCAAATGAATTAGAGACATCTGAACCAAGTACCTCTGATACAAGTACTTCTGAAAATGAATCTCAGAGTTCACTTAATCCAAATGCCCGTCTGTATTCACCAAAGTCAGATGAAAACATCAGAACTACATTTGAAGATGATGTTAAAAAGATATGGAAAGAAAACGTCATGGAGGACTTAAAAAGAAAAGAAAGCATGAAACGGATCATTAAAGTCTCTAGAACTAAAGAAATTGAAAAACCAATAGAGGTAGCTATCTCTATTAAAACTAAAAGAGACTTTCTTGACTCTGATTCAGAATCTGATCAAATGATTGATGAACAGATTTTTTGTAAACCAGGGAATGTAATTCACAAAAGAATAGAAACTGTTGGCTCTGGTATTTTGAATGTTCCAATTTCAACTTTGAAAACCAAAACCAGAATACCAATAAGTCCTTATTTTTCAAATATGTGTTTACAAGCAAAAACGTCTCTGGAACTTGAAAAAGAGTTACAAGAAAAGGCAAAGAATAAAACAAACGCTTCTGAATCTTACACCTATAAAACAATAAAATTCTCTCCTGAACAAAAAGGCAAATGGACAAAAATTAACCATATTGATCCTGTTTGTGCAGTAAGCAGCAAAGAAAAGAAGATGTTTTTGATCAAGAAAAAGCAACTTGAAAAGAAGATTGTCTTTCAAGCAAAAAGGAAAGAAGTAGTTAGGGATACATGTAATATTCCTAGTGCTAGTTTCAAAAGAAGTCAAAATGTAACAAATGCTTTTAATAAAAAGAAAAACTTTGTTCCTACTTCTTCTTGTTCTATTAATTGCAACTGCATTCATCTCTTCATAAAACTGAAAAATCATTTCAGAGGATCACATTGTCTTCTGAATCAATATCTGAAAGATATCTCAGAGACAAAATTTCAAAAGAAGACAAGTAACGGCAAGACATCAAAAGATGAGATGCCAAAAAGTCATCCAAATCCACCAAAGTCTAACATAAAAGGACCCATAATGAGATGGGTACCTAAGAAACAATAATTTGTCTTGCAGAATCAGTCAATGTCAATCTGGTACTTAGATTCTGGATGTTGAAGGCATATGACTGGAGATAAGGAACTCCTATCCTCATTCAAAGCAAAATCTGGAGGAGCAGTTACTTTTGGAGATAATGTGCAAGGACAGATTAAAGGATATGGTGAGTTATCAAGAGGAAATGTTTTAGTATCAAAGGTTGCTTATGTGGATGGATTAAAACACAATCTGATCAGCATAAGTCAACTTTGTGATCATGGTTTTAATGTGAAATTTCAAAGAAAATATTGTTCACTTCTTTACTCAGAATCAGGTCAAGAATTACTCAGAGCAGACAGAAAAGGTAACCTCTACAGGATGAATTTTACCAAAATCAAAAACACTGATTCAGAGAAACTTTGTCTTGTATCTCTGAATAGTGAGGAAGTCTGGCTCTGGCATAAAAAGTTTTAACATCTAAACTTTTCCTCACTTGATAAATTAGTTAAACTTAATTTGGTTAAGGGATTACCATCTCTGAAGTTTAACAAAGATCATCTTTGTTCTGCTTGTGAAATGGGAAAAATGAAAAGATCTTCCCATAAAACCAAAAGTGAAAACAATTGTCTTAGACCTCTGCACATGCTTCATGTGGACCTCTGTTGTCCTATCTCTGTACAGAGTCTAGCAGGTAAGAAATACATTCTGGTTCTGATTGATGAATTTTCCAGATTCACAGGGATAGAATTCATCAGAGCCAAATCTGATGTACCTGATATATTGATAAGATTGTTGAAAAGATTACAGGTTCTATTCAGCAGCAAAGTTCAGAAACTAAGAAGTGATAATGGAACTGAGTTCAAGAATGCCAAAATCAATTCTTATCTATCAGAGGAAGGCATTACTCCTAACTTTTCTGCAGCAAGAACCCCTCAGCAAAATTGAGTAGTGGAAAGGAAAAACAGAACACTAGTTGAAACTGCAAGAACAATGCTTGCTGAATCTGATCTTTCAACAAATTTTTGGGCAGAAGCAGTGGCAACAACCTGCTTTACTCAGAATAGAGCTACAATTGTCAAGAGATTTCAGAAAACATCCTATGAACTCATTAACAATAGGCAACCTAATGTTAAATATTTTCATGTTTTTGGATGCAGGTGTTACATTCTGAACGATAGAGAATCTTTTGGAAAGTTTGACAAGAAAGCTGATGAGGGCAAATTCATTGCATATTAAATAGCCTCAAAAGCTTTCAGAGTGTTCAATCTTAGAACAAAGACCATCCAAGAGAGCATCAATATCACTTTTGATGACAATAGAAGATCTGAACAAAAAGAAAGTTTCTCAACACCTATCTCTGAATCATCAAGCGAATCTGAATTAAACAGAATATTTGAAGATTTCTTTGATGATGAAGATAACTCTAAAGTTATCTTCAGAGATAGACCAAGAAAGAATTCAGAAGGACCTCAAGAAACAGGTACAACCCTTTCTGAACCCTCTGAATTAACACCTTCTGCTTCATCAAATTCAGATCAGCAAAGTGAATCAGAAGAAGCTGAAGATCGAAAAGAGGATAATCAAGGAGTGTCTGAAGTAACTCCAGAAACAAATAGTGAAGAAATTCAAGAATCTGCTTCACCATCTCGGGAAACAACTTCAGAGCCTCTGAACAACACAACAGAGATGTCACCAACTGTCATCTCTGAAGCTCAAACTCCACCCCAAAATTTTCTCCAATCTCAAGATGGACAAAAGATCATCCAATTGATCAAATAATTGGATCCTCATCAGAAGGAGTTAAAACAAGATCTTCCAGAATCAATGAATGCTTCTACGTAAACTTTTTGAGCATTATTGAACCAAAGAAGGTAAAAAAAGCTCTTGAAGGATGAACTTCAAGAGTTTGTAAGAAACAAAGTCTGGACCCTAGTTCCCCTTCCCAAAGGAAAATTTGCAATTGGAACAAAATGGGTTTTCAGAAACAAAAAGGATGAGGATGGAATAATAATCAGGAACAAAGCCAGGTTGGTTGCTAAAGGATATTGCCAAGAGAAGGTATTGATTATGATGAAACCTTTGCACCTGTAGCTAGGCTAGAAGCAATAAGAATCTTCTAAGCCTATGTTGCACACAAAGAATTCAAAGTTTATCAAATGGATGTTAAATCTGCCTTTTTTCTACATGGTAAATTAAGGGGTTGTTTGTTTTTATAAAAAAAATCTCTTAATATCTCTTAAGTCTAAATCGTTCAGACTTTTTTACACACCACCTCTTATTAATCATAACTAAATTAAGACTTCAGACTTTAGTCCTCTTAAAAAAAAACGGTACCTAAGTGAAGAAGTTTATGTCCAGCAACCACCTGGATTTGAAAGTACAAAGTTTCCTAATCATGTTTATTTTTTGGATAAGGCTCTGTATGGACTTAAACAAGCTCCAAGAGCTTGGTATGCAACTCTGTCCACCTTTCTGATTAAAAATGGATTTGACAAAGGCACAATTGATACAACATTATTCATCAAAAGGTACAAAAATGAGATGCTATTAGTACAAATTTATGTTGATGACATTATATTTGGCTCTACAAATCAAAAGTATTGTGACAAGTTTTCAGAGTTGATGAAGAGTGAATTTGAGATGAGCCTCAGGGGAAAATTAACTTTCTTTCTGGGCTTACAAGTAAAACAAACTTCAGAAGGTACTTTCATAAGTCAAACTAAATATGTCTCTGAAATTTTGAAAAAATACAAAATCAATGATTCAACTTCTATGAAAACGCCTCTAGCCACCGGAGTCAAACTTGACTCTGATCCTTCAGGACAATCTGTGGATATAAAAACCTACAAAGGCATGATAGGTTCACTATTATACTTAACTGCAAGTAGGCCTGACATAATGTTTGCAACATGTCTTTGTGCTAGATATCAAGCAAATCCAAAAGAATCTCATTTATCTGCTGTCAAAAGAATTTTCAGATACCTGAGAGGGTCACCATCATTAGGCCTCTGGTATCCAAAAATTTCTAGTTTTGATCTAACAGCTTACACTGATGCATATCATGCAGGATGTAAGCTTGACAGAAAAAGTACCTCTGGGTGTTGTCAGTTACTGGGCAATAAGCTGGTAAGTTGGTCATCCAAAAACAAAACTGTGTTTCAACTTCAACTGCAGAGGCAGAATATGTTGTTGCTGCTAGTTGTTGCTCTCAAGTAATATGGATGAAAACTCAGCTCAGAGATTATGGCCAACAATATGAAAGAATACCCATTCTCTGTGATTCAAAAAGTGCCATAGCCATCTCTGCCAATCCAGTACAGCATTCAAAGACAAAGCACATTGATGTAAGGTATCATTTCTTAGAAGATCATGTTGAATGGGGAACAATAGAAATGTATTTTGTACCAACTGATCTCCAACTTGCTGATATTTTCACAAAAGCTTTAGATGAACGAAGGTTCAATTTTTTAATTAGCAAGTTATGAATGTTGAATATGACTACGTAACAAGGGAGAAATTCAGAGTCTCTGATCAAATTATCAGAGCCTCTGAACCAAGTAGCATATGTCAATATCAGTCTCTGAATGTTCTCCAAACACATAAGGGGAGAAAAATAAAAAGTTGTTCTTTTGTCAAGGGGGAGAAAAAGAACTTTTCAAAAGTCATATCAGAGTCCCTGAATTTTATCTCAGAATCAATGAAATTCATCTCAGAGTCTCTGAAATTCATCTCAGAGTCTCAGAAATTGAGGATTTTTTTTCACAAATCATCTGTCAAGGGGGAGTCAACAACATTCAGACCAGTCATTCCTCAAACAAGAACTTTTTAATTAATTAGCAATTTTTGATATCATTTGAAATTAAAATTTCAGATTAACTGAACCTTTTTATTACAAGTGATATCTTAAATTACTTTTCAAGACGAAAGGTTTGTCTAGTCAGCAAAAAGAAGTTATTCAATTTAATATTGAAAAATGGCGCCCCATTCCTATTTTCTTGGAACCTACATCAGTAGGTACAACAATTTTCAAGGCCACGAGTCACAAGAGGGATGACTGAAAGGCCAAACGGCTTTATCAAAAGGGTCAAATCACTGCCGTTTCACCTTATGTACTCAAGTGTATCTTTTTCTAAATTTGGATATAAAAACAATTTTAAATCCGGATATTCATTTTTAAAAATTACTCTCGAGTACTATCTCTCTCTCTCTCTCTCAAAATAGATTTTGAACTTCATCTTCTTCACTACAACTCAACAATGGCGTCTTCAAATGAATGGTGCAAGCTTTTTCCCAAATCTAGCGAATCTTCAAGACTGTATCGTTTTCCAATCAAAGACAACAATCACATGATTCAGCTTCATTCTCCCAAATTTGAGGAACAATACGGAGTAATCTGCGAGTTCTTCTCCAACTATGAACTGACTCAAGCCCTAACTACTTTTACCAATGAATGTCCACTCTCGTTTGTTCAAGAATAGCATTCTTCCAGTCACTACAGCGATGCACATAAAAGAATAATCGGTGAGTTCGACATATCTCAAGTCATAAAATGTCGAATACTCATCAATCCTACTGTTCTACGAGAAGTTCTCCCACTCCAAACAACTGAGGAACATCAAATCACGCGTCTTGAAAAACGCCCAACTACTGAAACCCTAATCCAGTTCATTCGAATGCTAGGTTACAACACTGAAATCACCAGATTGAGCAAGTTCCGACGACAACATCTACCACCAATTTGGAACTTCATGTTCTCTGTATTAAACCGCACTCTCACCTGCAAACTGGGAAGCATGGATCAAGCAACACCGGAAATTCTGTCAATCATGTATGCCCTATTCTTCAATCGCAACTTGGACATGGCCGGCATAATTTTTGATATGATTCTGACATCAATAGAGAAGAAGAACAAATGCTTGTCAAAGGACCCTGACAAAACGACGCAATCATCCAATGTTCCTTCAATAACATTCCCTAGATTTCTGTCTCTAATCATCCATGCGGCGATCGAGAAGCTTCATATTTTGATCGCCACTGAACAACCCAAAACTCCTTTCTACATAATGAATAGCTTTAAACCGACGATTCTATCTGAAGGCTATCCAGAAGCAAGGAGGATCCCTCACCACATGCTGAATCAGGTAAATCCTCAATCTTTAGCCTTAGCTTCTTATCTCAGTGTTGCCCAAGGACTAGAACTAGTTCTGGGAACCCCAACACACTTAGGTCCTGAACCTGGCATGGAGAGTAAGAGCAACTCGGCTTCAGAGGGATCTGAGGACCCTGAAGTTTAGAGCTCTCACAAGAGTGAACCAGAAGGTACTCTTGCTAGAGAAACCGAAGTTGAGAGAGATAACAGAGCACTTGAAAGGGCTGTCAATGAGGGAGTACTGGAAGAAACCTCATCTGCTAGTGAAGAGGATAGCTCTACTAGCTCTGAGGAAAGTGAGGATGAATCTTCAGAGACTAGCTCTGAAGATTCTCAGAGAGAAGAGAGCAAGTCTTCTAAGGACTTAGAGAAACTTGAGAGTTCTTCCCCTTCCACACAAAAAGACGCCCCAAGGCACATTTATTTTAGGACACCAACCCATCTCCTAGTGCAACCACACAATCTAACATACCTGATCCAGAGGTAATTGTTATTGAATCAGAGGTGCATACCTCGAACCCAAACCAGCCAGCCACTTCAGAGGTACCTTTTTCCACCTCTGAAGTTCACATAACTGAGGAAACTCAATTTATGGATAAGCCCTCTTCACAGGACTTAGCCAATACTTTAAGTACTCAGTTGCCTCAGAGTACATCAGAAAATCCTACACATAATGATGCCTTTGTGGCTCATCTCTCACCCTTTAGGATATCCAAATGTAGCTGTCCAACTCAGAGGGACAATGGCTTGCCCTACAAGAACAAGGATTTACTAACCTGGATCGCAAGCTCAACTCCCACATTCACTTCCAGTCCTCTGAATCTGAGGAGGAGGACTTGGTTGAGAACAGAACACTTAAAGATGGTTCTCCGGAACATCAAGGATTGAGTGGAAGTCCTTCCAGAGAAAAAATCAAAACAACTCTGAACGAAGGCTCCTCTGAACTCGAGGAAAAATTGGCTACATGTGTTGTAACCAATGTACCCCTCTCTGAACTTCTCACAAAATCTGAGTTCCAGAGATTTTGTGAAGAAGTCAGAGGCTCCATGAATGAGCATAACTTTCAACGAATTGACGGTTCAGAGACCTCTGCTCTTCGCTCTGAAAACACCAACCTCAGAGCAGAGGTTTCCACTCTGAAGACCCAACTTTTGGACTCCTCAAACAGAATCCAAGAGTTGGAATAAGAACTGTTCAAATCCGCAATAATGAGCAGAATGCTAACTTGTTCTTCCAAGATCTCTACAATTGCTCAGAAGCAGGTCAAAGCTACTCTGGAACTTCATCAATATAAATCAGAGGACCAGGTTGCTGAAATCAGAGTCGCGGCTTCAGAAGCAATGGAATCCATTCCGAAGGCTCTTCTTGATCCCAAAGGAAAAGGAATCGCTGAATCAGACTCTCCCAAATAAAAACGCAAGTTTTCTGGTGGGACTTGTAGCGAAGCAGCGAAGAAAGCCAGATTTGATGATTCTGAGGATTCAGATGATGATGAGCACTCTGAATCACAAGATAGGGAGATCAGAGATACAACCGCACACACCTCTAAAGTTGCTCCCTCTACACCAGTTCAAGTGAAGGAACCAGATAGGAACACCACCTCTTCTGATGACAACCAAACCTTGCAAACATTCATAACACCGGTAATACTTTTCGCATCATCAACACCAGGTGTTCCAATCACTCCATTTACCGATGCAACTCTAGAGAAAATTGGAGCTCTGAAAGAGGAAGAAAACGAACAACTAGTAGACTTCTCTACATCCTCTGAAGATGCATTCTCATCACCCGAAGGACAACCAATGGTGATGAGAGATGCCTTTGACTCAGAGTCTGAGAAAGAACAGAACTCAGCTTCTGACAGAGCGGAAGAAGCTGTTGGAGATCAGATAAAAGTAATTGATGTCGAAGAGTATGTTTTCAAACACGCTCAACCTCATCATACCTCAACAACTTCTGAATTAAGAGAATCTCCAGAGATAGATGGATATATCTCTGAACAGCCTTCAGAGATAACTCAGTCACAGCCCAAGGACAAACAAACCATGGTTGTTGATGAACAGGCTCCTCAATAGAATCTTGTTCAGAAAACAAGCATCGATTTACCAGCCAAGGTCTTCACTCAACCTCCCACATTCTTAGAATCCACTCCTTAAGCATCAATAGAAGATCACTTTCGGCATATATACTGTGAGTTCAATATGGAAGACACTCAAATAATCCCTCTGAATCCAAGAATCAGAGAGGATATGCCAGACTACGAACGAAGATTCATACAGGCAAAGACATCACCAAGAAAGGCGGTTCTCAACGATGCTCCCATAATAAAAGTTGAGAAAATCATTGAAAAAACATTCGCCTTTAACAAAATCATATATAGGCATTATGTGGTGACTCGATCTGATCAGAAGATTTACGAGTTCAATGATAATGATCTCGTAAATCTAAATCCATATGATCTCACTCATCTATATGCCTATTGCTCTGCGAGATACGATTCAGGAAGAAGGGAGATAAGAATGAGCATGGTTGAAGTTAGACGGGCAATGGAAGCTTACATCAAACACAGAGCCAAACATGACTTTCAGATTGCTCTAAACTTAGGAGAAGAAAAGCTCGGAGTGACTGAACTAGTGGAAACCATCGAAAACCTGGACAAACAAAAGACTGGATCAATCATTGAAGAACCTCTGAGTTTTATCTACAGAGTGAACCAAGAGAAGAGAATCTTTCTAGCTTTGCAAGTAGGGAAGTATTCTTATGAAACCTTGAAAGGCGTACAAAAGATGATTCATGTAAAGCAAGAACGGCACAGAGCAAACCTACTAGCGAAACTAGACTTGGAAATTGGCTCAATGATTAACTTCAGAGAGCTAATCATGAAGTTTCATAGGATATGTTCAAGTGATAGGTTCTAATTAGTTTTTGAATATTATTCTCTTTTGTAATTCAAAATTCTCATGAGAAGTAATATTTACAGAGGATGACTTTCTCCTCTTCGCTTTCTAGTTGAATATTCTATGTGTTCTTTATTTATTTTCAGTACTTAGGGGGAGATTGTTAGCCCCAAATCTGAACCAATGAAAGTATTGAAAATAACCCAGTCTTCAACTGAAGACTTTCAAGAGACAACAGTTCAGAAAGCAAGTCTGTCTCTGAAGTCAGTTCAGAGTCAGTCTGAAGAAAGCAAGTCTGTTTCTGAAGTCAGTTCAGAGTCAGTCTCGGAGAAAGCATGTTTGTCTCTGAAGTCAGTTCAGAGACAGTCTCACGGAAAGACATCAGAGAGCTCCTCATCAGAGATCCTAACTCAGAGCTCTGAAGATGTTCACTCTGAATTTCTTGATAAAGAAGAACAGATGACACGTCACCTAAGTGATAAGATTTACTTTCTAGAGTAGGTCACTGTTCAAGCATGTCTTGATCTTACCTCTTAGGTAAGACACTATTCAAGCATGCTTCTATTTGTCAGATAAGTACACTATTTACTTTATGGTCCTATAAATAGGACCATCACCTTATTGTTCAAAGTGTGCTTAAGAAGTCTTATAACTGATAATATAAGTTGAATATTTTATTCAAAGAATATCTAGTTTATCTATTATCTGCTTTATGAACTGTGATATTTGAATCTCCTTTGATATTAAACTATATTGCTTCCGCTGTTATTAATCTTATTGTTTATATCATTGTTATGAGATTAAATTTGGGATCCAACATACACGGCTTACGCAAAGCAAGGTTTGCGCGTTACATGGCTTACGCAAAACAAGGTTTGCGCGTTACACGGCTTACGCAAAGCAAGGTTTGCGCGTTTCACCTTTCGCGCAAGAGGAGGTTTGCGCGTTTCAGCACTCGCGTAAGACACGGTTTGCGCGTTTCACGTTTCGCGCAAAGCTCAGCGCGTTTTAACACTCAGATTTTAAACTCGCAGGCTTAGCTTGCGCGTTCTTCAACTTGAATCTTGCGTGTTCTTGGATGATGAAGCTTGCGCGTTCTAAGGAAGAACTTGCGCGTTTTTCAAATCTTGTGCGTTCTTCATGGTTTTTCACACGATCGATCTAAAAACAACTCAATCCTGCAAAATAGAACATGAAATTTCATAGAGATGATCGATTTATCATTTAGAACATTATTCTAACACAAGATTTTGATTAAAAACATCAAAATGCACCAAATTGATTCAAGAACAGTGTTCTAGTTCGTGTTTTACGAAAATAGCAATTTGATCAAATTGATCAATCTAATGTTCGAATTAGACTATATGATCTGAATAAAAGTTGATCCAATGGATGAAACGTACACAATCAAATCAATTTCTTGATTTAATTGTACAAAAACAATAAAACCACGGATCAAACAGTGACTTTTTCAGAAACAACAATTTTCTTGAAATTTCAAGAATTTGATCCAAAAACTAATTCTGTGATCTTTCTGAATTTGTTTGGTATGCTCTGATACCATTTGAAATTGTATTCCCAAATAATTCAAGCACAATCTGTCAATCAAGATCTAACATTCAAAGTCTAGAGAGAGAGTAGAGAGAGAAATATTCTTCGTATTCATTAATCTGACGGTGTAAGCTCAGTTACAAGATTTGAAAGACACAAGCTATTTATACAAGGAACTAAAAATACAAGCTTAACACCTAAGTAAACTCATATTGACTTTGACATTGTTTGACTTTGTTGACTTATCTTGACTTGACTTTTCCTATAAAATATTGGATACAATAATACACTAACATTCTCCCCCTTTTTATTCAAGATTTAACAAAAATTTGACACTTGTCTTCAGCGCTTTATTCTTCAATCTTTAACACAGACGTCTTTGAACTTTGAAGCTCTTTCTGAAGTTGTTGAAGAATCTAGAAAAGTCTTTTTCACATTACATCTCGGAAAGTCAACAAATCTTGAAAAACAAATCATTTGAAGTCTTGAATCATTTGAACTTTGAAATTCTTTAACTTATTTGAAACTTCGAACTTTTACACAACTTTGAGTAATCTCTGATCTTGTGTATTCATCTCTTGTTTAGTTTGAGGAATCTCTGATCTTGTGTCTTTATCTCTTGTGATCTCTGATCAGTGTTTAGAAAAACAAATTTTCTCAAATCATCTTCAGAATTTGTTTCTGAAACATAGTAAGCATCTGAATCATCTTGAACTTTCAGAATTATCTTTCTTCAGAAATCATCTTCAGAATCTTCTTTATTCTTTGACAAATAGTACACTGTTTACTTTATGGTCCTATAAATAGGACCATCACTCCTTTGACAAAAGTGTGCTTTTTGATATCTTGTATAAGAAGAATCAACTGAATATATCTCACGATGATCTTGTTCTTTCTACTTGCTTTATATATGAATTGTGATATTTGAATCTGCTTTTGATATTAAACTATATTGCTTCCGCTGTTTATACTCTTGTTGTTTATATCATTATTGTTATAAGATTAAATCTGAGATCCAACAATTGGTATCAGAGCTTCCTTTGTTTTCTAAAACAAAGAAAGATCATATCTGCATACTCGGATAGATTTAATTCTTACTGATTCAAGCTTTTATTATCTGTGCATGTTTATGTAAACCCTGGTTTATTAAACTTCATATGCTCCAGATTTAAAAGTAAATCACAGTTACATCATTTAATAGATCTTCATAGAAAAGCATCAGTTCTTCAATCTTCATCTTTTCTTCACAAAATGGCAAACTCAAGCATAAGTGCCATTTATACAGCTAGATCATTAACCAAACCTCCTACACTTCTAAGGGATGAATATCCTCTATGGAAGATAAGAATGGTAAATTTCTTAGAAGGTATGGACAGGGATCTGTTAAGATCAGTGAACGATGGACCTCACCAACCAATGGTGTTGGTACCAAGAGTTCCAGCAACAGCAGATACTACTGAAATCCCTGCTTACTATGAAAAGAAAACTTCAAACTTTACTGAAGAAGAAACTAACATGATGGAAAATGATTCAAAAGCTGTTAGATTACTTATAATGGCCATTCCCAATGATATCTTCCAAGAACTTGATTCTTGGGTAACAGCAAAAGAGATATGGGATCAGTTGTTAAATCAACTTGAAGGTGGCCTACAAACTCAAAAGAACAGGAGAAATCTTTGTATCAATGAATATCATGATTTTCATGCATCACCCGAAGAAACCTTACACCAAACATACTCAAGGTTTAACATCCTCATCAACAAATGCAGAAAATTTGGGGTCATGAGAACAAAAGAAGAAAACAATGTTCTTTTTCTTAAAAGTTTAAATGAGGAATGGTCACAACTGTCAATGTCAATACAAGCCAATCAAAATCTTGAATCATAGTCATTGACTGACATTTATGGCACCCTGGTTGCACAAGAAAAAGAAGTAGTTAAACAAAAAGCAAAAACTTCTTTAGGTGGACCACTTGCACTCATGTCAAAACAAAACGGTGTATCACAAGAATGCAGAAATCCAGAAAGAGACAACTGTTCAAAGAAAGAATCTAAAAGAAAATCCAAGAAGGTTCTGATGTCTGAAGAAGATGAACACTCAAATTCTGACTCAGATGATGACATCAATGCCTTTGCCAAATCTCTTGCCTTAATCACCCATCAATTTAACAAGAAGTTTGGCAAGAAAGTTTTTGAAGGAAGAAGAGAGGATGAAGAAAGAAGAGGAAATCCAAAAAGGAGATTTCAGAAAACTGACTATCAACAAGAGCCCAGATCTACTCTGCATAGTGATCCGAAGGGCGTTCATTTCACCAATCATGATTCTACTCAACAATCAAGATCTCAACAATCATTTCAGCCAAGGTATCCACAACCTCAGAGGTACTTCAAGCAACAACCACAACCACAAGCACAGAAGACAGAATCACACACTGCTCTTCCATCAAACCAAAATGATGGAAGATGTTTTAGATGTGGAAAGCCAGTCCATTACTCTGTCAAGTACAAGTACAAGTACAAGTACAAGTACAATGTCAAAGAAAGAGTACTTGTAGGTGAGATGGAATACTGGCTGTCAGACTCAACAAGCGATGGAGAAGAAGAACCTACCAATCTCTGTGGTATGGCTTTCACAGATGATCAGAATGATGAGTCATCAGAGGACTACTCTGAACAGGTAAACTCTCCTTCCATCTCTGACAGTGAACTTGAATTGGATGTTATTAAGCTAACAGATGAATTTCAAATCTTAAAGCAAAAACTTGTTGATGAAAAAGAAAAAAAGGAAACAATTGACAAAAGATCTTAATTTTTACAAAAGAGAAAAAGATCTTCTTGAGTCAGAAAAGAGAGAGATTTTTGTTGATAAATCTGAACTTGAAGAGAATCAGAAACAAAAAGAAAAATCCTTGTTATCAAAATTCAAAGAACTTGAGAAATTCTTAAAAGTTAAAGAGGAAGAAGTAACAAAATCTGAGTATGAAAGACTCAATTCAATTGCCTTAAGCAAGTTTTTTCAAAAGGAAAGAGAAATCCTTCATCAAACACTGGAAAGGAAAGAACTAAAAATAAAAAAAATTCTTGATGCTCAAGATGTACACATAAAAATAAACTCTCAAATGGATACTCAAGGGCTTGGATTCAATGAATTGGATCCATTCACTAGATTGAAGAAAACTTCACTTTCTTCCACTTTCTGTAAAGGAATGGTCCAGAGCTCTGACTGTCCATCTCTGAACAATTTCAAAAGAAAAAAAACCTCAGAGAGATCAAAAACTAGGGCTCTGAACTTTAAAAATGTTGCATACTCTGAAGTTCAAAACTTTCCAAATTCTATCTTAAAAATAGAAAAAGAAACTTCAGAGGTATTTTTCACAAAACCTTAGAGCAATGATCCTAAAGATATTTTCAAGTTCAATGCATTTAACAAAGATGAGTCAGATACATCTGAACAAAGTACCTCTGAAGCAAGTACTTCTGAAGCAAGTACTTCTGAAGATGAACCTCGGAGTTCACTTAATCCAGATGCGCCTCTGTATTCACCATTCTCTGATGAATGCATCAGAACTACATTCGAGGAAGACATCAAGAGAATAAATCAATAAAATATCATAGCTGATTTAAAAAGGAAAGAAAGCATGAAAAGGATCATCAAAGTCTCAAGACCCAAGAAAATTGAGAAACCATCAGAGGTAGTTATCTCTGGTAAGGCTGAACGAGACTTTCTTGACTCTGATTCTGAATCTGATCCAGAGGTAGATGAACAGATTTTCTACAGACTAGAGGAAGTAATTCATAAAAAGATAGATACTATTGGTTCTGGAATTTTGAACATTCCTATTTCTGTTTTGAAAAATAAACCCAAAATACCAATATGTCCTGACTTTGCAGAAATGTGTCTTAAAGCAAAAACTTCTCTGGATCTTGAAAAAGAATTACAAGAAAAGGCAAAGAATAAAACTATCACTTCTTATCTTTATACTTATAAACCAATCAAGTTTACTCCTGGACAAAAGGGGAAATGGCAAGAAATTAACCATTCTAATCCTGTTTGTGCAGTAAGCTACAACGAGAAGAGGATGTTTCTGAACAAGAGAAGACAACTTGAAAAGAAGGTTGTCTCTCAAGCTAGAAGAAAAGAAGTAGTTAGGAATACTTGTAATATTCCTAATACTAATTCAAAAAGGAATCATAATGTATGGAATGCATTTAATAAAATGAATTCCTTTGCTTCTACTTCTTCTTGTTCTGTAAAGTGCAATTGCATCCAATTCTTGATAAAACTAAAAAATCACTTCAGAGATTCTCACTGTTTTCTTCATCAATCTCTGAATAAAAATTCAGAGACAAAGGCTCAAAAGAAAAAGGACAATATTGCCAAAACATCAAAAGATGAGAAGGCAAAATTTCAAAAAGATAATCATAAGTCTAACAAAATAGGACCCATAATGAGATGGGTACCTAAGAAAATCTAATTTGTCTTGCAGAAACAGTCTATGCCGATCTGGTACTTAGATTCTGCATGTTCAAGGCATAATACTGGAGATAAAAAGTTACTATCCTCTTTCAAAGCCAAATCTGGGGGAGCAGTAACTTTTGGAGACAATATGCAAGGTCAGATTAAAGGTTATGGTGAGCTATCAAGAGGTAATATTTATGTATCACAGGTTGCTTATGTTGAAAGGTTAAAGCATAACTTAATCAGCATAAGTCAACTTTGTGACCATGGTTTTGATGTGAAATTTCAAGAAACACATTGTTCTTTACTTCACTCAAAAACAGGTCAAGAAATGCTCAGAGTTGACAGAAAGGAAAATTTATACAGAATGAATTTTTCCAAACACATAAAAATTGACTCAGAGAAACTCTGTCTTGTATCTTTGAACAGTGAAGATATTTGGCTCTGGCATAAAAAGTTCTCACATCTACTTTTCCTCACTTGATAAATTGGTCAAACTAAATCTGGTCAAGGGATTACCATCTCTAAAGTTTAACAAATATCATCTTTGTTCTGCTTGTGAAATGGGAAAAATGAAAAGATCTTCCCACAAGACCAAAAGTGATAATAATTGTCCAAAACCTCTGCATATGCTTCATGTGGACCTCTGTGGTCCTATCTCTGTGCAGAGTTTGTCAGGTAAAAAGTATATCCTCGTCTTGATTGACGAATACTCTAGATATACTTGGATAGAATTCATCAGAGCCAAATCTGATGTCCCTGATATTTTAATAAGATTGTTAAAAAGATTGCAGGTTCTGTTTGATACCAAAGTTCAGAAGCTGAGAAGTGAAAATGGAACAGAGTTCAGAAATGCAAAAATCAACCCATATCTTTCAGAGGAAGGCATAACTCCGAACATCTCAGCAGCTAGAACACCTCAACAAAATGGTGTTGTGTAGAGGAAAAACAGAACACTGGTTGAAGCTGCAAGAACTATGCTTGCAGGATCAGATCTTCCCACAAACTTTTGGGCAGGGCAGTGGCAACAGCCTGTTTCACTCAAAACAGAGCTACAATTGTCAAAAGATTCAAGAAAACATCTTATGAACTCATTAACAATAGGAAACCTAATGTTAAATATTTCCATGTTTTTGGATGCAGATGTTTTATTCTAAATGATAGAGAGTCTCTCAGAAAGTTTGACAAGAAAGCAGATGAAGGCAAATTCATTGGATATTCACTAGCCTCAAAAGCTTTTAGAGTGTTCAATCAGAGAACAAGAACAATCCAAGAGAGTATCAATGTGTCTTTTGATGCTGACAGAAAACTTGCCACCAATAATGTCAATCCAAATGCTAAAAATATCTCTGAATCATCAAGGACAAGAGAATCTGAACTAAACAAAATATTCGAAGATTTCTTTGATGATGAAAATACAGAGTTTCTTTTCAGAGATATTCACAGAGGAACCACAAACGTCAGGTACAAATCTCTCTGGTCCCTCTGAAGTCACAACTTCTGCTTCCTTGAATGCAGGTTCCAGAAAAGAATCAACTTCAGAGCCTCTGGAATCAAATCCTGCGCCTCTAGAATCAACTTCAGAGCCTCTTCTCAGCACGACAGAGATGTCTCCCGCTGTCATCTCTGAAGCTTAAACTCCACCTCATGTTTATGCTCCACTCACAAGATGGACAAAGGATCATCCCCATGATCAGATCATTGGATCACCTTCAGAGGGTGTCAAAACCAGATCAGCCACAATCAATGAATGTTTTTTTGTAAATTTTTTAAGCATCATTGAGCCAAAGAAGGTAAATGAAGCTCTTGAAGATCCTCATTGGATCACTGCAATGCAGAATGAGCTTCAAGAGTTTGAAAGAAACAAAGTCTGGACCTTAGTTCCCCTTCCTAAAGGAAAATTTGCAAATAGAACTAAATGGGTCTTCAGAAATAAAAAGGATGAGGATGGCATTATAATCAGAAACAAAGCAAGGTTGGTTGCTAAGGGATATTGCCAAGAAGAAGGTATTGATTATGATGAAACCTTTGCACCTGTAGCTAGGCTAGAAGCAATTAGAATCTTCTTAGCCTATGTTGCACACAAAGGGTTCAAAGTATATCAGATGGATATTAAATCTACCTTTCTAAATGGTAAATTAAATGAAGAAGTTTATGTCCAGCAACCACCTGGATTTGAAAATACAGAGTTTCCTAACCATGTTTATTATCTTGATAAAGCTCTATACGGACTTAAAAAAGTTCTAAGAGCATGGTATGCTACTCTGTCCACATTTCTAATAAATAATGGTTTTGAAAAAGGTACAATAGATACAACCTTGTTCATAAAAAGGTACAAAAATGAGATGCTTTTAGTACAGATATATGTTGATGACATTACATTTGGCTCTACAAATCAAAAGTATTGTGATAAGTTTTCAGAGTTAATGAAGAGTAAATTTGAGATGAGTCTTATGGGAGAATTAACATTCTTTCTAGGCTTAGAAGTAAAGCAAACATCAGATGGTACTTTTATAACTCAATCTAAGTATGTCTCTGACATTTTGAAAAAATACAGACTCAATGATTCAACCTCTATGAAAACCCCTATTGCCACATGAGTCAAGCTTGACACTGATCTTTCGGGAAAATCTGTAGATGTCAAAACCAACAAAGGCATGATAGGATCACTTCTATACTTAACTGCAAGCAGGCCTGATATAATTTTCGCAACATGTCTCTGTGCTCGATATCAAGCTAATCCAAAAGAATCTCATTTGTCAGCAGTTAAAAGGATTTTTAGATACCTCAGAGGCACACCTTATTTAGGTCTATGGTATCCAAAACTGTCTAGATTTGATTTAACAGCATACACTGATGCAGATCATGTAGGATGCAAGCTAGACAGAAAAAGTACATCAGGATGCTGTCAATTGTTGGGAAATAAGCTGGTAAGTTAGACATCCAAGAGGCAAAATTGTGTTTCAACTTCCACAGCAGAGGCAGAATATGTTGTTGCTGCTACTTGTTGCTCTCAAGTCATATGGATGCAAACTCAGCTCTGAGACTATGGCTTACATTATGACAGAATTCCAATTCTGTGTGATTCAAAAAGTGCCATAGCCATCTCTGCCAATCCAGTACAGCACTCCAAAACAAAGCACATTGATGTAAGATACCACTTTCTGAAAGATCATGTTGAAAAGAGAACAATAGAGATGTATTTTGTACCAACTGAACTTCAACTTGCTGATATTTTCACAAAAGCTTTAGATGAACGAAGGTTCAATTTCTTAATTAACAAGTTGGGTATGTTGAACATGTCTGCCTAACACAGGAAAACATCAGAGTCTCTGATCCATTCATCAGATCCTCTGACTTGCTTAGCATGTTCAACTAGAACTTCTGAAACTAATTTCAAAGCCTCTTGACTTTTTCACAAATGGTAAAAATCATTCTTTTGTATCTCCAAGCATGTTTCAAGGGGGAGAAGATAAAGACATTATTCTTTGGTCAAGGGGGAGACAAAGAACCTTTCATCTTTAAAGGGGGAGAAAGTGAGCTTATTTGATACTCATATCAGAGCCTCTGATCTTGTCTCTGATACTCATATTAGAGACTCTGATCTTGTCTCTGATTCTCATATTAGAGACTCTGATCTTGTCTCTGATATTTATATCAGAGCCTCTGATCTTTTCTCATTAAACGAATATTCCAGGAAATTCTTTTAATAATAAATATTTTGGATAACCATTCGTTTCTTTTCAAAAACCCAACTGGCGGTTTTCTGACACCAAGCGGCTCTCCCCTACACCCCTCAACGTGTCACCTATTAATTAGGGGATGATGGAACGTCCTTTCTGACATTGGAACACTCAATCGCCGTTTCCATAACCTCTCCCTCTACCTCTTTCTGTCCATAAAAACCCTTTTTCTCTTCTCATTATTCTTTACGCTCTCAGAATCCAAAATCCCAAATCTCCCTTTTAAGCTCTCATCTTTCTTAAAAACCTTCAACAATGGCGGCTCATTCCCAAACCTCAGATAACTCCAGCAAACTTGTTCCAAGCTTGAATATGGCGCAGTTTGACGTTCCAGTGAAAGGTAACAACTACTTTCTGGACGTCACCCCTACCAAATACGATGAGCAGTTTCGCCCAATACTAGACTTTTTGACCAACTGCGAACTCAACGATGTCCTCACCAAACATGCTTCAGATATTCCTCTATGCTTTGTCCAACAATGGTGGTATTCAAGTGAATACGATGATGAAAAGGAAGGACTGGTTGGGTACATTGACCTCGGTGAACAAAGCATGAACATAATAATCACCCCACAAACCCTAACTTGCCGATTCAATCTGCTCACGAAAATTGATCTTCAAATAGAAACCTTTGAGAAACCACCAACTCAAGAAGTCCTTCTTCAGTTCCTCCACCACTTAGGCTACAACAGGGAGATCACACGCCTAAGTCAATTCAGACGTCAGTACCTGCCTCCCAAGTGGAACTTTATGTTTAGTATTCTCAACCGAACAATTATCTGCAAGATTGGAAGCGAGGATCAGACCCATCCAGCGATTCTAGCCACAATGTATGATCTCTTCTTCAACAGAAGCATAAATATGGCTCACATTATCTTCTGTGAGATGCTGACGGCGGTGGACAAGAAGAACAAAGACTTGGCCAAAGGAAAACAACAAATTTCGGTACTGTTTCCCAGATTCATCTCTGTGGTCATTCAACGAGCAATAGAGAAATTCTCCATCACTGAGGAGGGTCCAAGGACACCTCTATTTTTCATGAACTCGTTCAAAGCTACAGAGGTTCCTCCTTATCCAAATGACCGACGTTTCCCACACACCATGATTGAGGTAATTCTTGCTGACTCTACTATGTTATCCCAGTTTAATCTAGTTGATTAACACACAAACACAATAATATCAAGAGATAATAAGATTAACAAAACGTACCAATCCCTTGAATACAGATAATAATTCCTGCTGACTCTACTATGTTATCCCAGTTTAATCTACTATGAAACCCTTGAGGGTTCTTGATACCCTTGAATACAGAGAAAATGTATGGTTACTATTTAGAAAATTATCAGAGTTAACCTAAAACTAAACTAAACATAACTTTAAATACCCAGGCCATATGGGCTTCCTAATTCTTAATGGGCTTATGGGCTTTCTAACAGGCTTTAGGCCCATTTACAAATAACTATTAACATATTACAATTTAAACCCTGAACTGTAACTATCAAGTAAATACAGTTTAGACCCTCTAATTTAACTTTGACACAATTGCATTTTAAACCCTGAACTTTAACTTTAATCTTGAATACAATTATTTGATCCAACAATCTCCCCCTTTGGATTCAAGATTAAAAAAAAATTGCAATTGTCTTCGGGTCTTCACTTTTCTTCAGATATGTCGTTGATCGCTTCAAAACTTGATATCTTTAAAATATTTAAAATCTTTGAAATCTTCAGATCTTCAGATTATATTCTCCTTCTTTGATAATTCTCCATTTTTGTATCTTCTCCCCTTTTTGATGAATGGTGAGAAGCATCATCATCAAAACATACCAAAACAATCTCCCCCTTTTCAAGACAATCTCCATGTAACGAGCCCTGTATGGAAATAAGAGCAGTCTTCCCAGATGGAAAGAGTGATTATTTCAATCTTTTCAGATTAAAATAGAAAGTAGTAACCATTCGAATCTTTTCAAATTCAAACAGTTTAATAGTTGTAACCCTGAATCAACAAATGACTCAGTTAAAATGCCTGTCAATGACACAAAGTCACTGAGTAACACAAAGTTACTATATAAGGAGTTGGTTTGATGTAGACTCCCCAGGTCTTCCATTCAATCATCGAATAACACATGGTTATCTATGAACGTTCTGAAAGAAAACAAATTTTTGTGTGCTCATGCATGTGTATGAAAGAATTAAGCACAGATGTTTGCTTTTCATTTTAGGCTCAAAGTATGTAAACTTGTTGAGACAACAACAAATTGTACAAAGACTCAATGTGCATGAGAAAGGGTTCGAAGGTGGGGCAACTTTCCTTCTATTTCAATATTAGTATCTTCCAAATGAAGAACCAATAGCGTATGTGTTGCGTCCCCAGAAAATGTGAAACATTCTCTTTTTGAGAAAAGAATGAGTAGCTGGTGAGGTTGTATGCAAGAGATGGCATGGGCTAGTTGCCTATTTCAATGATGGTCACCAAAGAATGTGAACCAATCAGATTATGTGGCTGCCCGGCTCAGAAAGAAGTTTGGTGCAGAGTTTAATATTCTTTTACTCTGTTCTCTCACCCTCTTTCTTTAAATGCTCACGTCTAACCAATCTCTCTTTTCCATTTTACCTCTTTTCACACACCAACACTCAAATCTTTTGACCCTTCTCCCCTCAATCACTCAGGGAATACTTCCTGGGTAGGAAACACTGGTTATCGTGAATCCATGGAAGTTCTGTTAAGTTCTCACACTGAATCACATGTATTTTCCTATTAGAACATGTTGTTCAACAGTGTTTTGTACATGTAAGCACAAATACCACTTGTTACATGAAGAATATAATATTCGGAGATGTCAAAACAGAAGATGTTTGACGATGCAATTCTCCCCCTCAAACTAAAAGAGTTTGACAATTAAGCTCATAGGAGTTTTATCATGAAGAACAATATGTTGGAGAATAAAAAACGAATGTTGTTTATATGAACAATATATAAACATATTTTCAATGAAAGCAAATGAAATGACGTTTGATTCAAACAACAGTGAATACAAATAACGTGAGTATTACCATAGAAAGATTTAACTTTTGATACATGGTAATAAGAAAGTCAAAATAGAATGTTCTGAACCGTTTTGTGTATGAATACTTGACCAAGTATATTGACAAGATAAAACGCAAGTATTTATCTTTAAGAACACACGGTCAGATAATCTTTTAAGTATCCAAAAATCTGTTAATATCACAGATATTCTCCGTTAACCTTTTTTTTTTTTAAAGATTAAGAAAAAAACAGAAAAATAAGGCACTGAAGTGCGGGTTCTAATCCGATGTGATTAGAAGACATTGTCACTTGACCGAACCTGCATAAATAAAATAAATAAGAGTAATCATTTATGAAAATGATTCCTCTCTCGTTAACAACAGTTGGAAATTAACACACAAGATCAAAACTTGGAATACTCCCCCTAGAATCATGATGAAGGTTTAAGATATGTTCAACATACCAAGTTTGCTGATTAGAAATTGAAAACGCTTTTCATCCAACGGCTTGGTGAAAAGGTCAGCTAACTGGAAGTCAGTTTGAACAAAGTGCATTTCAATATTACCTTTTTCAACATGATCCTTAATGAAGTGATAGCGTACATCGATATGCTTGGTCTTCGAATGCTGTACCGGATTAACAGTTATAGATATTACGCTCTTGGAATCACAATAAATAGGAACACGCTTGTAGTTGTATCCAAAATACCTTAACTGTGTCGTCATCCAGAGGACTTGAGAACAGCAGCTAGCAGCAGCTACATACTCAGCCTCGGCAGTGGATGTTGAAACACAGTTTTGTTTCTTTGAGGTCCAACTTACAAGTTTGTCACCTATGAATTGACATGACCTAGAGGTGCTCTTGCAATCTAGCTTACATCCTGCATGATCAGCATCTGTAAAGGCAGTTAGTTCAAAACGAGAATCCTTTGGATACCAAAGGCCTAAATCAGGCGAGCCTTTGAGATATCTAAGGATTCGCTTAACAACAGTTAAGTGCGACTCTTTAGGATTAGACTGATATCTCGCACAAAATCATGTGGCAAACATTATATCCGGGCGACTGGCAGTCAGATAAAGTAAAGAACCAATCATGCTACGATACACCTTTTGATCAACAGGTTTCCCGGAGGGATCCGCGTCTAAGAGTGTACCAGTAGCCATTGGTGTTTTCATGACTGAACTATCTGACATATTGAACTTTTTCAAAATATCGTTTATATATTTAGCTTGGTTAATAAATATGCCTTCGGGTAATTGCTTTACTTGAAGACCAAGAAAGAAATTCAATTCACCCATCATCGACATTTCAAACTTTGTTTCCATTATCTTTGAAAAGTTCTTGCAAAATTTCGGATTTTTCGACCCAAATATTATGTCGTCAACATAAATCTGAATAAGAATCAAGTCCTCACCTTGCCTTTTAAGAAATAAGGTTGTATCAACAGTACCTTTCTTGAAACCAGAAGCAAGTAGAAATTTAGTGAGAGTTTCATACCAGGCTCGTGGTGCTTGTTTAAGACCATAAAGCGCTTTGTCTAAAACATAGACATGATCAGGGTGATGAGGATCAACGAAACCTTCAGGTTGAGCCACGTAGACCTCCTCATGCAGAACGCCGTTCAGGAAAGCCGATTTTACATCCATTTGATAGACTGTAAAGTTTTTGTGCGCTGCATATGCGAGAAATATTCTGATGGCTTCGATCCTTGCAACCGGGGTGAATGTTTCGTCATAGTCGATGCCCTCTTGTTGATAATACCCTTTTGCGACCAGTCGAGCTTTGTTTCTCACGACTACTCCAGCTTCGTCTTTCTTATTTCTGAACACCCACTTTGTTCCAATAACGGATTTACCTTTAGGTAGTGGGATCAAGCGCCATACCTTGTTCCTTTCGAATTGTAGAAGCTCGTCCTGCATAGCAGAAATACAGAATGGATCACGTAGAGCTTCAGCCGCTTTCTTTGGCTCTAAAGAACTGAGGAAGCTTGAAAACATGCATAAGTTAGTTGTTGCAGATCTTGTCGTGACACCAGATTGTACGTCACCTATCACATTGGTCAGGGGATGATCCTTAGTCCAACGATGTGTGCTTGGTAGATCTTCAACTGTTTGTTGCGTATTTGACGCATCATTTTCATCTTGCACGGCAGGTTGCTCCATAGATGTACTCGGGATATCTTGTACTGGTGTTTCTGATACTGAGGCTTCTGGGCTAGCAGTTGAAGTGCTCGGGACTTCATTTCCAGAAGAACTATCTGTAGAGACAGATTCAGCATTAGTAGAGTCAGAAACTAACTTTGTAGTTGTACCTGATGAAGATAAAGTTTCAGTGACTTCTTCAGAAGGTCTAGACATGTCTTCAGATATAGTAGGGACCTCTGAGCCTGTACCACTTGTTATTGATGTGGATATGCCTTTTTCAAAATATGCACATATATCATCAAAGGCATCAATAAACAATAAATCTAACTCAGATGAAGTAGAATTAGAGTTAGAAGAAGTGAATCCTTTAGGTGCTGGTTCTATTCTTGATTGAATAGAAGCTTTGTCGTTAAGACCGAGTTCTGAACTGTTATGTCCAGAAGTCCTTGTTGAATTCTCATCAAAGGAGACATTCATGCTCTCAACAACCGTCTTAGTTCGAATAATGTAAATTCGATAAGCTTTGGATGTCAGAGAGTATCCAACGAGATATCCTTCATCCGCTTTCTTATCAAACTTTGATAATCCTTGACGCTCTTTTAGAATGTAACACCTGCAACCAAAAACACGAAGGAACTTGATGTTAGGTGTACGATTGTTGATTAACTCATATGCTGTCTTATTAAAGCGCTTGACCACAATGGTACGGTTCTGTGTAAAACATGCTGTGGCGACTGCCTCAGCCCAAAGGTACATGGGTAGATCCGAGTAAGCAAGCATAGTACGAGCTGCTTCAACCAGAGTGCGGTTCTTCCGTTCAACAATGCCGTTTTGCTATGGAGTGTAGGCGGTGGAGAAATTATGTGAAATACCCACGGAAGTAAGATAACTCTTCAGGGTGTCATTCTTGAACTCTGTGCCATTATCACTATGAATGGTTCTAACTAGCAGTTGAAGGCGTACTTGAATGCGCTTGATGAAAGCGATAATCAACTCTGGCGCATCTGACTTGTTGCGAAGAAACTCGAGCCATGTATACCTTGAGTAGTCATCTATCATTACCAACACATACTTCTTTCCGTTGATAGATGATGTGCGCATTGGGGCACAAAGGTCCATATGAAGAAGTTCCAGTGCAGATGAGGTCGATGATTCAGATTTGGACTTGAATGAGCTACGCTTCATTTTGCCTAACTCACATGCGGAACAGAGTGAGTCTTTTTCGAACCTCATTTCTGGTAGACCTTTGACCAGACCTTGTCTTTGTAGCTTCGCTATAGATCGGAAATTCTGATGAGACAAGCGTCGATGCCACGTCCACGATTGTGCTTTAGAAGCTTTGGCTAGTAGGCATACTGGACATGTGGCAGACAGTGTAGGAAAATCTACATAGTATAGATTTCCATGGCGCTCAGCTTTGAAGACTTCGTAACCATCGGGATCCTCTAGATAGCAATGAGTGGTTGTGAAGCTGACTTGATATTTCATGTCACAGAAGTGACTGGTACTAAACAGGTTTTGATCAAGTCCTTCAACATATAACACTCTTTGAATCATCACAACACCGTTATCGAGCATTCCATATCCTCTGACGTGGCCTTCGGCTTCAGAATTTGCAAATCTAACTGCTCCGGCAGGATCCTCCACATAGTTATGCAAGAGGTGCTTGAATCCTGTCATGTGGCGTGAACATCCGGAATCTATTACCCACAATCGACAGGCCTGCAAAAGAGACAATTAGTTTTGCTTAGGCACCCATATCAGGATGGGTCCTTCGCGGTTAGCATCAAGCAACTCAGGAATATCATCTGGTTTGACTTTCACTCTCCATTCATAACGCGGTTTTGGAACCCATTTCCAAACCATCTTAACATTTAATTCCTGAAAGTGCTTTTTAGAAGTAGGATTGGCAACCTTAACTCGATACACTTTGGGTTGTGTAGAAGAATCAGAATTAGAATTAGACTTAGAGTTCAGCTTAGCTTTGCTTTTATTCTTTTTAGACTTAGGACGGGAGTAGTATTTGAATGAATTATCCCAACAGTGTTTGCAATAAATATTCTTTCGAGCAAAATTCATAAACTTAGATTTATCGGAACAAATCTTACATTCATGTTTATCAAAAGAAGTACTATTCAAAATAACACTGTATGTAGGACAACTACTAGAATTCAAACTATTCTTTTTATTCAAACTAAGATCTTTATTCTTCTTATTCTTCTCAACTCCATTTCCTCTTATATCTGAAACAGAAATAGGAATCTCATTAGTCTCATGCTTAGAAGGTGATTCTTTTCTAGAATTAGTTGAAGTTTCACCCTTCTCAAAGATGCTCGGTGGATATTCAGGACAGTCAGAGTAAACAACTGTAGGTTTTGCAGGAGCATCAAATTCTGGATTGGTTCTTACCTTCCAGCTTGGATCATTGAACATCTGTTTATCACTTGAAGCATTTTTAAACATAGTAACTTTCAAATCATTGATCTCTATGCAAAGCTCTTGATTTACTTTTAAAGACTTTTCAAGTTTATGTTTGAGATCAAAGTTTTCATCTTCAACCTCATCAAGAGACTGTTGCAACAAGTTAATTTGCTTCATCAATTCAGATGTATTATTATTCACAGAATTTGACCCCTTTAAATCAGAAACCGGATCAGAGTCTGAAGCATTCATCATTTCAGAGAATATCTCTTCATTCATGGACTCAATAAACTCCGTTTTATCATTTTTAGAACAAGATTCATTCGTGTTAGCAGTTTCTTCTTCAACCTCTTCAACAAGTAAAGGTTTAGAAGCAATAGGATTTGAGACTGATGGCATAGTAGATGGATCAACATCCGATTCATACTCATCATATTTGCATGCAGTCTTAGGTAGAACTGTGTTGGTGCTAACTGATTCGTTGGAAGGTGTGATAAATAGTGATTCAAACTCAGTAAATTCGATCTTTCGAGTCGCATAGCTTTTGTTTAAATCACCATATTGAAAACCAACTGATTTAAAAATATTTTGAGAATCAGTGTCACCAGACTTGTTCTTTCCCATTTCTTCTTGACCTTTGGTCTCAGATAAAGGTGTAGGAGTACTTGCTTCAACAAAAGTTGCGCGAATGTCAGGAATGGGTCTAATTGCAGAGCCGAATTTATCAAAATTATATAGATGCTCCGGTGCCTTTTTCAAAATTTCGTTAATTGGCACACCCAAACCTGGTTTAAGTTTGTAAAACCATTCGTCTTGGAGTTTATTGGTCCACAGATTTAATGTATGTTCAGTCTGACCTCGTTTCATATTAATGTTCTCCAGTTGCTTTATTTTGGTGTAAGCTTCATTTCTTTCTTTATAACAAACTTCAAATTTGATTTGAAACTCACCCTTTTCAGCATTAAGATTCACCAGATCTGTTTCTAAACCAGATATTTTTTCTTTTACAGACGCTTTTTCGGCTTTTAAATCATCTTTTTCCTTTTCCTTTTCTTCCACAACAACTTTTAAAATAACATTTTCATCACGAAAGCTTAAAACAGATTGATGTGCAGAGCTAAGTTTGCCTTTTAGTAAAGCAAATTCATCTTTCATACCATGTATTTGGGCCATTAAAGATTCAATAAGTTCAGAATTTTCACTAACCTCAGAGTTTGCTTCTTCGGATTGTGTCTCAGAGTCTTCATCGTCACCTTCCAGCTTTGCCATGTAAGAAACTTGGGTGAAGTGTGCTTGCTCCTCGTCATCAGAACTTTGGAACAGCCAGTTCTCTTCTTCAGCCATTAGTACTTTTCCTTCTTCAGCTTTCTTGGCAATTAGTGACTTTCTTGAGTAGTACTCTGAGTTCTTCACTTTCTTCAATTTATCTGGTTCATCCTTTCTCTCTTCTCGCTTCTCCTCTCTCTTTCCTTCTCTTCTATCCTCCTTCCGATCTTCTCGTCCTTCCTCTCTCTTTCCATGCCTCGGCTTGTATCGCATCTCAGACTTCTCTTTCTTGTATCCATCATACTTTGGCTTTGAGTAAAATCTTTTCTTGCCAAAGCTCTTCTTGAATCGTCGTGTAATGAGAGCCAAGTCTTCAGAGAACTTTTGAATAGCAGGATCTGAATCAACTTCCAGTTCTTAATCGCTCGAATCAGAGTCAGAGTCAGTAACTTCAGTAACTAGAGCTTTAGACACCTTTTTCTTCGACCTTGCAGAGGATACAGAACCTTTGCCGGCTATGAGAGCCACAAAATCCTTCAGATGATTAGACTCATTATTCATAGATCTCACCTCATCCTCATGTTGAGCTAGAGTAGAGAAGATATCGGTGACATTTTCTCGAGCCATATTCTTCGACATCTGGAGGTTGATAGCAAAGTTCTTCCATTCTGGATTCAGATTCTTGATGAACTTGTAGTTTATCTCAGAAGCAGATTTGGCGATGTTATTCCTCCGCAAGTCATTGAGAATAATGTTGTACCTATTGTAGGTAACATCCCCCGTCCCGCGTGGTTAAGGACGGAAGATGCCACAATAATGATTTAAACATATTCCACTAATTAAACAGAGCGATTACTATAAATCATCATAATTTGTACAAAACCACAAATGGAGATAACATGTTTTCAAAAATACAGTTTCAAAAACACATGACTATATTACAAGCCATCAAAATATTAACAAAATAAAAACTCTTATGGTTTAACTTCTGTCCTATTATCTCCATGCTCTCATCCCAAAGGCCCTGCTAATTCAAGTACCTGTCGAGGAAAAATAAAATCTCGGCTGAGCTTAATGCTCAGTGAACGGATAATAAAATACAATAATCATGAGATAACAAGTTCAATAGCAACAATTGATAGCAAGCTCCAATCGAAGTTCAAGAAAGGTTTTTGAATCAATTCAAGTCAATAAATATCCGAACGCAAGTCAAGGGTCCGAAGACCATATCGTATCATAATGACACGTTGTTCCCAAAAGATGATCAGTCTAATTGGGCGTAAGTGAGGAAAGGGGTGCGGACACAACACAGCAATCCTCTCCGTGGATTTAGCCACGGCCATATTCTATCTCCGATAACGGTTCCTAGGATCGATCCATACGCCCTAACAATACCTCGTCAAGTATAATTCCATATAGGACGCCATGATCATTATAGCCACCATGGAAGCATCTCAACACCGGTGTCCCCAATGTTGAGTCTATAGACAAGAGTTCCAATAGATACAATTTCACAAATCAAACCACTCATATTCCAAACGAGAATCAAGATGATATATAAAACAAACGAAACAATTCCAAATATATAATATGAGTATGAACGAAATTTTGGAACCAATAGTCTATAATTCAACAATATTTATTCGGATTAGGAAGCCTTATGCAAGAGGCTATCCCCGTGTCAAGTAAAGTAGGATATCCGTACCTTAGTTGTATACGAAGGAATGTTACAACCGGATGCCGAAATGTTGACACGAATCACCCAAATCACCTTTATATATAAATAAATACCAATTATTAATTATATAGTAATCAACCTATTTACTTGAGTATACACATATTATATCATCATTCCTAACTCATTTTATCCATGGAATACTCCTCACCACATATATGGCTGATTGGTATAAGCTTTATCCTTACATAAGACGGAAGTGCTTAATGAATAAGCAACAATGCAATTCAAGTTACTGCACATTTCAGCTTTTGACCTTCAAAAGTTTGGGCTGTTTACACCCACTTAGAAACCAATCCAACCTTTGGCATATAAATGAAAAAGATACTTCTATCTCTTAGGAAACCAATGCCATCAGATTCACCTTATTTGGATCAATAATCAATTCTATATGAATTTTATAAAAACAGTGTGCAGAATCCCGAGTTGACAAATACTAGCTGCTGTATTTTGGGATTTTGACATATTTAATGTCCAAATTAGCTTTCGGATCCTTCTTAACAGTTGTTCTAAACTGAATGATCTTTCCAACCATGTATTATGCACCTCAATCAGATCAATGGTTGATTTTCTACATATTTTTAAAGTGGCAGAAACTTTCTGCTTCATTCCAACAGCACCATAAATAACTTACATAACCATACCAACATTACCACTTGATTTGGTAACCTTTCTAAACATCTATGAACTAGTTTAAAGTACTTTGGTTTCAATCTAATAGCCTTGAACATCATATAATCAAAATCTCATTAGAATCTTAGGTTACCAAACACCTAATTCAAAGGTTTTCAAAGTTCTTACATTTGGGATGACTACACCATCATTAAGATGTTGATTCCTTCAATTCCTTTCAAACTCCAGCCCCTAATCACATAAATACACACACACTTAACATATGTTTTCATCAATCAACAAAGATTTCAAGATATTGAGCTTACCCAATGGTTTACCTTCAAAAATTACCTTCAAATCTTCAATATTTCATCATTTCTTCAAGGTTATGGGATATAATTAGAAAAAGAATGGTTTGGCTAGGGTTCTTGGACTTTGGCGTGAAGAAGAAGAAGACACAAATCTGGAAATGGGTTTTCTTTTCATTATTTGTTGTTATATTTTTTTTATATTTTCAATTTTAGTCCCTCGACTTTGATAAATTCCATATTTATCATTAGTAGTCAATTTCTTCCCATTTTGAGTTTAATTCTAGTTTCACTTATCTAGTTTAACCCCTCATATATATACTCTTATAATTAATCTAAGGTACAAGTCGGTTAAACATGTAGGTGCAACATATTATGCTCACAATTTTGGTTAGTGGAGCCCGGATATTATAATTCTCCCCTCCTAAAAAAAAATTTCGTCCTCGAAATTGAAACAGGGTTATAGAACTTACAAGAATCGAAGAGATATGGGTACTCCTTTCTCATAGATTCCTCCGTTTCCCATGTGGCTTCCCGCTCCGAGTGATTTTTCCATAATACTTTCACGAATGGAATTGTCCTTCGTCTCATTTTTCTCTCTTCTCGTTCAATTATTGCCTCCGGTTTTTCAACATAAGAGAGATCCTTTTCAACTTTATATAACGGAAAATCAATCACGTGAAGTGGGTGATAATGATATCCGCGGAGCGATGAGATATGGAAAACGTTGTGGATGTGGGAAAGTTGAGGAGGTAGTGCTAGGCGATACGCCACTTCTCCGACTCGTTCAAGTATTTCAAAGGGTCCGATATATCTCGGGCTGAGTTTACCTTTGATTCCGAATCTGCGAACACCCCGCATCGGTGAAACTTTTAGGAAAACATGATCACCCGTTTGAAACTCTAAGTGTCTTCGGTGTTTATCCGCATAACTTTTCTGTCGAGATTGAGCCTCTTTCATTTTCTTTCTCACAATCTCGACTTGTTCAGTAGTAATTCGGACAAGTTCGGGTCCTTCGATAGCTCGTTCCCCAACTTCATTCCAACAGGTCGGTGTTCTGCATTTTCGACCATATAAAGCTTCGTACGGAGCCATGCCAATACTAGCCTGCCAGCTATTGTTATATGCGAACTCCACGAGATGTAAATACTCGTCCCAACTACCAGACCACTCAAGAGTACAAGCCCGTAACATATCTTCTAGGGTCTGAATAGTTCGTTCAGTCTGACCATCCGTTTGTGGATGAAAAGCTGAACTCATAGTCAATCTCGTACCCCAAGCCTGATGAAGACTTTTCCAGAATCGAGAAGTGAATCGTGGATCTCGATCTGATGTGATGGAAACTGGTGTGCCATGCAATCTTACAATTTCTCGCTGAAAAATATCTGACAGCTTACTAACCGGATACGTCTCTTGAATAGGTAGGAAATGAGCCGACTTTGTCAAACGGTCAACTACTACCCATATAGCATCATGTCGTCTCTGAGTTTTCGGCAATCTTGTCACAAAATCCATAGAAATATGCTCCCATTTCCAAACAGGAATCTCTAATGGTTGTAACAATCCGCTTGACCGTTGATGTTCAATCTTCACTTTCTGACAAGTAAGACACTTCGCCATATATTCACCTATATCCCGTTTCATACCGTTCCACCAAAAGTATTGTTTCATATCTCTATACATTTTAGTGGATCCGGGATGAATCGAGAAAAGTGAATTATGGGCTTCACTCAAAACTGCATCTTTGAGTTCAGGATTATCGGGTACACAAAGTCGATTACGAAACCAGATAATACCTTTGTCATCAATTTGAAAATCTGACTGTGAATCATCTTTAGCCTTTTGTAAGATAGCCCAAAGTTCTCCATCTTGCTTTTGAGCCTCTTTAATTCGAGAAACAAGGGTTGGTTCAACCGTGAGACTAGCCAAAATTTCGTCTCCACCACGATAGCACAAAGCGATACCCATACGTTCCAGATCTGAAGCAATATGGGGTTGAATGATTAAAGATGATATATTACCAATACTTTTACGGCTAAGGGCGTCTGCGACTACATTTGCTTTGCCTGGATGATACTGAATCCGGACATCGTAGTCCTTAAGAAGTTCGAGCCACCGTCGTTGCCGCATATTCAGTTCTTTTTGCGTAAATATGTACTTCAAGCTTTTGTGATCAGTAAAGATATCACAAGTCTCTCCGTACAAATAGTGACGCCATATTTTGAGTGCAAAAATAACTGTTGCTAACTCAAGATCATGAGTAGGGTAATTTACCTCATAGGGTTTGAGCTGGCGTGAGGCGTAAGCAATCACTTTGCCATGTTGCATCAGAACACAACCCAGACCACTTTGAGAAGCATCACTATAAACCTGAAAACCTTCTGACCCAGATGGCAATGTAAGAACTGGTGTTGTAGTCAATCTCTTTCTCAGCTCTTCAAAACTCTTTTCCTGTTCTTCACCCCAAACAAATTTAACTTCTTTTCGAAGAAGTTTTGTCATAGGGAGGGCGATCCTGGAAAAGTTTTCAACAAACCGTCGATAGTAACCTGCCAAACCCAGGAAACTTCGGACTTCTGAGACATTTGTCGGTTTCGGCCATTTAGTGATGGCATCAACCTTGGCAGGGTCGACTTTAATGCCTTCACCGGAGATAACATGGCCCAAAAATGTCACATGCTCCAACCAGAATTCACATTTAGAAAACTTTGCATACAACTTCTTATTTCGGAGAGTTTCTAAAGCAATACGCAAGTGAGTTTCATGATCTTCTTTCGATTTTGAATATATGAGAATATCGTCAATGAAAACGATGACAAAGTCATCCAAACAGTCTTTGAAAGTCCTGTTCATAAGATCCATAAAGACTGCCGGAGCATTGGTTAACCCGAATGGCATAACAACAAATTCGTAATGACCATATCGAGTACGGAAGGCCGTCTTATGAATATCTTGATCTTTGACTCGAAGCTGATGATACCCAGATCTTAAGTCGATCTTAGAAAAATACTTCGCTCCTTGAAGTTGATCGAATAGATCGTCAATACGGGGTAAAGGGTATTTATTTCGTACTGTGAGTCGGTTCAGCTCACGATAGTCAATACATAACCGCATCGATCCGTCTTTCTTTTTAACGAAAAGGACCGGTGCACCCCATGGAGATACACTGGGTCGAATAAAACCCCGATTTGAGAGATCCTCAAGTTGCTCCTTAAGTTCTTTCATCTCTGATGGAGACATACGATACGGAGCCTTTGAGATAGGAGAGGCTCCCGGAATAAGATCAATTGTAAATTCAACTTCCCTTTCCAGAGGAACTCCTGGAAGTTCATCAGGAAAGACGTCTGGAAATTCATTGACAACATGAATATCTTCAAGTTTAAGGCATACCTCTTCTGGGTCTTGTAGTGCAGCTAGGAACCCTTCACGTCCCTGCCAGATCATTGCCTTAACTTTTATTGCCGAGATAACACGGGTCCCCTTCTTAGGTGAAACACCCTGGAACACATATTCGGGTTCATTGACATCACCGAAGACGATTTGTTTGGCTTTACAGTCGATGGACACTTGGTGTTTCGACAACCAATCCATGCCAAGGATGATATCGAAGTGATCCATTTTCATCGGAAGTAAAGTGACCTCCCGAATTCGATCACCAATGAATAACGGACAATTTGGAAATTCACCAAGTATACATACTGAACTACCCATAGGAGTAGTAATGTGCAAAGGGAAATCGGTGGATCGTTCATATGGTTTAAGATTTTCTTCAAAATTTTCAGAAACAATCGAGTGTGTAGCACCTGTATCGAATAAAACACATACATCTCTACCGTCAATAGAAAGGATACCAGAAACCATACCCACAGTAGATTTATCAGTAGACAGGGAAAACACTCGACCACCGGCAGTAGATTGCTTCTCTTTATCTTTAGCATTATCCTTTGGCCCTTGTTTACAATCACGAGCTAGATGTCCCCGTTGACCACAATTATAACATGCTCCAGTCATTCGAAGACATGGTCCTAGGCGATGTCTAAATCCACAATCTTTGCACCGTAACAGAGAAGTTGTATTCGAAAAACTTTTACTAGAAGTCCCTTGAGATGAAACTTGAGATCGGTAATCCGGTTGTTTCCATTGACCCGTCCGATTAGTTCCTCGTCCGCTATAACTTCCTTGAAATGCATCTCGGTTTCTTTTCTTACCATTATCAGCTCGGGAGAGTATAGAATCCATTCGTTCCCTTTCAATGTTTCTCGCAGCATCAGCAACTTCAGCAACACTTGTAAACTCTTGATTGATAAGCTTGGATCTGAATTTGCTGTTGAGGGACCATTTGAATTTATTTACCTGATTTCTTACTGTACCGGCCATAGTACCTGCAAAACTAGCCAATCGTAGAAATCTGGCCATGTATTCAGATATGGATTCCTCTTCTTTCTGCTTAAGTGTAGAATACTCTTGAACATACGCATCTTTGTCTGCTCCACAAGCAAGTTAAATTTTTAATAGCTCCGTCCCCTCCATAAGATTGCTTCCAAGCTTGCCACCAACGATTAGCATCACCTTCAAGTTTATAGGTAGCCAACTCCACCTGAATTCTATCCGAACAACCCAAAACTCGAAATATCTTTTCAAGGTGTGATATCCAATCTTCGGCCTCAACAGGAGTGACCGCTGAGATAAAAGTATGAGGTTTTTGCTTGTGGAACCTCTCCAACCATTTATGAATATCAACCAGTTCGTTACCAATGACAGTTTCCTGATCTCTGATTTCTGGCCCAGAGTTCCCAGTGTTAGGATTCGGGTTTTCGCCAGTTTGACGTAATGCTTCCACCGTTTGTGCTATAATTCCTGGTAGCATCTCATTAACTGCTTGGTGGACAGTTGCGATCACATTAGGATCTATTTGACTTGTTGGCGGATTTCTTGCTTCATTTTCAGACCCAGTTCTATTTCTCTTGGGTCTACCTCTTATTGCGGGTACTCTTCTCGTCCTTCCTCTCTCTTTCCATGCCTCGGCTTGTATCGCATCTCAGACTTCTCTTTCTTGTATCCATCATACTTTGGCTTTGAGTAAAATCTTTTCTTGCCAAAGCTCTTCTTGAATCGTCGTGTAATGAGAGCCAAGTCTTCAGAGAACTTTTGAATAGCAGGATCTGAATCAACTTCCAGTTCTTAATCGCTCGAATCAGAGTCAGAGTCAGTAACTTCAGTAACTAGAGCTTTAGACACCTTTTTCTTCGACCTTGCAGAGGATACAGAACCTTTGCCGGCTATGAGAGCCACAAAATCCTTCAGATGATTAGACTCATTATTCATAGATCTCACCTCATCCTCATGTTGAGCTAGAGTAGAGAAGATATCGGTGACATTTTCTCGAGCCATATTCTTCGACATCTGGAGGTTGATAGCAAAGTTCTTCCATTCTGGATTCAGATTCTTGATGAACTTGTAGTTTATCTCAGAAGCAGATTTGGCGATGTTGTTCCTCCGCAAGTCATTGAGAATAATGTTGTACCTATTGTAGGTAACATCCCCCGTCCCGCGTGGTTAAGGACGGAAGATGCCACAATAATGATTTAAACATATTCCACTAATTAAACAGAGCGATTACTATAAATCATCATAATTTGTACAAAACCACAAATGGAGATAACATGTTTTCAAAAATACAGTTTCAAAAACACATGACTATATTACAAGCCATCAAAATATTAACAAAATAAAAACTCTTATGGTTTAACTTCTGTCCTATTATCTCCATGCTCTCATCCCAAAGGCCCTGCTAATTCAAGTACCTGTCGAGGAAAAATAAAATCTCGGCTGAGCTTAATGCTCAGTGAACGGATAATAAAATACAATAATCATGAGATAACAAGTTCAATAGCAACAATTGATAGCAAGCTCCAATCGAAGTTCAAGAAAGGTTTTTGAATCAATTCAAGTCAATAAATATCCGAACGCAAGTCAAGGGTCCGAAGACCATATCGTATCATAATGACACGTTGTTCCCAAAAGATGATCAGTCTAATTGGGCGTAAGTGAGGAAAGGGGTGCGGACACAACACAGCAATCCTCTCCGTGGATTTAGCCACGGCCATATTCTATCTCCGATAACGGTTCCTAGGATCGATCCATACGCCCTAACAATACCTCGTCAAGTATAATTCCATATAGGACGCCATGATCATTATAGCTACCATGGAAGCATCTCAACACCGGTGTCCCCAATGTTGAGTCTATAGACAAGAGTTCCAATAGATACAATTTCACAAATCAAACCACTCATATTCCAAACGAGAATCAAGATGATATATAAAACAAACGAAACAATTCCAAATATATAATATGAGTATGAACGAAATTTTGGAACCAATAGTCTATAATTCAACAATATTTATTCGGATTAGGAAGCCTTATGCAAGAGGCTATCCCCGTGTCAAGTAAAGTAGGATATCCGTACCTTAGTTGTATACGAAGGAATGTTACAACCGGATGCCGAAATGTTGACACGAATCACCCAAATCACCTTTATATATAAATAAATACCAATTATTAATTATATAGTAATCAACCTATTTACTTGAGTATACACGTATTATATCATCATTCCTAACTCATTTTATCCATGGAATACTCCTCACCACATATATGGCTGATTGGTATAAGCTTTATCCTTACATAAGACGGAAGTGCTTAATGAATAAGCAACAATGCAATTCAAGTTACTGCACATTTCAGCTTTTGACCTTCAAAAGTTTGGGCTGTTTACACCCACTTAGAAACCAATCCAACCTTTGGCATATAAATGAAAAAGATACTTCTATCTCTTAGGAAACCAATGCCATCAGATTCACCTTATTTGGATCAATAATCAATTCTATATGAATTTTATAAAAACAGTGTGCAGAATCCCGAGTTGACAAATACTAGCTGCTGTATTTTGGGATTTTGACATATTTAATGTCCAAATTAGCTTTCGGATCCTTCTTAACAGTTGTTCTAAACTGAATGATCTTTCCAACCATGTATTATGCACCTCAATCAGATCAATGGTTGATTTTCTACATATTTTTAAAGTGGCAGAAACTTTCTGCTTCATTCCAACAGCACCATAAATAACTTACATAACCATACCAACATTACCACTTGATTTGGTAACCTTTCTAAACATCTATGAACTAGTTTAAAGTACTTTGGTTTCAATCTAATAGCCTTGAACATCATATAATCAAAATCTCATTAGAATCTTAGGTTACCAAACACCTAATTCAAAGGTTTTCAAAGTTCTTACATTTGGGATGACTACACCATCATTAAGATGTTGATTCCTTCAATTCCTTTCAAACTCCAGCCCCTAATCACATAAATACACACACACTTAACATATGTTTTCATCAATCAACAAAGATTTCAAGATATTGAGCTTACCCAATGGTTTACCTTCAAAAATTACCTTCAAATCTTCAATATTTCATCATTTCTTCAAGGTTATGGGATATAATTAGAAAAAGAATGGTTTGGCTAGGGTTCTTGGACTTTGGCGTGAAGAAGAAGAAGACACAAATCTGGAAATGGGTTTTCTTTTCATTATTTGTTGTTATATTTTTTTTATATTTTCAATTTTAGTCCCTCGACTTTGATAAATTCCATATTTATCATTAGTAGTCAATTTCTTCACATTTTGAGTTTAATTCTAGTTTCACTTATCTAGTTTAACCCCTCATATATATACTCTTATAATTAATCTAAGGTACAAGTCGGTTAAACATGTAGGTGCAACATATTATGCTCACAATTTTGGTTAGTGGAGCCCGGATATTATATGTCTAATATCAGCTCTCCTTCTTTTGCATGAAATCCCTCGTAAGCATTTATGCACAGATAGAGGCTTCACTTCCTTCAAACTGCCTTGCTAGTTCATCCCAGATTCCTTTAGCAGTGCTCTGACTGTCGACACGATTGTAGATGTCGTTTGGAATTGCCATTGTCAGATAGATTAGAGCCTCTTCTTCTAACTTGAGCTGTTCTTTCTGCTTTTCAGTGAAGAACTGAACAGGTTTAGGAATCTCTCTGTCAGGGATTTCAGGATAGGAATCTGTAGCAGGTTGACCCTTTACTTTGATCATTGGAGTTTTAGGACCTTCAATGATTACTGTCATGAATTCTCTGTTCTTGTGATTCATAAACTGAATCATTCTGGTCTTCCATTGCTGATACTCATTAGCCATAAGGACAGGCGGTTTGGACTGAGAGCCCATCGAGAGAAGCTGGTTCGACATCTTAGTTGTACCACTTGTTAGTAATTAAACTTATTTGTACCAAGACAACCAACTAGATGAGATCGTTAGAATCAAAATGAAAACCACACTCAAAAATTTTCAGAAAAATAAATTCCCGAAAATAAATAAATGCAGTCCTTTCAATCAGTGTAAAGCTTCAAATAATACTGAACAAAAAAAAACAGTTGATCTCGAACAGAACTTTGTCCCCCTTCGCAGACTTAGCATGGGGAAAATCGACCGGAGATGTGCTTCGACCGGTATTGAGTTGACCGGAGACTTGTAAAGACCGGTAGAGAGTTCGACCGGGAACTTGTAAAGACCGGGGAAGTGCAAAGACCGGTAAGATGTAAGATCGGAACTATGCTTGACCGGTAAAATTGATTCGACCGGTAACAATTAGACCGATATGGGTGTTAGACCGGGACCTTGTGAGTATCGGTGCTTTGCTTAGACCGATAGAACTCGATCGATAGTAATAAGGTGAGTTCGACCGATAGAGTGTAAGACCGGGACCTTGATGAATATCGGTGCTTTGCTTAGACCGATAGATTAGACCGGTAGAATGTAAGACCGACAAAGAGTTTGACCTGAATGGTCTTAAGACCGATAAATCTATGTCCGACCGGTATTAATTAGACCGGTATGATGCTATGACCGGAAGGCTAAGGACCGATAGAGGTTAAGACCGATAAAGTGCTTAGACCGGGACGTTCTTAGTCTACCCAGAACGATGAACAACCCAGAAAAATCAACCCAGAAATCCCAGAAATCACTCAAATTGAAAGCAAATAATCAGACTTTTGTACCCACAATCATGTGCCGATCACAATGCAATCAAAAACAGAGATTAAATTCAACTTTCATGCTTCAATTTTATGAACACAGTGACCAAAAGATATACGAACCCAGATTTGAGAAATCATAAAAATCCAACCAATTGATGAATTTAAATGCAATTAAACACTTAGATGATATTCAATTAGCATAAAATATACCTAATCAAATCAATTTTGTGCATAAAAACTCATTAAATCAAGCAATTGATTTTCACAAAATATCGAAGTCGATGAACACTGAGAATTCGATGAACAGTATAATCCAACAAACAGTAAAAATCGATAAACTTGATTCTTATGGCTCTGATACCAATTGTTATCCCAGTTTAATCTAGTTGATTAACACACAAACACAATAATATCAAGAGATAATAATATTAACAAAACTTACCAATCCCTTGAATAAACAATGAAACCCTTGAGTGTTCTTGATACCCTTGAATACAGAGAAAACGTATGGTTACTATTTAGAAAATTATCAGAGTTAACCTAAAACTAAACTAAACATAACTTTAAATACCCAGGCCATATGGGCTTCCTAATGCTTAATGGGCTTATGGGCTTTCTAACAGGCTTTAGGCCCATTTACAAATAACTATTAACATATTACAATTTAAACCCTGAACTGTAACTATCAAGTAAATACAGTTTAGACCCTCTAATTTAACTTTGACACAATTGCATTTTAAACCCTGAACTTTAACTTTAATCTTGAATACAATTATTTGATCCAACATACTACCCACCTCCTACTTAGTTGTGTTGCCCAATCATCAGAACCGATGATGGGATCCCCAACACACTTAGGTTCTGAGCCTGAGCCTGAATCAGAGAGTGATATCTCTGATACTACACAAAACGTTAATAGAGCGCAACCAGAGGGTGGCTCTGAGAGAGTGAGGGAGAGAAAATAAGAGACCCCTCCCTCTGACGAAGAGCTTAGCTCTGTCAGAGCAGATGATGGTAAGGAAGAGAGAATTTCAGAGAGTGAGTTTCTGAACTTAGGATCCGAGAGCGGCGAGGTAGGAAAAGATGCCTTTGATGGCACATCTGAGCGATTTCCAAGACAAGATCCCAGTGCAACCAAATTTACTGTCCAAGGTGGTCCAGCATCAATGGACATTGAAACAGAGGTGCACACCTCGAACCCAACCCACGCAAGCCGCTCAGAGGCATATTCTTCAACCTCTGATGCAAACACATCTGGGGATACCTCTGATACGGCTAAATCCTCTCAAAAGAACTTAGACCAAGATTTACGTACTCATTCACCTAAGGGTACATCACCACTACACACACATGATGCCTTTGTGGCTCATGACATTTTGGACCGTCCCTTAGATCAGGAGAGACCAAAGATCTCTCGTAAGGATTGCCTGTTAGAAAAAGAATGGCACGACCTTCTTGCATATGGACTCCTTAGCCTGGACAGCAAGGTTTCCACATACATTCGGTTCTCATCATTATCAGACTCTGACTCTAATGATCAGAGACCAATCGAAACCATTATAGGGAAATCCTTGCAAAAGGGTCCCCGAGGATTAATGGGAAGTCCTTCCGGAGAAAATTTAAAGCCAACTCCGAAAGAAGTCCCCTCTGAACTCGAGGGCAACTTAGAATCATGTGTTGATCGTAAGGTCACCCCCTCTGACTACATCACCAAAGATGAGTTCAAAATCTTTGGTGATGAAGTTAGAGAATCTCTGAAGGAGATTAAACTTCAAATGGAGAAGACCTCAGAGGCCTCTTCCTCTAACTCTGAAGTTGCAAAGCTCACTTCAGAGGTCTCTGAGTTGCGCACGACCATTATCTCTCAGAATGCTAAACTGGATGCTCTAGAAACCCTGGTCATCAAAAATGACTCGGTTCTATCTAGAGAAATTCAGAACTCAACAACAAAGATTCTCAAAGCAATTCCAACTCCCTCTGCCCCAACTCCAACACAAGCAGACTTCTCTTAATTCAAAAAGGAAGTCTTGCAGTCTTTAGCAGAGGTGATTGCAAAGATCCCTACCTCCTCTGTTGCTGCTCCTGCTACCTCCGAATTCATTACAATGGCTGACCTCAACAACTTCTCCAAAAAGATCACCAGCAACATAATGAACATCTCAAGCAAGTTCGTCTTCAAGGCCAAACAGCAAAACAAAAGGATTGAAGACCTTCTGAAGGATGTGAAATCTTCAGAGGGAGCATTGAAGAGGAAGGAACCAGAGGTCGCATGTGTTAGACCACAGTCTCATTGGATTCAAGATCATCCAGTCTGAAGATCGCAATCTGAAGCTAAAGCCGAAACGTCGACTCTCAATATTAAAGTCTATGTCGTTTGTAATAAATGTCAATGTAATTGTTTGTTATTGTAATAGTTAAATTAATATCTAGTTTGTTAGATATTAGTTAACTTAGTTAGTTTGTAGTTTAGTTAGTTATATTAACTTAGTTAGAAATAATATCTATTTGTTACATATTATGTAGGTTTATTAGTTTAATATGTTGCAAGTTGTTAGGAAGTGTGTAAGACACACTAGATTAGATATTGTGATATCTCTAGTATCTCTCTAACAACAATCAGATCAGATATTATCAGAAAACATACAAACACACACTAATAGGTGTAAAAGAGAGAAAACACAGAGAACACAAATAGCTTGAATCGATCAACCTTGTAACCTTTTGTTATAATCAATACAGGTTGGTAATCTTTATGTATTGATAATCTAAGAACTTGATATAGTATTGTGGACCGTCAATTGGTATCAGAGCCTGATTAAGATCAAAATCAAGTTTTTCAGAAACGACTCTGTGTTCTTCAAGAAAAATCATTTTTGAGATTTAAGGTGTTATAGGTGTTAAAATTGATCAAGTTGTGATCGATTAGCATGCTAGATCGAGTTCTTGTTGTTCGATTTCACTTTTAAGCTTTAATCGAGTTCCATTTTTTGATTTTAGTGAGAAAATAGTCGAGAACATAAAGGTACTGTACGATCAAATTTTTCTTCAAAAAGTGTGTTTTATTGAGATCGAGTGCTCACATTCAGTTCTAGAAGTGTTTCTAGACATAAAGGTAGAGTTTGGTATTGCTAATCGTTTCAGGAACAAGTTTTTAGACAATTTTCGAAGTACAGGACGAACTTGCGCAAACCAGAAGACGAACATACGCAAAGTCCAACTTTGCGCATCCAACATCATACGCAAAGGTCACTTTGCACTCCCCAAGTGAAACGCAAAGCTCAACTTTGCGCATCTCAAGCCATACGCAAAGCATACTTCTCGGATCCAAGAGCATACGCAAACCTCGACCTCACTTCTCGCAACAAGTAAGAAACACAAACCTCAGTTCACGTGTTCACTCTCTTCTCGAAAAGATCATGTCAAGTTTGCGCAACCCTCTCGAAACGCAAACCTTACTTTGCGCATCCCTCTAGAAACGCAAACCTTACTTTGCGCATCCCTCTCGAAACGCAAAACTTACTTTGTGCATCCCACGTGAAACGCAAACCTCACTTTGCGCACTGTGCTTGACACGCAAACCTTGAAACGCAAACCTCTTTGCTCAAATCCAGACTTAGATTTTTTTTCTTCAAAATGACATCCAGAGAAGCCCTTGCAATAGGAACTGACACCAAGCCACCAGTTCTCTTTAAAGGAGAATACGAACAGTGGAAAGATAGGTTTCTGAACTTTATTGACAGACATGAGCTGGGTGAATTCATCAGTAAATCTATAGAAGAAGGGGTTATGAAACCAGTCATGACGACTCACTTGGTTGGAAATGTGCCGACTGAAGTTGAACTTAAGTTTCATGAGCTAGGAGATGATAACCTCAGAAGAGCTAAAGGCGACAGATTAGCTAAGTCATACATTTTACAAGGAATTCCAAACGAAATATATGTAAAGATTGACAGCTACAAAGCCTCCGGCAAGGAAATGTGGGATCAGCTTGAAAAGATGATGTTGGGTTCGAAGGTTGGGAATCAGCTGAAAATATCCAACTGTCTAAATAATTATGAAGAATTTAGAGGCAGGGTGGGAGAAACATTAGAAGAAACCTATGACAGGTTTATGACTTTGCTAAACGAACTTAGCAAGAACAAAGTCCACAAATCTCAAATTGAGTTAAACGTCAAATTCCTAAGTATTCTTCAACCGGAATGGAAAAGATTTGCTAGGCAGATGAAGCAGATCAAAGATATGAATGAGATTCCACTTCATGAGGTGTATGAAACCCTCAGACAAAATGAAGAGGAGGTGGATGAAATTCTAGAAGAAAAGAGATAGAAAGGAAAGATAGTTGACGACACAGTCGTTCTTGTAGTAAGGAAGAAGAAGAACAAGACGATTTTGTATGAATCAGAAGAACATGAAGGTTATGCAAACTCTGACATGGAGGAAAATGAACAACTGAAACAAGCAATGATTCTGCTGTCAAATGCTTTTCAGAAAAAGTTCTACATGAAGCCAAGTTCAAACAGTTAGAGATATTCTTCTGGTCCAAACAACTACATCCACGAGGAAAGGGTTGAAGGAAGCAGATATGAAGGAAAGAGATATGAAGGGAAAAGAACAGAGGAAAGAAAGCCTGAAGAAAGAAGATATCAGTCTGAAGGGAAGAGATTAGAGGAGAGGAAACGAGAAGAAAGAAAGTTCAAAGCTGAAGGATCCAGTCGACAGAACCACCAACGTGCTACAACTGTGGCAAAACAGGTCACTATGCCAGAGACTGCTGAAGGCCAAAAGTCAGAAACTCCGATTATTACAAGAACAAGATGCTTCTTGCAAAGCAACAGGAGGCTGGTAAGGCACTGATGGCTGGAGATGAATATTGGCTTGATTATTCAGATGATGAAGAAGAGGATGAAGAGAAAGATGAAGCCGTCAACATGTGTTTGATGGGACAGATAGAATCAGATGTTGAAGTTGATTCAGATAATGAAGACGAGGAGGTATGTAATTTATCAGATTCAGATTTCATGAATAAAATGCATGCCATGAGTTTAAAACAAAAAGAGTTAGAATCTAATCTTGAGCGAGAAAATGGTGTTAATACTGACAAAAACCAACTGATATAGAAACTTAGCAATGAAATTGTTGAGAAGAAAGTATTGGTTGAGGTTTTACATAAAGATAATGACACCAACGCTAAGGAAAAGACAATAATTCTAAAAGAGAATTCTGAACTCAAGTCTTAACTGCTAAAAAGTGGGATTGATTTATATGAGCTTAAAGAATTGAATTCTTCATGTATCAAAGAAAACTTTTCTTTACTTGGAAAATTAAAAAGTTTGGAAGAGAAGTTATATAAAATGGGTCAAACTGAACAAACTATTCATCTGAACAAACCCAAAGATGAAATAGAGAGATGGGGAATCGGTTATAAGAATCCTCACTATCTACAAAAAGGGATGTCTGAAGTGCCAGGACTTTATGATCATCTTCCTATGCAATTAGCTCGCAGAATCCCTGAGTTTAAAACTTTCTGGACTAAACTATCTGAAAAGGATGAAGCCAACGAAACTGAAAAACGTTTGAAATCATCTAAAGTTCATATTCCATTTTATTATGCGAAATTGAATAATAGTTATGATGAAAATCCAATATATCAAAAGAAGAAAACTCTTTCAAGTGATTTCTTTCAAAGTTATACTGAAAAGGAAATGGAGGCGAAGCCTATCCTAGGTAAACTATATGTCCCTCCTCTCGTTTTAGAAAGTAAAATTTCTGAACTCGAGAATTCTTTATCAGATGAAAGACTTTTGATAAATATTGAGCAAAAAGTTTTTTCAACTGTGTTTTCAAATTCTGTTATTTCTAAGGCTTCAAACTCTGAGGACATGTCTGGTTTAGCTAATAAAGAGCTTGATTTTCTGAACTCTAACGGTGGTTTAGATGATTGTTCTGAACAATTTGATTTTAATGCAAAACTTCCTAACCATTCATCTTTTGTTAAGAAATCTTTGAACAAAACCAGTATGCCTGTTAATAGTGCAAAATCAACGAAAGTTGATAACTCAGTCTCTGTGAAAGCTAAACAAGCTAAAGGTAAGAAAATATCTCAGCATTCACAGAAACCGAACACTACTGGTAATTCTAAGAAGAAGCAATCGCTTGTTGCTCAAAGGTCTAACTCACCAGTTTCACATGTTTCAGATCTGAGCATGCAAAGGCCAAAAGTAAATTCTCAATGGCAACCCAAACGGAAGTTTGACAAGACCGTTTTATCGTTTAGTAGTGTTAATTGTAATAAGACTTCGCTTAGTAAAGATGTCCTAACTGCTGATATTGCTATTTTAAACTCAAAACTTGTTGTTTCTCGTAAACAATATACAATGAAGCAATTATTTCAGTTATCTTTATCTACTAGAAAGTCTTCTATTTATGATAAACATGTTTCTATCTCTTGTCAAGATTCTGGAGATTGGTTTGGCAATTACCATGTGCATTCATCTCATACTAATTCTTCCAATGCATTTCAAAAGAAAAGAGGATCCAATTTGAAATGGGTACCAAAATCTTGTGCTAACACAGCAGGACCCAAATTCCAGTGGGTACCTAAGGCTAAATCTGTGTTGCAGGCACACAAAGCTTGAAGAGAAATCGACTTCTGATTATGTACAAATCAGGACTCGTTCTTCAATGTCAAAATAGGTTTTTGGATAATGCAGTTCAAACCCTGAACATCAAAGTCAAAATAGGCTTTTGAACAAATCAGTTCAAGACCCGCACTTCGATAATCAAAGTGAAAATTTCAAAGTTGTTGTATAAATATCTAAATTTGTAATTTCTCTTATGCAGACTAGTCATACATGGTTCTTGGACAGCGGATGTTCCAAGCATATGACAGGGCAAAAAGAGATACTGTCCAATTTTAAAGACAAATATTGCGGAACAGTCAGATTCGGCAACGACCAGTTTTCTCCAATCATGGGATACGGTGATGTACAACATGACAATGTCACGATCAAGAAGGTGAGCTATGTAGAAGGCTTATGACACAACTTGTTCAGTATAGGCCAGTTCTGTGACAAAGACTTAGAGGTCAAATTCAAAGCCAAGAGATGTTTAGTTCGCAATGAAGAAGGCGAAGAACTCTTGGTCGGTACTCGAGAATCAGACCTCTACACAATCAATTTATCAAATGTCCAGACTGACAAGCAAGTTTGTCTACTAACGAAAGCCTCGATGCAACAAAGTTGGTTATGGCATCGAAGGCTCTCTCACCTCAACTTCAGGTACATCAACAATCTGGTCAGTGGAAAGCTCGTCAAAGGACTTCCAGAGCTCAAATATGAAAGAGAACATCTTTGTGCAGCTTGTGAAAAGGGCAAGATGAAGAGGGCACCTCATAAACCAATGTCTGAACCAAGTACAAGCGCTCCGTTAGAGTTATTGCATATGGACTTATGCGGTCTGATGCGAACTCAGAGTCTAGGCGGAAAGAAGTACATACTCGTTATCGTGGACGATTACTCACGATACACATGGGTCAAGTTTCTACGTTCAAAGGATGAGACACCTGATATTCTCATCACATTCCTAAAGACGACCCAGGTGAATTTGTAGAAACCGGTCAAGTTTCTACGAACAGACAACGGCACAGAGTTCAAGAACAATAAAGTTGAAGAATATCTCGAATCTGTCGGGATTTCACATCAATACTCTGCTGCTCGTACGCCTCAACAAAATGGAGTGGTCGAAAGAAGAAATCGTACGCTAGTCGAGGTTGCTCGTACTATGCTAAGTCAATCAGACTTACCTCTATTTTTGTGGGATGAAGCTATATCTACCGCATGCTACACACAGAATCGCTCCATGGTACATCGAAGATTCAAGAAGACTCCTTATGCGTTAATCAACAACCGAACACCGATAATCAAATACTTCCACAGTTGAAGAAGTGACAAATGATAAAGAGACAGAAGTAGCTGAAATAGTAGGAGATACTATTCAGATCAATCTACAGCCAGATCAAGATGTACCTGCTGAGCCTTCTGAACCTGCCCCTTCAACTGAAATCATAATTCCTCCTGAACAAACAGAAGAAGGTACAAGTGGATTTGTAGGTGATACAACCGACATACAATCATCTAATCCACTGCCTCATGAACATAAATGGACCAAAGAGCACCCGCTAAACCAGATTATTGGCGATCCATCAAAACCGGTGCAAACTAGGTCAGCATCTATGAATATGTGCATGCATGACTCCTTTCTGAGCAAGTTCGAGCCAACACGTGTATCAGAGGCACTTGCTGATCCAGAATGGGTAATCTCAATGCAAGAAGAGCTGAATCAGTTCGATGCACTTCAAGTCTAGAGACTCGTACCAAAGCCTAAAGGTAAAACAATTATAGGTACGAAATGGGATTTCCAGATAAAGAAAGACGAAGATGGTACCGTTATCCGAAACAAGGCAAGACTAGTAGCCAAAGGATACAGACAAGTGGAAGGAATCAACTATGATGAGACATATGCTCCTGTGGCACGATTAGAGGCAATCAGAATGTTTCTAGCCTACGCAGCCCACAAGAACTTCACGGTCTTTCAAATGGACGTGAAGACAGCATTCCTGAATGGAATTCTGAAGGAGGAAGTCTACGTCTCTCAGCCAGAAGGTTTTGTCAATCAAGAGAAGCCGAATCACGTTTACATTCTCGACAAAGCACTCTACGGTCTGAAACAAGCACCTCGAGCCTGGTATGATGTCCTTTCCACTTTTCTAGTTAAGTCTGGGTTTTCAAAAGGAACGATGGATACCACTTTGTTTATCAAAAAGTAAAAAAGCGATATCATTTTAATTCAAATCTATGTAGATGATATTATCTTTGGCCCTACAAATACTAAGTACTGTAAGAATTTTGCAAACCTTATGGTGTCTAGATTTCAGATGAATTTGATGGGAGAGATGAATTTCTTTCTCGGTTTACAAGTAAAACAATTTTCATTGGGTATTTTTATCAATCAATCAAAATACATTATGGATATTCTTCGAAAGTTCCAAATGGAAAATTCAAAACCGATTGGTACCCCAATGGCACCAGGTACTAAGATTGGCACCGATCCTTCGGGAAAGGCTGTTGATGTTAGGACTTATCGAGGGATGATAGGTTCTTTAATGTATCTTACTTCCAGTAGGCCAGATATAATGTTCTCAACATGCTTATGTGCAAGATATCAGGCCAATCCTAAAGAAATCCATATGTCTGTTGTGAAGCGCATATTTAGGTATCTAAAGGGTATTGTAGATCTTGGTCTGTGGTATCCTAAAGATACTAGTTGTGAACTAAAAACCTACACAGATGAAGATCATGCAGGTTGTATGTTAGACAGGAAGAGCACGTCGGGACACGTACAGTTCCTCGGTGACAAACTAGTAAGTTGGGCATCGAAGAAGCAACTTTGTGTTTTAACCTCCACGGCTGAAGCAGAATATGTAGCTGTTGCTAGCTGCTATTCTCAGATCTTATGGATGAGAACTCAATCGCGCGACTACGGTTTCCACTTCAACAAGATCCCGATATACTGTGACTCCAAGAGCGCCATCGCAGTATCAGCGAATCCTGTTCAACACACCAAGACCAAGCACATAGATGTCAGGTATCATTTTATTAAAGATCATGTTGAAAAAGGAACAATTGAATTTTTCTTTGTAAAAACTGATTATCAACTTGCCGATTTGTTCACCAAACCCTTAGACGAAAAGAGGTTCAACTTTCTTGTCTCTAAGCTTGGTATGCTAAATCTTAAAATCTAATTAGTAGTTACCTATATAAGTTTTCTAATTGTATACTTCTTCATCATTTCTTCATTTCCGCAAGATATCTGCACTTCTATATACTGTTCATGATCCAAGGGGGAGTATGAGAAGAAATTGACATGTGGTCAATCTTATTTTAAGGCGGTGCTCATAAGATTTCTGCATTTACCTTTTATGTCAAATTTTTGTAATGCAAGATTTTAGGGGGAGCCTTCAAGACAAAGGAGTTTGGATATGATTTCTGATTATTTCTGATCAGAACTCGTACTTTAAAAAGTTTTACTGCTTTTTGTCTTTTCAATTTAAGTGAATAAATTTTACTTTGACTTTGACTTAAGACTTTTGCAGAATTTTTGAGAGAAGCTTACAAGTTCATATGTTTTTGACTTAAAGCTTAGCTTCATGAGTTGAAAGATCGTACGTAAAGGTATAATTCTAAATCTTCATCTCATATATGGTTGAAAGAAGGAAAACTTTCAATCATTGGAAAACATTGTTTTTAATGTTCAAACCACTTCCCGATTTTTCAACAGATTTTATATTTTGGGAGTGTATTTTAAATGTTTTTCATGATCTAAATTGTGTTTTAATTGAAATAGTTAAACCAATCTGAGCATCACGTGCATCATAGGAAAACAAGAATCATTGTGCTAGGAATTAACACAACTTCTATGGAATCACATTAACTAGTGATTTCTACCCATGAAGTTAAATCCTTAGTGTTTGAGTGTGCAAAGCGAAAAGAAATGAGTGTGATTAGAGAAAGCAAAACGTTTAAAAGAAAGAGCGTGTGAGAACAGAGTTAAAAGAATATCACAACTCTGAACCAACTTTTTCGGAGCCGGGTAGCCACATTACTAGTGTTTCACAATTCTTTGGTGATCATTATTGAAACTGTTAGACTATAATTGTATTCAAGATTAAATGAGGGTCTTTGTTGTAATTGTGTTTGTGTGTGAGGTGTAATTGTTTCTAGAAGGTTTGACCTTGCTTGGTCATGTTGACCTATATATAAGCAAGTCTTTGTGTTAGATGTAAGTGTGACATAGAGAGTGCAAGTAAGTAAGTGTGTGAAAGTGAAGGTGAAAAGGTAGTGGTGATTGAGAGAGTAGAACACATAGTTGCACACATTGGTGTCACACACAAACACATTCTATCTTGATTTAATACTTGTGATTAATAAACAATAATGTTTGTATAGATTTGTATGTGTTTTATGCTAGTAATTCTTGGGCCACAATTGGTATCAAAGCCAAATCGGTTTGAAAATCAAGAAAATTTTAAAAATCAACACTGTTCATAAGCACTGTTCATGGTTACTCTTCACCGATCAATTTTGAGTTTTAATGCAAATTTCGAGTTAAATTTGATCATATTATGTTCACGAAGTGAATTAGATCGAGTCTGTATCGTTCATTTCAGTAATTGCACTGTAATTGATCATAAATTTGATGATTTTGTGTGTTTTTGAGTTTTCGAGTTCTTGCACTGTATTCACATCAATTATATAGATTTTGTGTTGTAAATCGAAAATAGTTGTTGGAAATGAGTCCTCGGTGATCAAGTGAGCAAATTCTCAAAATTTGGTGCTGAAATTCGAAGTTTTATGTTGAAGTCGATGAATCAGATGAAGAACACGCAAGAAGACTGAAGAACGCGATAGATCTATAAAACGCGCAAGTTCTTTGTTAGAACGCGCAAGCTGAAGAAAGTTAATTTTGAGCTAAAACGCGAAAGGCGTTGTTAGCGAGTTCTAGAAACTCGCTGATCGTTGTTAGCGAGTTTGGAAAAGAAAGTTCGTTATAACGCGCAAGCATGGTTAGCGAGTTTGCTCAAACGCGTATGTAGTGCCTAGCGAGTTTCGGGAACACGCACGTCTCAATCATCGTGTTTGAACGTGAATAGTAACTTGCGAGTTTAGGCGTTAGCGAGTTTGAGTTGAAACAGTAGTTTGCGAGTTCATTTGACGTGCGAGTTTAAGCTGGAATAGTTATTTGCGAGTTTAGGCACTTGCGAGTTTCGTCGATTTGCGAGTTTGTCTGCGAGTTTGCTTGAGAGTTTATCAAACGCGCAAGTCTCAATCTGCGTGTTTCTCAGTCTGCGAGTTTTGAATAGTGTCTTGCGAGTTTTATCACTTAGTCAAATTTTTCAAAATTGTATCATGCCCTTTAAATGTCAAAAAAAAATTTCTCTAGGGGCGCTGCCCCCATACCCCCGCAAGGGCGTTGCCCCTTGACCCCTGTGCTAAGTCTGCGGAGGGGGACAAAAGTTCTTTCTGTGATCAAAATCTCTGAATTTTTTTTAAGATTTCTGTAATTTTCTTGATTTAATTGGAATTAAAGATCTTTACTAGCTAATATTTTTCATCATTTGAAGGTACATACATCTTTCAATCATGGCAAATGAATTTCTCTCTATGGGATCTCATATAAAACCTCCGGTCTTATCTGTTGGAGATTATTCACAATGGAAGAAAAGAATGATTCAGTTCTTAAATCTAAAGAACAGGGATTATATGACATCTATCATAGATGGTCCGGGAAATCCACAATCATTTGTACCTGGACAAGCAGCTACAGCTACATCTCCAGCAATAGCAGATCGATACGTGCCAAAACCATATCAATTCTTTAATGATGTGGAAAAGGCAAGACATAAGATAGATGAATAGGCACTTATCTATCTTACTATGGCAATTCCTAATGATATCTACAATCGCGTAGATAGTAGGGAATCTGCAAAAGATTTATGGGATGAATTGGAGAGACAGTTTCAAGGATCAAAGAAGTCAATTTAGACAAAGCTGAATCAGAGTATAAATGCATATGAAGGTTTCCATGCGAAAGAAGGAGAGACTTTGTTGGAAACATACAATCGTTTCAATGTGATACTAAATGATCTAAGGAGAAATGGGATGAACAAGTCAGAATCAGAGATCAATTATAAGTTCATCAAGAACTTGAACCCAGAATGGAAAAGCTATGCTATCAACATTCAGATGACCAAGGACATGGCACAAGAAGACGTCAATGATATCTTCACAACTTTATCTCAGCATGAGGATGAAGTAAAGCAGCTTGGTGCTGAAAAGAAGATGGTCAAAGATTCTTTAGCCTTAATGTCTGAACGTAAGAAAGGGTCAACTTCCAAGTCCAATTCTTCTTACAAGTCAAAGTCAAGGAAATCCAGAGCTCTCCTAACTGAAGTCACTGATTCAAGCACTGATCACTCTTCTACTGAAAGAGAAGAATATTCAGATGAGGATATGCAACGATTCGCTGAAAATCTGGCTCTTCTCACAAAGCAGTTTAAAAGTTTTGGAAAGAACAAGTACAAGCCAAAATATGAGAGTTATAAGAAAGACAAGTACAAACCAAGATCTGAAAAGAAGTATGAGAAAAGAGAAGAGAAAAGAGATGAAAAGCGAGAAGAGAAGAGAGAAGGAAAGAAAGAAGAGACTGAGCCGAAATATGGAAGATGCTATAACTGTGGAAAACCAGGTCATTTTTCCAAGGATTGCAAGTTCAAGCGTACAAAGAATTCTGAATATTATGCTCGGAAAACACTGTTAGCAAAGAAGGTGGAAGAAGGTCAGAACTTAATGGCGGAAGAAGAGAATTGGTTGTACAAGAGTTCTGATGATGAATCTGCACACTTTACTCAGGTGTGTATGATGGCCAAGGTAGATGAGGACATTGGATCATCTTCTGATCATTCTGACTGTGATTCCGAGGTACGTATTCAATCCTTAAAGGCTCAAGTTAAGTTCATGAAAGAAGAGTTTAAAACTTTAAAAGGCAAACTTAGTCATGAAAGACAAACAATGTTGAATTTTCGTGATGAAAATTCAATGTTGAAAGATGTGGTTAAGGAAAAGGAATCTGAAAAAGATTGTTTAAAAAAGGACAAAGATGTTTTAAATTCAAAGATATCTGAACTTGAAAAAGATCTTGTAAACTTAAATGCTGAAAAAGGTGATTTTCAACTAAAATTTGAAGCATGTTTCCAAGAAAAAACGAGGCATATTGTAAAATCAAGCAACTGGAGGATTTAAATATGAAAAGAGGACAGACTGAGCAAACATTAAATCTTTTAACAAACAAACTCCAAGATGTCAGATTTTATAATGTTAAAAAAGGTTTAGGTTTTGAACCAAATACTGTTTTGAAAAGAGCACCAGAAAATTTGTATAATTTTGATAAAATGGGCTCTACTTCTACAAAACCTGATATTCATCATACTTTTGTAAAAGGTAAAGTTGTGAATGATGATGACATTTCATCTTGCGCTGATTCCATTTCAAGTTTAAAATCTGTTGGTTTTGCTTATAAAGATTTAAATGAAAGTTACAAAACAAGAAAGATAGAATTTAGTGAATTTACTTCTCTATTTTCTCCTTGTTTACCAACAGAATCAGCCAAGGTTGAAGAAAATAATATTGAATCTCAGTGTCAATTTGATGAATCTGATTTAGAAACTGATGTTGAGAATCAAGTGTTATCATCTGATTTATTCACGACAAATTTCTCAAATGGTTCAGAAAGTGAAAATATCGTGAATCAAAACCTTAATTCTGATTTTTCAAATATTATGACTGAGGAGATTTTTACAGAAATGATGAATGCTTCAGATCCTGTTCCTATTATAGAGAAGATGGAATCAAACTCTGAGGTAAATCAAACATCTAATTTTGAGAAACAAATCACAGATCTTCAAAAGACAATTGAAGAGTTAGAAGATGAGAATGTTGATCTCAAATTTAAACTTGACAAATCTTCTGAAGAAAACAAAGAACTCTCTAAAGAGTTAAATATTTTAAAAAATGATTTGTTTCAACAAAATCTAAAGGAGAAAAAGATGTTTGACTCTACAAACTGGAATGTTCATTCTAATCCAGAGTTTGATACTGTTAATTCTAAATCTTCAGTTGTTTATACTTCTACTCCTGAATATCCTCCGAGTATTTTTGAAAAAGGAGAAACATCTTATAATTCAAAGGCAAAATCATCTTCTTCAAAAATCACTAACAAGATTCTGTTTCCTGTTTCAGATGTAAAATGGCAAAATGGTAAAGGAGAAAGGGTGAAGAATGTGAAGGATAATAAAGTTGTTATAAATAAATGTAAAATCAGTGATAGTGATAGTTTGATGTGTAAAAATTCAAACGTTTCCAAATGTCAAAGTTGTATGAATGATTGTACTTCATTGGGTAAATCGAAGCTTTTGACATTTGCACGTAAGAATTTTATTTGCAAACACTGTCATGATAATGCATTTATCATTCCTTCTATTCATCCTAAATCTAAAGTTGCCAGAAAAACATCACATGTCAAATCAGCTTCAAAATCCAAAACTCATCAGGCTAAAAATTTTCATGCTAAGATTGATCATTTTTCGAAAAAGAAAACATTTCATGAGCTTAATGTTAAAATGGTATGGAAATGGGTACCTAAGCCTCGCTATGAGTGGCGAATTAAGGCTAAGGTAGATGATGTTGATGAGTTGCGAAAAGCTAACAAGAAAGGACCCATCTGGATATGGGTACCTAAACAGAAATGAGTTGTTCTTTTTGCAGGCCTCACATACATGGTATATAGATTCAGGATGCTCGCGCCATATGACAGGATTTAAGCATCTACTTCACAATTATGTTGAGGAACCTGCCGGTACTGTAAGTTATGCAAATTCCGAGGTTACTGGATACATTCGAGGACACGGATCTTTAACAAATGGCACCGTGACGATCAAAAGAGTACTATACGTAGAAGAACTTGATAATAATCTTTTTAGTACAAGTCAATTTTGCGATAGTAAATTTCAAGTTCGGTTTACGGATAAATGTTGTTACATTGAAGATAAAGATGGTCGTGCAGTTTTTAAAGCTAAGCGGAATGCAAATCTTTATTCTGTGAATTTTCCAACACTTTCTGCATCAAGACCTGTTTGTCTGATTGCAAAAGCTTCACGAGCTGAAAGTTGGATATGGCATCGGCGTCTGTCTCATCAAAACTTTGATGCAATTAATCAATTGGCGAGACAAGGTATTGTCAAAGTTCTACCAGAACTAAGGTTTGAGAAGAATTCTCTTTGTCCAGCTTGTGAAATGGGAAAGATGAAGCGAACATCTCATAAAGCAAAGACAGAATTCTCATCCTCAACACCTCTTGAATTGATACATATGGACCTTTGCGGCCCGATGAGGACTCAGTCTATCAATGGTAAGAAATATATTTTGGTCATGATAGATGAGTACTCCAGATATACTTGGCTGGAATTCTTAAGGAACAAATCAGATGCAGCAGAGCTGATCATTGAGTTTTTAAAGAAGATTCAGGTTCGACTACAACTACCGATTATATCTTTGAGAAGTGACAATGGCACGGAATTCAAGAATGAAAAGCTTCAGAGTTATCTCATATCTGTTGGGATCTCTCACAACTTTTCTGCTGCCTACACTCCTCAGCAAAACGGTGTAGTTGAAAGGAAAAATCGAACACTGGTGGAAGCTGCAAGGACAATGTTAGCCTATTCCGAATTGCCAATGTTTCTGTGGACTGAAGTAGTAGCCACTGCGTGTTTCACACAAAACCGCACGATTGTCATCAAAAGACATAAAAAGACAGCGTATAAACTTATTAATCATCGAAAACCGAATATTAAATTTTTTCGTACTTTTGGTTGTAGGTGTTACATTCTCAATGATCGAGACAATCTTGGTAAATTTGACAAGAAGGCTGACGAAGGCTATTTCATTGGTTATTCATTAACATCTAAAGCCTATCGGATCTACAATAGACGAACCAAGACGATCATGGAAAGCATTAATGTGTCATTCGATGAATCATCAACGTTGACTTCTGAACACAACAGTTCAGAACTCAAGCTTAAACAGAAAGTTTCTATTCAAGACGGAATATAATCTGAAGTCCAACAGAATAAGTCTTCTAATTCAAATAAAATTACAGCTGAATTAGACTTATTATTTTTTGATGCTTTTATGGATATTTGTGGAGATTTTGAAAAATCAAGCATATCCGCATCAACTTCAGAGGTTCCAATTATAGTCGCAGATATTTCAGGACCTTCTGAAAATGTCACAAGATCAACCACATCAGGTACATCTACACATATACGTTCTGAAGATACTAATGTTGATTATGTGCATGCAGATCCAAATTCTGCAACAGAAGTTCCGAGTGATTCTTCTATTGCTCCGGAAATATTTACTTCAGAAGAGGCTGTACAAGATGTCCCGAGCACATCTGGGGTTGATAAAGACTTACCTGCAGTATATGATGAATATGAGGAAGATAATACTCAAGCTGAAATTCATCTGATTCCAATTATAATGAAATGGACAAGAGATCACCCACTTCATAATATCATTGGTGATGCACAGTCTGGTGTACAAACGCGTGCAGCATCGGCTAATTTTTGTCTATATTCAAGTTTTTTAAGTTCTCTCGAGCCGAAAAAAGCTTCAGAAGCCTTGCGTGATCCAGATTGGATACTGGCGATGCAAGATGAACTTCTACAATTTGAGAGGAACAAAGTTTGGCGATTTATACCACTTCCAAAAGGAAAATCTGTTATTGGAACAAAGTGGGTTTTCAGAAATAAGAGAGATGAATCTGGAGTTGTAGTTCGAAACAAAGTTCGCTTTGTTGCAAAGGGTTATTGTCAACAGGAGGGGATTGATTATGAAGAAACATTTGCTCCTGTGGCACGACTGGAAGCGATACGATTCTTTTTATCCTATGCAGCGCATAAAAATTTTACGGTGTTCCAAATGGACGTAAAATCAGCATTTTTAAATGGGATATTGCATGAAGAAGTATATGTTGCTCAACCAGAAGGATTCATTGATCCAAAGAACCCTAATCATGTCTATGTCTTAGACAAAGCATTGTATGGACTAAAACAGGCACCAAGAGCTTGGTACGAAACTTTAACTCAATTTTTACTTGCTTCAGGATTCAAGAAAGGTACAATTGATACTACTCTCTTTCTGAAAAAGCAAGGTGATGATTTGATTCTAATCCAGATTTATGTAGATGATATAATTTTCGGTTCTACAAATCCAAAGTTTTGTAAAAACTTTTTAAGAATCATGGAATCTCGTTTTGAAATGTCAATGATGGGCGAACTAAATTTTTTCCTTGGTCTTCAAGTGAAACAGTTACCCGAAGGCATTTTCATCAACCAGTCAAAATATATTTGAGATATTTTAAAGAAATTTAACATGAGTGACAGTTCAGAGATAAAAACACCGATGGCAACGGGCACACTTTTAGATGCAGATCTTTCTGGCAAATCAGTAGATCAAAAAGTGTATCGTAGCATGATTGGTTCACTGCTGTATTTAACTGCAAGTAGACCGGATATTATGTTTGCTACATGTTTCTGTGCGAGATATCAAGCTAATCCGAAGGAATCACACCTGGTCGCTGTAAAACGGATTCGTAGGTATCTTAAAGGAACTACTGAGTTAGGCCTTTGGTATCCTAAGGGTTCGTCTTTTGATTTAACTGCCTATACTGATGTTGATCATGCAGGTTGCAAATTGGATAGAAAGAGCACCTCTGGTTCTTGTCAGTTCTTAGGTGATAAGTTGGTTAGTTGGACTTCTAAGAAACAAAATTGTGTTTCTACATCCACCGCTGAGGCTGAATACGTAGTTGCCGCAAGTTGATGTTCACAAGTTCTCTGGATGCGAACACAGTTAAAAGATTTCGGATATACTTACCAACGAGTTCCTATCTACTGTGATTCTAAGAGTGCGATTGCAATAACAGCTAATCCAGTACAGTATTCCAAGACAAAACACATCGATGTGCGTTATCATTTTATAAAGGATCATGTTGAAAAGGGCAATATCGAGATGCACTTTGTGACTACAGACTACCAGTTGGCTGACCTTTTCACCAAGCCGTTGGATGAAAAGAGGTTTACCTTTTTAGTTAGCAAACTTGGTATGTTAAATGCTACTTTATGATTCTAGGGGGAGTTTTCTAAACTTGTACTTTATTTGAATATATTTTGGATATTTCGTCATATGTTGTCTGACTAAAGCGGAATCATTTGTATAATGATTACCAAAAAAAAAAAATTCCTTGCAGGATATTTTATGTGACAATGGCGTTTGGACAATTTAGTTCAAAACCCGTATTCAAATGTTTTCTTCTGAAGGATGCTTTCAAGATTACATCTTTTCAGGAAGTTTTTCGTTTGAAAGGAAGTTTGGAAATTATATTGCTATATCTTTTATAAAAATATCTCTAAAAAGATTGTTGTTTTACAGATATCAAGGGGGAGGATATCTAGTCAAGGATACTTTAATTGCTATATTCATTTCAGGGGGAGTTAAGGATTCTGATTCACAGGTATAATATTCTAATCCTTATACTCTAACACTTGTGAAAGAAGAACAACTTTCATTTGTGAAAATTGCTTTTCAAATGTTCAAACCACTTCACGATCTTAAAATGTTTTCTGATTTGATAAGTGTGAATTTTAAATGATTTTTGGATACTTAAGAGTCTTATATGTTTATCTGACAGTGTGTTCTTTAAAGAATAATACTTCTGTATTTTCTTTTCTATATACTTTGTCAAGTATTCATACACACACTGGTTCAGTATTTTCAAATTTGATTATGTTATTACCATGTATGAAATGATATATCTTTCTATGGTAATACTCCCATTTAGTATTCACAGTTGTTTGAATCAAACGTCATTTCATTTTAATGTGCTTTCATTGATAATATGTTTATATATTGTTCATATAAACAACATACTTCTTTGAATTCCCAAATATTTTTCTTCATGATAATTTGATCTGATCTTAATCATTGTCAGATTCTCAAAACATTTCTATTCTTTTCATTCATAAAAAGTTTTGAGATATCTTAAATGTTCAAAATGCTCAAATTTCATTTTTGTTTTTTTGAATGAGCATACAAACACTGACATATGATTTCTTATGCTTTACATGTCAAGAAAATCATTGAATAGCATGTACTTTTAGGAACATGGGATTCAGTGTGAGTGCTTACTAGATCTTCCATGGATTCACAATAACCAGTGTTTCCTACCCCGGAAGAAATCCTTTGAGTGATTGAGGGGAGAGGGGTCTAAAAGAATTGAGTGTGGGAGTGAGTTGAGGTAAAATGGAAATGAGAGATTGGTTAGATGTGAGCTTAAATGTTTAAAAGAAGGAGGGTGAGAGAACAGAGTTAAAAGAATATCAGAACTCTACACCAAACATCTTTCTGAGCCGGGCAGCCACATTACTGATTGGTTCATATTTTTTTTTGGTGACCATCATTGAAATAGGCAAATAGCCCATGCCATCTCTTGCATACAACCCCACTAGCTACTCATTCTTTTCTCAAAAAGAGAATGTTTCACATTTTCTGGGACGCAGTACATACTCTATCGGGTCTTCACTTGGAAGATACTGATATTGAAAAAGAAGGAAAGTTGCCCCACCTTCGACCCTTTCTCATGCACTTTGAGTCCATGTACAATCATTGCTGTCTCAGTGATTTACATATGTTGAGCCTTATGAAACACAATCATTTGTGCTAATTCTTTCAAACACAAGCACGAGCACACAGAGAATTTGTTTTTCTGTCAGAACATTCATAGAATTACCTTGTGTTCTTCAATGATTGAATGGAAGTCCTGGGGAGTCAACATCAAACCAGCTCCTTATATTGTACATTTGTTGTACACAGTAACTTTGTGTTACTGACAGGCACGTTTAACTGTTTCATATGTTGCTTCAGGGTTACCATTCTTATTTCGTTTGAATTTGAAAAGATTCAAATGAATATGTTCGTCAATCAAAGGCCAATCTAGATCAGATGTGAGAATGATTTTCCTATATGGGGGAGATTGTCTATTATCCAAAGGAGGAGATGAAAGTTCTTGAAGAATGTGCTTATTAGATGGTGGGAAGTTCTTTCAATGACGGATCTGACCTTGAAGTGTTTTAATGATTTTGATTCTTACAAATCATTAAAAAGGGGGAGAATAATCAAAGTTCAAGATCAGATTGAAGTTTTAAAGATTTCAGAGGAGATAAAGTTTTCAGATGATTAAAGTCAAAGGATAAAGAAAGCTTGTCATAGAAAAAGTGGAAGGAAGTCAGAGTTTGAAAGAAAGATTGTTTATTCAGATTTTGTAAAAGCTAATTCAAAGGGAGAGACAAGTTTGAAGAATTATCAAAGTTTTAAAGTTGTCAAAGCCAGAAAAGATTTTAAGTTGAAGATAAATTCTGAGGATATGAAGACCTGAAGATTATTGCCAATTTTTTTTTAATCTTGAATCCAAAGGGGGAGATTGTTAGACTATAATTGTATTCAAGATTAAATGAGGGTCTTTGTTGTAATTGTGTTTGTGTGTGAGGTGTAATTGTTTCTAGAAGGTTTGACTTTGCTTGGTCATGTTGACCTATATATAAGCAAGTCTTTGTGTTAGATGTAAGTGTGACATAGAGAGTGCAAGTAAGTAAGTGTGTGAAAGTGAAGGTGAAAAGGTAGTGGTGATTGAGAGAGTAGAACATATAGTTGCACACATTGGTTACACACACAAACACATTCTATCTTGATGTAATACTTGTGATTAATAAACAATAATGTTTGTATAGATTTGTATGTGTTTTATGCTAGTAATTCTTGGGCCACAGAAACAGGCAACTAACCCATGCCAACTCTTGATCAAACCTCACCATGTAATCATTTTCTTCTCAAATAGAAAGTGTTTCACATTTTCTAAGGGGATGCATCACATTTGCTATCTGATTTTTGTTTGAAAAATCTGGATTTTGAAAAGAAGGAAGTCTGCCCCACCTTCGCACTTCAATCATGCACATTAAGTCTGTGTTTAACTTACTGTTATCTCAGTGGTTTACACAAATTTTGAGCCTAATAAGCAATCATCAAGTGCTTAATTCTTTCAAGACAAGCACGAACACACAAGGAATTACTCTCTTTGTCATAACGTTTATAGAAATTACCTTTGTGGTGTTTCGATGATTAAATGGAAGTCCTGGGGGAGTCAACATCAAACAGCTCCTTTCCAATGTGTATTCGTTACACACAGTGACTTAGTGTTACTTACAGGCATGTTAACTGATTCATTAGTTGATTCAGGTGTTACACGACTATTTTGTCTGGATTTGAAAAAATCTGGATGAATACCTTTTGAATTGACGGATCAGGGGCTCTAACCGCAAGATAGACATTTCTTACAAATAATTTTGATGAAGTCGTTGCACTTAACATCAAAAAGGGGGAGAATGACTACACAAGAAATGGCAAAGATCACATGTTTCAAGAATCACGTCCAAGATTGAAATCTTCAAAAGCAAGTATTCTGAAAACATGCTGATTTAAGAGCTAGAGAAAGAGATTGCATCTTCCGAGCTGAACAAGAAGACTGAATTGCTAAAATCATTTTCGTAAAGATCTTGATCCAAAGGGGGAGATTGTTAGACCACAGTCTCATTGGATTCAAGATCATCCAATCTGAAGATCGCAATCTGAAGCTAAAGCCGAAACGTCGACTCTCAATATTAAAGTCTATGTCGTTTGTAATAAATGTCAATGTAATTGTTTGTTATTGTAATAGTTAAATTAATATCTAGTTTTTAGATATTAGTTAACTTAGTTAGTTTGTAGTTTAGTTAGTTATATTAACTTAGTTAGAAATAATATCTATTTGTTAGATATTATGTAGGTTTATTAGTTTAATATGTTGCAAGTTGTTAGGAAGTGTGTAAGACACACTAGATTAGTTATTGTGATATCTCTAGTATCTCTCTAACAACAATCATATCAGATATTATCAGAACACGTACAAACACACACTAAAAGGTGTAAAAGAGAGAAAACACGGAGAACACAAATAGCTTGAATCGATCAACCTTGTAACCTTTTGTTATAATCAATAAAGGTTGGTAATCTTTATGTGTTGATAATCTAAGAACTTGATATAGTATTGTGGACCGTCAGCATGCTCTGAGGAGGCCCGGAAGAAGGCCAAGTATGAAGACTCTGATGACCATGATGACCAACCTCAGGGGTCATCCGATCTTCATAAGGGGGAGAAGACTCCAACACAAAACTGTTGAAACACAAATGGAGTCCACTCCCTCTGAAACAAACGAATGCAAGGAAAAAGGAACAGAGAGACGTTCAACCTCAACCTCTGCTGAAGATAACCAGGCCACTCTAAAGTCGCCAGTACCTGTTATCTTTCTAGCACCATCTACTTCGAGTGCTCCAATAGTTTCAATAATAGCTGAAACTCCAGAAACTATTGGAGCTCTGGAAGAAGATGAAGACGAGCATCTAGTAGACTTCTCTACATCAGAAGATGCATTCTCATCACCAGAAATACCAACTTATGTGATGAGAGATGCTTACGAATCAGAGGCTGAAAGGGCAGAACCAGAATCTGAAAAAGAAGAAAAATCAGATTCTGGAAAAGAAGCTGTTGAAGAACAGATTGAAGTAATTGATGTTGAAGAGTATGTATTCAAGAATGCTTAACCACATCATACTTCAACAGCAACAGAGCTGAGGGAATCACCAGAGATAGATGGTTACATCTCTGAACCTACAACAGAAGATCCTCCACAAACAAAGGAACCAGAAACCATGGTTGCTGATGAACAGGCTCCTTCAGAGAATCCTGTTCAGAAGGCAAGCATCGGTCTACCAGCCAAAGTGTTCACTAAACCTCCTACATTTCTTGCATCCAATCCTGAAGCTTACATAGAAGACCACTTCAGATACATCTACTGTGAGTTCAATATGGCAGAAACTCTAGTCATTCCTCTGAATCCAAGGATCAAAGAGAACATGTCGGACTATGAGCGAAGATTTGTCAGAGATAAAACCTCACCCATAGCACAAGTCCTCTTTGATGATCCAATCATCAAAATCAATAAAATCTCAGAGAAGACCTTTGCTTACAACAAGATCATCTATAGGCATTATGTGGCAACTCGATCTAATCAGAAGATTGACGAGTTCAATGATAATGATCTCGTAAATCTAAATCCATATGATTTACCTCATTTGTATGCCTATTTCTCTGCCAGATATGATCAGGGAAGAAGGGAAATCAGGATGGGCATGGTTGAAGTCAGACGGGCAATGGAGGCCTATGTCAAACACAGAGCAAAACGTGACATCCAAATTGCTCTGAACCTGGGGGAAGAAAAGCTGGAGGTAACTGAACCTGTGGAGTCGATCGTTAATCTTGAGGCAAAGAAGACTAGATCAATCATTGCAGAACCTCTGGGTTTCGTCTACAGAGTATAAATAAAATGATCCATGTGAAGGAAGAAAGGCACAGAGCAGATTTACTTGCAAAGCTTGACTTAGAGATTGACTTGATGATCAACTTCAGAGCTCTGATCATGAAGTTCCATGGAATCTGTTCAAGTGACACATTTTAGTTTGTTTCTTTATTTTTGAATATTACTTTCTCTGTATTAAACTTCCAAATGTTTAAGAAGTAATATTTAAGAGGATGATTTTCTACTCTATGCTTTTTAGTTTAAATCTTCTGTTCTCTGCTATTTTTGTATCTTTTATTTTCAACACTTAGGGGAAGATTGTTAGCTCCAAATCTTCTGTTTGTTAAAGTGCTGAAAATACCCAAGTCCTATTTCAGAGGACTTCCAAAGATAGACTTCAGAGGACAAACCTGCCTCTAAAGTACTTATCAGAGATTGCAGCTTTCAGCAGAAGACATCAGAGATGGCTTCATCAGAGGCTCTGAAGAAAACATCAGAGTTCTGAAGACATTCTCTCTGAAGAAGGCGCTGGACTTTCCTGAAGTATCAGAACAGATAACCAATCACTTGGTGATAAGATTTACTTTATAGAGTAGGTTACTGTTCAAGCGTCTTGAACTTACCTTTTAGGTAAGACACTGTTCAAGCATGCTTCTATTTGTCAAAATAGTACATTGTTTACTTTATGGTCCTATAAATAAGACCATCACTCCTTTGACAAAAGTGTGCTGTTTGATATCTTGTATAAGAATAATCAATTGAATATATCTCACGAACATCTTGCTCTTTCTACTTGCTTTATATATGAACTGTGATATTTGAATATGCTATTGATATTAAACTATATTGCTTCCGCTGTTTATACTCTTGTTGTTTATATCATTATTATTATAAGATTAAATCTGGGATCCAACAAAGGAGTTTGACTTCTAAACACAACAGTTTAGGACTCGTACTTCAACGATCAAAAGAGATTATACTCCGTGCGTGAACGAGATTGTACTCCTATACATGAATGAGAAGATCAACCTTCACGGGGGAGTACATATTTTTTTCTGATGCATAATTTCAGGGGGAGTATATGACTTCTGATTACATCTGATCATAACTCGTACATTCAAAGTTATTGCTTTCTATCATTTACTTTTCAATAAATGTTGTGAATAAAGTTTTGTACTTAGACGACTTTTTATGTTTACAAAATTGAGAGAGAGCTTACACGATCATATCATATATGACTTAGAGCTGACTTGATGAGATTTAAGACTGAGCGAAAAGGTTTATTTCTAATCTTAATCTCATACGTTTCTGAAAGAAGGACAACTTTTAGATATGAAAACGTATTCTTAAATGTTCAAACCACTTCTAATTCTTAAAAAGATTTCATGGACATATGTTAGAACATAAATATGTTCTATTTAGGTGGTTTAGTAAAGTAATCCATGTTTTGTGTTTTGGGCCTTGTAATGGGTTTGGGCTTAATGTGTACAAGGTGTATGGGGTTTAAATAGGAGTCTGTATGTTCATTTGTTTGTAAATTTCATTTTACAATGTAGCATGTGTACGAGTTCTTTGCTCTGTAGTGTAGTTTTGTGTTCGTGAATAAAACTACAGATTCGTTTCCCCAATTAACCTTGTTTATCTCAATTATTCAATCAATCTTTGATCTCATGGACCTAATAAATGGTATTAGAGCCGAATGCAAAATTATTCTATGCACGATCGAGATTAGATTGATTGAAAGAACAGTCAATGTGAAAATTTTCGAATTTGTTGATTTGGTGTCAAATTGGATGAACTTTGATGCTAAATTGATTTTGAGGTAGTGGACGAATCACATAGAATCAATGAATTTGTTTGATTTCAACAAATTTGAAGGAATTGATCGATTTTGAAACTTTTTGTTCTCATTTATTCAATCAATCTTTTTGAAGATTTTAGTGGAAAACATTCAAGATGCAAAGAATTCGCATGATCAGATGAAGAACTCGCATGAAATTAGAAGATTTCACATGAAAATGGAAGAATTCGCACAGAAGAATTCGCATTGTTAAAATTGTTGAAGAATTCGCATGATAAGAATTCGCATGATCAGAATTCACACGATTGATATTCTTTGAAGCTGGAATTTTTGAAATATAGAATTTGCATATCAGAGTGTTGCGAAAAGTGTTGAATTCGCATGCTTGTCTTGTACGAAAAGTTGATACAAATTCTTATGGTTAATGAAAGTTCTAAGTTTAGAATTCGCATGAAGAGTTATGCAAAATGTAGAGAATTCGCATGTATGAGTGATGCGAATTGTGAAGAATTCGCCGGTGTGAGTTATGCGAGATGCGAGGAATTCGCACATAGGTGCGTGCGAAAAGTAAGAATTCGTACGCAGGCCTATGCGAATTCTGGAGTTTTTGGCTTATGCTATCATGCGAATTGTGCTTCAGTGAATAGTGATCTACGAATTGTTGGTGGTATGCGAATAGTTTGTGACTTTTTGAGAAAAAATGACTGCTCTGAACCCATTTTGCTACAAGTTTACCCTGTTCCCGAGCTTTTTACGCGTAATGCATATGTGATATCACTCTTATCATATGTTGGTCACATATCTTTAGCAACTGATCAAGTTTTCACGAGTGCTCATGTTTTTCAAGATTTTCAAATTCTGGATTTGAAGATTTAGTCTCTGATTGGATTGAGTTAGTTGCCTGAGCATTTGCAATCATCAGTCTGAAGAACTTTTTTTGTGGTTAGACCGCTGAGAGCACTTTATCATTTTTTTGACCTGATCACTCAGTAGTGTGAGTGACTACAATCATTGTTCTGATGCTTGAGTTGTAATTTAGAATCCTGAGTGCTTATAATCATCCATCTGATTCATGGAGAAAGGAGGTTTGGGTCTGATTGTTCAGTATTCTGGGAAGCAGTCAGAAAATGAGCGTCTTCTATCAGTTGTTGAACAGTGCTTGCCTTCTAACCCTTGCCTTGTAGTGCTGCTACCGGATGCTTCCGCCCGTAAGTTGATCAGATGAATTCTTAAGCTGAATTCTTATTTCAACTCATGGTTCCAAGACAGATCAAATGTTATACACTGAAGATGCACTTGGTTGTCATTCCAATATTCAACACATATCATTCTTTTGGGCATACGAAATGTGTTGGGTTTACAAGAGTCAAAAGTTGTCTTTATGTGCACTCAGTCGAGGTTATGGTCTACATCAGATCTGGTATTATAGTTGAAACTTCAAGGATAAGAGCTACTTTCAAGGGGGAGCTAGAGGAGCTTTGAAGTTTATGCAACGCTAATTTTATAAAGAAATCAAGGGGGAGAGGAGCTGAAGCTGGAGCTTAAAAGAGAATGATTACTTTACAAAACTTAGGGGGAGAATGTTAGAACATAAATATGTTCTATGTAGGAAGTTTAGTAAAGTAATCCATGTATTGTGTTTTGGGCCTTGTAATGGGTTTGGGCTTAATGTGTAGAAGGGGTATGGGGTATAAATAGGAGTTTGTATGTTCATTTGTTTGTAAGTTTCATTTTACAATGTACCCTGTGTACGAGTTCTTTGCTCTGTAGTGTAGTTTTGTGTTCGTGAATAAAACTATAGATTCGTTTCCCCAATTAACCTTGTTTATCTCAATTATTCAATCAATCATTGATCTCATGAACCTAACACACATATCTCTTTTCTGGCTGCCTCTCTACAAAACTCTTCTCTTCAGACCTTCTATCACCAAATCTTCTCCCTTCAATCCTTTCCTTATGATTATAATACCTAGATCCTGACGAATATCTTTGACTGTTAGAACCCAACTTCTTATAAAATTTCTTCTGAAATGCTCGGGTAAGCAGTAGCATAGCTTGCTTCAGATTTTCACCATCATCAGAATCAGAATCATCACTGTTAGTACCATTAGAACTAGAAACCACAATCTTCTTTTTCTCCTTTTTGTCCTTCTTCTCTTTCTCTTTCTTTTTGTCCACAACTAAGGCAATAGGATCAGCTACCGGCTTTTCAATCTTTTTCTTCTCTCCTCTTTTCTCTTCAACTTCCTCCTCATTCTAACGAAGGGTTTCATATACTTCATGTAATGGGATTTCACTGAGATATTTTAGCTGTTTCATCCTTCTGGTATGCTTCTTCCATTCTGGCTGAAGAATGTTGAGAAATTTGACGTTATTCTCTATCTGCTTCTTTTTGACCTTATTTTTTGTCAGCTAATTCAGCAAAGACTCAAACCTCTCATAAGTTTCTTCCAAGCTTTCTCTATCCTTAGCTTTGAATTCCTCATAACTGTTTATGCAGTTGGCCACTTTCATCTGGTTTCCAACTTTGGATCCCATCATCATCTTCTCTAGTTGATCCCACATCTTTTTGGTCGTTGCCTTGTAGTTGTCTATCTTAATGTAAATCTAATTTGGTATGCTTTGAAGGAGTATAGATCTATTCTGCTTGTCAGCCTTGAATCTGCTTTTCTGATCATCAGAATACTGAGAAATATCCATAGGAACCCTTTTCGTCCTCTGTTCTCTTGGTTGATTTCCATCTTCACTGTCAGATGATTCATCATCAGAAATTTCCATAGTGAGAGGAATCATTGGACCTTCTTTAATAGACATCTTGATGTTGTCACCATTAGCATGTTTGTCTATGAAGTCTAAAATTTTGTCTTTCCATTGTTCGTATTCACCCTTGGACAGAACGGGTGGTTTAACATTTGTTCCGATAGAAAGAGCATCCTTGGAAGTCTTCCTGACAAATAAAGTGTAAAATAATAACTTGAAATGATCGTTAGTTCGAAAGAAATCAATAATCAGAAAATCTTAGAAAAAATTTCAGAAATAAATTTTCCAAAAATTTCCTAAGGCAGGAATCCTCACACCACTGTAGAAAGAACAATTCGCACAACACAACAATCTTCACAAAATTCGCAGACTTGAGAAATTCGCACACCCATTGAAATCCACACACAATGAGAGGCGAGTTCTAGAAATTCGAAAGCAGTATGATGCGAAATCTTAGAAATTCACATGTAGTTATATACGAATTCTAAGAAATTCGCACACAACTATATGCGAAATGTTGACTTAGAATTTTCTTGAACTCTGAACTTTTTGTTGTATCCCAGATTTAATCTTACAATAATAATGATATAAAAAACAAGAGTAATAACAACGGAAGCAATATAGTTTAATATCAAAAGCAGATTCAAATATCACAATTCATATAATAAGATAAGTAGTAAGAACAAGATCTTCTCAAGATATATTAAGTTGATTCTTCTAATACAAGATATCAAAAAGCACACGTTTGTCAAAGGAGTGATGGTCCTATTTATAGGACCATAAACTAAACAGTGTACTATTCTGACAAATAGAAGCATGCTTGATGTTAGAGCACATATTTATTGGATTCAAGATCATTAAGATTGAAGACAAGATCAAGAAGTCAAAGATGGAAAAGTCAACTCTCACTGAAAGTCAAAGTCTTTTGTTAATAAAGTCAAAGTCAATGTAATTGTATTTTGTTTCCTTGTATATTGTTGGAGGTATAAATACCTCGTTGCTATTGTAAGTAATCAGAAGTAAGTTTGTGAGAGATGTACACAAATCAGAGAAGAGGAGATTAGAATATCATTCTAGTGAAAGAGTTTAGAGAGAGAAAGCATATGAGATTGTAAAATGTGAGATATATGATTGAAATCAATGAATGTGATTTAGATTCTCATCTTGATTATGTTTGTGTAGCAATTAGAACTTGAAATTGGGATTATCAATTGGTATCAGAGCAGATCCAAATCGAAAAATCAAGAAAATTCAAAAGTTCGTATCTGTGTTCTTGAGCGAAAAATCAAATCCTAGTTTTAGTGCGTTTTTGGAGTTGTAATCGATTAGATTTTGTTCAGATAGCATAATTGATCGAGTTTGTATAGGTGATTTCAAGAAATGCACTGTATTTGATTGTTAATTTTGATTTTGAAGAAGTTTAAGTTCACGAGTTGTCACGCACTGTATTCACATTGATTTGTATAGTTTTGTGTTTTTAGATCGAAATTAGTTGTTTGTATTGTGTTCGTAATGATTAGGTGATCAAATTGTCGAAGTTTAGTGTTAAAATTATAGGTCTAGATGAGACATTGGTGTGATTTTGATCGATTTTAGAAGTTTGCGTTTCATTCATCAAGTTTGCGTGTCATTCTTCAAGGTTTGCGTTTCATTCAAACAGGTTTGCGGGTCATTCATCAAGTTTTGTGTAATTTCTTCAGAGGTTCGTGTATTCAACGAGACACGCAAAGTGATGTTTGCGTCTTCAACTAGAACCGAGAAGTGAGCTTTGCATCTGTAACTACAAACGCAAAGTTGGGTTTGCGTTTGTATCGTGAAACGCGAAGTTCATTGTTTGTCTTTTTCATGACACGCAAAGTTGTCAAATGCAAAGTAGAAGTGTATCTAGAAACGCAAAGTTGAGTTCAGAGATAAGTAGTGGTTTGCGTTTCCCTCTTGAACCGCAAAGTAATGGTTTGCGCTTCCCACATGAACCGCAAAGTAAGGGTTTGCGTTTCCCACATGAACCGCAAAGTAAGGTTTGCGTTTGTCACTTGAAACGGAAAGTAGAGGTTTGCGTTCCCCGTATGACACGCAAAGTATAGGTTTGCGTTCCCCGTATGACACGCAAAGTCAAGATTTGCGTTCCCCCGTGCTAAGTCTGCAAAGGGGGACATATTTCTGATTGTGATCAAAATATCTGATTTTTTATTTCAAGTTTTTCTGTATTTCTTGAGATTTCATATTTTGGATTAACGATCATTTTTGTCAAGTTCTTTTTGTTTACAGGTATTCAAGATGGGATATCTTTCTGATGGTGATGAAAAGAAGATTCACAAGCTCAAATTAGAAAACAAAAATCTTGCTTCCTCAGTTGACTACTACACAAAGAAGTCAAAGAGATATTCTGATGAAAGAAAGCTGCTGAGAGAAGAAGTCAGTGTGTTAAAGAAGATAAATGAAGATCTGCTGAAACAGACTTCTGGGCTTGATGAAGAAAAGGTCTTGTTTTTGGAAGCTGAAAACACTGAGTTAAAGAACAAGATTTAAGAATTAGAAGATCACATTGTCAAGTTTCAGCAAACAGGGTGTACTAATGAAAAGAAGATCTTTGAATTAGAATTGCAAATTGTTGAAGACAAATCAGTTTTTGAGAAAGAAAAGAAAGAGTTTGCTAAGAAGTTCTCCGAGTTTTCCAGAAAATGTGCTGATGAAAAGAAGACAGTTGAGCTGAAATGTTTAAAACTTTCTCAACAAATCTCTGATTGTGAGAAAGTAATCATTCTGGAAAAGGGAAAATTTTGTCAAAGAGAAGAAGTTAATAGAGCAAAAGAATGTTGGGATATTCAAAGAAATATCTGGTCAGAGGACAAATGCTGAAATAGGCTTTGAGGAAGAAAGAAGCTTATTTGAAGCAGAGATAAAGAAGCTAACTGCAAAGCTATCTGAGCTATCTACTTGTGTGCTTAAAGAGCAACAAACAAAGTCTGAATTTGAGACGAAGATTGATCTTATTGTAAAAGAAAGAGACAGTTACTCTTCAAAGGTAAAAGAGCTTGAAAAGATTGTTTCAAAGGTGGTGGTGACTGAGCAACGACTCTAGAGTCAAAAATCCACTCACCTAGAAATAGTTCAGTTGGTTCTAATAAGCCAACATCAAGCTCACATCAGCAAACTGTTTCTACAAAAAGGTCATTTAAATCTTCCAATCAGATTCGTACTACTAATCTTTTCTATGATAACAAAATAGATGGTTCAGGTGCACATAGAAGAAGGAGATATAAAGAAGAAAAACTGGTATGGAGAGTGAAACCAGTGGTTGAAGATGGGAAGAAGGAAGAAAAGAAAGGAAAGAAGGAAGAGAAGACAGGTAACAAATCATTTGTATCTGCCTCAAATGCAAAGAAGAACAAAGTGTTAAAAGGTAAACCTGATCTTGCTTATTCGAGAGATCAATTGATCAGGTTATCTAAAAAGAGGTATTGTTCTTACTGTCATACATATGATTGTATTCATAAAGCTAGTGATCATTACTGGTATGGTTCTTTTTCCGTTACTCCCATTCGAACTGCAACTAACGCACATGGACCCAAATACCAGTGGGTACCAAAGCCGAAAAGTGAATCTATGTTGCAGGCACCTACAGTCAAGGGGGAGTAAGAGAACCAAGGCTTCTGAACAAATCAGTTCAGGACCCGTACTTCAATGATGTTTGACTTCTAAACACAACAGTTTAGGACTCGCTCTTCAATGATGAAAAAGAAATGCTACTTCCGGGCTGATAAGAGAGTGTACTCAGATACTCAGAAGAGGAAATCAACCTTCAAGGGGGAGTACATAAATTTTTCTGGAAATATGTGTTCGGAAGATATGACGAACTACACTTCAGGAGGAGTTGTAGATCTATATCATGTGCCTTTTATTGACATATTTCAGATGCATATTTTCAGGGGGAGTAAAAGAATTATGATTTCTGATTATTTCTGATCAGAACTCGTACTTTAATTGTTTTACTGCTTTACGTCTTTTATTTTTTTTCTCGAATAAATTTTGTGAATAAATTTTGACTAGACTTTGAGACTTATGCAGGATGAGAGAGGATGACACGATCATATTATTTTGACTTAAGCATGACTTCATGAGATTTAAGACAAAGCTAAAAGGTAAATTTCTTATCTTAATCTCAAATATATCTGAAAGAAGGACAACTTTCAGATATAGAAAACATGTTATGAAATGTTCAAACCACTTCCCGATTCTTTAACAGTTTTCATGAATTGGAAGTGTGATTTTAAGTATTTTCGTTTTATTTTTGTGCTTAATTGATAAATAAACAGTGTGTTTCCAAAGATAAATACTTGCGTATTGTCTTTTCTACATACTTTCAAGTATTCACACACATCGGTTTACTTTTTGATCAAATTGTTCTTACCATGTCTCTAAAGTGAAATAATTTTTTCGATGGTAAGACACCCCGCTTGTACTTCAAAGAATTTTGAGCGTTATTTCATTTCGAAGAGTTCATTTCAAGAATGTCTATATTTTTTGTTTCTTATAGACACATATCCATTATTCTTGACCATAAGCTTTGATTGTTATATCATTCATTTCTGATCATTTTCATACAATGTCAGATTTTCAAACAAGTCTTTTGCATTTATATTCATTCATTCAATATACTTGTTTGAAAATACTTCCATGTTTTAAAATGCTCATATCTTCATGATTATATTCTGAGCATACATTCATCTGACATTTGTATTTGAGCTTTAACTTATAAAGCTAAATCATTTGAACAACATTTTGCTTTATAGGAAATATGGGTTCTTTGTGCTAGGAATTACATGAACTTCTATGGAATCAAGTTAACCAGTGATTTCTACCCAAGAAGTTAATCCATAGAGATTGAGTGTGAGGAGTCAAAAAGAAATGAGTGTGGGTGTGATGAGGTAAAATGGAAAAGAGAGTATGGTTAGAAGTGAGCTTAAATGATTAAAAAGAAAGAGGGTGAGAGATCAGAGTAAAAGAATATCAAACTCTGCACCAAATACTTTTTGAGCCGGGCAGACACATTACTAGCGTTTCACAACTCTTTGGTGAACGTTATTGAAACAGGCAAATAGCCCATGCCAAATCTTGTTAAAATCCCACCAATCACTCATTTTCTTCTCAAAAAGAAAATGTTTCATATTTTCTGGGGACGCAACACATTATCTATCTGGTTTTCATTTGGAAAATCTGGATATTGAAAAAGAAGGAAGTCTGCCCCACCTTCGCACTTCAATCATGCACATTGAGTCAGTGTTTATCTACTGTTGTCTCAGTAATTTACACAATGTTGAGCCTTATTAAAAGCAATTATTCGTGCTTAATTCTTTCTACACATGCACGAACACACAAAGAATTTGTTTCTTTGTCATAACATTCATAGAAATTGCCTTGTGGTATTTCGATGATTGGATGGAAGCCCTGGGGGAGTGAACATTAAAAAGCTCCTTTATATTGTGTATTCGTTACATACAGTGACTTTGTGTTACTAACAGGATTTTTAACTGATTCATTTGTTGATTCAGGAGTTACATGTTCTTATTTTGTCTAGATTTGAAAAGATCTGGATGATTACTTGGTTATGGATCACAGAATCAGAGGCTCAGTTTGACAGATCAGAATGGTCAAAGAAATTTCTTGGACAAAGTTTTTATGATATCGATGCTCTAATCATCAAAAAGGGGGAGAAGATAAAGAAATGTGTGATTCAAAGAAATGTTAAAGTTGAAAGAAATGTCCGGAAAGAAGTGTTTGTATTGGATATGGAGAGAGATATTTCAGATTTGAAGTTTGATCAAAGTTGATAAGCGAAAGTTCAAAGAATTTCAAAAACAAGCAGATTTTGAAGAAAGTTGGATAAATCATTCACAGCTGAAAATGAAGATAATTTCTTTCAATGTTTGAAAGAGTTTTGCTTATAACCTTGGGGGAGATTGTTACTATTTTTGAAGATCAGACGTTGGGAAGATTGTTGAAAGTTTTTTAAGACAAAGCTAAAGGAGAATTTCATTGTATTATGGGGGAGTTTGTATATCATGTTTGTTTCAAAACGGGAGATTACAAGAGAAGATAAAGGTTGATCAAAGGGGGAGTTATTTCAATCGAGCTTAAAGAGAGAAGATCGAATTGCTAAATCTTTTAGTAATGATCTTGATCCAAAGGGGGAGATTGTTAGAGCACAAATTTATTGGATTCAAGATCATTAAGATTGAAGACAAGATTAAGAAGTCAAAGATGGAAAAGTCAACTCTCACTGAAAGTCAAAGTCTTTTGTTAATAAAGTCAAAGTCAATGTAATTGTATTTTGATTCCTTGTATATTGTTGGAGGTATAAATACCTCATTTCTCTTGTAAGTAATCATAATTAAGTTTGTGAGAGATGAACACAAATCAGAGAAGAGGAGATTAGAATATCATTCTAGTGAAAGAGTTTACAGAGAGAAAGCATATGAGATTGTAAAATGTGAGATATATGATTGAAATCAATGAATATGATTTAGATTCTCATCTTGATTGTGTTTGTGTAGCAATTAGAACTTGAAATTGGGATTATCACTTGAACAATATCTTACCGAAAAGGTAAGCTCAAGACATGCTTGAACAGTAACCTACTCTATAAAGTAAATCTTATCACTAAGTGATTGGTTATCTATTCTGATACTTCAGGAAGATGTCTTCAGCGCCTTCTTCAGAGAGAATGTCTTCAGAGCTCTGATGTAGTCTTCAGATCCTCTAATGAAGCCATCTCTGATGTCTTTTGCTGAAAGTCTATGTACTTCAGAGGCAGGTTTGTCATCTAAAGTCTTCGTCCTCTGGTCTTCATCCTCTGAAGTCTTCATCCTCTGAAGCAGGATTTAGATATTTTCAACACTTTAACAAATGAAGATTTGGAGCTAACAATCTCCCCCTAAGTGTTGAAAATAAAATTTGCAAGAGTAGCAGAGAACAAAAATTTAAACTAGAAATCATAGAGGAGAAAATCATCCTCTAAAATATTACTTCTCAAACATTTGGAAATACATTACAGAGAAAGTAACATTCAAAAATAAGGAAACAAACTAATATTTGTCACTAGAACAAATTCCATGAAACTTCATGATTAGAGCTCTGAAGTTAATCATTGAGCCAATCTCCAAGTCTAGTTTTGCCAATAGATCTGCTATGTGCCTTTCTTTCTTCACATGGATCATTTTCTGTATTCCTCTCAAGGTCTCATCAGAGTATTTCGAAACTTTTGAAGCAAGAAAGATTTTCTTTACTTGGTTTACTCTATAGACGAAACCCATAGGTTCTGCTATTATTGATCCTGTCCTCTGTTTGTCAAGATTATCGATTGACTCCACAGGTTCAGTCACGTCCAGCTTTTCTTCTCCCAGGTTCAGAGCAATCTGGAAGTCACATTTTGCTCTATGTTTGATATAAGCCTCCATTGCCCTTCTGACTTCAACCATGCCCATTCTGATCTCTCTTCTTCCATGATCATATCTAGAAGAGCAATAGGCGTATAAATGAGGTAAATCATATGGATTTAGATTTACGAGATCATTATCTCTGACGTCGTAAATCTTCTGATCAGAGCGAGTTACCACATAGTGCCTATAGATGATCTTGTTGTAGGCAAAGGCCTTCTCAGAGATTTTGTTGATTTCGATGATTGGATCATCAGAGAGGATCTGTGCTCTGAGTGTGGTTTTATCTCGGATAAATCTTCTTTCATAGTCAGACATGTTCTCTCTGATCCTTGGATTCAGAGGAATGACTAGAGTATCTGCCAAATTAAATTCACAGTAGATGTATTCGAAATGATCTTCTATTTAGGCTTCAAGATTGGATGCTAGGAATGTAGGAGGTTGATTAAACACTTTGGCTGGTAAACCAATGCTTGCCTTCTGGACAGGTTTCTCTGAAGGAGCCTGCTCATCAACAACCATGGTCTCTGGTTCATTTGTTTGTGGAGGATCTTCTGTTGTAGGTTCAGAGATATAGCCATATATCTTTGGTGATTCCCTCAACTCTGTTGCTGTTGAAGTATGATGTGGTTGAGCATTCTTGAATACATACTCTTCAACATCAACTACTTCAATCTGTTCTTCAACAGCTTCTTTTCCAGAATTTGATTTTTCTTCTTTTTCAGATTCTGGTTCTGCTCTTTCACACTCTGATTGGTAAGCATCTCTCATCACATAAGTTGGACTTTCTGGTGATGAGAATGCATCTTCTGAAGTAGAAAAATCTATCAGCTGTTCGTCTTCATTTTCTTCCAGAACCCCAATTGTTTCTGGAGTTGCATCTATGACTGGTATTGTTGGAGCATCTGAAGTCGATTGTTCTAGGAACATGACTGGTACTGGAGATTTGAGAGTGGCCTGATTATTTTCATCAGACGTTGAGTACCTCTCTGGTTCTTCTTGATCTTTTTCAGAGGGAGTGGACTCTTTCTGAGTTTCAGCAGTTCTGGGTTATCCAGTCTTCTCCCCCTTATGAAGGCCTGAGGACCCCTGAGGTTGGTCGTCTTGGTCATCAGAATATTCATACCATGCCTTCTTCCTGGCTTCCTCAGAGCATGCGACCTCTGGTTCCTTCCTTTTCAGGGATCCCTCTGAAGATTTGACATTCTTCAGAAGGTCTTCAATCTTCTTGTTCTGCTGAGTGGCCTTTGAGACGAACTTGCTGGAGATGTTCATTACATTGTTGGTGAACTTCTTGGAGAAGTTGTTGAGGTCAGCCTTTGTAACGAACTCTGATGTGGCAAGAGCAGCAGCAGAGGAAGTAGGGATCTTTGCAATCACCTCTGCCAAAGAACGCAAGACTTCCTCTTTGAATTGAGAAAAGTCTACAGAGGTTGGAGTTAGGGCAGAGGGAGTTGGAATCGCCTTGAGGAGTTATGTTCTGGAGTTCTGAATTTCTCTAGATAGAACCGAGTCATTTTTGATAACCAAGTTTTCCAGATCCTCCAGTTTGGTGTTCTGGGAGAGAATGGTCGTGCACAGCTCAGAGACCTCTAAAGTGAGCTTTGCAACTTCATAGTGAGAGGCAGAGGCCTCTGAGGTCTTCTCCAGTTGAAGTTTAATCTCCTTCAGAGATTCTCTGATTTCATCACCAAATATTTTGAACTCCTCTTTGGTGACATAATCAGAGGGGGTGTCCTTAGGATCAACACATGATTCTAAGTTTCCCTCGAGTTCAGAGGGGCTTTATTTCAGAGTTGGTTTGGTTTTGACTCCGGAAGGACTTCCCATTAATCCTTGAGGACCCTTTTTCAAGAATTTCTCTATAATGGTTTCGATTGGTCTGTTATCATCAGAGTCAGAAACAGATGATGACGAAAACCTAATGTGTTTGGACACCTTGCTGTCCAGGCTAAGGGTCCATGTGCAAGAAGGTCATGCCATTCTTTTTCTGACAGGCATTCCTTACGAGAAATTTCTAGTTTCTCCTGATCCAGAGGATGGTCAGTTGTAGCATGAGCCACAGAGGCATCATGTGTGTGAGATGGTGGCATACTCTGGGGTGAATGAGTATTTTTATCTTGGTCCAAGTCCTGTTGGTAGGACTTAGCCGTATCAGAGGGTGCCCCTTTGGTGCGTGCTTTAGAGGCAGAAGAAGATGCCTCTGAGCGGTTGGCTTGGGAAGGGTTCAAGGTGTTGGGGATCCCATCATCGGTTTTGATGATCCCATCATCGGTTCTGATGATTGGGCAACACGACTAAGTAGAAGATTGCTTGAGAGACTTTGACTTGGACTTTGACTTTCAACTTTTGATGATCTTGGATACAATATTTACGCACTAACAAAAACTTTTATTAGAAAATTAAAAACATGAAAGCAATAAAACTTGTTAAGAACGAGTTCTGATCTGAAATAATCATAAATCAATGTCCTTACTCCCCCTGAAAATATGCATCACAAAATTTGTTAGTGTAAAACATATGCAATAAATGTTATAACTGTCCCTCGAATATAGATCATCTAAACTTTGACTCACTCCCCCTGAAAACATGAACAAAACCTTACAGTGCATATATCGTTCAGATTTAAAAATAGAGAAATGAAGAAAAATAACAAAAAAATAAACTATACTAGGTAACTACAGATTATGTCTTGAGGTTTAACATGCCAAGTTTCGAAATGAGAAAATTAAATCTCTTTTCGTCTAATGGCTTGGTAAACAAATCAACAAGTTGATAATCTGTGTTTACAAAGTAAAGTTCAATTGTACCTTTTTCAACATTATCTTTAATAAAAATGATAACACACATCTATATGCTTAGTCTTTGTGTGCTAAACAGGATTAGCTGATATGGCTATGGCGCTTTTCAAATCACAATATATAGGAATATTGATGAACTGGAATCCATAGTCTCCAAGTTGTGCCCGCATCCACAAAACTTGAGAGCTACAACTGGCAGTAGCTACATACTCTGCTTCAGCAGTCGAAGTGGAAACACATAGTTGTTTCTTTGACGCCCAACTTATGAGCTTGACTCCAAGAAATTGAATATGATCGGATATGCTTTTCCTGTATAACATACAACCTGCATGATCTACGTCTGAATACACTGTTAGCTCAAAACCTGTATCTTTAGGATACCAGAAACCAAGATCTGTAGTTCCCTTCAGATATCTAAATATTCACTTTACAGCCGACATATGGGATTCTTTAGGCGAAGCTTGTAATCTAGCACATAAGCATGTAGAAAACATAATATCCGGTCTACTCGCCGTTAAGTACATTAAAGAACCTATCATTCTTCTGTAAGTCCTAAGATCAACAGCTTTACCCGAAATATCATCTCCGATTTTAGTACCTAGTGCCATCGGGGTTGAAATAGGAGTACAATTTGACATACTAAATTTTTCTTTAAAATGTCAACAATATACTTCGATTGATTTATAAAAATCCCCGTGGAAAGTTGTCTAACTTGTAATACAAGAAAGAAGTTCATCTCTCCCATCATACTCATTTGAAAACGTGACACCATGAGTGCAGAAAAATTCTTACAGTACTTCGGATTAGTTGAACCAAATATTATATCGTCCACATATATTTGAATTAAAATGATATCAGCTTTCTTCCTTTTTATGAATAAAGTGGTATCGATTTTACCTTTAGAAAATCCAGACTTGGCAAGGAATTTGGATAACACGTCATACCAGACTCGAGGGGCTTGTTTGAGTCCGTAAAGTGCTTTGTCTAGAATATAGACATGATATGGTTTGTCCGCATTTACGAATCCTTCAGGTTAAGAAACGTACACCTCTTCTTTTAACAATCCATTCAGAAAGGCTGTCTTGACATCCATCTGATAGACCGTAAAATTCTTATGTGAAACATAGGCTAGGAGCATCCTAATTGCCTCAATACGTGCAATTGGTGCATACGTATCATCATAATCAATGCCTTCCTCTTGTCTGTATCCCTTGGCTACAAGTCTTGCTTTATTTTGAATTACAACACCATCCTCCTCCTTTTTATTCTTGAATACCTACTTGGTGCCAATGATTGTCTTTCCTCAGGCCGGGGCACCAATCGCCAGACTTTAAGCGCTTCAAATTGATTGAGCTCTTCTTGCATGGCTGGAACCCAATCTGGCTCACAAACATCTTCTGAAACTTTTGTCGGTTCTATTTTGCATAGGAATGAATCATACAAACATTCATTTGCAGTTGCAGACCTAGTTTGCACCGGTTTTGAAGGATCTCCAATAATTTGATGTACTAGGTGCTCTTTGGTCCACTTGTATACATGAGGGAGTGGATTCAATGTAGAATGATCATGTTGATCATCTAAGTATCCAGTATGTTCTTCTTGTAGGGGTTCAGTTGAAGAAATGGTGCTGAAGTTTCAGTGGATGGGACATTTGATGTCTGTTGAGTAGGCATGACAGTACATCCAACAGAATGTGCAACTTCTGGCTCTACAGTTTTGAAAATACCAGATCTATTAGGTAAACATCATGAACTTCATTGATCTTTAAGAATTTACATGAAATATGAACTTTCTCTCTCTAAACTCTCCCACTTTCTCTCTCTCTACAAGTATGACGATGAAAGCTCTCCACTACCTAATGCTTAGCCACTAAGAAACTAATATATCTCCTGATTCTAATTACAATCACATTACCAATCAAACTAAGCTAACTTTGACTTTTTACAAAACTATATTTGACTTTTGACTTTCATTGACTTTCATATTACAAAGACTTTACAAGACTTTTCTCATTAAATCTTGGATACAATAATACACTAACAATCTCCCCCTTTGTATTCAAGATTTAAAAAAAATTGACATTAGTCTTCAGCGTTTGATTCTTCAACTTTTGTCTCTGACAGTCTTTGAAGAATCTTGAAAAGTCTTTTGCACTTTGCAGCTTTGGAAAGTCAACAAGTCTTCAATAAAGCTTTGAAACCTTTGAAAATCTTTGGAACTTCGAGGGATCTTTGAAAACTGTATCTTTATTACTGTAATCTCTGATCAGTCTTCAGAAAAACAAACTTTCTCGAATCATCTTCAGAATCTGTCTCTGAAACATAGTAAGCATCTGCATTGTCTTGAACTTTCAGAATTATCTCTTCAGGATTATCTTCACCATTTGTCTTTGAAATTGATCTTTGTAGATATCTCCCCCTTTTTGATGATTGTGAGCACCATAATCATCAAAACATCTTCAATTTCAACATTCTCTTTGATCATCCCCCTTTGTATTCAACATAACAATCTCCTCCTTTATGATAATTTGACATTTTACATCCTTTGATCTGAGTATCTGAATCATGAACTGTATATACCTGAATCTTTTCAAATTCAGATATAATGAACTTGGTAACCCTGATTCAACAAATGAAACAGTTAGGAGTGCCTGTCAGTAACACGGAGTTACTGTGTACAACGAATGTACATTTTAAGGAGCTGGTTTGATGATGACTCCCCAGGACTTCCATTCAATCATTGAAAAACACAAGGTTTATCTCTGAATGTTCTGACAGAAAAACAAATTTTATGTGTGCTCGTGCTTGTGTATGAAAGAATTTAGCATAATGATTGTGTTTCATAAGGTTCAAAATGTGTAAACTGTTGAGACAGCAACAAGTATTACACGGACTCAATGTGCATGAAGGAAGTGCGAAGGTGGGGAAACTTTCCTTCTTTTTCAATATCTAAATCTTCCGAGTGAAGACCAGATAGCAGATATGCTGCGTCCCCAAGAAAATGAAACATTTCTTTTTCGGGAAAGAAACGAGTGGTTGGTGGGGTTAATGTAATAGTTGGCATGGGCTCTGAAAGTCCAAGAACCAAGAATCCTAGAGAGAGAAAGTAGCGAGAGCAATTGAAGCGCAAAATGAGTAATCTGATTAATGAGCGTGAGTTTCTTCCACCAAACAAAGACCAAAGGGACTTAAGCTCTAGACGATACACCTCTTTTGAATGATCTTGAATGAACTGTGATGTTCGGAGCAGAAACAACAAAAGAATTTATATGACTGAGAGAATAGAATCTTTGAGCGAATCTTGATCAACAGATAAACTTTTGAGCTCTTTGTCTTTTTAACTTCTCCTTGACTTCTCCCCCTCATGACCTTGATGATCTTGATCAACTTGGTCATGTAAATGTTGGAGACGAGACAGTGTAAAATCTGCAAAATCAAAGAAGAAGAGAAAATAAGAGGATTTGCGTATCACGTTGGTTGCGCAAACCGAGGTTTGCGTTTCATGAAGGATACGCAAAATGAGGTTTGCGTTTCATGAAGGATACGCAAAACAAGGTTTGCGTTTCATGAAGGATACGCAAAACGAGGTTTGCGTTTCATGAAGGATACGCAAAACGAGGTTTGCGTTTCATGAAGGATACGCAAAACCAGGTTTGCGTTTCAAGAAGGATACGCAAAACGAGGTTTGTGTGACCAACGGAATGCGCAAAGCTGACAAACTCAGAAAAAAATTTACCTTTTTAAGCTCTTTGACTCCCCCTACACAAATGCACTAGATATGACATTTTGAGTTAGCATTCATATAAAGAAAATCAGAAACTCCCCATCAAAAACAGATATAATCTTTGAAAAATATTCTCTTTGTTCACTCCCCTTGAATAATGCATAAACCCATTAAAATATATTTATGAGAACACAATGTTCAAATATTAATGTAGAAAGAAAAATATACTGAATGTAAATTTTGAAACAACTAAACATATAAAATTTTAAACACTAAACAAATAAAATTCTACATAGTAAAATATTACAGATTTATCAATCAGTTGAAATCAAGCGTGTGTTGTTGGATACAAGAACAAGTTTTATTGCATATCAAGTTAAAACATGTTCAGTTTCAAAAACTTCCAGCAATCTATTCAGTGTGCTCACATGCGAATCTTCGATTATTTTCAAGAAAATGCAATTCTAAAAATATAATAGAAAACTTTGCATGTACTAACACTAATCCATCAAAAATTAAGATTTTCACAAATTTATAGGTTTATCGCAAGTCAAACATATCACCAAGTATCATGAGATGTGTGGTCATTGGCATCTTTTTAGCAGTGTGCACATTGGCATCTTCACATGAGTGTGCTATTTGGCATCTTTTAAGCATTGTGCACTTTGGCATCTTATAATCAGAGAGTTAATTAAGTAAAGAACATGTCGTAAACGTAACTTTCTATCTGACCCTATTGCAGGATTTGGGTCAGCCACTCCCAGACCAGTTGGCCTTAAGGGACTAGGTGTCAAGCACCCCTTGGAACTTACTTTCCCTGATCAGTAAGGCTACATCAACATATCCTACACCCATTCATACCAGTAGAACATGACTTTCGATCTGGTTCTATAGAAGGATTTGGGTTCGATCACTCCCAGATCAATTGACCTTAGGGGACCAGATGACGAGCATCTCACGAAACTTACTTTCCCAAACCAGAAAGGTCACAGGTACAAACTTTTAAACTCAAAGATTTCTGTATTTTAAGAATTTATTATTCATCTCAATCACTCATATCAACGTCTAAATGCTTAGCCCATATTTTCATTCCGATCTATAATTCTGATCATTTAGGTAGTCTAAGCAAAGTAAACTATAAAAATTCTGACTCACATTTCTTTAAAGCAGTAATAAAAGTTTCAAACATGTTGCTGACTTTTCGACTTTTGTAAGACTTGAAATTTGACCATATAAAAACTTTAATATAAACAAAAGAACTTGAAAATTTATCCTAAACACATATTTTATTCAAAAGAAAGAAAAAATGTAAAACTTTACTTTTATAGACTAAAATTTGTAAAGATTTAAACTTTTAATAAATATTTAGTTGGAACAAAATAAAATTCAACTATTTCAACTATTACATTGAAGAAAAAAATTTTGTGTCTCATATTAAAAGAAAATTTTGGGTAATACAAATTAATGAGATAGATAAACAAGCTCAGATTCTTGATACATTGAGAAAAACTGGAATACCATCATTATCAGAGATAAATGCAGCGGAATTAAAATTGATGTACTCACAGTATCTCATTAAGTCAGAAGCTTAATCATTGAAGAACGAGTTCTAAACTGTTGTGTTTAGAAGTCGATGTCTATGAAGTGCGGGTCCGGAGTTGAATTACTCACAAGCCAATGTTCTATTACTCCCCCTTAACATGTGATGCCTGCAACTTTGAATTAGATAAAGATTTGGGTACCCACTTAAATTTGGGCCCGTGTTTGTTAGTTGCAGTTCTTATGGGGAAATATTTAGATTTGACAGTTAAAGCATGAGAAATATGATCACAAGAATGATAAGCACAATCATCAGAAGAGGAAGCATAATCATCTGAACTAGAATCAGAAGAAGAATATGAGACATTTTTGGAAATTTGAATCATTTGCTTTATTGAGTATTTGGAAATTTTATTACACAAAGCAAATGAATCACTTTTATAATGTTTGTCTACATATCTATTCTCCTTAGACATAGAATCATCTGATGTCCGCCTCGCTCTCCAGATTTGCTTCTTTGACCGGTTCAAAGTCCTATCTGAAAGAATGGAATCTGAAGAATTAGAATTGTCAGAAAGAACTGTATCATGTTTCTTCGACTTCTTTGACCGTCTTCTTTTACGCTTAGGTTTATAATATTGAACATTGAGCGTAAAAGAATCATCAAGAATTTTAGACTTAATATTTAAATCAGAAGAAATAAATTTATCCAAGCAACCAATCTGAGCAACTAATAAATCTGAATTTGCCTCAGAGTCTGAATAATTTTGAGAAAATATTTTAAATAGAATCTGATTTTTGAAAAAATAAAGTTTCTTCAAGACTGGACGTCATGAAAGAAAGAATAACATCAGATTCAATTTTCTTCAAAATATTTTGATCTTCTATCTGATCTTCAAGATCTATGATTTTTCCTTCTAATACTAATGGAGGAGTATATTTCTTCGAATCATAAATGATTGGAGAAATATTTCCTTTATCAGAATCAGGTGCATAAGGAGCAATAAAATCACCAGACATTGAAGATTTGATAGGAGATATATCATTTAAAACTCTTCTTCCTGTTCTTGATTTTTCAGGAAAATATTTTGCATTTTCACTTGTATAAACAAAAGGAATTTCATTTTTCTTGTTATTCATCCTTTTCTCATTTTCGATTTCTAACACTTGCTTCTCATTCATCCAATCAATTTTAAATTGAGGAGCATAATGAGCAAGAGTCAGATAATCGTATTTATATAAAATTGTGGATTTTTCAATCGCATTGTTTAAACAATGAGGATTTTCAAAACCAAGTCCCCATCTTTGTTTTAAAGCCTCTTCACTCCTCGGTTTGTTCACATAAATTGTATGTTCAAATTGGTCTCTTCGATAAAGTTTTTCTTCTAACTTATTTATTTTATCTGAAAATTCATCTTTTAAATTAGTCATAGCCGACAAAGATTCAAGATAAGTCTTATTTGAATTTTCCAAATCATCCAATTTCTTTTGAAATATGTCTTTAGTATTTTCTAAAATAGATTTTTCATCTTTCAAAGAAATTTTCAATTTGTCAATCAAATCTGACTTTTCGGAATTTAAATTCTTTTCAGATAAGAGTTTTGAACGTAGATCAGATAAAGCAATTATCATGATATTCAATTGAGAGGTAATGAAGTTAAAGTTAAACTCAGAATATACCTCATCCTCATCTGTTTCGGAATCATCTGACTGATCATCACCGATTAAGCACATCTGAGAGATCTAGACGTTTGAAGCTTCATCATCGGAATAATCCAGCCAGAATTCTTCCTCGGCCAGCAGAGCAGTTCCGTTCTCTCTCTTTTCAGCTAGTTCCATTTTCTTTCTATAATAAGTTGAATCCTTGACTACCTTTGCTCTACACTCCTTTGACATGTGACCCGGATTCCCGCAGTTGTAGCAAGCAGCAGTCTTTGGCTCGGGTACTTTTGCTTTAGGACCAGAAGTGAAGCAAGAAGTGTTGGAACTCGACCTTGGTTGGAACTTTTTCTGGAAATGCTGAGAGAGAAGAATCATAGCTTTCTGTAATGCCTCGCCATCATCTTCAGTTGACCCGGTGTAAGCGTTATCAGACAACGTTTGTTCAGCCAGTTGCTTCGTGAGGAGAGCAACCGGATCAACTATCTTCTTGTTCTTTTTCTCTAGTTTGGCCTTCTTTTCTCTCACCAGGCTTTCATCAGTCATCAGAATCTGGTATAATTCTTGGATTTGCATAGTGGAGATTCTGACATCGTTCCTCAATCTGTGGCATGATTTATTCCATTCAGGTTGCAATGTGTTGAGGAACTTCAGATTTAATTCAATCTCAGTCTTTTCAACCTTTATCTTTCGAAGATCATTGATGACGGCACATAAACGATCAAATACAGTCTTTAGTGTCTCCCCGTCCTTGGCTTTGAATTCTTCAAAATTATTCATGTAGCGCGTATGCCTAAGTTGAGTAGCTACTGAAGAACCAAGCATAATCTTCTCAAGCTGTTGCCACATCAGATTAGGATGAGTTTTGAAACAGTCAATCCTGTTGTATATAGAGTTTGGCAAGGCCAACATTAGATTTGCTTTAATATGTCGATCAGCTTGATAAGCAGACAACTCTTCATGTGTGTAATCTTTAGTAGACTTGTATAATCCAGAAGGCAATTTGGGTCTGTCGAACGGTCCTTCAGATAAAATGGTCATCATGTCATTTCCATTCTTTTGTCGTTCAATAAAGTTCAGGAACCGATCTTGCCACTGTGTAAACTCGTTTTCATCGATTAGTACCGGTGGACGATTTTCTGTACCCAATGACATCATAATGTCATTTTTTGTAGAACTGAGCTTGGAAAGCAAACTTGGCAGAATCCATAGATGTTACAAAAAAAAAATTCCCAGACTTTTTTTTTAAATCTAAGTCTGGAGCTTGCGCAAAGTAGATCTTTGCGTGTCAGGAAGGGAACGCAAACAAGAGCTTTGCGTTGATAACTAGAAACGCAAACTAAGACTTTGTGTTTTGAACGTGAAGCGCAAAGAAGAGCTTTGCGTGTGTAGACTGAAACGCAAACAAGATTTTGTGTGTGAAGACTGAAGCGCAAAGAATGCTTTGCGTGTGTAAGCAGAAGCGCAAACTAGAACTTTGCGTTTGAAGAAGGAAGCGCAAAGTAGACTTTGCGGGTTGAACTTGAAGCGCGAAGTAGAGCTTTTCGTGTGAAGTGATATGCGCAAATAAGAACTTCTCGTATACTGAGTGATACGCAAACTGAGGTTTGCGTTTCCAACGTGAACCGAAAACCTGAAAATTCACTAACACCCAAATTAGTCGAACAGTGAACTAACGCAAATCAATATGAATGATGCGCAAACCATATGAATGAAGCGCAAACCACAGAAACTCGAATATAACATGTAAAATCGAATGAAAACAAGAAATTTATGCATGAAAAACACACACTGATTATCGAAAACACCTTTCTAACAATTTTTGATTATCAAACTCGATTAAAAACCACTAAATCAAAAAATCTAGAATGTAACAGTACGTTTAACGAGTTTTTCAGAAAAATCTCAAAAACACAAAATCGAGAATCAAATCATAGTTTTTATGCAAAAACATGTGAATCAAGTATGATCGATTATCAAAAACGCATCTAATGAAACCAAAATCAATACAATTCAATCACAAACAGATCCAAATTTTATGAGAAATCAAGAAAACGAGATTTTCTTGAAAAAATTCAAGAAAATCGATCAAATTTTCGATTTCAATCACAAATTCAGATATAGAAAAACAATCTCTCAACCCTATCAAGATTCAGTTGGCTCTGATACCAATTGAAAGTCCAATAACTAAGAATCCTAGAGAGAGAAAGTAGAGAGAGACCAATTGAAGAGCAAAATGAGTAATCTGATAAATGAGCGTGAGTTTCTTCCACCAAACAAAGACCAAAGGGACTTAAATACCCTTGGTCAGATACAACACAGTATGACTTTAGAAACAGTATTTGACCAAGCCCTATAAATACAATGATTACTATAAAATCAGACCTAACAGGCTCACTGCCTTTTTCAATGATGGTCACCAAAGAATGTGAACCAATCAGTAGATGTGGCTGCCTGGATCAAAAAGTGGTTGGTGCAGAGTTTTGATATTCTTTTAACTCTGTTCTCACACCCTCTTTCTTTTTAACATTAAATCTCACTTCTAACCAAACTCTCATTTACATTTTTCCTCAGCTCAATGAGAAAAACTCAACCGGATGAGTTATCTCTCCCACTCTTTGATTTATGACACCTCACCCCTCAATCACTCAAGGATAACTTCCTGGGTAGGAAACACTGGTTAACGTAAATCCATGGAAGTTCTGTTTAAGTTCCCACACTGATCCCATGTAAGTCCTAAAAAGAATGGTTGCTCAACAGTTTAACTTGAACAGTTAAGCACAAAAATGATAACATTGTCAAAATGTATACTCATGAGATTTGAGCAATTGAACTTTGAAGATTTCTCAAAACAAAGATATTGAATGAATGAAATGAAATCAAGAGAATTGTTTTGAGAATCTGACAATGTATCAATCAGATTAAATGAAATGGTTAGGGTATCAAAGAATTGTATAATTTGTTTATATGAACAAATATAAACAATTTAGCAATGAAAGCACAATATTAGAAATGATGAATGATGCTCAACAATATTGAAAGCAAACGAGGGTATTACCATCGAAAAATTTGGTCGTTATGAGACATGGTAATAACAAATTCAAATGAAGTACTGAACCGATGTGTATGAATACTTTACAGTATAAAGACAAGATAATACGCAAGTATTGATCTTTGGAAACACACGGTCAGTTAAACATTAAAGCTCAAAAATGAAAAACATTTAAAATCACACTTCTAAATTCATAAAATCTTTTGAGAACCAGAAGTGGTTTGAACATTTCAGAAACTGTTTTTCTTGCTTGAAAGTTGTTCTTCTTTCAAACAATCAGAGATCTAGATCAGAAGATAATTACCTTTAAACTCCCCCTCAAATCATTATAGAATGATTTAGGTCTATTAAGCTCCCCTTGGATATTTGCAAAATATCCATGTCTAATCATTAAGAACGGGTCCTGATCTGTAATGTGATCAGAAGCCACAGTCTTGACACTTAAGTCCGGGTTTTGAACTGTTTTGTTCAAAAGCCATAACTTGTACTTTGAAGTACGAGTCCTAGACTGCTTTGTCTAGAAGTCAAACATCATGCTCCCCCTAAACCTGTGGTACCTACGAAACAGATTTAACAGGTTTTGGTACCCACTGGTATTTGGGTCCTGGTATGTTAGATTTAGGAATCCACTTCTTATTAGATTTATATCTTTTAAATCCGAAGTTCTGAGAAGTTATTTTGTAACAACCGTACCAGTTATGAGCAGATTCTTTCTTAACGAAGTCATTCTTTCCACAGTAAGAACAACAGATCTTCCTTTGAGCAATCCTGATCAGATGATTAGTCGAGTAATATATATCAGAATTACCAAAAGATTTACCTTTATGCATTTTGTTCTTTTTGGTATTTGTTGTGGATTTGAATGAACTGTCATTCTTCTTCCCTTCATCGGAATCTTTTACTCTCCAGATTATCTGATTTTTCTTAGATTGCTTTCCAAGAGACTTTACATAATAGCTCGCTGAACCATCAACAGATTTTTCATAAAACAGATTTGATGGTCGAATCTGATTTGAGTTAACAGTTTTAGATTTGACATGGTTCTTTTTTAAAACATTTTCATTTATAGAACTTGAAGCTGTTTTGAAAGAACAGACTGATTCTGTTGAATTATCAACAGGTGATTTATTAATCACATCAACTGTAATCTTTTCTGACAAATTAACGTTTGCAGCTTCTAAGTCTTTTATCTTTTCGGACAAAATGTTTCTTTCAGAAGTCAGTATGTCAAACTTTATTTTCAACTCAGCTCTAGCCATCTGTTCTTTTTGAACATCTGATGATAGAACAGTTATTTTGGATTTGAGCTTAGATATCTCAGATTCAAAATGTGAACGTTCTTGTTCAAAATCTTTTTGTAAGTTCTTGGTTTTATCAGAAATTTCATTGAAGATCCCAACATTTCTCTTTTCATATTTCTTCTTTTCAATTTCCAAAGACTTTTTATTTTCTTGAAAATCTTTTCTTTCTTTCTCAAGTAAGTCTTGTAGAATTGAGATATGTTTGGGAAGTTCGGTTGATTTGTCTTCAATAACTTTTCTTTCCTTAGCAAATGTGTCTCTTTCAGTAATCAAAACTTTTTCAAAATCAGACACTTGCTTTGAAAGTTTAATACATCTAAGCTCAAGATTCTTTTTCTCTTGGTCAGCTTTCTTAGAAAGTTCAGACAACTTTTGAGTATAAGATGTTTCCAAGTTTGATTAAACTTTATCTGCTTGGATGCTTTTAATCAGATCAACATTTTGTATTTCCAAGGAAGATATCTTCTCTTCGAAAGCCTTAAACTTTTTTTGAAGCTTGATTGATTCATCTTGCAATTCTGATGATTTCTGTTCAGTCGTCTTCAGTCGGCTTTGAAGATTTGCAATCTTTCTATCTTTTAACTTTAATTCCTTCTCACATGTGACAATTGTGTTTTCTTTTACAACAATGATTTTCTCTCTTTCTTTAATCTCTTTCTCTCTTACACGGATGATACCTGCAAAAACAGATTTAGCATTATCAGTACATTTTGTACAAACAGGAGTTTTATCAGAATTTGACAAATTTGACTTCAACTCCTGAATTTGTTTGAGAAGCTTTGAATTATGATTTTTCAGTTTCTCTCTTTCTGCTTCTATAACAGGTATCTCAGGCATGTATAAGACAGCCATATCTCTGGATGAAAGTATAGTATTTCCTCTCTCATCTGTAGTTGGCATCTTGAATGAAATATTTGCTTGAAGATATGCTGTCAAAATACGAAATACAGAAATCAGAAAAAAATATCAAAAATATTACCTAATAGAGTGATCGTCAAGAGAAACTTCGATTAGAAGTTCAGTTATGTGCACACTCTTACAAATATATGAACAAAAAGATTAAAGTCGAAAATAATATCAGAAAATTAAAATCTGAAAAAACAAAGTGTAAATTTGTCTTCCAAAAATTAACTCTGACAATTAGCTCAGAAACTTGACTTCTAATCTTTAATCTGCAAAAAATAAGAAAGATATATCAGTTACGCTCGAAAACAGATAAAACAGTCAAAAAATGACACAAAACGGACTAAAAATGAAAATAAAACGAAAAACATGGACTAAATACGACAAACATGAAAAATCAACAAAAAAAGGACTAAAAATAAACAAAAATGACTAAAATATAACGAAAATACGAAAATATGGACTAAAAACCGACAAAATATAAAACTAAGACGAAAAACGAGGACTAAAAGTGAAAAAATACTAAGACTCGAAGAAAAACGAGAACTAAAAACGACAAAGACACAAAAAAAAATAAAGTCTAGGGATTAAAAACGTAAAAACACTAAAGTTAGAAAACTAGAAGGACTAAAAATGATAAAATATGAAACTACTAACTATAGAGACTAAAACTGCCAAAATGAAAGAAATTTAACCAAAATTCTAACAAATCTAACTAAAGGGACCAAAAATGACACAAACTAAAAGATACTAACTAATCTAACACTCATAACGAAGAAATGGACTTAAAAAGTAAAGGAATTAACGGAACTAACGAACAAGGACCAAAATGTCACAAAATTAACGGCCTTAACGGAGAACCGTTAGCACTGTTCATCTTCTTCATTAACACACGATCTGTGAACTTTGAGTCGAGATATCTTCTTCGTTTCTTGACCAAAATTGATGAAATTTGGCTCAAAATGATCCTCAATCAACAAAAAATCGATCCCATCGAAAAAATTCGAAACATGCAACGTGCTTCAGACTGTGTTTCGAGCTAAAGAAACTCCGGCGAGTTCGATTTTCCGGCTAATTTCTTTCGTATTTTTAAAGCATGTAAACACTTAGGAATCGATGGTAATCATCTAAGTAACAAGATTAGAAGATAATGCGTTGAAAACACTTGCTTAAAAATCAGAAAATGTGTTTTCCGGCGATCCCGGTTTTCCGGCGAGAGCTCCGGCAAGGCTTCAAACCTCGAAATCTTGCTCGTTTCTCGACCAAAAACGATTCTGAAAGCGGTGTTGTTCTCTAAAACATAAGGAGAAGAGATTAGAACAGATTAAATCGAATAAAAACAACGATTATGTAGACCCACTTGTGATTATCGAATCTGAATTTTTTTAAAAAAATCTAAGTACTGAAACTCGTATGCTTGTGCGTTTTAAAATGATCAAATAAAAACTAAGTATTAAAACTCGCAATGGCATTGCGTGTTTTGATCATTCATCTTGCGTGTTTTAACCTCTTTGGCTTGCGTGTTTTGAACTCACAAGTCTTGCGAGAAATTAGAAACTCGCAACCTTCACCTTGCATGAAATAGAAACTCGCAACAGCTTAAAACAACGTAGCATTCTCCGAGTTTTTCATCAAGTAGCCTGCGTGAAATAAAAACGCGCATAACACATTTTGCGTGTTCTTCATGAGGTAGCTTGCGTGTTCTTTTTTTTTTCGTTTGAATGTTACGAATTCTTCACATGCAATATACGAATTCCATCATTGTGATATCTTCTTCACTGAAATCATTTGATACAAAGATGAACTGTGACATTTATCTGAAAAGAATCCATGAGTATATGAACAGTAAACTTGTTAATCTGGATCACAAAAACAATTCTTCTTCAAACTCGTCGTGTGATCACCTGCAAAACATGATTTACTGAAAACAAATTTTAGAAACAACAAACAAAAAAACTAAGAACACCTCAAGAACACTATTGAAAAAAATAAATTTCAAAAATGAAATTTACGAATTGAAACTGAAAATCAATGATCAAATCACGTCTAAAACTTGTTTTTAGACACAAAACTTGATCAAAACACCAAGAAATTTCAAAATCACTCTTTTAAAAAAAATCCACAGTCAACTTTTTCTCAAGAACACAGAATTTTTTAAAATCATCAAATCCCTTGAATCTTGATGTGTTTTTGAAAATCTTTTGATGCTAATATCAAATATAACAATGAAGAAACGTTTTGCAATCAAAATCAAACCCAAAAACAAATTAAAAATTCAAAACCCATTTGTGTTCTTTATTATCTTCAAGAAACTTGATTTTTGATCAAAATTCTTCAAATCTTGGACAATTGATGACGAATTTGTGTGCACTTTAATCTCCCAAAGCTCTGATACCAAATGAAAATACCAGATCTATTAGGTAAACATCATGAACTTCATTGATCTTTAAGAATTTACATGAAATATGAACTTTCTCTCTCTAAACTCTCTCACTTTCTCTCTCTCTACAAGTATGACAATGAAAGCTCTCCACTACCTAATGCTTTGCCACTAAGAAACTAATATATCTCCTAATTCTAATTACAATCACATTACAAATCAAACTAAGCTAACTTTGACTTTTTACAAAACTATCTTTGACTTTTGACTTTCATTGACTTTCATATTACAAAGACTTTACAAGACTTTTCTCATTAAATCTTGGATACAATAATACACTAACAATGCTTTTGGTTGAATGGTGAACAATATAGTCTTCAGAGTTGTTGTACGATAAGACAAAAGAAACTCGGAGCATAGGCTATATGGTCTTCAATCACTGAATATCTCTTCCTTCACAGAGATAGAAGGGGGTTCAGTGATCGCTGAAACTTTTCTTCAGGTTTCTTCGCGTGTAGGTAGACTTGTCTTGGTTTCACTGATATCCGCATCAGATCATAAGTAGACTTGTCTATTGATCAACAGCGTTGTCTTCGACTCAGTGATGAACATCTTTGTCGTGAAACATGTCTTCAGGGATTACGTCTAACTGTTACAAGAGAGATCATCAGCAATACTGAACATACTCAGTACTTAATCGCTGATAGTGAAAAACTAATACATACAAATGTTAAATGTAATTTTCACTAAGTATTATAGCGGGTCATTATCAAATCATTGAGAGAATTTGTATCAACAAACTTCAAAGCCAAGAGGTGTTGTGTTAGAACAGAAGATGGCAAAGAACTCTTAGTCGGGACTCGAAAGTCAAACCTCTACACGATTAATCTGTCAAATGTGGAGAATTATAATGCAGTGTGTCTACTTTCTAAATCCTCTATGCAACAAAGCTGGTTATGTCATAGAAGGCTATCTCATCTCAACTTCAGATAGATTAACAAGTTGGTGACTGGAAATTTGGTAAGAGGACTTCCAGGGCTGAAATACGAAAAGGAACATTTGTGTGACGCGTGTGAGAAAGGTAAGATGAAAAAAGCCTCACATAATCCTAAGCCTGAACCAAGCACAAGTACTACTTTAGAGTTGTTGCATATGGATCTCTGTGGTCCAATGCGAACGCAAAGCATTAACGACAAGAAATACGTGTTGGTGATTGTGGATTATTTTTCAAGATACACTTGGGTCAAATTTCTAAGATCGAAAGATGAGATGCCGGATGTCATCATCTCATTTCTAAATACCGTTCAAGTGAACTTGCAGAAGACAGTTAAGCTACTTCGAACTGATAATGGCACAAAATTCAAGAACAAAATAGTTGACGATTATCTCGAATCGGTCAGGATAACTCATCAGTTTTCTGCTGCTAGAACTCCAGAAAAAAATTGGGTAGTTGAACGAAGAAATCGGACTCTTGTTGAGGTTGCACGAACGATGCTGAGCCAATCCGATCTACCTTTATTTTTGTAGGTCGAAGCTGTCTCAACTGCATGTTATACTGAAAATCGCTCAATCATTCATCGCCGGTTTGGTAAAACTCCATATGCTTTGATAAATAAAAGAATACCTAACATTAAACATTTTCAAATCTTTGGATACAGGTGTTTTGTGCTGAATGATAAGGAGATCTTGAACAAGTTTAGTCCCAAGACCGATGAAGGCATTTTCATTGGATATTCTCAAACATCTACGGCATACAGAGTTTATCTTAAGAAGTCAAAGATTGTGGTTGAAAGCGTAAATGTCACATTTGATGAAGAAATGTCTTCTGATCAAATTAGTTCAGAACCCGTAATAACAGAAGTATTAGCTTATGGACAAATTTGTCCAGAACCTGCGATTAAAGTTTCTAATTCTGATAAAGCGTCAACGCCAATGTCTCATTTAACAGAATTAGATTTATTGTTTGAACATTTTTATGATGAGTTTCTTGGTTCAAAAGTGACTAAACCTGTTGTGATTGACAAATCTGAAGATTCAAGTAATCATCATCCGATCACATCAGATGTATCAACTGAATCAAATTCCCCTATTCAAAAAGAAACTCCAGTTCAAACACCTACTCAATCAGTTGAAGTTGCAAATGAAACTTGTTTTTGTACTTTTAGTTTAGATCATTTTATGTTGACTTTTGTATGTTTACCTTGTTCCTTGTTTGACCTATAAATAGGTCTTCCTTGCTTTCCTTTAGAAGTAACTAGCCTAATTGTAATCCTTGAGAGAATCTAGAGAGAGAAACACTTGTAACCCTATCACTTGTGACATCAATACACATGTGATTTCCTCATTATTCTTGTTGTTCTTGATTGTTATTTGATTGTGGTTTGATTGGACAATATCATTTGGTATCAGAGCAAACAAGAAGAAGCAGATTCGATTAGAATTGAAGTTTTTTTTTGAAATATTTTTTTTTGGCGGACTGATATTTCAATGTTTGATCATTAGTTTTCTTGTTTTTGCACAATTAAATCAAGAAATTGATTTGTTTGTGTACGTTTTATTCATAGGATCAAGTTTTATTCATATCACATAGACTAATTCGTACTTTAGATTGATCAATTTGATCAAAATGTTGGTTTCTTGAATAGTTGAAGTCGAACACTGTATTTTCGATTTGAGCACTGTAATTTTCGATTTCTTTTGTAAACTCGGTGTTGTAATCTTGATTCGTTTGATATAGTAGACTAATTGTGTCATTTGCATAATCAGAAATCAAGTTTTACTTGATTTTTGATCGAACAGGTGAAGAACTTGCAAGGAAAACCCAAGAACGCCTAGATCCGTGAAACGCGCAAGCTCTTCCAAGAACACGCAGATTTTGTGAAACGCGTACGTTCATCGCTAAAATGCGCAAGTTGAAGATTAGGTCTCAAATGCGCAAGTCGAAGTTAGCGAATTCATAGAACGCTCAAGTCAAAGTTAGCGAGTTCATAGAACGCGCACATCAAAGGTTGCGAGTTTTGCTCTTTGATCTGCGAGTTTCTTCCATCTGCGAGTTTGCTTGCGAGTTTGCTAAAACGCGCGAGTAAGCATCTGTGAGTTTCTTAAACGCGCACGGTTCGGTCTGCGAGTTCATCAGGAACAGTGTTCTGCGAGTTTGTTCGAAACAGTGGTGTGCGAGTTTTGTCGATCTGGGAGTTTCAAGCAATTCTGTAATCTGGGAGTTTGAGTACTTAGTCATTTTTTGTCCGTTGTTTCAAATTTGATCAGTCTTGAATTTTACACACCGAGTGTAATCTGCTCTTCTTGAACGATCATTTCAAATCACATTTCAGTTACAATCATGTCTCATGATCTGCTCAGCATGGGATCAAAGTCCAAACCACCGGTACTTCAAGATGATGAATACCCACAGTGGAGGATAAGGATGATTAATTTCTTCAATAATCAAGATAAGAAATTGATGGATTCAATTCTTAATGGTCCACATTTTCCACATGTGACAGTTGCAAGAATTCCAGCTACTAGTAATAATCCTGAAATTCCCGAAAGGATTGTAGCTAGAGATCCTATTCAATACAGTGACACTGATAGAGAGCTAGTGGAAAGGGATGCAACTGCTTTGACATTTCTGATAATGGCCATCCCTAATGACATTTTCAACCGTGTTGATAGTCGGGAATCCGCCAAGGACATTTGGGATGAGCTAGAAAAACAGTTCATGGGATCAGCAAAGTCTATAAAGACAAAAAGGAATCAGAGTATCAATGCCTATGAAGGGTTCAAAGCAAAAGAAGGAGAATCTCTCAGGGAAGCGTATGATCGTTACAACATCATCCTAAATGATTTGAGAAGGAACAGAGTTCAAAAGTCTGAATCTGAAATAAACTTCAAGTTTATCAAGAATCTACAGCCAGAGTGGGATGTCTATACAATACAAATGCAAATAAATAAAGACATGGATGAAGAAAAGCTGAATGATCTGTTCTGTGCTCAAAACCAACATGAGGATAAGGTAAAGGAGCAGGCTTCTGTAAACAAAGAGTTGCTTCAGTTAAAGGACAAACAAAAGAAGGTAGAAGACTCTTTGGCTTTAATAGTTCAAGATAATGGAAAGATAGTTAAATCAAGTTCTGGTTCGGGAAAGAGTTTGAAAAAGAAAGCACTGATCACCAGCATGATTAACAGTTCAGACAGTTCAGAAGATGATACTCCAGATGACTCTGATGATGATGAATTGAACGAATTTGCTGAAAAGCTTGCACTTCTGACTTCAAGCTTTCATAAAAGGTTTGGTCGGAAGAAGTTTTATAACAAGCCGAAGCTCGATTCCTACAAGTACAGCAAGCATAAAGACAGATATGAAGAAAAGATAGAGAAAGAGAAGAAAGAGGAGAGAAAAGAAGAAAAGAAAGAAGAGAAAGAAAAGTCTGATAAATGTTTTAACTATGGAAAGCTCGGTCACTTTATCAAGGACTGCCCAGAAAAGCGTGTCAAGAATTACGAGTATTACAAGAAAAAGACTCAATTGGCGAAAGCAATGGAAAAGGGCACAACTTTAAAGGCAGAAGATGAGATATGGCTTGGCTACTCTGACGATGATGAGACTGAGGTTTCTAAAATGAATTTGACTCAAGTCCATTACAACTTAATGGCATATCTGAATGATGAGTCAGATTCTGAGGTAAATTCTCATTCTGACTATTCTGATAATTCTGAATTTTTGAATGATAATGATGAAGCAATGAACTTGATGTCCCAGCTTAATCTGATGAACTCTGAGTTTTTGAAATTAAAAGAAAATTTCAAACAACAAAGGAGTACAATACAAGGACATCAAGATCAGGCTTACATCTACAAAACCTTGGCTGAAGAAAAAGAAGAAGAGAAAAATGTTCTGAAATTGGATATAATTAAACTTCAAACAAGGATTTCTGAACAACAAAAAGAAATCATGACTTTAAAAGATAAGAATCTTGATCTAACACTTCAGTATGACATTATTTTGAAAGATAGGACAGAAGCTTACACGAAGATCAAGGAATTGGAAGATCTAAATTACAAAAGAGGTCAAACGGAACACACTCTTAAGATTCTAACCAACAATCAGAAAGACACTCGTTTCTATAAAGCAAAACCAGGTATAGGTATCTCAGATGTGAATGTTTTGAAAAAGGCACCCGAAAATCTTTATAATTTTAAAAAGTCGGGTGATGAACCTATTGTTTTAATTCCACGCATCCTAGAAACATTTGTAAAACCTGAGACTCCTGAGCCTGAATCTCCTAAGACAGAAAAGGAAGAGACAGTTGAAGAAAAGACAGAAATTGAAAATGAATCAGAAACTCAGTATTCTAAATCTTTTAAATTTTCATATGATGAACTGAATACTTCTTACAAAAGTAACAAGGATTCGTTTGTAGAATATGAAAATATCTTTAAAGAAAAACCTGAGTCTTCTAGATCTAATTCAAATTATGACATTTCTGAAATTGTCTTGACCTGCTCAATCTTAGAAGATAAAAATGAAAACGTCATTTCTGATAAGTCTAATTCCGTTTGTACTTCACAATTTTCTGATCTTGAACATCAACAATCCTTGGATAAAATTGAAGAATTACAAAGGCATATCTCCCATCTCAACAACATGATTGTTGAATTAGAAGACGCAAATGAGAATTTTGGGATGGAACTAGACTCGAGCTTTAATCAAATTGAATCTTTGCAAAAAGAAATCAGAAGTTTAGAATCTCAAATTTTCAAATTATCAAAAGGCAAAAAGGTTATTGTTGATAAAGATATTCCAATTTCTATGGTTAAATGTGAGTCTTCATCTGAGTCTAAACAAGCAAAAGTAAAAGGTGAATGTTCTTATTCTTCATCATCTGATAATATTTCTAAATCTGTTTCTATTTCAGATGAAAATGTGAAGAAAGATTGTTTGAAGCAAAAGAAGACTACAGTGGAAAAGACTGTGAATGAAATGGATAAATGTCAATGTAATAGAGTAGATAATTCTTGTTCTTCTGTCAAACAACAAAATTTCAATAAAACGAATATCTTTTCCTAAAAAGAGTTGTTGACGCAAGCTACTACTAGATTTAAATGTTCATATTGTCTTAGTAGTTCATTCTCTTGGAAACAAAAGTCTTCAAAGAAAAACAAACATATCCAATTTAAGAACATAAAATCTCTTAATCATTTCAAAGCCAACAATGCTGAGATTTATTCGTTAAGGAAGAAAAATAATGCTTTTCATGTTAATAAACTTGCTGATGTGATGTTTGTGTGGAAGTGGATTCCGAAAGCTGAACTTAACACACAAACTCCACCAAAAGGACCAAGATTTGAATGGCGCATTAAAAAGTCATCAGCAAATTTAAAAACTGTTAAGAGTACTAACAATAAAGGACCCATATTCATATGGGTACCTAAAGTTAAGTAATTGTTGTTTTCAGGCGTGTCATGTGTGGATTATTGATTCTGGAGCTTCAAGACACATGACAGTGCATAAACACCTGTTGTTCAACTACGTAGATCATTACGTAGGTACAGTAAGTTTTGGAAATGAGATGAAAGGATATGTCAGAGGTTACGGGACTATAAAAAATAGTTTTATCATAATATCAAAGGTTCTGTATGTGGAAGGCTTGGCATACAATTTGTTCTCCATAAGTCAATTTGCAGAAAAGAAATGCAAGATAGAATTTGATGCTGATTTTTGTTACATTAAAGATCAGAGTGGAGCAGAACTTATTAAAGTCGGAAGAATGGGATTGCTATACGGTGTTCACTTTCCAACACTGAAAGCTTCAAAGTCAGTATGTCTAATCTCTAAGACATCAACAAAAGAAAGTTGGTTGTGGCATCGGAGACTTTCTCATCAACATTTTCGTGATTTGAAGAAGCTGAGGACACAACAATTAGTGACTGGACTTCCTGAATTAAAGATTGAACAAGATTCACTTTGTTCAGCTTGTGCAAAAGGAAAGATGAAGAGAAGTTCACACAAATTAAAGATGTTATCCAACTGCAACAAGTGTCTGGAGCTAATTCACATGGACTTGTCTGGACCAATGCGTACTCAATCCATCAACGAAAAGAAATACATATTAGTGATGGTGGATGAATACTCTCGGTATACCTGGCTAGAGTTTCTACGACAGAAATTTGAAACTCCTGATCTAATCATCAAGTTTATCAAGAAGATTCAAGTTCTGATGCAAAGCTCTGTAAAGCAACTGAGGAGTGATAATGGAACAGAATTCAAGAATGCTACTTTGCAAACATTTCTAGAATCTGTTGGCATATCACATAATTTTTCTGTTGTGATGACACCTCAACAAAATGGGGTCGTTGAACGCAAGAATAGAACTTTGGTAGAGGTTGCACGGACAATGTTGACATATTCAGAACTACCAATGTTTCTATGGGTTGAGGCTGTAGCAACTGCATGCTTCACACAAAACAGGACTATTATCAATAAACGCTTTAATAAAACTTCTTATGAATTGATTAATGGTCGTAAGCCTACTGTTAAATTTCTTCGTGTGTTTGGATGCAGGTGTTATGTTCTTAATGATCGAGAGAACTTATCCAAGTTTCAACCAAAAGCCAATGAGGGGATATTCATTTGGTATTCTCTCCAGTCCAAAGCATACAGAGTCTACAATATTCGTACAAAGACGGTGATCGAAAGTGTAAACGTAATCTTTGATGAAAGCAAGACAAGAACTTCTAAACAAAGCAGTTCAGAATTTGCATCTCGTGATAAAGCTTCCACATCAACCAGTGTGGAACCTGCTTCAAAACAGACTGAGATTTCTAAATCCTTACCTGGATTAGATTTAGATTTACTTTTTTATGATGTTTTTGATGATTTTAAGAACGTACAAGGTCAAAATGATATACCTACCACTGATATATCTACTACCACTTCAGATATCTTAGGACCCTCTGAAGATCATGGAGAAGCTTCTACAACACAAGTACAAGAAGTTTCAGACAACACAACTTCAACATATATTGAAGATGTACCATCTACACATGAAGGAAATGTGTTGGAAACTCTCACTGCAGAAGTTGTTCCATTGCAAAGCACATCAAGTCCAATTGTATCTGCTTCAGAAGAAACAGAAATACAAATTATTTCAACTTCTGAAGAACCAGTAATACAAGATGACTTTGATTCTTCTAACAATCAAACAGAGGTTGACGTTTTACCAAGCGCACACAGATGGACAAGGAATCATCCTCCAGAAAACATTATTGGTGACCCGTCTGCTAGAGTGACTACCAGATCTGCTTTTCTACCAGCAACTGCAAATTTCTGCATGTTTTCAACTTTTCTGAGCAGCATTGAACCAAAGAAGCCATCAGAAGCGTTAATGGATCCAGATTGGATAAATGCAATGCAAGATGAGCTAAATGAGTTCAAAAAGAACAAGGTATGAAGATTGATACCAAGACCCAACGACATATCCATTATTGGTACAAAATGGGTCTTCCGAAACAAAAAGGACGAGGCTGGAATTATTGTGAGGAACAAAGAAAGGCTGGTTGCAAAAGGTTACAATCAACAAGAAGGGATTGATTATGATGAAACCTATGCACCAGTTGCTCGGATTGAAGCCATAAGGATCTTTCTTGCTTATACGGCTCACAAGAATATTAAAGTCTATCAAATGGATGTAAAGTTTGCTTTTCTCAATGGCATTCTTCATGAAGAAGTCTATGTGAGTCAACCTGAAGGCTTTGTGGATCCGAAGTTCCCAGATCATGTCTATGTTCTTGACAAGGCATTGTATGGATTAAAACAAGCGCCAAGAGCATGGTATGAAACCTTATCAGTCTATCTAACCGAGCCAGGTTTTCGGAAAGGTACAATCGACACTACTCTTTTTCTCAAAAAGAAAGGTAAAGATCTCATACTTGTACAAATTTATGTTGACGACATAATTTTTGGCTCTACTTCACAAGACTTGTGCGTAGAATTTGAAAATATCATGAAAAAGCGTTTTCAAATATCAATGATGGGTGAATTAACATTTTTCTTAGGCCTGCAAGTTAAACAAACCTCAGAAGGGATTTTTATCAATCAGGCTAAATATATTAGAGACATGTTGAAGAAATTTGACATGAACTCTACTTCACCCATGAAGACTCCAATGCAAGCTGGCAGTCTGTTGGATGGTGATATCTCCGGAAAATCAGTAGACCAACATACTTACAGAAGTATAATTGGTTCTCTTCTTTATTTGACAGCAAGTAGACCAGATATTATGTTTGCAACATGTTTTTGTGCAAGGTATCAGGCAAATCCTAAAGAGTCTCATCTTTCTGTTGTAAAAGGAATCTCAAGGTATCTCAAAGGCACACCAAATTTGGGCCTTTGGTATCCAAATGATTCTAAGATTGAATTAATAGCTTTTACTGACGCAGATCATGCAGGAAATAAATTAGACAGGAAAAGTACATCAGGAGCATGTCACTATCTAGGAGATAAACTGGTCAGGTGGTCATCAAAGAAGCAGAATTGTGTATCCACATCTACAGCTGAAGCGGAATATGTTGCGGCTGCAAGCTGCTGCTCACAGGTTCTGTGGATGAGTTCAGAGACAGAAGTAAGAGGAGGAGATCACAAGCTGTTGCTTATGCTTTGGATGTTATTAAAAGATTCATGACAAGGAGTATCTACAATGCTTATTCTTTTGACTTTCAGCTTGGCATTGAAACCAATCAGAATAGAGTAAACCTGCTGGCACCAAACTTCAATCATCATAAGATCAGAGTTCTAGAGCCTTTTTAGATCTCCAGATATCCAGAGTTGGGTGTGATGTATGTAAACACCAAGTCTCATAAGAAGCAGTTCATGAGAGCATCAGAATTGGCTAAGTATTCAGATGGTACTTTGAAGTATGTGCGGAAAGTGCTTGAAGATAAATTGTTTCTGTCAGAGCAGGAAAGATTAAGAAAGAATGAAGCTGTAAGAATAGTTGAGTCTCTTAACATGGAAGCTATGCTAGAAGAGATCAACAAGAAGATTGATTTCAGAGAGCACATCAGGAGGTTTGAAGCATACCTTGGGATCAGAAGAATCTGTTTTAGAAGATGGGACCAGAGCAAAATTGTCAAATGATCTAAAAGGGGGAGATTGTTATTGTACTTTTACTTTAGATCATTTTATGTTGACTTTTGTAAGTTTACCTTGTTCCTTGTTTGACCTATAAATAGGTCTTCCTTGCTTTCCTTTAGAACTAACTAGCCTAATTGTAATCCTTGAGAGAATCTAGAGAGAGAAACACTTGTAACCCTATCACTTGTGACATAAATACACATGTGATTTCCTCATGATTCTTGTTGTTCTTGATTGTTATTTGATTGTGGTTTGATTGGACAATATCAAGCATGTCTCCAAAAGTCAAAGGCATGCAACCAACCATTGAAGGACACGTGTAAAGTACCCTGCTATGCATTTAATGCATAGGGTATAAATAGAAATGTTAGCCCAATTTTGAATTGTAAAAGTATTGAAAATATCTTAAGTCTTCCTCTGAAGACCTTCAGAGACATCAGCAGAGAAAGCCAAGTCTAGCTCTGAAGTAAGTTTAGAGACAGACTCTTCAGACGGGAAGACATCAGAGATCTAATTCAGAGCTCTAAAGGTGTTCTCTCTGAAGATCAACACTGAAGATTTATGCAAGTGTTGACAGAAGAACAGATGACACGTCACCTAGTGATTAGATTTACTTTTTAGAGTAGGTCACTGTTCAATAATGTCTTAAGCTTACCTTTTAGGTAAGTCACTGTTCAAGCATGCTTCTAATATCAGGATAAGTACACTGTTCACTTTATGGTCCTATAAATAGGACCATCACTACATTGACAAAAGTGTGCTTTTTCATATATCTTGTATGTGGTTTATTGTTAATATATTCAAGAAGTTCTTGTATGATTTATCCATCTTTATGGTGTTATTCTAATCTACATAATTTATCCAGTAAATAATAAGCATGTTCTTATCTTTACATCATTGGATATCTTCTTGCATAAACTGTGATATTGAATCTGCTTTGACATTTAAACAATATTGCTTCCGCTGTTGTTATTATTATTATTTGTTTATATATAAGTGTTATAAGACTGTTAAATCCGGGATCCAACAATTGGTATCAGAGCTTCCTTTGTTTTCTAAACAAAGAAAGATCATATCTGCATACTCGGATAGATTTACATCTTCTTGATTCAATCTTTCAAAAATGTGTGCATGTTCATATAAACCTTGGTTTATTTTAAAAAGAACTCTATATGCTCTAGATTTGAATGTAACTCACAATTTACTTATTTACAAAAGAATCCTCTCTGGAAAAGCATCAGTTCTTCACATGATCTTTTTCAAAAAATGGCAAGTTCCAGTATAAGTGCCATTTATACTGTTGGATCATTAACCAAACCTCCTACACTTTTAAGAGATGAATATCTCCAATGGAAAATAAGGATGGTAAATTTTCTAGAAGGTATATACAGGGATATTTTAAGATCTGTGAAAGATGGACCTCACCAACCAATGATGTTGGTACCAAGAGTTCCAGCAACAACAGATACTGCTGAAATACTTGCATATTATGAAAAGAAAACTTCAAATTTCACTGAAGAAGAAGTTAAAATGATGGATAATGACTCTAAAGCTGTTAGATTATTGATAATGGTCATTCCCAATGATATCTTCCAAGAACTTGATTCTTGTGTAACTGCAAAAGAGATATGGGATTAGTTGTTAAACCAACTTGAAGGTGGACTACAAACTCAGAAAAACAGGAGAAATCTTTGCATTAATTAGTACCATGACTTTCATGCACTACTTGAAGAAACCCTGCACCAAACATACTCCAGATTCAACATTCTCATCAATAAATGCAAGAAATTTGGGATAATGAGGACAAAAGAAGAATATAATGTTTTATTCCTTAAAATCTTAAATGAAGAGTGGTCACAACTGTCTATGTCCATCCAAGCAAATCAAAATCTTGATTCTTGGTCACTGACTAACATTTACGGTACTCTTGTTGCCCAAGAAAAGGAAGTTACAAAACAAAAATCAAAAACTTCCTTAGGTGGTCCACTTGCCCTCATCTAAAAAAACAAGGGTATGTCAAAAGAATGTCATGATGATGAAACAGAGAACTCCAAAGAAAAGCCTTTGAGAAAGGAACCAAAAAGAAAATCTAAAAAGGTTTTAATTGCTGAAGAAGATGACCATTCAGACCCAGACTCAGATGATGACATAAATGCCTTTGCCAAGTCTCTTGCATCAATTACTCACCAATTTAACAAGAAATTTGGCAAGAAAATCTTTGAAGGCATGAGAGATGATGAAGAAAGAAGAAATCCAAAGAGAAGATTTCAACAAAAGCCCAGATCAACTTCACATAGTGATCAAAAGGGTGTTCATTTCAACAATCATGATGTTGCACAACAATCAAGAACTCATTTACCATTCCAACCCCAAGTATCCTCAACCTCAGAGATACTTTAAGCCCCAACCACAAGTTCAGAAGACAGAAACTGTTGCTGCTCTTCCACCATATCAAAATGATGGAAGATGTCTTAGATGTGGAAAACCAGGCCATTTCTCTGCAAACTGCAAAGGTAGACTTGTCAAAGATCAAGACTACTATAAGAACAAGTACAAGTACAATGTCAGATTAAGAGTACTTGTTGCAGAGATAGAAGATTGGTTATCAGACTCTACAAGTGATGGAGAGGAAGAGACTACCAATCTTTGTGGTATGGCTTTTGTAGATGGTGATCAGACTGATGGATCATCAGAAGACTGCTCTAAAAAGGAAAACTATCCTTCCACTTCTAAAAGTGAACTTGAAATGGATGTTCTTAAGTTAACAGATGAGTTTCTGATTTTAATGCAAAAACTCATTGAAGAAAAAGAAACGAGAAAACAAATGACAAAAGATCTAAAGTTTTATAAAAGAGAAAATAATCTTCTTGAATCTGAGAAGAAGGAAATTTTCAATGAAAATTATAAGCTTGAAAAATCTCAAAGATTATAGGAAATCTCTTTGTCTGATAAACTCAAAGAATTGGAAAAAGTGTTAAAAGCTAAAGAAGAAGAAGTTAAAAGATCTGAGTATGAAAGGCTCAATTTTGTTGCCTTAACTAACTTTTTTCAAAAGGAAAGAGAAATCGTACATCAATCTCTGGAAAGGAAAGAACTTCAAATCAAAAGCTATCTAGATGCTCAAGATGTGCATATTAAGATAAATTCTCAAATGGACACTCAAGGACTGGGATTCAATGAATTGGATTCATTCACTGGATTGAAGAAAACTTCACTTTCTTCCACTTTTTGTATGGGAAAGGTCCAGAGCCCTGACTGTCCATCTCTTAACAATTTCAAAAGAAAAAAAACTGAGAAGGATAAAAAAAAGAGCTCTGAATTTTAAAAATGTCTTATACTCTGAAACAAAAACATTTCCAGAACTTATCTTAAAGATAGAAAAAGAAACTTCAGAGGCATTCTTTACAAAACCTCAGAGCAATGATCCCAGAGAAATTTTTAAGTTTGATGTTTTTATCATAAAAAATCAGAGATATCTTAAACAAGTACTTCTGAAGATGAACCTCAAAGTTCACTCATGGTTGATTTGAAAAAGAAAGAAAGCATGAAAAGCGTCATTAAAGACTCTAGACCTAAAGAAATTATGAAAACTTCATAGGTAGTTATCTCTGACAAGGTTAAGAGAGACTTTCTTGACTCTAATTCTGAATCTGATCCAGAGATAGATGAACAGATATTCTATAGACCAGAGAAAGTAATTCATAAAAACATACAGACTGTTGGTTCTGGAATTTTGAACATTCCTGTTCCTGTTTTGAAAAAGAAACCCAGAATATCAATATGTCCTCACTTTGTAGACATGTGTCTACAAGCAAAAACTTCTCTGGACCTTGAGAAAGAGTTAAAAGAAAAAGGCAAGAATAAAACTAACACTTCTCAACTCAACACTTATAAACCAATCAAATTCACTCTTGAACAAAAAGGCAAATGGCAATAAATTAACCATTCTTATCATGTTTGTGCAGTGAGCAACAAAGAGAAGAAGATGTTTTTGAAAAAGAAATGGCAACTTGAATAGAAGGCTATATTTCAAGACAAAAAGAAGGAAGTAGTTAGGAATACTTGTAATATTCCTAGTGCTAGTTTGAAAAAGAATCAAAGTGTACCAAATGCATTCAATGAAATGATAAACTTTGTTCATACTTCTTCTTGTTCTGTTAATTGCAAGTGCATTCAACTCATGATTAAGCTGAAAAATCATTTCAGAGGTTCTCATTTTTTTCTGAATCAATCTCTGAATAAAAATTCAGAGACAAAGCCTCAGAAGAAAAAGAAGAGTAATTCTGGCAAAGCATCAAAAGATGAAATGCCAAATGTTCATCAAAATCCTCAAAAGTCTAACAAGAAAGGAACCATAATGAGATGGGTACCTAAGAAACTTTAATCTGTCTTGCAGAAATAGCATATGCCAATCTGGTACTTAGATTCTGGATGTTCAAGGCATATGACTAGAGATAAGAAGTTGCTATCCTCTTTCAAAGCAAAATCTGGAGAAGCAGTAACTTTTAGGGATAATATGCAAGGTCAGATTAAAGGTTATGCTGAATTAAGAAGAGGTAATGTATCTGTTTCAAAAGTTGCTTATGTTGATGGAAGCACAACTTAATCAGCATAAGTCAACTGTGTGACCATGGTTTTGATGTGAAGTTTCAAGAAAAATATTGTTCACTTCTTCACTCAAAAACAAGTCAAGAAATGCTGAGAGCAGACAAAAAGGGTAAATTATATAGAATGAATTTTACCAAGCATATAAACACTGTCTCAGAGAAACTCTGTTTAGTATCTCTGAACAGCGAAGATGTCTGGCTCTGGCATAAGAAGTTCTCTCATCTGAACTTCTCTTCACTTGATAAGTTGGTCAAACTTAATCTGGTTTAGGGATTACCATCTCTAAAGTTCAACAAAGATAATCTTTGTTCTGCTTGTGAAATGGGAAAAATGAAAAGATCTTCCCATAAAACCAAAAGTGATAATAATTGTCCTAGACCTCTGCATATGCTTCATGTGGAACTCTGTGGTCCTATCTCTGTGCAGAGTCTATCAGATAAAAAGTATATTCTTGTCTTGATTGATGAATACTCTAGATATACTTGGATAGAATTCATCAGAGGCAAGTCTGATGTACCTAATATTTTAATAAGGTTGTTAAAAAGACGGCAGGTTGTTAACCCAATTTAATCTAGTTGATAATTAACACACAAACATAATATAGATCAATAGATATAAAGATTAGAATAACATACCAATCCCTTGAATATTCAATGAAAACCTTGTGTGTTCTTGATACCTTGAATGTAGGATTACAGAGAAAACGTACGGCTACTAATTAGAAAATTATCAGAGTTCTAACCTAAAACTAATTAATCAAAACTATAAATACCTAAGCCTAATAGGCCTAATGGGCTTGGGCCCAATTACAAAATAACTATTAACTAAATACTAATTAGACCCTCTAATTAACTTTAACATAATAGCAATTTAAACCCTTAACTTTAACTTTAATCTTGAATACAATTTATGATCCTACAATCTCCCCCTTTGGATTCAAGATTAAAAAAATTTGCAATAGTCTTCGGGTCTTCACTTGTCTTCACTTTTCTTGAAAACTTCAAAAACAGTCTTCATCTTTGTCTTCACTTTTCTTGAAAACTTCATAAACAGTCTTCAGAAGTTCCGACACTTTGACATCTTTGAAAACTTCGGCAATCTTTACTTCAAGACTTCAAAATTCAAAAGTCTTTGTATTCTCCCTTGTTGATTATTCTCCCTCTTTTGTATATTATCCCCTTTTTGATGAGTGGTGAGAATCATCATCATCAAAACATATAAAAACAATCCCCCCCCCCTTGAATATGGTCATCAATTTAGAACTGTCTTCATGTAACGAGCCCTGTGTGAAATAAGAGCAGTCTCTCCAAATGGAAAGAGTGATTATTTCAATCTTTTCAGATTCAAATAATTAAAAATGGTAACCCTGAATCAACAAATGACTCAGTTAGAATGCATGTCGATAACACAAAGTTACTATATAAAGAGTTGGTTTTGACGTTGGCTCCCCAGGTCTTCCATTCAATCATCGAATAACACATGGTTATCTATGAACGTTCTGGCATAAAACAAATTTCTGTGTGCTTGTGCATGTGTATGAAAGAATAAGCACCGATTATTGCTTTTCAATTTAGGCTCAAAGTATTAAACTTGTTGAGACAGCAACAAATTATACAAAGACTCAATGTGCATGAGAAAGGGTCGAAGATGGGGCAACTTGCCTTCTTTTCAATATTAGTATCTTCCAAATGAAGAACCAATAGCATATGTGCTGCTTCCCCAGAAAATGTGAAACATTCTCTCTTTTAGAAAAGAATGAGTAGCTGGTGGGGTTGTATGCAAGAGATGGCATGGGCTAGGTGCCTATTTCAATGATGGTCACCAAAGAATGTGAACCAATCAGATTATGTGGCTGCCCGGCTCAGAAAGAAGTTTGGTGCAAAGTCTAATATTCTTTTACTCTGTTCACTCACCCTCTTTCTTTTAATGCTCACTTCTAACCAATCTCTCTTTTCCGTTTTACCTCTTCACACACCATCACTCAAATCTTTTGACCCCTCTCCCCTCAATCACTCAGGGAATACTTCCTGGGTAGGAAACACTGGTTATCGTGAATCCATGGAAGTTCTGTTAAGTTCTCACACTGAATCCCATGTATTTTCCTAAAAGAACGTGTTGTTCAACAACCTTTTGTACATGTAAGCACAAAGGAATACAGTTACATGAAGAATAAAATTTTGGAGAAGTCAAAACATTAGGTGTTTGACAATACGATTCTCCCCCTCAAACTAAAAAGAGTTTGACAGTTAAGCTCGAAATTAAGCTATAAGAGAGTTTTTCAATTAAGCTCTTTGACATTTAAGCTTATAGTTGTTTGAAGAAGCTTAAGCGAAAACATTTCTTGTCTTCATTAGATAGCTCTGTCTTTGATTCTGGTTTAGATGACAAGAATGTGGATGAAATATATAAGTCTATTAAGCTCATAGACAATGTAGCTCCTTTTCTATTAAGCTCCCCCTCAACTGAAGTATATTTTTTTTTAACATAATAATAAAGCACTGAAGTGCGGATTCTAATCCGATGTGATTAGAAGCCATTGTCACTTGAACATACCTGCATATAAAAGAAATCATGGTAATCATTTGTGAAAATGATTCCTCGATTGTTAGCGTCAGTTAGAAAATGTAGAAAACACAAGATTGAAACTTGGAATTCTCCCCCTAGAATCATGAGTAAGGTCTAAGACATGTTCAACATACCAAGTTTGCTGATAAGAAATTGGAACCGCTTTTCATCCAAAGGCTTGGTGAAAAGATCAGCTAACTGGAAGTCAGTTTGAACAAAGTGCATTTCAATGTCACCTTTTTCTACATGATCCTTGATGAAGTGATAGCGTACATCTATATGCTTGGTCTTCGAATGTTGTAGCGGGTTAGCAGTTATGGCGATGGCGCTCTTGGAATCACAATAAATAGGAACACGCGTGTAGTTGTATCCAAAGTCCCTTAACTGTGTCTTCATCCAGAGGACTTGAGAACAGCAGCTAGCAGCAGCTACATATTCAGCCTCGGCAGTGGATGTTGAAACACAGTTTTGTTTCTTTGGGGTCCAACTCACAAGTTTGTCACCTATAAATTGACATGATCCAGAGGTGCTCTTCCGGTCTAGCTTACATCCTGCATGATCAGCATCTGTAAAGGCGGTTACATCAAAACGAGAATCCTTTGGATACCAAAATTTTGGTATGCTTTGGATACCAAAATTACATCTTTGCATGATCAGTTGGCTTTGGAGATTGCTTATATTTCTCTATATTTGGTATGCTTGAGTATTTCATTTTCTCAATTTAAAAAAGATGGATATTGTTAACAAACCTGGACTCATGCTCAATGAGTACCAAAAGTTTTATCTATTTTACAGGTTTTGTATTGGACTATGACTTCTGATCATGTACAGATCAGGACTCGTACTTCAAAGTACAAGATGTTTGACTTCTAAGTACTACAACTTAGAACTCGGACTTCAAAGTCAAAGACTGAAGATTGTTAAAAGCTTCAAAGTTTTAAAGATGTCAGAGATAAAAGATTGAAGAATCAAGTGCTGAAGACTTATGTCATTTTTTTATTAAATCTTGAATACAAAGGGGGAGAATGTTAGTGTATTATTGTATACAAGATTTAATAGGAAAAGTCAAGTCAAGTAAAGTCAATAAAGTCAAAGTCTGTATTACTCAATATGTAGTTTAATCTTGTATGAGTTTATATCCTTGGTATAAATAGGGATATGACTTGTTAGTTTGTAACAACTCCAAGAAGAACATCATTGTTAATATACATCAGATTACGCTTTCTCTCTCTACACTCTCTCTCTCTAGAATCTTGATACTGTTATATCTTAGATCTTGAGAATTGCTTGATTTGGATTGGGATTTACAATATCAATTGGTATCAGAGCAAACCAAACAAATTCAGAAGGATCAGATCATCAGATAGATTCAAATTTGAGAAATTTTGATTTTACGATTTCATTTTCTTGAAAATCACTGTTTGATCTTAGTTTTTCATGTTTTTGCACAATTAAATCAAGAAATTGATTTGATTGTATACGTTTTATCATAAGGATCAACATTTGTTCAGATCACATAGTCAAATTCGCACTTTAGATTGGTCAATTTGATCAAGTTGTTAGGTTCGTGAATAGTGAAGTCGAACACTGTAAATTGATCAAAACACTGTAGTTTTCGGTTTCTTTAGAAAATTCAGTGTTGTAATCTTGATCAGGTTGTTAACGTGGACTAATTGTGTGTTTTGCAGAATCAGAAATCAAGTTTTACTTGATTTTTGATCGATCAGGTGAAGAACTCGCAAAGGAAACCCAAGAACGCGCTAGATCCATAAAACGCGCAAGTTCTTCCCAAGAACGCGCAGATTTCGTGAAACGCGCACATTCATCGCCAGAACGCGCAAGTTGAAGATTCGGTCTAAAATGCGCTAGTCGAAGTTAGTGAGTTTCTATAACGCGCTAGTCGAAGTTAGCGAGTTTCTATAACGCGCTAGTCGAAGTTAGCGAGTTTGCTAAAACGCGCTAACTGAAGCGAGCGAGTTCTATAAACGCGCAGGGCGAAGCATGCGAGTTTGGTTGAAACGCACTAAGAGGCGTGCGAGTTTGGTTGAAACGCGCTAAGAGGCGTGCGAGTTTGGTTTAAACGCGCTAAGGGGCGTGCGAGTTTGGTTGAAACGCACTAAGAGGCGTGCGAGTTTGATCGAAACGCGCTACTAATGACCTGCGAGTTCTAGAAATGCTGTCAGGATCGAATTCTTAACAAGAATTATGAATACTCAGAAACAATATCAAAGAAGTTGCGGAATAACACTTTGATATTCAATGTAACAGTAAACAAACAGTGTATATGATTAACAACTTGTAAACTTGTATTAAATGACTAAAATCACAAGATTACACACACAACCTCAATCTTGAAGAACAGACTCTTTCAAGACGAATTCTACTTCTCTAGAATTAGGAACTATGCCTTGAGGTTGATTTTCTCTCTAGAACAAAAACGTAGAATGAATTATTGTTTTTAAACTATTCTATCTATTCTATACATAAACTGAATAAAAGATAATTATAATAAATAAAATATCTTCAGTATATCTTCCATGAATATCTTCAGCTTTCCATGTTTATCTTTAACCACGATCTCTTCATCATTATCTTCACATTATCTTAGAAGCAGCATTAACTGAGTCTTGGCAGCATTAACTACTAAGCAGCACTAACTTCTAGCAGTACTAACTAGCTAAGCAGTACTAACTTTGTTCAAGCAGCACTAACTTTGACTAGCAGTATTAATTCTACTAGCAGTAGTAATACTCAGCAATATTAACTTTGAAGTCCTCTGACAGTAGTAATTCTGAACTAGCAGCATTAAAGACTTGTTCACATCTTCAGTTCCCAACAATCTCCCCCTAACTTGACTTTTAGAAAGAGAAGTCAAGTTCTTCAAATGCTTCCAAAATCTTCATTGATCTACTCCAATGTTAGGATCCAGTCCCATACTCTGATTTGTAGTTCTCTGAATTAAGTACTTTGCCATTTCTGAATTTGGTGCACAACCCAACTTCTTATTTAACATGGCATGAAGCTTTAGATTTGAATGGTTGTATACCCTATCCACCAAGTAATACTCCATGTGAAAAGTATCCAATGCCAGTTCGTAGACTCCACTCCTTTCATATAGAGTCCATCCTCTAACAGCTTTAAATACATCTCTTATCAAATGCTTTACTGCTTCTGGTTTGAACAACATGCACAAATATTCCATAACTAACTTCACAATTGGTAACCCTGGAGTTGTCAACTGATCTGCATGAACTTTCATCCCCACTTCAAACATTTTTTACAAATCAGATCTTGAACACTCTCTGACAATTTTGCTCCAGGTGTTGTAGACTTCATACTTCTCATCCTTTCTTTTCAATCTAATGTACTCTTTGCCATCCACCTCCATAGTATCCCAGAGGATAACTTCAAGAGGTTTGAATCCAATAGGTTCAGCTGAAATAGGCTTTGGAATTTTATCCATTACCACCATGTACATGTTTACATCTGAACTCTGTGGTACTTCCTGAGTTTCAGCCTCATTCTTAGGTGCCTCTTCTTCTTCAGCAACCTTTTGCTCTTCTTCTACTCTAGGCTTCTTTACAATCTTCTTTCTTTTAGCCATCATTTTAGTTCTCTTCAGAGTCTTTTGAACTTGCCCTAAAGTAGTTTCCTTCTTCTTTTCTTCCTTTTTCTCTGCCTTTTCTTTGATAGGAGTTCCCTCTTCACTTTCAGGGAATGGTTGATTAATATTCACATCATGTCTCTCCATGGCCTTCTTTTCAAACTCCACTCTATCCTTTTCATTACTCTTCAGCTTCCCCATTTCTTTCTCATAGAGATCCTTGATTTGATCAAAAGTCATCTTCACAAACATTTCTTTCTTAACACCAATTGCACTCCTCAAGAAAGTTATCATTTTGTTTCTTTCCTGAGTGGCAAGGTAAGTTTGTGAAGGTCTTCTCTTCTTAGCACTTGTTCTGGCTATCATAGCCTTTCTCAAGCTCATTGCTCTTTGCTTTGCCTTCTCTGTTTCCAGCCCTTTCTGGAATGCTTCATTTAACTCATTTGCAAGTGCTCTGGCCATTTCTCTGTCTTTTTCAACCTGCTCCTTTTCTGCTTGATCTAACTCTTCTTGTACTTTCTTTTCTAATGCTTCATCTGACTCAATCATCTTTTGCTTTTTAGATGGTTGATCAGATTCTATCATCTTTGCTTTTCCCTTTTTCCTTGCATTTGCAGCCATTTCTTTCTTCTCTATTTTCTTTGCTCCCCCTTCATTTATGACCACTCCCTTTGCTTTGGGAGTGTCATTCTTTGCTTTGATGAGCATTTCAGCTACTTCAATCTCTGTTGGTGTTAACTCTGTTACTGCTGCTTGTGAAGTTTCAGCAGCACTAACAGTTTCTGCTGCTTGTTTTGGCTCAGCAGTAGTAACCATTTCTGCTTCTTTAGTTGTAACTGTTGCTGGTGTTGTTTCTGCAGATTTCTTTTCTTCAACAAACTCCCCCTCAAACTGTTGATCAATCTGTTCTGAGCTAGAATTCTCCCCCTTTTTGGAAGCATGGACATTTTCTATGTTGGTTGCCTCCTTTCTCCTTCTGAGAACAAACTGACCTCTTCTTTTCTTGGCCATGAGCTTTCCCACCATTTGTTTGAGTTTGGAAATCTGCTGTTGTTGGGAGAGAACCACTTGCTGCAATTCTTTGATATCCTTTCCTTGATTAACCACATCAACATTAATGTTGGCTAATGCTTCAATCAATTCCCAGTAAGTATATCTATCCTCACCTTCTTTAGGTGTTTTACCCACCCTTGAAGGATCCTTGGAAAGTTTTGCCATCAATTCATCAGTGTCAGTTCTTTCCTCACCCTTTTTGGATGTTTTGCCCATCCTTGAGGGATCCTTGGATCTTTTGATAGTGGCCTTCTGCCTAGCAGAAGCACCAGCTACCCCCTTGGTTTCTTGGCACCGGGGTCCTTTGGTTGATTTCTCACCCAAAGTTGCCATGGGGAAGGTCTTAGAGATGTTACCACTGACCTTTTCTGTGCTAGCAGAAGTAGTGGCAGCCTTCTCACCCATATGCTCTTCCTCCTCCTCAGAGAGAACCTCCTTGGGGTTGGGAGACACCCTTGTGGTTTCCCTGTAGATATTCTCTAAGGGAGAATCCTCCCTTAGAGGGCTTAAAGGCTTAGGGGTTGATGGTACAAGAAGGGAAGGAGCCTTCTTTACCTGTTTCCTTTTGTATGTTTGGGTGATTGGTGAAGTTGGTTTATCAAGAAGAGACTGGGGAATTGATTTAGGGTGGGAAGGTTGAGATTGACTAGCAGTGGGTTGGTCTAATGAGGGCCTTGACCCTGCTGCCATACCTTCATTAGTGTGGGACACCACCATCATTGTAGAGAACAATGGGGTGTCAACTCCTTCTGAGTCCAGAGGGGATCTTTTCATGTTTGAAAAGACCTTACCTTTGGGAATTTTTGGTACATATACCTCTTCAAAATGAGGTATATCCGTCAATTCATGGGTAATAACTTCTTGGACAAACCTGGGGTACATATAAAAACTCTTTTTACTTCCCAGGTTTGAGGCAAGATCATTAAAAATCATTTGGGAAAAATTATACTTTCTGGCAGTGGCTAAGCATACCAAAGCATAAGCAATGGTGCTACTGAACTCACTCCAGCCAGTAGTCTTTTTAGAGATACAGTGCGTAAGGGTATGGACAAAGAAACGCCATTGAGGTGAAAATTTTGCTTTTGAGAACTTGAACACACCCAATGGGCCTCCATACCCCATTCTTGTAAGAGTAGAAAATAGTTCATCATTGGAGATAGAAGTTATACCAGAGGCATCGTCTAGACGTAGACTGATGCGAATTACCTCTTCAGTAACTGTCAAGGGTTTGTCACACACCCTTGTCTTGATCATTTGCACACCATTCTCAGTAACAATGGTGGCATTTGCCCAGAATTGCCTTTGATGCTCAATATAGATGGATGGCGATACAGTGAGAGCATGGGCAATATGGCTTGTCTTGAGGAAATCCACAATCTGGTGGAAACCAGCGGCCTGTTTGGGCTTCTGTAGCATCGCGATTTCATTGTGCTCGTCTATGAATGTCATTGATGCCATTGATCTTGAAGTTTCTTGCCTGAAAACTTTGAACTTGAGAGAGAAAGGGTTTAGAGCGCAAGTGAACAGTATGCAGAGAGTCGTTATGAACTTTTAGGCGGGCAAAGGGTATTTATAGTATTCGGGACATAAGCAGTATTAACCTAGAGCAGTATTAACGGACAAGCAGTATTAACTGAGAGCAGTATTAACCACTAGCAGTATTAACTAACTAGCAGTATTAACTGAGCGCAGTATTAACCATTAGCAGTATTAACTAACTAGCAGTATTAACTGAGAGCATTATTAACTGAAAGCAGTATTAACTGAAAGCAGTATTAACTGAAAGCAGTATTAACTGAAAGCAATATTAACTGAAAGCAATATTAACCACTAGCAGTATCAACTAACTAGCAGTATTAACCACTAGCAGTATTAACTGAGAGCAGTATTAACCACTAGTAGTATCAACTAACTAGCAGTATTAACCACTAGCAGTATTAACAATGCACTGGCAGTATTAAAACTGCACTGGCAGCATTAATCATACTTACACTTTTAAGCTTTGTGAAGGACTGAGTACTGCTATACTTTTCCTGAAAAAGAAGATTAGGACCACCAAGAATAAACAATATACAGGTATTGAACCACTTTTTTTTAAGTAGGAGCTTATTCAGAGTTGATCATTCCCACACTTGTTACCAAGAAAGTGAATCTACCCACATCAAATGCTTTGGTGAATAGATCAGCAAACTGGTTAGCAGTATGAACTTTTACAACTTGAATAAGTTTCTTTTCATTGCAGTCTCTTATAAAGTGGTACCTGATTTCAATGTGCTTTGTCTTTGAGTGCTTGACAGGATTATTAACAATGCTAATAGCACTGCTATTATCAATAAAAATTGGAGTGTGTAGAAAGGTTACCCCATAGTCCAGCATTTGATTCTGAATCCATAAGACTTGAGAACAGCAACTTGCAGCTGCTATATACTCTGCCTCTGTTGTAGATGTGGACACTGTGGTTTGTTTCTTGCACTGCCATGACACTAGTCTTGCACCCAAAAACTGACATCCTCCAGAAGTAGATTTTCTGTCCAAGTTTGCTCCACCTAGATCACTGTCTGAGTATGCAAGCAAGTCAAAAGATGAGTCATGAGGATACCAAAGCCCCAATCTGGGTTGCCCTTTGAGATATCTGAATATCCTCTTAACAGCTTGATAGTGAGATTGCTTTGGCCTAACTTGGAATCTTGCACATACACAGACTGGAAACATTATATCTGGCCTAGATGCTGTAAGATACATGAGAGAGCCAATAATGGATCTATAATGATGAACATCCATATCCTCCCCCTCAAGATCTGCTGTTATTTGCTTGTGTGTCTCCATAGGTGTGCTGGCAGGTTTTGAATCTGAGAAACCAAACTTGGTTAGGATATCCTGCACATACTTGGACTGACAGATAAAGATTCCATCTGACTTCTGCTGAACTTGGAGTCCAAGGAAGAAAGTAAGTTCCCCCATGGAACTCATTTTGAACCTTTGATGCATTAGTTCCTCAAACTCCTTGCACATGTTGTCTCTTATGGATCCAAAGATAATATCATCCACATAGATTTGGACCAGCAAGATATCCTTCTTCTTTCTCTTGATGAATAAAGTCTTATCAATGACTCCTCTTTCAAAGCCATTTTCCAAGAGATAGGATGACAGAGTTTCATACCATGCTCTTGGTGCTTGATGCAGTCCATAAAGTGCTTTCTTTAGTTTGTATACTTTGTCTGGATAGCTTGGGTTCTCAAACCCTGGTGGTTGACAAACATATACTTCTTCTTCAATTGATCCATATAGAAATGCACTTTTGACATCCATTTGATAGACTTTGAATTTCATATAAGAAGCATAAGCCAGGAATAATCTAATTGCTTCTATCCTGGCTACAGGAGCAAATACTTCTTCATAATCTATTCCCTCTTCTTGTGTATACCCTTGAGCCACCAACCTTGCTTTATTCCTTATTACTATGCCTCTTTCATCTCTCTTATTCCTGAAGACCCATTTTGTTCCTATTGCTCTTTGGCCTTTAGGTAGGTCTACCAGATCCCAAACATCTTGCAACTTGAATTGCAGTAGTTCTTCTTGCATTGCTTCTATCCAACTGGACTCTTTCATAGCATCATGTGCCTTCTTAGGTTCAAGCTGGGATAAAAAGCAAGAAAGCACTGTATGTTGTTGGTCTTGCATTTCTTGCAGCCTGCTTTGATTTCTAGTCATCATAGGAGAGGATATATCTCCTATTACCAGCTGTGGAGGATGATTCTTTTGAATTCTGGTGTGATGATTAGGTTCTTCATTAAGTCCCACCTCTAGATTGGAGTCATTCAACTCAACTAAGGTCTTTTCAGCAGCTACTTCTGATTCTTTATTGTCTTGAGTCTCCTCATCTCTACTTTCTTCTTTACTCTGACTTGGTCCAGTAGATGGTTCCTTTTCACAGTCTTCAACAGGATCCACTGTGGGTATGGGAAAGATCACAGATTTAGATATACTGTCTTGGACTTGGGTAATTCCTGATCCTCCACTCCCTGAACCTGCATAATCATCACTACTGAAACCAAAAGAGTTAGTTAGTGAATCAATGTCAAAAAGCCACTGAGGACCAGACCCAATAGGATTTGGTGTGTTCTCATTGCATTTGACATTGTCACTTTCTTCAATTATTCTAGAAGAAGAGTTAAAAACTCTGTAAGCCTTACTCTGAGATGAGTAACCAACAAGAAATCCATCATCTGCTTTGCTATCAAACTTACCTAAGTGAGATTTAGTATTGACAATTGTACAAGGACACCCAAAAGGTTTGAAAAATCCAATAAAGGGTTTTCTTTTATTTAAAAGCTCATATGGGGTCTTGTTCTTTGGCTTGACCACTAGAACTCTGTTTTGGACATAACAGCCAGTATTAACTGCTTCAGCCCAGAAGGTAATTGGCAGTTTTGAATCAGCCAACAGAGATCTAGCAGCCTCTATTAGTGTCCTATTTCTCCTCTCAGCAACTCCATTCTGTTGAGGAGTCCTAGGAGCACTATATTGTCTCTCAATGCCTTTCTCTTCACAAAAGGTGTTTAGATCAAGATTTTTAAATTCAGTCCCATTATCTGATCTAATGACTTTTACTTTTTGATTAGTTTGGTTTTCAATTCTTAGAATAAAGGATTTGATCAGTCCACTTGTCTCATCCTTAGTCCTTAGAAAATATACCCAAGTAAATCTAGAGTAATCATCAACAATAACTAAGCAGTAAGATTTCTTGCCTATACTCATAACATTTGTAGGACCAAACAGATCCATATGCAATAATTGGAGGCAAGAAGAAATAGTATTTAACTCTTTGGTCTTATGAGAAGTTTTATGCTGTTTGCCTTTAAGACAAGCAACACAATGATCATCACATGAAAAGACTTTTGATGGTAAACCTCTTACAAGGTTGTTTTTAACAAGTTTGTTCATTGTCTTGAAGTTCATGTGACACATCCTTCTGTGCCAAAGAGAGGATTCATCCACAGAAGCTTTAGAAACAAGACAGTTCAGGGATAAATCACTAGAAACATTGTCCATATCTAGACAATAAACATTGTCCTTTCTTGGAGTTCTAAGTAGTATCATGCTTTCATCAACTACTTTGAACCCTGGAGCAAGGATCATACACTCTGTATTAGTAAATAATATGCTATGTTGTTTGTCACAAACCTGTGATACACTTAACAGGTTGTACTTCAACTAATCAACATAGTAGACATCCTCAAATGTCATCTTACATTTTGTAACATTACCTTTTCCACTTATTTTACCACCAGTAAGATTATCTCCAAAAGCAACATGTCCTCCATTTATATGCTTGAAATCCTGAAGGCATGACATGTTGCCTGTCATGTGCCTAGAGCAACCACTATCAACATGCCATATGCTCTTCCCCTTGAGCTGTTGGTTGCCCTGCACATAAGATAAATCAGTTAGTATGAAATAGGAACCCAAGCCAAAGTGGTCTTGGGTACCCCTTTCTCATCAAAATATTTACATTCTTTCTTGACAAGATTTTTAAACTTTGACTCCTCATTTCTGGAGTACTTTGTCACAATGATGGGTTTGGAAACACTTTTGCTAGAAGCAGTACTGGTTTTAGAGATACTAACTGCCTTAGCAACACTTGCATGCTTAGCAGTACTAACCTTTCTAGAAGTAGTAACTGTGTTAGCAGCAGTAACTGTGTTGACAGTATTAACCTTTGAAGAGGTACTAACAGTATTAGCAGCATATTTTCAGCAGTACTAACACTGGTAGCAGCAGTAATGCTTCCAGCAGCACTATCCCTGTCAGCAGTACTAACAGTTTTAGTGCTTCTAGGCACCCACATTTTAATACTTTCTTTTAAAACCCTTTTCCTCATGAGGCCTTTGGTTTCAACAGATTTCTTAACCACATGTTTCTTTCCAGCCTTCCTATAACCAACAGGTTTTTGCACAAATCTTTGAAAGTTCATCTGTTGGTTAATAGGGTTAAAGAAACAATGCTTAGCCAAATGGTTTAATTTACCACATATGAAACAAGGTTTTGGTCTGATTATTTTATTCAGATCAACTCCTTGTTTCTGAGCCCATTTATTGTTCCAGTTTCTCTGATTTCCCCTTGGTTTATCATGTTTTTGGGGCTCAAATTTATTACATGCACACTGTTTGCAAGAAATAGGGTTCACAACAGTGGTCTGCTTATAGTAAACCTTCTTGTTCTTTCCCTCAGTCTTCTCTATCTCATTGGACTTGACCCAATTCTTTCCACGTCCCTCATTGGTGATTATGTGGTTTTCTACAGGAATCTCACCAATCACAGTGTTGTTTTTATTCTTGACAACTTCTTTCTCAGATTTATCTTTAACAACTACTTCATCTAAGGGATCAATCTCAGTGGCTCCCTCAGGTAAGTCCTTCCTATCCTTTGTTTCTAACAAATCTGAACTAGGAGGAATGTAGTTGTTGTTATAGGGTGGTGGTGTGGTATTGTACCCTATTCCTCTTCTCAGTTTATCATGAATCTGAGATTGTAGTAAAGAATCCATTGCTTTAGAGGCATTGGAAAACTTTTCTACATCTAGCTTGACTTTAGCTAGTTCTCCTCTTAACTTTTCACTCTCCTCTTTGGATATGGTCAGTTGAATTTCCAAGTCATTCTTCTCCCACTTCCAGTAGTTTGTGTCATAAGAGTGTTGAAGCTCATTGGCTTGAAAACCCTTAATTTGCTCTTCAAATCTCTCAACAATCCTCACATAATCTTTTATGTCCTTTTCCAATCTCTTAAGGTCATCACTCATGTTCTTGTTGTGATCCCTATACCTTTTAACAGTGTTAATGCAATTTGGAGAACAAAGATTGGAGGTTACCTCTGTTGGGAGATCAGACACCTCTGCCATTAGAGCTTGGTTTTGAATGGCCTCTTCAACTTGATCACTCCAGTCAAACCCCATACCTTGTAGAGAGACAAGGGCTTGTGCAGAGTTTCTGTTATTATTGAAGCTTCCAGATTGAGCTTGTTGGTGGTTGTTATTTTGAGACATTCCACTTCTGCATTCTCTAGCAAAGTGTCCCTTCTGATGACATTTATAGCATTCCACCTTTGACTTGTCAAATCCTGCTCCATCTTCTCTTCTTTGGGAGAAGTTGTTCCTCCCAGTTCTTTTGATGAACTTCTTAACTCTCATAGAGAGCATGGCCATCTGCCATTTAATGTCCATCTCTTCAAGATCATCAGGATGGATTTGTTCCAAGTCATCATTAATAAGAGAAGAGTTTCCATGATTGGACAGAAAGGCTTCAAATACAGTTTCAGTGCCTTTCTCTTGATTTGCTCCATTGGCAGCACTAACTGATTCAGGATTGGAAGTAGAATCAATTGATGCTGAAAGGAGTGCAGCATTGTGAACATATCCAGAAGGCTTCTTTTTAGCCTCTACCTCAGATTCAAAAACTCTTAGATCATTATATAGATCATCAAGTTCCTTTTCTTCCAGTTGATCATTCTGTCTGAAAGACACAGTATACATGGTCCATTCATCACTCAGGGACCTTAGGAACTTTCTGTTTAGATCATCTTGATCAATTTGTACTCCCACTGTAGCTAGTTCACCAATAAGCTTGTTGAACCTGTCAAAAGTTTGAGTCATGGACTCATTCTTGGTTGACATAAAGTTCTCATATTGTTGCTTCAGAATAGCTTTCTGATTTCTCTTGGTACTTTTGGTACCTGAGAATCTCTTCTCTAGAGCATTCCAGAGCATCTCTGCATCAGTGCAGTTGCAGAACTGACGTTGATACTCATTGGGAATAGCCAAGAGCAAAGTGCTCAAGGCTTTCATCTCTGTCTGTCTAGTCTTTCTTTCAGCATCAGTTTTTGGTGGAGTTCTCTTTCCATCTGCACCAATCTTTCCTGCTTCAGAAGGGCCATTCTCAATGATGTCCCACATAGAATAGTCAGTGAGGAGTATGTACTGCTTGATTCTGATCTTCCACATATCGAATTCATTGGGTCTGAGCATTGGAACCTTTCAGACCAGAGTACTGTTTGATTCTGCAAAGTTTTCCATGATAAATGAATAGATGTTTCTGAGAGAACTTGCTCTGATACCACTTGTCAGGATCGAATTCTTAACAAGAATTATGAATACTCAGAAACAATATCAAAGAAGTTGCGGAATAACACTTTGATATTCAATGTAACAGTAAACAAACAGTGTATATGATTAACAACTTGTAAACTTGTATTAAATGACTAAAATCACAAGATTACACACACAACCTCAATCTTGAAAAACAGACTCTTTCAAGACGAATTTTACTTCTCTAGAATTAGGAACTATGCCTTGAGGTTGATTTTCTCTCTAGAACAAAAACGTAGAATGAATTATTGTTTTTAAACTATTCTATCTATTCTATACATAAACTGAATAAAAGATAATTATAATAAATAAAATATCTTCAGTATATCTTCCATGAATATCTTCAGCTTTCCATGTTTATCTTTAACCACGATCTCTTCATCATTATCTTTACATTATCTTAGAAGCAGCATTAACTGAGTCTTGGCAGCATTAACTACTAAGCAGCACTAACTTCTAGCAGTACTAACTAGCTAAGCAGTACTAACTTTGTTCAAGCAGCACTAACTTTGACTAGCAGTATTAATTCTACTAGCAGTAGTAATACTCAGCAGTATTAACTTTGAAGTCCTCTGGCAGTAGTAATTCTGAACTAGCAGCATTAAAGACTTGTTCACATCTTCAGTTCCCAACAAACGCGCACATTACCATTTGCGAGTTTCAGTGTGAATAGTGATTAGCGTGTTTAGTGGTCTGCGAGTACAGTGACTTGCGAGTTTCAAGAGTTATTTTTTTTTCTGAAATTTAAAATTTTTTTTTGTGATCCAAGTTTGACTTTTTAGTCAACATTTCTGAATTTGTTGGGAACGATCATTTTGTTCAAGCATTTCTTTCTAGAGAAAAACATATTTTGATAGTGGTCATAATTTTCTGATTTTTGACGATCATTTTTTTAAGCCAACATTCTATTCAAGATGCCTATTACAGACGAGAGAGGAAATACTGTTTTATCTGCTAGAGATATGGTTGTTTTGTACATGTCGGAAATACCAAAGATGGAAGCTGAATTAGACAAGCTGAAAAATCAGAATTCAAAGCTTCAAAAGCAGATTCAGGAGTTGAAATTAAATTTGTCAAATTCTGATAAAACTCCTGTTTGTGCAAAATGTGCTAATAATTCTCAATCTGATTTTGTAGGTATCATCAGAGCAAGTGAGAATGAAATTGAAATAAAAGAAAAAATCATAGGGGTAAAAGAGAAAATAATTTTACAAAAAGAGAGAAAGATAAGCAATCTCCAAAGCCAACTGAAGACGACTGAACAGAAGTCATCAGAGCTACAAGCTGAATCAGTTGAGCTTCAAACCAAGTTTACTGCTTTCAAAGAGAAGATATCTGTGTTGGAGAAGAAGAATGCTGATCTGATGTCAAGTCTTCAAGCAGATAAAGAAAAAGCTAATCTGGAGAAGGATTCCATTCAAAAGCTTTCTGATTTTTCAAAGAAAGCTAACCAAGAGAAAAAGGATCTGGATCTTAGATGCATAAAACTTTCCAAGCAAGTATCAGAGTTTGAAAAGATTTTAACAACCGAAAGACACACATTGGCAAAGGAAAGAAAAGTTCTTGAAAACAAAATTACTGAACTTCCCAAACAGATTTCTACTTTACAAGACTTGCTCGAAAAAGAAAGACAAATTTTCAAAGAAAAGAAGCAGTCTTATGAGCTTGAAAAGAGAAATGCTGAAAAGAAAAATACTGGGATTTTCAAAGATATTTCTGAGAAAACCAAGAACTTGGAAAAAGATTTTGAACAAGAACGTTTACATTTTGAATCTGAAATATCTAAGCTCATGTCCAAAATAACTGTTCTATCTTCAGATGTTCAAAAAGAAAAGAAGGCCAAATCTGATTTGAACAAAAGTTTGACACACTTTCAAATGAAAGAAACATTTTGACTAAAAAGATAAATGACTTGGAAGCTGCAAACGTCAATTTATCAGAAAAGATTTCAGCTGATGTGATTAATCAATCACCTGTTGATAACTCAACAGAATCAGTCTGTTCTTTCAAAACAGCTTCAAGTTCTATTCATGACAAAAATGTTTTGAAAAAGAAAAGTGTCAAACCAATCATTATCAAATCAAGTCAGATCAGATCATCTAATCTATTTTATGATAAATCTGTTGATGGTTCAACGAGATTCTATGTTAAAACTCTTGGAAAGAATTCTAAGAAAAATCAGATGGTCTGGAGAGTGAAGAGTTCTTCAGATGAAGAGAAGAAGAAGGACAAAGCATCTACATCCACATCTAAAGACAAAAAGAACAGTGTGCATAAAGGTAAATCTTTTGGTAATTCTGATATATATTACTCGACTAATCATCTGATCAGGATTGCTCAAAGGAAGATTTGTTGTTCTTACTGTGGAAAGAATGACTTTGTTCAGAAACAATCTGCTCATAACTGGTACAGATCTTACAGAATTACTTCTCAGATTTAGGATTTTAAAAGATATACATCTAATGAGAAGTGGATTCTTAAATCTAACATACCAGGACCCAAATACCAGTGGGTACCAAAGCCTGTTAAATCTGTTTCGCAGGTACCACAGGTTTAGGGGGAGCAAGATGGTTGAATTCTGATCATGTACAGATCAGGACTCGTACTTTAAAGTACAAGTTAATGACTTCTGAGTAAATCAACTCAGGACTCGGACCTTAAAGTCAAAGAGTTATGGCTTTTGAACAAAACAGTTCAAAACCTGTACTTTAATGTCAAGATTGTGGCTTCTGATCACATGACAGATCAGAACCCATTCTTCAATGTTCAAACATGGATATTATGCTAATATCCAAGGGAGCTTAATAGACCTAAATCATGATATAATGATTTGAGGGGCAGCTTAAATGTAAGTATTTTCTGATCTAGATCTCTGATTGTTTGAAAGACGAACAACTTTCAAGCATGAAAACGTGTTCTTAAATGTTCAAACCACTTCTCTATTCTCAAAAGATTTCATGAATTAAGATGTGTGATTTTAAATGTTTTTCATTATTGAGCATCAATGTTTAACTGACCGTGTGTTTCCAAAGATTAATACTTGTGTATTATCTTTTCATATACTGTCAAGTATTCATACTTGAATCAGTTATTACCATGTCTCTAAAACGAAACAATTTTTAGATGGTAATACCCTCGTTTGCTTTCAAATGTTGTTGAGCATCATTCATCATTTCAAATTTGTGCTTTCATTGCTACATTGTTTATATTTGTTCATATAAACAAATTATCCAATTCTTTGATACCCTAAACATTTCATTTGATCTGATTGATACATTGTCAGATTCTCAAAACAATTCTCTTGATTTTATTTCATTCATTCAATATTCTTGTTTTGAGAGATCTTCATTGTTCAATTGCTCAAATCTCATGAGCATACATTTTGACAATGTCATCATACATTTTTGTGCTTAACTGCTAAAGTTAAACTGTTGAACAACCATTCTTTTTAGGACAAAATTACATGGGATTCGTGTGAGAACTTAAACAGAACTTCCATGGATTCACGTAAACCAGTGTTTCCTACCCCAGAAGTTATCCTAGAGTGATTGAGGGGTGAGGAGTCATAAATCAAAGAGTGGGGGAGATAACTAATCCGGTTGAGTTTTTCTCATTGAGCTGAGGTAAAATATAAATGAGAGTTTGGTTAGAAGTGAGCTAAATGTTAAAAAAGAAAGAGGGTGTGAGAACAGAGTTAAAAGAATATCAAAACTCTGCACCAACCACTTTCTGAGCCGGGCAGCAACATAAACTGATTGGTTCACATTTTTTGGTAACCATCATTGAAAAAGGCAGTGAGCCCATGCCAACTCTTGCATTAACCCCACCAACCACTCGTTTCTTTCTTAACAAAGAAATGTTTCATTTTCTTTGGGGACGCAGCATATTTGCTATCTAGTCTTCACTCGGAAGATTTAGATATTGAAAAAGAAGGAAAGTTGCCCCACCTTCGCACCTCTTTCATGCACATTGAGTCCGTGTAATACTTGTTGCTGTCTCAACAGTTTACACAATTTGAGCCTTAGGAAACACAATCATTGTGCAAAATTCTTTCATACACAAGCACGAGCACACAGAAAATTTGTTTTTCTATCAGAACATTCATAGAATTACCTTGTGTTTTTCAATGATTGAATGGAAGTCCTAGGGAGTCATCATCAAACCAGCTCCTTAAATTGTACATTCGTTCTACACAGTAACTCCGTGTTACTGACAGGCACTCCTAACTGTTTCATTTGTTGAATCAAGGTTACCAAGTTCATTATATCTGAATTTGAAAAGATTCGGGTATATACAGTTCATCATTCAGCTATTCAGATCAATGGGCAGAAAATGTCAAATGTATCTCAAAGGGGGAGAATATCTGTAAAAGGGGGAGATTCAAAGAAAGTGCTGAAATTGAGGATGCTTTGATGATTATGGTGCTCACAATCATCAAAAAGGGGGAGAAATCTACAAAGATCAATTTCAGAGATTCAAATTTCAAAGCTGATTTGAAGAAAAGAGACTTTCTAAAGATGATTCTGAAAGTCCAAGCCAGATGAAAAGAAATCATTCTGAGATTATTCAAAGTCAAATTAGAAGATTCGTGAAAGTTTGTTTTTCTGAAGAAAGATCATAGATTGCAGAAATGAAGATTCAAAGATCAGAGATTCCTCAAAGTTTAAAAGAAGTTTAAATAATTTCAAAGTTCAAATTGTTTCAAGACTTTAAATGTTTTGTTTTTCAAGACTGGTTGACTTTCCAAAGCTGTAAAGTGTTAAAGACTTTTCAAGATTCTTCAACAACTTCAGAAAGAGCTTCAAAGTTTAAAGTTGTCAGAGACAAAAGATTGAAGAATCAAGTGCTGAAGACTTATGTCAAATTTTTATTAAATCTTGAATACAAAGGGGGAGAATTTTAGTGTATTATTGTATACAAGATTTAATAGGAAAAGTCAAGTCAAGTAAAGTCAACAAAGTCAAAGTCTGTATTAGTCAATATGTAGTTTAATCTTGTATGAGTTTATATCCTTGGTATAAATAGGGATATGACTTGTTAGTTTGTAACAACTCCAAGAAGAACATCATTGTTAATATACATCAGATTACGCTTTCTCTCTCTACACTCTCTCTCTAGAATCTTGATACTGTTATATCTTAGATCTTGAGAATTGCTTGATTTGGATTGGGATTTACAATATCAAAAGGCCTAGATTAGGAGTGCCTTTGAGATATCTAAGGATTCGCTTAACAGCATTATAGTGCGACTCTTTAGGATTAGACTGATACCTCGTACAAAAACATGTGGCAAACATTATATCTGGGCGACTGGCAGTCAGATAAAGTAAGGAACCAATCATGCTACGATACACCTTTTGATCAACAGGTTTCCCAGAGGCATCTACGTCTAAAAGTGTACCAGTAGCCATTGGTGTTTTCATGATAGAACAATATGACATATTGAACTTTTTCAAAACATCTTTTATGTATTTAGCTTGATTAAGAAATATGCCTTCGGGTAATTGCTTTACTTGTAAACCAAGAAAGAAATTCAATTCACCCATCATCGACATTTCAAACTTTGTTTCCATTATCTTTGAAAAGTTCTTGCAAAATTTCTGATTTGTCAACCCAAATATTATGTCGTCAACATAAATCTGAATGAGAATCAAGTCCTCACCTTGCCTTTTAAGAAATAAGGTAGTATCAATTGTACCTTTCTTGAAACCAGAAGCTAAGAGAAATTTAGTTAGTGTTTCATACCAGGATCGTGGTGCTTGTTTAAGACCATAAAGCGCTTTGTCTAACACATTGACATGATCAGGGTGATGAGGATCAACGAAATTTTCAGGTTGTGCCACGTAGACCTCCTCATGCAGAACGCCGTTCAGGAAAGCTGACTTAACGTCCATTTGATAGACTGTAAAGTTCTTGTGCGCTGCATATGCTAGGAAGATTCTGATGGCTTCGATCCTTGCAACAGGGGCGAATGTTTCGTCATAGTCAATACCCTCCTGTTGACAGTACCCTTTTGCGACCAAACGAGCTTTGTTTCTCACAACTACTCCAGCTTCGTCTTTCTTGTTTCTAAAAACCCACTTAGTTCCCATAACAAATTTACCTTTAGGTAGTGGGATCAAGCGCCATACCTTGTTCCTTTCGAATTGTAGAAGCTCGTCTTGCATAGCAGAAATCCAGAAGGGATCACGTAGAGCTTCAGATGCTTTCTTTGGTTCTAAGGAACTAAGGAAGCTTGAAAACATGCAGAAATTCGCTAATGCAGATATTGTTGTGACACCAGCTTGTACGTCACCTATCACGTTATGCAGGGGATGATCCTTAGTCCAATGATGTGTGTTTGGTAAGGATGCAACTGTTTGTTGCGTATTTGATGCATCGTTTTCATCATGCACGGCAAGTGGATCCATAGATGTACTCGGGAAATCTTGTACTGGTGTTTCTGATACCGAAGCTTCTAGACTAGCAGTTGAAGTGCACGTGACTTCATTTCCAGAAGAACTATCTGCGAGACAGATTCAGCATTAGTAGAGTCAGAAACTAATGGTTTAGTTGTACCTGATGGAGATGAAGTTTCAGTGACTTCTTCGGAAGGTCCAGACATGTCTTCAGAAATGGTAGGGACCTCCGAGCTTGTTATTGATGTAGATATGCCTTTATCAAAATCTGCACAAATATCATCAAAGTCATCAATAAACAATAAACAATAAGTCTAACTCAGATGAAGTAGAGTTAGAGTTAGAGGAAGTGGATCCTTTAGAAGCTGGTTCTATTCTGGATTGAATAGAAGCTTTGTCTTTAATTCCAGGTTCTGAACTGTTGTGTCCAGAAGTCCTAGTAGAATTCTCATCAAAGGAGACATTCATGCTCTCAACAACCGTCTTAGTTCGAATAATGTAAATTCGATAAGCTTTGGATGTCAGAGAGTATCCAACGAGATATCCTTCATCCGCTTTCTTATCAAATTTTGATAGACCTTGACGCTCGCGCAGAATGTAACACCTGCAACCAAAAACACGAAGGAATTTGATGTTAGGTATACGATTGTTGATTAACTCATATGTTGTTTTATTAAAACGCTTGACCACAATGGTACGATTCTGTGTAAAGCATGTTGTCGCGACTGCCTAGGCCCAGAGATACATAGGTATATCTGAATAAACAAGCATAATACGAGTTGCTTCAACAAGAGTGTGGTTCTTCCATTCAACAATCCCGTTTTGCTGTGGAGTGTAGGTTGCGGAGAAGTTATGTGAAATTCCTACAGAGATAAGATAGCTCTGCAAGGTGGCATTCTTGAACTCCGTGCCGTTGTCGTTGTGAATTGTTGGGACAGGCAATTGAAGAGGTACTTGAATATGCTTAATAAAAGCGATAATCAACGCTGGCGCATATGACTTTTTGCGAAGAAACTCGAGCCATGTATACCTTGAATAGTCATCTATCATTACTAAAACATACTTCTTGCTGTTGATAGATGTTGTTCGCATTGGGCCACAAAGGTCCATATGAAGAACTTCTAGTGCAGATGAGGTCGATGATTCAGCTTTGGACTTGAAGGAGCTTCGCTTCATTTTGCCCAACTCACATGCAGAACACAGTGAGTCTTTCTCAAACCTCATTTCTGGTAGACCATTGACCAGACCTTGTCTCTGTAGCTTTGCTATAGATCGGAAATTCTGATGAGACAAACGTCGATGCCACGTCCACGATTGTGCTTTAGAAGCTTTGGTTAGTAGACATACTGGACGTGTGGCAGACAGTGTAGGAAAATCTACATAGTATAGATTTCCATGGCGCTTAGCTTTGAAGACTTCGTAACCATTGGGATCCTCAAGATAGCAATGAGTGGTTGTGAAGCGGACTTGATATTTCATGTCACAGAAGTGACTGGTACTAAACAGATTGTGATCAAGTCCTTCAACATATAACACTCTTTGAATCTTCATAACACCATTATCGAGCATTCCATATCCTCTGACGTGTCCTTCGGCTTCAGAATTGGCAAATCTAACTGCTCCGGCAGGCTCCTCCACATAGTTATGCAAGAGGTGCTTGAATCCTTTCATGTGGCGTGAACATCCGGAATCTATCACCCACAGCCGACAGGCCTGCAAAAGAGACAATTAGTTTTGCTTAGGTACCTATATCAAGATGGGTCCTTCACGGTTAGCTTCAAGCAATTCAGGAATATCAGCAGGTTTAACTTTCACACGCCATTCATACCGGGGTTTCGGAACCCATTTCCAAACCATCTTAACATTTAATTCCTGAAAATGCTTCTTAGATTTAGGATTGGCAACCTTAGCTCGAAACACTTTGGGTTGTGTGGAAGAATTAGAATTAGAATTAGACTTAAGGTTCAGTTTAGCTTTTCTCTTACTATGTTTGGACTTTGGAGGGGAGTAGTATTTGAATGAGTTATTCCAGCAGTGTTTGCAATATAGATTCTTTCTAGAAAAATTCATAAACTTAGATTTATCGGAACAAATCTTACATTCATGTTTATCAAAAGAATTACTTTTAAAAATAACACTGTATGAAGTACAACTATTTGAAGCAAAAGTTTCACTAGATAGCCTATCATTCTTATTCAAGCTATTATCTTTATTCTTCTTACTCCTCCCAACTCCATTTCCTTTTATATCTGAAACAGAAACATGAACCTTGTTAGTCTCTATCTTAGAGGGTGGTTCTTTTCTAGTGCTATTTTAAGTCTCACCCTTCTCAAAAATACTTGGCGGATATTCAGGACAATCAGAGTAAACAACTGAAGGTTTTGCAGGAGCATCAAATTCTGGATTAGTTCTTCCTTTCCAACTTCGAGCATTGAACATTTGTTTATCATTTGAAACACTTTTAAACAAACTAATTTTCAAATCATTGATCTCTGTGCAAAGCTCTTGATTTTCTTTCAAAGAATTTTCATGTTTAAACTTCGGATCAAAGTTTTCATCTTCAACCTCATCAAGTGACTGTTGCAACATATCAATTTGCTTCATCAATTCAGATGTATGATCATTCACAGAATTTGACTCCTTTAAATCAGAAACAGGATCAGAGTCTGAAGCATTCATCATTTCAGAAAATATCTCTTCAGTCATGGACTCAATAAACTCTGTTTTATCATTTTTAACACAAGAATCATTCGTGATGACAGTTTCTTCTTCAATCTCTTCAACAAGTAAAGGTTTAGAAGCAATGGGATTTGAGACTGGTGGTATTGTAGATGGATCAACATCTGATTCATACTCATCATATTTGCATGCAGTCTCAGGTGGAACTGTGTCATTGCTGACTGATTCTTTTGAAGATGTGGTAAACAGTGAATCAAACTCAGTTAATTCGATCTTTCGAGTTTCATATCTTTTGTTCAAATCACTGTATTTAAAACCAACTGTTTTAAAAGTATTTTGAGAATCAGTTTCACAAGACTTGTCCTTCCCTATTTCTTCTCGACCTTTGGTCTCTGTAAAAGTTTTAGAAGTACTTGCTTCAACAAAGGTTGCACGGATGTTAGGAATGGGTATGATTGCGGAGCCAAATTTATCAAAGTTACATAAATGCTCCGGTGCCTTTTTTAAAACATCATTAGTTGGCACACCCAAACCTAATTTAAGTTTGTAAAACCTTTCGTCTTGGAGTTTATTGGTCAACAGATTTAATGTCTGCTCAGTCTGACCTCGTTTCATATTAATATCCTCCAATTGCTTGATTTTGGTGAAAGCTTCATTTCTTTCTTGATGACAAACTTCAAATTTGATTTTAAACTCACCCTTTTCAGCATTAAGATTCACAAGATCCTTTTTCTAAACCAAATATTTTTCTTTTTAAATAATCTTTTTCAGCTTTTAAACCATCCTTTTCTTTTTCTTTTTCTTTTTCTTTTTCTTCCACAACAACTTTTAACAAAGCATTTTCATCACGAAAACTTAAGACAAATTGCTGTGCAGAGCTAAGTTTACCTTTCAGTAAAGCAAATTCATCTTTCATACTATGTATTTGGGCCATTAAAGATTCAATAAGTTCAGAATTATCACTTACCTCAGAGTTTGCATCTTCGGATTGTGCCTCAGAATCTTCATCATCACCATCCAGCTTTGCCATATAAGATACTTGGGTGAAATGCGCTTGCTCCTCGTCATCGGAACTTTGGTGCAGCAAGTTTTCTTCTTCAACCATCAGCACTTCTCCATCTTCAGCTTTCTTGGCAATGAGTGACTTTCTTGCATAATACTCTGAGTTCTTTACCTTCTTGAACTTCCAGTCTCTTGAGAAATGCCCAAATTTGCCACAATTGTAGCATCTTCCTGGTTCATCCTTTCTTTCTTCACGCTTTTCCTCTCTCTTTCCTTCTCTTCTATCTTCCTTCCTGTCTTCTCGGCCTTCTTCTCTCCTTCCATGCCTTGACTTGTATCGCATCTCAGACTTCTCTTTCTTGTATCTGTCATACTTTGGCTTTGAGTAGAATTTCTTCTTGCCAAAGCTCTTTTTGAATCGTCGAGTGATTAGTGCTAAGTCCTCAGAAAACTTCTGAATATTTGGATCATAATCAATCTCCAGTTCTTCATCACTTGTATCAGATTCGGACTCAGTAACCTCAGTAACCAGAGTTTTAGACATCTTTTTCTTTGACCTTGCAGAGGATATTGGAACTGAACTCTTTCCTTTGCAAGCAATGAGAGCCACGGATTCCTTCAGATTATTGAACTCATTATTAATCGTTCTCACCTCATCCTCATGCTGAGAAAGAGTAGAGAAGATATCAGTGACGTTTTTCTGAGCCATGTTCTTTGACACTTTGATACCACTTGTTAACCCAGTTTAATCTAGTTGATAATTAACACACAAACATAATATAGATCAAGAGATATAAAGATTAGAATAACATACCAATCCCTTGAATATTCAACGAAAACCTTGTGTGTTCTTGATACCTTGAATGTAGGGTTACAGAGAAAACGTATGGCTACTAATTAGAAAATTATCAGAGTTCTTTGACATCTGAAGGTTGATGGCAAAGTTCTTCCATTCAGGGTTCAGGTTCTTGATGAACCTGTAATTTATCTCAGAAGCTGATTTAGAGATATTGTTCCTCCGCAAGTCATTGAGAATGATGTTGTATCTGTTGTAGGTCTCTAGCAACGTCTCTCCTTCTTTTGCATGAAATCCCTCATATGCATTTATGCATAGATTCTGCTTAGCTTGGATGGAGGCTTCACTTCCTTCAAACTGTCTTGATAGTCCATCCCAGACTTCTTTTGCAGAGTTCCGACTGTCTACTCGGTTGTAGATGTCATTCGGAATTGCCATGGTTAGATAAATAAGAGTCTCTTCATCTGTCTTGTATTGTTCTTTCTGCTTTTCAGTAAAGTACCGATATGGTTTAGGGACAAATCTATCAGGAATTTCTGGAGATGTTGCAGTTTCTGCTTAACCCTATACTATGATCATTGGATTTACTGGGCCATTGATGATTGACTCCATGTAGTCTCTGTTCTTGTGATTCAGAAACTGGATCATTCTCTTCTTCCATTGCTGATATTCATCAGCCATGAGGATAGGAGGCTTGGACTGAGAGCCCATTGAGAGAAGTTGATTCGACATCCTTGCTGTATGGTTAGTAATCAAACTTATCTGTATCAAGACAACCAACTAGATGAGATCGTTAGAATCAAGATAAAAACCACACTAAAAAATTTTCAGAAAAATAAATTTCCAAAAAAAATTAAATGCAGTCCTCTCACACAGTATAAAGCATAAATAGATTAAACACAGTTAAATCTGGTGCAAAAATCAAATATAGGCCAAGGACAGTGGCACAAAGAACGGTTTGTGCGAGAAGCGGGTCGCACAAAGTGAGGTTCTCGCGAACAGTGGATGGCGCAAGAGAGAGATTCTCACGAGAGGTGGGTCGCGCAAAAGAAAGGTTTGCGTGACAAGGAAGTGGCGCAAAGTGAAATTTCGCGCGAGAAGTGGGTCGCGCAAAGTACGGTTTGCGTGAGCCTCGGTTGGCGCAAAGGTTGGTTTCTCGCGAGTAGGCACTGGCGCAAAGGGGTGGTCGACCGGGAAGTTGCTCGACCGGACTTACGAGTCGACCGGTAGGTTGTTCTGACCGATAAGATGTTGACCGGTATAGTCTCACGACCGGTATAGGGTATCGACCGGTAAAGTGATGTTGACCGGTAAATTGATAGGACCGATATAATCTAAGGTAAGGCGATAGGTAAGCTGACCGATAACACGTCGACCGGGGTCCTGCTTGGACCGGTGATTTGTTCGACCGATATGATGCGACCGAAACAAAGGTAACGACCGGTATAATGCTTACCGGGGTGGTCTGTGAGAGAGCTGACCGGTATGTCCTGATCGGTATGGACCGGTAAATTTATCGGGCGACCGGACAATTGTATTGACCGGTATAGTGCCGACCGAATATTATATGGACTGATATGATGCGGTCGACCGGACAAATGTAATTAAACAACGACCGGTGTGTTCTTGCAGGTCGACACAGAGACTCGATGATCAACCCAGAAATCACACAAAACTCAGAAATTGAATGCAAAAATTATATCTTTGTGCTTAGAAATATATATCGATCACAATTCAAGAAAAAGCAAAGATTAATTTCAACTTTCATGCATCAATTTGAAGAACACAGTGACCGATAGATATATGAACCCAGATTCTAAAAATCCACCAAAATCCAATTGATTTGAGATATTAAGTGCAATTAACTAATCAAATAATTTTCAATAGCATAAAACTCATCTAATCGTATTAATTTCAAGCATAAAAACATGTTAATTCATGAAATCGATTTTCACTTGATGAACAGTCGATGAACACAGGAAATTCGATAAACACTGTTTATTATCCAATTAACTTGATTCTTTAGGCTCTGATACCACTTGTTAACCCAGTTTAATCTAGTTGATAAATAACACACAAACATAATATAGATCAAGAGATATAAAGATTAGAATAACATACCAATCCCTTGAATATTCAATGAAAACCTTGTGTGTTCTTGATACCTTGAATGTAGGATTACAGAGAAAACGTACGGCTACTAATTAGAAAATTATCAGAGTTCTAACCTAAAACTAATTAATCAAAACTATAAATACCTAAGCCTAATAGGCCTAATGGGCTTGGGCCCAATTACAAAATAACTATTAACTAAATACTAATTAGACCCTCTAATTAACTTTAACACAATAGCAATTTAAACCCTTAACTTTAACTTTAATCTTGAATACAATTTATGATCCAACACAGGTTCTGTTCAACAGCAAGGTTCAGAAGATGAGAAGTGATAATGGGACAGAGTTCAAAAATGCCAAAATAAACTCCTATCTTTCAGAGGAAGGAATCACTCCCAACTTCTCTGTAGCAAGAACCCCTCAACAAAATGGTATTGTTGAGAGGAAAAATAGAACACTTGTTGAAGTTGCAAGAACAATGCTTGCACGATCTGACCTTCCAACCAAATTTTGGGCAGAAGCAGTGGCTACAACATGTTTCACTCAAAATAGAGCCACCATTGTCAAAAGATTAAAAAAACATCTTATGAACTTATTAACAATAGGAAACCTAATGTTAAATATTTTAATGTTTTTGGATGCAAATGTTACATTCTTAATGATAGAGAGTCTCTTGGAAAGTTTGACAAGAAAGCAGATGAAGGAAAATTCATTGGCTATTCATTAGCCTCAAAATCCTTTAGAGTGTTCAATTTAAGAACAAGAACCATCCAAAAGAGCATCAATGTCTCTTTTGAGGAAAACAGAAATTATGACAAACAAGATGTCAAAACCAAGAATATCTATGAATCTTCAAAGATGAGAGAATTAGAACTTAACAAAATATTTGAAGACTTCTTTGATGATGATGACAACTCAGATATTATCTTCAGATACATTCACAGAGCAACTTTAGAGGAACCTCAAAATACAGGTACAACTCTTTCTGGTCCCTCTGAGATAACTTATTCTACTTCTTTAAATACAGGTCCAAGTATTGAATCAAGACTAGGTGAAGAACAAAATTCTTCAGAAACTGAAGATGCACAAGAGACATCTGAAGAATCTCCAGAGACATCTGTTGAAGAGACTTCAGAGCCTGCTTCACCATCTCTGGAACCCACTTCAGACCCTCTGAATAGCACAACAGAGATGTCACCATCTGCCATCTTTGAAGCTCAATCTCCACCTCACATTCATGCTCCAATGATAGATCATTTGATCACCTTCAGATGGAGTCAAAACCAGATCTGCCACAATCAATGAATGCTATTTTGTAAACTTTTTGAGCATTATTGAACCAAAGAAGGTAAATGAAGCTCTTGAAGATCCTAATTGGATCAATGCCATGCAGGATGGGCTTCAAGAGTTTGAAAGAAATAAAGTCTGGACCCTAGTTCCCATTCCTAAAGGAAAATTTGCAATTGGGACTAAATGGATTTTCAGAAATAAAAAGGATGAGGATGACATTATAATCAGAAACAAAGACAGACTTTTTGCTAAGGGATATTGCCAAGTATTGATTATGATGAAACCGTTGCTCCTGTGGCTAGGCTAAAAGCAATTAGAATCTTCTTAACCTATGATGCACACAAAGGGTTCAAAGTATATCAAATGGATGTTACATTTGTCTTCCTAAATGGCAAATTGAATGAAGAAGTATATGTCCAACAACCACCTAGATTTGAAAGTGCAGAGTTTCCTAAGCATGTTTATCATCTTGATAAAGCTCTGTATGGACTTAAACAAGCTCCAAGAGCATGGTATGCAACTTTGTCGAAATTTCTGATTAATAATGGAATTGAAAAGGGAACAATTGATACAACCCTATTCATCAAGAGGTACAAAAATGAGATGCTTTTAGTACATATATATGTTGATGACATTATCTTTGGCTCTACAAATCAGAAGTTTTGTGACAGGTTTTCAGAGTTGATAAAGAGTAAATTTGAGTTGAGTCTTATGGGAGAATTAACATTCTTTCTAGGATTACAAGTAAAACAAACTTCAGAGGGTACTTTTATAAGTGTGAGGTCCAATTGAGATCATGATTGGTTTGATTAGATGAAGAACAAGGAATCATAGGGAAGAAATCAGTAGATTATTGAAAGCAAAATAAATCTACACTAAGAGAACAAGAACATAGTAAGCGGCTACATTGTTGAAGGTTTTGAATTACACAAAATGAAAAGTTAACCTAAAAACTATTACATGATTCCTATTTATACCCCATACTCCCTTTTATACAATTAAGCCCAAACCCAATACAAGGCCCAATACACATATTGTTCTAACATAAAACTTCTAAGTTTTACTTTATATTACATGATTACTTTATAAAACTTCTAATAAGAACATAAAATATGTTCTAACATTCTCCCCCTAAGTTTTGTAAAGTAATCATTCTTTGATCAGCTCCAGCTTCAGCTCCTCTCCCCCTTGATTTCTTTATAAAACTTAGTGTTGCATAAACTTCAAAGCATCCTCAAGCTCCCCCTAGAATGTAGCTCTTATCCTCGAAGTATCAACTGAAATATCAGATCTGATGTAGACAATAACCTCGACTGAGTCCCCACAAAGACAGCTTTTGACTTTAGTAAATCCAACATATTCCTTAACGCCCACAAGAATGATATGTGTGAATTATGGAGTGACACCCAAGTGCATCTTCAGTATATAACATCTGATCTGTCTGTGAATCATGAGTTGAATTTAGAATTCAGCTTAAGAACTTCATCTGATAAGCATACGGGCGGTAGCATCCGGTAGCAACACTACAAGGCAAGGGTAGAAGGCAAGCAATGTTCAACAACTGATGAAAGGTACTCATTTTCTGACTGATTTCCAGAATACTGAGTCATTAAACCCGGAACTCCTTTCTTCATAAATCAGCTGGATGATTATCATCTCTCAGGATTCTAAAGCACAACCAAAGTGCAGAATAGTGATTGTAGTCGCTCACACTACTGAGTGATCAAGTCAGAAGAATGATAAAGTGCTCTCAATGGTCTAACAACTGAAGAAGCTTTCCAGACTGAAGATTGCAGATTTTCAGGCATCTAACTTAATCCAAGCAGAGACCAAATCATCAAATCCAGAATCCAAAAATCTTTGTAGATCATGAGCACTCGTGAAATATAGATCAGTTGCTAAGGATATGTGACCAACCAGCTGTCACATATGCATTCCGCGTATAAAGCTCAGGAACAGGGCAAACTTGTATAAAATAGGGTTCAAAACAGTCAGAATTCTCAAAATAATCATCAACTTTCGCAAAACACTCAAACTTCGCAGATCACTATTCACCATGAAGCTCGATTCACAAGTTGGCATAAGCTTAAAGCATAATTCGCAGAGGCTTACATTGCGAAACCTCAACTTTCGCAAGCCTCATTCTGCGAATTCTCGCATTTCGCAGACTTCATCTTCACGAATCCTCAGAGTTCGCAACACCCTTACCTGCGAATTCTGGACTTAGAACATTTTCAAAATTTTTGGAAGCCACTTTTCGCAAACATACAACCTGTGAAACTTAGACATTAAGAATCAAGTGGCCTGCGAATCCTTAAAATTCGCACACAACATATAGCACAGTGGCCTGCGAATCCTTCAACTTTTCGCAATATGCGACTTGCGAATTCCTCCCTTGTAAAAATTGGTGTGTCCAATGTTCTGCGAAATCTTCCAAATAATTTCTTCTTTCTGCGAATCTTCATATATCTGCGAGTTCTTCAATAGATCTTGCGAAACTTATGGATCTGGAACGATTTTCTGAAAAACTTCAACACAAACTTCAATACATCGATTCTTGAGTTGATACTTTATCTACAGGTTCGAAAAATGCTTTGGAGTACATTTGTAGTTGATCACTTTGTCTGATATTGACTCTGAACCTCAAATCGATTCAACCACAGTAAAAAAATTCGAACATAATAAACTCAAAAATCGATCAAACTGATTTCTGGAATGAAATTGACACTAGTAATTGATTAGATAATGGTCTACAATATACTCTGAATCAATTTTAACAATAAAGAACATCTAATCAATACAAAACCAGAAATCAACTGTTCTATTAAAAACACAATCAGATCTCATGATCGTTCAGAAATATGTTTTCTGTTTGGCTCTGATACCAATTATGAGGTCCAATTGAGATCATGATTGGTTTGATTAGATGAAGAACAAGGAATCATAGGGAAGAAATATGTAGATTATTGAAAGAAAAATAAATCTACACTAAGAGAACAAGAACACAGTAAGCGGCTACATTGTTGAAGGTTTTGAATTACACAAAATGAAAAGTTAACCTAAAAACTATTACATGATTCCTATTTTTAACCCATACTCCCTTGTATACAATTAAGCCCAAACCCAATACAAGGCCCAATGCACATATTGTAGATTACTTTATAAAACTTCTAATAAGAACATAAAATATGTTCTAACATGCGAATTCTGAGAAATTCGCACACTTCGATATGCGAATTGTTGCCTTAGTAAATTCTTTAACTCCAAACTTTTTGCATAAACATTTCGCACAACAGAGGGATGCGAAATCTATACTTAAAAAATTTATTGATCTTCAAATTTCCGTATCGATACGGATTCTATACTTAGAATTTTTTTCAATTTTCTATGCGAATTCTGAAGAAATCCTTATGATGCCTTATGCGAATCCTTCAAATCCGTATGCTTCCTAATGTGAATTTAAAGAATTCGTATGTAACGCGATACGAAATCCTCACTTTTCGTATCCTTCAAGATGCGAATTCTTCACTTAGAAAAATTCCATTCAACTTTTCGTATGTAGACTTATGCGAATTCTATACTTTTCGTATATAAGCCTATGTGAATTCTGTTCGATTCGTACTCAACTCTATGCGAATTCCATACTTAGAATTTTCACAAATCAAGTGTTATGCGAATTCTTTATACGAAATCCTCAGATCTTGCGAGTTCTTGAGGTTTTCATGCGAGTTCTTCATTTTTCGATGAAAAACACTTCAATCGATCCAAAAACTCAATAATCCTTCGAATTGGAGTCTGTAGAGACACCAATTTGATAACCAATTGAACTGGAAACAATTACAAGCAATGAATTACAATCAAATGGACTCAAACATACAATTCAATCAATTTACAGTGCGTAGAACTCGTGAAACCAAAAACTTACAAAAACATCAAATCAAGCAAGAATTACAGTGCAATTGTGTTTCTAACCAATATAAATTGATTCTAGAGTGCCAGTCGATCAACATACAATCAAAATATCACACAATTACATTACACAAATCAAAAATTGATCAAACTACAGTGAAACACAGATACGAGTTCATTTTGTTGATTTTTAATCGAATCTGCTCTTATACCAATTGTGTCTCCCAGTAATACGTGCAATCAAGATCAAGATGAACAAAGAAATCGATTCAAGATGTCATATGATTCACTTTCAATTCAACAGTATACAAAGATGCTCTCTCTCAACTATAATATTTATCTCACTAAGCTCTCTCACAATATTCTAAGTGCCACACACTTGTAAGGGAAAAGAAACTATTTATACCAACAAGAAATACAAGACAAAACTAAAGTACACTTTGACTTTGACTTTGACTTATTACAAAGACTTTGACTTTTTCAATAAGAGGCTTTGACTTGAGCATTGACTTTGACTTTCATCCTCATGATCTTGGATCCAACATATTTATGCACTAACAAAATCCTAAAGAACTCAACCCCAAAACAGGCTCTATAGGTGCCAAAGGAACATTGGCTAAATCTGGATCATGTGTTGATCCAAAGGTTAACCCCTCTGCATACGTTACAAAGGCCAAATTCCAAGACTTTTCTGATGTCGTGTATATAAACTTGGCCAAATTGAAAATCTTGGCCCCTACCCTTACTCTCCACACTCTCACAAAGAAAGTGGGTAGTACCTCACAGGCGTTCATGACAATAAAAGATACATCAGAGGCCAACTCCAAGGAGATCCAGAAGCTGGTCAATGCCTCTGCCAACACAATTACTAAAGCTAAATTCAATACCTTGGTAGAGGTACTCAAGGCCAACACTAAAACAATCAAGTGTTTGGTAGAGATCGTGAATCAGCAGAATCAGGCCTTTGCAGCCCCTGCCAACACTTCGAGTACTACAGAGGAAGTCCTGCAAAAGCTTCTCTCTGAAATAATGGACATGGTTCGTAGTACCATGGTTACGGCCACATCCTCTTCCCTACAACAGAACCAACTCAGCATACCTTCAGATTATGTTTACAAGGCCAAGATGCACAAAATGGGAGAGTCTCTGCTGAACAAAGTGAACAAAATTGGCGATGAGTTCACCACCAAAGCCAACACTGCTGCAGCATCAATAATGAAGCATGTAGCCTTGATGTGGTTCAAGACTGATTACGAGATCGACAAGGCAATGCTTGCAGCATATGACATAGTGATCGTGATTGAAAAGTCTACTAAAACTAACCTGAAACCAGCGGGCTAAAAGAAAAGGAAGGCACCTTCTTCATGCCAAGCAGAGGCAGAACCACAGAGGAGGAAGTATGATGACCAAGGGCCTGATGGCTCTGGCCCTTCAGCTCATCGGGGGAGACTCTGCCAGTCTTAACTACCAAACCAATCTCGACACCACCTCTAACATCTGTACTAGTGAGCTCAGAGGCAAACCCTCAAAAGAAAACAACCACCTGCAACTCACACTCCCACAAAAGTCCAAGTAGAAAGTACTGCAGAAGCTCCCAAGGCCAAGCCCACAACGAAAGACAAGGGCAAAGGTATAGCCACAGAGGCACCGAAGACAAAACCCAGGATTCTATTTTATCATCAATCCAGTCCCCGTTCACGTTTTTTCTTTTTCTTATCACTGAATAGATCTCAAAACCAAAATCCCAACTCAACACCGAAAAGATGATGAAGAGTGATTTTGACTCTTTCATCACACCAAAACCAGAAGAAGAAGATTGGGTGTTTGATCTACAACCTTTGTCAATGCTCCCAACCCTTGACCCCTCTGCAAAACCGTCTGAGGATCGAGTCGCCCAAGTTCTGAAGAGCATAGATGCTTTGAGAAAACAAATTCCACCCTCTCTGCCAAAGAAGGACATGGAAGAAGTGGTCTACAAGTATTTATACAGCCAAAGGATCAATGACCCGTTACCAGAGCCAACCCATAGGCCGGATATCATCACAGAACTAACTGATAAGTTTTACAGGGAAAAGGCACAGAAGGTTGAGCAGGTCTTCTCATACTCCAACATCAAAAAGGTTAGCGGAATCAAGCTTCTGCATACTCAATGCAAGAATTTCTACTACTGCCAGAATTTTGCTCGAAGGGAAGATGGGACAGAAATGAATTTCACAGATGTCAACCTCATAAATCTTCATCCATTCGACCTGACAGAGCTCTATACCTGGACAGAGGACAGATATGGGTGGAGACAAGAGAACAAAAATAGCACACATGACCATCAAGAGCATCATGCGAGAGAAGCTGTTGTACTTTAGTCTACTTGACTTTCAAGTCGCTCTGGACTTAGGCGTGAAAAAAATCAAAATCACAGCCCCCGATGATCACTGCCCATCCTCTGCCGATATCCAACCCAACACTATCATCACTCAACCCCGTCGTGGCTACATGTTCCTAGATCCTCAAGGCTGCAAGAAACTCATCATAGGACACGAATACCAAAAGTACTCAATCCAATCCCTTCTGATCATCAAACAAGAACTATTGAACCGCAAAGGCACCGAGCATGTAAACCTTGAAGCTACAAATCAACTAATTGAAAGACATCGATGCGACTCTTAGGTTCAGAGACATGTACGCTTTCTTGTATAAAGAACTAAAGAATAAGGGAGGGTGGGGTCAGAGGATAGATGATTTTCTATATGCCAAAATATAGGCTTTGTGTTATGTACTTTTTTTACTTATGTACTTTTCGTTTAACTTTTGTAAATGCCTTCTGGCATAGATCCTTAATGAAAACATTTTTTCTTTTACAGAGGTTGAATTCTTTCACCTCTTGTTCTTGTTTAGCCTAAGTACCTCACTTCTACAAAACTCATTTTTCAATACTTAGGGGGAGATTGTTGGCTCCAATAGATCATTCTTAGAAGTACTGAAAAATAGGCTAAGTACAAGAACCACAGAAGACCTCTGCCACATACACCAAGACTCTCAACAGCACAGATCAGAACTTTTGTCGTCTACTTCTCAAGATAGACTTAACCTGAATATTACCCTTAGACCACAGAGCCTCTGTGATCCATCACAGAGCCTCTGTGCTAGAAAACCTCTTGAAGTCGAAGACTTGTGTATTTCTGAAGATAAAAGATCATGTTCCTCTCACGTGCCTCAACCTTTACGAAGATTCTGAAGATCAAATAGTATAACCACGATGAACAACTTTCCAGGTGTCATTCTTTTATGGGTGACAACCTTTTGTATCTACGATTGTATCCTCCACGATCTCTATATGTAGGGAGCATCATCTTCCAATTTGGCAACACAACACACAATACACACATGCCTTGTCTTCTTAGAGAGATAGAGCTTTGTTGAGAGAAAATATCACACAGTAGTGTGTGTTCTTGGTGTATTCTTGAAGATTAATGAAGATGACTTATTGAGTAAATCCTTTCTATTATTCTTGTTATCTTTGTTATCTGTGTGTGTTAATCTACCAATCTATTCAAACCTTTTGTGCTATCAAAACTCTTCTGCATACAAACCTGTTTTGCATATTTGTGTTTGAATATATCATTGTTGAGTTAAATTGGAACCAACAGCGTAAATTCAGGTTTAATTTAACCCCTATTTTTAGGGTTGTATACTCTCGATGGATACGGGTCTCCCCCGTTAAATCTACCTAAATGTCATATTTAATTCATAAATGTCTTCTTGGTACTTATATTGAATTTAGCTATTTCATGTTCATGCTCACTAGGCTTTTTGGCCTAACACTTGTTTTTGGTGTCGGCATGTATCTCAGATTCTAGTGGTGTGGTCGCCAAGAATGTCTAGCCGGTTTTGGTAGTGCGAGCTTGGGGACTTTTGTGAAGTTACTTTTGATGGTTTAGGACACACCTGGTTGTAATCTATTTCTTCTATAGAATTAGATTAGGAGGATGTTATCCTCAATCCATTTGTTTACAAATTGTAAATTTATATGGCGTTTTCAAAACTCCTTTTTGGAGAAAGCTCATATCTTGATATTTAAATACCTTGTTCCGGTTTTTATTCAGAATTTTGTAGTCCCATTTTTGGGGTGTTACATGATGTGTGTGTGTGTGTGTGTGTGTGTGTGTGAGAGAGAGAGAGAGAGAGAGATAAGTTACAGGTCTTGAGGGAGGTGAGGGACGCCGACGGTGATATAGGTCTCGGTGGTGGTTGTAACACCCGGTTTTTCGCAAAGTAAGTCTCCGTCCTCTGTTGGTAATCTCTCCGCCTTCCGTCTATATTTTTTAGTGAAATGTTGTGTTTTCGAACCTTAAGTCGACCCATGCGAGAATCTCGAGTTTTGACCCTTTTCTGGGTTCAGTACGAGTGGCGCGATTGTGACTCGCGATAGTGACATTGTCACTATCGCGTGGCACAATCGCTGGGGGAGTACCACCCGCGGTACAATCCCCGCGAGAGTGCCCTCGCGATAGTGACAATGTCACTATCGCGTGGCAAGGTCGTCCACGGCCCCTGTCTCCTAAAATGTCCGAATTTTCACCCAATCTTCTCATTTTCTCACTTCTAATTCCTTCCCATTCTCTCCCAAACCATTTCCTTTCTTCCCCACAAACCTTAACCCATTTTGAGGGTTTTCTCCTTAAACCACATGATTCTTCATCATCTAGTTAGTTGGGATCTTGAACCCCAAAACCTTCATCTTCATCTTCCCCACCAAGCTCTTGGAGGTTTCATCTAACTTTTCATCATTTAAAGATTTGAAAGCTTATGGTTCGTTTTGGTGACCTACATGTGTTTTGGGTTGGTGGATTCAAGCTATTAGTTGAGGTAATCTTCTCCTTCTTCAAGTATAGAAAATTAGGGTTTTTGGGTATAAGATGAAATGTTCATGTAAAATACTTGGGGAACAATTCTAAGGGTTGAATATGATTATTTGTGGTTGGAAATGTGAGGATCTAGGTTTTGGAAGCTTGAGTTGAAGAGTTGGAATAGATGTCTTCGAAAAGCTTTGGGTGGGATCTATGCTTTTGGAGGCCAATGGTTGGGGATTGAAACCTAGGTCTAACTTAACCTAGCAAGGTGGGTTCAAGTTGACTTGCGAAAACTATGTACATGCCAAAATGTGTATTTTGAAGTAAAAATGCGTTTTACTTAGTAATTGTCAAAGTGTGAGTATTTCGGTAAATTTTCATATTTGATAAACTTGGGTTGTGTTAATCTCTTGAAAAACTTATATTTGGGATTTTGTATAAGTAAGGTCTATTTTATGATTTATGCACCTTTGATGATTTTCATACAAACGAGGTCCAATTCATGATATATGCATTTTTGGTATATTTGGTTTCATAAACCCATTTGGAAAATGATATGTCCCAACCCGTGTCGAGTTTTGCGTAAATCACATCTTTTAAGTATATGTCTGCATAAACGCCATTTAGATGCGTTTCATCATTTGGGAAAATGTTAATTGTCGGTCAAATGGATTTTGGGCATTTTAGCTCGGTGTTGGCTTAAAAGTGTCTTGGGGACATTTTTCCGGTTTTAATGACTCGGCGTAGAGTCCCATTTATGATTTACATATTAATGCACCTTGTTGCATACCGTTGTTAATTACATCCTTGAGTGCGTGAGTCATTCAGGTGTAGTCATGTAATCTTAGACTGTGTTGCATTTGATCCATAGGCACGTAAGTCAGTCTGATTTGATGGTCAATTGGGTGGTACGGGGTTGGACTCCGGGACTCATGTTTTATGACCTTGTCTTTTCAAGTGTACACTAGGAGGGTTGAGTCCAGGTTGTGCTATCATGACGATGGGTAGTCCGCTGATGGGTGTTTTTGGGGCCTTCGCCTTGTTGGGGCAATGCCATAGTTGTATGATCCCCCTTGTGTCGAGCCTTTGGCGTATTCTCGTAATATTTGCTAAGGTCAGTTGTCTCTTTTGGTGTAGCTTGATGGGAGTTGTAGGGGCACTTGAGCTTGTGTGTCATGAAGTGTCATACGATTAACGTTATTTGAGTGGCATACTTTTGTGTTCCTCCACTCTCAACGGATACAGGTATCCCCCGTTGTCGGCCCGTAGTATTTTGGATATTTAATTGTCCATGCTTTAATATTTGGATTCAATTCTATTTTATGGTCGCGTGAGTATTAATTCGAGTTACATGTTCTCGATGACGTACCATATCTTTATGGATTGTTTTCCGCTATTTAAGGGTCGAGTATTATGCACCACCCGTGTTTGGGTGTTTTGGGATATGAAGTGTTATCCACGTCTTCACAAATTGGGTGTCAAATTATAATCCCGTTTTGGGTGAGTTATGGGTTGCATCGTTTTATAAAGAATGTGTGTTGGGGAGCATTGTCTTTAAAAATGCATATTATGGGGAAAATGTGTCGTTTCCATGTTTAAAGTAAACTATTTCGAAAGATCTTTATTTGAACTAAATTCTTTTCTTTTAAAAGATATAATCATTCATGTTAAAACTCTTGAGCTCACTAGGCGTTAAGCCTAACCTTTTTATTTGTCGGCATGTGCATCAGGTTCTGTCGGGGGTTCGTTTCTAGCAGTGCTTTGAGAAGTTGAGCCTTAGCTTATTGCAATAGTAAGTAGTTGGTGAAGTTTTCTACAGGTTAGAGATAGTAATTGTTATTGGGTTTAGTAGCACCGTCCTTATCATAGATTGTATGTATATAATGAATGTGTATATTGAGGTTAATCCTTAAATTGTGTTTGTAGACGAAGCAATTATTGATGTATGTAGAAAATTTTAAATTACTTGCTATTACCAAGATGTTAGAGCAGAAATATGTTGGATACAAGATCATGAACATTAAAAGGTCAAAGTTTAAGAAGTCAAAGGCTGAAAGTCAACTCTCAGTGAAAGTCAAAGTCATTTTGTAATAAAATTCAAAGTCAATGTATTATGTTTTTGTTTCTTTGTATTTGGTAGAAGGTATAAATACCTTGTGTCATTGTATGTCTTTGTAATTAAGTCATTGAGAGGTAACATTCAGATTGTAGAAATGAGCTAATAAGAGAAGAGTCGTCTAGAGAGAGAAAGTTAAAACTGAGATTGTAAACAATTTGAATTTGGAATTGAATCAAACAGGTAGATTTGATAATCTTGTTTTGTTAATTGTTTTGTGATTGGAAACTTGAATCATGGACATACAATTGCTATCAGAGCAGATCCAATTGAAATCAAATCAAGAAAAGCGTGTTCGTCGCTGTGGTCTTCGAATTCAGATCATTTCTGAGTTTTAGTGCGAATTAGGAGTTGTAATTAGACAAGTGTATTCGTCTAATGTTCTAGATTGAGTTTGTATATGTTTTGTATCGAATTGCACTGTAATCGATTGTCAATTTTTGAGATTTGTAGAGTTTTGAATACACGAGTTCTATGCACTATAATGAATCGATTTGTACAATTGATTATGTTTTGTTGAAATTCTTTGTTTGAATTTGTTTCTAGATGTTTTAAGGAACAAATTGTAGAAACTACAGGATGAAAATCGAAGATTTCATGGGATTTTGAGCAAATCAGAAGGTTTTTGGGCCGAAGATCTCAAGAACTCGCAAGATCTATCAAGAACTCGCAAGATATCTTCAAGAACTCGCAGATCTTGAAGAATTCGCAGAAAGTCCCAAGAATTCGCAGATTTCATAAGATTTCGCATAGTTGATTTTCTGAAAACACAAGAAAATAATTCGCAGATGGCTATATTGCGAATTGCTTAGAATTCGTATCTGTGAGTATTGCGAATTGCAAAGAATTCGCAAACTAGAGGGTTGCGAAAAGTGATTTCTATTTTTCTCCAAGGAAAGAATTCGCAGATTGTTTAGAATTCGCTAGTGTGAATATTGCGAATTCTTAAGGATTCGCAATTGTGTGTGCTGCGTATTTTGAATCGTACGAATTTTGAAGTTTATATTTTACGAATTTTGGTTACTTGCGAATTCAGAAGTGTTTTTCACGAATTCTGTGTGTTTCTGCGAAATCTATACTTAGACAAATTTTTCCCCCCGTGCTAAGTTTGCGTAGGGGAACATATTTCTTTTTGTGATCAAAATTTCTAAATTCCTATTTCAAGTTTTCTGTATTTTTGAGATTTCATTTGGACTAACGATCAAATTCAAGTTCTTTTTGTAACAGATAATTCAAGATGGGATATTTTTCTGATGATGATGAAGATAAGATTGCAAGACTGAAACGTAAGATTTCAGAGTTTGAAAAAGACCATAAAGAAGATCGAGTTGTAATTGAGAGGTTCAGAGCAAAAATTGATAGACTTAATAAAAAGGTAATAAATATTTCAAATAAAAGGATGGAGAGTGAAAGGAATTTGAAGAATGATCTCAGTTTGGTTGAAAAGAGGGAAAAAGTATTAGAGACTGAAAATAGGGTTCTGAACATGAAAATTTCTCAGATAGAAAGTGAGAACTCTGAACTGAAGAGAAATATTTCAGACCTAGAAAATCAACTTGTCCAAATCCAGAAGCAAGATTTTGTTGAGAACAATGAGAAGAAAGCTAAGGATTTGGAGGATGCTAATGCTGAGCTTCAGAAGAATATATCTGATTTAGAGCAAAAGATTTCCAAAGACAAATCTGATTTTGAAAAAGAAAGATCAAAGTTTACACAGAAGTTGTCAGAACTTTCCAAGAAGAGTTGTGAAGAAAAGAAGACAGTTGAGCTTAAATGTATCAAGCTTTCTCAACAAGTGTCTGACTTTGAGAAAGTAATCATTTTGGAAAGGGAAAAGTTTGTCAAGGAGAAAAAGGAAATTGAACAGAAGAATGTAGGGATCTTTAAAGAAATATCTGGTCAGAGAAAGAATGTTGAAAATGGTTTTGAGGAAGAAAGAAATATTTTTGAGGCTGAGATAAAGAAGCTGACTGACAAGTTATCTGAGCTATCTGAAAGTGCACTTAAAGAGAAGAAAATGAAATCTGAATTCGAGATGAAAATTGACCGACTTGTCAAGGAAAGAGACAGTTACTCTTCAAAGGTAAAAGAGCTTGAAGATATCATTTCCATGGTGGTGGTGACTGAGCACACGACTCTAGAGTCACAAATCCACACACCTAGAGATGATCCAGCTGATTCTGAATGCTCATTCAAGATAGCTGCAAGCTCACATCAGAAACCTGTTTCTTCAAAAAGGTTAGTTAAATCTTATGATCATATTCGTACAACTAACCTTTTCTATGATAGAAGTATAGATGGTTCAGGTACACATCGAAGAAGAAGGAGATACAAAGAAGAAGAACTGGTCTGGAAGAAGAAACCAGTTGAAGATGAGAACAATGATGAGAAGAAGAAAGCTGAGAAGAAAAGAAAGAAGACATGTGTACATGAACATAAAGCCAAGAAGAACAATGCACGTAAAGGTAAACCTGATCATATTTACACGAGAGATCAATTAATCAGGTTGTCAGGTAAGAAATATTATTGTTCTTATTGCCATACACATGATCATGTTCATAAAACTAGTGATCATTACTGGTATGGTTCTTACTTAGTTACTCCCATAAGAACTGCAACTAACATATATGGACCCAAATACCAATGGGTACCAAAGTCAAAGACTGATTCTGTGTTGCAGGCATCTAATGTCAAGGGGGAGTAAGAGAACCGATGTTTGGCTTCTGAATACTACAGTTCAGGACCTGGACCTCAATGATAAGGAGTTTGACTTCTAAACACAACAGTTTAGAACTCGTACTTCATCGAGGAAATAGATGATACTCCCGGGATGATAAGAAATTGTACTCCGATACTCAGTTGAGAACATCAACCTTCAAGGGGGAGTACATATATTTTTGGAAATATGTATTCGGAAGATATGACGAACTACACTTCAGGAGGAGTTGTAGATCTCTGTCATGTGCTTTTTCACTGACATATTTTAGATGCGTAATTTCAGGGGGAGTAAAGGTGATGACTTCTGATTATTTCAGATCAGAACTCATACTTTAATCGTTTTACTGCTTTATGTCTTTTAATTTTGAATAAATTTGTGAATAAAGTTGCTTTGATATGACTAGAAGAACTGTGTTCGTATTGAGAGAGAAAGTTGACATGACTTTGAGACTTGTGCAGTTTGAGAGATGCTTACAAGATCATATCTTTATGACTTTAAGCTTGACTTCATGAGATGTAAGACTGTACGAAAAAGGTATAAATTTTTATCTTAATCTCATATATGGTTGAAAGAAGGACAACTTTCAATCATAGAAAACATGTTCTTAAATGTTCAAACCACTTCCCGATTCTTAAATAGATTTCATGAATTGGAAATGTGATTTTAATTGTTTTTATTTTATTTGTGCTTCAATGCTTAACAAACCGTGTGTTTCCAAAGATAATTACTTGCGTATTGTCTTTTCTATATACTTTCAAGTATTCACACACACCGATTTGATTTTTTTGTTCAAAATGTTCTTACCATGTCTCATATTGAAACATATTTTCGATGGTAAGACACCCCGATTGAACTTCAATGATTATTGAGCGTTATTTCATTTCGCAACGTTCATTTCAAGACTTGTCTATATCTTGGTTCGTATAGACATATATCTGTTATTGTTGACCATAAGCTTTAACTGATATATCATTTCAGTTTTGATCATTTTCATACAATGTCAGATTTTCAAACAAGTCTCTTGCATTCATGTCTATTCCATTTACTTGTTTGAAATATCTTCAATGTTTCAAAATGCTCATATCTTCATGATTATATTCTGAGCATAAAAATATCTGACTTGTATTTGAGTTTTAACTTTTCAAGTTAAACCATTTTGAGCAACATAAGCTTTATAGGACAATACGGGTTTCTTTGTGCTAGGACTTAAATGAAAACTTCTATGGATTCACGATTACCAGTGTTTCCTACCCAAGAAGTTAATCCATAGTGATTGAGTGTGAGGAGTCAAAAAGAAATGAGTGTGGGTTGTGCGTTGAGGTAAAATGTAAAAGACAGTTTGGTTAGATGTGAGCTTAATGATTAAAAGAAAGAGGGTGAGAGATCAGAGTAAAAGAATATCAAACTCTGCACCAACTACTTTCTGAGTCGGGCAGCCACATTACTAATGTTTCACAATTCTTCGTGAACATTATTGAAACAGGCAACTAGCCCATGCCAACTCTTGTTAAAAAACCCCACCAGCCACTCATTTTCTTCTTAAAAAGAAAATGTTTCATATTTTTCTGGGGACGCAGCATATTATCTATCTGATTTTCATTTGGAAAATCTGGATATTGAAAAAGAAGGAAGTCTGCCCCACCTTCGCACTTCAATCATGCACATTGAGTCTGTGTTTATGTACTGTTGTCTCAGTGATTTACACAATTTTGAGCCTTTATAAGCACTTGATGACTTACTTCTTTCTATCACTTGCACGAACACACAAGGAATTTGTTTTCTTGTCTTAACATTCATAGAAATTGTCTTTGTGGTGTTTTGATGATTGGATGGAAGCTCTGGGGGAGTGAACATCAAAAAGCTCCTTTCCTATGTGTATCCGTTACACACAGTAACTTCGTGTTACTGACAGGCATATTAACTGATTCATTTGTTGATTCAGGTGTTATACGAATATTTTGTCTGGATTTGAAAAGATCTAGATAAATACATGGTTACGGATCAACGAATCAGTGGCTCTAGGACAGATCAGAATGGTCAAAGACATTTCTTGGGAAAGTTTTGATGTTATAGATGCTCTATTCATCAAAAAGGGGGAGATGAATTACAGAAATGTCAGATTCAGAAATCTCAAAGTTAAAGATCTGAAGATGTGCTGTATTTACAGAAATTTTCTTTGAAGATATTTTGCTAAAGCAATTCGAGCTAATTCTGAAGATAATTTCTTTCCGAAGTCTGAAAGAGTTTTTGTGGTAATTTTGGAAAGATTATTGAAGATCGTTTCTACCATATTTGGGGGAGATTGTTAATTTTGTTCAAAGACAGACTTGGGAAGAATACAGTCAAAGAAAGAGAAAATTGCAATGTTTGTACCTAGAGAAGAAATTTGTTTCAAAGAAGAAGATTGTACTTTTTGAGCCTAAAAGAGAAGATTGAATTGCAAAATCTTTCAAAGATGATCTTGAATCCAATGGGGGAGATTGTTAGAGGAGAAATATGTTAGATACAAGATCATGAAGATTAAAAGGTCAAAGTTCAAGAAGTCAAAGGCTGAAAGTCAACTCTCAATGAAAGTCAAAGTCATTTTGTAATAAAACTCAAAGTCAATGTATTATGTTTTTGTTTCTTTGTATTTGGTAGAAGGTATAAATACCTTGTGTCATTTTATGTCTTTGTAATTAAGTCATTGAGAGGTAACATTCAGATTGTAGACATGAGCTAATAAGAGAAGAGTCGTCTAGAGAGAGAAAGTTAAAACTGAGATTGTAAACAATTTGAATTTGGAATTGAATCAAACAGGTAGATTTGATAATCTTGTTTTGTTAATTGTTTTGTGATTGGAATCTTGAATCAGGGACACACACAAGATTTGAGGGTGTTACAAGTTGGTATCAGAGCTTAAGTTTGAGAGAATTAGGTATTGACCTTTGGATGCCTAGACTCAAACTAGGGTTCTTATAAGTGATTGAAAGTGAAGTTGCACATTAGGCACCTTAAGATAAGATATCTTGGGGTTGAGCGAGTCGCTAGAAACGGGAAACTTGTCGACGGTCGCAAGGATGATTATGTACGGTACGTTCATAATGGCACCTGACCAGTGTTATGGTGAACCTACATGCTACATATGTAAACTTGAACTACCTTGGTACGACGACCGTTGGGGTAGTGAGAAAGTTTCTAAGCGAGTGGTATAAGGAAGGGTTGATGTTTATAGCAATGTCACTTTGGAGTGATAGTTGAGTACGATGAACGTATTAAGTTGATCATCTTGAGCCAAATTCATTGGTTGGATTAGAACCATAAGTTTGTTAGAATGACTCTATTTCGAGGAGAAATTGTAAGTTAACCAATTAATGAGATTGTTGCTCTAAGATGTTTGATGCATCCGTTTGACTATAGTATGTCGGGTTATTGAGAAGCGTAATCCTAAGATGTGAGTGTCGACCAAGTTCATGCACTAAATTCATTTCTAAAATAAGTTTGCATAAATTGTTTCTCATGTTCGCTAAATATAAAGTGATTTACATTATAAAGTCTTTGTAAAGCTTTTAGCACTCATCAGATTTTAAACCGTGAGTTTAAGCATGCATGAAATTACTTTGTTGCACGTGGTTGCAAATATTTTTGTTGGAAAAATCTCTTCACCTCGTTTCGTGTTTAACACTATTTTCGGAAATTGTAATATTTGTGTTTTAATACTATTTGGGTATTGGGCAAGTAGCTATGAGATTTTAACCTTGACATTGGATCTCCTCCACGTATGTCAATGGTTTTAAAGGAAAATTTATTCCAATGTTCTTGTTTCTTGGGAATTCTAGTTTGCGCGAGTTTTGTTAAATTTCATGGAGTATTGTTTTGCGATGTTCTTTTCGACGCGTAAATAAAATTTGAGATGCGTGGGTTTTAATTTTATTGCGTGTAATTTTACGAGCTTTTGGGTGTCGTATCTCATGAGAGTTTTGTTGAAAATGGTCACTTTATCTTACGTGGTGGTTTTAGAGTTTTGACATTATTGACTTATTGTCGTCTTATACTCTTTATTGAGAAATGAAAATTTTGACACCCTTGACTTTAGCGTTAATAATTTTCATGAAAATTCAATTGGGTTTATGGTGTCTTATTTTACGGCACTTTGCGTCGCATATATAAATTTTGAGGAACGTGTACATGTGCATTATAGTGTGCGTTAATTGATGGATTTTGTTAATAGATGTCTCTCCACATGTTATTTTGAGAAATTTCATTATCATGCGATTTACGTTATTCTAGATAAAGTTCTTGTTCTGAACATACTTCTGTTATTGATTTTACTGTTAGAGATTTTCTGCAATGCATTAAACGAGTATAAGTATTCATGTTGTTATAGTTACTATTTTGGGTCAAATGTGTTTCTCTGTACGGCTCAAAGCTCTAAACTCGATTTGAAACTTATTTTGCATTCCCATCATTTTACCGAGCTTTAGGAAATGTGTAGCGTCGGTGATCAATTTTCAACCTATCGAGTGATCGGTAGTGGATTTTACCGCACAATCAATTGTTATAAAGCGTATGTATTTGAAAGTTTTATAAAAGTTTAAATTGGCATAGTAATTGAAAACCTTGAACTCGTTAGGCCTGTAGATTGAAACCTCGTCGTAAAAAGGAGTCATATTTAGGGACTAGAGGAGTCCTTGGGATTTGAAGCATCGGATGATCTGACTTGCGGTCAGTCTCGAATTTTGGGTTTCAGTTTTGAATATGTACACACTTGTATAATGGAGGTAGTATATTTAAGCCTTCCCAGTTAATTAAGGGGTGATTTTATACTTCGGTAATCATGCGGGACAAGGTCTCATGTGATTATCTACGCTTAAATTGGGTTCGATTTGGTGGGTTGCTCGTTGGTGTGACATCATGGTATATGTTAATGGTGTACCGTCTTAGTGGGGTTCCGCGATCATAGGAAATCCTTGTGGTCCGTTTGTTAGAAATGTAAGAGCAGGAATAATAGTCCTCTGTTGGTGTCAACCTTAATACGGCAATACTTATGGACTAAAATGTCAGACGGAAAGTCCACATTCTCACTATCACCAGTTGGTATAAGGCGTCGACTTGTTTTCTTGAGGTCCATGAATCTGGGAGGGTTGGAAGAATCCTGGTTAGATCATGAGAAATGTTGACCCCTCGGTGGTAGAATGTAAGTATCGATGTGTATAAGTTTTCCTGATGTGGTAAATATCGTACTAAGGGAATGTTCTGAGGTTGGGTTTGTGACGGAGTTGAGTATTGGCCGGATCTGTGTTAACCAGTTACCTGGAGAGCGCATTAGCGCGCCTTAGAAGGACAGCTTTATCAATGCTTAGAATGAATCAGTAGAAATCTGAGGATTTTGAGAGTTTGGTGACGATCTTTGGCTTGGGTTCGGAACCATGTAGATCCGAAGTGATTTGGCGGGTGAGAAGTTGAGGTCACAAACTACCCTGGAGGTAGTAACTGTCATTCTAAGGTTGGGAGTCGACCGTAACCTTGTGGGTAAAGGCTACTTTGGTGAGTTAAGTGTGTTAGAACAGAAATATGTTGGATACAAGATCATGAAGACCAAAAGTCAAAGTACAAGAAGTCAAAAGCTGGAAAGTCAACTCTCAGTAAAAGTCAAAGTCAAAGTGTAATATAAGTCAAAGTCAACATTGTATTTTCTGTTTTTAGTGTTTGCGCGTTTTAGTCTTGTGCGTGAACAATGTTTTAAGAGAAGTTGTTTTCTTGTATAAATAGTGGTGTGCGTGTTTTTTTGTCTTGTAACATTCAAAGAGTTCTTGGTTAGTTCATTGTGCGTATTCTTGAGTATTACTATACATTGAATCTGAAATCAATAAAAGAGAATTTCAATTGGAAATTTGTTGTTGTAATCTTGATATATACTGATTGTGGGACACACAATTGGTATCAGAGCAGAGAATTCGGAGAAACATGGTTCGATTTGATGATTTTTAGATCATTTTTTTTACGAACTCACTGTAGCATTGAATTTCTTGATTCAGTATTGATTTGGTTGTAAATTTGATTAAAATAAACTCGGTTTGTTGTTTAGAATGGATTGTATTTGATTCACTTAGGCTAATTCACATTGTTTTAGGGTGAATTTTGGATTTTAGTGCATTTTTTTTCTTCGACTCTGTACGAACTGTTCTAGGATCAAAAAGCTTAGATTTGTGTTTTTTTTGTAAAATCAAGTATTGTAATATGTTTGTATATCAATTTCGAGGAGCACTGCAAAGAATCAAGTCAATTGATCAAGTGGTTAATCGAATCAGATGGAAAAAACGAGCAAACTGAAGAACTCGCTAGATCTTCAGTTCGCGAAAATGAAGAACTCGCAAGAAGAAGAACTTGCAAGGTGTAGAACTCGCTAGAAGGTTGTGCGCGAAGCTAGAACTCGCACATAACTAGGTGCGAGTTTCTACTATTCATGTCAAGTGTCGTTCGAGAAGTGGCTTTTGCGAGAAGTTTTGTGTGCGTGAAGTGTTTTTGATATTTTTTCTAAGTCTAGAACTCGCAAGACCCTGTTCTTGCGCGTTTACATTTAGCGAGTTTCTCTTTTTCAAAAAAAAATTCTAAGTCTCGAACTCGCAGAGGTCGTGCGCGAAGTGAGAAACGCGCAAGCTTTGGTGTGCGCGAACTTCAAACTCGCACAACCCTTCTTGCGTGTATTGAAGAACTCACATCTTTCTTTGTGCGCGAAGTACAAAACGCGCACATCACTGTTTTAGCACGAAGTTTATTTTCTTTGTTATGCGAGTTCCATACTTAGATTTTTTTTCTGAACTTTTCTAAAATTTAACTGAGTTTGATTTTTGTAGATCCAGTTTGTGTTTTTCTGAATTTTGACGATCAGTAAGCAGTATATTTCAAGATGACTTCAAAGGACGCTCTTTCCATCGGGACAGATGTCAATCCCCCTGTTTTATTTAAAGGGGAGTACTAACAATGGAAGGATCGTTTCCTTGACTTTGTGGACTGGCACACAAACGGAGAAAACATTCTTCTGTCAATCATGGAGGGTCCCATGGTACTACCTACTGTCCAAATACCTGATGACGATTCATCTGACAGCGAGGATGGTGATGAGGACAGAGAACAAAATATGAAAACTATTCCAAAAGAGTATGCTCAATATTCTGAAGAGCAAAAGAACTGCTTCAAAGCAGATAAACAAGCGAGATCATTACTTCTTCAAAGTATCCCGAACGAGATTTACATCAAGATAGACAGTTACAAGGCCAATGCTAAAAAGATGTGGGATCAACTTTAGAAGATGATGATGGGTTCTAAAGTTGGGAATCAGATGAAGGTAGCCAATTGCATAAATTGCTACGAAGGGTTTAAAGCGAACGAAAATGAGAGCTTAGAAGACACCTATGAACGGTTTGTCCTGCTTCTGAATGAACTATCAAAGAATAAGGTGAAAAAGAAGCAGATTGAGAATAATGTTAAGTTCTTGAGCATCCTACAGCCTGAATGGAAGAAGCATACTTGCAGGATGAAACAGATGAAGTACTTAAGTGATATTTCGTTGCATGAGGTGTATGAGACATTACGTCAGAATGAAGAGGAGGTAGAAGAGAAAATAGCTGAGAAAAAGAAAGTTGAAAAAGTACCAAATCCTATAGCACTGGTGGCTAGAGAGAAAGAGAAAGAAAAGAAAGAGAAGAAGAAGAAGAAGATAGTGATTTCCAGTTCTGAATCAGAATCAGAAACTGATGGAGATGATGGAGAGAATCTTAAGCAAGCAATGTTGTTATTGACCCGAGCATTTCAAAAGAAGTTCTACGAGAAGTCGGGATCTAATTCTCAGAGGTACTCTTCATCAAGCTCAAAGAACCATGAGCATAGAGAAAGGGTGGAAGGAAATAGATTTGTTGAGAGGAAGCCAGAAGAGAAGAAGTATGTGAATAATTACACCAGTACTGAGAGGACAACTAATGATCTGATCAAGTGCTACAACTATGCCAAGGTTGGACATTACGCAAAAGACTGTCGGAAGCCGAAGGTTCGCAACTCTGAGTATTATAAGAACAAAATGCTATTGGCCAAGCAACAAGAAGCTGCAAGGCATTAATGGCTGAAGACGAATTCTGGTTGGATCATTCTGATGTGGAGGAAGAAAAAGAAAAGTCAGCCCACTTATGCTTGATGGGAAAAGAGGTGAAGTATGATGATTCTGATGAAGAAACTGCTGATGAGGTAATCAATTTAACTGAAAATGATTTCATGATCAAAATGGAAGCCATGATGGTAGAACTTCAAGACCTTCAAACCAAACTGAAAAAGGAAAAAGACAGAGTTGCTAAAAGAAATCAAAAGATCTTTGAGCTTAATAAATCAGTTATTGGGAACAAAGATCTAATTGATTCTTTACGCAAATCTACTTCTGATTCTAAACTTGAAATAGATTGTTTTGAAAAGAAGATTTCTGATTTTGAAGCTAAACTTTCTAAGTCTGATTTAGAGAAGAAAGAATCTGTACTAATTGTTCATAAATTACAGGTTGAGAACAAGAGCTTAAATAAGAAGGTAAATGGTCTGGAAGCCAAATTTTATGCAAGAGGACAAACAGATCAAGCTATTTTTCTTAATACACCTAACGAGGAGGCTGATGTTAAGGAAAAATGGGGACTTGGTTATGAAAATCCCCATTACTTAAAGAAAGCCATCAGAAAACAACCAGCATTATATAACTTTGATTTTCTTGTTGTTGCTGGAAAACATACTCATTTAAAACCCAAATTTGTTACCAAATTACTAGAAGAGGTTGAGGCCAGAGAAACTGAAAATAGAAAGAGTGTAAAGAAAATGCAGCTACCATTTAACTATGAAAAGCTAAATGATAGTTACCTTTCTGAAACACCAAAATTACTTTCAAATGACTATTTTGCTAGTTATTCTATTCCTTAGATGGAGGCAAAACCTGCAATTGCAAAAGTTTATGTTCCTCCACTCATTCTAGAAAGCAAAATAGTTGAGCTTGAAAATGTTTTATCTGGTGAAAGACTTTTGGTAGAAATAGAAGAAAGTGTATTTTCTACAGTTTTAAAGAACACAGTTTTTCAATCTAAATCTACAGAATGTTCTAAAGTTTCAATGGCACCTCAAACTTCAAATGATAATTTTGATGACTTATTTGAGTCTGCAAATGATTTTCTCAATTCTGATGATGGGTGTATAGAAGTAATTGATATGTTTGATTTTAATGCTCCACTTCCAGATCATTCTACTTTTCTTATAAATGGAGAAGCTTTACCAAGTGTTTATGAAATTGGTGAATCATCAACTAAGGTTGTTGAACCAGTTTTTGTGAATGCTGATTATTATGCTAAAGGTAAGAAACATAAGAAACAACGCTCACAGAAACAGAACAACACTGGTAAACACAAGAAAAGCCAATCTCAGAAATCTGATATTCCTAATAAATCTAAATCTTCTGTTTCAGTTTTAAGAACGAAAAGGTCGGAAGCAAGAACTGAATAGCGACCAAAAAGGAAGAATGATGAGACGGCTGAATCTTTTCCTGATAATTCTTGTAATAGATCTGATAGTAGTATTACTGATGTAATTGGTTCTGTTGCTTCTCATAATAAAAACCTTGTAACTTCTTACAAGAGATATTCAATAAAGCAATTGTTCCAATTATCTACATCTACTACTAAATCTTATAATTATCGGTGGAATGATTTTGCTTATCATCATAATTCTAATGATTGGTTTGGATCTTATCACGTTTATTCTTCTAAACAAAATGTTTTCAAAGGTTTTCAAAAGAAAAGAGGATCCATATTCAAATGGATACCAAAATCTTGTTCCAATTTGTTAGGACCTGTTTTTAAATGGGTACCTAAATCTGTTGTTTCCTGATTTCTCTTGCAGACCTGGCATATGTGGTACTTGGATAGCGGTTGTTCCAAGTATATGACCGGGCAGAAAGCTTTATTGTCTAGTTATACAAAGAAATTCATTGGCAATGTACGATTTGGGAACGACCAGTTTTCACCGATCTTAGTATTTGGTGACATCATTCAAGACAATATAACGATTAAGAAGGTGAGTTATGTCGAAGGCTTAGGGCACAACCTATTTAGTATCGGTCAATTCTGCGACAAAGGGTTAGAGGTAAATTTCAAAGCTAAGAGCTGTTTGATACGTACTTAAGACGGCAAAGAACTCTTAGTTGGTACTCACAAGTCAAACCTCTACACCATCAATCTATCAAAGGTCCAGACTGACAATCAGGTTTGCTTACTGACAAAAGCCTCGATGCAGCAAAGTTGTCTTTGGCACCGACGGTTGTCACACCTGAATTTTCGTTATATCAACAAATTGGTCAAAGGCAGATTGGTAAATGGACTTCCTGAACTGAGATATGAAAAGGAACACTTGTGTGCAGCTTGTGAAAAAGGGAATATGAAGAGAACTCCACATAAACCGAAGCTTGAACCTACTACCAGTTCTCCATTAGAGTTGTTGCATATGGATCTTTGTGGTCCGATGCGAACGCAAAGCTTAGGCGGAAAGAAATATGTTTTAGTTATCGTGGACGACTATTCGCGATACACGTGGGTCAAATTTCTACGATCAAAAGATGAGACGCCCGAAGTACTCATTACATTTCTGAAGACGACCTAGGTGAATTTGCAGAAACCAGTCAAGCTTCTTAGAACTGATAACGGCACAGAGTTCAAAACAGAACTGTTGAAGAGTATCTCGAATCGGTCAGGATATCACATCAATACTCTGCTGCTCGTACGCCCGAACAGAATGGAGTAGTCGAAAGTCAAAATCGAACGCTAGTCGAGGCCGCTCGCACTATGCTCAGCCAATAAGACTTACCTCTATTTTTGTTGGCAGAAGCTATTTCGACTGCGTGCTACACTAAGAACCGTTCCATGATACACCACAGATTTCAAAAGACTCCGTATGCTTTGATCAACAACCGAACACCGTCTATCAAATATTTTCATATATTTGGGTGTAAGTGTTTTGTGCTCAACGACAGAGAGAGTCTGAACAAGTTCAGTGTTATGGCAGACGAGGGCATCTTCATTGGATATTCTACTACATCTGCTACATATCGAGTTTACTTGAAGAAGTCGAAGACTGTTATAGAAAGCGTAAACGTTACATTTGATGAGGAGATGGCTTCTGAACAAGTCAGTTCAGAACCCGTGTTAACTGGAGTGTTAGCTTCTGGACAATTCCATTCAGAACCTGTACCTGAAAAGGACAAATCAGATGAAGCATCACGCTCTACTACTCATTTATCTGATTTAGATCTTTTATTTGAACTGTTTTATGATGAATATCTTGGATCTAATGTGCATAAACCTGTTGTGGTTGACAGGATAAAAGATTCAACGGCTAATCATCCAACCACTTCAGTTGTTTCTACTGAATCAAATTCCCCGATTCAGCAAGATATTCCAGTTCAAATGCCTACTCCAATTGTTGAAGTTGTATCTACTAATGATGAGCCAGAAGTTGCTGAGTTAGTAGGATGTGATGTAAGGACAAATCAACAGACTGAACAAGTTGTACCTACTGAAACTTCTGCACCAATTACATCAACTGAAAACCCCCCTCCTAATGTTCAAACTGAAGAAGTTGATAGTGGATTTTTAGATGATTATCATGATCAATCTTCATCTACTCCACTCCCTCATGAACATCGTTGGACCAAAGAGCACCCTCTTCACCAAATTATTGGAGATCTAAACAAGTCGGTGCAAACTAGGTCAGCAACTTTGAATCAATGTATGCATGACTCATTCCTCAGCAAAATAGAGCCTACTCGAGTATCAGAAGCTCTAGCTGATTCGGATTGGGTGTATGCTATGCAAGAAGAGTTAAACCAGTTCGAAGCCCTGAAGGTCTGGAGATTAGTGCCAAAACCAGAAGGAAAAACCGTTATCGGCACTAAATTGGTATTCAAAAATAAAAAGGACGAAGATGGTATTGTTATAAGGAACAAAGCAAGACTTGTTGCCAAGGGATATAGGCAAGAGGAAGGCATAGACTATGACGAGACGTATGCTCCAGTAGCGCATATAGAGGCAATCCGCATGTTTTTAGCCTACGCAGCTCACAAGAACTTCATTGTCTATCAAATGGATGTGAAGACTGCCTTTCTGAATGGCATACTTAAGGAGGAAGTCTACGTCTCTCAGCCAGAAGGGTTTGTAAATCCAGATAAGCCAAATCATGTTTACATCTTGGATAAAGCCATGTATGGTCTGAAACAAGCATCTCGCACCTGGTATGATGTTTTATCTCAATTCTTGGTCAAGTCAGGTTTTTCAAAAGGTAAAGTTTATACCACTTTGTTTATTAAAAAGGAAAAAGCCGATATCATTCTTATTCAAATATATGTAGATGATATTATATTTGGTTCTAAAAATCCTAAATACTGTAAGAACTTTTCAAATCTCATGGTGTCACGTTTTCAGATGAGTATGATGGGAGAGATGAATTTCTTTCTCGGATTACAAGTCAAACAGTTTTCAACGGGGATTTTCATTAATCAATCTAAATATATTTTTGATATTCTTCGGAAATTCAAAATGGAAAATTGCAAATCAATTGGAACCCCAATGGCACCAGGTACTAAGATTAACACTGATCCTTCGGGAAAAGCTGTTGATATTAGGACTTATAGAGGTATGATAGGGTCTATTATGTATCTTACTTCAAGTAGACCAGATATAATGTTTTCAACATACTTGTGTGCAAGATATCAGGCTGACCCTAAAGAATCCCATTTGGCTGCTGTCAAATGGATATTTAGATATCTGAAGGGGACTGTAGATCTTGGTCTGTGGTATCCTAAAGATATTGGGTTTGAACTGACTGCTTATTCAGACGCAGATCATGCTGGATGCATGTTGGACAGGAAGATCACTTCAGGTCATATTCAATTTCTTGGAGACAAGCTCGTTAGCTGGGCGTCAAAGAAACAACTTTGTGTTTCCACTTCGACTGCTGAAGCAGAGTATGTAGCTGCTGCTAGTTGCTGCTCTCAAGTTTTGTGGATGAGGACACATCTGCGAGACTATGGATTCAAGTTTGACAAAATACCGATCTATTGTGACTCAAAGAGCGCTATCGCAATATCAGCTAATCTTGTGCAACATACTAAAACAAAGCATATTGATGTCAGGTATCATTTTATAAAAGATAATGTAGAAAAAGGTACAATAGAACTTTACTTTGTAAAAACTGATTATCAACTTGCAGATTTGTTTACCAAAGCTTTAGATGAAAAGAGATTTAATTTCCTTGTGTCTAAGCTTGGTATACTAAATCTCAAGATCTAATCAGTAATTACCTATTAAAGTTTCTTTTATTGTAATTTTTCATCATTTTTTTATCATTATTTCTGAAAGGATATCTGCACTTTAACATGTTGTTCATGATCTCAGGGGGAGTGAGACAAGCTTATAAGATGATCAACATTATTTTGAGGGGGAGTTTCTAGAATTTTATGCATTTCTTAACTGCTAAATTTTTGTGATGCATATTTTTAGGGGGAGTTTATGCGTACAACAAAAGGAGTAAGGATAAGATTTCTGATTATTTCATATCAGAACTTGTACTTTAATCGTTTTACTGCTTTATGTCTTTTAATTTTTCAATAAATTTTGTGAATAAAAGTTGCTTTGACTAGACTTTGAGACTTGTGCAGAATGAGAGAAGCTATCAAGATCATATCTTTATGACTTCAACTGACTTCATGAGATTTAAGACTGCAGAGAAAGGCTAATTTCTTATCTTAATCTCGTATATGGTTGAAAGAAGGACAACTTTCAATCATAGAAAACATGTTTTTAAATGTTCAAACCACTTCCCGATTCTTAATAGGATTTTCATGAATTGGTAGTGTGATTTTAAATGTTTTCATTGTTAAATGTGCTAAAATGATTACAAATCGTGTGTTTCCAAAGATAAATACTTGTGTATTGTCTTTTCTATATACTTTCAAGTATTCACACACATCGGTTTGAATTTTTATTCAATATGTTCTTACCATGTCTCAAATCTGAAACATATTTTTTTTTCGATGGTAAGACACCCCGCTTGTATTTCAATGAATTTTTTAGCGTCATTTCATTTCGAAACGTTCATTTCAAGCATGTCTACATTTTGATTCATATGGACAATATCCATTATTCTTGATCATAAGCCTTAACTGATATATCATTTGATTCTGATCATTTTCATATAATGTCAGATTTTCAAACAATTCTTTTGCATTCTTATCTATTCATTCAATATACTTGTTTGAAAACACTTCCATGTTTAAAAAATGCTCATATCTTTATGATTATATTTTGAGCATACACATATCTGACTTGTATTTGAGCTTTAATTGTTCAAGTTAAACCATTTTTTAGCAACATTTGCTTCATAGGAATATGGGTTCTTTGTGCTAGGACTTACATGAAAACTTCTATAGATTCACGATTACCAGTGTTTTCTACCCAAGAAGTTAATCCATAGTGATTGAGTGTGAGGAGTCAAAAAGAAATGAGTGTGGGTTGTGCGTTGAGGTAAAATGGAAAAGAGAGTTTGGTTAGATGTGAGCTTAATGATTAAAAAGAAAGAGGGTGTGAGATCAGAGTAAAAGAATATCAAACTCTACACCAACTACTTTCTGAGTCGGGCAGCCACATTACTAATGTTTCACATTTCTTCGTGAACGTTATTGAAACAGGCAACTAGCCCATGCCAACTCTTGTTAAAACCCCACCAGCCACTCATTTTCTTCTTAAAAAGAAAGTGTTTCATATTCCAAGGGGACGCAGCACATTATCTATCTGATTTTCATTTGGAAAATCTGGATATTGAAAAAGAAGGAAGTCTTCCCCACCTTCGCACTTAAATCATGCACATTGAGTCTGTGTATATGTATTGTTGTCTCAGTGTTTTACACAATGTTGAGCCTTATATAAGCAATCATCAGATGCTTAATTCTTTCTATCACTTGCACGAACACACAAAGAATTTGTTTCTTTGTCATAACGTTCATAAAAATTGCCTTTGTGGTGTTTCATGATTGGATGGAAGCCCTGGGGGAATGAACATCAAAAAGCTCCTTTACAATGTGTATTCGTTACACAGTGACTTAGTGTTACTGACAGATATATTAACTGATTCATTTGTTGATTCAGGAGTTACACAAATATTTTGTCTGGATTTGAAAAGATCTAGATGCAGACTTGGTTACGGATCAACGAATCAGTGGCTCTTGGACAGATCAGAATGGTCAAAGACATTTCTTGCTTAAAGTTTTGATGATATCGATGCTCTATTCATCAAAAAGGGGGAGATGATTTTAAAGAAATGTCCAAGTCATAAATTGCAAAATTAAAGATTATTTGTTGAAGCAATCTGAGCTAAACCTAAAGATAATTTCTTTCTGAAGACTGAAAGAGGTTTGAGACAATTTTGAGAAGATTATTAAAGAATGTTTCTACCATCTTTGGGAGAGATTGTTGGTATTTCTTGAAGATAGACTTTGGGGAGATTAAAGTTAAAGATCAACCAAAAGAGGAAGATTGTATTCAGATTGAGCTTAAAAGGGAGATTTAAAGTTCTTCAATGCAACTAAAGGGGGAGATTGATTTGCTAAATCTTTTTGTGATGATCTTGAATCCAAAGGGGGAGATTGTTAGAGCAGAAATATGTTGCAAATCGACGTGAATTAAAAGTGTTCTAAAACAAAATTTGTATCCAACAAACCAATTTACACAGAAAAACGACCAACAACAAGTCCGAATTTGATGAAAAATCCAAAAACGAGATTTTCTTGAAAAATTCAAGAAAATCGATCAAATTTTCCGATTAAACTACAAATTCAGAATCCGAAAACAATTTCTCTCAATCCTCTCAGATTTAGATTGGCTCTGATACCAATTGATAATCCAAGAATCCTCTAAATCTTAGAGAGAGAAAGTAGAGAGAGACAATTGAAAGCGCAAAGTATAATCACTTAGAAAGTATGCATGAGTTCTTACAAAGACCAAAGCCCAAAGGGACTTAAATACCCTGGACTTATACAACACAGATAAGCAACCTAAACACTGTATAAGACCAAGCCTATAAATACAATGATTACTATAAAATCAGACTTAACAAAGTGTAATAAAAGTCAAAGTCAACATTGTATTTTCTGTGTTTAGTGTTTGCGCGTTTTAGTCTTGTGCATGAACAATGTTTTAAGAGAAGTTGTTTTCTTGTATAAATAATGGTGTGCGTGTTTTTTTGTCTTGTAACATTCAAAGAGTTCTTGGTTAGTTCATTGTGCGTATTCTTGAGTATTACTGTACATTGAATCTGAAATCAATAAAAGAGAATTTCAATTGGAAATTTGTTGTTGTAATCTTGATATATACTGATTGTGGGACACGCAAAGTGTTCGCCCGGTTATGAGTGTAATGTGCCTAAGAGGGGCGTTGACGTGAGTATCAGTACAAGGGTCATGATAATAGTGCTGGCAAATAGGATTAAGAACAATCTTTCTGCGGGTAAGGTTTCATGGGAATCTAGATTTCGAGGACGAAATCATTCTAAGGTTGGGAGGATTGTAACACCCGGTTTTTCGCAAAGTAAGTCTCCGTCCTTCGTTTGTAATCTCTCCGCCTTCCGTCTATCTTTTTGAGTGAAATGTTGTGCTTTCGAACCTTAAGTCGACCCATGCGAGAATCTCGAGTTTTGACCCTTTTCTGGGTTCGGTACGAGTGGCGCGATTGTAACTCACGATAGTGACATTGTCACTATCGTGTGGCACAATCATCGGGGAAGTACCACCCGCGGTACAATCCCCGCGAGAGTGCCCTCGCGATAGTGACAATGTCACTATCGCGTGGCAAGGTCACCCGCAGCCCCTGTCTCCTAAAATGTGCGAATTTTCACCCAATCTTCTCATTTTCTCACTTCTAATTCCTTCCCATTCTCTCCCAAACCATTTTCTCTCTTCCCCACAAACCCTAACCCATTTTGAGGGTTTTCTCCTTAAACCACATGATTCTTCATCATCTAGTTAGTTGGGATCTTGAACACCAAAACCTTCATCTTCATCTTCCCCACTAAGCTCTTGGGGGTTTCATCCAACTTTTCATCATTTGAAGATTTGAAAGCTTATGGTTCGTTTTGGTGACCTACATGTGTTTTGGGTTGGTGGATTCAAGCTATTAGTTGAGGTAATCTTCTCCTTCTTCAAGTATAGAAAATTAGGGTTTTTGGGTATAAGATGAAATGTTCGTGTAAAATGCTTGGGGAACAATTCGAAGGGTTGAATATGATTATTTGTGGTTGGAAATGTGTGGATCTAGGTTTTGGAAGCTTGAGTTGAAGAGTTGGAATGGATGTCTTCGGAAAGCTTTGGGTGGGATCAATGCTTTTGGAGGCCAATGGTTGGGGATTGAAACCTAGGTTTAACTTAACCTAACAAGGTGAGTTCAAGTTGATTTGCGAAAACTATGTACATGCCAAAATGTGTATTTTGAAGTAAAAATGTGTTTTACTTAGTAATTGTCAAAGTGTGAGTATTTCGGTAAATTTTCATATTTGATAAACTTGGGTTGTGTTAATCTCTTGAAAATATTATATTTGGGATTTTGTATAAGTAAGGTCTATTTTATGATTTATGCACCTTTGATGATTTTCGTACAAACGAGGTCCAATTCATGATATATGCATTTTTGGTATATTTGGTTTCATAAACCCATTTGGAAAATGATATGTCCCAACTCTTTTAGCTCGGTGTTGGCTTAAAAGAGTCTTGGGGACATTTGTCCAGTTTTAATGACTCGACATAGAGTCCCATTTATGATTTACATATTAATGCACCTTATTGCATACCATTGTTAATTACATGCTCGAGTGCGTGAGTCATTCAGGTGTAGTTATGTAATCTTAGACTATGTTGCATTGGATCCATAGGCACGTAAGTCAGTCTGATTTGATGGTCAATTGGGTGGTACGGGGTTGGACTCCGGGACTCATGTTTTATGACCTTGTCTTTTCAAGTGTACACTAGGAGGGCTGAGTCCGGGTTGTGCTATCATGACGATGGGTAGTCCGCTGATGGGCGTTTTTGGGGCCTTCGCCTTGTTGGGGCAATGCCATAGTTGTATCCCCCTTGTGCCGAGCCTTTGGCGTATTCTCGTAATATTTGCTATGGTTAGCTGTCTCTTTTGGTGTAGCTTAAAGATAGTCGTAGGGGCACTTGGGCTTGCGTGTCGTGAAGTGTCATACGATTAACGTTGTTTGAGTGGCATACTTTTGTGTTCCTCCACTCTCAACGGATACGGATATCCCCCGTTGTCGGCTCGTAGTATTTTGGATATTTAATTGTCCATGCTTTAATATTTGGATTCAATTCTATTTTATGGTCGCGTGAGTATTAATTCGGGTTACATGTTTTCGATGACGTACCTTATCTTTATGGATTATTTTTCGCTATTTAAGGGTCGAGTATTATGCCCCACCCGTGTTTGGGTGTTTTGGGATATGAAGTGTTATCCACGTCTTCACAAATTGGGTGTCGAATTATAATCTCGTTTTGGGTGAGTTATGGGTTGCATCGTTTTATAAAGAATGTGTGTTGGGGAGCATTGTCTTTAAAAATGCATATTATGGGGAAAATGTGTCGTTTCCATTTTTAAAGTAAACTATTTCGAAAGATCTTGATTTGAACTGAATTCTTTTCTTTTAAAAGATATAATCATTCATGTTAAAACTCTTGAGCTCACTAGGCGTTAAGCCTAACCTTTTTATTTGTTGGCATGTGCATCAGGTTCGGTCGGGGGTTCGGTTATAGCAGTGCTTTGAGGAGTTGAGCCTTAGCTTATTGCAAGAGTAAGTAGTTAGTGAAGTCTTCCGCAGGTTGGAGATAGTAATTGTTATTGGGTTTAGTAGCACCGTCCTTATCATAGATTGTATGTATAGAATGAATTTGTGTATTGAGGTTAATCCTTAAATTGTGTTTGTAGACGAAGCAATTATTGATGTATGTAGAAAATTTTAACTTAGATGCTATTACCAAGATTTGAGGGTGTTATAGTGGTAGGGTTATGAGTTGGGGTTACTATGAGTGTGTGTGATGTAGGTGCGAACCAGCTTGCAGTCTGAATCGGAATGCTCCGATGCAGTTTTCAAATAGGTATTAGTGGTCGTAGCAGCAGTACTGTTGTTCCTGTTCATGCATAATTTCCCAACGTTCTTGGACATCTGGTTATCGAGTGTTGTTGATTCAAAATCAATCATGTTCATACCCTCTTCCTTGTTCAACCCGCCACCCATAAACACTATATCAGCAAAATACATTATATTGTGATGATCGTCGTTTAGGTTGTCTAATGTCATGGGTTGAATGGTGGTCGTATTATTGAGATGTTGTTTGTGTAGGAACAAATTAGGTAGGGCATCATGAGGATAACAAGAGGAAGAAGAAGAACCCCCACCAAAGAGTAACTGAGCATGATGAGCCAAATTCCACAACTCCTCGATGACTTGATGCGAATCTATTTCTACAACACCATTTGGTATCGGGATGCAAACCAGGGTCTCCAGCCTGTGGATCCGAGCTTCTTTAGCTCTCTCATAATTAAAAGTATAGAGCCGATCCACCCCGCTTAACCAGATCAAAGTTATAACACCCTCAAATATGGAAATAGCAACTAATTTAAAATTTTCTAAATACACCAATAAATAAATCATCTACCACCACAATTTAATATTTAACCCCAATACACACATTATTTCTATATGAACAGTCTATAATAAAGACGGGTGCTACTAAAACCCAAAAGTATCGCTATCTCCAAACTGCGGAAGACTTCATCAAATGCTTACACTTGTGAACCACTAAGCACATCCCTTCATACGACTGCTAGAACCGAACCCCCACCTGAACCTGATGCACATGCCGACAAATAAAAAGGTTAGGCTTAACGCCTAGTGAGCTCAAGAGTTTTCAACATATATAAAATACATACTGATGAAGGAAATAAGTCATTTAAATCATGAATTTCCGAAATGATTTGCCTTAAATAAGAGAAGACTAACTTTCCAATAATGCACGTTTTAAAGACGAATACCCCGACATAAAAATTCATTCACAAGGTAAACTCACAAGGTAAACTCAACCCAAGACTCACTCGAAACATTTAGTAGAAATTGAACTCCCACTTTATAAATACGTAGATACAACTTATTTCCCGAAACACCCGAACACGGGTGGAACATATTACCCAACTCGTAAGAATCATGGATAAAACCTGTGCATATAAAATGTCACCGAAAACGTGGATTCCAAAGATACAATAACCAAATAACACCTTTCGGTGATGGGGAAAACCCGTTTCCATTTAACGTGGCGGAAACACAAAGGTATGCCACATATCCATGTTATACGCGTGTTTTCAAGGTGGAAACCACTGACATCAACTCTATCCAAGTCTTTAGTCACAGCACAACGGTGGGTTCAACTCTATCCAAGTCTTTAGCCCCCAAAGAATCACCAAGTTCAACCCTATCCAGGTCTTTACCTTGGGATCGTCCTCAAGGTGGACAACCAATGACATCAACTCTATCCAAGTCTTTAGTCACGGTAGACATCAACCCTATCCAGGTCTTTAGTCATAGTAGGCATCAACCCTGTCCAGGTCTTTAGCCGTCTGAACATCAACTCTATCCAAGTCTTTAGTTCAGCACAATCGTGGGTTCAACTCTGTCCAAGTCTTTAGCCCCAAAGAATCACCAAGTTCAACCCTATCCAGGTCTTTACCTTGGGATCTCGCCATCCTTGACACGCTTGATTATTTAGGACTTACATCGTATCACCAATGCCTATTTCCAAATTATAACTCGAGGACCTCGTCCCACATTAACATGATAACTCGACATCTATGCCTATGGATCCAATGCATTAAGGTCAAAATGCTACATGACTCAAAAGAATGACAACGCACTCAAAACATGTAATTCCCAAAAAATATTTGATTCTCAATTTATCATTGGCCTTCGGCCCAAAACCCAAAAGGTTTTCCATTTCTAAAGCGTTTTCCCCAAAGCCGGGAATGACTCGAAACCAAAGGACTCACGCATGTGTGATTTTCCAAATATTTCAATTCATGAATGATGCATAAAACCCGACAAACACATAAAAGTGTATATTTTCGACCAATAACCCATTCATGCAATAAACCACCAAAACATGTTCCTTTGTGACACATTTATCAACATATCTCGAAAATCCCAAAATGTGGTGTTTTACAAGATTTAATAAGCTAAACACTTCAATTAATCAAAAGTTACCAAATAACCCAACAATTGCTAATTTCATGTAAAACACATAAATGCTTTAAAATGGACATTTTGGCATGTACAACGTTTTCACAAATCAACTTGAACTCACCTCGCTAGATTTAGGCTAAATCTAGATTTTCCCCCAACGAGCTCTTTTGAAGGCCGCTTGGATCCTCAAGCCGAAAACTTTCAAAACCTAGATCCAACATTCCAACCCAAAAATAACCATAAGTAACCATACCCAACCACAAGGAAACATTCTCCAATCATAAAGTACCAAGATCCCAAACAAGATCAAAACCCTAATTTCTCTAAAACCAACAAATCCAAGATTGGAGATATCAAACCTTAAGAAACCACCAATGGAGCATTCATAACCTTATTACAAGAAAACTTACCCTTGAAGGCAAAGAGGCTTCCGAGAACACCCAATCCAACACTTCAACCCAAGCTCCCGACCGTTGCACTTGACGAGGAAGATAAAGATGGAGGTTTTGTGGTTCAAGGTTCCAACTAGCTAGATGGTGAAGAAACATGTGGTTTGAGGAGGAAAAACCCCCAAAATAGGTTAGGGTTCGGTTTTGGTGTTTGGGAGAGAAAAGGGAAGGAGATAGAAGTGAGAGTGAGGGAAATGGTTGAGAATCGCGACTCTTAAAAGACCCTAGGGCCGGCCGCGATTGTCCCCGGCGATTGTGCCAGGGCACTATCGTCCAAAACGTACCGCGGGCACACCCCCGCTGGCGATTGTGCCCAGGGCACTATCGCCCAGAGTGTACCGAGGCTCGTTTCTTCCCATTTTCCGCACAGACCACTCATGACGCGATAAGGCTTAAATAGGTAAGATATAGAGGATGAAATCCTACGATAAGAAACAAGAGTTTCTCAAAGGGTTGGCTTTCACAGACAGGAATTTACGGGTGTTACAAAAGTGTTTGAACCAGCTTGTCGACGGTGAGATGGGTCTTCGTGGTTTCCAATGAGGAAGAAGAAAGTGTTTGGGGGGGGGGGGGGGCGAGGGTTGTAGTGGGAGTAGGGGTGGGGGTATGGTGTCTTTATTAATTTTTTTTATTTCTTATTAGAAAAAAGACAAAAACAGGTGTAGAAAGACAAAAATACCCCTTAGGGTTAACTGGATTAACAGATTTCGTTAGACGGAGGGACCCGGAGCGTGCGTTTTTACATACCACAGGGATGTCTAGTGTAATAAACTCGTTTTAGGGACTATATCCAAAATATTAGCAAACTACAGGGACCAGGAATATAATTTACTCCAATTCATAAGGAAAATAAAACGGCAGGTACCCAATTTATAACAAAATGTTTCGAGAGACCCAATTCAAAATTTTAGGAGTAAACTCCAATTTTGGTCTCTAAGGTTTGTTGATTTCTTTCAAATAGGGAGTTGTGGTTTCATAATTCAAGTTTTGGTCCTCATAGTTTGAATTTTACTCTGAAAGAGGGACCTGACCACTAACTCTGTTAAAATTGACCGTTAGAGCCAGGGGCAATTTCGTCCAACTATGTTTGGTCCCTCTTTTTGTACTTCTTTTTGTGTTTCTGCTTATTTTTATAAAACTTATGGAATTATAGGGGACAACTATGTAATTAACCACACACACACACACACATATATATATATATATATATATATATATATATTAAACACAGGGACCATCGTCCCTAACTCTCCACCGGACATCTCCGACAACCCAAGTTCAGAAACCATCCCCATCTGCCGTATTACATCATCAGAGGTAACTTATTGCATCTAATACTCTCTCAACTTGATCGTGTTTCCCCAATCAAATTTCTTAACATTTCAAGCCCTAATCATATGAAGGCCACACTGATTGATCTAACACCCTGCACATTTATTAGCTGTATTTATCAATTTTTGCTTCTTAGATTTCATAGACAAACCATGAATTCCTCTCTAAAAATCTCCTTTTCTCTCTATTATACTCTCTATTGTTGCTCTGTTTTTCCAGTAACGCCATTGCCACCAACCGAACGACCTCCTTTGATTTAGAAACCCTTGCCCTAAGTAGCTTAAAGTTCTTGGGTGACGCTCATGTGCTTAACGCACAATCTTAAACTTTCACGAGACATCCTGGCTCCGAACTAAGGCACTGGCAAAATTTTATACAGCAAGCCGATAAGATTTCGGCAATTTGTAAGTCCAATTCTGCTGAGTTTCTCTACAAGCTTTACAGTGTTGATAACCAACTCAAACAAGGACTCTATCGGAGGTGGGATGGGTTTTGTAATCTCCCCCGACGATGACGCTATTGGTGATTCTGTTGGGTACCTGGGAGTTCCAACAGGGGCCTTCGCCGTTGAGTTTGATACGCAAATGGATGTTGAGTTTGAAAATCTCAATGGGAACCATGTAGGTTTAGATCTGAGCTCAATGGTTTCTTCCAACGTCGTCAATTTAGATTTGTTCGGTGTTGATTTACGAAGTGGACGGCCGGTGAACGTCGGTGCGACCAGGTAGGAGTCTGGAGACGGTTGACCACTTGTTGCCATGGATGGCATGTGCTCGGAGAATGACGTCATCTTCTTGACGAGTAAACGGACGGTGTTCGACGTCTGGGCTGAGTTGGTTGCACCACCGGAGACGACACGACTTGCCGGAGCGGTCGGGGATTTTGGTGCCGATGAGGGACCAATTTCGAGGTCCATGTTGTTCCACCAATTTCACGAGGGTGACATCTTCTTGTGGGCTCCAGGAAACTTTGATCTTGCTATCGGCGCCACCGCCACCACCACGACGGTCGTCCTCAATTTAATATATATATATATATGGTTAATTACATAGTTGACCCCTATAATTCCATAAGTTTTATAAAAATAAGAAGAAACATAAAAAGAAGTGCAAAAAGAGGGACCAAACATAGTTGGACGAAATTGCCCGTGGCTCTAACGGCCAATTTTAACGGAGTTAGTGGCCAGGTCTCTCTTTCAGAGTAAAATTCAAACCATAATGACCAAAACTTGAATTATGAAACCACAAGTCCTTTTGTCAAAGAAATCAACAAACCTCAAGGATCAAAATTGGAGTTTACTCAAATTTTAATGTAACTTACAAGACGATTTAATATGAAGAAAAGTGTTTTTTAATGGAATTTTAAAAATAGAGTTTGGTTTGTTTGTTCTGGTATCAACTGTCACGTCTTAATATCTTTACTCAAGTGGGCTATACTCATCGCTTTTATCTACTGGATGACTTCTAAACTCTTCACACAACAGACTCCACTCTTCTCTTTCTTAAAAAAGCTTTTCTTTCTTTCTTTAACCACAATCTGAAGCAGCTCTATATCCCAACCACCTATATATCTTACTATCTGTCCAACAAATATCTCATCTGTCTCCTCCCTCTTCAATGGACTTCCATCTTAAGCAATGGCCAGAACAACACCATCAACATCCTTCTTCTTCCCTTGCTCTCCCTCTTTTTTCTTCTGAACCCACCTCTTCTTCCTCCACCAAACCCTCACCAACATTCCCTAGTAAGTCTCTCTCTCTCTCTCTCTACATCTTATGTATTCACCTTTTCCCCATTTGGGTCGCTTAATTTGCACGTTGATGTTTTTGCTTTAAAGTTTCAATTTTTTTTTCTTATGATCATCTCTGTGTGTGTGTGTGGTTATGTGTTGAAGAAGAGATGATGCAAGGTTACTTCAGCATGGGGCAATGGCAGGAGCTTGAAGTTCAGGCATTGATTTACAGACACATGCTCACTGGTTCACCCATCCCTCATCAACTTATTCACCTTTTACTCAACTCCAACCCCAACTCCAGCTCTCCTTTTTACCCTCTTTCCAACTTCCCACCTTGTAAGTCACTCTTTCTCTCTCTCTCTCTCTCTCTCTCTCTAAAACACACACATACAGAATGTGTTTTTTTTTAATAAGTATTTTTGTTGATGTGGGTATATGCAGTGTACCAGAGTGGAGGAGGATACTGGGGAAGAGGAGGAATGGATCCTGAGCCAGGGAGGTGTAGGAGAACCGATGGCAAGAAATGGAGGTGTTCAAAAGATGTGGTGGGTGGACACAAGTACTGTGAGCGTCATATCCACCGTGGCCGCAACCGTTCAAGAAAGCCTGTGGAAATCCCCACAACTACTACAACCACCGTAGCCGGCACTCGTGATTATAAAAAATCAACTACTACTTCTGCTGCTCACCCCTATACAACAACAGCTTCCGTAGATGCCACTGACTCTGCTGCCGCTCTTTCGGCTCATTCTTCTTTCTTTGATCAACTCCATCTCAATCAAAGGTACCCTAAACTTTCACCTAATTTCTTTCTGCCTTCAAATGGGTTGTACGGTACAACAGTTCTTTTAAATGCGCATGTTAAAAGAGCCACAGTGAAAGTTCCTGTGCTTGTTTTGGATCTACACTTTCCACGTCATCCCGACTTTTAATAAAATCTCGAATGGGTTTCTGGAAAAAGGCCAAACTAGCTTATAAGCGTGGTAAACTAACTTTTTAAAACGCTAATTTGAGTAGCGTTTCAATAAGCTAGCTTCTAGCTTATGGTCATCCGAACGTGTACCAGGAAATCCGGAACATAGCCTAAATATTTTGTACGAATTGACTATATTATCTCTCATTTGAAGTTTCTTTGACCCCTTTAAACGTATATTTTGCCTTCTAATAGCAAAATAATTTATCCCCACTTTATAAATGGTATTCCAACGCTAATATATAGTAAACAAAAAAAATGAAAATACTATTTTTTCTATTTTTGTTTTTCATTTTTTTGTACTTTAAAAAAAATAACGAAAAAAATGAAAAACGAAAATAGAAAAAATAGTATTTTCCTTAATCATTTTATTCATCTTTTAAATTGATGCTAAAACTAATACTTTTAACATTAAAAAAACCTCATAAATGTTGGGGCAGTATTCAACAAAAATTTATGTAATCCTTGTATAATGTAACAAAGATTTTTTATTTTATTTGATGTTAAAAAGCTTTAAAATGTTTATGTAATCCTTGTATATGTAAAATTGAGTGCCAAAATCTAAAAAATCGGGTTAGAATACATGCACCCTCCCTACTTGTTAAATGCATCATACTCCACTAATTTCCTCCTCACACCTATCAACATCAAACCCATCTTTTTAAAACTTCAATGTTCTTTTTACATTTGCAATACATGATTTGACCTAAAGATGTGGATATAATAACCCCTAAAAATCCTATTTAAATCTTATATTTAAAATGCCAAGAAACGAGCTCGAAAGGTCTCATCTGTTGTAATGGAAACCAGGTCAAACTTTAATGCAATTTGAGTTGACCCTAACATAATATGTAAAATAAACATTTTTTAAAAATTATGTTTAATTGTTTATTCCAGTAATAATTTTATTAAAGGATAACAAGCAATTAAAATATATTTATATCTTGTAAAGATTTGTCAAAGATATGTCTGAAACAAGGCTGGATTTTTGAGGCATTGGTGGAGCCCACCTATAGATATGGACAAAACCCATGGGTCCCATGTTTGAGTGTGGGAAAAAGCTGTTTGGAATCTAGGGTGAATCAGCCTTTGATCTGGGGCTAAACTTACCCCAGCCATTCATTTTTCCACTGTACCATGTTTTAAATCCCTCTGCACACAACCACTATTTTCCCATCTATTCACTTCGCATTTAATCCCTGTCATACCCATCCAAACCGAGGTATTCATGTAAATAAAGATTGTCACTGTGGTCCTTGTGTGGTTGTCGGAAATAATATATATATATTTTTTTATATAGTTTTAAAATTGTAAGATCATTATTATATAGTTTATAAAGGTACATGTTTGGGTTTAGTCTTCCTATCTAAGAGCATCCACAGTGTACGTGTTTTTTCATCAAGCTTTTCATAGTTTTTTTTTTCTTTTGCATTATTGTCATCTCAACAACTTAAAAACCTTTATATACTTCCACTATGTGAAAAACCTCACCCAAGTTTTTTCATTACTTTTTTAAACTATTCAGGGTCCTACTATTTTAACTTTATATCATTTTTATTCTTATTTATAAAAATAAATACATTAAAATTCATACAAATTCATATTTATTTATATCAAGAAAAAATGTTAAACTTAAAAATATGTATAACCGAAAATAAAAATTGGGTCATTATGAAATATGTTAGAATTGTATAAATATGTCAAATTTGAGATATTATTTTAAAATATAAAAATATAATTACTATTATTATGTATTTATTTAATAATTATATTTAAATAGGATTGCTTTAAATATATTAATAAATAAAACTGGTTAATAAATAAAACTGATTAAATAAGAAAAAGCAGGTTGTGCAGTTACAACCTATGACGAAAAACTTCACGAAAAAACTCAATTAAAAAACTTCTCCACTATGTGAAAAAACTCAAAAAGGAGGTTTTTGCTTTTTGAAAAACCTCCTAAAAACCTCTCAACGAGCACACTGTGGATGTTCTAACGAACGTTAAAAATTCTGTCGATTAGATAAAAGACAAAAAAAGAATAGAAGGATAAAAATGTATTTCATTTAAAGGAATTCTTAAACGCCTATTAAAGGGAGTAATCAAATCCGGACGTTTTTACAAACCATAATAGCCATATTGTAATTTTGAAATCATAAGAACAAAAATGTTAATTTTAACAAACCATAGGGACCAAATTTGTAGTTTAATCTAACTTTTTTTTATGAAAGAGGGTTAGAGCATCTCCAACAGCATCTTCAAAATTTCAAAAATAAAGAATTAAAAGTCAAAATCTAAATAAAAATAGATGAAATCATTACTTATAATATTAAAATATTGTATAAATCTAATAAAATATTATTTATCTCTCATACCCATCTCATTTAAACAAATCTTATTGGTTGAATATAATAAAAAAACAACTTCTCTCTCATGGTAATAATTTTTGGAGATTTTGGAGAGTTCTCCATATTTGGAGAAAATTACACTCTCTCTCCTACTTTCTCTATTTTGGAGAAAGATTTGGAGAATCTGTTATAGCACAAAAATGCATAAAATCTCCATTTTCTTCATTTTGGAGATGCTCTTAGTTTTGTTAGGGCAACTCCAACGAGTTCCAAAAAACACTAATGCTGTGTTTTCGAATTTTAGAAGGAAATGAAAGAGAAAAAAGTGAAGGATAAGACAGAAATATTTTTATTTATTTTCTTGAGATTGAAAGAAATGAAAGGAAAAAGAAATAAAATAATTTTTAATGTAGGAAAGATCTCATTTTTTAAAATTTATCCTTGTTTAGTTTTTATTGGAATGTAATTGATGTGTATATGTGTAATCTTATAAATATTTTTATTTTTTTTTAAATTCTTTTTCTTTCCTTTCCTCCGACATTTGGGAGAAAAATCAACATTATTTCTTATTCTTTCGTTTCCTTTTCCTCCTTAAAAAATCCACAACACAATGTTTTTTCCCCTCATACTTCCCTTCCTTTTGGGATGTAGTGGAAGATCTCATCTAATAAGTGTTCAAATTCAGACGCTGTCAAAGCCCTTGTGGCCATGGAGGTTCACCTGCGATGACTCCAGGCCATTCGTGGTCGCCCTGGTATTAGTCATTGCGCGTAAGCTGTCCCGAAAATCCACGGTTACCAAAAAACAATGGAGAATACAACATAAAAACATTAAAATGAAGGTGTTTTTACTCCAAGGCTCCAACCCACCATGGCCTCTATATTTAGCGGTTGAATTAGTTATCAAGATTTAATTGATCAGAGGTTATGTTATGTATGCCTCTCTTGGTTTTTTAATAGGATGGAATCTACGGTTGACAACAAGGGTACGTATAGATTATCAGAGAACGACAACAAATCATCAGATGGTCGAATTCTACGTCCCTTCTTTGATGATTGGCCACGAACCGTTCAACAACAAGAAATGTTAGCCACGAGCCTTTCGATTTCGGTCCAAGGAGACACACCTTCGGATTTCTCCTTGAAACTGTCGACGGGACACGGAGATACGGGTAGTCGGGGTTTAGAAAGCAGCGGGGAGCGAGAACGTGGCCGATTAAGTTGGGGCATGCAATGGGGTACCCATCATGCTGGTTCGATGGGTGGCCCGCTTGCTGAGGCGTTGAGGTCATCTTCAACCTCCAATTCTTCCTCACCAACCAGTGTTTTGCATCAGTTGCAGCGTGGGTCTACTACTACTTCGGAAACCAGTTATGTTAGCACTTGACCATGGAAGGAAGATGGTTCGGAGGTTACACCAGTTTAATTGCATTGTTTCTTTTTTTGTGGAATTTCGTGTTGGTTATGTTGTACACATTGTCAAGAATGATGGTTGTTATAACTTCACAAGATTGGAACTTGTTTTCAGCGATATATATATAATATATATATATATATATATATATATATATGTATAATATATATAAGAAAGTTAAAATGATAACTCAATTTTAAAAATGAAAAATCAATTTTTAGGGGTAAAAATGGAACATATGCATAACATATTTGACTTTTTATTTAATTTTCAATTCTAAATTTCTATAAATGCAAACAACTAAGATTATAAAATCTTATTCTCACTCGTATATGCACATGTGCATATACGACCTGCAACCCTAAATTACGATCATGGCTACTTTAGAACTCAAAAAATTAGTTAACTTCAATCATCATACTTAACGTAAATCATTAATTATCATTTAAATAATGGTTTAGAATGCCTATTGATTGTAAATCGTTACCCTCTAGATCACAATCAACATCTTCATCATCATTGAATCTATCTCTGCCCAAATTTCCTCCATTATTTGATTCTTCGTTTATATTTTCCACCACTGGTTCCATCTCGACCATTTAATCAATTGGTTGAAGCTTAATCGATTGGTTGCAGGATTAATCTTCTCAATTGAAGTCGATTTGAATAACCTCCCGATTTTGGTTGAAGATTGATGATCGAATTGGTCTGTGTAGATCCCAGTGCAAAACAGAATAACAACAATCAAAGATGAACATATTATAGGCCACAACAACTAGTCATATGATTGATATTACTTCAAAGGGTTTAGGTTTACAGAGATAATTTCTGATAAGAGTTTGTAAACCTAATGACTAGAAAACTGAATAATGAACTTCTAACCGTACAAATGAAATAGACAACAACTTTAAATACTTAGGCAAACAAGCTTACAACTTTGGATAATTGACATTTTATACCCTGAACTTCTATTTAACTAACAAAATATCCCTAACAATCTCCCCCTTTAAATAGAAGTTGAAACTCGCGCCAGTTAGGAACATATATCTTCCGAAAACCAAAACTGATCTCGAAATATCTGATTTGCGTTCTGTACTCCAGTCGTTCTTCGATAACTCTCAGTGCTTTAAGAACAAGTGCTTTGTATGAAGAATCCAGTACCTGAACTCCTTTTTCATCTTGACTCAGCGCACGCTTCAGCTTGTCTTTCAGCAGCATCAATGTACCATCACAGAATCTGGCAATCTGATTAAAACGGATAAATCGTAGAACACCTTTGTTGTTCACGTATGACATACCAAACTCTGGAATCTTTATAACTGTGAATGCAGGTACGCTTAGAGCATCAGATGGAACACTCAGATCAGGCTTGAGCAGATTAATCTTCGGTTGATCGCTTTCTAACCCAATCTGAAAATCTTCCACCGAAGCAAGTTTAATTGCGCACTTCATGTATCTTTTCACGGTTTCTAGTGCATCAATGACTTCTCCGGGTCTGACGGTTCTGGTCTTTAAGTCCCGTAGTATGAACAACAGATCTTGTGGCTCCAGACATGGAAAATCAGCATCAGAAAAGCAGTACTGTTGACCATCTTCTCTTGTAACCATGAAGTCCGTATACTTAACCTTCATGAAGTAGGCAGGTATAATCCTATCAACTAATACAATCCTGAGCTTCGTCTTGGAGTACTTGTGCTGGAAATTTCTGTACACGAACACAAGCTCACGCTGTTTTTCTTTGTTTTTCACTGACTGTAGACCATGGAGAACAATTTCATCATACTTTCTGATCCAGTGGGCAAAGATCTTCTGACTTTCTTCGAGGAAAGGAACTTTTATTCTGACTCTTTCCCACTTGGATGGACGAACTGGAGGAGTACGTACTGGTTCTCTAACTGGTGAAGCTGGAGGAGATCTCTCGGGAAAAACTGTAGAAGAGAATTCAGGGTGATTAACTGGATAGGTCAATAAAGGAACCATGGCAGAAGACTGATCATCTGGATGCAGTATTTCATCAATTTCTTCTTGCATAACCACCAGAGCTCTTTCAGTATTAGCACATTCTTCTGTCGTGTCCGCCACTTCATACGGATCTAGTATTATTGCCCAATCTTCAGGAACTATCGGAGAACCATCTTTAAATTCCTCAGGCTTTTCAACCGTCGGATAGTCGTATAGTACCAAGTCTGTCACCTGTTCCCGTTCCTGTTCCTGTCTCTGTCCCTCTATTCTTGTACCGGAACCCGAACCCTGTTCAACCTGATCTGATTCCACCATATGTGTCTCCGGCTCAGTTAGGCGTTGGCGCTTCTCCCCCTCATGGTGATCAGGATCATCCTGATCATCATGTCGGCGCTTGAGCCGTTTTGCCTGGCTACGGCAGGTATCCTCCACTGCTGATAGGCGTTCAGTCAAAACAACTACGGTTTGCTGAAGTGACTGAAGCATGGCTTGTTGGATCTGGAAGGCTTCAGGAGAGACAATAGGCTGGGGGTTGGTGGGGTAGGTGTGGATGCTTGAGAACGAAGCAGTGATAACAAATCGGCATCCTGGGTGGGTTCGGTTAGAGACTGGGCTAGGAGTTTGGCAAGAAGAATGGATTTCAGCTCAGGGATTGAAAGATCCGTAGCTGGTAGGGAAGGTGGAATAGGTGAGGGCTCAGGCTCAGTCGCAGGACCTTTGCCTTTGATCATGCGTTTGAGGTTGTCCACCTCTTCCCTCATCATAGATTGGACAGCCTTTAGGGCGCCGTCCATGTATTCCCTTGAGACGAACTCAGTTGGGGTAACTCCGGGGTCACTCAGACTTCCCGTTGTAGCTACGACTGTAGAAGTCGAGCCGCCTACGTTCACGGTTGGCGTGATGATAGCCGTGGTAGGACTTCCACCCAATCCTCGTAAACTACCCGAAGGCGGAATTACTATGGGTGTTCCGGCCGGGCCACTCAGGCGACCGGCGATAGCCGAAAATGGAATCTGTGTCCTAGGAATGGCAGGTATAGCAAAAGGCTCTAGACTCCGTGCATGCAAAGATGTCGAGAACGGGGGCATCTGTTCTCTTGTTTCAATATCGGCACCCTCCAAGTGAGAGTCCGATAGCGGATGTGCTAAATCCCCGTGGGAATGTGAAACCACCATCTGTTGAGAGATGGTGGAGTGGCTTGGGGTGTGCAAATGTGCCGCTAGGTCCACGGCGGGTTCTTCAATACCCTGTCTCAACACATAAGACTGGGTAGCAGATGTGGCTACCTGGCTGGATGTGGCTAGGGGGGATACAACCGTTGATGGTTGTTCCGTCACTCGTGTACTCTCAGTGTCATATTTTCTCTTTCTTTTCCTCTCTATACTCACTAGAATATCATCTTCAACTAAAACTCCCTCCGCTCTCCTTATCTCTCCAGGTGAGGGCTGATTATCGTCACAATCGGAGTCAGAAGACTCGTCATTTGATGCCGATACGTTAGTGGCTGGGTCCGAATCACCGTCGGATTCATCGGATGCCTCCTCAGAATCGGTTGCAGCTTCCGACTGAGAGTCGGGTGAACCTGATTCCGCCGCAGGCTCGGATTGGCCCGAGGTTTCCTCCGAGGCGGAATGCGCTGTTGTGTCCTCAGTAGCAGCGACAGAAGAGGAATGAACATGAAGGGCTTCAGAATCGGTTGTCTCTTCTGTCGTTTGAGTCTCTATTTGCGTCGGCGAAGATGGTTGTCTAGAAGAACTAGGCTGGCTCGTTCCAACGGCACTGCCCACGTCAGTTCCCCTCACGATTATTTCTCTCGACACACCCTGTCCGGAAGCCCCAGCTATCCGGACGCTCCCGCCTCTCGTTCGTGGACGCGGACCCTCACGTCGCTCAGGTCGTGCTCCCTGGGCAGGTCCTGCCGGTCCTGGCCGGACCATAGGAGCTGGAATGTTGTGTGTGTGCCTATAAGCTATCACACTCAGTGCCGTAGGACGAGCATAGTCTAGTACCCCGACTGGGATTTGTCGGGCGACAACACCTTCTGGATCAGCGCGGGAAGGTATCTTGCGTGTCGGATGATGTCGGCATGTCGGGTGCGTAGAACGGCGCTGTATCTCGGGATACAGGTTCATGAAGTTCCGGATGACAATCTGTAAGAACCGCATGAATGGAATGAAATTCGATCGGCGAGATGCAGTAGACCGAACTCTCTGAACGAGTTCAAACCAATGAAAGTCGGCAAAGTCCATGTGGCGATTGAAGGCTACCGCGTGAAAGATGCGAAGAATCGGGGCGCTCGTCTGATCAATGCCTTTCGTTATAGCCGAAAGGCACCGATTTATGTAGGTGAACATCGTGTACCAGATCGTCGAGAGGTACTTGCGGTTGAAGGTTGATGGAATGCGAAGTTCTGTGCCGTATCCTAAGGAGATGAGATCGGTGCACAGTGTAGCATCAGAAACCATCGGGTCGAAGCTTTGTCGGCCTGGTACGGATCCGGCGGTCGGTAAACGAAGGAATTGTCGGAAGAGATCACATGTTAGAAGAACTGGAGTATGATCTATCCGACCTTCAAGGTGGAATTCGCCGTCGGCTTCTAACACACGGAGAGAGTGCCAAAACTGCTGTAAGTATATAGGACTGGAACGGTCGCAGTCTCCGTAAGAGCATAAGAGATTGGATGCCCCATAAGTATCTCGATGATGACCTGATATTGAATAGCAGGTTGGGTTACATCGAGGTGGTAGTTATTGGCTGTAAGAGGGAGGAACCGATCCTCGGGAATCAGTTCCGCATCTACGATTGGATCAATCGCTGGTGGCTGGTTTTGTGCCATTGTACCTGTGAAGAAATATTCGGTTAGTACCGAGGTAGGTGAAATAAAAGAAAGCCGTTGGAGTTACATGGCCATGATTTAAACCACAACCGTTAATAACTCCATAAGATTGGAAGAACAAACCCTTCTTCGGGAATGAGGGTCAGTCACCAAGGCGCATATAACTACACCCATTTAATGAAGTCAAACCAACACATAGAACCACCAAAATCACCTCATAGATACACATATAAAAAGGTATAACTATAAGCTTATTAGAACCATAAACGGGGATTCGACCGGATAAGATATTAGACCGGATAAGGTTTACATCGGGGGTCTCCTAAGACCGGATGTGGTCTTTGACCGGGTGAAGTAATCGACCGGTGGTTAAACCACCGGATGAGAGTTCGACCGGTTAAGGTCTTCGACCGGATAGGTCTTAGACCGGGGATCCGCTAAGACCGGATAACACATTCGACCGGGGCATTTATTTGACTGGTGCTTACATTCGACCGAAGGAGTTTCGACCAGGGTTAACCAACGACCGGAGTAAACATTTGACCGGGGGTGTGTTCGACCGGGGCGTAACCCTAGATCGGAGGAAACCCCCGGAGAAGACGAATCGTCAACAGGGCAAACCCCGGGGACACTCGGAGTTGGAGACGACAGCGAAGCATACATAGTCAGCGAAAACAAAGGCACATCGATCGAATCAGGATGTAAACAACTAAAAAAAACGATTAACCCTACCTGTTCGATCGAAGATGAAGCGAAGACAATGGCGTTTGGTCGATTGGGAGTTCGGTCGAAGAAGACTTCGGGCGAGAGAGAAAAAGAAAAAGGGGAATCGATCGAATGAGGAAAAGAGGGGTTCGATCTGGGTTTTTAAACCCCCGAACTTGGACTTGGGCCGGGACCGGGCGAGAGTGGGCCGGGGAAACAATGGGCCGGGACCAAACACAAACAATTCAAACCCAAAACTTTTAAAATATTTTTGTATTTTTCGAAAATAAAATAGACTTGAAAAAAAACCAAGGGAGAAAGAAAAAAAAACTTAATAAACCTATGGAGTAAAAAAAAACGAAGGCACAAAAAATAAAAGCTCCCCCTCAAAAAAAATCGAAAATTGCACGAGACTTAAGTCCCCCTCGAATGATTACCATGAGGAGAGCAAACCACATTAGCCACTTACCTGCTCCCCCTCGAACAGAGGACTCGTGAGACTTACCAACCATCTGACGAGAGTGCTCCCCCTGAACACATTATCGCTGTGAAGATCCATCACACACCACAGACTCCTTTCAGGGAACATCCGTATGAACTGCACAAAACTCACGAAAAACACCACGAAAAACAGAAAAGCAAGAACACAAGAGAAACTAGAAAACACGAAATCTACTTTGTTGATACAGAAGTTCGTAATTGACACAGAACTGAACGAGTAAAATGCAATAACCAAGGAGTGTGGATAATAGCAACCAGAGACAAGTCACTGGTGCAGTTGTCACAGTCATTCGTTATTGAACGAAACTCGTAGAGAGCTGCGAACGGATCAAACTTTCAGATTTAGCATACCTAGTTTGGACACAAGGTAATTAAATTGTTTTTCATCCAAGGCTTTGGTAAACAGGTCTGCTAACTGATGCTCTGAATTAACAAAATAGAGTTCGATAGTACCTTTTTCGACGTGATCTTTTATAAAATGGTGACGCACATCAATGTGCTTTGTCTTCGTGTGCTGGACGGGATTGCTTGATATGGCTATAGCGCTCTTCGAGTCGCAGTAGATGGGGATCCTTGAGTAATTGAACCCATAATCTTTGAGCTGGGTGCGCATCCAGATGACTTGCGAGCAGCAACTGGCGGCTGCTACATACTCCGCCTCGGCGGTGGATGTGGACAGGCAGTTTTGCTTCTTGGAAGCCCAGCTGACAAGACGATTGCCCAAGAACTGAACATGACCCGACGTGCTTTTCCGGTCCAGCATGTTTCCAGCATGGTCAGCGTCCGAGTAGGCTGTCAATTCAAAACCTGTCTCTTTTGGGTACCAAAAACCAAGATCAGCAGTACCTTTTAAATATCGAAAAATTCGCTTAACCGCAGCTAAGTGAGACTCTTTAGGTTTCGACTGAAATCTTGCACACAAGAATGTCGAGAACATAATGTCAGGCCGACTAGCCGTCAAGTACATCAGAGAGCCAATCATGCCTCTATAAATAGTAGCATTCTCATCCTTACCGTCAGGATCGGAGTGAAGCTTTAGAGTAGTGGATATGGGGGTTTTCATAGGTGAAGATTTTTCCATTTGGTATTTCCGAAGAATATCCGAGATGTACTTAGATTGATTAATGAAAATTCCTGTTTGTAATTGTTTTACTTGAGGACCCAGGAAAAAATTCATTTGCACCATCATGCTCATTTGAAAATGTTTACTCATTAAGGCAGAAAAGTTCTGACAGTACTTGGGGTTCGTTGAGCCAAAGATTATATCATCAACATAAATTTGTACAAGAATGATATCTTTCTTCTCTCTTTTAATAAATAAAGTAGTGTCAATTTTACCTTTAGAGAAGCCAGACTTGACTAAGAAGGATGAGAGTGCATCATACCAGGTTCGTGGCGCTTGCTTAAGACCGTAGAGGGCCTTGTTAAGAAAGTAGACGTAATGCGGATTTTCAGAACTCACGAAGCCTTCGGGTTGCGAGACATACACTTCCTCCTTGAGAACGCCGTTGAGGAACGTGGATTTCACGTCCATTTGGAAGACGATGAAATTCTTGTGAGCGGTGTAGGCGAGGAACATGCAGATCACTTCAATGCGAGCAACCGGTGCGAACGTCTCATCGTAATCAATTCCTTCTTGCTGGCGATATCCTTTAGCCACTAGACGCGCTTTGTTCCGAACAATGATGTCGTTTTCGTCATTCTTGTTCTTAAAAATCCATTTAGTCCCTATCACCGTCTTGTTCTTAGGTCGGGGAACTAGGCACCATACTTTGAGGCTCTCAAATTGGTTGAGTTCCTCTTGCATAGCGATTACCCAGTCCGGATCATTCAGCGCTTTAGTGACGGTGGAAGGTTCGATACGGCTGAGGAACGAGGAAAATAAGCAGTCGTTCACGGTAGTGGATCGAGTCTGAACTGGTGTGGAGGGATCACCGATGATCTGATGAAGGGGGTGAGCTCGAGTCCACTTGGTGGTGTGTGGATGAGGGTGATATGTCTGGTGAGAAGTGTCAGCATCCACATAACCACCGGGGGTAGGTCTTGAACTGCTTCGAGTGATGACGACCTGTGAGGTGGGAGTTCCTTCGTTGGAGTCGAGATAGACGCAGAGGTCGACTCAGTAGATGAAGCATGCGTAGTCGGATCCGGGACTGCCAGATCGGGAACTTCAGGAGCACCGTCAGCAGGGGTCACTTTAGAAGATCCTACTTGTTTCGGTGAGGAAGCAGGGACATTATCGATCGGAGAAGTATCACTCGAGCTTGGCGTTTCGGATTTATTAGCAGTTGAGGGGGGAACTTTAGAAGAAGATGGTCCACCATCGACGGAAGGACCAGTGACCTGTGTCACTTCTGGTGCTTGAACAGCATCCCTGTTGCAAGGTGAAGCATTAGGCTTAGAGTTGAACAAATCATCATAAAAGAATTCAAACAGCAAATCCAAATCAGAAAGATGTGCTTGTGACGTGGACGCGTGATTTGGATCTACTAGAGATTGTGTAGCCTCTGAACGGAATTGTCCAGAAGCTAACACACCAGTAAGCGCGGGTTCTGAACTGATGTGTTCAGAAGCCATATCAGCGGCCTCGTCAAAAGTCACGTTTACGCTCTCAACGACGGTCTTCGTCCGTTTGTTGTAGACACGGTAGGCTTTGGCGTGCTGGGAGTAGCCGATAAACACTCCTTCATCCGCTTTGGGACTGAATTTTCCAAGATCATCTTTATCATTTAAGACAAAGCAGGTGCATCCGAAAGCATGAAAGTAGTTGATGTTCGGGACGCGCTTGTTGATGATTTCGTACGGTGTCTTGTTGAACCGCTTGTTGATGATAGACCGATTTTGAGTGTAGCAAGCGGTAGCAACGGCTTCTGCCCAAAGAAATAGTGGTAGCTTGTAATGAGATAACATCGTGCGCGCTGCTTCAACAAGAGTTCTGTTTCGACGCTCTACCACCCCGTTCTGCTGAGGAGCACGAGCAGCTGAGAAAGTATGCGAGATACCCACTGAATTGAGATAACCGGTGAGCATTTGATTCTTGAACTCAGTGCCGTTGTCCGTCCTGATGGTCTGAACTACTTGGTTGAGACTTACTTGAATGCTTATCAGAAGTGAGATTATCAACTCGGGAGTTTCGTCCTTTGAACGGAGAAATCGGACCCAAGTGTAACGAGAAAAATCGTCAACCATCACCAGGACATACTTCTTGTGATTAATGCTTTGAACGCGCATTGGTCCACATAAGTCCATGTGGATTAGCTCAAGGGACCGAGAAGTACTAGGAACAACTTTAGGCTTGTGGGACGCCTTCTTCATCTTGCCCTTTTCGCAGGCAGCGCACAGATGCTCTTTTGCAAACTTTAGATATGGCATACCCTTGACATGTCCACCGAGCACCAGCTTATTGATATTCTTGAAGTTCAAGTACGAGAGACGACGATGCCATAGCCATCTTTGTTCAGCAGACGCTTTGGACAACAAATAGACTTCCTTGTCGGGTTTCAAGGATGAGAGGTCAATCGTATAGAGGTTGGTGCGATGCGTTCCAGCAAGTATCTCTTTTCCATCTTCAGTCTGAACGCTGCACCTTTTAGCCTTGAAAGTAACTTCGAGATTCTTGTCGCATAATTGACCGATACTGAAGAGATTGTGTCCGAGACCTTCGACATAGGAGACTTTCTTGATCGTGATGTTATCTTTGACAATATCCCCGTAACCCCTGATGGGAGAGTAGTGATCATTTCCGAAACGCACATTCCCACAAAACCTCTCGGTGAAGTTTGTGAGAAGCTCCCTTATTCCGGTCATGTGCTTGGAGCAGCCTGAATCTAGATACCACACATGACCGTCCTGCAAACAGCTTATTTCTTTTTAGGTACCCATTCGTAAATGGGTCCTTTGGGGTTAGATTTAACACCCGACTTAGAGACCCGTTTAGATTTGGGTCTTTGTCTATCACGGGAAACATCACAATGAGAATGATTATGAGCAATATGATATGAGCCAAACCAATCAGATGCATAACGACTATCAACAAAATCATTTGATCCACAATAAGAGCAACACAGACAATCATGAGACAGTTGAAGTAATTGCGGAATTGAATAAACTTTTAAAGGAAGAGTTCCATTACATTCAACTAAAGGTTTAGAAATAAAAACATCATGATTGTTATTGTTCTTTCTAGACTTTAAGACAGGATCAACTAATTTTGATGTTGCCGAGCTCTCTTTTGACTTCTTAGCTACCAAAGCATATTTCACTTCTTTCCGCCGACCATACGTATCTGAAATGCCGTTAAACCCATAGTCAGAGGATTTGAAAATTGAATATTGTGACCTTTGAGGGCGACCGGTCTTTTTCTTCTTTTGTGAACGCCTTTTAGATTTAGACTTTGAAGATTTTGAAGAATTGTTCACAGAAGGTTTTTGTGGGGCAGATGTGGAACATTCACCCTTATAAAATTTAACCGGAGGCTCACAGGACTCATTTAAAAAATCAACATGGCTAGGTAGAGAAGGATTAAAATCAAATTGGCTCAAATCACTATCTAAACACACCTCAGAATTCAAGAATGCGGAAAATTCTAGTTCCTCATCTGAAAGGACCTTGTCACTTGAGGATTTCAGGACAGTAGAAGGATTAGTTTGAAGCGAATCATATGCGGAAGCATTTTTACAATCAGAACACTGATCCGATTCAAAAACTTGAGGCTCTTTTCCTTTATTTGAAATGACTGGTGACGAGTCACCCATAAAAGCTTTGCAGGAAGATGTGTCAGAGGAAGGATAAGAGTTTTCAAACAGACGAGATTTCTCACTTTGGAGAATGAAAGGCTTAGTTTGAGGCTCAGCCTTTTGAAGTTGCTCTTTCAGTTGATCTGCTGCCATAGCAGCCAGTTGAGATTGTAACTTTTTTATTTCTGTCTGGAAAACTTCTTTTTCCTCATTAGACATAGTTTCCTTTTTGTTGGAACTGAGACACTCAACTTGGGATAAAAAAAACTTGTTTTTCCTTTTGAAAATTTTCCCTCTCTAGTGCAAACGATTCTTCTAGCTGAACAATTTTCTTTTCTAAAATCAGAGGTGGAACATAGACTTTATGGTCTGGTTGTTCCTCCTCATTTTGAACGGTTTTAGCATCTAGTTCAGCTTGAGTGTAGCTTCGAAAATAATCATTTGATAGAAAACAGGTTTTTCGTCGTTGTAAGATGCATTTAAAGAATCATAAACAAAAGGAAGTTTCATTTTGGTAGAGGTCCCCCTTCTTAACTTATCCTCTTCCCATTCCTCATCCTCAATTGGTTTGGTCCAATTGATTTTGTATTCTGGATAGGTCTTGTCTAATCCAAGAAATTCGGACGCGTACATCGTAGGAACTTTGGATAAAGCCTTTTTCAGATAATATGGGTTATCGTAACCGATACCCCTATTCGCATACTTGGGTTCTTTTGGTGCAATTAGATTTAACGTTTGTTGAGATTGCCCAAGTCTATAAAGCTTCTTCTCCATCTCTGTTAACTGATTAGATAATCTTTGTATTTCATTTGAATAAGCCACGTTTTGAGACACAATATCAATTTTCGCATTTTCGGACATGTGTAGCTCATTGGTCAGATCATCTACTTTGGTCTTTAGCTTTTGTGACTCTTTTGAACAACTCTCATTCTCTTTTCTCAAATTAGAAATCGTGCACAGGTAGCTAGAAATTTCTAAGCTTTGTTGTTCCATAAATTCAGACTGTTTAGTGACACGGTTTTCTAGAGATGAGAGAAGTTGTTCTTTTTCTTTTAAGAGTAGCTTGTAAGAGTCAAGTTTGTGCATTGAGAGTTGCATCTGATCTAGTAAAGCTTCTTGAAAAGGGGCACATACCTGGCATGAAGCATTGCGATCTTCATCATCAGTGTCAGATGGTGATGAATGTTTGCCCATGAAACACAAATGAGCTTCAGCATCCTCAGGTTCTTCATCCGACACTTGCAACCAGTAATCGTCTTCAGCCATTAGAGCTTTACCGGCTTCCTTTTCTTTGGCAAGAAGCAGCTTAGCTCGGTAGTAGTTGGCGTTGCGCAGAACTGGTTTGCGACAATCCTTGGCGAAATGACCTAACCGACCACAGTTGTAGCATTTGATCGGCTCGTCTTTCGGCTTTTCTTCATTTCTCTTGTCCGATTGCTTACCAACTTCAAAGCGTCTCTTACCTTCAGACTTTTCTTGATGATCACGGCGAGTAGAGAATCTTTGCTTGTTTGAGGACTTGTTAAAAAACTTCCTCTTCCGAAATGCTTGAGTGAGAAACAACATTGCTTCTTTCATCCTGGCAAGTTCTGGATCCGAGTCGCTATCGGGATCTTCAGGTTCAGAATCACTCAGCACGGGCTCTTTTCCAGATGATCGGCTCACGGACTTGCCTCTTCTATCAGATACGAGTGCTAATGGATCAGCTGTTGGCTTTTCCTCTGCTTTCTGATTCCCAATAAGCTCCATCACTTCCTCTTCGTCCTGGAGCAACATTTCATAGAGTTCGTGAAGATACAACTTCTCCAAGGTCTGAGTGTGGCGTATATGGGAGACGAACGGTTTCCACTCAGGATGTAAGTTGTTCATAAACTTTATATTGTTTTCCGTGTTCGTCTTTGCGATCTTATTCTTCTGACGATCATTCAGAAGCATATTAAACCTCTCGTAGGTTTCCGTCAACGTTTCACCTTTTCTCGCTTTAAACCCATCATATCTGGTGATACAGTTGGTCACCTTTAGCTGGTTGTTGATGTGGCTTCCCATCATCATCTTCTCTATTTGGTCCCACATCTTTTTCGAAGAATCCTTGAAGCTATCTATACAAGCATAGATGTCATTTGGTAGACTTTGAAGAAGGTATGATTTTGCTAGCTTTTCTGCATCGTACATATCCTTTTCGTCCTTAGTAAAATCAATAAGAGATTTCCGAATCTGTCGCTCTGGCCTTCCTTCAGCTGGGTTTCCTGGTACCACTTTCATTGGCCAATCTGGTGGACCCTCAGTCAGGCATTTGTATATTGCTTCATAGGAGGATTTTGCTTCTATGAAGTTCATAAATCGGTCATGCCACTGAGGGTACTCTCCCCGAAAGAGCACCGGGGGCTTTTGGTCAGAACCGATGGCTAAAGCTTCCCTTGAGTTCATCTTTACTTCTTAACTTAAGAGAACTGTAATGATCGTTAGGCAAGTAGGATGATCCAAATATAATAATAAATTGAAGAAATACAGAAACACACGTACTCGGTCTAACAGGATATCGGTCAAACGTAAGACCGGAGAGTGCACTGTATCGGTCGAAGCAAAGACCGGAATAAGCAGGTACCCGGTCGAAGGGTAAGACCGGAGTAACAAGTACCCGGTCGAAGGGTAAGCCGTAGTAGCAAGTACCCGGTCGAATGACGAAGACCGAAATAGCCGAGTATCGGTCGAATGCTAGACCGGAAACCACTAAGGTCCGGTCGAAACACCTACCCGGTCGAAGGGAAAGACCAGGGAATGCTAAGGTCCGGTCGAAGGGAATGACCGAAGATCACAACTACCCGGTCGAAGTAAGGACCGGTGTTTACAAACACTCGGTCGAAGGCTCAGGTCGAATAACAATCGGTCAAAACACTAAAGACGATAAACACAAGTAACAGATAAGATCAATTAACATAAAGGACCGATAAACACGATGAATCGACCGAAGAACCCGATGAATTTCTGGGATTCGACCGAAACCAAACCCAGAAACTTCGATCCTTTGATCGAATGAAACACAAATAATCAATCAAAAACACTCGACCGGATGCAGATAGTTTGCAAAACTATGAAATTTCCAGATTCGATCGATAGAAATTAATTTTTCCAGATGAGAAATTTCGATCGAATCACAAACACAAAAACTTAACTTTGCAGATATCGATTAATCAGATAAACACAGAATGCAAACACTGACAATCAATTAAAGCAAGTAAAGCAATTATCACAAGTAATTGATTTTAGGGTTTTAGACAAACCTTTTTACTGGATCAAACCTTTTTGCCTATTTGCTCTGATACCAATTGTAGATCCCAGTGCAAAACAGAATAACGACAATCAAAGATGAACAGATTATAGGCCACAGCAACTAGTCATATGATTGATATTACTTCAAAGGGTTTAGGTTTACAGAGAGAATTTCTGATAAGAGTTTGTAAACCTAATGACTAGAAAACTGAATAATGAACTTCTAACCGTACAAATGAAATAGAAAACAACTTTAAATACTTAGGCACACAGGCCTGACGGGCTTATGGGCTTTTAGGCCCAACAAGCTTACAACTTTGGATAATTGACATTTTATACCCTGAACTTCTATTTAACTAACAAAATATCCCTAACAGTCTGGTTGCTTAATACGTGCATTTTGATTAAAATTAAGCCACTAACAGATTTGGCTATATTTTAGGCAACGATTTGTTGCCTTTGCTCTTATCTTTTCCAATTATAATAGAAGCTAATTTACTATAATAACCTTTTCATTTATTTAAAATCATTTAATTGATGATTATTAATGTCCTTTGGATTAGGTTTAATCTATGATTATTAAGTTGTTCTTTAGTTTTTCGATTATTTCAAGTTTTCCTAGAACCAGACCCTATATATATATATATATATATATATATATATATATATATATATATATATATACATACAGTGGAGGTTCAAACGACAACACCTCCACATGTGGTATTAAACGTGATGCAACCTATCTACATTGCGTCAAAGGTCATTTTGTTTCTTTGATTTTGTATCACATGTGATGGATTATAGGATCAAATAAAATATACCCTATCACATTATAGTAAAAAGGCGTTCTTGTGTTTTCGTAAAATAATTTCGTAAAAAATACCATATATATATATATATATATATATATATAGGACGGTAATCAAATGAGAACCACAAAAATGTTGAGAACCTTAAGAACCAATCTCAACCATCTAATCATTCCAATCTAACATCCTTAATTAATGTTCCACTTATTTTTGTTCAATTTTATGATGTAATTTATATGTAATAATAAGATATTTTAATTTTTATTAATTGATAATTATATTTTTTATATTTCATTAGGTGATTGTATTATTAATTTAATGTGTACTCGCTTACTTTCTCACATATACATTATTTAATGGTAACATATAAAAAAATATACATCTTTATATAATATATTTGATTATTTTAAATAATAAAAACATCACATGGGAAAAGAAAATATAGTAAATATAAATATATTGAAATTAAAATATCACCTGAAATTCTGGGAATAACAAAGTTTTGTTTCACACAATGAGTATACAATGTCGTTAAAGTTAAACAAATTTATTGTTGTTTGAGATTATGAAAACAAAACATAGTTTATGTAAAATATGATTTGAAAGTGAAACACTAAAGTGTTGTTTCATATTGTGAAACAATATAATATCGCTAAGTGAAACAATAAAATGGTGTTTCACAAGGTGAAACAATGTAGTGTTGTTTCATAATTTTGAAAACAAAAGTAGACGTGAAATGTGATGTACCACTAAAGTGTTGTTTCATATTGTGAAACAACACAATGTTGCTAATGTGAAACAATGTACTGTTGTTTCACATGTTAAACAATGTGGCGTTCTTTTTATATTGTGAAATAAAATAATGTCACTAAAGAGAAACAATAAATTTTTGTTTCACAAGGTGAAACAATGTAGTGTTGTTTCACAATTTGAAAACAAAATAAAAGTTGACGTAAAATGTGATGTGAAACACTAAAGTGTTGATTCATATTGTGAAACAACACTATGTTGTTAATGTGAAACAATGTAGTGCAGTTTCACATGGTGAAATAATGTATTGATGTTTTACATGGTAAAACAATGTAGTGTTCTTTCATATTGTGAAATAATATAATGTCACTAAAGTGAAACAATAAATTGTTGTTTCATAAAATGAAACAATGTAGTATTGTTTCACAATTTGAAAACAAAACAAAACAAAAGTTGACAAGAAATGTGACGTGAAACACTAAATTGTTGTTTCACATTGTGAAACAACACAATATAGTGTAGTTTCACAATGTGAAAAGAAACCAATATGATGTGGAATAGTAGAATGTTGTTTCACAAGGTGAAACAACATACTAGTTAAATCATTTTTATTGTTTCATGTAAAAATTGCAATTATTAAAGAAAATGTAAAAAAAATATAATGATACTCATGCCAAATTAAAGAAAATAAAAGGTTCGTTTTTTATATAAATTTTTTGATTTAAAAATTTATTGTAATTAAAATAATTTTGATTTAAAAAATACTTGGTGTTTAATTTAAATTATATAATTTCAATAAGAGATAGAAAGTGAAGAGATTTACTTTTGTGCCCTTTTAAGAATTATGTGTAACACCCGTGATTTTTGGAAACCCTTAACCCTTATGATTGTAACCATATGACCATTATAATGGAGCTTTAGTAAAGCTTACTTCCTTAATGTAGTGGATCCATCGAGGATCGAGTCGGGCACGAGAATCGGAAGGAAAACGAAGGAGATGGAGCCCCGCGGCCTGGTGCGCGTCCTTGGGTCGCGAAACAGCCGCCCAAGTCGCTATGGTCGACTTTAGTGGGCACGCACGGGCAACTACGCGACCTCAAGCCGCAGGCCAAACCGTGGGAGTGCTCTGGGAGTTTAAGAATCGACATTTTAGGGTTTTCTCTCATTTTCCACTTCCTATCTCCATTCTTCTTCTTGGGGAGATTTTGGGAGATTGAACATCAGTTTTGGGAGCATCTTGGAGTGAATCTACCCTAAAGAGTTCAAAGACTTGTGTTTGGAAGCTTGAGTTTGGAAAGTAGGAAGATCCCATGGAAGAGAGTTGGTTGAGAGGTTAAAGACTTGGATGTGGTAAGTTTCTTGTATATTTCAAGTTCTTATATGAAGATCTTGGTAGATCTAAAGAGTTTTTTACTTGTTGGTGGTCCATGTCCTTAGATTTGAAGAAATGGGTTATTTTGTAACACCCTCAAATTGGGAAAGAACAACTAATTAAAATTTTCGATATAACATCAAAATAAGGAACAAAACTTCTTCCTACAATTCAAAACTTAGAATACCTCAAGTTAAAATTCTATTGCTAACCTCAACAAATATAACTCCAACAATATACAAGGACTAAACCGAAGTCGGGTGTTGCTTAACCCCAAACACAAGTTTCTCTTCTCAAACTAATGCGGAAGACTTCACCAGGCTATACACTCCTCGAGCACACAACTAACACTCTTCTCTTCACAGTGTCACTGGAACTATTCCCAACCGAAACCTGATGCACATGCTGACAAATAAAGAGGTTAGGCTAACGCCTAGTGAGTTCAAGAGTTTTCAATATGAATAAATATATCATTAAAAAGGAAGAATGCAATTTAAATCATAATCTTTCAAAATTATATACTTCAAAAATGAAAACGACTCGTTTTCCAATAATATGCATTATAGTCGAAGGAAATACCAATATAAACGTTTTCCAATCCAAGCTATTTTAAGGACGAATATCCCAATATAAAACATTCTTTCGTAAATTAAAGTCAACCCAAAACTCACTCAAAACGTGAATAATGGTAAATCCTCGAATATTGAAATTTGGGTATAACTTTTTAAATCAAACGGCCGAAATGTGAGTAAATGTAAACCCCAAAAATTGTAACATATAGAGAATACCCCAAACTCAAACGTCACCGAAAAACAAGGATAAAACTAAATACCCAAAACAACACCTTTCGGTGACGAGGGAGACCCGATTTCCATGGTTAGTGGCGGAACACAAAAGTAGGACACTTTCCAAGTTACTATGCTTACCATACTAGAACCCATGGCCACAAGCTCGCCGACTCGTACTAAGATGTGGATGAGGGCACCCGAGGATCCTAATCATGCTCATTCACTAGGATTACATTTACGGCCCATGGCTAGTATCCGACTCCACATAACCTACCAAGTTGCCCCCGAGGACCCAATGTCTCAACTAGCTACAAATGGGAATAACTATCTCATAAAAACAGACTCAGAAATTACATCACGGGACCAATGGCAGATGTTTGACTCCACGAGTCCGCACCATAAGGCCTTCAATGCTCCATGACTAATCCTGGTCCCATCATGAAAATAACCGCCCCTTTTCTTTTAACAAACGAAGAACGACTCATAAGCCTATTGATCTATTGCATTACAGCCTATAACATTACATGACTCCAATTAAATGACCAAAGCACTCAAAACATGCAACTATCAAATGATATGCAATAAACACAATCATACTCAAAATTCCACAAAAGGGGCTATTAAAACTAGACAAATGTCCCCAAGACTTATTTTACTCAAACCGAGCCAAAAGATCAACGATTTACTTTCTCGTACTATAAAATTCAATGTAAATAATAAAACAAAATTAACCAACAGTTATGCATACACAACGACCAAAAGTATTAGCCCAAAACTCATCACTGGTTGAGACAAAACATTTTTCAAATGAACTCGTACCCTTACATTTCCAAAATGTCTCATGACCCAATAATATACATTTTCGAAACGGTTTATAAGATCAAATACACTAAAAGGACCTTCATGTCAAATGACTCCCATTTATATATATTAAATCCTCAAGGTACCATATTAACATGATTTATTTAACAAAATGTCCAAAAATCCCAAATGTGTATGTTTTATAAGGTTTATGAAGTTAAACATTTTAAATAGTCAATACCCACCAAATAACCAAACAAATGATAATTTCATGTAAACCATATGGACACTTTAAAATAGACATTTTAGCATGTACAACATTTTCACAAATCAACTTGAACTCACCTGGCTAGATTTGGGCTAAATCTAGATTTTTCCCAACTTGATCTCCTATGAAAAATTTGGATCCTCAAGCCAAAACTTCCAAAAACCTAGATCCACAAGTTTTCAACCATTAATATTCATATATAACCACATAGAATCATTCCCTAAACATTTTACATCAAGATCTCAATTTGTACCAAAACCTTAATTTCCATAGACGAATAAAAGATACCTTAACCACAACTTCAATCCACCCACCAAAATACCTTTAGGCTCACCAAAATGAACCACAATCTCCCAATCTTCAAAATGGACAAAAAGGGTTGGATGAACCCTAGAAACTTGATGTGGAAGATGAAGATGGAGAGGTTATAGTTCTAGCTTCCAAAACTTCCTAGATGATGAAGAATCCTTTGATTTTAGGAGGAAACCACTCAAAAATGGGTTAGGGTTCATTTGGAAGGATGGGGATCGGTTTGGCAGAGAAAGGGGGAGGAGATTTGAGGTTTTTGAGAGAAATGAGGTTTGGAGGCCAAATTTCCCTTTTTATCAACGCACAATGCGTGCGCGTGAGTGGTGGCGCGACCTGACTTGCGCGGAGAGTCGCGCCGCTCTCTGTACATAGCCCCGGATCATGGCGCGGTTCAACACGCGCGGAGAATCGTATGGAGCACTACTGAAAATTTTGGTCTTCTCTTCGGCCAAAGATTTTGGGGTGTTACAATCCTCACAACCTTAAGAGAGATTTCGTCCTCGAAATTTGGCACCGACCAAACACCCAACGTCGTAATTTAGTGAGGTCAATTGGTTCTCTATCCAAAAGGGATACCTCCACAATACTTTGCCTCATATACGAAACCGATTACATCTCGGTTAAGGTTGTCACTGTATTTCTCATATCAAGTCGCCACACACCCGATCTCAACGCTTAATATACCTTACTGACGACGGGAAGAACATCGAGTCCTTATCAAATCATTTCCTATCATTAAGATCTCAGTTGCCTCCCAACCTTAGGTTATACGTATCACCTTAAAAGTAACTTACGACCTTTAACTAACCATTTCCACCAAGTGTCCCCAAGGTGAATATTACCTTAAATGCTTCCAATCGACTCTCATCGAACCGCGCTACACTCTTTTCTTGCCTTTAAAACTATAACTACCTTTGTAGCGATGAACCAAATACAGTTGACTATACTCCTTTCAATTCTGAGTATCTGCAACCAGGTTGACTTTACCCTAGTGATCAGGAATACGTATAAAATCGTTGAGTCAATCACCCGTTGTCGTCATAAAACAATATTTCCAATTTTGACAAATTAAGGTATCCTCAATAATCGATTCCTACTTAAGGTCTACCTCGACATTTTAACCAAAATCCCCAAAAATCCAATACCATACAAGATTCATCGTCTCTTCCTTGACGAAGTTTCTTAATCGTCGGTCCCTTATGTTTGACAAGATCTTACCAGACGATACAAACAATCAGAAACATATGATTTACCAACCTGTTTTGATTACAAACCAAGGAATACAAAGTTGATATGATTTCTCTTTAAGCTCTCTCTCTGTTTTCTCTCTGGATGAACAGTGATGGTTGGGATGATGTTGATCAGATGAGATTGTGTTGTGAGATATTATCTGATATCTCACCTAATCTAATATCTAACAAACTAAGATAATATCTAATAACATAAAATATCTAAACTAAACTAATATCCTAAATATCTATTTAATAAATATTTAGGAATAATATCTAAAGTACTAAAAACAAACTTTGACATTTATTACAAACTAACATTAGACTTATATTGAGAGTGGCTTTTCAGCTTTAGCTTTAGATTCCAGTCTTCAGATTGGATGATCTTGAATCCAATAATTATGTGATCTAACAATCTCCCCATTTGGATCAAGATCATTACTAAAATGATTTAGCAATTTAGTCTTCTCTTTCAGCTCAGAAGATGCAATCTCCTTCTTTGTCTTCAATATGTAATAATCTCCAGTTTTAGCTCAGAATGCTTTAGCAAAGTATCTTCAAAGAAAAATTCTCTCCCATTTCTTCAGAATATTTTGAAGAATTCTCTAAACTTTTGATCTCTCCTGGTTCTTGGTTAGCTCTTCTCCATTTTATCTTGGACATTTCTCTAAACTTTTGATCTCTCCCATTTCTTGGTTAGCTATTCTCTCCCTATTTGATGAAAAGTGCAACGACTTCATCAAAACTTGTAGCAAGAAATGTCTTTCAGAAGGAGCTTTTGATCCGTCAATTCAAAAGATATTCATCCAGATCTTTGCAAATCCATACAAAATAATCGTGTAACACCTGAATCAACAAATGAATCAGTTAAAATGCCTGTCAGTAACACTAAGTCACTGTGTGTAACGAATACACATTGGAAAGGAGATTTTTGATGTTCACTCCCCCAGGGCTTCCATTCAATCATCGAAACACCACAAAGGTAAATTCTATGAACGTTATGACAAAGAAACAAATTCCTTGTGTGTTCGTGCATGTGATAGAAAGAATTAAGCACGGATGATTGCTTATAGGATCAAAATTATGTAAACCACTGAGACAACAGTAAGTTAAACACATACCTAATGTGCATGATTGAAGTGCGAAGGTGGGGCAGACTTCCTTCTTTTCAATATCCAGATTTTCCACATGAAAATCAGATAGCAAATGTGCTGCTTCCCCTTTGAAAATGTAAAACACTTTCTATTTGAGTAGAAAATGAGTGGCTGGTGAGGTCTGATCAAGAGTTGACATGGGCTAGTTGCCTGTTTCAATAATGTTCAACAATGAGTTGTGAAACATTAGAAATGTGGCTGCCCGACGCAGAAAAAATTGGTGCAGAGTTCTAATATTCTTTTTAACTCTGTTCTCACACCCACTTTCTTTTAAACATTAAGCTCACTCTAACCAAACTCTCTTTTTCTGTATACCTCATCATACATCCCACACTCATTTCTTTTGATTTCTCACACTCAATCACTATGGATTAACTTCTAGGGTAGAAATCACTGGTTAACGTGATTCCGTAGAAGTTGTGTTAAGTCCTAGCACAAAGAAATCCCATGTTTTCCTAGAAAGCATGTGATGCTCAAAATGGTTTAACTATTTCAGTTAAAGCACAAAGTAGATCTAGAAAAATTTTTAAATCACACTTCCAATGCATGAAATCGGTTTGAGAATCGGGAAGTGGTTTGAACAATTAAGAACAAAGTTTTCTATGATTGAAAGTTGTCCTTCTTTCAACCATATATGAGATAAAGATAAAGAATTATACCTTGACGTGTAATCTTACATCTCATGAAGTCAAGCTTAAAGTCATAAAGATATGAACTTGTAAGCATCTCTCAAACTGCAAAAGTCTTAAGTCATAGTCAAAGCAAATTTATTCACTGAAATTAAAAAGACAAAAAGCAGTAAAACTATGAAAGTACGAGTTCTGGTCAGAAATAATCGTAAGTCATAGCCTAACTCCTTTGATTTTGAAGAGCTCCCCCTAAAATCATGTATCACAAATTTTTTTTGATATAAAAGGTAAATGCAGAAATTTGGTATGCTCCCCCTCAAAATATCATTGATCTTCTATGGAGTACTTCTCACACTCCCCCTTAGATCATGAACATAATAGAAATGTGCAGATATCTTGCGGACATAAAGAGAAAGAAATGATGAAAAAATTATAATAAGAAACTTTAATAGGTAACCACCGATTAGGTCTTAAAATTTAGCATACCAAGCCTAGAGACAAGAAAATTGAATCTCTTTTCGTCCAAGGGTTTGGTAAACAAATCCGCAAGTTGATAATCAGTTTTTACAAAGTAAAGTTCAATTGTTCCTTTTTCGACATTATGTTTTATAAAATGATACCTGACATCGATGTGTTTGGTCTTTGTATGCTGAATAGGATTAGCTGTTATTGCGATAACGCTCTTCGAGTCACAGTAGATCGGGATTTTGTTGAAGTGAAAACCGTAGTCTCGCAGTTGTGTTCTCATCCATAAGACCTGAGAACAGCAGCTAGCAGCAGCCACATATTCTGCTTCGGTCGTTGAAGTTGAGACACATAATTGCTTCTTTGATGCCCAACTGACGAGTTTATCACCGTGAAATTGTATATGACCTGACATGCTCTTCCTGTCTAGCATGCTACCAGCATGATCTTCGTCTGTATATGATGTTAGTTCAAAGCTAGTATCTTTAGGATACCACAGACTAAGATCTGCAGTGCCCTTTAGATATCTAAAAATACGCTTAACTGCAGACACATGGGATTCTTTAGAATTAACCTGATATCTAGCACATAAACATGTAGAAAACATTATATCCGGCCTACTGGAAGTAAGATACATTAAAGAACCTATCATCCCTCTATAAGTCGTAACATCAACAACCTTTCCCGAAGGATCGGTGCCAATCTTACTACCAGGTGCCATTGGGGTACCAATCGGTTTAAAATTTTCCATTTTGAACTTCCGAAGAATATCAAGAATGTATTTAGATTGATTGATGAAAATCCCCGATGAAAATTGTTTGACTTGTAATCCGAGAAAGAAATTCATCTCTCCCATCATATTCATCTGAAAACGTGACACCATGAGGTTTGAAAAATTCTTACAGTATTTAGGATTTGTAGAGCCAAAAATAATACCATCCACATATATTTGAATAAGAATGATATCGGCTTTGTCCTTTTTGAGGAATAAAGTGGTATCGACCGTACCTTTTGTAAAACCTGACTTGACCAAAAACTTGGATAAGACATCATACCAGGCGCGAGGAGCTTGTTTCAGTCCATAAAGAGCTTTGTCGAGAACGTATACATGATACGGTTTCTCTTGATTAACAAAGCCTTCTAGCTGCGAGACGTAGACTTCCTTCTTGAGAATGCCATTCAGAAATGTTGTCTTCACGTACATTTGAAAGACCGTGAAGTTCTTGTGGGCTGCGTAGGCCAGAAACATCCGAATTGCCTCTATACACGCCACTGGAGCATAATTCTCGTTGTAATATATTCCTTCCTCTTGCCTATATCCCTTGGCAACAAGTCTTGCTTTATTTCTAATAACTGTACCATCTTCATCTTTCTTGATTTTGAAAATCCATTTCGTACCAATAATAGATTTACCTTGAGGTTTGGGTACGAGTCTCCAGACTTCAAGTGCTTCAAACTGATTCAGCTCTTCTTGCATTGCAGTCACCCAATCGGAATCCACAAGGGCCTCATATACGCGGGTAGGATCGATCTTGCTCAGAAAGGATTCATGCATACACATATTCATTGAAGCAGACCTAATTTGCACCGGTTTTGTTGGATCTCCAATAATTTGGCTTATCGGGTGCTCTTTGGTCCATTTGTGTTCATGAGGGAGTGGATTATATGTAGATAGATCAATATCATCATATATGAATCCACTTTTATCTTCTTCAGGTTGTTTAGTAGGAATGGGGGGTACAGTTGAAGTAGTAGGTGCAGAAGTCTCAGTAGGTATAGCTTGGTCAGTCTGTAGACCAGTCCTTACAGAACACCCTACTGATTCAACAACTTTTGTCTCTTCATTATTGGTCAATGCTTCAACTGTCGGAGTAGGCATTTGAACTTGAACTTCTTGTTGAATCGGGGAGTCGGATTCAGTAGAAATATCTAAAATGGTTGGATGAGTAGTCATTGAGTCTTCCATCCTGTCAACCACAACGGATTTAGTTATTTTAGATCCAAGAAATTCATCATAAAATAGTTCAAATAATAAATCTAAATCAGATAAATGATTAGTAGACGTTGATGCCCTATCTGATTTGTTCGCTTGAGACACAGGTTCTGGACTGATTTACCCAGAAGCTAGTACTCGTGTTATCACGGGTTCTGAACAGACGTGTTCAGAAGTCATCTCTTCATCAAATGTAACGTTGACACTTTCAACAACAGTCTTCGACTTCTTCAAGTATATACGGTATGCAGTAGATGTAGAGGAATAGCCAATAAAGATGCCCTCATCTGCCTTAGCGTTGAATTTGTTCAGACTCTCTCTGTCGTTTAGAACATAACACTTACACCCAAATATATGAAAATATTTGATTGTTGGTGTTCGGTTGTTGATTAACAAATACTGAGTCTTCTTATATCTATGGTGTATCATGGAACGATTCTGAGTGTAGCACACATTCGATACAACTTCGACCCACAAAAATAGAGGTAAGTCAGATTGGATTAACATATTTCGAGCGGCCTCGACTAGCATACAATTTCGCCTTTCTACTACTCCATTCTGTTGAGGCGTACGTGCAACAGAGTATTGATGTGAAATCCCGACCGATTCGAGATATTCTTCGACTGTTTTGTTCTTGAACTCTGTGCCGTTGTCCGTTCTGAGAAGCTTGACTGGTTTCTGCAAATTCACCTGGGTCGTCTTCAGGAATGTAATGAGAACATCGGGCGTCTCATCTTTTGAACGTAGAAATTTGACCCACGTGTATCGCGAATAATCGTCCACGATAACTAACACGTATTTCTTTCCACCTAAGCTTTGCGCTCGCATAGGACCACAGAGATCCATATGCAACAACTCTAAAGGAGAACTGGTACTCGGTTCAGGCTTTGGTTTGTGCGAAGCTCTATTCATCTTACCTTTTTCACACGCTGCACACATATGTTCTTTGACATACTGTAGCTCAGGAAGTCCGATCAATAACTTTCCACTGACCAGTTTAATGATGTACCAAAAATTGAGGTGAGAGAGCCGTCGATGCCATAACCAGCTTTGTTGCATCGAGGCTTTTGAGAGTAGACATACCTTCTTGTCAGTCTGGACGTTTGACAAATTGATTGTGTAGAGGTTGGAATTTCGAGTGCCGACCAAGAGTTCCTTTCCATCTTCAGTGCGAACAGAACACCTCTTGGCCTTGAAATTTACCTCTAAGCCTTTGTCACAGAACTGGCCAATACTGAAAAGGTTATGTCCTAAGCCTTCAACATAGCTCAGCTTCTTAATCGTGACTTTGTCGTGTACCATATCACCATACCCCAGAATTGGTGAAAACTAATCATTACCAAATCGAACTGTTCCGCAGTATTTTTCTGTATAGTTGGTCAACATACCTTTCTGCCCGGTCATATGCTTGGAACACCCGCTATCCAAGTACCACATATGACGGGTCTGCACAAAAGAAATTACGAAACAAGAGATTTAGGTACCCACTTATAAATGGGTCCTACAGAGTTAGCACATGATTTTGGTACCCATTGAAATTTGGGTCCTCTTTGCTTTTGAGAATCAAATGAAGAATTAGAATGATAAGAGTGAACATGATATGTTCCAAACCAAATATCAGAATCTTGACAAGAAGCATAATCATGTCTATCATAATTTGAAAACTTTCTAGCAGACAGACGTAACTGGAATAATTGCTTCATAGAATATTTCTTGCGTGAAACGACAAGATTTGATTTTATAAAAGCATCATTCGCAATCATATTATCTTTACTAGTCGTAGTCTTATTACAATCAACACTTGAAAAAGTTTTAGCAGTCTCGTCAATTTCCTGTTTTGGTTGCCACTTAGATTTAACTCCAAGCTTTTTCTTGCTCATATCTGAAACATTTGAAACTTTTAAGTTAGAATTATGAGAATCAAACGAATGCTTATTATTTGGGTTACCAGTAGTGATTGTAGTGATCGATTTCTGTGAATGCTGAGATTTCTTCTTACCTTTAGCATTCCTAGTTTTCACAGAAACTGTTTCATCAACTTTCGTTGATGATTTACCTTTCTCAAACATACTGGATAATCCAAAGAAATTCAGAACAAAAGACGAATGATTAGGAAGTTTGGCACTAAAATTAAATTGATTAATACAATGATCCAAATCACCATCAGTTAAACCAAACACATCATCAGATTTTGAAGCCTTAGTTGATTTAGAAATAACAGTATTTTTAAGCACAGTTGAAAACACTTTTTGTTCAACATCAATCAAAAGTCTTTAATCTTCTAAAGATGTCTCAAGTTCAGAAATTTTACTTTCCAAAATGAGAGGAGGGACGTAAAGTGTACCTTCAATAGGTTTAGCCTCCATTTCTTTTTCAGAATAACTCTCAAAAAAATCATTTGAAAGAGATTTTGATTGAACATAATCATAACTTTGATTTAACCTTCCATAAAGAAATGGAAGTTGATATTTGGATTTGATCTTTCGTTTTTCTGTTTCCTTGACTTCATCCTCTTTAGACAGTCCAGTCCAGAAAACTTTAAGTTCAGGGAATCGATGAGAAAGTCTTAAGAATGTAAAATCATAAAGTGCTGGCACTTCAGATATACCCTTTTTAAGGTAGTTAGGATTATCATAACCAATTCCCCAACTCTCTTTATTCTCTTTGGGTTTGTTTACATGAATGGTTTGTTCAGTTTGACCCAATGAGTATAACTTCTTTTCCAAAGCATTTAAATTTGCAAGTAAAGATTTGTTTTCTTCGGAACGCGAAGAATACATTTTCGTAAGCTCTTTGAAATCAAACTCAGACTTTCTCAATTTAGAATTTGTTTCAGTATTCTCTTTAAGAATTATGGTCTTTTCTTTTGCGCTGGTGTCAATGTTTCTATGTAAAACCTCAATCAATACTTTCTTCTCAGCAAGGTCATTGCTAAGTTTCTGTATTGACTGGTCTTTGTCTTTAATGACACCCTTTTCACGCTCAAGTGTCGACTCTAATTCTTGGAGTTTTATCATCATGGCATGCATTTGATTTAAGAAATCTGACTTAGATAAATCACATACCTCTTCGTTGTCCTCTTCATCGGAATCAGCTTCAACTTCTATTTCTAGTTTGCCCATGAAGCATAGATGTGCTGTCTCGTCCTTCTCTTCATTTACATCTTCTTGGTCTGAATGATCTAGCCAGAACTCATCTTCTGCCATCAATGCCTTTCCAGCTTCCTGTTGCTTGGCTAGCAGCATTTTGTTCTTGTAGTAGTCGGAGTTCCTGACTTTGGGTCTTCGGCAGTCTTTGGTGAAGTGTCCAAGTCTACCACAGTTGTAGCACGTTGGAGGTTCTGGATGTTTGATCTCTTCAGCTTTATACCTTTTCTCTTCTGGCTTCCTTTCCTCTAACCTCTTTCCTTCAAATCTCTCCTTGTGAACATAGTTACTAGGACCAGATGAATACCTCTGACTGTTCGAGCTAGGCTTTTTGTAGAACTTATTTTGAAAAGCCTTGGTCAACATAAGCATAGCCTGCTTTAGATTTTCACAGTCGTCAGAGTTCGCTTCATTTTCAACCTCTTCTGATTCAGACACAATCATCTTCTTCTTCTTCTTCTTCTTCTTCTTCTTCTGCTTCACAACAAGAGCAGTTGAATCATCAACTGTCTTCTCAGACTGTCTCTTCTCATCCATGATCTCATACACCTCTTCCTCATTCTGCTTGAGGGTTTCATATACCTCGTGAAGTGGTATATCGTTCAGATATTTTATTTGCTTCATCTGCCTTGTAAACCTTTTCCATTCAGGCTGGAGGATGCTAAGGAATTTGACATTCAGCTCTATCTGTGATTTATTGACCTTGTTCTTGCTTAACTCATTCATCAAGGTCACAAATATGTCATATGTTTCTGCTAGAGATTCTCCAACTCTGCCTTTGAATTCTTCATAGTTGTTAAGGCAGTTGGATATCTTGAGCTGGTTTCCAACTTTTGAACCAAGCATCATTTTCTCCAGTTGATCCCACATCTGTTTACCTGTAGCTTTATAGCTGTCTATCTTCACATATATTTCATTAGTAATGCCTTGAAGAATGAAAGACTTTGCTAATCTATCAGCTTTTGCTCTCTTTAGGTCTTCACCATCGAGTTCAGTAAACTTAAAGTTGATATGGTTCTTCCTCTGTACCATCCGTGCGAGTCCTCATAACAGGTGCCATAACTCCTTCCTCTAAGGATTTCCTGATCAATTCACCCAAATCATGTCTTTCTATGAAGTCCATGAACCGATCTTTCCACTGCTCATACTCTCCCCTGAAGAGTATTGGTGGCTTTGTGTCAGTTCCGATGGCTAGAGCTTCTCTTGATGTCATCCTGTTTTGATTAAATGTTCAATAAGAACTTGTACTTGATCGTTAGTCCAGATAACTTTAAACAAATCAGAAAATGAAATTTCCAAAATTCTCAAGTCAAGGATTCGCAAACAATAACAAGAAATACGAAATTCGCAAACAATACAGATCAAAACACATAATTCGTAAGCACCTAGAATTCGCAACACAATTCAGATAAGCACTCAAAATTCGCAAGTAATTAGAATTAAACATACAGAATTCACAAGCAATTAGATTAAACACACAAAATTCGCAAGTAATTAGAATTCGCAACACACACTACGAATTCTTAGGAATTCGGAAACCACAAACCTGCGAATATTAAGGATTCTCAATATAAAGGCCTGCGAATCTTAAGGAATTCACAACCAAATATCCTGCGAAACTTGTGCCTTTCGCAGACAATAAGCCTGCGAATTCTACACTTATGCAAATTCCGAACGATAAGCCTGCGAATCCTGATTCAAAGGATCTACGAATCCTTCAGATAGCTTTTTGCGAAACCTTTACCTTTTGCGAGTTCTTGCCCAAACTTGCGAGTTCTTCCCTCCAGCTTCGAAAATCGAATTTGATTCACAAATTAACCTATCTAGACTTCGATTAGCAGTCCCAAAATTTGACAAATAGACCACTAACACTTCTAGAACAGATTGCAAGCTTTTGATCTAAAAAACAATCACTTTTTGAAAATCTGATCGATGGAATAGTGACTATAAACTCGTGAACAGTTTAGACACTAAAATCACAAAATGGGAATCGATTGAAGTGCTATACTGAAATTAAACTATACCCAATCGATATAAAACAGTTTTCGAATATAACCTGATCGATTTCAACACCAATAACACACTAATACTCAAAAATGATTTTAATTTTGAAGAACACAGTGTTGAGTTTTTCTTTTTGATTTGAATTTGGTTTCAGCTCTGATACCAATTGTCGGTCCCTTATGTTTGACAAGATCTTACTGGACAATACAAACAATCACAAACATATGATTTACCAACCTGTTTTGATAACAAACCAAGGAATACAAAGTTGATATGATTTCTCTTTAAGCTCTCTCTCTCTCTGTTTTCTCTCTGGATGAACAGTGATGGTTGGGATGTTGATGATCAGATGAGATTGTGTTGTGAGATATTATCTGATATCTCACCTAATCTAATATCTAACAAACTAAGATAATATCTAATAACATAAAATATCTAAACTAAACTAATATCCTAAATATCTATTTAATAGATATTTAGGAATAATATCTAAAGTACTAAAAACAAACTTTGACATTTATTACAAACTAACATTAGACTTATATTGAGAGTGACTTTTCAGCTTTAGCTTTAGATTCCAGTCTTCAGATTGGATGATCTTGAATCCAATAATTCTATGATCTAACACTAACAACTAGCTTGGTCCGATCCAACACAACCCTAGATCCATTCCTCAAGTTGGCACAGGCACAACACCTGTAGATATCGGACTACCCCGAACTCCACGGTTACACCACTCCCATAGTGCATTCAAGCATCGATTGCCAACTCAGCGATGGCCTTGACAATTACCGGAATACCAATGATCGATCCCTAATTTCGAATGTCAAATATCCTTAAAGTTTCCACTTCAATTGCAAACGCACATGATTCATCAGGAGTGAACTGAAGCACCCAAATGGACATTATCCTTATAAGCATGTGTTGACACCTATCCTTCAAAACAACTACACTGCAAATTTGGTATACCACCACATAATTCACTCCAGACTCGTATAGGAGAATTAAAGTCGACCCCTATCATGGCACAAAAATTAAAACAAACGACTCACCATATTTTCCTTATTCCTGAAGACTCGCCCGGATAGCACACATCCGACCCATACATGATGTAGAAAATCAACCATCAATTCGTATCCAACCATAAGCATGTAACCACCCAATGTTTTAACCCGGAGATTCACCAAAACAAAAGATCACCCTTAAATGACTGAAAGAATACCTAAATCTAATACTTAAATTATTCATGCATAAACCAGTTCGTGAAATTGAAATCCAAAATTCAAACTAACCATAAGTCAAGTCCTCTGACACTTCAAACTCCAAGGGCTTATTTAGTCCTTAAGTACGACCTCTATAACAAGGGAGGTTGTATCTATAGCTCTAATGAGTTCAAGGTTTTTCAAACTACTATGCCAATTTGAAGTCTTATAAAACTTCTAATTGCAAAAACTTTATAACAATTAGTCGTACGAATAAAAATCCACCACTGTTTACTCGGTAGGTGTACAAAGTGGTCATCAATGCCACACATATAAAACCATTTTGAAATTCATTTGATTGTTACTCACGTTAACAATAACACACATCTGACCCATACATGATGTCGAAAATCAACCATCAATTCGTATCCAACCATAAGCATGTAACCACCCAATGTTTTAACCCGGAGATTGACCGAAACAAAAGATCACCCTTAAATGGCTGAAAGAATACATAAATCTAATACCCAAATTATTCATGCATGAACCAGTTCATGAAATTGAAATCCAAAATTCAAGCTAACCATAAGTCAAGTCCTCTGACACTTCAATCTCCGAGGGCTCCTTTAGTCCTTAATTACGACCTCTATCACAAGGGTGGTTGTATCTAACTTTAATGAGTTCAAGGTTTTTCAAACTACTATGCCAATTTGAAGTCTTATAAAACTTCTAAATGCAAAAACTTTATAACAATTAGTTGTACGAATAAAAATCCACCACCGTTTACTCGGTAGGTGTACAAAGTGGTCATCAATGCCACACATATAAAACCATTTTGAAATTCATTTCTCACGTTAACAATGGCAATAACAAAGACGTGCAACAAAATTTTCAAATGGACCACTATGGTCCTAACATGTATCAACTTATGTCGTGTATATGAAAATAATTTTCTGTAATAAATCATATGCAACAAATGTTTGTACAAACTCCAGAGAGGGGTTTTACAATTTCAAACTCCAAAATTCTTTCCTTTAAACCACAAAATGTCATGGAATAAAATTTCCAACGAGGCCCACATAAATCAGTTTATTTCCCAAACTTAGTGAAACGATAGGTGCATGCGATTTGGTCAAACATAAATAAATTTTAAATCGATTTCAAACTTTAGGCCATGAGAATAAAATTCTCTTGCCCAAAGATAGTGGCTATGTAGCCATGCATACTAGCAAATCGACATAATGCATTGCGTGAATCAATAAGGGTAAAACCGGCAATCGAAGAATACTTCAATGCAACAGTTCAACACAACACATCCTAGGTTTTTCAAAAGTTTACTCATACCAAAAGTTTAAATCAACTCAACCACTAAGTAGCATGCAATGACATATACTTGTATATAACTCAGAAGTGTAATTATGCAATGTCAACTCTCAAAACGTCTCATGCGGTTGCGAAAAGATATGGGCAAAACTTTCATGAGGCAAGACGCTCAATAAAACTTGTTAATTCACATACACCATAATTAAAACATACGCATTTCAAAGTCCATTCATGCGCCACAAAACGTCGTAGAAATAATACTTCATAAAACTCAACAAAACTCGCACGAAATAAAATTCTCAAGAAAACTCAAATACCAAAATTTGGAAATAACTCTTCGTCCAAAACCTTAACATATGTGGAGGAGATCCAATGTTAAAGTCATAAGTCGCAGTTACTTGTCCAAGACCCTAAACAACATCAAACTACAGACATCACAATATTCGAAAATAGCGTTTGGACAACAACAAGAATAAAGAAAATCCCAATAAAGTTTGCAACCACATGCAATAAAATAATTTTATGCATGTTTAAAATCGTGGTTTAAATCTTGTGTGTGCTAAACATTTTCTAAGATTTCGTAATATAATCCACATGATGATTCGGAAACATGAGAAATAATTGATGCAATTTAGTTCAGAAATAAATTTCGTGCATGAATTTGATCGACACTCAACGTCTCGAAACCACGCTCCTCAATTTCCCAGTCACACCATCGTCATCCAGATGATCAAACATTTTAAGACCATAATCAAGGATTGTAATTCACTGCAAATCAAGTTTCTTATCACATTAAACAAATAATCATATAAAGAGATTAACCAAACCTGATTTGATTCACAATCAAAAGATTACAAATCTCTCTTGAAGGATTTTCTCTCTCTAAGCTCTCTCTCTCTCTCTCTCTCTCTCTCTCTAGTATTGAGCGGTTGCTTTCTATTTTTGCACACACTCTTACACACAACCCTAGCACCCTAAATAACCCATATACCTATTTAGGGAAAACAAAATACACAAAATTAACTTTGACTTTTTTTATTACAAAATGACCTAGACTTTTATTGAGAATTGACTTTGCAGCATTGACTTCAGATTTTCGTCTTCAGTCTTGATGATCTTGAATCCAATAAATCTGTGATCTAACAATCTCCCCTTTTGGATCAAGATCATTAATAAAAAGATTTAGCAATCCAATCTTGTCTTTAAGCTCAGAAAAATGCAATCTCTCTCTTTTTCTTTAACACATCTTGTAATCTTCCCAAGAGTAGTAGAAAAACACTCTTTCAGATTATGGAAATAATTATCTCCAGATTCAGCTCAGAATGCTTTAGCAGAAAATTTTCAAAGAAAATTTCCTCAAACTTTGAACTTTCTGATTTGGATATTTCTTTAAAAAAAATGTATTCTCCCCATTTCTTGGTTAACTCTTCTCTTTTCAAACGTCTCTTGAAGCAAAACTTGTAATGGACATTTCTTCAAACTTTATCTTCTCCCCCTTTTTGATGAAAAATGCATCAATATCATCAAAACTTCCTCAAGAAATGTCGTTGAAATTCTTTCTGACCACTGATCTTTGATAATGAGCCACTGATTCGTTGCCAATTCGAACAATATATTCATATAGATCTTTTCAAATCCAGACAAAATAAGAATGTAACACCTGAATCAACAAATGAATCAGTTAACATGCCTGTCAGTTAACATACCTGAATCACTCCCCCAGGGCTTCCATTCAATCATTGAAACACCAGAAAGGCAATTTCTATGAACGTTATGACAAGAAAACAAATTCCTTGTGTGTTCGTGCAAGTGTAGAAAGAATTAAGCATACGATGATTGCTTTTAATAAGGTTCAACATTGTGTAAACCACTTAGACAACAATTGTTAAACACAGACTCAATGTACATGGTTGAAGTGCGAAGGTGGGGCAGACTTCCTTCTTTTCTATATCCAGATTTTCCAAATGAAAATCAGATAGTAAATGTGCTGCTTCCCCTTTGAAAAATGAAACATTTTCTTGTTAAGAAGAAAAATGAGTGGCTGGTGGGGTTTTTGTCAAGAGTTGGCATGGGCTAGTTGCTTGTTTCAATAATGTTCACCAAAGAATTCTGAAACATTAGAAATGTGGCCCGTCTCAAAAAGTAGTTGGTGCAGAGTTTGATATTCTTTTACTCTGATCTCACACCCTCTTTCTTTTTAATCATTAAGCTCACATCTAACCAAACTCTCTTTTCCATTTTACCTCATCACACATCCCACACTCATTTCTTTTTGACTCCTCACACTCAATCACTATGGATTAACTTCTTGGGTAGGAGACACTGGTTAACGTGAATCCATAGAAGTTTAAGTTAAGTCCTAGCACAAAGAAATACCATGTTGTCCTAGAAAGCATATGTTGCTCAGATGATTTAACTTTATTAGTTAAAGCACAAATACAAGTCAGATGTTTGTATGCTCAGAATATAATCATGAAGATTTGAGTATTTCAAACATTGAAGTATTTTCAAACAAGTAAATTGAATGAATGAACAAGAATGCAAGAGACTTGTTTGAAAATCTGACATTGTATGAAAAATGATCAGTAAAGAATGATATAATAATCAAGGCTTATGGTCAACAAAAATGGATATTGTCTATATGAATCAAAATACAGACATTCTTGAAATGAACGTTTCGAAATGAAAATGACGCTCAAAATTCTTTGAAATACAAGTGGGGTGTATCACCATCGAAAACTTGGTCAATATGAGACATGGTGATAACTTATTCAACAAAAGAATTAAACCGGTGTGTGTGAATACTTGAAAGTATATAGACAAGATAATACGCAAGTATATATCTTTAGAAACACATGGTTTGTTAAGCATTAAAGCGCAAAATAGATGAAAACATTTAAAATCACACTTCCAATTCATGAAATCTGTTTAAGAATCGGGAAGTGGTTTGAACATTTAAGAACATGTTCTCTTATGATTGAAGGTTGTCCTTCTTTCAACCATATATGAGATGAAGATAAAAAATTATACCTTTTGCGTGCAGTCTTACATCTCATGAAGTCAAGCTTAAAGTCATAAAGATATGATCTTGTAAGCATCTCTCAAACTGCAAAAGTCTCAAAGTCATGTCAAATCAACTTTATTCACAAAAATTAAAAGACATAAAGCAGTAAAACAATTAAATGAACGAGTTCTGATATGAAGTAATCAGAAATAATAATTCTTTACTCCCCTTGAAATTATGCATCAGAAAAATTATCAGTGTAAAATATAAGCATTAACTCCCCCTCAAATGTAGATCACTATATCTGTCGGATTCATACAGTTTCAGACAAATATGTACTCCCCCTTGAATGTTGATCTTCTCAGATATGATCTAGGAGTACAATATCATTCAGCTTAGGAGTAAAGTCTTTTGATCATTGAAGTGCGGGTCTTGAACTGTTGTATTCAAGAGCCATAATTCTCTTACTCAACCTTGACTTGACTTTCCTGTAACACAGATTCATCCTTTTTCTTTGGTATCCATTTGCATTTGGATCCAACTGTGTTAGCACATGATTTTAGCACCCATTTAAACTTGGGTTCGCTTTTCCTTTGAAAACCATATGAAGAATTAGAACGATAAGAATATACAAAATATGTGCCAAACCTATTATCAGAATATTTCTGAGAATCATAATCATTTCTATCATAATTGGAAAACTTTCTAGTAAACAAAGATAACTGGAATAATTGCTGTCTTGAATATTTCTTGTAAGAATTTACAAGTTTTGATTTAGAATTAGCAACATCCACAATTATATCATCTTTACTAGTAGTATTCTTATTACAATCAACACTAGAAAATGATCTAGCATTCTCATCTTTCTTCTGCTTTGGTTTCCATTCAGATTTAACTCCATGCCTTTTCCTTTTCACATTTGAAAAAATTGAAACTTTCGAGTTAGAACTGTGAGTATTGACAGATTGCCCTTTCTTTGGCTTACTAGTGGTAGTCGGTTTCTGTGAATGCCTAGGTTTCTTCTTCTTACCTCTGACAGTCTTGGGATTCACATAAACTTGTTTATCAACTTTCGTTGATGTTTCACCTTTTTCATACACACTTGGTAATCTAAAAGATTTAACAACAAAAGAAGAATGATCAGGAAGTTTAGCATTAAAATCAAAATCAACAACACAGTCACCTAAACAACCATCAGAATTTAGAAAATCAAACTCTTCATCAAGCAAACCAGACATATCAGCAAATTTTGAAGCCTTGAATGATTTAGAAAAATCAGAATATTTAAACACAGTAGAAAAAATAGTTTGTTCTAAGTCCATCAAGATCCTTTCTTTTGTGAGAGTATTCTCGAGTTCAGAAATTTTACTTTCCAACACGAGAGGAGGAACATAAAGCTTACCTTCGATGGGTTTAGCCTCCATTTCTTTTACAGAATAACTCTCAAAATAATCATTTGAAAAAATTTGATTTATCAGAACGATAACTATTATTCAACCTCTCATAACGGAATGGAAGTTGAATTTTAGATGTGTTCTTTCTTTTCTCGGTTTCCTTGGCTTCATCCTTTTTAGACAGTCTAGTCCACCAAACTTGAAGTTCAGGGTGTTGAGGTGACAGTCTTAAAAATCCAAAATCATAAAGAGCAGGCACTTCATATATACCCTTTTTGAGACATTGTGGATTCTCGTATCCGAGTCCCCAACCCTCTTTGTTCTCTTTGGGTTTGTTTAGATTAATGGTTTGTTTAGTTTGACCCAAAGTATATAATTTCCCTTCCAAAGCATTCAACTTTGCAATTAAAGATTTGTTTTCTTTTGAAAGCGAAGAATACATTTTAGAAAGCTCTTTAGATTCAAACTCACACAATCTATATTTTGAAACAGTTTCAGATAACTCTTTATGAATTATAGTCTTCTCTTTCGCGCTAGTGTCAATGTTTTTATGCAACGCTTCAATCAATACATTTTTCTCAGGAATATCATTGCTAAGTTTATGTATAGATTGATTTTTATCATTAATGACACCTTTTTCATGCTTAAGTTTAGACTCTAATTTTTGGAGTTTAGTCATCATAGCATGCACTTGATTCAAAAAATTCGATTCAGTCATATCACATACCTCTTCGTTATCCTCTTCATCAGAATCAACTTCGGTTTCCATCTCCATCTGACCCATTGTTATCCCAGTTTAATCTAGTTGGTAAATAATCAATCAAACAAGTAATCAAGCAACACAATAATAATCAAGAGATATATAAATCAGAGTAACATACCAATCCCTTGAATAAACAATGAAACCCTTGAGTGTTCTTGATACCCTTGAATACAGAGAACACTTTCTACCTCTCTCTAAACAAAATTATGATAATGATACTAATGAGAGGATTAAACCCTAAAACTAATTAATCAAAACATTAAATACCTAAGCCTTATGGGCTTTAAGCTTAACAGGCTTTCTAATGGGCTTGGGCCCAATAGCTAATAACTATTAAACTATTACAATGTAAACCCTGAACTGTAACTATCAAGTAAATATAGTTTAGACCCTCTAATTTAACTTTGACACAATTGCAGTTTAAACCCTGAACTTTAACTTTAATCTTGAATACAATTATTTGATCCAACACCCATCAAGCACAAGTGTGTTGTCTCTTCTGTTAAGTCTTTTTTAAATAGTAATCAATGTATTTATTAACCGTGGTCTTATCTGTGTTTAGCTTTACTTATCCGTATTGGTTTAGGCCTAGGGGTATTTAAGTCCCCTTGGTGCTTTGTCTTTGTAACTTTGGAACTCATTTGAATTCAGATTTCATTTGGCGCTTTCTTACTTTCTCTCTCTACTTTCTCTCTCTAAGATTTTGTGATTTTAGGATTATCAATTGGTATCAGAGCAATTCTGAATCTGAGAGGATTGAGAGTATTTTGTTTTTGAATCTGAATTTGTAGTTAAATCAGAAAAGTTGATCGATTTTCTTGATTTTTTCAAGAAAATCTCATTTTTTTGATTTTTCATGAAATTCGGACTGATTTCTGATTGAATTTTGTTGTAAATTGATTCGTTGGATTCGTTTTTGATAGTGGAACACTTTTAATTCACATCATTTTGCAAGAAATTCACGATTTGAAGTTCAATTTTGAGAAATTTAGATTTTCTGGAAAACTAGATTTTTGTACTGTTTATATCACGATTTCAAGATTTTGTTGTTTTTGATCGATTTTTTTTGATTGAAAAGTGTTAGAAATATGTTTTCGATCAATTGTGTGTGAGAAAAGTTTCTTTAGTTTCGTATCTGTAATCGATTTTAAAAGGTTTTTCTTGAATCTCTGAGTTTTGCGCCAGATCTAACTTTTGCGCCAGTTCTTCAGGTTTTTGCGCGAGTTCATCTGGAATTTGTGCGAGTTCTTCCAGTTCATCAAGTATTGTGCGATTCTTTAGGTTTTCTTCGCGAGAAGTTCATATTTTCGTCTTTGGTTCATCACGCAAACTAAACTTTGCGTCACTCTTGTATCGCGCAAAAATCAGATTGCGTCATCCTTATCTCATGAGAAGTTAATGTTCTCTCAGCTTCTCGCGCAAAATATTTTTGCGCCATCTCAGTCTCAAGAAAAGTTCAGTTCAGAGCGAGCAAGTGAGCTTTTGCGATACAAACATCTCACGCAAAGTTACATTTGCGTCATCAACATCTTGCGCAAAGTCTGTTTTGCGCCATCAAAGCTTCGTGCATATCCTAGTTTGCTCCATCAACCAGTCATGCAAATCTCTTTTGCGCGACCTACTGCTCACACAAACCTTTAGTTTGCGCCAATCTTTCTGTTTCCGGACTTGGATTAATTCTGAAATTTTTGACTTTGTACTTTTGTCAAGATGTCTCTACAAGATCAGTTTTACAAGAACGACATAATGATGTCTTTGGGATCAAACACTCGCCCTCCAGTTCTGATAAATGAAAATGAATTTCAGCAATGGCAAGACAGATTCATCAATTTCATAGAGCGACAACCTAATGGTGACAATATGATGAAGTCTCTTACTAAAGGACCAATGGTAAATCCGATGAAACAAATTCCCGCAATTGGAAACATATCGACTACGAGGGTTGAGAAGCTTATAAGTGAGTATGATGCTGACGAGGCTTTACGACATCAAACAGAGAGTCAAGCAAAGTCTAATCTGATTCTCACACTGCCAAATTCCATTTATAACCGAATTGACTGTTTCAAGCATAATCCGATGCTAATGTGGACTCAGCTAGAAAAGATAATGCTTGGATCAGCAGTTGCCACTCAACTCCGTCAGACTCGATACATGAACAACTTTGAGGAGTTTAAGGCAAAAGATAGAGAGAGTCTGAAAAGTGTGTTTGACAGATTTTGGACAGTGATAAATGATTTGTACAAGATAAAGGTGACAAAGACTGAACTGGAAGCCAATGTAAAATTCTTAAACGCTCTTCAACCAGAATGGAGCAAATCTTGTCATCGAATGAGGAATGATGTCAGGATTTCTACAATGCCAATTCAGGAACTTTATGAAATCTTGATGACTGATGAGAACATGGTACTGGAAAAGAAAGCAAAGATTGATAAGAAAAACAAGTCGAAGTTAGTGGATCCGATTGCTCTTCTAGCAAGTTAGTTAGCCGAACAAGCATTATCTGAGAATGCTTATGATGGGTCAACTGAAGACGATGGTGAGGCTTTAGAAAAGGCTATGATCCTCCTCTCTCAACATTATCAGAAGAAGTTCCAAAACAGATTAGAACCTCCGCTTCACTTCTGGTTCAAAGAAAGTGGAACCCGGTGCTCCCTCAAAGCCATATATTCCAAAGTATGAACCTGCTAAAGTGACTGAGCCGAAAAAGGAAGATAAGAAGGTTATAAACTGCTTCAATTGTGGAAAACCAGGACACATAGCAAAGGAGTGTCGAGTGAAGGTTGTCAAAGATTCTGCTTTCTACAGGAAAAAGTTAGAACTGGTAGAAAAGAGAGAGAATGGAACAATTCTGCTTGCTGAAGAGGAATACTGGCTTGATCACTCAGATAATGAAGTTGAGAATGAGGAAACAGCAGCTATGTGTTTCATTGGGGATGATAAGAGTGATGATGAAGATGAGGACACTTCAACTGATGAATCTGAGGTACCTTCTATGTTTGATTACAACTTTATTTCCTTTCAAATGGACGTGATAATAACTGCTTTACATGACTTACGTTCAAAGTTCTTATTTGAAAAGCAAACTAATCAAGAAAAATCTGTCATGATTGAAAAATTGAAAATTTCATTGAAAGATGAAAAGTTTATCTTGACAGATACAAAAGAAAAGTTTCAAAAGAAATTGGATGAATTAGAAAATTTAAATAAGACTAATCTTGATTCTTTGACTGAATTGACCAAATTAAATCAAGAGTTTTCTGATAAAATAATTGTTTTAGAAGGAAAATTATATAAGATAGAACAAACTGAGAAAACCATATATATGAATAAACCAAGGAGTGATGAGGCAATAAAAGAAAGATGGGGACTTGGTTTTGAAAATCCACATTATTTAAACAATGTTATAAATAAAACCCCCACTTTACATAATTTCGATTATCTAAATCTTGCAAAATATGCTCCTCAATTTAAAATTGAGTGGATGAATGAAAAACAAGAATTAGAAATTGAAAATCAGAAAAGAATGAACAACAAGAAAATGGAGATGCCATTTGTTTATACTCGTGAAAATGCCAAATATCTTCCTGAAAATTCAAAGAAGTCCAGAAAATCACAAAATGTTTTAAATGTCAATTCTTCCATTAAATCTTCATTATCAAATGATTATATTGATATATATGCCAATAGCACTAATAAGGAAAATATATCTCCAGTTTCTTATGATTCTAAGAGATATATTCCCCCATTAGTATTAGAGGGTAAAATCATTGATCTTGAAGATAAAATGGAAGAACAAAGTTTTAAAAATGATTTTGAATATGGTTTATTTCTTTTTATCATGAAATCAAGTTTTGAAGACAAAATCATTTCTCAAAAACAAGACTTTTATGACAAAATAAATTCTGGATTTTCTATCGATTCTAAGGAAAATATTCACAAAGTTCAAACAAGTGAAGGTTTGCGCCAACCACAGGTCGAGCAAACTGAAGGTTTGCGCCAGAAGCTGGTAGCGCAAAGTTCAGTATGCGCCACCAGTGGGTCGCACAAAACATCTCCTGACTTGTGTATTTTTGAAAATCATGACTCCAAGGCAAGTTCAACAATGATGAATGCTCAGTTTGATTTCTTAGATAAAATTTCTTCTTCCAATTCAATTGTTGATGATTCTTTTATGCTAAATGATCAATATTATAAATCAAAGCGTAAAAGAAGAAGGTCAAAGAATTCAAAGAAGAAAGATAATGTCATTTCTGAAAATTCTAATTCTTCTGATTCTATTGTTTCAGATCGGACTTTGAACAAGTCAACAAGGCAGATATGGAGAGTCAAGAAGAAATCAACATAATCTAACACTTTAGAGGAGAAATGTGTAGATTGTCTTTGTAAAACGGATACATTTGCATTTTGTAACAAAAACACAAAATATTCAATAAAGCGAATGATTCAAATTGCAAAGAATGTCTCATATTACTCTTCTAGTTCTGATTCAGATGATTGTGATTTTCTTCCATAGATGATTGTGTTCAAATTTTTTCTATAAAGAGAGTTATGAAAAATAAAAGGCAAAGGACTAACAAGAAGGGACCCATAAGCATATGGGTACCTAAATCTATGTAATTTCTGAATGTACAGCTTAGTCAATTATGGTATCTGGATTCGGGGTGTTCCAAACACATGATGGGCAACAAATCATTACTTTCAAATTTTAAAGAAAAATGTTGCCGTCGTGTTAAGTTTGGAAACTGCGAGACTGCTCCTATTCTAGGTTATGGTGATCTTGTACAAGGCAATATTACTGTCAAGCGAGTTAGCTATGTTGAAGGTCTGAGCCACAATCTATTCAGCATCGGGCAATTTTGCGACAAAGATCTTGAAGTCAGCTTCAAATCTAAACGAGTTGCAGTAAAGAATGACAGTGGCCGGGATTTACTTGTCGGAAAGAGAAGATCAAATTTATACACTATTGATCTTTCCAAGGTTAAAATTCCATCAGATATTTGCTTGCTATCTAAAGCCTCTGTTCATGAAAGCTGGATATGGCACCGACGACTAGCTCATCTCAATTTCAAATACATGAATCGCCTTGTCAAGAGTGATTCAGTTCGAGGTCTCCTAGTACTCCGATTTCAGAAAGACCATCTCTGTCAAGACTGTGAGAAGGGAAAGATGAAGAAAGCTTCGCATAAGCCAAAGCCTGAAGCCTGCACTAAGGACATTCTTGATTTGTTACATGTTGATTTATGCGGACCGATGAAGACAAAGAGTATCGGAAAGAAAAGATATGTTTTGGTAGTTGTTGATGATTATTCACACTATACATGGGTTAAGTTTCTCATGTCCAAAGATGAAACTCCCGACATTCTCATCAACCTCATCAAAACGATTCAGACCAACAAGCAAAAGGCAGTCAAAGTTGTCAGATCAGACAATGGCACAGAATTCAAGAACAGTACTCTTCAAGCATTCTACGAAGATCAAGGCATTCAACAACAATTTTCTGCTGCTCGAACACCGCAACAGAATGGGGTTGTTGAACGAAGAAATAGAACGCTTGTCGAGGCTGCCAGATCAATGCTTGCATATTCCGGTCTTCCTTTGTCTCATTGGGCTGAAGCTGTCTCAACTGCGTGTCATACTCAGAATAGATCCATTTTACATAGAAGATTCAACAAAACACCTTATGAGCTTATGAATGGTATCAAATCGAATGTAAAATATTTCAAATCTTTTGGGTGTAAGTGTTATGTTCTGAATGAACGCGACAATCTGAACAAGTTTAGTCCAAAGGCAGATGAGGGTATTTTTCTGGGTTATTCTTTTACTTCTGCGGCTTACAGAGTCTTTCTTACTTCAGCCAGAAAAGTGATAGAGAGTGTCAATGTTAAATTTGACGAAGCTGCAGATTTGGTTTCTGGCCAATCAGGATTAGAACCCGCACTTACAGGGAATTTAGTTTCTGGACAAAACAGTTCAAAACCTTCACTACAACCATCAAATCAGGATCCCTCTTCTTCCTTGCTTTATCTTACTGATCTTGATTTTCTGTTTGAGCATTTTTAGGATGATGTTCCTAAATCTAACACTGAAAATGCTTCAAATGTTTTGAATCAGGAACCTGTGAGCGCATCTACTTCCAATTCTGCTGCATCTATCTCTGAAACTGATGCTGTTACAGTACCTTCTGAATCTCAAAACATTCCTTCTGAACTTCATCCAGCTCAATCAGAACCTGAACAAGTCTATACTGAATCTGTTCAAGAAGCACCTGTTCAAGAACAATCTGATCAAGCAGAACCAACTCAAGAAGAAGAACAAACTGCTGATATTCAACCCACAATTCCAGAGTCTGATTCTGATGTTGTTGAAATACCTACTCCTCCATTTCAAACAATTTCTATCTCCTCATCTGACATAGACGTAACTGAAGCTCTCTCTCAACAATTAGAAGTTGTTCAAGAAGTTATTGATCCTCTCCCTCATACCACCAAATGGACAAGATCTCATCCTATTCATCAGATTATTGGTGATCCTCAAGCAAGCGTAACTACACGTTCAAAGACGACAACTCCAAACGAATGTCTATTCACTTGCTTTCTACGCAAGATTGAACCAAGCAAAGTATCTGAAGCGTTGGAGGATCCGGATTGGATAATAGCGATGCAAGAGGAACTCCATCAATTTGACGCATTAAAAGTTTGGAAACTTGTTCCAAGGCCAAAAGGTAAAAGCATTATTGTCACAAAGTGGATATTCAAGAACAAGAAAGATAAAGATGGTATCGTTGTTCGTAACAAAGCTCGATTGGTTGCCAAGGGTTATTGACAAGAAGAAAGAATCGGCTACGATGAAACTTTCGCGCCGGTTGCAAGATTAGAAGCTATTCGAATGTGTCTCTCTTTTGCTGCTTATCGCAATTTCACCGTGTATCAGATGGATGTAAAGACAACCTTTCTCAACGAGAAATTGAAAGAAGAAGTTTACGTTTCTCAACCAGAGGGGTTTGTTAACAAAGACCATCCTGATCATGTATACTTTCTTGATAAAGCATTGTATGGCTTGAAACAAGCACCGAGGGCGTAGTATGATGAGTTGTCGGCCTTTCTGATCAAATCCGGGTTTATCAAAGGATCCATAGATACCACTCTTTTTATTTATCGTTCTAACTTGGATATCTTCTTAGTTCAAATATACGTAGATGATATTATTTTTGGTGCGACTAATAAATCTTTATGTACTTGGTTTTCTGATCTCATGACCTCCAGGTTTCAAATGAGCATGATGGGAGAAATTAATTTCTTCCTCGGCTTACAAGTGAAACAACTTCCAGATGGAATCTTCATTAATCAGTCGAAGTATGTGTTTGACATCTTGAAGAAATTCAAAATGGAAAAATCTTCTTCAATTGGCACGTCTATGGCTCATGGTGCTAAAATTATACTAGATCCAGATGGAAAAGCTATAGACGTCAAGACATATCGAGGAATGATTGGATCACTCATGTACCTAACTGCGAGTCGGCCAGATATCATGTTCTCTACCTGCTTATGTGCCAGATTTCAAGCAAAGCCAAAGGAATCGCATCTCTTAGCAGTCAAGTGAATATTTCGTTACATCAAAGGAACTCCGTAGTTAGGTTTGTGGTATCCTAAGAGTTCTGACTATAAACTAATTGCTTACTCTGATGCAGATTTTGGTGGAAATCAATTGGACCGGAAAAGCACTTCAGGTCACCTTCAATTTCTTGGTGATAGACTGATAAGCTGGGCGTCTAAGAAGCAGAATTGTGTTTCTATCTCAACTGCAGAGGCAGAATACATTGCCGCAGCTAGTTTTTGTGCTCAAGTGCTATGGATGAAGACACAACTTCGTGACTACGGAATGCTATACAAAACTGTTCCAATTTATTGTGACAGCAAATCAGCGATCGCAATATCAGTCAATCCGGTCCAGCACACAAAGACCAAACACATCGATATGAGGTATCACTTCATAAAGCATCATGTGGAAGAATGTTGTTGGATCATAAATTGTATTCAAGATTAAAGTTAAAGTTAAGGGTTTAAATTGCAATTGTATTAAAGTTAATTAGAGGGTCTAATGTGTAAAAAGTTGAAAGTTATTTTGTAATTGGGCCCAAGCCCATTAGGCATTAGGCCTGAGTATTTATAGTTTTGGTTAATTAGTTTTTAGGGTTAACTTCTCATTATTCAATAATCATAATCATAGAGAGGTTGTCGTATTGTAATCCTACATTCAAGGTATCAAGAACACACAAGGTTTTCATTGATAATTCAAGGGATTGGTATGTTATTCTAATCTTTATATCTCTTGATCTATATTGTGTTTGTGTGTTTATTATCAACTAGATTAAACTGGGTCAACAAAGGTACTATTGAATTATATTTTGTTCCAACTGAATATTACCTTGCCGATATTTTTACAAAAGCTTTAGATGAAAAACGTTTTAATTTTCTGCTTTCATAACTCGACATGTTATATTTAAAAGTTTAAATCTTTACAAATTTTATTCTATAAAGTAAAAGCTGTACATGTTTTCTTTCTTTTGAATAAAATGTGTATCTAGGGTAAATTTTCAAGTTTCTTTGTTTATATCGAAGTTTTATATGTTCAACTTTCAAGTTTTACAAAAGTCGAAAGGTCAGCAACATGTTTGAAACTTTTGATACTGCTTTAAAGTTGTGTTATTCGGAATATTTATAGTTTACAATGCTTGGAAATCCTAAAAAGTCTGAATTATGGATCGTAATGAAAATATGGGCTAAGCACTTAGATGTAAAACTGAATGATTGAGATGAAAATTATATATATAAAATACAGAAATCTCTAAGTTTAAAAGTTTGTACTTGTGACCTTTCTGATTTGGAAAAGTAAGTTCCGTGGGATTCTTGTCATCTGGTCCCCTATGGTCAATTGGTCTGGGAGTGATCCAACCCAAATCCTTTTATAGAATCAGATCGAAAGTCATGTTCTACTGGTATGAATGGGTTTAGGATATGTCGATGTAGCCTTTCTGATCTGGGAGAGTAAGTTCCAAGGGGTGCTTGACACCTAGTCCCCTAAGGCCAACTGGTCTGGGAGCGGCTGACCCAAATACTGCAATAGGGTTAGATAGAAAGTTACGTTTACGACATGTTCTTTACTTACCAAACTTTTTGATTAAAAAGATGCCAAAGTGCACAATCTTAAAAGATGCCAAAGAGCACACTCATGTGAAGATGCCAATGTGCACAATGCTAAAAGATGCCAATGAGCACACATCTCATGATACTTGGTGATATGTTTGAGTTGCGATAAACCTGTAAATTTGTGAAAGTCTTAATTTTTGATGGCTTAGTGTGAGTACATGCAAAGTTCTCTATTATATTTTTAGAATTGCATTTTCTTGAAGCTAATCGAAGTTCGCATGCGAGCACACTGAATAGATTGCTGGAAGTTTTTGAATCTGAACATGTCTTAACTTGATATGCAATGAAACTTGTATCTTTATCCAACAACACACAATTGATTTCAAATGATTGATAAATCTGTGATATTTTTTTACTGAGTAGAATTTAATTTGTTTAGTATTTAAAATTTTATATGTTCAGTTGTTTCAAAATTTATATTCAGTATATTTTTCTTTTTACACTGATGTATATATGTTTGTGTATCCATATCTTTGTAAATTGGTATGTGCTTATTTCAAGGGGGAGAGAACATCTGAATAAGAATTTGACAACATTCTGTTTTTGAGAGGGAGTGAATAAATTGATCAGGTTCATCTCAGATAAAATGGTTAAAGTTCAGATCTGCAGTTCATCAGGTAAGTTTTCTGATATTTCTATGCAAATGCTAATCTGATTTGTTATATTTTGTGCATTTGTCTAGGGGAGTAAAAGAGCTTTAAAGGTGAAATATCATTCTTAAATGCTATATGTTGAATTTTTTTTAGAAGTGTTATTTTTTTTAGAGTGTTATTTTTTTTAGAATTTACTTTTCTATTTTTTTTAGTATAAATAGTGTTAGCATTTCTATTTTTTTCTTTTCGCTCTTTTTCTTTGAGTTTGAACCCTTGCTTCCTTTTTCTTTGACTGTTCCATCTCTCTGTCGATTCTCAAACTGAGTTTTACAGGTTATCTCCATCGATTCAGGTATGTTCTTATTCTTACATTTAGTATTTGTTTCAAGTTTCTATCTACCAAATGCTTAATCGATTCTATTTTTTTTTTATATAACTTAGTGTGCGACTTCTTCCTTTTCATACTGTTTCATTATCGATTGCACATCGTGAGTTCGTTTTTAGTTCAAATCATTTGTTGGGTTGCTATTAGCTATTGTTTTCGAACATCAGGTATGTGTTTTTATTCTCTATTTCGTTGTTTTTTTGTTTTTGATTTTGGGTTTTTCAAAATGCGACTGTTCATCTTTGGGTTTTCAAAATTTTCAAAATTTTGAGTTAAATATTGTTTAAATCAGTCTTAGTTTGATCGAAATGTGTTTATAATCATTTTCTTATGAATTTCAAACAATTTTTTTTTACATTGAAATCGGTTAATTTGAAATTTTCGAAACACAGAGATGAACTCGCGCATTCTTTATAGTTTTCTAGGTTTTTTTGCGTATTCAGTTGCTCGTGCAAACTTAAGTTTGCGTCACCTACATGTAACGCAAACTTAGTTTTGTGTCACATGTTGATAACGCAAACTTAGTTTTGCGCTAACAACTTCAAACGCAAATCCTCTTATTGCTTCTTTTCTATCTAAGTGTTGTTTTACGCTACATGTTGGTCACGCAAAGTTAATTTTGCGCTACCAATTGGTCACGCAAAGTTACTTTTGCGCTACCTTCATGTCACGCAAACCTTTGTATATTTCTTGTGAATGAAATTTTTTCTAAGTCAAGTTTACTTTACAAGTGCATCGCGCAAACTTCGATTTGCGCCATGTACTCGATACGCAAACTTCGTTTTGCGCTAACAGTTTGTCACGCAAACCATATTTTGCGCCACCCGTTCATAGCGCAAATCTGAGTTTGCGCCACTCACTTGTCGCGCAAACTTGACTTAGGAAAAATTTTCATTTTTTTGTGTTTTTCAATTTTACTTTCCTTGTCTAATTTTCTTCTTTTATGTTTCTTAGGTATTCTTATGGCTTCTCAAAACGTCACTGATCCAATGATTCAGGATGAGAATGTACTTCAAGATGATCTGTCTGATCGTGCTTCTCACTAGACGCTTATGCCGTCTGTACCTTCTGTTGGGGCGAACCTTTCTGCTCAACGCCGAACACCAAATGATGTTTTACCGACTATGTTCTATATCTTGCCATACAAGCCAAACAACTACTTTGTGGATTTTGACAATATTAAGATTCATCCGGTTATCCGAGCGATTCTCAAAGGACATCCTCTTGCTCCGGCTCTTACTTATTGTGTTGATGTTCCTGAGGTTTATCTACAACAGGCATGACATACAATCACAAAGAATGAGCGAGTCCGTACTCATCGCTTCGACTTACAGATTGATCAGTTTGAATCATTTCTCTCCTACAAGCGTCTTCGACTGATTCTGGAGCTTCCTGAACCTAATTCCCGACCAGGTCGAACTTCCTATGACAACTTTCCTTCCAAATCAGACGTACTAGAGGGTATTCGTAATCTGGGCTATCTTGGTGATATGGATAAAGTCAGTCAGTTTGACAAATCCAATCTTCCTCCGGTTTGGTATGCTTTGTTCTCCGTACTTAACCGATGTCTTACTTCCAAACATTCTGGAACGGACAATGCCAGTCTGCATTATCTCAGATTGTTCCATGCAGTCGTATATGACTTGCATGTCGACTTCACGTATATTTTCTGGACCGAACTTTCCGAGAGAGTGCAAGACAAGTTGACTCATAAGAAGCGGAAGTTTCTTCCTTTCATTCGGTATATGAAGCTGATTGTTCGAAGTATGTTGCGAAGCAATTCAGATATTCCTCGCCGTCTTTCTTGGCCTCATGTTCCGGATACTGAGATGACATTCATTCAGCGACAGAAGAAGACTTTTGAGCATTCGATGACAATTGCTTATGCACTAATAGCAAATTATGCTGATCTGACTGATGACAGCGTTGTTCAATACTGCATGGAGAATGATTTTTCATTGGAAGCTGAACAAGCTGAACCTTCTAATGATGAACAAGCTGAATCTTTTCATGCTGAGTATGTTGCTAGAGTTGCTAATGCTGAAATTGATGATGAACCTGATGATGCTGAAGGTGATGATGATACCAATACTGATATTGGTAATGCTGCCGATGGAGATGACGATGAGAATGATGATAATGATGGTCATGATGGTGATCAGCCTAGTCTTCATGTTTATGAAAGGAGGTTCAGGGAACCAAAAGTGCATACTCAAGAAGATGTTATGTCTGAAGAAGAGTCTGTTCCGATTAATGATGCAGTTGGTAATATTCACGTTGATGAGCTTGATATAGCATTTCCAAATGCTACAACTCAGCATCGGGTTCAAGATACAACATTTTCTCACTCTTCGCCTGAACTTACTCCTGGTGTTGATACTTCTTCAGTTGAAGTACAAGACACGACTGAAAAATTTACATCTGTGAATGAGGTCATCCGTCATATGAGTGAAAGGTTTGATGCTCAAAAGATTGAACAAATCCAGAAGATGAAGGCTTTGTTAAAAGGAAAGATGATAGAAATCGATCCTGAAGTGATTCCTTTCCGAAGAGCAACTGGGGTAGTCATTCGTGAACCATCCACATTTTCTATTACTGCTCCAGTGATCGTTTCTATTCTTCCTCCTCCATCATTCACACGGACAGTTTGTATTTCTACATCGACTTTTATGCCTCAAGTATCTACTTCAGTTCCTCCGGTGACTTCTAGCATTCCAGTTCAAGATCTTTCGATTTCAGAATTGACAGATATGCTTTATGCTCGTCTTCTTTCTATGTCGCCGCCAGAACAACAACATAAAGATTTGATATCTCTGCTAAGAAATTTCCAATCGACTCCGACTCCAGCTTCTACTACTACACCTGACAGGGTTTCTGTGTTGTATGAGGAGTTCAATTCCTTCAGATCTGAAGCTCGGACAAGTTTTTCTGAAATCAAGGAAGGCATCTCTCTCTTGACTCAAGTTTTAACTGTTTTATCTGACAGGTTTAATCGTCACGAACAGAGTTGCAGAACTGAAGGAAGCTTGTCTCATAAACGGACACATGACCAAGATGATCCAGATCATCAAGGTCATGAGGGAGAGATGTCGAAGAGACAAAGGGTGGAAAGTTCTTCAGTTAGAGAAGATCAAACTCAAGATGAGGCGGCTGACAGAGAAATGAATGCTGATAATGTTCAAGACTGCAGTGTTGAAGATCTTGTAAATAATATGATAGAAAGTGTTGATTTGTCTGCTATGTCTAATGTGTTGAATATTTCTGAGCAGAATATCGAGAATAACTTGCAGATGTTCGTTTATGTTGATCCAGACACTGCAATAAGGTCAAATGACTTAGATGATTCTGAAGCAGCAAACGACATGAGAACTTTCTTTGCAAACTTCATAGAGATCAATTCAGATGATGATGATGATATCAGATTTGAGAAGCTCTGCAAAGTGAAAGAAGAGGATTGCGATGATATAATCGTTTTATCTGACACTGAAGAAAATGTTTTCTATTTTGATGCAAAGGATGAAGAAGTTGCAAACACTTTGTACAGAGACCTTCCTTCACAAGATGAGATTCCTGAAGCTACTCCAGTTACTTCTAGTCCTGTTGTTGATTCAGCTCCGACTACCACTGCTCCTTCAAGTACATTTGAAGTTGGTCAGTCGTCAAGAGCTCAAGCGGATATTTCTTCTTCTGATCCTGTGATCCCTCCGTCTATCCTAGAAGAAGGTCCAACCTTGACTAGACAACAGAGACAAAGAAGTTTACAAGAAAGGCATATGGCTTCAAGGCTTAGATCTGCTTTTCTCGAAGACTCTCAGAGTAATATTTTTGTTTCTAGAAGAAGACAGATCAACATACATGCCATTCTTGGTGTTGAAAAGGAGTCAGCAGATTATCAGTACGAATACCTGATGTTCATCAAATGCCAACACCGTGGAAAGCATCTCGTTTCTTCTCCTCATCTGATAGTACGGGTTATCAGCGTTTCGATAAAGAAGTTTGTTAATATCTGGTATCCTGTATTTGAAGTGGAAAGAAGAGATTGCATCTTATATACTTTCTCGGAGGTTGATTTTAATGATCTATCTATTGATGATGTTGAGTTTCTGTACGATCATTTCAGGAATTTTTATCACAGAACTGAAGATGTCTCTCAAGCATTGTTTGTGATTAAAGAATTCATTCGATGCCAAATCAGATTCTATAGAGTTTTTGACTTTCAAATGGCTGTTGAAAGCTTTCAGCCTGTGGTAAACCTTCAAAGACCCGACCGTAGCTTGCTGAACATCGACTCATATTCTTTATTCACTATTCTTCAGAATCCATATGGAGTTGTTTACAGGAATGCTTCAGGTCAAAAATGCTTCCTAAGATTTGAAGAGATTAATCATTACTCTGATGGAACGTTGAAGGTGATCAAGCTACAGTTGGAGACACCCCTGTGGTTTCCCTATCGATATTCTCTAATGGAGAATGCTCCATTAGAGGTCTTGAAGGCTGTGGGGGGTGAAGGTACAAGAAGGGAAGGAACCTTCTTTACCTTTTTCCTTATATAGATTTTGGTGATGGGGGATGTGGGCTTTTCAATAGGAATCCGAGGAGGATGACTAGAATGGAATGGTGTGGGTAGGTCATCAGTTGGGTGGTCAGATGTGGGTTGTGACCCTGATGCCTCACCATGGGAAGGAGACATAACCATCATTGTAGAGAACAATGGTGTCTCTTGTCCAGAAAAGTCCTTGCTAGGCCTTTTATGTTTGAGAATACCTTACCTTTGGGAGGTTTTGGTACATACACCTCTTGAAAAGAGGGTAGATCCGTCAATTCCTTTAGTATAATCTCTTGTACAAACCTAGGATACATATAAAAGCTTTTGGATTTGGTATCCAGGTTTGACATAAAATCATTGAAAATCATTTGTGAGAAATTAAACTTTCTAGAGGTGGCTAAGCAGACCAAAGCATAAGCTAAGGTACTCCTAAACTCACTCCATCCAGTTGTTTTTCGTGAAATGCAATGTTTTAGGGTATGAACAAAAAATCTCCACTGTGGTGAAAATCTGTTCTTGAAAAACTTGAATACATCAGTGGGACCTTCATACCCCATATTACTAAGAGTTTGGAAAAGATATTCCTTAGGTAAAGAGGTTATACCTGAAGCATCATCTAAGCGTAGATGGATGCGAATACACTCCTCTGAGATGGTTAGGGGTTTATCACACACCCTTGTTTGAATGACCTGAGTCCCTTCTTCAGAGTGAATGATAGCATTGGCCCAGAACTGTCTTTGATGTTCCACATAGATTGTGGGATTGACAGTTAGAGCGTGGGCGATGTGTGAGGATTTGAGGAAATCCACTATGGCATGGAAACCTTCAGCTTGCTTTGGTTTCTGTAACATGGCGAGCTCGTTGTGTTCATCAAAGAATGCTCGTCCTGCCATCTTTCTGATTGATTATAGTGTTCGAATCGTGACTAGGGTTGACATTGAGAAGCAAGAAATCGAGAGAGAGAGAAAGAGACGCAATGGAAGCTCAAAGAGCCGTTTGTATTTTGGCGGTCACACAGGGTATTTATAGGTGGAAGGTTTAAGTTAGAAGCAGTACTAAGTACCCTAGCAGTATTAATTAACTCGCAGTATTAGCTCATAGTAGCAGTAGTAACACATACTGGCAGTACTAACACGGACTGGCAGTATTAACACAGACTAGCAGTATTAACACAGACTAGCAGTATTAACACATACCAGCAGTAGTAACACTGATTAGCAGTATAAATAAGGCAAGCAGTAGTAACTTTGTACTGGCAGTATAAACCACCTAGCAGTAGTAACCATACTTAACCATTTTTGAAAAGTTATCATGAGTAATATAGCGAGCAGTATTAACTAATTTAGAAGTACCAAGTATCCATTTGAAGCAATCTAAAACACTGAAATGCACAAGGTTAGTAGCACCATGAACAAGGCAATATGAGAAAGTAGACAAGAAGGAATCTATACAGGTACATGAGACAAAAGATAATAGGCTTATTCAGAGTTTATCATGCCCACACTTGTGACCAAAAATGTGAATCTACCCACATCAAAAGCTTTAGTGAATAGATCAGCAAATTGGTTACTTGTATGGACTTTCACAACCTGAATTAGCTTCTTTTCATTATAGTCTCTGATAAAATGATACCTGATTTCTATATGCTTTGTTTTGGAGTGCTTGACTGGATTATTAACAATGCTAATAGCACTGTTGTTTTCTATGAAGATTGGAGTGTGAAGAAAGGTCATACCATAGTCCAGCATTTGATTCTGAATCCAGAGTACTTGAGAACAACAACTATGTACTCTGCTTCTGTTGTAGATGTGGAAACCGTGGTTTGTTTCTTGTACTGCCATGATACTAGTCTTGCACCCAAAAACTGACATCCCCCTGAAGTTGACTTTCTATCCAAATTTGCACCACCCAAGTCACTCTCTGAATAAGCAAGTAGGTCAAATGGTGAGTCATGAGGATACCAAAGACCTAATCTAGGTTGGCCTTTGAGATATCTGAATATCCTCTAGACTGCTTGAAAGTGTGACTGCTTAGGCCTTACTTGAAATCTTGCACACACACAAACAGGAAACATGATATCTGGTCTTGAAGTAGTGAGATACATGAGGGAGCCAATCATGGATCTGTAGTGATGAACATCCACATCCTCCCCCTCCAAATCTGCAGTGATCTGTTTGTGTGTCTCCATGGGTGTGCTTGCAGGCTCTGAATATGAGAATCCAAACTTATTAAGAATGTCCTAAACATACTTGGATTGACTTATAAATATCCCATCTTTCTTCTGTTTAACTTGTAGGCCAAGGAAGAAGGTAAGTTCACCCATAGAACTCATCTTGAATCTCTTGTGCATCAAATCTTCAAAATCTCTGCACATTTGATCTTTTGTAGATCCAAAGATAATATCATCCACATAGATTTGCACTATTAGGATATCCTTCTTCTTCCTCTGAATGAAAAGAGTCTTGTCTATGATTCCTCTTTGAAAACCATTTTCCAAGAGATAGGTAGAAAGAGTGTCATACCATGCCCTTGGTGCCTGATGTAGCCCATTGTTAAAGCACATATTTATTGGATTCAAGATCATAATTATCTGAAGATGGAAATCTGAAGTCAAAACTGATAAAGTCGTCTCAACAAATAGTCTAGGGTCCTTTTGTAATAAATAGTTAAAGTCTGTTTACGTATTTTATTTATTAGTTAGTTTTAATTTTAGTTAAATTAGTTTGTTTTAGGTTGTTGGGCCAAGTATTGCAAACCCCATTACAAAGCCTTGCAAAGCCCATTAGGCTTAGTTAGCCTAAGTATAAATATGATTAGGTTAGTTGTAATTAGGGTTAAGGGATCTTAATTAGAGAGAATCAATTATTGAGAGAGGTTAGTGTGGTGGTGGTGTGCGCCGTGAAGAACAAGAAGCAAAAAGAGATTGATTTTATCAAGACACTTGTAATCCTTTGAATCAATTGAATAATCATATCAGGTTTGCATTATCGTTGTTGCTTAATTGTTTACTTGTTTGAATGATTACGTATTGGGACACACAATTGGTATCAGAGCCTGTTACAGATTGAATTGAATATTTTTGTTCGATTCTACTTTTTCTGTCAAAGATTCATAATTTTTATTGTGTAATCGTTCATTCAAGTTGTTATTGGTTGGATTGTGTTTGTTTTGTCTATTATCATGATTGGGTATTGGTTGATTTGATTATTGCATCGATTTTGATTATCAATTTGGTGATTTTGACAATTCTGGGTTCGTTCTCGAGAAGTCACTGTGTCTTCAATCGAATCCTTTGTGGAGTGATTTTTATTGAAATTACCTGATTGTAATCTGTTCTAGTTGGTAAATTGATCATATTGGTAAAGTTTGGTACTTTAATTCGAGGTTTCGAGTGTTTTCTGGGCTGATTTCTGATTTATGGGTCGATACTGTTTCAAGAACATATCGGTCTTTGTTAATATCGGTCTTTGTGTTTTTCCGGTCGAAGACCTCTATCGGTCTTTGATTACTTCCGGTCGAATACCTTTTTATCGGTCTATAGCATTCGACCGGTACAGTCACAGGTTACCTCGGTCTAAGCACATTATCGGTCAAACTATATCGGGCCTTACACTTCCGGTCGAATACCTTTTATCGGTCTATAGCATTCGACCGATACACACACAATCCCGGTCATATCCTATTCCGGTCTAAGACCGTGTTCCGGTCAAAGACAATACCGGTCGAAGCTTTTGCATTCTATCGGTCTTATCCCTTTCCGGTCGAAGGATATCGGTCGAACATATCGATCTTTGATTAGTGTCGGTCGAACAACCATCCGGTATTGCACATTATCGGTCTTCTCTCTACCGGTCTTTACAAGGTCCCGGTCTAACTCTCTACCGGTCGAATCATATCCCCGGTCAGTATATCGGTCGATTTTTGCAAACTGTAATAGGGCTTCTAAATGTCAAAATTTTTTCTCTAGGGGCGCTGCGAAGTTGAACTGTCTACCGGTCGAATCATATCCCCGTGCTAAGTCTGCGAAGGGGGACAAAGTTCTGTTCATGATCAGATTTTTCTGAATTTCATTCTATGATTTTCAGTATTGTGTGATTTTATCTTGATTTCTAACGATCTCATCCAGTTGATTGTCTCAATATCAGATAAGTTTGATACTAATCGTATAAGTAAAGATGTCTCGGGAAGCTCTTGCTATTGGAACAGATGTGAAGCCACCAGTACTCTTCAAGGGGGAGTACGAGCAATGGAAGGATAGATTTTTGGACTTCATTGATCGACATGATTTGGGAGATGAAATCATAAAATCTCTGAAAGACGGGATCATGACACCTCCGACCAAGGTTCTCACTGTAGCTGAAGAAAATGGTCAAGAAGAAGAGACAGTGTATAAATTACCGATTGGTGAATATTCGGAAGATCAGTTGAACAGACACAAGGGTGATAAGCTGGCAAGATCATTTATTCTCCAAGGCATACCGAATGAAATATATGTCAAGATTGACAGCTACAACGCTACCGGTAAGCAAATGTGAAATCAATTGGAGAAGATGATGATCGGATCTAAAGTCGGCAACCAGCTCAAAGTATCCACCTGCTTGAATAATTATGAAGAGTTCAAAGCCAAAGCTGGAGAGTCACTCGAAGCCACTTATGACAGATTTGCCACATTGCTGAACGAGCTCAGCAAGAACAAGATCAGCAAATCTCACGTGGAGCTGAATGTGAAATTCCTCATCAATCTTCAGCCTGAGTGGAAGAGGTTCACCCGACAAATGAGGCAGTTGAAGGATCTGCATGACATTCCTCTTCATGAAGTTTATGAAATCCTCAGACAGAATGAGGAAGAAGTAGAAGAGATCAAGGCTGAGATGAAAAAGGCTGACAAAGCAGTTGCTGATCCAGTTGCTCTTGTGGTTAAGAAGTCTAAGAAGAAGAAAGTGATAGAATCTGAATCGGAAGAAGCTGATAGCGAGGCAAAGTCTGACTCTGACGATTGTAATGAACTGAAGGAAGCCATGCTGTTGATAACCAAGGCTCTCCAAAAGAAGTTCTATAAAAAGCCAAACTCCAATAGTCAGAGATACTCGTCTGGTCCTAATAACTACAAGCATAAGGAGAAAGTTGAAGAAAGGAGACCAGAAAACAAGAAGAAGGATGAAGCTGAAGAGACCAAGAAGGAAGAACCGATTAAGTGCTACAATTGTGGGAGACTCGGTCATTTTGCCAAGGACTGTCGCAAATCAAAAGTCCGAAACTCCGACTATTACAAGAATAAGATGCTTCTAGCCAAGCAACAAGAGGCTGGAAAAGCATTAATGGCCGAGTATGAATACTGGCTCGATCATTCGGACGACGAATCTGAAGAAGGAGAGAAGAACGAGACAGCACATCTGTGCTTGATGGGAAAGAACCAGTCAGAAGTTGAAGCTGATTCTGATGATGGAGATAATGATGAGGTATGTAACTTAACTGAATTTGATTTACTGGACCAAATGAATTCCATAATGTCTAAACTCCAAGAGTTAGAGTCGAAACTGAAGCGTGAGAAAGGTGTCATAAATGAGAAAAATCAATCTATACATAAACTTAGTAATGATATTGCTGAGAAAAATGTATTAATTGAAACTTTGCACAAAAATATAGACACCAACGCTAAAGAAAAGACTATAATTCATAATGAGTTATCTGAAACTGATTCAAAGTTTAAAGAATGTGAGTTTAAATCTAGAGAGATTGCTAAAAGGTACTTTTCTACTTCAAAAGAGAATAAATCTTTAATAGAAAAGGTGAATGCTTTGGAAGAGAAATTACATACTTTAGGTCAAACTAAACACACTATTCATTTGAACAAACCTAAAGAGAAACCTGATACTTGGGGACTTGGTTACAAGAACCCACATCTTCTCAAAAAGGGTATATCTGAAGTGCCTGCACTTTATGACTTTGGGTTTATGTTGTTGGCTCCTCAACATCAGGAACTCAAACCCTTTTGGACTAGTCTGTCTGAAAAAGATAAAGCCAAGGAATATGATAAAAGAAAGAACACAACTAAAGTTTAACTTCCATTTCGCTATGAGAAGTTGAATAACAGTTATAGTTCTAATAAATCAAAATTTCTTTCAAATGATTATTTTGAGAGATTCTGTAAAAGAGTTGGAGGCTAAAACCATCAAAGGTAAGATTTACGTACCTCCTCTTGTTTTGGAAAGTAAAATTTCTGAACTCGAGAATACTCTTACAGAAGAAAGACTTTTGATGGACTTAGAACAAACTGTATTTTCAACAGTGTTCAAAGATACTGATTTTTCTAAATTCTCTAAGGCTTTAAATTCTGATGACAGATCTGGTTCACTTGAGAATGATCTTAATCTCTTAAACTCTTATGGTATTTTGAATGATTGTGTTGCTCAATTTGATTTTACCTCTAAACTTCCTGATCATTCATCTTGTGTTGTTAATTCTTTTGGATTACCCGGTGTGTTTGAAAAAGGTGAAACATCAACGAAAGTTGATAAATCAGTTTCTGTGAAATCAAAGAAAGCAAAAGGTAAGAAACAAAAATCTCAGCTTTCACAGAAACCGATCCCCACTGTTAAGCCAAAGAAGAAGCATTCTCTTAATTCTCATCATTCTAACTCTAAAGTTTCACATGTTTCAGATTTGAGAAAGCAAAGAGTTGGAGTTAAGACTGCATGGATACCGAAACAGAAGATAGACGAAAAAGCTAAATCTAGTTTCTAGTTTTATTTTGAATAAAAAGGCTTCTAGTAAATATGATGTGATTGTGAATGTTGCTACTTTTAAATCTAATCTTGTTGATTCTCGCAAGAAGTACTCTATAAAGCAATTATTCCAGTTAGCACCATCAAATAAAAAGTTTTTAAATTATGGTGAATGTGATTATGCTTCTCGTAAATATTCTGATGTTTGGTATGGTTCATATAATGTTTTATCTTATCATTATCATTCGTCTTATCATGCTTCTGGTTTTCAAAGAAAAAGCGGACCCAAATTTAAATGGGTGCCAAAATCAAGTACTAACAGTGGAGGTCCCATTTTTAAATGGGTTCCTAAACCTCTTCTTTCTTGATTTGTGTTGTGCAGACCCGTCATATGTGGTACTTGGATAGCGGGTGTTCCAAGCATATGACCGGGCAGAAGAGTATGCTGTCTAATTTTACGGACAAATATTGCGGTACAGTTCGTTTTGGGAATGATCAGTTTTCACCTATTTTGGGATATGGTGATGTTGTACATGACAATCTTACGATCAAGAAGGTGAGTTACGTTGAAGGCTTAGGTCACAACCTATTCAGCATTGGCCAATTCTGCGACAAAGACTTAGAGGTTAATTTCAAGGCCAAGACATGTTCAGTACGCACTGGAGAAGGAAAAGAACTCTTGGTCGGCACTCGCAAGTCAAACCTCTACACCATCAACTTATCAAAGGTCCAGGCCGACAATCAGGTCTGTCTACTATCAAAGGCCTCGATGCAACAAAGCTGGTTATGGCATCGACGGCTTTCTCACCTCAACTTTCGGTACATCAACAAGTTGGTCAGTGGCAAGTTAGTGAAAGGACTTCCAGAGCTGAAGTATGAAAGAGAACACCTGTGTGGAGCGTGTGAAAAGGGAAAGATGAAGAGAGCCCCACACAAACCAAAGCCTGAACCTAGTACCAGCTCCTCTTTAGAGTTGTTGCATATGGACTTATGCGGTCCTATGCGAACGCAAAGCTTAGGAGGAAAGAAGTATGTGCTAGTTATCGTGGACGGCTATACGCGATACTCTTGGGATAAGTTTCTACGGTCTAAAGATGAGACTTCCGATGTTCTCATTACGTTTCTGAAGATGACCCAAGTCAATCTGCAAAAACAAGTAAAGATTCTCAGGACTGACAACGGTACAAAGTTCAAGAATAAGATAGTTGAAGAATATCTCGAATCGGTCGGGATATCACATCAATACTCTGTTGCTCGCACGCCTCAACAGAACGGAGTCGTCGAAAGGCGAAATCGTACACTTGTTGAGGCCGCTCGGACAATGCTTAGCCAATCTGACTTACCTTTATTTTTGTGGGCTGAAGCTGTATCGACTGCGTGTCACACTCAGAATCGCTCCATGATACACCGCCGATTTCAGAAGACTTCGTATGCATTGATCAACAACCGAACACCAACCATTAAATATTTTCATGTTTTTGGTTGTAAGTGTTTTGTTCTAAACGACAGAGAGAATTTGAACAAGTTCAGTGCTATGGCGGATGAAGGCATCTTCGTTGGTTATTCCTCTACATCGTCTGCATATCGTGTTTATTTGAAGAAGTCGAAGACAGTGATCGAGAGCGTCAATGTTACATTCGATGAGGACATGGCTTCTGAGCACATCAGTTCAGAACCCGTCATTACCGGAGTATTAGCTTCTGGACCAACCAGTCCAGGACTTGCACCTCAAGAGAACAAATCAGATGGTTCTTCGTCGTCTACCTCTAATTTATCTGATTCGGATTTATTATTTGAACTGTTCTATGATGAATTTCTTGGTTCTAAATTGCCTAACTCTGTTGTGGTTGACAGGATAGAAGACTCGATGACTACTCATCCGACCACTTCCGATATCTCTACTGAATTCGGTTCCCCTATTCAGCAAGAAGTCCAGTTCAAAAGCCTACTCCGACAGTTGAAGTTGTGACCAACACCGCCGAGACAGAAGTAGCTGACTCAGTAGGATGTACTGTAAGGACTGATCATCAGATTGACCAAGCTGTACCTACTGCAACTTCTGCAACGACTCCTTCAACTGAAACCCCCGTTGTTTCTGAACCATCTGAAGGCGATAACAGTGGATTCCTAGCTGCTGACAATGATCAACATGCATCTAATCCACTCCCTCATGAACATAAGTGGACCAAAGAGCACCCGGTACATCAAATTATTGGAGATCCATCTGCACCGGTGCAAACTAGGTCTGCCACATCAAATCTATGTATGTATGAATCCTTTTTGAGCAAGATCGAGCCTACTCACGTATCTGAGGCCCTTGCCGATTCAGATTGGGTAACTACGATGCAAGATGAGTTGAATCAGTTTGAAGCACTGAAAGTCTGGAGACTCGTACCCAAACCGCAAGGTAAAACCATCATTGGTACGAAATGGGTCTTCAAAAACAAGAAAGATTAAGATGGTACCGTTATCCGAAACAAAGCACGACTTGTCTCCAAGGGATATAGGCAAGAGGAAGGGATAGACTACGATGAGACTTAGGCTCCAGTGACGCGTATAGAGGCGATTCAGATGTTCTTAGCCTACGCAGCCCACAAGAACTTCACCGTTTATCAAATGGATGTGAAAACAACTTTTCTGAATGGAGTACTCAAGAAAGAAGTCTACGTCTCACAGCCAGAAGGGTTTGTAAATCTAGATAAGCCGAACCACGTCTACATCTTGGATAAAGCTCTTTATGGACTAAAACAAGCTCCTCGCGCTTGGTATGATATCCTATCTCAATTCTTGGTCAAGTCAGGTTTTACAAAAGGTACGGTTGATACCACTCTTTTTATTAAAAAGGATAAAGGCGATATCATTCTTATTCAAATATATGTGGATGATATTATTTTTGGTTCTACAAATCCGAAGTACTGTAAGAACTTTGCAAACCTCATGGTGTCACGTTTTCAGATGAGCATGATGGGAGAGATGAACTTCTTTCTCGGATTGCAAGTCAAACAATTTTCAATGGGGATTTTTTTCAATCAATCCAAATACATTCTGGATATTCTTCGGAAATTCAAAATGGAAAATTGTAAACCGATTGGTACCCCAATGGCACCTGGTACTAAGATTGGCAACGATCTTTCGGGAAAGGTTGTTGATGTTAGGACTTATAGAGGGATGATAGGTTCTTTAATGTATCTTACTTCTAATAGGCCGGATAAAATGTTTTCTACATGCTTATGTGCTAGATATCAGGCCAATCCTAGAGAATCCCATTTGTCTACTGTAAAGCGGATCTTCAGGTATCTGAAGGGGACTGCAGATCTTGGTCTGTGGTATCCTAAGGATACAAGCTTTGAACTAACATCTTATTCAGACGCAGATCATGTTGGTTGCATGTTAGACAGGAAAAGCACCTCGGGTCATATACAATTCCTCGGAGATAAACTCGTCAGTTGGGCTTCGAAGAAGCAATTATGTGTCTCCACATCAACGGCCGAAGCGGAATATGTAGCTGCTTCTAGCTGCTGTTCTCAGGTCTTGTGGATGAGAACACAACTGCGCGACTATGGATTTCATTTCAATAGAATCCCGATCTATTGTGATTCGAAGAGCGCTATTGCGATTACCGCTAACCCTGTTCAGCATACTAAGACCAAACATATAGATGTCCGGTATCATTTTATAAAAGATAATGTAGAAAAGGGGACAATTGAACTTTACTTTGTAAAAACCGATTATCAGCTTGCAGATTTGTTTACCAAACCTTTAGACGAAAAGAGATTTAATTTTCTTGTCTCAAGACTTGGTATGCTAAATCTTAAGACCTAATCGGTAGTTACCTATTAAAGTTTCTTATTGTATCTCTTTATCATTTCTTTGTTATTATTTCCGCATGATACCTGCTCTTTAACAGTTTGTTCATGATCTCAGGGGGAGTGTGCGAAGTATTTCATTGATGGTCAATGTTAGTTTGAGGGGGAGCATATTTAAATGCATTGTGCTTACTGATAATTGTTAGTGATGCATGATTCTAGGGGGAGCATACAAGTAAAGAGTATGGCTATGACTTCTGATTACTTCTGATCAGAACCCGTACACTAAGTGTTTTACTGCTTTATGTTATTTCAATTTCAGTGAATAAAGTTACTTTGACTAGACCTTAAGACTTTTGCAGATTGAGAGATGCTTACAAGATCATATCTTTATGACTTTAAGCTTGACTTCGCGAGATGTGAGACTGTACTCGAAAGGTATAATTTATTATCTTCATCTCATTCATGGTTGAAAGAAGGATAACTTTCAATCATAAGAAAACATGTTCTTAAATGTTCAAACCACTTCCCGATTCTCATACAGATTTCTTGAATTGGAAGTGTGATTTTAAATGTTTTCTGATTCTTCATTGAGTTTTAACTGATAAAGTTAAACCATCTGAGCATCATATGCTTTATAGGAAAATATGGGATCAATGTGCTAGAACTTAAAAGAAACTTCTATGGATTCACGTTAACCAGTGTTTCCTACCCAAGAAGTTAATCCTTTAGTGATTTAATGTGAGGAGTCAAAAGAAATGAGTGTGGGATGTGTGATGAGAGAATATGTCAAAAGAGAGTTCGGTTAGCTGTGAGCTTAAAGATTAAAAGAAAGAGGGTGAGAGATCAGAGTAAAAGAATATCAAACTCTGCACCAACTACTTTCTGAGCCGGGCAGCCACATTTCTAATGCTTCACAATTCTTGGTGAACATTATTGAAACAGGCAACTAGCCCATGCCAACTCTTGACTTTACCCCACCAGCCACTCATTTTCTTCTCAACAAGAAAATGTTTCATTTTCAAAGGGGATGCAACACATATACTATCTGATTTTCATTTGGAAAATCTGGATATTGAAAAGAAGGAAGTCTGCCCCACGTTCACACTTCGTTTATGCACATTGAGTCTGTGTTTCACTACTTGTCTCAGTGGTTTACATTTTTTTTGTGCCTTATAAGCAATCATCTTATGCTTAATTTATTCTATCACTTGCACGAACACACAAAGAATTTGTTTCTTTGTCATAACTTTCATAGAAATTGCCGTTGTGGTGTTTTGATGATTGAATGGAAGCCCTGGGGGAGTGAACATCATAAAAGCTCCTTTATATTGTGTATTCGTTACACACAGTGACTTTATGTTACTGACAGGCAATTTTAACTGATTCATTTGTTGATTCAGGTGTTACACTTCATTTTCTAATTTGTCTAGATTTGCAAAGATCTGGATAAACTGTCAGGATCGAATTCTTAACAAGAATTAATTCTCAGAAACAATATCAAAGAAGTTTGCGGAATAACACTTTGATATTTAATCAAACAGAAAATAAAGACAGAATATAATCAACAAACTGTAAACTTGTATTTAATGATTTGAAGTTACAAGATTACACACTCAACCTCAATATTGATGAACAGGCTCACCAATACGAATTCTACTTCTCTAGAATTAGGATCTATGCCTTGAGGTTAATTTTCTCTCTAAAAGAATGAAAACTGAAAAATTAAATTATTATTCTAAACTATACAATATATACTGAATACAAAGATAATTACAATAAATAAAATATCTTCAGTATATCTTCAATGTATATCTCTAAGCTTCCATGTATATCCTTTCATACGAATCTTCATCATATAAGCAGTATTAATCTTCAGCAGCATTAACTTCCTTCTAGCAGCATTAACTACTAAGCAGTACTAACCACTAGCAGTACTAACTAGCTAAGCAGTACTAACTTTGTTCAAGCAGCACTAACTTTGACTAGCAGTATTAATTAACACTAGCAGTAGTAACACTCAGCAGTATTAACCTTTATGTCTTCTAGCAGTATTAACTCTGAACCAGTAGCATTAACCATACTTGATGAATTCTTCAGTTCCCAACAATCTCCCCCTAACTTGACTTTTAGGAAGAGAAGTCAAGTTCTTCAAATTTTCTTCAAGATGCTCCCAAAACTCTATTATGGTCTAAATTCCTGTGTTTGCATCCAATCCCAAACTCTGATTGATGGTTCTTTGAATCAAGTATTTAGCCATTTCTGAATCTGGAACACACCTTAACTTTTTCTTCAACATGGCATGTAGCTTCAATCTTCTATGATTATACACTCTATCCACTAGGAAGTATTCAGTGTGATTTAAATCCAAAGTCACAGAATATACGCCACTAGTTTCATACAAAGTCCAATTGGTAACTGCTTGAAAAACGCTCCTTATGATCTCCTTCACTTCATCAGGTTTGAACATCATACACAGATACTCCATCACCAGTTTTGTAATTGAAATCCCTGGAGCTTTCAACTGATTTGCATACAACTTCATCCCTATATCAAACATTTCTTCAATATCAGACCTTGAGCATGTTCTGACAATTTTAGCCCAAGTACTGTAGACTTCATACTTTTCATCTTTTCTCTTCAGTCTGATATACTCCTTGCCATCTACTTCCAAAACATCCCAGTGAATGACTTCAGGAGGTTTAACTCCTACAGGTTCTGCTGCAATTGGTTCAGGCACTTTGTCCATCACAACCATGTACATCTTGACATCCTCAGTACTTTCAGGTTCTTTCATTGTAGATGACTCAGGTGCCTCTTCTTCTTCAGCAACCTTTTCATCCTCTTCTTCCACTAATCTAGGCTTCTTTGTAGGCTTTCTCCTGGCAATCATCTTTGTTCTTTTTAGAGTCCTTAGACTTTCACCAATTGTTGTTTCTTTCTCTGGAGTTTCTTGCTCATCAGGGAATGGTTTTTGTAAGAAATCATTGCTTTCTTTCATTCTTTTCTCCATTTCAACCCTTGCAAGATCATCCCCTTGAAGCTTTATCATCTCAGCATCATACATCTTCTTGAGCTTCTCAAAAGACATCTTTGAAAACATCTCTACCTTGACACCTACTGCACCCTTGAGGAAAGTAATCATTTTCTTTCTCTCTTGAGAACCCAGGTATGTCTTTGAAGGTTGTCTTTTCCTTGCAGCCATTTTGATCTTAGCAGGCTTCCTCAAAGATGTGGCTTTCTTCTTGGCTTGTTCTGTTGCTAAGCTTTGTTGATAGGCTTTGTTTAACTCTGCAGCCATTCCTTTAGCCATCTCTCTATCCTTTTGCACTTGCATGGTTTCTGCTTCTTCAAGTTCAGCCTGTATCTTCCTAGCTAGAGCTTCATCTGATTCAATCAGCTTCTGCTTTTTCATTGGTTTATCAGATTCAACTAGCTTTGCCTTACCTTTCTCTTTACCCATCACCTTCTCAATGCTAGAGTTCTTTGCTGCATCACCTCTTTCTTTTATGACAACTCCTTTGGCCTTTGAGGTGACCTTGGGAGTATCATGTTTGGCTTTGATGAGTGTTTCTGCAATCTCAAGCTCTGTAAGGACCTCTTTTACTGTTTCTGCTGCTTCTTTCAGCTCAGCAGTATTAACCATATCTGCTGCTTTACTTGAACTGGCAGTATTAATGGTTTCTGCTGCTGGCTCTGTTTCTGCTGCTTGCTCATTCTCCCCCTCAACATCATGTTTTTCCTCTTGCTCCCCCTTAGCTTTGGCATCAGTCACTGGTTTCCTCCTTCTGAGCACAAATTGTTTCTTCTTCCTTTGCAGAATCAGTTTCCTTACCATTTGCTTCAATTTGATGATTTGTTCTTGTTGTGACAGAACTATGAGTTTAAGCTCTTCTATATCTTTGCCCTGTTTGAGTACATCCATGTTGATGTTGCCCATGGTTTCCATCAATTCATAATAGTTATATCTGTCCTCACCTTCTCCAGAAGTGTTACCCTCTTTTGAAGGATCATTGGATCTTTTTGTAGTGGAAGTCTTCTGCCTAGCAGAAGCACTATCCACCCCCTTGGGTTCTTGGCACCTGGGACCTTTGGATGATTGCTCACCCAAAGTTGCCATGGGGGAGGTCTTATTGATGTTACCACTGTCCTCCTCTGTACTAGCCGGAGTAGTGGCAGCCTCATCACCCATATGCTCTACCTCCTCCTCAGAGAGCACCTCCTTTGGGTTGGGAGACACCCTTGTGGTTTCCCTTTGGATATTCTCTAGGGGAGAATTCTCCCTTAGAGGGCTTATAGGCTTAGTGGGTAATGGTACAAGAAGGGAAGGAGCCTTCTTTATCTGTTTTCTCTTGTAAGTTTGGGTGATGGGTGAGGTTGGTTTTTCAAGAAGGGACTGGGGAATTGATTTTGAGAGGGAAGGTTGGGCTTGACTAGCAGTGGGTTGGTCTAATGGGGGCCTTGACCCTGCTGCCATACCTTCATTGGTTTGGGACACCACCATCATTGTAGAGAACAATGGGGTGTCAACTCCTTCAGAGTCCCCAGCAGATCTTCTCATATTTGAGAAAACCTTGCCTTTGGGGGGTTTAGGTACATATACCCCAACAGGTTGAGGTATATCCGTCAATTGATTAGTAATAACTTCTTGAACAAACCTGGGATACATAAAGAAGCTCTTTTTGTTTCCCATGTTTGAGACAAGATCATTGAAAAACATTTTAGAAAAATTGTACTTTCTGGCAGTGGCCAAGCACACCAAAGCATAAGCAATAGTGCTGCTGAACTCACTCCATCCAGTAGTCTTTTTGGATATACAATGCATAAGAGTATGGACAAAGAAACGCCATTGGGGTGAGAATTTTGCTTTAGAAAATTTGAAAACACCCAATGGGCCTCCATACCCCATTCTTGTAAGAGTTGTAAACAGTTTATCATTTGGGATAGAAGTTATACCAGAGGCATCGTCTAGACGTAGACTGATGCGAATAACCTCTTCAGTAACTGTTAGTGATTGATCACAGATTCTTGTCTTGATCATTTGCACACCATTTTCCACAACAATGGTTGCATTAGCCCAGAACTGCCTTTGATGCTCAATGTAGATTGTAGGTGATACAATAAGAGCATGAGCAATGTGGCTTGTCTTGAGGAAATCCACAATCTGATGAAATCCTGAAGCTTGCTTTGGCTTTTGTAGCATCGCAATCTCGTTGTGCTCGTCGATGAAAGTCATGGATGCCATTGATCTTAGTGGAAAGCGTGCCTGAAAACTTCGAACTTGAGAAAGAAAAGGTTTTGAGCGCAAGAGAACAGTATGCAAAGAGTCGTTATGAACTTTTAGGCGGGCAAAAAGTATTTATAGTATTCGGAATATAAGCAGTATTAACCTAGAGCAGTATTAACTACTAGCAGTATTAACTGAAAGCAGTATTAACCACTAGGAGTATTAACTGAAAGCAATATTAACTACTAGCAGTATTAACTACTAGCAGTATTAACTGAAATCAGTATTAACTACTAGCAGTATTAACCACTAGCAGTATTAACTACTAGCAGTATTAACTGAAAGCAGTATTAACTACTAGCAGTATTAACCACTAGCAGTATTAACTACTAGCAGTATTAACTGAAAGCAGTATTAACTACTAGCAGTATTAACCACTAGCAGTATTAACTACTAGCAGTATTAACCACTAGCAGTATTAACTAAACTTACTCCTTTTAACCTTGCTAAACACTGAGTACTGCGATGCATATCCTGAAAAAGAAGATTAGTAACACTAAGAAAAAATATACAGGTATAAAACCACTTTTTGAGAAGAAGATTATTCAGAGTTTATCATTCCCACACTTGTTACCAAGAAAGTGAATCTACCCACATCAAAAGCTTTAGTGAATAGATCAGCAAACTGATTATCAGTGTGAACTTTGACAACTTGAATAAGTTTCTTTTCATTACAATCTCTTATAAAGTGATACCTGATTTCAATGTGCTTTGTCTTTGAGTGCTTGACTGGATTATTTACAATGCTAATAGCACTGCTGTTGTCAATAAAGATTGGAGTGTGTAGAAAGGTTACCCCATAATCCAACATTTGATTCTGAATCCATAAGACTTGAGAACAACAACTTGCAGCTGCTATGTACTCTGCCTCTGTTGTAGATGTGGATACTGTGGTTTGTTTCTTGCACTGCCATGAGACTAGTCTAGCACCCAAAAACTGACATCCTCCAGAAGTAGATTTTCTGTCCAAGTTTGCCCCACCTAGATCACTGTCTGAGTATGCTATTAGGTCAAAAGGTGAGTTATGAGGATACCAAAGTCCCAATCTGGGTTGCCCTTTGAGATATCTGAATATCCTCTTAACAGCTTGAAAGTGAGATTGCTTTGGCCTAACTTGAAATCTTGCACATACACAGACTGGAAACATTATATCTGGTCTTGATGCTGTAAGATACATGAGAGAGCCAATCATGGATCTATAATGATGCACATCCATATCCTCCCCCTCAAGATCTGCTGTGATCTGCTTGTGTGTTTCCATAGGTGTGCTGGCAGGTTTTGATTCTGAGAAACCAAACTTGGTTAGAATATCCTGCACATACTTGGATTGACATATGAAAATGCCATCTGACTTCTGTTGAACTTGGAGTCCAAGGAAGAAAGTAAGTTCCCCCATGGAACTCATTTTGAACCTTTGATGCATTAAATCCTCAAACTCCTTGCACATGTTGTTTCTTGTAGAACCAAAAATAATGTCATCAACATATATTTGGACCAGCAAGATATCCTTCTTCTTTCTTTTGATAAATAGAGTCTTATCAATGACTCCTCTTTCAAAGTCATTTTCCAAGAGATAGGATGACAGAGTGTCATACCATGCTCTTGGGGCTTGATGTAGTCCATAAAGTGCTTTCTTTAATTTGTATACCCTGTCTGGATAGCTTGGGTTTTCAAACCCTGGTGGTTGACAGACATATACTTCTTCTTCAATTGATCCATAGAGAAAAGCACTTTTTACATCCATTTGGTAGACTTTGAAGTTCATGTAAGAAGCATAGGCTAGGAATAGTCTGATTGGTTCTATCCTAGCTACAGGTGCAAAAACTTCTTCATAATCTATACCCTCTTCTTGAGTATAGCCTTGTGCCACCAGCCTTGCTTTGTTTCTTATAACAATACCTCTTTCATCTCTCTTGTTTCTGAAGATCCATTTTGTGCCAATTGCTCTGTGACCTTTAGGAAGGTCTACTAGATCCCACACATCTTGTAGCTTGAACTGTAACAGTTCCTCTTGCATTGCTTCTATCCAGCTGGATTCTTTCATAGCATCATGTGCCTTTTTAGGCTCAAGCTGTGATAGAAAACAAGAAAGCACTGTATGCTGTTGATCTTGCATTTCCTGAAGTCTGCTTTGATGTCTAGTCATCATAGGAGAAGAGATATCTCCTATTATCAACTGTGGAGGATGATTCTTCTGAACTCTGGTGTTGTGACTAGGTTCTTCATTTAATCCAGCCTCAAGATTAGATTCATGCAACTCAACTGAAGTGTTTTCAGATGCCACTTCATTGTTTTCTTGAGTCTCCTCATCTCTAGTGTCTTCTTCACTCTGACTTGATTCAGAAAATGATTCCTTTTCACAGTCTTCAACTGAATTTACTGTGGGTATGGGAAAAATCACAGATTTAGATATACTTTCTTGAACTTGTGTGATCTCTGATTCTCCACTACCTGTTCCTGTATACTCATTACTGAAACCAAAAGAGTTAGTTAGTGAATCAATGTCAAATAGCCACTGAGGTCCAGACCCAACAGGATTTGGTGTGTTCTCATTGCATTTGACATTGTCACTTTCTTCAATTAATCTAGAAGCAGAGTTAAATACTCTGTAGGCCTTACTCTGAGATGAATATCCAACAAGAAATCCATCATCTGCTTTGCTATCAAACTTACCTAAGTGAGATTTGGTATTTAGAATTGTACAAGGACACCCAAAAGGTTTAAAGAAACCAATAAAAGGTTTTCTTTTATTTAAAAGCTCATATGGGGTCTTGTTCTTTTGCTTGACCATTAGAACTCTGTTTTGGACATAACAAGCAGTATTAACTGCTTCAGCCCAGAAGGTAATTGGCAATTTTGAATCAGCCAACAGAGATCTAGCAGCCTCTATTAGTGTCCTATTTCTCCTTTCAGCAACACCATTCTGTTGAGGAGTCCTAGGAGCACTATATTGTCTCTCAATACCTTTTTCTTCACAAAAGGTGTTTAGATCATGATTTTTAAACTCAGTTCCATTATCTGATCTAATGACTTTTACTCTTTGATTAGTTTGGTTTTCAATTCTTAGAATAAAGGATTTGATAAGACCACTTGTTTCATCCTTAGTCCTTAGAAAATATACCCAAGTAAATCTGGAGTAATCATCAACAATAACCAAGCAGTAAGATTTCTTGCCTATACTCATAACATTTGTAGGACCAAACAGATCCATATGCAATAACTGGAGACAAGTAGAAACAGAATTTAACTCTTTGGTCTTATGAGAAGTTTTGTGTTGTTTGCCTTTAAGACAAGTAACACAATGATCATCACATGAAAAGACTTTTGAAGGTAAACCTCTTACAAGGTTATTTTTAACAAGATTGTTCATAGTCTTGAAATTCATGTGACACATCCTTCTGTGCCAAAGGGAGGATTCATCTACAGAAGCTTTTGAAACAAGACAATTTAGAGATGAATCACTATCAACATTGTCCAAATCAAGACAATAAACAATGTCCTTTCTTGGAGTTCTAAGTAGTATCATGCTTTCATCAACTACCTTGAACCCTGGAGCAAGAATCATGCACTCAGTATTAGTAAATAATATACTATGTTGTTTGTCACAAACCTGTGATACACTTAACAGGTTGTACTTTAATTGATCAACATAGTAGACATCCTCAAATGTCATCTTACCTTTGGTGACATTACCTTTTCCACTTATCTTACCACCAGTAAGATTGTCTCCAAATGCAACATGTCCTCCATTAATATGCTTGAAATCCTGAAGGCATGACATGTTGCCAGTCATGTGCCTAGAGCAACCACTATCAACATGCCATATGCTCTTTCCCTTGAGCTGTTGGTTGCCCTGCACATTAAATAAATCAATTAGTATGATTGGGGACCCAAGCAAAAGTGGTCTTGGGTCTCCCTTTCTCATCAAAGTATTTACATTCCTTTTTAATGAGGTTTTTAAACTCAGAGCACTCTTTATTAGAGTACTTTGTCAATATGATTGGCTTAGCAGAACCAACACTAGAAGCAGTACTAACCTTAGAAGTACTAACAGAGTTAGCAGTACTAACAGGTTTAGCAGTACTAACAGGTTTAGCAGTACTAACCTTGTTAGCAGCATTAACATTGTTAGCAGTAGTATTACTTCTAGCAGCACTATCATTGTCAGCAACACTATTTGTGATAGCAGTACTAACAGTTTTAGTGCTTTTAGGAATCCACATATTGACACTTTCTTTAACAGACTTTTTCTTCATGTGGCTTTTAGTTTTAACAGTTTTCTTAGCCACATGGTTCTTTTCAATTTTCTTATAACCAAAGGGTTTTTGCATGGATCTTTGGAAATTCATCCTTTGTTTCATAGGATTGAAATAACAGAATTTTGCAAGATGATTCAATTTGCCACAGATAAAACAAGGTTTTGGTCTATTGATTTTACTCAGATCAACCCCTTGTTTTTGTGCCAACTGATTATTCCAGTTTCTTTGATTTCCCCTCTTTTTGTCCTGTTTTTGGGGCTCATTCTTCTTACATGCACACTGTTTGCAAGGACCTGGATTCACAACTGTGGTCTGTTTGTAATGGACCTTACCAGACTTTCCCTCTGTCTTCTCTATGTCCTTGGATTTGATCCAAGCCCTTCCACAATCATCATTGGTGATAATGTTATTCTCTAGAAGAATCTCATCACTCACCTTGTTCTCCTTACTCTTGCCAACCTCTTTCTCAGTCTTATCATCAACAACTACCTCATCTAAGGGATCTATTTCAGTGGCTCCCTCAGGCAAGTCCTTCCTATCTTTGGTGTCTAACAAGTCTGAAGTAGGAGGAATGTAATTGTTGTTATATGGTGGAGGTGTTGCATTGTACCCAATTCCTCTTCTCAGCTTATCATGAATCTGATTTTGTAGTAAAGAGTCCATTGCTTTAGAAGCATTGGAAAACTTTTCTACATCAAGCTTAACCTTGGTTAGCTCCTCTTTCAGTTTTTCACTCTCCTCTTTAGATTTGGTCAGTTTAAGTTCTAAATCCTTTTTCTCCCACTGCCAGTAATTGGTGTCATATGAGTGTTGTAGTTCATTGGCTTGAAAACCTTTGATCTGATCTTCAAATCTCTCTACAATCCTTACATAGTCTTTTATATCCTTTTCTAATCTCTTAAGGTCATCACTCATCTTCTGATTGTGATCCCTGTACCTTTTAACAGTGTCTATGCAAGTTTTAGAACAGAGATTAGAACTTACCTCAGATGGGAGATCAGATACTTTAGCCATAAGAGCTTGATTCTGAATAGTTTCTTCTGCTTGATCACTCCAATCAAACCCCATTCCTTGTTGAGAAACAAGGGCTTGAGCAGAGTTTCTGTTGTTATTGAAGCTTCCAGATTGAGCTTGTTGATGGTTGTTGTTGTGAGACATTCCACTTCTGCATTCTCTAGCAAAATGTCCCTTCAGATGGCATTTGTAGCATTCTACCTTTGATTTATCAAACCCTGCTCCATCTTCTCTTCTTTGGGAGAAGTTGTTTCTTCCAGTCCTCTTTATAAACTTCTTAACCCTCATGGAGAGCATGGCCATCTGCCATTTAATATCCATCTCTTCCAGATCATCTGGATGGAGTTGTTCTAAGTCATCATTAATCAAAGAGGAATTTCCATGATTAGAAAGAAAAGCTTCAAACACATAATCAGTGCCTTTATCTTGATTTGATCCATTAGCAGCATTAACTGATTCAGAGTTAGCAGTAGAATCAATTGATGCTGATAGGAGTGCAGCATTATGAATATATCCAGAAGGCTTCTTCTTTGCCTCCACCTCAGCTTCAAATACTCTAAGATCATTGTACAGATCATCAAGTTCTTTTTCTTCCAACTGATCATTCTGTCTGAATGACACAGTGTACATGGTCCATTCATCTCCAAGGGACCTTAAGAACTTTCTGTTCACATCATCTTGATCAATCTGTACTCCCATAGTAGCTAGTTCACCAATTAGTTTATTAAACCTGTCAAAAGTTTGAGTCATGGACTCATTCTTAGTTGAGATGAAGTTTTCATACTGTTGCTTTAAGATTGCCTTTTGATTTCTCTTGGTACTTTTGGTACCTGAGAATCTCTTCTCTAGAGCATTCCAGAGCATCTGTGCATCAGTGCAATTGCAGAATTGGTGTTGATACTCATTTGGAATGGCCAAGAGCAGTGTGCTCAAGGCTTTCATCTCTATCTGCCTTGTCTTCCTGTCTGCATCTGTCTTTGGAGGGGTTCTTTTGCCATCTTCACCAATCTTTCCTTCATCAGATGGGCCATTCTCAATGATGTCCCACATAGAGTAATCTGTGAGGAGAATATATTGCTTGATTCTGATCTTCCACATGTCAAATTCATTGGATCTAAGCATTGGAACTTTTGAGACCAAACTACTGCTTGATTCTGTAAGATTTTCCATGATGAATAACTGTTTCTGAGAGAGTTTAGCTCTGATACCACTTGTCAGGATCGAATTCTTAACAAGAATTAATTCTCAGAAACAATATCAAAGAAGTTTGCGGAATAACACATTGATATTTAATCAAACAGAAAATAAAGACAGAATATAATCAACAAACTGTAAACTTGTATTTAATGATTTGAAGTTACAAGATTACACACTCAACCTCAATATTGATGAACAGGCTCACCAATACGAATTCTACTTCTCTAGAATTAGGATCTATGCCTTGAGGTTAATTTTCTCTCTAAAAGAATGAAAACTGAAAAATTAAATTATTATTCTAAACTATACAATATATACTGAATACAAAGATAATTACAATAAATAAAATATCTTCAGTATATCTTCCATGTATATCTCTAAGCTTCCATGTATATCCTTTCATACGAATCTTCATCATATAAGCAGTATTAATCTTCAGCAGCATTAACTTCCTTCTAGCAGCATTAACTACTAAGCAGTACTAACCACTAGCAGTACTAACTAGCTAAGCAGTACTAACTTTGTTCAAGCAGCACTAACTTTGACTAGCAGTATTAATTAACACTAGCAGTAGTAACACTCAGCAGTATTAACCTTTATGTCTTCTAGCAGTATTAACTCTGAACCAGCAGCATTAACCATACTTGATGAATTCTTCAGTTCCCAACATAAACATCTTAATGAATTGACGGATACTCAGTGGTTCTGTTTGCAAGATCAATGGTGGAAGAAATTTCTGGAAGACATGTTTTGATGAACTCTTTGCTCTTTTCATCAAAAAGGGGGAGAAGCGTTAATCAAGAAATGGAAGATATTATGAAGATATGCTGAAATGAAGAAATTTTCTTTGAAGATGATTTGCTGAAGCATTCCGAGCTGAAACTGGAGATAATTTCTTTCCAAAAGATATTCTCATTGTTTGGAGAGATTGCTACATTCTAAAGACAAAGAGGAAGATTACATTTTCTGACCTTAAAGAATGATCTTGATCCGAAGGGGGAGATTGTTAAAGCACATATTTATTGGATTCAAGATCATAATTATCTGAAGATGGAAATCTGAAGTCAAAACTGATAAAGTCGTCTCAACAAATAGTCTAGGGTCCTTTTGTAATAAATAGTCAAAGTCTGTTTACGTATTTTTTTTATTAGTTAGTTTTAATTTTAGTTAAATTAGTTTGTTTTAGGTTGTTGGTCCAAGTATTGCAAAGCCCATTACAAAGCCTTGCAAAGCCAATTAGGCTTAGTTAGCCTAAGTATAAATATGATTAGGTTAGTTGTAATTAGGGTTAAGGGATCTTAATTAGAGAGAATCAATTATTAAGAGAGGTTAGTGTGGTGGTGGTGTGCGCCGTGAAGAACAAGAAGCAGAAAGAGATTGATTTTATCAAGAACACTTGTAATCCTTTGAATCAATTGAATAATCATATCAGGTTTGCATTATCGTTGTTGCTTAACTGTTTACTTGTTTGAATGATTACGTATTGGGACACACACCCATAGAGTGCCTTCTTCAATTTGTATACTATGTCAGGATAATTTGGATTCTCAAATCCTGGAGGTTGACAGACATACACTTCTTCTTCAATTCTTCCATACAGAAAAGCACTCTTTTCATCCATCTGGTAGACTTTGAACTTCATGAAAGAAGCATAGGCTAAAAATAGCCTGATTGCCTCTATCCTGGCCACTGGTGCAAATACTTCTTCATAATCAATACCCTCTTCTTGAGTAAACCCTTGTGCCACTAGTCTGGCTTTGTTCTTTATTACTATTACGCTCTCATCTTTCTTGTTTCTGAAGATCCATCTTGTGCCAATTGCTCTGTGTCCTTTTGGAAGATCCACCAGATCCCATACATCTTGCAGTACAAACTGCATTAGCTTCTCTTGCATTGCTTCTTTCCAGCTTGGATCCTTCATTGCATCAAATGCCTTTTTGGGTTCAACCTGTGATAGAAAGCAAGATAATAAACCTGATTGTAGATCTTTCAATCCCCCTATCTTGCTTTGTTGCCTTGTGATCATTGGAGAATTGATGTCACCAATCACTAATTGAGGAGGATGATTCTTCTGAGTTCTTGTAGCATTGACAGCCTCTTCATTAAGATTGACTTCAAGATTGGTGTCATTCTTTTCTGGAGTGCTTCTGCCATATACTGAAGAATCATCATCTGTGTCAATCTCTTCCAAAAATGGCATCTCAGGACCTTTGATTCCTGAATCTGAAGGTTAATCTTCCTTTTCACCTCTGTCCTCTTGATTCTGATCTGGTTCAGTGTCCTTTGAATTTGAAGACTCTTTCTTATCTTGGTCACAGAATTCAACAGGATCAGCAGTAGGTGTTGGGAACAGCACAAACTCTTGTCTTTTACTTGTACCTGTTCTGTCCCTGTTTCTGCATTATGTTCATTACTGAAACCCAAAGAATTAGTCAGTGAATCAATGTCAAATAGCCAATTAGGACCTGAACCAAGTTGATTTGGTGTGTTCTCATTGCATTTGACATTGTCACTTTCCTCAATAATCCTAGAAGAGGTGTTAAAGACTCTGTAGGCCTTACTTTGAGATGAATAACCAACAAGAAACCCATCCTCAGCTTTGCTATCAAACTTGCCTAGGTGAGTTTTGGTATTGAGAATTGTGCAAGGACACCCAAATGGTTTGAAAAATCCAATAAAAGGTTTCTTCTTTTTAAAAAGCTCATAAGGTGTCTTGTCTTGGGATTTTACTACTACAACTCTGTTTTGAACATAGCAGACAGTATTAACTGCTTCTGCCCAAAAAGTGATTGGAAGTTTTGAATCTGCCCAACAGAGATCTAGCAGCTTCTATCAGAGTCCTATTTCTCCTTTCAGCAACACCATTCTGTTGAGGAGTCCTAGGAGCACTGTATTGTCTCTCAATCCCCTTTTCCTCACAAAAGCTGTTTAGGTCATTGTTTTTAAATTCAGTTCCATTATTAGACCTAATGACTTTGACCCTTAGATTTGTTTGGTTTTCAAGTCTAAGAACAAAGGATTTGATCAGTCCACTTGTCTCATCCTTTGTCCTAAGAAAATAGACCCAGGTGAATCTAGACAAATCACCAACAATAACCAAGCAGTAAGATTTCTTGCCAATACTCATCACATTTGTAGGGCCAAACAGATCCATATGCAGTAAATTGAGAGGTGAAGAGATTGTATTTATCTCTTTGGACTTATGAGAAGTTTTGTGTTGTTTGCCTTTAAGACATGCAACACAATGATCATCACATGAAAATACCTTTTGTGTCAAACCTCTTACAAGGTTGTTTTTCACAAGTTTGTTCATTGTTTTAAAGTTCATGTGACACATCCTTCTGTGCCAAAGAGATGATTCATCTACTGAAGCTTTTGAAAATAAACAATTTAGAGATGAATCAGAAACTACACTCTCCAAGTCTAAGCAATAAACATTGTCCTTTCTAGGAGTTCTAAGTAGTATCATACTTTCATCAACTACCTTGAACCCTGGAGCAAGGATAATACATTCAGTATCAGTGAATAATATGCTATGTTTCTTGTCACAGACCTGTGATACACTTAATAGGTTGTATCTCAATTGCTCAACATAGCATACATCCTCAAAGATCATCTTACCTTTTGATACATTACCTTTTCCACTTATCTTTCCACCTGCTGGATTATTACCAAAAGCAACATGTCCTCCATCAATTCTTTTGAAGTTTTGAAGGCAGGCCATGTTACCTGTCATGTGCCTGGAACAACCACTATCAACATGCCAAATGCTCCTTCCCTTGAGCTGTTGGTTGCCCTGCACATTTAATAAAGCAGTCAGTTTTTAATAGGAACCCAAGCCAAAGTGGTCTTGGGTTTTCCATTCTCATCAAAATATTCATATTCACACTAGATGAGATTATCATACTGAGAAATCTTATTGCTTGAATACTTTGTCACAATAATGGGTCTATCACTGGAAGCAGTACTAACTTGATTGGCAGTACTAACTTTGTTAGCAGTACTATTATCATTGGCAGTAATAAGTGGTTTAGCAGTACTAACTTTGTTAGCAGTACTAACTGGGTTAGCAGTAGTATTGCTTGCAGCAGCATTATTTCTGTCAGCAGTACTATTTGAAATAGCAGTACTAACAAATTTCTTTACTTTTGGAACCCAAACCTGGACAAAGTTGATTGCTTTCCTTTTTTTTAAGTTACTCCTGGGCTTATTTGGAGTATTTTTCTTTGAATTAGCAAACTTATTCTGAGCATGAGATTTTACAGGTGCACTATTCTCAGTCATATGATTCTTTATCTGCTTCCTATAACCAATAGGATTTTGTATATTTTTTTGAAAAGTGATCCTTTGGTTGATAGGATTGAAATAACAGTGTTTGGCTAGATGATTTAACTTGCCACAGATAAAACAAGGCTTTGGTCTATTAATTTTTCTCAGATCAATTCCTTGTTTTAAAGCCCACTGATTATTTCTATTTCTTTGATTTCCCCTTTTTTTATCATGTTGTTGGGGTTGATTCTGTTTACAAGTACAGGGATTAACAACAGTGGTTTGCATGTAATGAACTCTCTGTGCCTTTCCCTTCCCTCTCTTAGAGGTCTCAATTTTTTCATTCTTAACAGTCACTTCCCCAGACTTCATTTTCTCACTCTTGACAAAAGGTTTACCCCCTCTTTCATTTGTCAGTATGTGGTTTTCTAGGGGAATATCTTTTTGGTCTTTCTCCTTCTTACCCGCAGAGTCCTCTTCTTCAGAATCTGCCTCAACCACTATTTTGTCTAAAGGATCTACTTCAGTGGCTCCTTCAGGTAATTCCTTCTTGTCCTGTCTTTCTAAGAGATTAGAGGTGGGAGGAATATAGTTATTGTTGTATGGTGGAGGTGTGGTGTTGTAGCCTATTCCTCTTCTAAGTGAGTCCATTGCTTTAGAAGCATTGGAATATTTCTCAATATCCAGCTTGGCTTTCTCAAAATCACTCCTTATCTTCTCACATTCCTCTTCATACTTTTTAAGCTTAATCTCTAACTGATTTTTCTCCCACTTCCAGTAGTTTGTATCATAGGAATGTTGAAGTTCATTAGCCTGGTAAGACTTAATTTGTTCTTCAAACCTATCAACAATCATAACATACTCTCTTCTGTCTTTCTCTAACCTTTTAAGGTCATCACACATACTCTGATTGTGATCCCTGTACTTTTTAACAGTTTCAATACAGGTTTTAGAGCAAAGATTAGAAGTTACCTCTGTGGGAATATCAGTGCTTGCCGATTCTGAAACTTTAGCCATTAAAGCTTGATGCTGAACTGCTTCTTCTGCTTGGTCACTCCAATCAAATCCCATTCCTTCTTGGGAAACAAGGGCTTGAGAAAGTTCCTACTGTTGAAGCTAGTGGACTGTGATGGTTGATGGTTGCTAGTATGCTGTTGAGGCATTCCACTTCTGCATTCTCTTGCAAAGTGCCCCAGCTTGTGACACGTGTAACATTCAACCTTGGATTTATCAAATCCAACCCCATCTTCTCTTTTCTGAGCAAAGTTGTTCCTTCCAGTCCTTTTGATGAATCTCTTTACCCTCATAGTCAGCATAGCCATCTGCCACTTGATATCCATCTCTTCCAGATCATCAGTATTTATCTGTTCTAAGTCATCATTAATTAGAGTGGAATTAGCATGATTGGCTAGAAAAGCTTCTAAAACTGAGTCATTGGATCCATCTTGCTTTGATCCATGGGCAGCACTAACTGATTCTGTATTAGCAGTAGAATCAGTAGAGGATGATAAAAGGGCAACATTGTATGAGTATCCAGAAGGCCTTTTCTTTGCTTCTACCTCTGCTTCAAACACCCTAAGGTCATTATAGAGGTCATCCAATTCCTTGTCCTCCAATTGGTCATTCTGTCTGAAGGAGACAATGTACATAGTCCATTCATCACCAAGAGATCTTATAAATTTTCTGTTAACATCATCTTGATCTATCTGGACACCAACAGTAGCCAATTCACCAATTAGCTTATTAAATATGTCAAAAGTTTGAGTCATGGACTCATTCTTTGTAGACATGAAGTTTTCATATTGCTGCTTTAGTATGGCCTTCTGATTTCTCTTGGTACTTTTGGTACCAGAAAATCTTTTCTCTAGAGAATTCCAAAGAATTTGTGCATCAGAACAGTTGCAGAATTGATGTTGGTACTCACTAGGTATAGCCAAAAGTAGAGTGCTCAAAGCTTTCATCTCTGTCTGCCTCAACTTTCTCTCTCCATCTGTCTTTGGTGGAGGTCTCTTTCCTTCTGCATCCATCTTTCCTCCATCAGAAGGACCATTCTCAATGATGTCCCACATTGACAAGTCTGTGAGAAGAATGTACTGCTTGATTCTGATCATCCACATATCAAACTCATTGGGTTTGAGCATGGGAACCTTTGATACCAAAACACTGTCGCTTGAATTGTCCATGATTAAAGGTTTCTGAATTTTCAGGCTCTGATACCACTTGTCAGGATCGAAATTCAAGCAAGAATTTAAATAAACTTATGTTAAAGAAGTTGCGGAAAAAAACTTTAACAGAAAATCAATGGAACAGTATATAGAACTTAAATCATAAGTTTATATTGCATAAAACTTAATGATTACACACAAAACCTCAATCTGTTGAACAGGCTCAACAGACGTTCTATACTTCTCTATAGAAAGGATCTAAACTATTCTTGAGGTTAATTCTCTCTAAACAAAACGTATGAAATTGTTAATTCTAACAAAGACTTCTATACTATATATACAGAGTTGATTACAAGATAATTATCAAAATAAAATTAATCTTCAGCATCAATACCATAATTATCTTCAACCTTATCTCCAGCTCATCTTTATCTTTAGAAATAGCACTAATCTTCTTTTAGCAGTATTAATCATCTTTCAGCATTAACATCCTCAGTAGTATTAATCTTTGAGCAGTACTAACCATGCTTGCAATAGTAATCTTCAACAGTACTAACTATTCAAGTAGCAGCACTAACTTTTCAAGCAGTATTAATTCTACTAGCAGTATTAAAATTACAAGCAATAGTAATACCTTTCAACTAGCAGTAGTATCCATCCTTGGCATATTCAGACCCAACATGAATGGTCCACCAGGAGGCTGAGATAGATCAAGAACTGAGAGATCAGGAGGAGGCCCGAACAGTGCTTCTTTTGAAAACTGGATGGAGGTGTCGTTCTTGATCACTGCGACATTATCAGAAGAGGAGGAGGCAGGCTTTTTCTTTACTTGTTTTGGCTTAGGTGGAAGAGCTGAAGGCACTTTCAATATTGCAGCGACTCTGTTGATTAGAGCTCCAACGAGACCTTCAACATAGCCTTCATACGTTGATTTCAATTTCTTCAGTGCTTCCTTGAACTCTTGCCACTCAACGTAACTAAAGTGTTCAAGCTTTGATACGAACATTGCTTTTAAGCTTCCATCCTCTCTGGTTATCTCCATAGTCACTGATGTTCGGTCCTTCTTCTTTCTCCTAGAGATAGTAACAACGACGATCTTCATGGGGTCAGAGCAATAGTCTATCTTTTCTTTGCACCAATCTAGACTTTTATCTGTTTTCTCTGTAATCCTACATTCAAGGTATCAAGAACACACAAGGTTTTCATTGATTATTCAAGGGATTGGTATATTATTCTAATCTTTATATCTCTTGATCGATATTGTGTTATGTGATTGTTAATCAACTAGATTAAACTGGGATAACAAGTGGTATCAGAGCCAAAAGAATCAAGTTTATTGGATTATATTTTGTGTTCATCGACTTATACTGTGTTCATCAAGTGAAAATTGATTTATTGATTTAGTGTCTTTTTATGCACAAGATTGATTTGATTAGATGCGTTTGATGCTATTGAATATCATCTAAGTGTTTAATTGCATTTAATTTCATCAAGTGTTTGCTTTTTGGATGCTTTATTGGTTTCTGGGTTCGACATCATCAAGAATTGTCGACATATGTGCTGTTGAAATTGAAGCATAAAGGCTGTTAATTGATCTTTAATTCTGTTTAGATATTGATCGATATTGGCTTTTAGAAACAATAGTTCATTTTGTGAATCAAATTTCTGTGTTCATTGTGTTTTCTGGGTTTGATCATCGAGTTTCTGAGTTTCTGGGTCGACCTTCAAGAATACCGGTCGATATTCATAATCCCCGGTACCGGTCAACATTCAAATCGACAGACTATCGGTCGACTTGAATACACCGTATCGGTCGAATACCTTGTATCGGTCGAGACACTCCGTCACACTATCCCGGTCGCCCGGTACACACACAGTCCACATCGGTCACTATCCCGGTTGACAGCCTATCGGTCGAACGCTTTATCGATCAAAGACCAATACCGGTCGCAAGGAATATCGGTCTAAACTCATTCCCGGTCGAATACCCACTACCGGTCCATATCGATTCCGGTCTTAGTCGCTTACCGGTCACATACATTTTATCGGTCCATACACTTTATCGGTCCATATACTATTCGGTCACACCTTACCAGTCCTCTCACAAGACTTTTACCGGTCAAAGCATTATCGGTCGAATCTACCGGTCGTGCAACTTACCGGTCGAGCAAGGTACCGGTCCAAGCAAGACCCCGGTCTACCACCTTTGTGCCACCCGGGGTTCGCGCAAACCTTATTTTGCGCAACCCACAGCTCACGAGAACCTCATTTTGCGCCAGTGCCTACTCGCGAAAACCGCAATTTGCGCCACTCGAGGCTCGCGCAAACCTCACTTTGCGCCATCCACTGCTCGTGAGAACCTCTTCTTTGCGCCACCCGTGTCTAGCGCAAATCTCACTTTGCGCGACCTGCTTCTCGCGCAAACCGTCCTTTGCGCCACTGTCCTTGGCATATATCCGATTTTTGCACCAGACTTACTGTGTTTGATCTATTTGAGTTTTATATTGTTTGAGAATTCTACATTTAATTATTTTTGGAAATTTATTTTTCTAAAAAATTTTGAGTGTAGTCTTTACTCTAATTCTTGATTCTAACGATCTCATCTAGTTGATTTAAGTGGTACATATATTATCATGCCTTACACAGACGAGAAGGGAATTACGGTGCTAACCAAGAGAGATTGTGCTTTAGCATATATGCCAGAGATTCCAGCACTAGAAGCTGAGAAAGAAAATCTGAAGCTTCAGAACTCATCTCTTCTTGATCAAATTAATGAGTTGAAAGATGATAGATGTTTAAAGAAAGATTTTGTTTTCTCAGAATGCATTAATGATTCTAAAATTAATTTTGCAGGAATTATTGAGTCGAAAGAGAAATATATTTTAAATCTTCAAGCAAAAGTAAAAAGTCTTAATTCAAGCTCTACATGGTCAAAGAAGGAGCAAATGCAAAGAGAGCTAGATGAGCTTAGAAGAAGAGCAAACATTGCTATTCAGACATCTGAAGGGCTTAGAGAGACAAACTCTCGAATTTTTGCTGAAAGGAATTCTTTGAAAGATAAAGTCTTCAGGTTTGAGATTGAGATTGATATGCTGAAAGAAAAGGAAACCCAAGACAAAGACAATACAAAAGTTCAAGATGAAATGTTGAAGATTAAGAAAGAAAGAAAAGAATTTGCTAAGAAATTCTCTGATTTCTCCAGAAAAGCCTTTGAAGAAAAGAAATCATTAGAGCTTAGATGTGTTAAGCTTTCTCAACAAGTTTCAGACTTTGAGAAGTTTATCATTCTAGAGAGAGAAAAGGCTGAGAATGAGATGAAGAAAGTTGAGCTGAAAGATATAAATAAAGACTTTTCTGACGAAAAAAAAGTATTTGAGACCAAGATAGCTAAGCTGACATGAAAGCTATCTGAGCTATCAACAAACATCTTGAAGGAGAAGAATTCAAAATCTGAGTTTCATAAGAAGTTTGATCTGATTACAAAGGAAAGAAACAGTTTGTCTTCAAAGATAAAGGAACTTGAAGAGATCGTATTCAAGGTGAAGCTGACTGAGCACAAGACGCTAGAGTCAATAGCTTAATCACCGAGAGATGATCAAACTGATTCAAATTGCTCACTCAAAAAGGCTTCAACTTCACATGTTTCAAATGTTTTATATAATCCTTTATGTAATTCAGATTATAGTCTTACTTCTAAATCTACTGATCAAATTCGTCCTTCTAACCTTTTCTATGACAAAAATGTTAATGGTTCAGGTAACTTAAAGAAGAACAAGTCTCAGAAGAAAAGGATCTGGAGAAAAGAAAATGAAGAGAAAGATAAAGGAAATTGGATCTGGAGAGTTAAATGATCTTCAGAGGAAAAGAAGAAAGATAAATCATTTGTGCATACATCAAATGCAAAATGGAACTATGCCTCAAAAGGTAAAACTTTTGGCAAACCTGATCTGGTTTACACTATTAATCAACTGATCAGGTTAGCACAAAAGAAAATTAGTTGTTCCTACTGTGGCTCAAATGATTTTGTCAGAAAAGATTACGTTAACAACTGGTATGGTTCTTACTTCATCTCTCCTACTAGAACTGCAACTAACCCTTTAGGACCCAACTACCAGTGGGTACCAAAAGCTAAATCTGTGTTGCAGGCACCCAAGGTTTAAGGGGGAGAAAGAACAAAGGCTTCTAAGTAAATCAGCTTAGAACCCGTACCTCAACGAAAAGATGGCTTCTGATCACATGACAGATCAGGACCCGTGCTTCAATGCTTAAAGAAAAGATACTCCCAGGCTGAAATGAGAAGATCAACCTTCAAGGGGAGTAAATTTAATACGACATCTGATTACTACAGATCAGGACTCTTTCCTCATAGTCAAAACGATGACCTCTAAGTATAACAACTTAGGACTCGGACGTCAATGACAAAGCGTTTGATATCTGAATGCAGATATTTAGGGGGAGATTATATGCTTAATATCTCTACTGATATATTTTTATGATTTAACTGACTTTTTACAGGTATCAAGGGGGAGGATATCTGAGTTTTGTCAAGGGTATTTTATTGAAAATATTCATTTTAGGGGGAGTTAAGGATTCTGATTTACAAGTATATATTTCTAATCCTTATACTCTATCACTTGTTGAAAGATGAACAACTTTCACTTGTGAAAAATGGTTTCTTAAATGTTCAAACCACTTCATATTCTTCAAAGATTTTCCTGAATTGTGAAGTGAGATTTTAAATGATTTTTGGAAGATTAATTGCCATCTACCTCTTTTAGTTTGAGGGGGAGAATCGTATTGTCAAACACCTAATGTTTTGACTTCTGCAAATTTTATTCTTCATGAAATTGTATGTCAGGATCGAATTCTTAACAAGAATTAATTCTCAGAAACAATATCAAAGAAGTTTGCGGAATAACACTTTGACATTCAATCAAACAGTAAATCAATACAGAAAATATATGAAGAACAAACTGTAAACTTGTATTTAATGCTTTGAAGTTACAAGATTACTCACTCAACCTCAATATTGATGAACAGGCTCACCAATACGAATTCTACTTCTCTAGAATTAGGATCTATGCCTTGAGGTTGATTTTCTCTCTAGAATGAAAAATAAAAAAATTTCATTATTCTAAACTATACAATATATACTGAATACAAAGATAATTACAATAAATAAAATATCTTCAGTATATCTTCCATGTATATCTCTAAGCTTCCATGTATATCCTTTCATACGAATCTTCATCATATAAGCAGTATTAATCTTCAGCAGCATTAACTTCCTTCTAGCAGCATTAACTACTAAGCAGTACTAACTACTAGCAGTACTAACTAGCTAAGCAGTACTAATTTTGTTCAAGCAGTACTAACTTTGACTAGCAGTATTAATTAACACTAGCAGTAGTAACACTCAGCAGTATTAACCTTTATGTCTTCTAGCAGTATTAACATTGAACCAGCAGCATTAACCACACTTGATGAATTCTTCAGTTCCCAACAATCTCCCCCTAACTTGACTTTTAGGAAAAGAAGTCAAGTTCTTCAGATCTTCTTCAAGATGCTTTCAACACCTTACATTTAGTTGCCCAAATTTGGATCTAGGCCCAGACTTTGATTGATAGTTCTTCTTACCACAATTCTGGCCATTTCTGAATCCTTAGTACATACTAACTTAGCTTTCAGCATCCCTTCAAGTTTCTGCTTGCTATGATCATATATTTTGTCAACTAGGTAGTACTCATGATAACATTTATCAATTGTAATCATGTACACACCACAGTTTTCAAAGAGTATCCAATGATCAATCTTTTTGAACACATACTCATGATGAAGATCTTTAATCCTATGCACCACCTTCTCTGGATCAAACATCATACATAAGTATTCCATTGCCACTTTGAGAAGATTTTCTTCAGTACCTTTCAACACAGGCTCATAGAGTTTCATTCCCACTTTGTACATTTCCTCTATGTCTGCTCTTGAACAACCTCTGATTACTCTCCCCCAGGTTGAATATGCTTCAAATGCACCACCAATTCTTTTAAGTCTGAAGAAATCCTTTCCATTATCTCTTAGAATGTCCCAAAAGATAATCTCTGGAGCCTTCATGGATATTGGAACAGCCTGTACAGGTTTTACTATAGTCATATACAGCCCCACATGCTCATCAGATTGCTCTTTGGACTGTTCTGAGTTCTGCACAGGTTTTGCTGAAGGTGTGACTGAAGATTCTGCTTTAGTTTCTGCTCTTTCTTCCATTCTTGGCCTTTTAGACTGCTTTTTGGAAGCAATTGTCTTCACCCTCTTTGCAGATTTGATTTCTATACCAGCATTCTCTTGTTTTTCCTTCATTTCTTCAGCATTATCCTTTGAAGGTGTGGTCTCCTCAGGGAATGGTTGTTGAATATTTAGGTCATACCTCTCCTTCATTCTTCTTTCAGCCTCTTCCCTTTGAGATGAGTCCCCTTGGAGTTTAGCCATTTCTTTCTTGTACAATTCCTCAACCTGACTGTATGCCATATTGGTAAACATCTCCCCCTTAACACCAATTGCACCTTTCAGGAAGTTTATCATCTTTCTTCTTTCCTGATTGGCCAAAAATGTCTTGGAGGGTTGTCTTTTCTGCTTTTGTTTCTGAATTGGCATCTTCTTAACTTGGAGTTTCTTGACCTGAGTTGCTGTTTGAGCTGCTTCTTTCAAACTCTTTTGGTATTCTGCATTTAACTTCTTGGCCATTATCCTTGCAAGTTCTCTATCAGTTTCTGTTTGACATTGCTTCTCTTTTTCCATTTGCTCTTGAAGCTGCTTTGCCATCTCCTCATCCATTTCAATTTGACTCCTCTTCTTTGAAGGTTGTTCAGGTTCAATCATCTTTCCTTTTCCTTTTATATCCTCCTTCATTTTCTTCTTTTGAGGTTCTTCTTCATTGATGACCACTCCTTTGGCCTTTTGAGTAGCCTTAGGAGTGTCATTCTTTGCTTTTACTAAAGTCTCTGCTATCTCCATTTCTTCCACAGAGAGCCCTGTTTCTGCTTCTTTAGTTTCTGTTTCCATCTCTTTCTCTGTCTCCCCCTCAACTTCAGCTTTCTTTTTAACAGTTTCCCCTTCATGCTTCTCCCCCTTGTTGAAAGAATCTTGAACTTTGTCCCTCTTTTTGAGTACAAATTGTTTCTTCTTCCTTTGCAGAATCAGTTTCCTTACCATTTGCTTCAACTTGATGATTTGTTCTTGTTGTGACAGAACTATGAGTTTAAGCTCTTCTATAGCTTTGCCCTGTTTGAGTACATCCATGTTGATGTTGCCCATTGCCTCCATCAATTCATCATAGTTATATCTGTCCTCACCTTCTCCAGGAGTGTTACCCCCTATTGAAGGATCATTGGATCTTTTAGTAGTGGAAGTCCTCTGCCTAGCAGAAGCACTATCCACCCCTGTGGTTTCTTGGAACCAGGGACCTTCAAATGATTGCTCATTCAAAGTTGCCATGGGGGAGGTCTTATTGATGTTACCACTTTCCTCCTCTGTGCTAGCAGGAGTAGTGGCAGCCTCATCACCCATATGCTCTACCTCCTCCTCAGAGAGCACCTCCTTTGGGTTGGGAGACACCCTTGTGGTTTCCCTTTGGATATTCTCTGGGGGAGAATTCTCCCTTAGAGGGCTTAAAGGCTTAGTGGGTGATGGTACAAGAAGGGAAGGAGCCTTCTTTACCTGTTTTCTTTGATAAGTTTGGGTAATTGGATAAGTGGGCTTATTTAGTAGGGACTGTGGGATAGATATAGAGTGGGAAGGTTGGGCTTGGCTAGCAGTGGATTGATCTAATGGGGGCCTTGACCCTGCTGCCATACCTTCATTGGGTTGGGACACCACCATCATTGTAGAGAACAATGGGGTGTCAACTCCTTCAGAGTCCCCAGCAGATCTTCTCATATTTGAGAAAACCTTGCCTTTGGGGGGTTTCGGTACATAAATTCCATCAGAATGAGGAATATCCGTCAATTCATGGTTGATAACTGCTTGAACAAACCTGGGATACATATAAAAGCTCTTTTTGTTTCCCATGTTTGAGACAAGATCATTGAAAATCATTTGTGAAAAATTGTACCTTCTGGCAGTGGCCAAACAGACCAAAGCATAAGCAATGGTACTGCTGAACTCACTCCATCCAGTAGTCTTTTTAGAAATGCATTGCATCAAGGTATGAACAAGAAAACGCCATTGGGGTGAAAATTTAGCTTTTGAGAACTTAAAAATACCCAATGGGCCTCCATACCCCATTCTTGTCAGAGTAGAAAACAGTTCATCATTAGGGATAGAAGTTATACCAGAGGCATCGTCTAGACGTAGACTGATGCGAACTATCTCTTCAGTAACTGTCAATGGATTGCCACATACTGTCGTCTTGATCATTCGCACACCATTCTCATTAACAATGGTGGCATGTGCCCAGAATTGCCTCTGATGCTCTATAAAGATAGTTGGAGACATAGTGAGAGCATGGGCAATGTGGCTAGTCTTCAGAAAGTCGACTATCTGATGAAAGCCATCTGCTTGTTTTGGCTTTTGGAGCATTGCGATTTCATTGTGCTCGTCAATGAACGCCATTGATGCCATTGACCTTGAAGATTCTTGCCTGAAAACTTTGAACTTTGAGAGAGAAAGGGTTTAGAGCGCAGGTGAATAGTATGCAAAGAGTCGTTATAAGCTTTTAGGCGGGCAAAGAGTATTTATAGTATTCGGAATAGAAGCAGTATTAACCTATAGCAGTATTAACTACTAGCAGTATTAACTGCGAGCAGTAGTAACTAACTAGCAGTATTAACTACTAGCAGTATTAACTGCGAGCAGTATTAACTAACTAGCAGTATTAACTACTAGCAGTAGTAACTGCGAGCAGTATTAACTAACTAGCAGTATTAACTACTAGCAGTATTAACTGAAAGCAGTATTAACTGAAAGCAGTATTAACTACTAACAGTATTAACTGAAAGCAGCATTAACTACTATCAGTATTAACTGAAAGCAGTATTAACTACTAGCAGTATTAACTGAAGGCAGTATTAACTACTAGCAGTATTAACTGAAAGCAGTATTAACTACTTACTCCTTTTAAACTTGCTAATCACTGAGTACTGCTATGCATATCCCCATAATCCAACATTTGATTCTGAATCCATAGGACTTGAGAACAGCAACTTGCAGCTGCTATGTACTCTGCCTCTGTTGTAGATGTGGATACTGTGGTTTGTTTCTTGCACTGCCATGAGACTAGTCTTGCACCCAAAAACTGACATCCGCCAGAAGTAGATTTTCTGTCCAAGTTTGCCCCACCTAGATCACTGTCTGAGTATGCTATTAGGTCAAAAGGTGAGTCATGAGGATACCAAAGTCCCAATCTGGGTTGCCCTTTGAGATATCTGAATATCCTCTTAACAGCTTGAAAGTGAGATTGCTTTGGCCTAACTTGGAATCTTGCACATACACAGACTGGAAACATTATATCTGGCCTTGAAGCTGTGAGATACATGAGAGAGCCAATCATGGATCTATAATGATGCACATCCATATCCTCCCCCTCAAGATATGCTGTGATCTGCTTGTGTGTTTCCATAGGTGTGCTGGCAGGTTTTGATTCTGAGAAACCAAACTTGGTTAGAATATCCTGCACATACTTGGATTGACAGATGAAAATACCATCTGACTTCTGTTGAACTTGGAGGCCAAGGAAGAAAGTAAGTTCCCCCATGGAACTCATTTTGAACCTTTGATGCATTAAATCCTCAAACTCCTTGCACATGTTGTTTCTTGTAGAACCAAAAATAATGTCATCAACATAGATTTGGACCAGCAAGATATCTTTCTTCTTTCTTTTGATAAAAAGAGTCTTATCAATGACTCCTCTTTCAAAGTCATTTTCCAAGAGATAGGATGACAGAGTGTCATACCATGCTCTTGGAGCTTGATGTAGTCCATAAAGTGCTTTCTTTAATTTGTATACCCTGTCTGGATAGCTTGGGTTTTCAAACCCTGGTGGTTGACAGACATATACTTCTTCTTCAATTGAGCCATAGAGAAAAGCACTTTTTACATCCATTTGATAGACTTTGAAGTTCATGTAAGAAGCATAGGCTAGGAATAGTCTGATTGCTTCTATCCTAGCTACAGGTGCAAAAACTTCTTCATAATCTATACCCTCTTCTTGAGTGTAGCCTTGAGCTACCAGCCTTGCTTTGTTTCTTATAACAATACCTCTTTCATCTCTCTTGTTTCTGAAGATCCATTTTGTGCCAATTGCTCTGTGACCTTTAGGAAGGTCTACTAGATCCCACACATCTTGTAGCTTGAACTGTAACAGTTCCTCTTGCATTGCTTCTATCCAGCTGGATTCTTTCATAGCATCATGAGCCTTTTTAGGCTCAAGCTGTGATAGAAAACAAGAAAGCACTGTATGCTGTTGATCTTGCATTTCCTGAAGTCTGCTTTGATGTCTAGTCATCATAGGAGAAGAGATATCTCCTATTATCAACTGTGGAGGATGATTCTTCTGAACTCTGGTGTTGTGACTAGGTTCTTCATTTAATCCAGCCTCAAGATTAGATTCATGCAACTCAACTGAAGTGTTTTCAGATGCCACTTCATTGTTTTCTTGAGTCTCCTCATCTCTAGTGTCTTCTTCACTCTGACTTGATTCAGAAAATGATTCCTTTTCACAGTCTTCAACTGAATTTACTGTGGGTATGGGAAAAATCACAGATTTAGATATACTTTCTTGAACTTGTGTGATCTCTGATTCTCCACTACCTGTTCCTGTATACTCATTACTGAAACCAAAAGAGTTAGTTAGTGAATCAATGTCAAATAGCCACTGAGGTCCAGACCCAACAGGATTTGGTGTGTTCTCATTGCATTTGACATTGTCACTTTCTTCAATTATTCTAGAAGAAGAGTTAAAAACTCTGTAGGCCTTACTCTGAGATGAATATCCAACAAGAAATCCATCATCTGCTTTGCTATCAAACTTACCTAAGTGAGATTTGGTATTTAGAATTGTACAAGGACACCCAAAAGGTTTGAAGAAACCAATAAAAGGTTTTCTTTGATTTAAAAACTCATATGGGGTCTTGTTCTTTTGCTTGACCACTAGAACTCTGTTTTGGACATAACAAGCAGTATTAACTGCTTCAGCCCAGAAGGTAATTGGCAATTTTGAATCAGCCAACAGAGATCTAGCAGCCTCTATTAGTGTTCTATTTCTCCTTTCAGCAACACCATTCTGTTGAGGAGTCCTAGGAGCACTAAATTGCCTCTCAATACCTTTTTCTTCACAAAAGGTGTTTAGATCATGATTTTTAAACTCAGTTCCATTATCTGATCTAATGACTTTTACTCTTTGATTAGTTTGGTTTTCAATTTTTAGAATAAAGGATTTGATAAGACCACTTGTCTCATCCTTAGTCCTTAGAAAATATACCCAAGTAAATCTGGAGTAATCATCAACAATAACCAAGCAGTAAGATTTCTTGCCTATACTCATAACATTTGTAGGACCAAACAGATCCATATGCAATAACTGGAGACAAGAAGAAACAGAATTTAACTCTTTGGTCTTATGAGAAGTTTTGTGTTGTTTGCCTTTAAGACAAGCAACACAATGATCATCACATGAAAAAGACTTTTGAAGGTAAACCTCTTACAAGGTTATTTTTAACAAGATTGTTCATAGTCTTGAAATTCATGTGACACATCCTTCTGTGCCAAAGGGAGGATTCATCTATAGAAGCTTTTGAAACAAGACAATTTAGAGATGAATCACTATCAACATTGTCCAAATCAAGACAGTAAACATTGTCCTTTCTTGGAGTTCTCAGTAGTATCATGCTTTCATCAACTACCTTGAACCCTGGAGCAAGAATCATACACTCAGTATTAGTAAATAATATACTATGTTGTTTGTCACAAACCTGTGATACACTTAACAGGTTGTACTTTAATTGATCAACATAGTAGACATCCTCAAATGTCATCTTACCTTTGGTGACATTACCTTTTCCACTTATCTTACCACCAGTAAGATTGTCTCCAAATGCAACATGTCCTCCATTAATATGCTTGAAATCCTGAAGGCATGACATGTTGCCTGTCATGTGCCTAGAGCAACCACTATCAACATGCCAAATGCTCTTTCCCTTGAGCTGTTGGTTGCCCTGCACATTAAATAAATCAATTAGTATGATCGGGGACCCAAGCCAAAGTGATCTTGGGTCTCCCTTTCTCATCAAAGTATTTACATTCCTTTTTAATGAGGTTTTTAAACTCAGAACACTCTTTATTAGAGTACTTTGTCAATATTATTGGCTTAGTAGAACCAACACTAGAAGCAGTACTAACCTTAGAAGTACTAACATAGTTAGCAGTACTAACAGGTTTAGCAGTACTAACCTTGTTAGCAACATTAACATTGTTAGCAGTAGTATTCCTTCTAGCAGCACTATCATTGTTAGCAACACTATTTGTGGTAGCAGTACTAACAGTTTTAGTGCTTTTAGGAATCCACATATTGACACTTTCTTTAACAGACTTTTTCTTCATGTGGCTTTTAGTTTTAACAGTTTTCTTAGCCACATGGTTCTTTTCAATTTTCTTATAACCAAAGGGTTTTTGCATGGATCTTTGGAAATTCATCCTTTGTTTTATAGGATTGAAATAACAGAATTTTGCCAGATGATTCAATTTGCCACAGATAAAACAAGGTTTTGGTCTATTGATTTTACTCAGATCAACCCCTTGTTTTTGTGCCCACTGATTATTCCAGTTTCTTTGATTTCCCCTCTTTTTGTCCTGTTTTTGGTGCTCATTTTTCTTACATGCACACTGTTTGCAAGGACCTGGATTCACAACTGTGGTCTGTTTGTAATGGACCTTACCATACTTTCCCTCTGTCTTCTCTATGTCCTTGGATTTCATCCAAGTCCTTCCACAATCCTCATTGGTGATAATGTTGTTTTCTATAGAAATCTCACCACTCACCTTGTTCTCCTTACTCTTGCCAATCTCTTTCTCAGTCTTATCCTCAACAACTACCTCATCTAAGGGATCTATTTCAGTGGCTCCCTCAGGCAAGTCCTTCCTATCTTTGGTGTCTAACAGGTCTGAAGTAGGAGGAATGTAATTGTTGTTATATGGTGGAGGTGTGGCATTATACCCAATTCCTCTTCTCAACTTATCATGAATCTGATTTTGCAGTAAGGAGTCCATTGCTTTAGAAGCATTGGAAAACTTTTCTACATCAAGCTTAACCTTGGTTAACTCCTCTTTCAGTTTTTCACTCTCCTCTTTAGATTTGGTCAGTTTAAGTTCTAAATCCTTTTTCTCCCACTGCCAGTAATTGGTGTCATATGAGTGTTGGAGTTCATTGGCTTGAAAACCTTTGATCTGGTCTTCAAATCTCTCTACAATCCTTACATAGTCTTTGATATCTTTTTCTAATCTCTTAAGGTCATCACTCATCTTCTGATTGTGATCCCTGTACCTTTTAACAGTGTCTATGCAAGTTTTAGAACAGAGATTAGAACTTACCTCAGATGGGAGATCAGATACTTTAGCCATAAGAGCTTGATTCTGAATAGCTTCTTCTGCTTGATCACTCCAATCAAACCCCATTCCTTGTTGAGAGACAAGGGCTTGAGCAGAGTTTCTGTTGTTATTGAAGCTTCCAGATTGAGTTTGTTGGTGATTGTTGTGAGACACTCCACTTCTGCATTCTCTAGCAAAATGTCCCTTCAGATGGCATTTGTAGCATTCCACCTTTGATTTATCAAACCCTGCTCCATCTTCTCTTCTTTGGGAGAAGTTGTTTCTCCCAGTCCTTTTTATAAACTTCTTAACTCTCATGGAGAGCATGGCCATCTGCCATTTAATATCCATCTCTTCCAGATCATCTAGATGAAGTTGTTCTAAGTCATCATTAATCAAAGAGGAAGATCCATGATTGGAAAGAAAAGCTTCAAACACAAAATCAGTGCCTTTATCTTGATTTGTTCCATTAGCAGCATTAACTGATTCAGGGTTAGCAGTAGAATCAATTGATGCTGATAAGAGTGCAGCATTATGAATATATCCAGAAGGCTTCTTCTTTGCCTCCACCTCAGCTTCAAATACTCTAAGATCATTGTACAGATCATCAAGTTCTTTTTCTTCCAACTGATCATTCTGTCTGAATGACACAGTGTACATGGTCCATTCATCTCCAAGGGACCTTAGGAACTTTCTGTTCACATCATCTTGATCAATTTGTACTCCCATAGTAGCTAGTTCACCAATTAGTTTATTAAACCTGTCAAAAGTTTGAGCCATGGACTCATTCTTAGTTGAGATGAAGTTTTCATACTGTTGCTTTAAGATTGCCTTTTGATTTCTCTTGGTACTTTTGGTACCTGAGAATCTCTTCTCTAGAGAATTCCAGAGCATCTGTGCATCAGTACAATTGCAGAATTGGTGTTGATACTCATTTGGAATGGCCAAGAGCAGTGTGCTCAAGGCTTTCATCTCTATCTGCCTTGTCTTCCTGTCTGCATCTGTCTTTGGAGGGGTTCTTTTGCCATCTTCACCAATCTTTCCTGCATCAGATGGGCCATTCTCAATGATGTCCCACATAGAGTAATCTGTGAGGAGAATATATTGCTTGATTCTGATCTTCCACATGTCAAATTCATTGGATCTGAGCATTGGAACTTTTGAGACCAAAGTACTGCTTGATTCTGTAAGATTTTCCATGATGAATAACTGTTTTTGAGAGAGTTTGGCTCTGATACCACTTGTCAGGATCGAATTCTTAACAAGAATTAATTCTCAGAAACAATATCAAAGAAGTTTGCGGAATAACACTTTGACATTCAATCAAACAGTAAATCAATACAGAAAATATATGAAGAACAAACTGTAAACTTGTATTTAATGCTTTGAAGTTACAAGATTACTCACTCAACCTCAATATTGATGAACAGGCTCACCAATACGAATTCTACTTCTCTAGAATTAGGATCTATGCCTTGAGGTTGATTTTCTCTCTAGAATGAAAAATAAAAAAATTTCATTATTCTAAACTATACAATATATACTGAATACAAAGATAATTACAATAAATAAAATATCTTCAGTATATCTTCCATGTATATCTCTAAGCTTCCATGTATATCCTTTCATACGAATCTTCATCATATAAGCAGTATTAATCTTCAGCAGCATTAACTTCCTTCTAGCAGCATTAACTACTAAGCAGTACTAACTACTAGCAGTACTAACTAGCTAAGCAGTACTAATTTTGTTCAAGCAGTACTAACTTTGACTAGCAGTATTAATTAACACTAGCAGTAGTAACACTCAGCAGTATTAACCTTTATGTCTTCTAGCAGTATTAACATTGAACCAGCAGCATTAACCACACTTGATGAATTCTTCAGTTCCCAACATTGTATTCCTTTGTGCTTTCTTGTACAAAAGCTTGTTGAACAATATGTTCTTTTAGGAAAATACATGGGATTCAGTGTGTGAGCTTAACAAAACATCCATGGATTCACGATAACCAGTGTTTCCTACCCAAGAAGTATTCCCTGAGTGATTGAGGGGAGAGGGATCAAAATAATTGAGTGATGGTGTGTGAAGAGGTAAAATGAATAAGAGAGATTGGTTAGAAGTGAGAATTAAAAGAAAGAGGGTGAGAGAACAGAGTAAAAGAATATTGAACTCTGCACCAAACTTCTTTCTGAGTCGGGCAACCACATAATGTGATTGGTTCACATTCTTTGGTGACCATCATTGAAATAGGCAACTAGCCCATGCCATCTCTTGCATACAACCCCACCAGCTACTCATTCTTTTCTCAAAAAGAGAATGTTTCACATTTTCTGGGGAAGCAACACATATGCTATTGGTTCTTCATTTGGAAGATACTAATATTGAAAAAGAAGGAAAGTTGCCCCACCTTCGAACCCTTTCTCATGCACATTGAGTCTTTATATAATTTGTTGCTGTCTCAACAAGTTTACATATTTTGAGCCTATATTGAAAAGCAATCATCTATGCTTAATTCTTTCATACACATGCACAAGCACACAGAAATTTGTTTTCTGTCAGAACGTTCATAGATAACCATGTGTTATTCGATGATTGAATGGAAGTCCTGGGGAGTCAACATCAAAACCAACTCCTTATATAGTAACTTTGTGTTACTCAGTGACTTTGTGTCATTGACAGACATTTTAACTGAGTCATTTGTTGATTCAGGGTTACCATTTTTAATTATTTGAATCTGAAAAGATTGAAATAATCACTCTTTCCATCTGGGAAGACTGCTCTTCTTTCACACAGGGCTCATACATGAAGACAGTGCTAAATTGATGACCATATTCAAAGGAGGAGATTGTTCTGATATGTTTTGATGATGATGATTCTCACCAGTCATCAAAAAGGGGGAGAATATACAAAAAGGGAGAATAATCAAAGAAGGAGAATAAAAAGAAGATTTCAAGAATTTTGAAATAAAGGTTGCTGAAGACTTCAAAGTTTCAAAGATAAAGATGAAGATTGTTTTTGAAGTTTTCAAGAAGAGTGAAGACCCGAAGACAGTTGCAAATTTTTTTAATCTTGAATCCAAAGGGGGAGATTGTTGGATCAAATAATTGTATTCAAGATTAAAGTTAAACTAGAGGGTCTAAATTGTATTTATTTAATAGTTAAAGTTTGGGGTTTAAATTGTAATAAGTTGTAAATGGGCCTCATATCTCAAGCCCATTAAGCATTAAGCTTAAAGCCCATATGGCCTAGGTATTTAATGTTTTGTTTAAGTAGGTTTTAGAAAAAATCCTAATATTACAATAATTATCATATTAGAGAGGTAACTGTTTCTCTGTAATCCTACATTCAAGGTATCAAGAACACACAAGGTTTTCATTGATTATTCAAGGGATTGGTATGTTATTCTAATCTTTATATCTCTTGATCTATATTGTGTTCTGTGATTGTTAATCAACTAGATTAAACTGGGATAACACATTCTCCTTCATCTTGTCGTCTTTAAACATGGATGCATGTACCTTGAGAGCTAATTGAGCATTTCTTCGGTAATTAGCGAGCAGCCTTTCAGTTCTGACAGATTCTTCATATTCAACTTCGGAGAGAAAGTTGAGTTCTTCTGGTAGAGACTGAGGAGGGATCTTTATTCCCTGACTTTCAATGAGAGAGATCATCTCGGTTTTTCTTTTAAGTTCATCCTCTGACCATTGAGGTGGTCGAGAGGGCCTTCCTGGATGGTTCAAAAATTCATGTTCTTCTTCCTCTTGTTCATCAACCTTATTGAAGGAGGTTGGGATTATTTGTTCATCAACTATGAAAGTTGGGATTATTTGCAAGGATTGAGTTCCCTTAAGTAGGTGAGAGAACTGTCTGAGCAAAAAGAATTAGGGAGTTAGTGTATATATATAGGAAGAGAAAGATAAAGGTTTAGAAAGTCAGGGCTGAGTGGTAGGAATAGAATGAGAAAGGGACAATGGAGAGGCATACCTGAGAAGGTTGCTCCCCCTCAGATGGTGATAGTACCTTCAAGTTCCCTTCGGCAACGATCCATTTCTGCTTTCCTTGAGAGGAGGAAACTGGAGCACTATCCTTTTGTCTCCCCCTTCTTCATTTATGACAACGCCTTTTTCCTGAGGCGCTGATGATGCAGTTATTGCTGAAAACCAGAGAGAGAGGGGTCTTCATCCTCATCATCATCATCACTAGCAGTGGCGTCATCATCTTCTTGATCTTGAAGATCAAGGTCTTTCTCGTATTCTTCTTCATCATCCTCTTCTTCTTCTAAAACTAGAGGAGGTGAAGGAGGGATCTGATCTTTAGTAGCTGATACCTCAACTATCTTCTCCCCCTCAACTTGAGAGGGAGGTTCTTCCGCAGCTACCTGAGCCTCAACCACTGTATTTTCTTCAGTATTCATCTCCCCCTCTTTGTCATCATCATGGGGGAGGTTAGCGTTTGTACCACTAGCAGCATCAGCAGTATTAGTGATAGGTATCCGATGGGCATCAGCCTCCAGCTTGTCCAACCGTCCTTTAATATGAGGAATAACTGAAATTGCTAGAGACAGAATCCATCTTTCCGCTGAGAACCCGGACTTCGCCAGTCAAGTGATCAACATGGTCGGTGAGGAACTGGAGTTGATTTGTATTGCGGGCCATGTTGTCCTTCAACTGGTTTACCTCGGCTTGAAGGGAGCTGAGCTGAGAAGCCTCAACTTTGGTTGCAGTGGTTGATGATAAATTCTTCAGATCTTCACCTTCCTGATTAATGGCAGTGGTGTTGGTGTTGAGAGAGGCAGCGAGATTTTCCACCTTCTCAGCGAGCTTGTTGACGTTGGCGTCAACGGTTCCAAAAGTAGGACCTGAAAAAGAAGTTAGAATTTGATCAAAATTATGCTAAGGCTGATATAGAGAGGTGGGAGAGGTGTATATGGTTTTGGGTTTACCTGAAGTGTCAAACATGTTGAAAAAGTTTAAGTCCCCCTCAAATTGAGAGAAGGGATGAGATGTTTGAACCACAACAAGTCCTATATTAGCAGCGACAGAAACTGGCTGCTGTAAAGTAGGAAGGTTAGTGACGAATGAAGTAGAATGAGAAGTAATGGGGATAGAAGGAAGAACACTGGTGATTATAATAATTACCTCAGCTGTTTGAGATATTGGAGGAGTTAGGTTGATCACCGGTGGTGTATCAGCGATTGAAGTCATTGGTACAGTTGTTGTGATTGCTGATGTGGAGAAGCGAGCCACAAAACGATCCAAGGTAGTCTGTTGAGAGACTAGCTCAAGTTCCTTAACCTAGGGGGTTGACTCCTTAGTCTTTTTGGCCTTTTTAGAAGGGCCAAGAAGAGCTGATGATTGTCGCTTAAGAGGGGTGGTAGTGGTAGGGATAGCTGATGAATGAACCATCGACGTGACCACTGAAGTAGAAGAAGTGGAGGAGAGACGGAGGCGTAGGGTCTGAAGACTTACCTCGTTTTTAGCAGGATTCACCTCGAGGATGTGCGACCAACTTTGGAGAATTTGCAGTCACCTTAATTGGGTTACTTCTCTCTTAGAAAGAAGTGAAGAATAACATAGATGAACCGGACGTAAGGAATCTCTGTGTCCCATTTAAGTTTCTGAATCCTTGACATGATATTGTCAAAGATGGCTCCGGCGTAGTCGAAATGCTTGCCAGCTAGCACCGAGTAGCCCATCTGTAGTGGAATTTGCTGGCTTGGTCCAGCGATCCAATCTTTCCACTCATGCTCTGGATGGTGTGAGTGAAAATGTAGTTCAACTCTGAAGGCATGTTCGCCTTCAGGATCCTTGTCAGCTTCTTGTTGGGAATGGTGGTGCAAGTCTTGTTGTCCCATTGGTACTCCATGTGATCCATAAACTGATTCAGTTCGGCGTCAGAGGGTAGAGGGTCGAATCCATGAGGAGTCTTGGAAGGGAAACGCAACACTATGCGAACAACTAGTGCAATAATGTTCCCTGGGCCATGTTGAGTGGTGAAGGAGATGGCAAGGATGGATTCACCCTTCTTGTTGATCACTGAGCCCTTGTCAGCAGTGAAACATAATTGCTGAAGGAGATCCTTGCTTAGCTTGGGATCCACTTGCAGTGCATAGGATAAGAAGGATTGCTTCAGAAAGTTAGTTGCTTCCACAAGGTGAGGAAACTTTTCAGCATCGAAAGACAATCGTGCCAGATGGTTGTTCTTTGGAATTTTTGAGTCCGCAAAGGCGAACTTGACCTTTTGAGAAGCAACAAGAGTAGCTTGGGTCATTTCTGGAATAGAAAAGAGTAGAATAGAATATAAAGTTTAGAGTCTAAAAACATGATAAATTATTTTACCAGTTTCCCTTTGTGGAAAGAAACTTGAAAAATAAGTTTGTTTTTAGAGGAAAACAACGTTCTTAAAGAAAGAAGAAGAAGAACAGTTTTAGAAACCAAAGGTCTTTGCACAGAATAAAATCATAAAGAAAATGATTTTAAGAATGAAAAACACCTTGAATAAAAAAATAGAAGTTTTAAGAATCAAAACGTGTGTTTTTTACTAAGAACAAGATTAAGAACAAAAACCTGGAAGTCTTGAGGTTTTGAAGATTAAAGAGCTTGCTTTGTTTGCTTGAATGCCAAGAGTTCTTTTCTTCACTTGGAAGTTTTAGAGAGCGTAAAAGGCAAAGAAGTAAATGGCATTCCTTTTATTAGAGAGAGAAGGAATTTGGAGCGGAAAAGAAGGCCATCATGACACAGGCACATCCCACGAAGTTGATTGGACATGAAGTGCAACGGACGAACGTGTAAGAAAAAGGCATGCCATGGATTATTGGTTAGAATGATGTCATAGAAGAGAGAAAACGTTTCGTTTTTAGAAAGTATCACTGATAGAAATTCAGAGATAATTTTTCTTTTTAAAGGATCACTGACGAGAAATATCAGTGATAAGATTTGTTTATCAAAAAACTTTTAACCACTTGAAGAAGTTTAGTGATTGAACTTTTGATTTTTGAAAACGTCTTACTGAATAAGATTCAGCGAGAGAGAATGAAAAAACATATCTGAGAGTTAGAAACATTTAGTCAGAGATTATATGATGAACTGGAACGTATTATCACTGACATAATGCATGAAAGCTGAAGGATTAATCTTCAAGATTCAGCATTCCAAGTTTACTGATGAGAAAGTTAAACCTTGTCTCATCAAGAGGTTTCGTAAAAAGATCAGTGAGCTGATAGTCAGTAGGGATAAAATGAAGTTCAATATCACCATTCATCACATGATATCTGATATCTATGTGTTTCGTCTTTGAGTGTAGTACTAGATTGTTTGCTATAATGATGGCACTAGTGTTGTCGCAATAGATTGGGATCTTGGATAGGTGAAGGTCATAGTCTAATAGTTGATTTCTCATCCATAAGACCTGAGCACAACAACTTCCAGCTGCTACATACTCAGCTTCAGCTGTGGAAGTGGATACTGAGTTTTGCTTTTTACTTGTCCAACTTACCAGATTTCCTCCTAGAAGTTGACATCCTCCAGTGGTGCTTTTTCTATCAAGTTTTGCAACCTGCAAAATCACTATCTGAATAACAAGTGAGACCGAACCCTAAATCTTTGGGATACCAAAGACCGAGGCTCGGTGTTTCCTTAAGATATCTGAAGATCCGCTTTACGGCGATCAGATGGGATTCCTTGGGTTCTGATTGATAGCGTGCACAGAGACATGTAGAGTACATGCTGTCAGGTCGGCTCGCTGTAAGATACAGCAGGGAGCCTATCATTCCTCTATAGGCAGTGACATTTACAGGTTTCCAGTTGGATCCTTGTTTAATGTCAGCGGAGGTGCCATAGGAGTTTTCATCGCTGATGTTTGAGTAAGATTAAACTTCTTTAGCATATCTTTAACATAATTTCCTTGATTAATAAATGTACCTTTCTTAGTTTGTTTGATCTGAAGTTGTTAGTGTATAGTTGTATCCAAGATTTAAGTGGAAAAGTCAAAGTCGGTAAAGTCAAATATAGTCTAAGTCAAAGTTATTTAATTTGAGTGAATATGGTCTTTGACCATATATAATGTCTTGAGTGTTGTGAGAGTTCCTTGTAACATGTAATACAAAGTGAGATATATGACTAAAGATTTTCTCTCTCTACTCTCTCTCTAGATATCGTGCATAATTGTCAAATCTTGATAATCTTGATTGTTTGCTTGAAAAACGTGGACTAACAATTGTATTGTGTTATCAGGGAGATACTGTGCCATAATGTACATGCCTGAAATACCCGCCATAGAAGTTGAGCGCGATAAATTGAAGATTCAGAGTTCAAAGCTTCTAAATCAGATTCAGGAGTTTAAAGCTAAATTGTTAAATTCTGATAAAACTTTTGAATGTTCAAAATGTATTAAAAATTCTAAATCTGAGTTTTCAGGTATTATCAAGGCAAAAGAGAAATAAATTAAAGTAAAAGAGAGAGAGATAACCAAACTTCAAAGCCAACTGAAGACAACAGAACAAAAATCATCAGAGTTAAAAGATGAATCTGTTGAACTACATAACAAGTTCAAGGCTTTTGAAGAGAAGATATCTGCATTGGAAGCAAAGAATGCTAATCTGATAAAAATATCAATGCAGATACAATTAAATCTGATCTGGACAAAATTTATGCTCAAAAGTTATCTGATTTTTCAAAGAAAGATTTTCAAGAGAAAAAGGATTTGGAGCTAAGATGTTTAAAACTCTCAAAGCAAGTATCCGAATTTGAAAAGATTGTTATAACTGAAAGAGATACATTTGCAAAAGAGATAAAAGTTCTTGAAGATAAAGTAATTGAATTTCCTAAGCAAATTTCTATCTTACAAGACTTACATGAAAGAGAAAGGCAAATCTTTCAAGAGATGAAAATGTCTTTCGATTCTGAAAAGAAAATGTTTGAAAAGAAAAATGTTGGGATTTCCAAGGAAATTTCTGAGAAAAACAAGAACTTGGAAAAAGATTTTGAGCAAGAATGTCCAATCTTTGAATATGAAATATCTAAGCTCACATCCAAGATATTTGTTCTATCATCAGACATTCAAAAAGAACAGATGACAAAATCTGATTTGAAAAAGAAGTTTGACACACTTTTGGATGAAAGAAACATTTTGTCTAAAAAGATAAAGGACTTGGAAGTTGCAAATGTTGAATTGTCAGAGAAGATTTCTGCTGACGTGATTAATCAATCATCTTATGAAAATTCAACGAAATCAGTTTGTTCTTTCAAAACTGCATCAAGTTCAATTCATGAAAGTATTTCAAAAAGGACTAGTGTCAAATCTAAAATTGTCAAATCAAATCAAATTCGTCTATCTAATCTGTTTGATGATAAAACTATTGATAGTCCAACGAGCTTTTATGCTAAATCTCTTGAAAAGAATTTTTCTAAGAAAGGTCATATGGTCTGGAGAGTGAAAGGTTTTTCTGATGAGAAGAAGATTGATAAATCATTGGCATCCACATCCAAAGCCAAGAAGAACAGTGCTTCTAAAGGTAAATCTTTTGGTTAACCTGATATGTTTTATGCTGCTAATCATTTGATCAGGATTGCTCAAAAGAATATATGTTGTTCTTACTGTAGAGAGAATGATTTTGTTCAAAGAGAATTTGCTCATAACTGGTACGGAACTTACAGAATTACTTCTCAGAATAGTAAACTTAAAAGTGTTAAACCTAATGAGAAGTGGATTCCTAAATCTAATCAACCAGGACCCAAATACCAGTGGGTACCAAAACCTGTCAAATCTTTTTTGCTGGTACCACAGGTTTAGGGGGAGCAAGATGTTAGGCTCTTCAATATTTCAGTTCAAGACCCGTTCTTAAATGTCAAAGAGTATGGCTTCTGATTACAACAAATCAGGACCCGATCATTAATGTTAAAGGACTAAGACTTCTAAACACATCAGTTTAGGACTCGGTCTTCAATGTTTAAAGACAAGGATATCATGCAAATATCCAAGGGGAGCTTATCAGAATATAAATCATTTTATCATGATTTGAGGGAGAGTTTAAATGTTAGTATCTTCTGATTTAGATCTCTGATTGTTTGAATGAAGAACAACTTTCAAGCATGAAAAATATTTTCTTAAATGTTCAAACCACTTCTGGTTCTCAAAAGATTTCAAGAATTTAGAAGTGTGATTTTCAAATATTTTTCATAATAGAGCATTAATGTTTAACTGACTGTGTCTTTCCAAAGATTAATACTTGTGTATTATCTTGTCTATATACTGTCAAGTATTCATACACATTGGTTCAATACTTCATTTGAATTTGTTATTACCATGTCTCATAAAGAAACATTTTTTCGATGGTAATACCCTCGTTTGATTTCAATGTTGTTGAGCATCAATTATCATTTCAACTTGAGCGTTTATTTCTAAATTGTTTATATTCGTTCATATAAACAAACTCTCAAGTTCTTTGATACCCCAACCATTTCACGTTCATATCTTATGATATTTGATCTGATTGATACATTGTCAAATTCTCAAAACAAATCTCTTGATTTCATTTCATTCATTCAATTTCCTTGTTTTGAGAGATCTTCAAAGTTTAAATGCTCAAATTTCATTCATATTCTTGATGGGCATACATTTCTATGAAAATGTTATCATGTGCTTAACTGTTCAAGTTAAATTGTTGATCAACCATTCTTTTTAGGATAAAATTACATGGGATTCGTGTGAGAGCTTAAATAAAACTTCCATGGATTCACGTTAACCACTGTTTCCTACCACAGAAGTAATCCAAGAGTGATTGAGGGGTGAGGGGTTCTTAAATCAAAGAGTAGGGGAGATAACTCATTCGATTGAGTTTTTCTCATTATGTGGAGTGGAAAAATGGAAAAGAGAGTTTGGTTAGAAGTGAGCCTAAATGTTCAAAAGAAAGAGGGTGTGAGAACATAGTTAAAAGAATATCAATATTCTGCACCAACCACTTTCTGAGGTGGGCAACCACATATTCTGATTGGTTCACATTCTTTGGTGACCATCATTGAAACAGGCAGTGAGCCCATGCCAACTCTTGCAATTACCCTACTAACCACTCGTTTCTTTCTCGAAAAAGAAATGTTTCATTTTCTTTGGGGACGCAAAACATATGCTATCTGATCTTCACTTTGAAGATTAAGATATTGAAAAAGAAGGAAGTTTGCCCCACCTTCGAACCTCTTTCATGCACATTGAGTCCGTGTAATACTTGTTGCTATCTCAACAGTTTACACATTTTGAGCCTGAAAAAGCTTAAGTAGCTTCAATCATTCATACACTTTCACGTACACACAAGGAATATGTTTTCTTGTCATAACATTCATAGAAAATTCCTTTGTGGTTTTTCCACGATTGAATGGAATCCCTGGGGAGTGAACATCACAAAATCTCCTTACCATTGTACATCCGTTGTACAAAGTGGCTCCGTGCTACTTACAGGCATTCTAACTGTATCATTTGTTGACTCAGGATTACCATATTTATTATATCTGAATTTGAAAAGATTCAGGTATATACATTTTGTAATTCCAAGATCGATCTAATCTATGTGAGAGAAAGTAGAGAGAGAAAGTGTATCAAGCAAAGTATCTGTATATTCAAGAATGCGCAGAAATCTACTAAACACAAAGGCCACAAGGGACTTAAATACCCTTGGCCAATACAAGATAGAATAGCGCTAAGTACACAGTATTAGCAACAAGGCTATAAATGCAATGATTACTATAAAATCTGACTTAACAATCTCCCCCTTAGTAATCATTGGCGCTCCGGTCTTCAATGTAGGCTGATACACCCACCTTAAAACTCAAAACAGACCTTCTAAGCGTCTTAGCGTAGCTTCTTGACTAAAAAAAATTTCTTCTCATCATCTTTCAGTCTATGTTGTCTTTGCTTCCTTGACAAGACTGGACCAGTTTGTAATAAGCTTGGAGGAACAATCGGTTCAGAAATAGGAACATCAGCTTATGCTCTAGACGACACACCTCTTTTTAAATGTACTCGAAGAAGCTGTGGTGGTCAGAGCTGAAACAGCAGAAGGACTCGTATAGCTGAAGAAATAGAATCTTGAGCAGATAAACTTTGAACTCTTTGTCTCTTTAACATCTCCCCCTCATGACCTTGATGATCTGGATCATCTTGGTCATGTATACGCTGGAGACGAGACAGCTTCAGATCTGCTAGACTAAGTCGAAGAAGCTAGCAAGAAATCTATAGGAGACACAAATGTAACTTGAAATGATTCACCTATTGAGCTCTTTTACTCGCTCTACACAAATGCACTTTCCACTGTATTCACATTATGTACTCCCCCTCGAAATGAGATATGATCAGATGTTCTTTCAGAATTTTCTCCTTATTTACTCCCCCTCGAAATATGCACAGACCCACTTACACCAATATGAGAACACAAGCATAGAAATATCAATGTATAAAGAAAAATATACTGCATATAGATTTTGAAACAACTAAATATATAAAAATTTTAAACACCAAACAAATTAAATTCTACTCAGTAAAATATCACAGATTAATCAATCATTTGAAATCAAGTGTGTGTTTTTGGATACAAATACAAGTTTCATTGCATATCAAGTTAATACATGTTCAGTTTCAAAAACTTTCATCGATCTATTCAGTGTGCTAGCATGCAAACTTTGATTAGCTTCAAGTAAATGCAATTCTAAAAATATAATAGAGAACTTTGCCTTTACTCACACTAAGCTGTCAAGAATTAAGACTTTCACAAATTTATAGGTTTTTCACAACTTAAAAATATCACCAAGTATCATGAGATGTGTGCTCAACGGCATCTTTCTATAATATGTGCACATTGGCATCTTCACATTATTGTGCTCTTTGGCATCTTTTAAATTTGTGCACATTGGCATCTTTTAATCAAAAAGTTTTGTAAGTAAAAAACATGTCGTAAACGTAACTTTCTATCTGATCCTATTACAGTATTTGAGTCAGCCGCTCCCAGACCAGTTGGCCTTAGGGGACTAGGTGTCAAGCACCCCTTGGAACTTACTCTCCCAGATCAGAAAGTATACATCGACATATCTTAAACCTATTTATACCAGTAGAACATGACATTCGATCTGATTCTATAGAAGGATTTGGGTTCGATCACTCCCAGACCAATTGACCTAAGGGGACCAGATGACAAGCATCCCACAGAACTTACTTTCCCAAACCAGAAAGGTCACAGGTACAAACTTTTAAACTTAGTGATTTCTGTATTGAATATATTTAAATTTCATCTCAATCACTCGGTTTTACATCTAAGTGCTTAGCCTATATTTTCATTACGATCCATAATTCTAACTTTTTAGGATTTCTAAGCATTGTAAACTATAAATATTCCGAATGACACAACTTGAAAACATTTTCAAAATTTCAAACATGTTTTGCTCACCTTTCGATTTTTGTAAGATTTGAAATATGAACATATAAAACGAAGATATAAACAAAGAAACTTAAAAATTTATCCTAGACACAGATTTTATTCAAAAGGAAGAAGAACTGTAATTTATAGAATAAAATTTGTGGAGGTTTAAACTTTTAAATTCAACATGCCGAGTTTTGAAAGCAGAAAATTAAATCGTTTTTCATCTAAGGCTTTTGTAAAAATATCGGCAAGTTGATATTTAGTTGGAACAAAATATAATTCAATAGTACCTTCTTCCACTTGATGTTTAATGAAGTGGTACCTCATATCAATGTGTTTGGTTTGCACTTATTCAGGTTCTGGATGAACTAGCTCAGATTCTTGAATAGCTTGATGTAACTGGAACAGCATCACTGTTAGAGATAGGTGCAGCAGATTTTGAAGTAGATGCGCTCACAGTTTCTCATATGTCCAGAAGCTTAAACACATTGAAGGGTGAGTCCTGAGCTGTTTTACTCAGAAGTCATTAACATTTGAAGAACGAGTCCTAAACATATATGTTTAGAAGTCGAAGTTCTAATTTCCCTTTAAGTTTTGGATGCCTGCATCACAGATTTAGCTTTTGGAATCCACTGAAATTTGGATCCAGGTTTGTTAGTTGTATTTCTAAAACGAGAAAAATTGTTAGATTTGACAAACAAAGCATGAGTAAAATTATCAGAGGAATGAAGATAATCATCAGTAGAGGACAAAGCATAATCATCTGAACTAGAACTAGAGGAAGAATATAAGACAACTTTTGTAATTTGAATCATTTGCTTTATTGAATATTTGTTGGATTTATTACAAACAGGAAATGAATCACTACTACAAATTTTGTCTACATATCGATCCTCAACAGTCGCAGATTCATCAGATTTCTGCTTGACTCTCCATATCTGCCTTGTAGAAGTCCTCAAAGTCCTATCTGAAACCTTAGAATTAAAAGAATTAGAATTTTCAGAAATGACATTAGCTTTCTTCTTTGAATTCCTTGACCTTCTTCTTTTACGCTTTGGTTTATAATAATCAACATTTACCGTAAAATAGTCATCAATAATTTCCGATTCAATATTTAAATTTGAGGAAAATATTTTATCTAAGAAAGCAAACTGATCATTCATCGTTTTTGAACTAGCCTCGGAGTCATAATTTTCAGAAAAACACAAGTCGGGAGGAGATTTGTGCGACTCATTAGGGGCGCAAAAATGGTTTTGCGTTACCAGAGGAAAGCGCAAACAGTTAGTTTGCGCTACCAATGGGTGGCGCAATTCTGCAAAATTTGGAACTTCTTGCGTATTTTCCTTAGAATTAGTAGAAAATCCAGAATTAATTTTGTCATCAAAATCTTGTTTTTGAGAAATTAAAATTTCTTGTTTTTGAGAAATTAAAATTTCTTCAAAACTTGATTTCATAATAAAAAGAAGTAAATCGTTTTCAAATTTGTTTCGAAGACTTTGTTCTTCCATTTTAACTTCAAGATCAACGATTTTTGCCTCTAACACTATTGGGGGAATATATCTCTTAGTATCATAAGAAACCAGAGATATATTTTCCTTATTAGCATTAATGGCATATATATCGAAATAATCGTTTGGTAATGAAGATTTAATGGAAGATTTGACATTTAAAACATTTTTAGATCTTCTGGACTTCTTTGATTTTTAAGGAAAATATTTTGCATTTTCGCGAGTATAAACAAACGGAAGTTCCATTTTAGTGTTATTCATTCTTTTCTCATTTTCGATTTCTAAGATTTGCTTTTCATTCATCCAATCAATTTTAAATTGAGGAGCATAGCGAGCAAGTCTTAAATAATCGAATTTATATAAAGTGGGGACTTTTTCTATACCTTGATTTAAAAAATGCGGATTTTCAAAACTAAGTCCCTATTTTTCTTTTATTGAATCATAACTCCTTGGTTTATTCATATAAATGGTTTGCTCAGTTTGATCTCGCAGATATAATTTTTCCTCTAATTCAATTATTTTATCCGTAAAATTTTGGTTTAATTTGGTCATTTCCGTCAAAAAATCAAGAGAAGTCTGATTTGAAATTTCTAAGTCATCCAATTTCTTTTGAAATTTCTCTTTTGTATTTGTCAAAATAAAATTTCATCTTTCAAAGAAATTTGCAATTTTTCAATCAAAATAGACTTTTCTTGATTAATATGCTTTTCAGATAAAAACTTTGAACGTAAGTCATGTAAGGCAGTGATAAAGACGTTCATTTGTGATGAAATAAATTTGTAATCAAATTCTGAAGGTACCTCAGATTCATCAGTTGAAGAATCTTCATCATCATCATCGCTTTGATTAGCTCCTATGAAGCACATAACAATAGTTTCCACATTTTCAGCTTCGTTCTCGGAGTGATCTAGCCAGTGCTCTTCTTCAGCTAGCAGAACGATTCCGTTCTCTCTTTTCGGCTAGTTCCATCTTCTTTCGGTAATACGCCGAATCCCGAACCACTTTTACTCGACACTCCTTTGCGATGTGACCCGACTTTCCACAGTTGAAGCACGCAGTAGCTTTCTTAGGCTCGGGCACTTTGGCAGGCTTGTACTTTTTAGACCCCGAAGTGAAGGGAAGGTTGTTGGAACCCGAACGATACTTGAACTTCTTATTGTAGTGCTGGGAGAGAAGAATCATCGCTTTCTCTAGCGCCTCGCCATCGTCATCAGTGGCCCCGTCATAAGCATTCTCAAACAATGCTTGTTCAGCCAATTGGCTCGCGAGGAGTGCAATCGGGTCCACTGTTTTCGGCTTGTTCTTCTTATCAAGCTTGGCTTTCTTCTCCTTGACGATACTCTCATCTGTCATCAAAATCTCATAAAGCTCTTGAATTTGCATGGTAGAGACCCAGACATCATTTCTCAATCGGTGGCATGATTTGTTCCATTCCGGTTGAAGAGCGTTGAGGAACTTCAGATTAGCCTCTAACACAGTCTTGGTCACTTTGATCTTGTGCAGATCATTCAGCACTGCCCAGAACCTGTCGAAGACAGTCTTTAGAGACTCACCATCCTTTGCTTTAAACTCCTCAAAGTTGTTCATATAGCGCGTTTGCCGGAGTTGTGTTGCAACCGTTGATCCAAGCATAATCTTCTCTAACTGTGTCCACATCAGCATTGGATTGTTCTTGTAACAATCAATCCGGTTGTAGATAGAATTTGGCAAGGATAGGATCAGATTAGACTTTATCTCACGATCGGCTTTATATCGCAAAGTCCCTTCAGATGTGTACTCGTCGGTAGGCTTCAAAATCAGAGCAGCCGGTGAAGTTGCAGTCGCGGGAATCTCTTTCAAGGGCTTTTCGAAAGGTCCTTGAGTGAGTGACTTCATCATGTTTTCTCCATTTGCTTGACGCTCGATGAAATTAATGAACCGATCTTGCCATTGAGGGAACTCATTCTCATTGACCAAAACCGTAGGACAAGTGTCCGTTCCCAACGACATCATGATGTCGTTCTTGTAAATCTGAGCTTGAAGAGAAAATTTTGAAATATCCATAAAGTCAGTAAACTCAGAAAATGATAAGTCTGGAAGCAGAGAGATACTGGCGCAAACTGATTTTACGCAAGAATTAGGTGGCGCAAACTAGAGATTTTTGCGCGAGGAGAAAGTGGCACAAAGAAGAGATTTGCGCTACTGAAGGTGGCGAGATTCTGACTTTCGCTCTAGAAACTTAACCCCTGATGAACTGATTGATGTTGGCGAAAACCTTGATGAACTGGCCCAAAAAACTATGATCTGGCGCAACCCTCTTGAAAATTAGTCGAATAAGACAATCTTCAAGAAAATGAAGATGGCGCAAACTATGAAGAACTGGCGCAAAATTGAGATCTGGCGAAAATTGAGATAAAACCTTCTAAATCTGAACACAAACTCAAATCTAATGGTTTTTAACTACTCATATATGATCGATTACACTTTTCTAAATAAAAAGTACAACCAATTCGAACAATTTTCCACAGAATCAAAATTTGACAAATCGAACAATGAACATTCGCAGAACGGACCAAAACCACGAATTTCCTAAAATTAACCTTCAAAAACTGAAATTCTTGCAAATTGATGTGAAGCAAAATTGATCTAACAGTGAATACGAATCCAACGAATCAATCTACAATAAAATTCGATCAAATTTCAGTATAAATTTGTAAAAAATTCAGAAAATGAGATTTTCTTGATCAAGATCAAGAAAATCGATCAAATTTTCTGAATTAATAACAAATTCAGATTGAAAAATTTGTTTCTCTCAAATCTCTCAGAAAAGATTAGGCTCTGATACCAATTTTAATTCCAAGATCGATCTAATCTATGTGAGAGGAAGTAGAGAGAGAAAGTGTATCAGGCAAAGTATCTGTATATTCAAGAATGCGCAGAAATCTACTAAACACAAAGGCCACAAGGGACTTAAATACCCTTGGCCAATACAAGATAGAAGAGCGCTAAGTACACAGTATTAGCAACAAAGTTATAAATACAATGATTACTATAAAATCTGACTTAACACATTTTATGAATTGACAGATACTCAGATGAAAGGGGCGGAGAATGTCATTTATCATAAAGGGGGAGATAAATTTTCAAAGACTGTTATGACTTGAAAAAGATTTTGATGATTTTGCTGCTCACAATTCATCAAAAAGGGGGAGAATTTCAGAAATTTCAAATCAAATGAAAGATTGAGTAAAGTTTGAAAGATATTATGAAGAAAAAGGTAGAGATAATCTGAAAGTTTCAAGACAAATGAATGTTGGAATGTCAAATGAAAGTTTATCAAAATGGGGGAGACATTTATGGAATTTCAAGTTCAAGACAGACAGATGATTCAAGAAATTTTATTTGCTTAAAGACAGTTCAGAGATCAAATGAGATGAAGAATCGAGAATTGAAAGATTCCTCAGAGTTGAAAGATTTCTCAAAGTGTAAAGAGAATCAAAAAAGTTTCAAGAATTTCAAATGTTTTGTTAAAGACTTGATGACTGTTCAAAGACATTGTGAATGACTTTTCAAGATTCTTCAAAAGCCAAATGATTGAAGATTGTCAGAGCTTCAATGGTTAAAGACGTCAGAGTTAAAATCTTGATGAATCAAAAGATGAAGACTATTGTCAAAAAACTTTTAAATCTTGAATACAAAGGGGGAGAATGTTAGTGTATAATTGTATCCAAGATTTAAGTAGAAAAGTCAAAGTGTTGTAAAGACAAGTTTAGTCAAAGTTTTCTAGTTTCATTGTGAGTGAATATGGTCTTTGTTGATCCCAATAATGATGTTCTTACTTGATAGACTTTTAGCTACACACTGATTAAGTAATAAGAGTGCGGAAGCGTTTATAGTATGTAGAAAAAGTAGAACATGCAAGGTAGTAGACACACAAGTAATCAATGAACAGAATTGTAAAATATAACAGGAATTTCACTCAAAACACTGTTTCATTGATTTGCTATAAGAACACCAAGAACACGCACTGGTGTGTGCAAATATTCTCGAGGAAATACAATCTCTAAAATCAGACTTGTGTGTGCTCGCATCCAAAACTCAAAGGTGGTGCTCCTATAATATACAAGGAGGATGCACTCCGTAGTACAAGACAAGGGTTGACATTCCATAAACGGAATGCCACCTGGAACGTAAAACGATCATGCGCCGCTCAATGGTGATCTGGAAATCTTCGTACAACAGGCTTCACGTGATCTGATTGTGACCTTGTCTTGGACTGACTTTGCAAAAAAACGTCGAACAGTCTCCAGAAGTTAGCCATCACAGAGGATCTGTGAGTGATCACAGAGGCTCTGTGATCTGAGGAGCATTATCAGGTTTCGGGTCCTCTGGCAGAGTGTTGACAGATGTCTTCTGAGATTGCGTCTTCTGTGGTGCGCTTGGTTGTTTTGATATGACTTCTGCAGTTCCTATACTTAGCCAATTTTTCAATACTTCTATACATAGAAGTTGGAGCTAACAATCTCCCCCTAAGTATTGAAAAATAAAGAATTTGAACGTTGAGATTTAGGCTAAGTTAGAAACAGAAAGAGGTGAAAGGAACTCAACCTCTGAATACTGACTTTCATTCATTAGAAAAGTGTCAGAAGGCAATTACATTTAAGTATAATGAATGAAGTAAGAAAATACAATACATCAGAGCCTATATCTTGACGTCTGGGAAATCATCTACTTTTCTTCCAAACCCGCCTTCCTTCTTCAGTTCTCTGTAGTAAAACACGCACAAGTCTCTGAAGTTTATCGTTGCACCTATATTTTCTAGAAGAACATTTGCATCTTCTGTGGGTACAAGAGGTGTGCCTTTGTGTTTGATGATCAGGTCTTGTATGAACAACAGAGACTGAGTTGAGTACTTGTGACTTTCTATCCCCATAAAAATCTTCTTTTTGCCTTTGTGATTGACGTACACGAAACCAAAGGAAGGTGAATTTATTTTGGAGTTCGGAAGAATTGTGGCATAGGGTGGTGGATTATCCTCTGGTGGAGGAAAGTTTACCTTCTTGACCCCCAGATCAAATGCCACTTGAAAGTCGACGATGCTGTAGAAGAGTAGCTTTTCCCTCATGGTTCTTTTGATTGTAAGGTGGGCTTCTTGATACTCTTTCTTCCACCCAAACTTTTCTTCTGTCCACTTGAATAGCCTAGGGAGATCGTGGGGATGGAGATTTGGCAGATCTGCATCAGTGAACGTTCATATTTCCCCATCATCTCTCTTCACCGCATACTCACTGAACCAGAAGTTTTTGCATTTTGTATGGCCAAGCTTGATTCATAGAACCTCTGAGATTTTGTCCATAGAGAATACTTTGAGTTTTGGCTTGGATTTGTCTTTGTAGAATCTTCTCCTTTCCTCTGAAATGATTTGCTCTGACAGTTTGACAGAGGGCTGATCGTGGACCCCTCGGCTGTACAGGTACTTGTAGACATCTTCTTCTATGTTCTTCTTCTGAGGGATAGGAAAGGGTCTTCTCAAGCTCTCGAAGCCTTCTATTACCTCTGCAACTCTGTCCTTTGAGGATTTTTCAATTTGGTCAAGGACGGGGAGTTGAGAGAGGGGTTACAGATCAAATGCCCAGTCTTCCTCTTCGAGTTTCATACCTTTCAGAGCTTCACTTTTGTGGGCATCGAAGGAACTTTTCAGAAGCTTCTCGGTTCTTGGAGGAGGTGGCCATTTCTTCTTCAGAGGCTCTGTGGCAATGGCTTTGCCTTTGTCTTTGGTGGTTGGTTTGATAATTTGGATTGTAGGGTTTTGGATTGTGGGAGTGGGAGGTAAAGCTTCAGAGGCCTGTTGTTGATTTGGCTTTTGAGGTCCAGGCTCTGAGCTTGAAGGGACTTGTTAGTTCAGGGGTTCTGCTTGAGTTAGGCTTTGAGTCTTTATCTGCAGAGTCTCCCTCTCATGAGGACCAGCGGCGTCAGGATCCTGGTCCTCATGTCGTGCCCTCTTTTGCGCTGCCTCGGCTTGGCAGGTCGCAGGTTCCTTCCTCTTTCGCCTCTTGCAGAGGTGATCTTCAGCATGCTTGGCGATCTTCTTCAAAACTTCCTCTGTAGCCAACGATAATCTGTTAACTTCAAGATCAGACTTAAACCTGATCGTGGCCACAGTCTTCTTCAGATCCTCTGTCAGTTTCTTGCCTTGTTGTGAGATATCAGAGCCAATGAGGTTGAGATTGCTCATAACCCATGTTTCCAATTTCTTTTTCGTAGCGAGGTTAAAAATGTCAATTTTAGAGGTGGAGAGTGGTGGAGGGGCAGAAGTGGACGCCTGAGGTTGAAAAGGAACCATAACACTGCGATTTAGGTCCTTGATTTCATCTCTGAGTTTAGTCAGATCGTCCACCCCTGACTAAGTGACTTCTGCGGCAAATCTCCCCATCTCCTCCATGCAAATATCCCCAAGTTCCTTAACTGCATTTGTCTAAATGTTGATCGATTCACCACATGCTTGAATATCTTTCCTTGTCATAGAGTTTTCAGTCAGCTTCTTGATCTCTGCCGAATATTGTTCTGAAGTTCGGTGGAGAGCTTTCAGAGCCTCTGTAAGTGCGTTGGAGTTCTTTTGGGATTCGGCAATGACAGATCTTTTCAACTCTTCAAGTTTTTGGAACACCTTGTCAGCAAAGGCTTCAAACTCGCCCTTTGTGACAAAGGTGTCCGGGGTGACCTCTGGAACAACACATGTTCCAGATTAAGCCAACGAGTGTTTGGCACCTCCAGATCCTGTGATGATGTTGAGCTCTGGAGGATTTCCTTCCAATCCTCGTTGTTCCACAAAGGAATCATCTATGGAAGTTCTGTCAGTAGGTTTCTTGGGGGAGGGTTCAGAGGCTCCCTCAAGATTCCTAGTGAGTAAGATCTGTGGTTGTTCTAGAACCACAGAAGAGCTTTCTTTTCTAACTCTGAAGCAGTATGGATTTCACTCGTGTGTTTGACAGAGGCAACATATTCCTCTGTGTGAGGGAGTGTCGTGTCCTGGGGCAAATAGACACTTATAGCAACACCTTCACCCTTTTGAGAGGGTGAGGTGAATTTGGCTTCCCCAGATATGTGTGGTACAGAGGATGAAGGAATGTCCTCTGTCCGGTCGGCTTGGGTTTGGTTCGGACCGTGCAGTCCTTCTTCAATACCTTTCTGCACTAGAACTACAGAGGTAGATGTGTGGGTTGCACTGGGAGTTGGTTCAGGTTGTGTGCTCAAGGCATCTTTTTCATGACTCTCATCCTTCGATTTTTTATTCTCTTCTTCCTTCTCATCACTCTGTGATTTTCCCATCACATCTTCAATCTCTATAGCCACGGTTTCACCCAAGTTCCCTTAGTACCTAAGAATGACCTCTTTAGCTATTTCAGAGGGCTCTGAGGTCTTTTCTCAGGGGTTTCATCAAAGATAAGTGCTCTCTTTCTTGTCTTCTGCAGTGGTTTTTCACCACCCTCTGCAGGTTCAGTTCCAACACTTAGAACCTCAACCTTGGCTTCTTCGGTTTTCTCTTGCTCAACCAACTTCCTCAATCTCTTCTTCTTCTTCTTCTTCTTCTTCTTCTCAGAGGATTGGACAACCTCTGTGGTCTCTTCTGTGACTTTTCCCTTGGATTTTGGAACCTCTACTTCTTCGGTTCTCTTCTTCTTTTGTTTCTTTTTCTTCTTTTTCTCAACCCTTTCCTTTTCTATTTCACTCCTCATCTCACTCACTAAGGGTTCCTCTGTGGCTACCACTTCAGTGTCCCTAACACCCTCATCTCTCAAGTAGATAACTACAACTCCTACCTGGAAACCTACGTGAGGGGGGGTTTCAGGACTCGGTGTAGGATTCCTGTGCCCTCGTATGTAAGCCCTAGTTTCCTCTTCACTACCCAGATAAGTCAATAGGCTTCTTGACAGAGGTCTTGCGTTCGGATAACCAGTTTTGAGGGTAGTTGGTTTGTGTGACTTCATCTCATGTAGCTTTATCGTCTTGCCCTCTGCTGGTAATTTGCCTTCCCCAATCAAATCGTCTCCCAGAAGTAGTCCTAAGAAACGTCCAAATACAATGTTCTTGGGCTCTGTGCCCCTATCTTGGTCCTGTTGCTTGGTTATCACTGCATTGCGAATCTCTCTGAAGATGAGTCACGCGTAATCCAGAGGGAGATCATAGTAGATCCTATACATGATAGCCAGAATTGTATGGCTCGACTGATCTGGGCTCCCAACCTTTGACGCTAAGAATATTTTCAAGATGGAGAAGATCACGTTCCACAGAGGGGGCAGATTCTGTCTTCTGAAGTTGGTTCTTTTGGTGATTGGTACAGCGTATCCAATAAACCGCAGAAACTCTAAAAGCTCTTCCTCTGTGGGCTCCTCTGAGAATTTGCGCAGGTTGAGGTCTTCCTTGGTGGGGAGCTCAAAAACATCTGACAACTTTCTTCGATTGATACCCAACTCCAGTATCTTTGTAGTCGAGGGATGAGTTGCATACCCGATGATGTAGTGTCCATAGCCATCCATCTTGGCATGTCGAGTGCTTAGCCAGAACTGTTGAATGCATGATTCAGGGATGTCATTCCTCTTCATAGTTAGGGCTTTGACAAGAAAGTGGTTTTGGAGGATCTTGATTAGGAATTCAGCTTCAGCAGGGAATCCAGTGGGATTTAGGGTGACAAAGTGGTTGTTTGGCTTGATGTTCATCTTAGTCAAGTGATAGTCGTGCCTTGTAAAGGAAAGCATTCTGCTTGATGTTCTTGTCCAACAGAGTTCGAATCAGCCTTTTGAGCTGCTGAGTGATGAGATTTGTTGGAGTTTTTAGAGCCATTGGAGTTTTTGGAAGAACTGGAATGAGAAGCCATTGTTGAAGCAGTGAAAGATTCTTGCGAAAGAATTCTTGAGAGTAAAAATTATAGGTAAAAAAAGAAGAGAAGAGGCATAGAAGGGTTTATATACTGTGAGGGGTAAGGAGAATTAGCGGTAAAAAATGAATTTTTGAAATCCATAATGAGTGCTAACGGATAGGTATCCGTTTTCAAAAAGCGACGGTACAGATACGAACCAATAGGAATATGCCACGTCAGGATAGGCGGTGCACGATCAAGTACGTGCGCCTCCCTCTATTCTCACCCGCGTGACATTTACTATTCCCACATGTCAGTAATTTTCAAAAAATAACCCGCATATAATGACCAAATGGTAAATAATTTTCATGTTAAAACTGCAGAAGCTCTGTGGGTCAAGAGCTTCTGAGGTTATTAAAAGGGTTCAGATTACTGAGAAGACCTAGACTTTCGAGAGAACTTATGGGATGATCGAACACAAACCCAATTATGTGGTTAATGGATAAGAGATCCCTTTTGTGAGGTACAGAGGCTCTGTGATAGGTCACAAAAGCTTTGTGGAGGGCCTCAGAGGCTCTGATATCCAAAATTTCTAATTTAGGAAATGATTTGGGGTGATGATCATTCAAAAGTTGTGAAAGCATTTTGAGGGGCAGAGAGACAAGAATGATGTCTAGCTCCCCCTTGAGTTGTCAAGGTCTCCTATCCCAGCTTCCCCTTGATCTGTGCTTGGATCTCTTTTGGAAATAGACGTTGAATAAAACACAGAGCAAGAGCGTTATTTTAACAAAAAGGGTTCGAGAAAGAGACTGTACGAAGAAACGAAAAAAGAAGAAATGTTGGATCAAATAATTGTATTCAAGATTAAAGTTAAAGTTCAGGGTTTAAACTGCAATTGTGCTAAAGTTAATTAGAGGGTTTAAATTGTAATAGATTAATAGTTTATTAGCTATTGGGCCCAAGCCCATTAGAAAGCCTGTTAAGCTTAAAGCCCATAAGGCTTAGGTATTTATAGTTTTGGTTAATTAGTTTTTAGGGTTAGAACCTTTCATATTTTCATAATCATTGTTTAGAGAGAAAGGTAGCCATATTATTCTCTGAATTCAAAGGGTATCAAGAACACTCAAGGGTTTCATTGTTTATTCAAGGGATTGGTAAGTTTTGTTAATCTTATTATCTCTTGATGTTATTGTGTTCCATGATTGTTTACCAACTAGTTAAATCTGGGATAACAAGTGGTATCAGAGCCAAAGAATCAAGTTAATTGGATTAAATCTGTGTTTATCGGTTTATCACTGTGTTCTTCGATATATATAAATCTGTGAAAATCAACCTCATGAATTAACTTGTTTTTAGGCTGGAAATTGATATGATTTGATGAGTTTTATGCTGCTGAAAGTTATCTAATTAGTTAATTGCAATTAAAATCTCAAATCGATTGGTTTTTTGGTTGATTTATGTTTACTGGGTTTGTATACAAGTCGCACTGTGTTCTTCAAATTGAATTCTTAAAAGCTGATTTTAATCTTCAAGTTTGATTGCATTGTGTTCGATATATGTTATTTGGTGCAAAAGGTTGATATTTGGATTCAATTTCTGTGTTTATTGTGTTTTCTGGGGAAATCTTCATCGTTCTGGGTCGACTGAAGAACATATCGGTCGAAAGCATTGAGAACATATCGGTCGAATAGTTTTATCGGTCTTAACACCATTCAGGTCAAACACTATACCGGTCATAGCACCTTATCGGTCGAACATAGTATCGGTCCATTCACTATCGGTCGAACTCAGTTTATCCTTCAACCGGTACACTCACAGACCACCTCGGTCGATACCTTGTCCGGTCGAATCAATACCGGTCGAAGTGGTTTACCGGTCTTACAACCTCCCGGTCGAAGACTTCTATCGGTCGAATATTTTTATCGGTCTTCACTATACCGGTCAACTATATTCCCGGTCGAACAAAGTACCGGTACAAGCAACTTACCGGTCGAACTCTCTATACCGGTCTTAGTCGTTTACCGGTCGAGCATAAGACCGGTTGTTACATCTTACTGGTTGTTACATCTTAGCGGGACCCCCGTTCTAAGTCTGCGAAGGGGGACAAAGTTTTGCTCTTGATCAAAATCTTCTTTTTTTTCAGATATTAGTGCTTTATACTGTGTGCGAGGACTGCATTTGATTATTTTTGGAAATTTATTTTTCTGAAAATTTTTGAGTGTAGTCTTTACTTTTGATTCTAACTATCTCATCTAGTTGGTTGTCTTGGTACAGATAAGTTTAATTACTAACCATACAGCTAAGATGTCGAACCAGCTTCTCTCGATGGGCTCTCAGTCCAAACCGCCTGTCCTTATGGCTGATGAATATCAGCAATGGAAGAAGAGAATGGTCCAGTTTCTGAATCATAAAAACAGAGACTACATGGAATCAATCATCAATGGTCCGGTCAATCCGATGATCAAAGTTGATGGCCAAGCAGCAACTGACACCTCTCCAGAAATCCCAGACAGATATGTTCCTAAACCTTATCAGTACTTTACTGAAAAGCAGAAGGAACAGTACAAGACAGATGAAGAGGCTCTTATCTATCTGACCATGGCAATCCCGAACGACATCTACAACCGTGTAGACAGTCGTAACTCTGCAAAGGAAATATGGGATGAACTATCCAGAAAGTTTGAAGGAAGTGAAGCCTCTATCCAAGCTAAGCAGAATATATGCATAAATGCATACGAGGGGTTTCATGCAAAAAGAAGGAGAGACGCTGCTAGAGACCTACAACAGATATAACATCATTCTCAATGACCTGCGGAGGAACAACATCTCTAAGTCTGATTCGGAGATTAATTATAAGTTTATCAAGAACTTAAATCCAGAATGGAAGAACATTGCCATCAACCTTCAGATGTCAAAGAACATGGCTCAGGAAAACGTCACTGATATTTTCTCTACTCTTTCTCAGCATGAGGATGAGGTGAGAACCATCAATCTTGAGTCCAATAAACTGAAGGATTTTGTGGCTCTCATAGCTGGCAAAAGTTCTGTATCTTCCGCAAGGTCAAAGAAAAAGGTGACAAAAGCTCTAGTTACTGAAGTTACCGACTCTGACTCTGCTTCAAGTGATGAAGAACTGGAGATTGATTTTGATCCAGATATTCAGAAGTTCTCTGAGGACTTGGCTCTTATTACTCGAAGATTCAAGAAGACCTTTGGCAAGAAGAAGTTTTATTCAAAGCCTAAGTACAAAGGTCACAAGAAAAAGAAGGCTGAATTAAGATACAAGCCAAGGCAAGGACGGCGAGAGGAAAGACGAGAAGAGAGAAAAGAAGACAGAAGAGAAGATAAGAGAGAAGAAAAGAAAGAAGACAGAGCTGATGAACCAGGAAGATGTTACAATTGCGGCAAATTTGGGCATTTCTCAAGAGACTGCAGATTCAAGAAGATCAAGAACTCAGACTATTATGCGCGAAAGTCACTTATTGCCAAGAAAGCTGAAGAAGGAAAGGTGCTAATGGCTGAAGAAGAGAATTGGTTGTTCCAAAGTTCTGATGATGAGGAGCAAGCACACTTCACCCAAGTTTCCTACATGGCAAAGCTGGACGGTGACGATGAAGATTCTGAAGCATATTCTGAAGACGCAAACTCTGAAGTAAGTGATAATTCTGAGCTTATTGAATCTCTTATGGCCGAAATACATAGCATGAAAGATGAATTTGCTTTATTGAAAGGCAAACTTAGCTCTGCACAACAATCAATATTGAGTTTTCGTGATGAAAACGCTTTGCTGAAAGTTGTTGTGGAAGAAAAAGAAAAGGAAAAAGACGGTTTAAAAGCTGAAAAGGATTCTTTGAAAAGCAAAATATCTGATTTAGAAAAGGATCTTGTGAATATCAATGCTGAAAAAGGTGAATTCAAAATTAAATTTGAAGTCTGTTTTCAAGAAAGAAATGAAGCTTATACAAAGATTAAGCAATTGGAGGATATTAACATGAAACGAGGTCAGACTGAGCAGACGCTAAATCTGTTGACTAATAAACTCCAAGATGAAAGGTTTTATAAACTGAAACCAGGTTTGGGTGTGCCAACTAATGATGTTTTGAAAAAGGCACCGGAGCATCTATATAATTTTGATAAATTCGGCTCCGCAATTAGACCCATTCCTGACATTCGTGCAACTTTTGTTGAAGCAAGTACTCCTACACCTTTATCTAAGACCAAAGGTCAAGAAGAAATGGGAAAGAACAAGTCTGGTGACACTGATTCTCAAAATCTTTTTAAATCAGTTGGTTTTCAATATGGTGATTTAAATAAAAGCTATGCGACTCGAAAGATCGAATTTACTGAGTTTGAATCACTATTTACCACACCTTCCAACGAATCAGTAAGCACCAATACAGTTCTACCTGAGACTGCATGCAAATATGATAAGTATGAATCGGATGTTGATCCATCCACTATGCCATCAGTCTCAAATCCTATTGCTTCTATACCTTTACTTGTTGAAGAGGTTGAAGAAGAACATGCTATCACGAATGAATCTTGTGTTCAAAATGATAAAACGGAGTTTATTGAGTCCATGACAGAAGAATTATTTTCTGAAATGATGAATGCTTTAGACTCTGATCCTGTTTCTATTCCAAAGGAGTCAAATTCTGTGAATGATAATACATCTGAATTGATGAGGCAAATTGATATGTTGCAACAGTCTCTTGATGAGGTTGAAGATGAAAACTTTGATCTCAAACATAAACTTGAAAAGTCTTTAAAAGTAAATCAAGAGCTTTGCACTGAGATCAATGATTTGAAAATTACTTTGTTTAAAAATGCTTCAAATGATAAACAGATGTTCAATGATCCAAGCTGGAAGGTAAGAACCAATCCAGAATTTGATGCTCTTACAAAACCTTCAGTTGTTTACTCTGATTGTCCTTAATATCCACCGAGTATTTTTGAAAAGGGTGAGACTTCAAAGAGCACTAGAAAAGAACCACCTTCTAAGTTAGAGACTAACAAGGTTCCTGTTTCTGTTTCAGATATAAAAGGAAATGGAGTTGGGAAGAGTAAGAAGAATAAAGATCTTAGTTTGAATAAAAAGAATAGTTTGAATTCTAGTAGTTGTCCTACAGACAGTGTTATTTTGAATAGTACTTCTTTTGATAAACATGAATGTAAGATTTGTTCCGATAAATCTAAGTTTATGAATTTTGCTCGAAAGAATCTTTATTGCAACCACTGTTGGGATAATTCATTCAAATACTACTCCCCTCCTAAGTCCAAAAAGAATAAAAGCAAAGCTAAGCTAAACTCTAAGTCTAATTCTAATTCTGATTCTTCTACACAACCCAAAGTGTATCGAGCTAAGGTTGCTAATCCTACTTCTAAAAATCACTTTCAGGAACTGAATGTTAAGATGGTTTGGAAATGGGTTCCAAAACCGCGTTATGAATGGAGAGTGAAAGTCAAACCAGATGATATTCCTGAGTTGCTTGATGCTAACCGCGAAGGACCCATCCTGATATGGGTACCTAAGCAAAACTAATTGTTTCTTTTGCAGGCCTGTCGATTGTGGGTAATAGATTCTGGATGTTCACGCCACATGACAGGATTCAAGCACCTCTTGCATAACTATGTGGAGGAGCCTACCGGAGCAGTTAGATTTGCCAATTCTGAAGTCGAAGGCCACGTCAGAGGATATGGAATGCTCGATAACGGTGTTGTGAAGATTCAAAAAGTGCTATATGTTGAAGGACTTGATCACAACCTGTTCAGTACCAGTCACTTCTGTGACATGAAATATCAAGTCCGCTTCACAACCACTCATTGCTATCTAGAGGATCCTGATGGTTACGAAGTCTTCAAAGCTGAGCGCCATGGAAATCTATACTATGTAGATTTTCCTACACTGTCTACCACACGTCCAGTATGCCTACTAGCCAAAGCTTCCAAAGCACAATCGTGGACGTGGCATCGACGCTTGTCTCATCAAAATTTCATATCTATAGCGAAGCTACAGAGACAAGGTCTGTTCAAAGGTCTACCAGAAATGAGGTTCGAAAAAGACTCACTATGTCCCGCATGTGAGTTGGGCAAAATGAAGCGAAGCTCCTTCAAGTCCAAAGCTGAATCATCGACCTCATCTGCACTGGAACTTCTTCATATGGACCTTTGTGGCCCAATGCGCACAACATCTATCAACGGAAAGAAATATGTGTTGGTAATGATAGATGACTACTCAAGGTATACATGGCTCGAGTTTCTTCGCAACAAGTCAAATACGCCAGAGTCGATTATTGCTTTCATCAAGCGCATTCAAGTACGTCTTCAACTGCCAGTCAGAACCATTCACAGTGACAATGGCACGGAGTTCAAGAATGCCACCTTACAGAGTTATCTTACTTCTGTGGGCATTTCACACAACTTCTCCGCAGCCTATACTCCGCAGCAAAATGGCATTGTCGAACGGAAGAATCACACACTTGTTGAAGCAGCTCGCACTATGCTTGCATACTCAGATCTACCCATGTACCTTTGGGCCGAGGCAGTCACCACAGCATGCTTTACACAGAATCGTACCATCGTGGTCAAGCGCTTTAATAAGACAGCATATGAGTTGATCAACAATCGTACACCTAACATCAAGTTCCTTCGTGTATTTGGTTGCAGGTGTTACATTCTAAAAGAGCGTCAAGGATTATCAAAGTTTGATAAGAAAGCGGATGAAGGATATCTCGTTGGATACTCTCTGACATCCAAAGCTTATCGAATTTACATTATTCGAACCAAGACGGTTGTTGAGAGCATGAATGTCTCCTTTGATGAGAATTCTACAAGGACTTCTGGACACAACAGTTCAGAACTCGTTCTTAACGACAAAGCTTCTATTCAATGAAGAATAGAACCAGCACCTAAAGGATTCACTTCTTCTAACTCTAACTCTACTTCATCTGAGTTAGATTTATTGTTTATTGATGCCTTTGATGATATATGTGCAGATTTTGAAAAAGGCATATCCACATCAATAACAAGTGGTACAAGCTCGGAGGTCTCTACTATTTCTGAAGACACTTCATCTCCATCAGGTACGAGTACAAAGTTAGTTTCTGACTCTACTAATGTTGAATCTGTCTCTACAGATAGTTCTTCTGGAAACGAAGTCCCGAGCACTTCAACTGTTAGTCCAGAAGCTTCAGTATCAGAAACACCAGTACAAGATGTCCCGAGTACATCTATGGAGCAACCTGCCGTGCATGATGAAAATGATGCGTCGAATACGCAATAAACAGTTGAAGCTCTACCAAGCACACATCGTTGGACTAAGGATCATCCTCTGACCAATGTGATAGGTGACGTACAATCTGGTGTCACGATAGGATCTGCAACAGCCAACTTCTGCATGTTTTCAAGCTTCCTTAGTTCCCTAGAACCAAAGAAAGCGTGTGAAGCTCTACGTGATCCCTTCTGGATTTTTGCTATGCAAGACGAGCTTCTACAATTCGAAAGGAACAAGGTATGGCGCTTGATCCCACTACCTAAAGGTAAATCCGTTATTGGAACAAAGTGGGTGTTCAGAAATAAGAAAGACGAAGCTGGAGTAGTCGTGAGAAACAAAGCTCGACTGGTCGCCAAAGGGTATTGTCAACAAGGGGGCATTGACTATGATGAAACATTCGCCCCGGTTGCAAGGATCGAAGCCATCAGAATCTTTCTAGCATATGCAGCGCACAAAAACTTTACTGTCTATCAAATGGACGTAAAGTCGGCTTTTCTAAACGGCGTTTTGCATGAGAAGGTTTACGTGGCTCAAGCTGAAGGTTTCGTTGATCCTCATCACCCTGATCATGTCTATGTTTTAGACAAAGCGCTTTATGGTCTTAAACAAGCACCGCGAGCCTGGTATGAAACTCTCACTAAATTTCTACTTGCTTCTGGTTTCAAGAAAGGTATTGTTGATACAACCTTATTTCTTAAAAGGCAAGGTGAGGACTTGATTCTCATTCAGATTTATGTTTACGACATAATTTTTGGGTCGACAAATCAGAAATTTTGTAAGAACTTTTCAAGAATAATGGAAACAAAGTTTGAGATGTCGATGATGGGTGAATTGAATTTCTTTCTTGGTCTACAAGTAAAGCAATTACCCGACAACATATTTATTAATCAAGCTAAATATATAAAAGATATTTTGAAAAAGTTCAATATGTCAGATAGTTCAGTCATGAAAACACCAATGGCTACTGGTACACTCTTAGACGCAGATCCCTCCGGGAAACCTGTTGATCAAAAGGTGTATCGTAGCATGGTTGGTTCTTTAATTTATCTGACTGCCAGTCGCCCGGATATAATGTTTGCCACATGTTTTTGTGCAAGATATCAGTCTAATCCTAAAGAGTCGCACTTATCTGCTGTTAAGAGAATCCTTAGATATCTCAAAGGTTCTCCTAATCTAGGCCTTTGGTATCCAAAGGATTCTCGTTTTGAACTAACTGCCTTTACAGATGCTGATCATGCAGGATGTAAGCTAGACCGGAAGAGCACCTCTGGATCATGTCAATTCATAGGTGACAAACTTGTGAGTTGGACTTCAAAGAAACAAAACTGTGTTTCAACATCCACTAACGAGGCTGAGTATGTAGCTGCTGCTTGTTGTTGTTCTCAAGTCCTATGGATGACGACACAGTTAAGGGACTTTGGATACAACTACAAGCGTGTTCCTATTTATTGTGATTCCAAGAGCGCAATATCTATAACTGCTAACCCGGTACAACATTCGAAGACCAAGCATATCGATGTACGCTATCACTTCATCAAGGATCATGTAGAAAAAGGTGACATTGAAATGCATTTTGTTCAAACTGACTTCCAGTTAGCTGATCTTTTCACCAAGCCGTTGGATGAAAAGCGTTTCCAATTTCTAATCAGCAAACTTGGTATGTTGAACATGTCTTAGACCTTACTCATGATTCTAGGGGGAGTATTCTATGTTTTTATCTTCTGTGTTCTTTTTATACTGTTGCTAACGAGAGAGGAATCATTTTCATAAATGATTACCCTTATTTCTTTTATTTATGCAGGTTTGGTCAAGTGACAATGGTTTCTAATCACATCATATTAGAACCCGCACTTTTGTGCTTTATTTACTTTTTCTGCTTTATGTTAAAAAAAAATTATCAGTTAAGGGGGAGAATATCTGTGATATTAACAAATTTTTGGATACTTAAATTCTTATCTGACCGTGTGTTCTTCAAAGATAAATACTTGGGTTTTATCATGTCAATATACTTTGTCAAGTATTCATACACATAACGGTTCAGAACATTCTATTTTGACTTTGTTATTACCATGTATCAAAAGTTAAATCTTTCTATGGTAATACTCACGTTATTTGTATTCACTATTGATTGAATCAAATGTCATTTCATGTGCTTTCATTGAAAATATGTTTATATATTGTTCATATAAACAACATTCGTTTTTGATTCTCCAAAATCTTATTCTTCATGAAAAAATGATATGAGCTTAATTGTCAAACTCTTTTAGTTTGAGGGGGAGAATTGCATCGTCATACATAACTGTTTTGACATCTCCGAAAGTCTTATTTCTCATGTAACAAGTGGTATTTGTGCTTACATGTACAATAGTCTGTTGAACAGCATGTTTTTTTTAGGATCATACATGGGATTCAGTGTGAGAACTTAACAGAACTTCCATGGATTCACGATAACCAGTGTTTCCTACCCAGGAAGTATTCCCTGAGTGATTGAGGGGAGAGGGGTCAAAAGATTTGAGTGTTGGTGTGTGAAAAGAGGTAAAATGGAAAAGAGAGATTGGTTAGAAGTGAGCATTAAAAGAACGAGGGTGAGAGAACAGAGTAAAAGAATATCAAACTCTGCACCAAATTCTTTCTGAGCCGGGCAGCCACATAATCTGATTGGTTCACATTCTTTGGTGACCATCATTGAAGAAGGCAACTAGCCCATGCCATCTCTTGCATACAACCCCACCAGCTACTCATTCTTTTCTCAAAAAGAGAATGTTTCACATTTTCTGGGGACGCAACACATACACTATTGGTTCTTCATTTGGAAGATACTAATATTGAAAAAGAAGGAAAGTTGCCCCACCTTCGAACCCTTTCTCATGCACATTGAGTCATTGTATAATTTGTTGTTGTCTCAACAAGTTTACATACTTTGAGCCTAAAATGAAAAGCAAACATATGTGCTTAATTCTTTCATACACATGCACGAGCACACAGAAATTTGTTTTCTGTCAGAACGTTCATAGATGACCATGTGTTATTCGATGATTGAATGGAAGACCTGGGGAGTCTACATCAAACCAGCTCCTTATATAGTAACTTTGTGTTACTCAGTGACTTTGTGTCATTGACAGGCATTCTAACTGAGTCATTTGTTGATTCAGGGTTACACTTATTAAACTGTTTGAATTTGAAAAGATTCGAATGGTTACTACTTTCTATTTTAATCTGAAAAGATTGAAATAATCACTCTTTCCATCTGGGAAGACTGCTCTTATTTCCATACAGGGCTCGTTACATGATGAAGATTGTGCTTACGTGATCATACACAATGGGGGAAATTGTCTTGAAAAGGGGAGATTGTTTTGGTATGTTTTGATGATGATGCTTCTCACCATTCATCAAAAAGGGGGAGAAGATACAAAAAGGGAGAATACTCAAAGAGGGAGAATATAATCTGAAGACTGCTGAAGATTATCAAAGTTTTGAAGACAATTGCAAAAAAAATTTAATCTTGAATCCAAAGGGGGAGATTGTTGAATCAAATAATTGTATTCAAGATTAAAGTTAAAGTTTAGGGTTTAAACTGCAATTGTGCTAAAGTTAATTAGAGGGTTTAAATTGTAATAGATTAATAGTTTATTAGCTATTGGGCCCAAGCCCATTAGAAAGCCTGTTAAGCTTAAAGCCCATAAGGCTTAGGTATTTATAGTTTTGGTTAATTAGTTTTTAGGGTTAGAACCTTTCATATTTTCATAATCATTGTTTAGAGAGACAGGTAGCCATATTATTCTCTGTATTCAAAGGGTTTCAAGAACACTCAAGGGTTTCATTGTTTATTCAAGGGATTGGTACGTTTTGTTAATCTTATTATCTCTTGATCTTATTGTGTTCCATGATTGTTTACCAACTAGTTAAATCTGGGATAACAAGAAAGAACTATACATTGTTACATAGTATGTACTGCAGAGGCTCTGTGCAGGGGTATAGAGGCTCTGTGAATCAACTCATGTTCAGCATGCCAATTTTGCCAACAAGAAAAGTAAACCTTTTCTCATCTAATGCCTTTGTGAAAAGGTCGGCAAGCTGGTAATCTGTGGGGACAGAGTACAGTTCAATTGTCCCATGCTCCACGTGACGTTTCATAAAGTGATCCCTGATATCGATGTGTTTTGTCTTAGAGTGCTGAACAGGATTGGCAGAGATCGCTATGGAGCTTTTGGAGTCACAGAGGATGGGGATTTTCTCGATGTCAAATCTATAGTCTCTGAGTTGGTTTCTCATCCACATAACATATGAACAACAACTAGCAGCAGCAACGTATTCCGCTTCTGCCATAGAGGTCGAGACATAATTCTGCTTCTTGGAAGTCTAACTCACTAGTTTCCCTCCAAGGAATTGACAACTCCTAGAGGTACTCTTTCTGTCTAACTTGCATCCTCCGTAGTCTGAATCTGTACAAGCCACAAGATCAAAACCCGAGTTCTCCGGATACCATAGGCCAAGATTCCTGGTCCCTTTTAGGTATCTGAAGATCCTCTTGACAGCATGAAGGTGAGATTCTTTGGGGTTAGCTTGAAATCTTGCACAGAGGCATGTGGCAAACATTATGTCGGGTCGACTCGCGGTTAAGTACAACAGAGACCCTATCATGCCTCTGTAGAGTTTACACTCCACAAATTTGTCCTCTAGGTCTGCATAAAGCTTGAATCCAGTGGCCATAGGGGTTTTCATTGGTGAAGAGTCAGAGATCTTGTATTTTTCAAGTATGTTAGAGACATATTTAGATTGGTTTATGAAAATGCCCTCTTTGGTTTGATTGACTTGCAATCCTAGGAAGAAGGTAAGTTCTCCCATCATGCTCTTCTCAAATTCACTCTTCATCAATGACTCAAACTTTTTGCAATAAGATTCATTTGTGGACCCAAAAATAATGTCGTCAACATAAATCTGTACAAGCAGAATCTCACCTTTTCTCTTTTTATAAAATAAGGTTGTATCAGTTGTACCTCTTTCGAAACCATTGGCAAGAAGAAAGTTGGAAAGTCTGTCGTACCAGGCTCTGGGGGCTTGCTTGAGTCCGTACAAATCCTTGTCCAAGAAATACACGTGATTAGGGTACTTGGAGCTTTCGAACCCTGGTGGCTGTTGGACGTACACTTCTTCTTGAATTTGTCCATTTAGAAAGGTTGACTTAACATCCACTTGAAACACTTTAAAACCTCTGTGGGCTGCGAAGGCAAGAAATATTCTTATTGCTTCGAGCCTAGCCACAGGGGCAAAAGTTTCTTCGTAGTCAATCCCTTCTTCTTGGCAGTATCCCTTGGCCACCAGCATTGCTTTGTTCCTGATCACCATACCATCCTCGTCCTTTTTGTTCCTGAAGACCCATTTGGTTCCTATAGCAGTTTTGCCTTTCGACAGAGACACTAGGGTCCACACTTCGTTTCTTTCAAACTGCAGAAGCTCTTCTTTCATAGCTTCTACCCAGTTTGGGTCTTCAAGGGCTTCAGAGACCTTTTTGGGCTCGATAATGCTCACAAAATTTATATAATAACAAAAATTTGCAGTACTTGATCGAGTCTGGACTCTGTCAGAGGGGTCACCTATAATTTGGCTCTGTGGGTGACTTCTGGTCCACTTTGTCATTCGTGGTTGGTGATCATTGGAACCTTCTGGAATCACTTCTGGAGCATGTTCAGTCTCTTGTTGATCACCCTTTGTATAAAAGAGATCATTTGTACTTGTCACTAGACTTTGGTCATTCTGAGTTGATGTCATGAGCTTTGTTGTGCCTTGTTCAGAGTTCTCTGATTGTTCTGGTGTTGACCCTTCAGAGATATCTTGTAGATGACCATGATCTTGAATGCGCTTGGAGCCTTGTTCAGTATTATCCTCATAGTGCTCCCCCTCGACATTTGCACCTACAAAAGTGTTAGAAGAGGGTGAAACATTGCTAGGACCTGATAGAGACGTACCAGATTGGTCTACAGAGGCTTCAGGTCTAGAGGCTCTGCGGTCATCCTCTGAAGGTCCATCATCGTTGAACATCTCTTCAAACAGATGATGAAGTTCATTTGCTCTAGATGTGTCACCAAATTCTTTATCCTAGAGCTTGAGTCCAGAGTTGATTTGCTTAGAAGTCAACTGAAATGAGTCATCAAAAGAAACATTAATACTTTCAAGTTTATGTTTTGATTTGAGCACGTAGACTTGGTAATCCTTGGAGTTTGATGAGTAGCCAAGAAATTTGGTCTCATCAGCTTTGGGACTGAATTTCCCGATTTGCTCTCTGTCGTTTAACACAAAGCATCTGCAGCCGAAGACATGGAAGTACTTGATATTTGGCTTTCTTTGATTGAGGAGGTGGTAAGGGATCTTTGCATGTCTTTTTACCACCAAAGATCGATTTTGGGTGAAACATGCCATGGAGATGGCTTCTGCCCAAAAGGAGATTGGAAGTCTTGAGGCAGTGAGCATGGTTCTTGCGGCTTCCACAAGTGTTTGGTTTTTGCGTTCAACAAGACCGTTTTGTTGTGGAGTCCTTGCGGTAGAGAAGTTCTGTGAGATGCCCTCTTTCGTAAGATAGGCTTCTATTGTTGAGTTTTTGAACTCTGTCCCGTTGTCACTTCAAACTCTCTGAACCCTGCAATCATGAAGAACTTGTATCCTCTTAAGAAGATTGATTAGTACCTCAGAAACATCTGATTTCTTTCGGACAAACTCCACCCAAGTATATCTAGAGAATTCATCTATGAGTACAAGAATTTACTTCTTACCACCTAGACTCTGCACAGATATAGGACCGCAAAGGTCTACGTGAAGCGTCTGCAGAGGTCTAGTGCAAGATATGTCTGTTTTGGTCTTATGGGTAGCTCTTCTGAGTTTGCCCATTTCACATGCAGAGCATAGATGATCTTTGTCGAATTTAATGCTTGGTAACCCCTTTACCAGATCTAGTTTCACAAGTTTGTCAAGAGAATGAAAGTTTAAGTGACAGAACCTGTTATGCCAGAGCCAAGATTCTTCGTTCTTACTTGAGACCAGACAGAGCGTTTCGTCTCTGTTGATGGACTTGAAGTCCATGAGGTATAGATTACCTCGTCTTTTGGCCCACAGAAGCTCTGTAGTTGTGTCTTCTTTGAACAAGGAGCAGTATTTCTTTTTGAACATTACATCGAGTCCATTATCACAGAGTTGGCTAACAGTTAGTAGGTTGTGCTTAAGGCCATCTACATACGCAACTCTATTGACGTCGATGTCTCCATTTGCAATGACTCCATAGCCTTTGATCTGACCTTTCTTGTTGTCTCTGAAGGTTACAGAACCACCTCCAAGTTTATCTTTGTAAGCGGAGAGCAACCCTCTGTCGCCATTCATGTTCCTTGAACACCCGGAGTCTATGTACCAAATAGGCACATGCTCTTTCTTCTGCGAACAGATTAAGAAGATTTAGGTACCCATTTCCAAATAGGTCCAGGCTTGTTAGGAGTCTTTAAAGGTGCCTTAACGCCTTTGATTTTGGCTTTATCCTCCTTGATGGAGGTACCATTTTGTCCTTTCTCACCCTTGAATTTGGTATTCTTGGGCTTCGGGTGAGATATAAGACAGGAGGGCCTTGAAAAGTGTTGATTTAGAGCATGCACAAGATCAAAACATTTGCAATGATGAACTCTAGAAGCAAACTTCTTAAATATTTCATTGAATTTGTTAAAGGAGGGTATAGAGCAATTTCTACAACAACGCACTTTAGATTTGGGTTTCTTTTTACAGAAAACTTTGTCTAATCTAGGTTGTCTTTTGTCAAAAACTCCACTTGGATGGCTCTCTAAGTGTACTCTCCCTTGACGACCTTCCTTTCGAGCATTCACTGTCACAGAAGAATTACTTTTGTCAATTTTTGGCCAATTTGCCTTCTGTTGCCAGGTAAGCTTTTCTTGAAAAGGCTTGGTTTTATTGACAGGTTTTGGAGCATTGGAAGTTTGAGTGATCTTGGTCTTCTCATTTTTCAGTTTTTCAAGCTCAATAGAAGTCTTTGCCTGTAGACACATGTCCATAAAATCAGGGCAGATGGGTATTCCTGTGGTTCTCCATTTGGGAGCGACTATCCTGTTAAGGATGCCAGAGGGTAACTTATTTTCCTCTGGACCATAGGTAACCATTTCAAGTTCCACAGAACTTGTCTCAACTTCGACAGAGGACTCAGATTCTGATTCAGAATCTGTATCAAGAAAGTCCTTGTGAATGTGAGCCTGATTTTCTGAAAATGTGTCGCTTTGTCCATTCGTAGTGTCCTTGGGAATATTTAGATCTTTTGAAATACAGGGAATAACCATCGGAACACTAAGACATCTTAGAAGATCTTGCTTAAAGATTTCTTCTATTTCAGAGGTTAGATCAGGCAGGTTGAGAAAGTGATTTTCATAGGTCCTTCTCAAGTCACCTTCCAAAAACCTTTTAAAGAGTTTTTCTTCCACAGAGGCTGGAACAAAATCTGGTACATCAGAGAACAGTTCCTTTTCAGGAACCATCATGCACATAAAAGCCATTTGAGTTTGTGTTTCTGGGTAAATCATTGTTTTTATACCATACATTCGCCATCTGCAGAGGTTTCCTCAGATGTGGTCCTTCAGAGGTTTTGCGCCTCTTAAATGTGGATAGTAGGTTTGGAAGACTTGGTTTTAAAAATTGTCCTGGGCAGAAGATATTTGCTAAGGATTTGTTCCTTTTATTTCCAGTGTAGGGATCAACATCATCGAACCCTATGCCTCTTCTACCGATCTGGGTGTTGACCTTTTCATGGACCTTTTGAGCATCCTGATACCTCTTAATTAGAAGATCTCTGTCGAACAGATCTTGATGAAGAACTTCTCTTTCTTTTTGAAAAAAGTTTTTCAAGGAACTGGCGTTTAATCGATCGCTCTCACTGTTCTTTAGGTCTTTCACCTTGTCTTTCAGGGCTTGATCAAGTTTTGAAAATTTTCCTTTTAACCCTTTCTTTTCAACAGTATGCTCAGAGACGAAAGATTTTCTTTCAAGATATAGCTTGTCCTTTTCTTGAGTGAGAAGCCTTGTTTCTCTCTCAAAGAAGGCCAATTTCTTTTCTAGCTCTGAGCACATGTTTTTATAAGCAAGAAATTCATTTTGTATTTCAAGAAGTTTGTTTTCAGAGTCAGAATTACAAGAATCAGAAGTAGATACCTCACTCTTGTCGTCAGAAGAGTGGACTTCTGCCATGCCACAAAAGAGTGCGTTATTGTCCCCTTCATCAGAGGACTCATCGGTCTCAAGGTTCTGTTGTTCCGCCATTAGGGATCTCTGAGTGTAATACTATGCCTTCTTTTTGTAGAAAGCAACGTCTGTAGTGGGTTTCCCTTTAATGGCAGAGGATCTGCACTCTGCGGTGAAGTGGTCTGGCTTCCCACATTTGAAGCATCCTTCAGTCTACTTGGGGGTTTAATCGCCACCTCTACCGTCTGACCTCTGTCCACTCCTTCTTTATTCTTGCCTTTGATCTTCGAATTCTTCTCTCCCATACTTTCTTATATCACCATACCCTCTACTTCTATCGTCTTTATCCTCTCGTCCTCTTTACTCAGGCTTTTTCTTAAGACCCCTGTTGAATTGTCGGGTCATAAGTGCAAGGGTCTTGGCCAGAGCAGCCATATCAATTTCCTCTTCAGATCCTTCCTCACTTTCACTCTCTGCTACCAGAACCTTCTTCTTCTTTTTCTTCTGCACCTCCTCAGCCGTCTTTTCTTTCTTGCCCTTGTCTTGTGCCTCTGTGGCATTACCCACTAGTGCCAGAGGACCACCGACAGGGGTCATTAACTTCGATATCCTGTTTTCTTGACTGATCAATGTCCCAAAGAGATCTGAGATGGACCAAACATCAAGATCAAGTGTGGCTTGCATGGACATTGTTAGATGAAGCCATTCGTCATTCAGACTCTGAAGGAATCTGACATTGTTTTCCTCAGAGGTTCTGTGGATACCATATCGCTTGCACTTGTTTATCAAGGAATTGTATCTGTTGTATGTGCTTTGGATGGATTCACCCGGCAGAGCCTTAAATGCAAAATACTCATTAATGCATAGAGCTCGGTTGTTCTTGAGGGTTTTAGTACCACCCTCAAGCTGTTTTTCTAGCTCCAACCACAAGTCCTTTGATGTTTCACAAGAATCAAGGGACTGGAAAATATCGTTTGGGATGGTCATGATGAGTAGTCTTTTGGCTATCTTTGCAAGTTCATGCATGGCACTTTCTTGTTCAGTCCATTCATTTAAAGGCTTGGGATGCTGATATTCAAGAGCTTTAGGGGTATTTGCGGTGGCAGGAACACGAGGAACTGTGGTCATTGGAATAAAAGGAGGATTGTGAAGAAACTCAACCAAACCAGGATCCACACCTTCGAGAAAGTGCACCATCCTGATTTTCCACTGAGGGTACTCATCCCTCAGTAGAGTGGGAGGTTTTGATTGCGATCCTGCACTAAAATAGTTAACTGGGTTAGCCATTTTTAAATAGAGAGAAAAACAGAGTATGAAGAGTTTGCTTTAGAGACGACCAAGAGCTTGCTTAACAAGGATGAGTATTTGATATGAGAAAGATAACAACCAACAAATAAGCTTTGAATCTGTTTTTAACAGCTCAAACACACTTGCTTTTGGATCTACGTCAAAAGGTTGAGATAGGTCCAGAAAACAGAGTATGTTTTATGAGTGGGATCAAGGCAAAGAAACAGACTTAAACTACTACCTAGAACGTGGGAATCAAGTATAGAACAGGATCCTTCGATATTGAGAATCAATGTCTGCTCTGATACCAATTGTTGATTCCAATAATGATGTTCTTACTTGATAGACTTTTAGCTACACACTGATTAAGGAATAAGAGTGCGGAAGCGTTTATAGTAAGTAGAAAAAGTAGAACATGCAAGGTAGTAGACACACAAGTAATCAATGAACATAATAGTAAAATATAACAGGAATTTCACTCAAAACATTGTTTCATTGATTTACTATAAGAACACCAAGGACACGCACTGGTGTGTGCAAATATTCTCAGGGAAATACAATCTCTAAAATCAGACTTGTGTGTGCTTGCATCCAAAACTCAAAGGTGGTGCTCCTATAATATACAAGGAGGATGCACCCCGTATTACAAGACAAAGGCTGACATTCCATAAATGGAATGCCACCTGGAAAGTAAAACGATTGTGCCGCTCAAAGGTGATCTGGAAATCTTCGTACAGCAGGCTTCACGTGATCTGCATGTGACCTTGTCTTGGACTGAGTTTGCAAAAAAACGTCGAACAGTCTCCAGAAGTTAGCCATCATAGAGGCTCTGTGAGTGATCACAGAGGCTCTGTGATCTGAGGAGCATTATCAGGTTTCGGGTCCTCTGGCAGAGTGTTGACAGATGTCTTCTGAGATTGCGTCTTCTGTGGTGCGCTTGGTTGTTCTGATCTAACTTCTGCAGTTCCTATACTTAGCCTATTTTTCAATACTTCTATACATAGAAGTTGGAGCTAACAGTCTTTGACCATATATATAGTGTCATGAGAATTTCTAAGCTTGTAAGAGTTCATGTAGCTTGTAACATTCAACATTGTGATATATACAACTTAAGTTTTCTCTCTTTACTCTCCCTCCCTCTCTAGAATTGGTTTGTAATTGTCAAATCTTGATTATCTTGAGTGATTTTCTTGAATTGTGACCTAACAGAAGTTCAAGGAAGTAAGTTAGTTCACCCATCATACTCATTTTATATTCTTTCTTCATTCTTTCAGCGAAGCGAGTACACATAGATGGGTTAGTAGAACCAAATATAATGTCATAAACATATATTTGTACAAGAATAATATGACCTTTTATCTTTTTGAAAAACAAAGTGTTATCAATTTTACCACGTTCAAATTTTTCAGAGATAAGAAAAGAAGAGAGAGTGTCATACCAAGCACGAGTAGCTTGTTTTAGACCAAAGAGAGCCTTATCCATCTTATATACATAATTTGGATGCTTAGGGTCAGAGAACCCTGGGGTTGTTCAACATAGACTTCTTCATTCAACTTTCCATTTAGGAATGCTGATTTGACATCCATTTGATATGCTTTAAAGTCTTTGTAAACTGCATAAGCTAAGAAAAGTCGAATTGCTTCGAGCCTAGCCACAGGGGAAAATGTTTCATCATAGTCTATGCCTTCCTCTTGTCTGTATCCCTGAGCAACTAATCTATCTTTGTTGCGGGTTACAGTCCCATGTTCATCTAATTTGTTTCTAAACACCCATTTAGTGCATATAACAGATTTATCAGATGGTCGGGGAACGAGATTCCAAACTTGGTTTCTAGCAAACTCGGTCAACTCTTCTTACATGGCGCTGACCCAGTTTGGATCTCTGAGGGAATCATCAGTCTTCTTTGGCTCTGTAAGAGAAAGAAAGTTAACAAAGAAACAGATGCTACCTGAACTTCTCCTTATCTGAATGCATCAGGATCACCAAGAATTTGATCAATGGGGTGATCTCTGGTCCATCGCTGAGCTGGGGCATGATCGTTTACCTCAGAAGTTGGATCATCAATCGGAATGTTTACTGATAAAGAAACTTGAGGTTCTTTAGCTATCAGTTGTTGAGTTTCAGATAAACCATTATTTACTGAGAGGTTTTAAGAAGAGGAAAGTTCTGATGGAGGAAGTGTGTTTAGAGGAACAACTGAAACCCAAGAGGTGGATTCAGCGTTATGAGGTATGATGTTAGGATCTTCATCAACATTAGGAGAGTTTGTATGCTGATGAGTGTTGAAGAGAGGTTTTGTTTCTCTATAATAAGAGAACATTCAAGCATTCAGTTCATCATTGTCAGCGATAGGTATAGAGTTCACTGATTTGGATTCGTCAAAGGTGACATGAATTGTTTCTTCTATAGTTTGTCTTCTCTTATTGAAGACTCTGTAGGCTTTTGAAATTGAGGAATAACCAAGAAAGATTCCATCATCAGCTTTTGGGTCTAACTTTCCAAGAGCATCTTTGTTGTTTAAAATGAAACTGTAACACTCTAGAAATCAGAGTAAATTAAAACCTGGAAATATGGCAACATGACACTTGTATTGATATAAACCTCCCATGAAGGGGATCAGTCCTTAAGACTTTACAAAACCTGTACAGATATAGAATTCATCAACAAACTAATCTAGACACATCTATCTAGATTACATCAGATGACAATCCATAATTCACCAAAAGAATGGGACTTAACAAATGCCCAGTTACAATACTAGTCATCTCAAGAAGCCTCGAGACCAAACCCGTCTCTCAAAACCCTGGCAACCCACCGCTAAGGGAAACCTGTTATACATATCATTTGAGAAAAAGTGTTAGGCTTAAAGCCTAGTGAGAACATACAGTTTATAAATTTCAAGAGATATAAACTTTTGTATCAAAAGGAATCTTTTCAAATAAGAATTTCCAAGTTAACTGTTGATAAGAATGAAATCCATTAAAATGAGACCATAAACCTTCTTTCCAGAACCTCACAATTTAATAAACAAGTAGTTCTTTTATAAACTTCCCGAAAAATATAAACATCAGTATCATAAGGAAATCTTTTCATAAAGGTTTAATTTATAAAAGATAACATTTCGCCACAACCGGGCCTTTTTGGTCCAAAACTCATCATACGATGACAAAAGAACCATTTTACCAAGGATTGTGGTGTAACACAAAGTAGACCACCAATTCCGAGTTATGAGCTAAAAAATTGGAATCCGAGGATACGAACACATAAGTCCGTGCTACAACGTGAGATCTAGCCCCAAGCAAAACCAATGTATACTCCTTCACTAGGATCACTATGAACCATGGCTAGTATCCGGCCTCACATAACCGTACCAAGTTGCCCCCGAGGATCATATGTATCCATAGCTACAAAATGGGGAATATGACATCCCAACAATACAGTCGACTCAAAACCTAGGGATCCGCTAGTAATGGTACAGACTCGTCACAACAACATATGTGACCAACCATAAATAAACATATGGTATAAACACATTTTATAAACAAAATGTCATTTCCAGTTCAACTTCTGGTAAGAATGAAAATCATTTAAAATGAGTTCTTAAACATTCTTTTCACATATCCACATAATGTGCAAGTAAAACATCATTTTACTACAATAAGGCGGAAACAGTCATTTTAGTCAAAACTGATCGGGAACCCCGAAAATCACCAAAAACTTCATTTATATCAAAATGTAGAGAACATGAAATCATACCGTATAAATACTTCATATTTCGCAAATAAGAGTTTTGACATGTATATAGTTTGTTAAATGGTAGTACGAACTCACCAGTAGGTTTTAGAATAAAACCCGGAAAACCCGATAACGATCACGACGTAGAGGTGAAGCTTAAAACACCGACCCCTTGCTAGAAACACCGCAAACTAGCAACCAAACGAGCCTCGAAGATCGAAGAAGAAAGAAAGAGAAAAGAGAGAAAGAGATCTGAGATATTGAGATATTTTATGAAAATATCCAACAATTGAGATATTTAAGCAACTCCAAAAAGCAATCTGACAGGGCTTTCAAATAATGAATTTTAAAACATGGAACAACTCCTATTCAAAGTTATGCAATTTCAAAGATGGATCCTTCATTTCAATGATACTTTATAAATTGACACAACTTGTACTAACTCGAAGTATGAAACATTAGTAACACCATCCACATCGTACGTCCGAAAACATGGACACTAGGCCCAATACTCACACGACCAAAAACGAAAGAAAACTAAATATCAATATGCAGGAATAACACATTTCATTCAAACCTTAATATACGTGGGGAGAACCCAATATTAAAGCCATCATTTACCGTCGACTCCACATAACCAAAGTTGGTAAAAATATAACATTAGTGTTTAAAATACCCCGGGTCTACGACGGAGAGACCCGTACACAAAGAGAATAGAAGGACACGCAAGTAGGCCGCCCATACAACTTCCTCGCATGACCTCTAAACGTTTCCATCTTGGGTGGCGAGAACAAATGAATGGGGCCACCCGTGATGTTATTAGATTTCACCACGTATCCTGATCTTAGTTCCCATGCCATACCAGACATCACAACTTCAAACCGTTTATTGCCTCTAGCCATAATCCGTCGAGTTCCACCTCAAGGGCTTACGGACACGGGTGCCTATCTAATCCAGACGAGTTCCAACTCAGCAGCTCGTGCCACCTATTGTCTACTCGCTAGCCAACCCGAGCGGTCACTAAGTGTAACCCAAAACCTCAGGCTTTACAAAACAGACAGACTGTCTATGGATCTACAATATTGTCTAACATTACATGACTCCAACAGAAAAACCAAAGCTCCCAAAACATGTAATTCCCAATGGCATGAAATAATCGCCATCATACTCCAAAATCCCACAACCGTTTTTAAACCGTACAAATGTCCTCAAGTCTCCATTTAGTCAAAACTGAGCCAACGACCCAACAGTTTACGTAAATACCCAAATGAAAGCCCATATAAATATTGAAACACGTTTGACCAACTATTATGCAAACACGACCAAAAGTATAATTAACTCAAATCTCATCGTTGGTTGAAACAAACTGTTTTCCAAATGAACTCATACCCTTATGTTTTGAAAATGCCTCATAACACAATAATATGCATTTTCTGAAAAGGTTTATAAGATCAAATACACCAATTGACACTTACGTCAATGGAACTCCAATTATATATGTAAAATCATCAAAGAAACACTTCAACATGATTTATTTACCAAAATAACCAAAGATCCCAAAATTGGTGTCTCAACATGTTCATAAAACTCAACATTTCAAAGTAACCAAAACTTATCAGTAGTTACCAATTTAATGTAAAACACAAATAAACTCCATCATACTAAAATCTTTCATTGCGGTTATAAATCCGGACAAATTTCCACACGACTCATTCAGTCAAAACCCGAGCTAAAGGCCCGACACTTCACGTAAATTTCCAACTGAAGTCTCGTAGACCTTAAAACACATTTAACCGACATTTAACGTTTCCCCAAATAATGAAATGTCTTTAAACAATGTTTATGAAAACACACACCACCAGGACATGATTTCTCAAAACTCAACACGTATTGAGATCAAAGATTTTCCAAAAGTTTATGAATGCAAGTATACTAAGATGCACAAAGTCATCAAAGATGCATAAATCATAATGTAGATTTTACATGTACAAAATCACCCAGAATATGTAAATCACGCTATTTACTTGCTGAAATATTCAAGCTCGACATGAGCAATTTATGATGTTAAAACAATCCAAGTTACCGAATACGAAAACTTAACAAAATACTCGCACCTTGAGAAATACCGAGTAAAACATACGCAATAATTTACGCTATAAACGTGAAAATAGGTTCTTGCACTTCAACATGTGCAACAATTGTTCGTACAACTCCAAATGGAAAAATCACAATTTTATCTATAAAATTCTTCCTCTATAACCAAGAGGCGTTGCAGCAAAAGAATTTTCAACTCACCCCATATGCAACTATTCATTCCCCAAAGGGTGGTAAAATAACGGGGATGCAAATAAACTTTCAAATCGAGTTTAAAGCTTCACGTTGTAAAGATAAACACATCTGACCAAAATTGAAACTACAACGACAAAAATACCGCTAACTCGCTAAATGCTTTGCGGAATTTTTTTTTTTTTTAACAGTAAGAGTTAATGATGGAAATACAATCAGAACGAAAGTCCTGTCTTAAAAATAACATAAATCGTTTATGCAATCATTCACCCCCACGTGATACTTAAATCCAATGCACATAGTACACGACAGTTGACATTGGTTAACAAAACCCAGAAATTAACGCACACAATGATGCATATGCACATGTTCCTGAAATTATTTACGTGACACAAAAGTCGTAAGATGAGACACCATAATCCAACTGGATTTTCATAAAACTCATTAACGCTAAAATCAAGTGGTGTCCAAATTTCCATTTTTCAACACAAGGTAAGGCGACCATTTTGACAAGTGGTGAGTTTAATTTTGACCATTTTGATGAGACACGACACCCAAAGAACTCATAACTTGCACGCAATGAAATTAAACTCACGCATCTCTAAATATACGCACGCGACAAAAAGAATCCGTAAAACGAAACTCCATGAAATTCAACAAAACTCGTACAAACTAAAATCTCCAAGAAATTCCGACTCAAGGCATGGAAATAACTTTTCCTTTAAAACCATTGACATACGTGGAAGAGATCCAATGTCAAGGTCAAAATTTCACAGCTACTTGCCCATTAACTCAAAAGCGTTAAAACACAGATATTACGACATCCAAAAATAGCATTTAAACACAAGACGTGAATAAAGAGAGTTTTGATAACAATATGAAATCAGGTGTAACAAAACCATTTTAAGCATGCTTATGCTCATAGTTTAAAATATGTTGAGTGCTAAATGTTTTGCCAAAACGTTATAAGGTAATTTACTTTATGGTTGGCGATCATGAAAAGCAATTTATGCAACCTTATTTTAGAAATAAATTTAATGCATGAATTCGGTCGGCACTCACATCTTAATACTATGCTTCCCAACATCCCGACGTACTATAACCAACCGGATGCCTCAAGCATCATAGGGCAACCATCCCACTAATTAACTTACAAATCTCCTCGAAATAGAATCGATCTAACAAGATATAGTTCTAATTCCACCAATGAATCTGACTCAAGATGATTAGCTTAATGCGTTCCTCTCACTTACTATCATCCCAAAGAGATATTGCTATAAACAACAATCATTCCTTATCTTACTCGCTTAGAAACTTTCGCACTACTCTAACGGTCAACATACCAAGGTAGAGCAGGTAAACACACACACGAGAAAGGGTAGGAAGAGTTTAACTGAAACACGCACGAAAGAAACGTACCGCTACGTCTACTAATTGTCATAACATTAGCAAACCAATTACGCTCACGTAAAATATCCTCATAATCACATTAGCTAAGTGAGATTATGAACATATAACACATAAGGGTTCTTGTTACCGTCATCACAACGCCTGATGAACATAACTTCCGTCGACTCTAAGACTGTCCCATCTTAGAAGTTCTACCCAATCTCACAATCAATGCCTATCAAACTCAGTCTAAGTCTAGACATCTTACATTCATGCCTAGTTCGCTTAAACTAGAGCTCTGATACCAACTTGTAACACTCTAGAAATCAGAGTAAATTAAAACCTGGAAATATGGCAACATGACACTTGTATTGATATAAACCTCCCATAAAGGGGATCAGTCCTTAAGACTTTACAAAACCTGTACAGATATAGAATTCATCAACAAACTAATCTAGACACATCTATCTAAATTACATCAGATGACAATCCATAATTCACCAAAAGAATGGGACTTAACAAATGCCCAGTTACAATACTAGTCATCTCAAGAAGCCTCGAGACCAAACCCGTCTCTCAAAACCCTGGCAACCCACCGCTAAGGGAAACCTGTTATACATATCATTTGAGAAAAAGTGTTAGGCTTAAAGCCTAGTGAGAACATACAGTTTATAAATTTCAAGAGATATAAACTTTTGTATCAAAAGGAATCTTTTCAAATAAGAATTTCCAAGTTAACTGTTGATAAGAATGAAATCCATTAAAATGAGACCATAAACCTTCTTTCCAGAACCTCACAATTTAATAAACAAGTAGTTCTTTTATAAACTTCCCGAAAAATATAAACATCAGTATCATAAGGAAATCTTTTCATAAAGGTTTAATTTATAAAAGATAACATTTCGCCACAACCGGGCCTTTTTGGTCCAAAACTCATCATACGATGACAAAAGAACCATTTTACCAAGGATTGTGGTGTAACACAAAGTAGACCACCAATTCCGAGTTATGAGCTAAAAAATTGGAATCCGAGGATACGAACACATAAGTCCGTGCTACAACGTGAGATCTAGCCCCAAGCAAAACCAATGTATACTCCTTCACTAGGATCACTATGAACCATGGCTAGTATCCGGCCTCACATAACCGTACCAAGTTGCCCCCGAGGATCATATGTATCCATAGCTACAAAATGGGGAATATGACATCCCAACAATACAGTCGACTCAAAACCTAGGGATCCGCTAGTAATGGTACAGACTCGTCACAACAACATATGTGACCAACCATAAATAAACATATGGTATAAACACATTTTATAAACAAAATGTCATTTCCAGTTCAACTTCTGGTAAGAATGAAAATCATTTAAAATGAGTTCTTAAACATTCTTTTCACATATCCACATAATGTGCAAGTAAAACATCATTTTACTACAATAAGGCGGAAACAGTCATTTTAGTCAAAACTGATCGGGAACCCCGAAAATCACCAAAAACTTCATTTATATCAAAATGTAGAGAACATGAAATCATACCGTAGAAATACTTCAGATTTCGCAAATAAGAGTTTTGACATGTATAAAGTTTCTAAAATGGTAGTAGGAACTCACCAGTAGGTTTTAGAATAAAACCCGGAAAACCCGATAACGATCACGATGTAGAGGTGAAGCTTAAAACACCGACCCCTTGCTAGAAACACCGCAAACTAGCAACCAAACGAGCCTCGCAGATCGAAGAAGAAAGAAAGAGAAAAGAGAGAAAGAGATCTGAGATATTGAGATATTTTATGAAAATATCCAACAATTGAGATATTTAAGCAACTCCAAAAAGCAATCTGACAGTCGTGCGCCCTCAAAGAAGGAAATGCGCACGACCCGTGCGCAAGCCCACTGCCTCGCCACTGTTTCATACGCACGACCCGTGCGTTTTCTCTGAAGGAGGGCGCACGACCCGTATGCCCTGTAGACAGACGCAGAGACCTCCTTTTCCTCTAAACAACCTCGCAAAACGGCCAAACGAAATTCGGGGTGTTACAGAAACACTGACAACCAAAGATGTGAAGAAAGTTGATAGAAGTTTTTCTTCCATGAAAGAGTTCGTAGGTTGTCTTGCTGAGGCGTTTTACTATCAGTGACTTGTTTTGAGTAAAACACGCAGTGTTGACAACTTCTGCCCAAAACTGAGTTGGAAGATGAGAATCGTTGAGAATTGATCTTGCAGCTTCGATGATCGTTCGGTTTCTTCTTTCAACAACACCATTTGGCCGAGGAGTTCTTACAGAAGAGAAATTGTGAGAGATTCCTTTACTCTCAAAGAAATTGTTCAGAGAACTATTTTTTAATTAAGTTCCATGATCACTTCTTATTGAGCGAACAGTTAGATTATTTAGCACTTCCATGTTTCTAACAAAGGATATTAGTTCTTTTGGAGTGTCACTTTTACAGCGAAGTAAGATTACCCAGTTGTAGCGAGAATATTCATCTACAATGACAAGTATATATTTCTTTCCAGCTATGGATTTGATATTGACAGGGCCAAATAAATCCATATTCAAGAGTTGAAGAGGACTTGTCACTGAGGAAACTTGTTTTGATTTGAAACTAGCTTTTGTCTGCTTTCCCTTCTCACATGATGAACAAAGAGATTCCTTGGCATATGAGTGTTGAGGAAGATTAGAGACTAGTTCTTTTAAGGAGAGAGAATTAAGTGTTTTGAAGTTGAGATGAGATAGCCTTTTGGTCCATAACCAGTTGACATCTGAAGAAGCCTTAGAGAGAAAAAAAATGTTTTTAGTGGTAGTAGAGTCCATGTCTATTACATAGACATTTTCCATACGATAACCACTAAGAGAGAGCTTTCCTTTTTCATTAATCACTGAACATGCTTTCTTACAAAAGCGAACTTCGTAGTCTTTGTCACATAGCTGACTGATGCTAAAAAGATTATGCTTCATTCCATCTACGTAAGTGACTCTTCTAAAGGTAGTTGTTCCATTGCTGAGAACAACAAAACCTCTGGTATATCCTTTTCCATTTCCACCAAAGGTCACTAAAGGACCTTTCTCTTCCTTGTATTCAGTGAGCAGGTCTTTTTGTCCAGTCATGTGTTGAGAGCATCCGCTATCTAAATATCAGATGCCCTTCAATCCCTGCAAACATAAGGAAGATTAATTTTTGATTGGTAACCACGTTTCAATGGGTCCAGCAGTGTTAGTGGAGATGGAAGGTTCAACAATCTTCACGGCATTTGAAGATTCAGCTTCAGTGGTAACCTTCACTTTGGTTATTTGATTAACCTTAGTGGCATTTTTCACCTTAGCAGATTTCTCAGCTTTGGTGACCTTCTTAGCCTTGGAGGCAACATCTTCACTGTAGCTGTCTTTTCAGCTTTTGTGGCAGTAGGACATTTACTAGAAATATGATCAGTAAGTCCACATTGATAACATTTTCTATAGACGAAATTTTCCTTGTGACTATGAGCAGTTGAGTTAGAAAATTTGAGATGAACAGGACCAGCTCCAAGAATGCCCTTAGTATATGATCTAGGAGGAACTTTCAGTTCTTCGGATTTCTTAGGCTTAATATCAATTTTCAGCTTTAGAGTTGATCTCTGAGAGATATCAGTGATTTTAGTTCCAGAGCTTTAGTTCCCGAGCTGGAAGATTGACTTACTGAAGGTTTGGAAAGGACTTTCAGTTTTGCTTTCTTGGTAGCCTTCTAAGGATGAGAGATGTATTTCCCTTTATTAGCGAGCTTAGAGCTTTTTGATAAGTCCTGAGGAATAGAATTGGAAGACGAAGAGTATTGAGTAGAAAAAGTGCCAGGGATAGAAGAGACAAACATTCCAAACTTGAGCATGGAACAGTCTCTGCTAGATTCATCCTTTTCAGGAAGATAACCGAGACTAGTTTTATCATTAGCAGAGATTTGAGCCCTGATGATTTCTGTGATCTTGGTTGACGATTTGCACCATCTCTAAACAGTTGCCTTTTCTGCTTTTAAAGCAGCGATGGCCTGTTCACGTTCAATGCTGATAATTTCATTGACAATGACTTGATCTTTTAAACTTTCCTCTAGAAGAGTTAGTTCTTTGATCCTTTCATGACATTTCTCTAGATGTTTAGTTAAGTCAATGTTTTTGTTTTCAGCTAGAGTTTTGTCATTTAGTGCGTTGTACAAGTCTATTGTCAACACATCTACTGCGCGACTTCCCTCAGCTTCAGTAAGAGAGGGATTAATAGAGATTGATACCTGAGAGGAGATATAGCTCATGGAAGTTCCTGTTGGTTCTTCCACTTCTTCTTTAATCTCAGCCATAAGACAGAGATTAGCAACTTCTTCTTCATCAGAACTTGATTCTTCTGATTCAGCCCAGTCATGCTCTTCAGCGATAAGACCTTTACCTTTTCGCTTAAAGTTTTTCAACTTTTGATATTTCTCTTTTAGCTTAAGGTATTTGCTATTTCTGGTTTTCCTGGAGGTAGAAGGTTTAAAAACTTTCTTTGACCTGCATTCATTTGCAAAATGTCCAACTTTTTCACAGTTAAAGTAAGTAGCAGTAGCCTTATCAATAAGGGTTGATTTTGGCTTGTTAGTTATAGAGAGAAGCTTATTTCTTCTGAAATTGCACTTTCTTGCAAATCTTTTGAAAGAGTTTGTCAAGAGTGCTAAGGATTCATCAAACTCTGAAAGATCAGTGTCTGATAACTCCTCAGAGTCAAAATCTAACTCAGTGATAGTGAGAGTAGATCACTAAGATGGAATAATCTTTGAAGAGAATAAAGCAATAGGAGTGCTTTTGGAGTCTGTAGAATCATTTACAAGATTTTTCTTTAGAAGATTTGATTGCTCATAGTTGTGCAATATTCCATACAAGGTGCTAAGAGAGAGAGAGAATTTAAGTCTTTTGTCAGCTTAAGACACATTGAGTAACTGTCCCAGCTTTCAGGAAGACATTCCAAGAATTTAGTTAAAATCCTCAGAGTTAGAGTAGGTCCTACCAACAGTCCTTAGATCAATGATTATACAGTTAAATCTCTGGTGAACATCAGATAGGGATTCATTCTTACCATAGATAAAACTTTCATATTGTCTTACCAAGTTAACCTTTCTGGTTTCTTGGATTTTAGTGGTACCTTCATATTGAACACATATAGTGTCCGCATTTCTTTAGCAGTTTTTAGATGCATGATGGAATGAAAGGCTTTATCAGGCATAGACATAGATATAATGGTTTTTTCCTTAGCATCTAAACCGAATTTATTTTTATCTTCATCACTCCATTGCCTTATTTCTTTAATAGCATATCTTTCAGGGATAGCAGAAGTGGTGGCAGTAGCTAGAACTGCAGCTATGATTGTGAAGGGTTCATAAGGGCCATTTGCTACATATTCAGGTATAGTGAGATCTACACCTTCTAGAAATAGCATCATTCGATTTTTCCAGAGAGAAAAGTTATCTCTGCTAAATCGAGGAGTCATAGGCTGGGTTTACACTCTTCCCACACGAACCGCAAGTGTACGGTGTTGTATCAAGTAATATGTACGTAGGTACGAGTATCAAACCGTGGAAACTTGGTGTTAATTACCACAAATCTATAACAATTATTAACTAGACTTGATGAAAAGAGTTTGTGATAATTTTCCCAAAAGGGGATCGACTTATACGACTAACATAATTTTTCGACAAACAGCGAGATAACAATTACAAAAAAGAAAGTGAGAGTTGGTTTCATAAAAGGTTTTACACTGAAAACTTGGATTGATTTTAACACGATGTCATAATGATCCAATGAAATTAAATTAAAATGATTGTTATCCTTTTCCAAGCAATAACAATGCTGGCAATTAACAATGACACTTCTTCTCTCGAACTCAATAATCATGTTAAATTGCTTATAAAGAACTTATTACAGATCTATGGTAAAAGTGGTATATCTCTATCCGCTTTGCACCATAGGCATAAAACAAACACATATAATCATTTTAAACTTCTCTCGAAGAGTAAAATGATCAAGGACTATCCAAATAGCTGATCAGACTAAAAGGATTTTATTCAAAATTCGTCATATGCTTCATTGATTAAAAATCATCAAAGTACAAATAAAACCATAAGTTTAAAGAACATCACCAAATAATCAACCAACCCCCAACATGAACTGCTTAGCTCATGTTGGGGTGAACGAAAATGATAACGAAAAGTAAAAGAAACGCAGCTCTAAACATTGTTCTTAAAGAAAAAGATTCCTTCAAAAGTTTAACACTCCCTGAGATATTTAATCTTGCAGCACGGTTGTGACAAGATCGAGGATCCGTTTCCACTGATTTTTCCCACCTTTACGTCTCGTTCGTGCCTTCGTTTTCTCTTCCAAAATCACCTCTTGTAGCCACCGTCTTTTCTCTGCTATTCGATAATGATTTACCCTAACAGAATCAGGTGAGTATACGACTCCAGAGGATTTTGTGACTTATGCCGCGAGTTAAGGCCACGACATAGGTCGCCCGTGTCTCTCAACTCGCGTTAAATGGCTAACTCGCGACACAAAATGCCCAATCCACTGTTTGCTTCCGCCTCCTTCTTAATCTTCACCCGCAATTGAACTGGTTCTTTTAAATTGAGACTTTTTAGATTATTTTCTTCTCTGAGCTTCTTTCATCTATGATCTTGCCTTATCCTGCAATTTTCTTTAAAACCCATTAGCAATTACCACTATTTTACTCGGGATCGTGCAATTTCAACTCAATTTAGTGTATAAATAATGTCAATTCTGACATTATCAAGGAGGTTTTGAGAGAGAACCATTATCATAGTAGTTAGTATTTGTGTTTAGTGCCATATTGAGAATAGCAAGGAAGAGAATAAAGCAAGATCTTGTTTATGAGATTAAACAATATGCTCTGATACCACTTGTTGGTCCCGAAGGTGCTTAACAAGTTTGTAGAAGGGGGGGTTGAATACAAACACGAAATTTAAAGTTTAATCAATTGTTTATTGATAAATCAAAATTCAATTTACAAGTTTGTTGCGGAATAAGATTAAGTAAGAACCTAATCAAAACAAACTTAAGAAACACAAAGATGGTTGCACAAGAATTAGAGAATGGAGATTAAGAGAACATAGAAAACAAAGGTTTCTATATTTTACAGAAAGATTTGAAGGCTGAAGGCTTAGGGGCAACTCTCAGATAGAGTTGTGATCTTTCTATTAATACCCTATGCATTAAATGCATGGCAGGGTACTTTAAACTTGTCCTTCTCTGGTTGGTTGTATGAGTCTGACTTTTGGACACATGTTTTTTGGCCGTATGATGAACAGTGTAGATATCAGAGATGTTGTACGAAATGTTACTGAGGTATGTCTTTTCTGACACTCGTACGATGTGTGCATAGATAAGACAAAAGAGACTTGAGGTATACGCAAAGTGATCATCGATCGCTGAATATCTCTTCCTTCTTAGAGATAGAAAGAAGTTCAGCTATTGTTGAAGCTTTCCTCAGGTTTTTTCGCGTGTGAGTAGACTTGTCTTGTTTTTGCTGATATTCGTATTAGGTCATGAGTAGACTTGTCCTTTGTGTTGGATCAAATAATTGAATTCAAGATTAAAGTTAAAGTTCAGGGTTTAAACTGCAATTGTGCTAAAGTTAATTAGAGGGTTTAAATTGTAATAGTTTAATAGTTATTAGCTATTGGGCCCAAGCCCATTAAGCATTAGGAAGCCCATATGGCCTAGGTATTTAAAGTTTTGTTTAGTTTAGTTTTAGGTTAACTCTGATAATATTCTAGTTAATAGACGTAAGTTTTCTCTGTATTCAAAGGGTATCAAGAACACTCAAGGGTTTCATTGTTTATTCAAGAGATTGGTATGTTACTCTGATTTATATATCTCTTGATATTTTTGAGTTGCTTGATGCTAACCGCGAAGGACCCATCCTGATATGGGTACCTAAGCAAAACTAATTGTTTCTTTTGCAGGCCTGTCGATTGTGGGTAATAGATTCCGGATGTTCACGACACATGACAGGATTCAAGCACCTCTTGCATAACTATGTGGAGGAGCCTGCCGGAGCAGTTAGATTTGCCAATTCTGAAGCCGCAGGCCACGTCAGAGGATATGGAATGCTCGATAACGGTGTTGTGAAGATTCAAAAAGTTCTATATGTTGAAGGACTTGATCACAACCTGTTCAGTACCAGTCACTTCTGTGACATGAAATATCAAGTCCGCTTCACAACCACTCATTGCTATCTAGAGGATCCCGATGGTTACGAAGTCTTCAAAGCTGAGCGCCATGGAAATCTATACTATGTAGATCTTCCTACACTGTCTGCCACACGTCCAGTATGCCTACTAGCCAAAGCTTCCAAAGCACAATCGTGGACGTGGCATCGACGCTTGTCTCATCAAAATTTCAGATCTATAGCGAACCTACAGAGACAAGGTCTGGTCAAAGGTCTACCAGAAATGAGGTTCGAAAAAGACTCACTATGTCCCGCATGTGAGTTGGGCAAAATGAAGCGATGCTCCTTCAAGTCCAAAGCTGAATCATCGACCTCATCTGCACTGGAACTTCTTCATATGGACCTTTGTAGCCCAGTGCGCACAACATCTATCAACGGAAAGAAATATGTGTTGGTAATGATAGATGACTACTCAAGGTATACATGGCTCAAGTTGATTATCGCTTTCATCAAGCGCATTCAAGTACGTCTTCAACTGCCAGTCAGAACCATGCACAGTGATAATGGCACGGAGTTCAAGAATGACACCCTGAAGAGTTATCTTACTTCCGTGGGTATTTCACATGATTTCTCCGCCGCCTACACTCCGCAGCAAAACGGAATTGTTGAATGGAAGAACCGCACTTTGGTTGAAGCAGCTCGGACTATGCTTGCTTACTCAGATCTACCCATGTACCTTTGGGCTGAGGCAGTCGCTACAACATGTTTTACTCAGAATCGTACCATTGTGGTCAAGCGCTTTAATAAGATAGGATATCAGTTAATCAACAATCGTACACCTAACATCAAGTTCCTTCGTGTTTTTGGTTGCAGGTGTTACATTCTAAAAGAGCGTCAAGGATTATCAAAGTTTGATAAGAAAGCGGATGAAGGATATCTCGTTGGATACTCTCTGACATCTAAAGCTTATCGAATTTACATTATTCGAACCAAGACGGTTGTTGAGAGCATGAATGTCTCCTTTGATGAGAATTCTACAAGGACTTTTGGACACAACAGTTCAGAACTCGGTCTTAACGACAAAGCTTCTATTCAATCAAGAATAGAACCAGCACCTAAAGGATTCACTTCTTCTAACTCTAACTCTACTTCATCTTAGTTAGATTTACTGTTTATTGATGCCTTTGATGATATATGTGCAGATTTTGAAAAAAGGCATATCCACATCAATAACAAGTGGTACAAGCTCGGAGGTCCCTACTATTTCTGAAGACATGTCTGGACCTTCCGAAGAAGTCACTGACACTTCATCTCCATCAGGTACGAGTACAAAGTTAGTTTCTGACTCTACTAATGCTGAATCTGTCTCTACAGATAGTTCTTCTGGAAACGAAGTCCCGAGTACTTCAACTGCTAGTCCGGAAGCTCCAGTATCAGAAACACCAGTACAAGATGTCCCGAGTACATCTATGGAGCAACCTGTCGTGCAAGATGACAACGATGTGTCAAATACGCAACAAACAGTTGAAGCATTACCAAGCACACATCGTTGGACTAAGGATCATCCCCTAGAAAACGTAATAGATGACGTACAATCTGGTGTCACAACAAGATCTGCAACAGCCAACTTCTGCATGTTTTCAAGCTTCCTTAGTTCCCTAGAACCGAAGAAAGCGTCTGAAGCTCTACGTGATCCCTTCTGGATTTCTGCTATGCAAGATGAGCTTCTCCAATTCGAAAGGAACAAGGTATGGCGCTTGATCCCACTACCTAAAGGTAAATCTGTTATTGGAACAAAGTGGGTGTTCAGAAATAAGAAAGACGAAGTTGGAGTAGTCGTGAGAAACAAAGCTCGACTGGTAGCCAAAGGGTATTTTCAACAAGAGGGCATTGACTATGATGAAACATTCGCCCCGGTTGCAAGGATCGAAGCCATCAGAATCTTTCTCGCATATGCAGCGCACAAAAACTTTACAGTCTATCAAATGGATGTAAAATCGGCTTTCCTGAACGGCGTTCTGCATGAGGAGGTCTACGTGGCTCAACCTGAAGGTTTTGTTGATCCTCATCACCCTGATCATGTCTATGTTTTAGACAAAGCGCTTTATGGTCTTAAACAAGCACCGCGAGCCTGGTATGAAACTCTCACTAAATTTCTACTTGCTTCTGGTTTCAAGAAAGGTACAGTAGATACTACCTTATTTCTCAAAAGGAAAGGTGAGGACTTGATTCTCATTCAGATTTATGTTGACGACATAATTTTTGGGTTGACAAATTAGAAATTTTGTAAGAACTTTTCAAAAATAATGGAAACAAAGTTTGAGATGTCGATGATGGGTGAAATGAATTTCTTTCTTGGCCTACAAGTAAAACAATTACCCGACGGCATATTTATTAATCAAGCTAAATATATAAAAGATATGTTGAAAAAGTTCAATATGTCAGATAGTTCAGTCATGAAAACACCAATGGCTACTGGTACACTGTTAGACGCAGATCCCTCCGGGAAACCTGTTGATCAAAAGGTGTATCATAGCATGATTGGATCTTTACTTTATCTGACTGCAAGTCGCCTAGATATAATGTTTGCCACATGCTTTTGTGCGAGATATCAGTCTAATCCTAAGGAGTCGCACTTATCTGCTGTTAAGCGAATCCTTAGATATCTCAAAGGTTCTCCTAATCTAGGTCTTTGGTATCTAAAGGATTCTCGTTTTGAACTAACTGCCTTTACAGATGCTGATCATGCAGGATGTAAGCTAGACCGGAAAAGCACCTCTGGGTCATGTCAATTTATAGGTGACAAACTTGTAAGTTGGACCTCAAAGAAACAAAATTGTGTTTCAACATCCACTGCCGAGGCTGAGTATGTAGCTGCTGCTAGCTGTTGTTCTCAAGTCCTCTGGATGATGACACAGTTAAGGGACTTTGGATACAACTACAAGCGTGTTCCTATTTATTGTGATTCCAAGAGCGCAATATCTATAACTGCTAATCCGGTACAGCATTCGAAGACCAAGCATATCGACGTACGCTATCATTTCATCAAGGATCACGTAGAAAAAGGTAATATTGAAATGCACTTTGTTCAAACTGACTTCCAGTTAGCTGACCTTTTCACCAAGCCATTGGATGAAAAGCGTTTTCAATTTCTCATCAGCAAACTTGGTATGTTGAACATGTCTTAAACCTTACTCATGATTCTAGGGGGAGTATTCCAAGTTTTGATCTTGTGTGTTATTTTCCAACTGTTGCTAATGATCAAGGAATCATTTTCACAAATGATTACTATAATTTTCTTTATGCAGGTTTGAACAAGTGACAATGGCTTCTAATCACATCAGATTAGAACCTGCACTTCAGTGCTTTATTTATTTTTTCTGATTTATATATATAAAAAAAATTCTTTCAGTTAAGGTGGAGAATATCTGTGATATTAACAGATTTTTGGATACTTAAATGCTTATCTGACCGTGTGTTCTTAAAGATAAATACTTGCGTTTTATCTTGTCAATATACTTTGTCAAGTATTCATACACATAACGGTTCAGAACATTCTATTTGACTTTGTTATTACCATGTATCAAAAGTTAAATCTTTCTATGGTAATACTCACGTTATTTGTATTCACTATTGATTGAATCAAATGTCATTTCATGTGCTTTCATTGAAAATATGTTTATATATTGTTCATATAAACAACATTCGTTTTTTATTCTCCAAAATCTTATTCTTCATGACAAAATGATATGAGCTTAATTGTCAAACTCTTTTAGTTTGAGGGGGAGAATTGCATCGTCATACATAACTGTTTTGACATCTCCAAAAGTCTTATTTCTCATGTAACAAGTGGTATTTGTGCTTACATGTACAATAGTCTGTTGAACAACATGTTCTTTTAGGAAAATACATGGGATTCAGTGTGAGAACTTAACAGAACTTCCATGGATTCACGATAACCAGTGTTTCCTACCCAGGAAGTATTCCCTGAGTGATTGAGGGGAGAGGGGTCAAAAGATTTGAGTGTTGGTGTGTGAAAAGAGGTAAAATGGAAAAGAGAGATTGGTTAGACGTGAGCATTATAAGAAAGAGGGTGAGAGAACAGAGTAAAAGAATATTAAACTCTGCACCAAACTTCTTTCTGAGCCGGGCAACCACATAATCTGATTGGTTCACATGCTTTGGTGACCATCATTGAAAAAGGCAACTAGCCCATGCCATCTCTTGCATACAACCCCACCAGCTACTCATTCTTTTCTCAAAAAGAGAATGTTTCACATTTTCTGGGGACGCAACACATACGCTATTGGTTCTTCAATTGGAAGATACTAATATTGAAAAAGAAGGAAAGTTGCCCCACCTTCGAACCCTTTCTCATGCACATTGAGTTTTTGTATAATTTGTTGTTGTCTCAACAAGTTTACATACTTTGAGCCTATATTGAAAAGCAATCATCTATGCTTAATTTTTTCATACACATGCACGAGCACACAGAAATTTGTTTTCTGTCAGAACGTTCATAGATAACCATGTGTTATTTGATGATTGAATGGAAGACCTAGGGAGCCAACATCAAACCAGCTCCTTATGTAGTAACTTTGTGTTACTCAGTGACTTTGTGTCATTGACAGACATTCTAACTGAGTCATTTGTTGATTCAGGGTTACAACTATTAAACTGTGTGAATTTGAAAAGATTCGAATGGTTACTACTTTCTATTTTAATCTGAAAAGATTGAAATAATCACTCTTTCCATCTGGGAAGACTGCTCTTATTTCCATACAGGGCTCGTTACATGATGAAGACTATGCTTACTTGATGATCATATTCAAATGAGGAGATTGTCTTGATAAGGGGGAGATTGTTTTGCAAAGTTTTGATGATGATGATTCTCACCACTCATCAAAAAGGGGGAGAAGATACAAAAAGGGAGAATATAATCTGAAGACTGCTGAAGATTTTCAAAGTTTTGAAGTGTTGAAGTTTTGAAGCTATCAACGTCATATCTGAAGAAAAGTAAAGACCCGAAGACAATTGCAAATTCTTTTTAATCTTGAATCCAAAGGGGGAGATTGTTGGATCAAATAATTGAATTCAAGATTAAAGTTAAAGTTCAGGGTTTAAACTGCAATTGTGCTAAAGTTAATTAGAGGGTTTAAATTGTAATACTTTAATAGTTATTAGCTATTGGGCCCAAGCCCATTAAGCATTAGGAAGCCCATATGGCCTAGGTATTTAAAGTTTTGTTTAGTTTAGTTTTAGGTTAACTCTGATAATATTCTAGTTAATAGACGTAAGTTTTCTCTGTATTCAAAGGGTATCAAGAACACTCAAGGGTTTCATTGTTTATTCAAGGGATTGGTATGTTACTCTGATTTATATATCTCTTGATTATTATTGTGTTGCTTGATTACTTGATTGATTATTTACCAACTAGATAAATCTGGGATAACACTTTGTTTAGCAGCTTTGTCTTCGATTCATCAATGACCATTTTTTTTGTGAAAATTGTCTTCAAGGATTATGTTGCGTCTGAAAATGCTAAGTATTGAAGATTACTACTGCTGAAGACATTAGTGCTGCTACTTGAAGAATATACTACTGCTAGTAGTATTAATACTGCTTGAAAAGTTAGTACTGCTTGGAGAGTTAGTACTACCAACAGAGTTGCTACTGCTAGCATGTTAGTACTGATGAGGATGAAGATACTGCTAGAAGGATTAATGCTGCTTATGTTGATAAAGACGGTTGGTTGCTTAAAGCGAAAGACAATGAAGTTGAAGATAATTATGGAATGTATTCTGAAGATTATTGTTTCTTTAGTATTTATCTTGTAACCTGTTTTGTATATATAGTCTAGAAGTCTTAGATTATTAGATATACAGAGATACATACGTATTTTGTTTTCAGAGAGAATTAGCCTCAAGATTATTAGTAGTCCTTTCATTAGAGAAGTATTGAACGTCTGTTGAGCCTGTTCAACAGATTGAGGCTTTGGTTGTAATCATTAAGTTAATTCAATATAACTTGTGATTTGATATATTGTTTCATTGAATTCTTGTTAAAGTGTTATTCCGCAACTTCTTTAACAAAAGTTTCTGAGTGTTTAATTAAATTCTTGTTTAGAATTTCGATCCTGACATATTACGTCTAACCGTTTACATGAGAAATCATCAACGATACTGAACACACTCAGTATTTGATCGCTGATGGTGAAACACTAATACATACATATGTTAAGCGTATTTTTCACTAAGTATAACGGAGGGTCATTATCAAATCACTGAGAGTTGTATCAACAACTTACTCAACGGGATCTTAAGAGTCAAATTCTCTGTTTTTACGACCGTTCTACGTAGCTGAGGGAAAACTTGCACAACTCACTCATTAAATTCTTGTTTAGAATTTCGATCCTGACAAGTGGTATCAGAGCATCAGGAACTCAAAAATCAATAATCATCATGGACGGATCACACGACAATGTTCTTGTTTCAAAGGTTCCCATGCTCAAACCTAATGAGTTTGACATGTGGAAAATCAGGATCATGCAGTATATACTTCTTACAGACTACTCAATGTGGGACATCATTGAGAATGGTCCCTCCAATGAAGGAGAGATAGGAGCAGATGGCAAGAGACCTCCACCAAAGACTGGTGGAGAAAGAAAGATGAGGAAGACTAAGATGAAAGCCTTGAGCACTCTGCTCTTGGCAATTCCTAATGAATACCAACATCAGTTTTGCAACTGTGATGATGCCAAAATCTTGTGGAATGCTTTGGAGAAGAGATTTTTAGGTACCAAAAGCACTAAGAGAAATCAGAAAGCAATTCTCAAGCAACAATATGAAAATTTTATGTCTACAAAGAATGAGTCTATGACTCAAACCTTTGATAGGTTCAACAAGTTGATTGGAGAATTGGCCACTATTGGTGTCAAGATGGACCAGGATGATGTCAACAGAAAGTTTCTAAGATCTCTTGGTGAAGAATGGGTAATATATACAGTATCATTCAGGCAGAATAATAATCTGGAGGATAAGGAACTTGATGATCTCTACAATGATCTCAGGGTGTTTGAAGCAGAAGTTGAATCTAAGAAGAAGCCATCTCGATACTCTCACAATGCTGCTCTCTTATCATCTACTACTGATTCTTCTGCAAACACAGAATCAGTTAGTGCTGCTTATGGATCAAAACTGGATGGACTCTATGATTCTATTTTGGAAGCCTTCCTTGCTAGTCATGCTAAATCTTCTCTTATTAATGATGATCTGAAGCAGATCAATGTTGATGAACTTGAAGAGATGGATATCAAGTGGCAAATAGCAATGCTCACCATGAGAATCAAAAGATTCATTAAAAGAACAGGAAGAAACAACTTTGCCATGAGAAGAGAAGATGGTGCTGGATTTGACAAAACCAAAGTGGAATGCTACAAGTGTCATAAACTAGGGCACTTTCCAAGAGAATGCAGAGGAGGAATCTCTCAACAGCATGGGAGCAACAATCAACAATCAAAGTCCACCAACTACAACAACAACTGGAACCCATCTCAAGCACTTGTCTCACAAGATGGAATGGGATTTGTTGGGTGGGGGAGAACACTTGGAACATGATAGGTTTGGTGCCATGGATACATAGAAACCGATTTTAGAGTTTGGGTTCGGTTTCTAGAGAGAAAAAGGGTGAAAGGGGTTGAGAATAATGAGGTGGGGCTTCTCAAAATCGAATTTAAAACGACCAGAGGCCGCAGGCGATTGTGCCCGGCGATTGTGCCAAGGAACTTTCGCCAGGGCACTATCGCCCAAACTGTACCGCGGGCACCACTCTGTTGGCGATTGTGCCTGGCGATTGTGCCTAGGGCACTATCGCCAGGGCACTATCGCCAGAGTGTCCCGAGCCCCGATTTCTTCCCGGAGCACCCACGATGCGATAAGGCTTAAAAGGTAAGGCGTAAGGGATGAAATTCTATGATCAGAATCAAGGATTTCTCAAGGGATTGGCTTTCACAGACAGGAATTTACGGGTGTTACACTACAAGACAACAACAACAACACCTATTTATACTTAGTCAACTCACATTGACTTTACAACATAAAATCCCTCAACTATTAAACAATAACACATTAGACCCTCATTTTAATCTTGAATACAATTCTGGTCTAACAGATTCCCCTTCCTTGGCTTTGAATCCTTCATAAGCATAATGCTCTGGTTCCTTTTATTTTTCATGGATTTTTCAGATCCTTGAAACGGCCTTTCCAATTCATTCCAGATATCCTTAGCAGAGTCTCGACTGTCTACTCTGTTAAAGATGACATTTGGGATAGCCATTATCAAGAAGGTTAGGGCTTGTGCATCCCGCTCAACCGGTTCTTTGTCTTTCTCACTGTATTGAATTGGTTCTCTAGCCACTATTCTCTCAGGAATTTCTGGATTAGTGTCAATTTCCAAAATTCTCTCAACTGTAGCATGCGAAAAATGTGGCAAGCCTTTAGAAGTCGCAGATAACGGAATTAGAAGTCGCAGATAACAGAACACTTGTCGCAAGCCTTTAGAAGTCGCAGATCAAGGGTTGCGAGTTCTGAGAAGTCGCAAATAGTACTGTTAGTGCATAAATATGTTGGATACAAGATCATAAAGTCTGAAGTCAAAAGCTCAAGTCAACTCTCAAGCTAAAGTCAAAGTCTTTGTAATAAAGTCAAAGTCAAAGTGTGTTAGTGTTTAGCTTTGTATGTGTAGTTTGTATAAATAGAGTTTTTGTTTGTAGACTCATATGACTAGAAGAAGGTTAGATGCGCGTTTTTGTGTAGTGAGAGAAATATTGTGAGAGTACTCTCTGTATTCGAATTTGAGATTGAAATACAAATTGTTCAATTCATAATTGTGTCATATTAGATTGAATTGCACTGATTGTGGGACAAACAATTGGTATCAGAGCATACAGAGATTCAGAAACATGATCTAATTCAAGAATTCTTGGTCGACTGTTTCAAGAACACGCAAAGTATCTGTGTATTGCGATTTTATGTTGTTTTGGTCTTGTAATTGATTGTTTTAGATTCGATTTGGTGTCTAGAACATTTTTCGTTTGATTTGCTTAGTCTAATTCATATCCTTTCGGTGTGAATTTTGGTTTTTTTCTTCATTTTTTGTTCGAGTTGTTCATACACACTGTCTATAGATCGAATTTGTAATTTTGATGTTTTAGACTGAAATCAAACATTTGTAATCTGTTCGAGATATATTCTAGAAGATTGCTGAAAAGTTTCAGATCATTTGGTGAAGGTTTTGATTCATTTCAGATGAAAAGGTTAAAGTTTTTGTCGAAAAACTGAAGAACACGCAAGATCCAGAAAACTCGCAAAGTTCATCATGAAGAACACACAAAGGGTTGGTATTCTCTAAGGGTGAAGAACTCGCAATCCTAATTGTGTGAGAAGACAGAACGCGCACGTCTCTGTGTGCATGTTTATTCTGTTTGTTTTCTTTGTTCTACGAGAAGTAGATTGTGCGAGAAGTGAAATCTTTGCGCGAAGTGAAAAGTCGAAAAATTTTCTAAGTGTCAAACGCGCAGACGCATTGCGTGAAGTGGCATCTCAAAGAACTCGCAAGTCGTTGTATGCATGAAGCTAAAACGCGCACGACTCATCCTGCGCGAAGCTAAAACACGCATGAGCCTGTTTGCGCAAACCTTGTTCTCGCATCCTTCAGTGTGCGCAAACCTCAAACGCGCATAACTCTGTTTGCGCGAAGTTGATATCTTTGGCCTGCGAGTTTCCATACTTAGAATAATTTCTGAGTTTTTCATCATTTGACCAAGTTTGACTTTCAGAGTCAAGTTTGTTTCTGAATTTTTGACGATCAGTTTAAACCAGTGCAAAGTTAAAGATGACTTCCAGAGAGGCTCTTGCTATTGTTACGGATGTAAAGCCACCAGTGCTGTTCAAAGATGAATATGAACAGTGGAAGGATAGATTCCTAGATTTTATTGATCGGAATGATTTGGGTGATTACATCATATTATCTCTTAAAGAAGGAGTGATGAAACCTCCTACGAAGATTCATACTACTGAAACAGATAATGGAGAGGAAGTTATAAATAAAGAGTATCCGTTGCTAGTTGAGGAGTACACTGACGAATAGAAGAAGAGATTAAAATCTGACAGATTGGCAAGATCATTTATTCTGCAAGGGATTCCAAATGAGATATATGTGAAGATAGACAACTATAATACTACGGGAAAAGAAATGTGGGATCAGCTTGAGAAAATGATGCTTGGATCTAAGATTGGTAACCAGATGAAAGTATCTAACAGCCACAACAACTACGAAGAGTTCAAGGCAAAGGAGGGTTAAATTCTTGAAGCTACGTATGATAGATTTGTTACCCTGCTGAATGAGTTGAGCAAGAACAAAGTCAAGAAGTCTCAGATTGAATTAAATGTCAAGTTTTTGAGCATTCTACAACCAGAGTGGAAGAGGTTTACAAGACAGATGAAACAGATGAAAGACCTGAATGAGATACCACTCCATGAGGTTTATGAGACTTTGAGACAGAACGAGGAAGAGGTAGAAGAGATTAAAGATGAGAAGAAGAAAGCTGAAAAAGTGGTAGCAGATCCAGTGGCATTGGTTGTAAAAAAGAAATAGAAAAGATCAGTAAGTTTGAAGAAGAAGAAGAAGGTAATAGTGTCTGAATCTGATGATGTTGAAATTGAAGAAGATTCTGATTCTGATGATTGTGAGAACCTAAAACAAGTTATGCTACTATTGACCAAAGCTTTCTAGAAGAAATTCTACAAGAAACCAGGGTCAAACAGTCAGAGATATTCATCACGTTCAAGAAACTATGAGCACAAAGAAAGAGTTTGAAGTAAAAGGTTTGAATAGAAAAAGCCAGAGGACAAATAGTATGGGTATAGATCTAAGGAGAAGAAAGAATTAGAGCCAGTAAAGTGCTACAACTGTGGAAAAGTAGGCCATTATTCTAAGGATTGTCGAAAGCGGAAGGTCCGTAATTCGGAATACTACAAGAACAAAATGCTCTTGGCCAAGCAGCAAGAAGCTAAAAAGACATTGATGGCTGAAGATGGGTACTGGTTGGATCACTCAGAATCTGAGAATGACAAAGAAGAAAATGATCACATGTGCTTGATAGGTCAGAATGTTACTGAAGCAGATTATGATGTTGAGGATAATGAAGAGGTATGTGATATGTCCGAGTATGATTTTCTAAAACAAATGCAATCCATGATGATTGAACTTCAGGATTTGCAGTCTAAGCTTAAACGCGAAAAAGGCATCATTAAAGAGAAAAACCAATCAATATTGAAGCCCAACAATGATATTGCTGAGAAGAATGTATTGATTGAAGCTTTACATAAAAATATTGATACCAGTGAGAGAGAAAAGACTGTAATTCATAATAAACTATCTGAAACAACATCCAAATATAAACTGTGAGAACTTAAGGTTAAAGAGGTTGCGAAAAAGTGTTTATCGTTTAAGAGAGAAAACAAATTTTAGCTGAGAAAGTGAATGTTTTAGAAGAAAAACTTTACACTCTTGGTCAAACTGAGCAAACCATTCACCTTAACAAACCAAAAGAGAGTAGTAAGTGTTAGGTCTTGGTTATGAGAACCCACACTATTTGAAAAAGGGTATTTCCAAAGTGCCTGCTTTGTATGATTTCGGTTTTCTAAAATTGGCACCCCAATACCCTGAACTCAAAGTTAAATGGACTAAACTATTAGATGAGGATGAAGCTAAGGAAACTGAGAAAAGAAAGAACAAAACTAAAATGCAACTTCCATTTCGATATGAGAGGTTGAATTCTAGTTATAGCTCTACACAATCAAAATTTCTTTCTAACGACTATTTTCAAAGCTACTCTACAGAGGAAATGGAGGCAAAACCGGTTGAATGTAAGATTTATGTTTCTCTACTCGTTTTAGAAAGTAAAAATTTCTGAACTCGAAAATACTCTTGTAGAAAAAAGGATTTTGACTAGGTTAGAACAAATGGTGTTTTCAACTGTTTTCATTAATACTGATTTTTCAAAGACTTCCAAAGCTTCAAAATCAAATGATATTACTGGTCTGTTTGATGAAGAGTTTCATTTCCTAAACTCTGATAGGTGTTTTGATGATTGTGTTGATCAATTTGACATTAATGCAAAACTTCCAGATCATTCTCAGTTCACCATTAATTCTAATGGTTTACCTAGTGTGTACGAGAAAGGTGAATCATCAACGAAAGTTGATAAACCAGTTTCTGTGAATACCAAGGATGCCAAAGGTAAGAAGAAGAACACTAGGCTTTCACAGAAACGGACTACCACCGATAAATAAAAGAATAAGAAATCTTTCAAATCTCACAGTTCTAACTTTCAAAGTTCAAATGTTTCAGATGTGAAAAAGAGAAAGACTGGAAATCAGAGTGGACACCAAAGAAGAAAATTGTTGAGAATGCAAAATCATGTTCTGATATTCATTGTAATAGAATGACTGATAGTAATACTGATGTAGTTGGTAACATTGCTTTTCATAAACCAAAACTTGCATCTTCTTACAAGAGTTATTCAATAAAGCAATTGCTCCAATTATCTCCGTCTACTAATAAGTCTTCTAAATATCGTTGGAATGATTTTGTATCTCGACAATATTCTGATGCTTGGTTTGGTTCATATCATGTCTATTCTTATAATTCATATATGTCAAAAGATTTTCAAAAGATCAAAGGGCCCAAATTCATATGGATGCCAAAATCATGTGCTAACAAGATAGGAGTCATCTATAAATGGGTACCTAAACCTGTTGTTTCCTGATTTCTCATGTACAAACCCGTCATATGTGGTACTTGGATTCTGGCTGCTCCAAGCATATGATTGGGCATAAAGATATTTTATCTAATTATACAGAGAAATTATGCGGGAACGTTCGCTTTGGAAATGACCAGTTTTCACCAATTCTTGGATACGGAGATGTTGTAGAAGAAAACGTAACGATCAAGAAGATGAGATATGTTGAAGGCCTAGGACACAACCTATTCAGCATTGGTCAGTTCTCTGACAAAGACTTAGAGGTGAATTTTAAGGCCAAGCGATGTTCTGTTCGAACTGAAGATGGTAAAGAACTCTTGGTCGGGACGCGGATATCAAACCTCTACACGGTTAATTTGTCAAAAGTCAAGACTGATAATGAGGTGTGTCTACTTTCAAAAGCATCTATGTAACAGAGTTGGTTATGGCATAGACGGCTATCTCATCTCAACTTTCGGTACATCAATAAGCTAGTCACTGGTAATTTGGTGAAAGGACTTCCAGAGCTTAAATATGTTAAAGAACATTTGTGTGTTGCGTGTGAGAAAGGCAAGATGAAAAGGGCTTCTCATAAGTCTAAGCCTGAACCAAGCACAAGTACTTCATTAGAACTATTGCATATGGATCTTTGTGGTCCAATGCGAACTCAAAGCATCAACGGCAAGAAATATGTCTTAGTAATTGTGGACGATTATTCAAGATACACTTGGGTCAAATTTCTAAGATCAAAAGATGAGACGCCCGATGTTATCATTTCATTTCTAAAGACTACTCAGGTGAACTTTCAGAAGACAGTAAAGCTTCTTAGAACTGATAGGCACAGAATTCAAGAACAAAATTGTTGACGATTATCTCGAATTGGTCGGGATAACACATCAATTTTCTGTTGCCATAACACCGGAATAGAATGGAGTTGTAGAGAGGCGAAACAGAACCCTAGTGGAGGTTGCTCGCACGATGCTGAGTCAGTAAGATCTACTTCTATTTTTGTGGATATTGAAAAAGAAGGAAAGTTCCTACTTGTCGCATATCAAACAAACACAACACAAAGAAGTCGCAAACCATGTCTTGCGAGTTCCTACTTGTCACAAGAGGCACCCTGCAAGTTCTATACTTAGAAAAATTCTAAGTTTCAGAAATCAAGTTCAAAAGGAGGCCTTGCGAGTTCTTGATCAGAAGTCACAAACAACACAAAAACAAATAAATCCTTCAGCTTGCGAGTTCTTCAATCCGCGAGTTCTTCATATGAATCTTGCGACAACTATAGATCTTGCGAGTTCTTCACTAAACTTGCAGATTTTGTCCATTTTGATTCAGTTCCTGCAATTAAGACTTGAAAGTTGACAGGGTTGATCGATTACAGTACTAGAACAAGTCTTTAGTACAAAAAATCGACTAAAAACAACAAAATATAAGAATTCGATCCTATCACAGTGTTCGAAACTTTTCAAGAAAAAAATGAACAAAAATCCAAATTCACAAGGATACAGTGAGTATTTGAATTTGTAATTCAAACAAGAAACATTCCACTTGATGATGCAATCATTGTATAATCAATTTCCAGATCTAAAATCGACCAATCGAAAAATTTTGAATCTAACAGAAACTTTTTCAGTACGTTCTGCGAGTTCTTAAAAGACAAAGACACAAAGGCTTATATATGGGTCAAACAAGCCTTGACCTCATATAAAGCATCATATAAAAAAGTCAAACATTACAATACAAATGATCTAAACAAAATACATTAACACCTCACCAGCTACTCTTCTTTTTCTCAACAAAAAGATGTTTCATATTTTCATGGGTCGCAACACATACGTTATCTAATCTTCATTTGGAAGATGTGGATATTGAAAAAGAAGGAAAGTTTCCCCCCCTTCGCATCTCATTCATGCACATTGATTCCGTGTAATATTGTTGTTGTCTCAATGGTTTACACATTTTGAGCCTATATGAAAAACCTAAGTAGCTTCAATCATTCTACACTTACACGAGCACACAATGAATACGTTTTCTTGTCATAACGTTCATAGAAAGTTTTTTGTGATTTTAGATGATTGAATGGAAGCGCTGGGAGAGTGAACATTAAAAAGCTCATTTCTAAAGTACATTCGTTGTACAAAGTGGCTTTGTGCTGCTTACAGGCATTTCTAACTGAGTCATTTGTTGATTTGGGGTTACATTATTATTTGTCTGAATTTGAAAAGATTCGGATGGATACCTTTGTTGAATTGACGGATGGTTCGGATACTATATGGAAAGATCAGATACTGAAAGTGGTCAGAAATTGGTACCTAACATTTCTTGAAGATAGTTTTGATGATTTCAAAAGGGGGGAGATATTCAATAAATGACAAAGAAGTTTTGGAGAGATACAAGAAATGATAGATAGTTGAAAGTTCAATTTTCAGAGATATGTGGGTAAAATATTCAGAATAAAAGTGAAAAGTTCAAGAAGATTTCAAGAAAGATTGCTGAAGTTTACTAAAATTTTCTTTGAATTGCTGAAGCAAAGTGAGTTGAAACTTATTTTCCTAAGTCTAAAAGAGGTTACTATACACCTTGGGAGAGATTATTAAAGTTCTTGAAAAAGGTATTCAAAGACTTTGGGAGGATATTGAAAATCTAAAGATATTTCAAAGAAAATATGAGATTGTCAAAGATTTTGAAGAAATTTTTAAAGAGAAGAAAAGGGGAGATTGATTCTTCAAAGAAGGATATTGTTTTTCAGGGACATAAAGAGAGAGATTATTCTTTGATGCTGAAATTCCTTTTGAATCCAAAGAGGGATCTAAATTGCTTATCATGTTGAAGATGATCTTGAATCTAAAGGGGGAGATTGTTAGGGCATAAATGTTGGATCCAATATCATTTGGACTGAAAGTCAAATCCCAAGTCAAAGCCCTCTATGCTAAAGTCAAAGCTCAAAGGGAAAAGTCAAAGTGTCTTTATTAGTGTTGGTTGTTTAGTTTGTTTAGATTCCTTTGTAAAGCATGTAGGTATATAAGGTTTTGTCTTTTGTAATCTTGTAACTATAACTAAGAGATACGTGTACAATTGAGAATATAGAGAGAGAAATATTGTGTGAGAGAGATATCCATACGAATTGTAATCTTGTGACTAGAGATTAATCATAAGGCTATTTGCATCGATTTGTTGTTGTTATCTTGATCTGATTTGCACAATTTGGGACACATGTACTACCTTCCTTCCTCAATCCTATGAAGCTGCAAAACAATACCAAAAAAAAGCATATTGCTTATCAAAAAATAAGGACCCCATAACATTGGTGATGCGGTAAGTTTCTGTCAAATTTTCAAAACAGAAGCAAACCCATGCTATATCAAAACAGAAGGAAGCCTACCTGGAGAAATGGATGGAGAGAAATATATATACAGGATACTGGAGTTTGAATCAACACTTTGGGATGAGAGGTTCTTGAAAGGTTGAATCGTCATCGCGTCTGGGCCAAAATTAAAAAACCATAATTGCATTATTTCCAAACTATATAAAATGAATAATGTACCAACAATAGAATTTATGTATTGAATCGTTGTATAGTACAACCGATATTGCTACCTAGTGTCACTTTTATTCAAATGAACTTATCTAGTTCTAAAATTACAGATGATTAAATAATATAACAAATAACTTTTTGCTCATCAATTAAAAAATTCCAAAACACTTTATAGACTATACATAGTTGGAAGAAATCATTTAACATAAACATTTGATGTTATCAAATGAACTCAAGAAAAGTATTAGAGCTGTGAGCTTATGGTACCTACTTGATTGATTACAAATTCATTTGATTTCTTTAAAATCGATGTTGGTCATGATAATCCAATTGATCACTCATATGTAAATTTGACCATGAATCTTGTCAGATGTATGGGCATAATATTTGCATTTCACCATTATAATCAAGAACTTATATATTTACAAGAAAAATTACCGATACATAACTTCTATGGAATCTTTAAAATGACATTGTATATTAGCATTCTCAAGATATTAGAACTAATTCAAAACACGTTACAGTGTAGAATAGCGATTATTTAGACACTTCTTTCAGATTCATCTGGATTTTTTAACACATAATAGTCAAGTCGAATGTGCCATTGTTTGAAAGCATATTCTCCTTAAAGGTGGAGACTCTGATTCTTACCAAGGGGAACCATTAAGATGAAGATAGCTAGAGAGGGTACCAAGTGGAGAACCTGATTTGTATGGAAAAAAACTAACCGGTAAATGTAACTTTGACAAAGAAGAACCCTAAAAGATGGATACAACAAACAAAAAGGAAAAAGCATCACTTAGAAAACCACATCTCGGAGGGGGGTTGAATTCTTCCATATCACAAATTTTAGCTGAAGGGCATAATACATGATCAAAATAAATAGTAAATCGCTAGGGAGTGAGTTTACCTGTAATTAATCAATGAAAACCCCTAAATTGCAACCAATATTCATCAGATTTATGGTTGAATCTGTTGATGTTATTGGAAATTAATGTATGTATGATCGATTATGGAGAAGAAATGCATCTTCAGTAGAGAGAGCATCGAATGAAGGGAGCCGAGGATTTGATTTGTAGAAGGGAAATCGCCTCTGGGAAAATTTTCAAAAGCCCACCTTGAGAATAGGAATCCAGTTGTGGGAAAACACAGAAGCCCTTTGGAAACATAAACACACTTGGAATCTTGACTCTTGAAATTCTAACCACGCTAATATAAGTTGTACACCATGCTTTATCAATTGTAATTAAGACTTTAAGACTTTATTCTTTAAAAGGTAGTACATTATGCATTGTGACTTGTTTTTAAGAATTTTGGCAAAACTCTTTTATAAGATAGTATAGATAAGGTACATGAAGAAGTTTACGTCTAGTAACTACTTGGTATTGAGGATTTAAAGTTTCCAAATCATGTCTACTTCATAAAGCTTTATATTGTCTGAAACAAGCATCAAGGACATGGGAGAATTAAATTTCTTTCTAGGATACTAAATGGAACAAACTTCAGAAGGTATTTTTCTAAACCAAGCTAAATATATTAATGACCTTTTAAAAATACTTAACATGAGTTACTACTCAACAATAAAAAAATCTATGGCAACAAGCTTAAGGATTGACTCTGAACCACTTGGAAAATCTGTGGATGCTAATATTTATAGAGGCATGATGAGTTCACTTCTATATCCTACTACTTGTAGACAATATACAATGCTCTCAACATGTTTTTGTGCAAAATATCAATCAAATCCCAAATAATCTCACATGTTGTATGTAAAAAAAATTAGGTATCTCAAAGGCATACCAAACTTAAGCCTGTGATATCCTACATATTCTATTTTTTTACTAACAAATTTTATAGATATTGATCATGTAGGATGCAAATTGGAGAACGCACTTATGGTAGTTGTCAACTGTTAGTTGATAAACTGGTGACTTCTAAGAAATATAATTGTGTATCAACCACTACTTCAGAAGTTGAGTATTTAACTGTTGCAAGTTGTTGTTCACAAGTCGTGTGGATGAAGACTTAACTACAAGACTAGTGATTAATGTTTGACAAAGTGTCAATCTATTGCAACTCAAAAAGTGCAATTACTATAACTTCCAATTTAGCCCAACATTCTAAAACAAAACATATTGATGTAATATATCATTTTATAAAGGATCATGTAAAGAAAATGTAACATCCCCCGTCCCCGTGGTCCGGAACGGGTGATGTCACTAATGGGACTTAACATAATTACACAACTAAATAGAGCAACTAATAACTCTAAACATATATTACAGACATCTAAAATATCACACTTCAAAATTATTTATAAACTTTGAACGTTTATATACTAAGGCAAGTCTAAGAACTCCAAAATTTCACGCTCGATCTCAAGTCTCGTCCCCATAAGCGTCACTTCAATCCTGCCGTGTCAGAAAATAAAAACACAGTTGAGCACAGGACTCAGTGAATGGATTATAATGTAAATTCGGAAATAACAATAAACACATCGATAACAAAGTGGAAGACTTAAAAATCCAATTGAAGAAAATTCATGAAACTCAAGTTCATAGTTCATTTAATTCAAAATAAACGTCCCGTAATGTAATCAACAACAATAATCTCAAGAATGGTTCATACTTTAACTTCAAAACGTAATATCAATAGAGTCTGTAAATTCCTATTACATTCGTGGGGTGGCCAAACCACACGAACTACCGGGTCGACGTGCGGGCACACACATCCGAATCCCCCGTGAATTTAACCACAGCCACATGTTTTCTGGGTAATATTTCTAGGATCGATCCATCTGCCCTAGACACAATAAAGTCGGCCTAGTCCCTAGAGTCGGGTTCACGGAAGCCACTAATGGGCCTAACTCTGGTCGACCGAGTTCATCTGCAGGACGCCATGACTACAAAGTTTCCATAGAAGGCATCCCAAATAATGTGCCCATTTATTGGGTTGTTCTAAAAAATAACGAAAACAAAACATATGCCACTTACCCGAATGGCGTTCATAAAGATCAAATTCAATATAGTTCACAAGTTTTATAAACAATTCCATTCATACATTTTAATAAAACATCAAAAGACTAAAACAATTGATTCAATAAACCAAAATCAATGTGTATGTGTGTGTATAATTACTCATTTGTTGATCATGTTTCGTTAATCAATCACAAGGCGATGAACCACCATTAGGAAGGGTCAACTACAAAAAATAGTTTCCCACGATTCAAAAGAAATGAAATCTATACCTTAACCAAATTGAGATGTATTACGCGATCAATCAAGACTCACGATGAAGCTTAACTTGTTCGATTGCCTATTTAAACCATGAATTATTATAACTCGCATAACATAAAATTCACACCATAATTATTCTAATAATGTATATAGGTTATAATGGTATTTAAACAACTTAGATCTCATAATGGACAGCCGTATACGCATAACAAAACTACACTCGACACATAGTCAAGTGCAATTCCACCCGCACTTGACAGCTTCTAAACCTCTACTTTTCAAACATTTTTCTCCTACGTAGAGGCTAAAACATATTATAAAGTCTAAATGAAAGTTGTTCTAAAAGATCTTTTGGTTCTACTCGAATTGGAATCAACCCATTTGAATCATCCATCGATTTTATAGAAATTTTACAAAAATACAGGGACAGATCCCGTATGTCTGTGATCAGTCCCAAAAACACCAATTTTTGAGCCACTTAGAGTCACAACTGGCTTTGAGGCCCTTCATGAGAGATGTATTATACATTTAATTTATTCGCCCTGTAAAATTTGAGCTCATTCGGACTTACGATTTGTGAGTTATGAACCGTTAAAGAAGTTGATATGCACATATATCCTAACGTCTGATTACCGAACTTTTCCCGATTCACATTTTATGATCCAAACTTAGGTTTTTACTAAATTAAACATGTTCTAAATATAAATTAACACACTAAACATCAAAATAGAACTCAATGGTTATTATCCTAAGCCTAATCATGAAACTCCATTCTCTTAGGCATTAAACCGAGCAGTTGGTGTGCAGTTATACATATAAACATAATATCATTAATTTGATTCTAAACTTTACCCTTTTTAAATTTTGACCAACCTAAACACTTTAAACAAGTATATTATCATTAAATTACAATTCCACATCATACTCTACCAACCAATTTCAACTACTCTAACATACCAACTTAAATAACTTAAGAAGAAATTTATACCTCTAAGAAAGATTCGATGAGTAGATTCTGAATATGCGATTGAATCTTTGTTTCCTTCAACAGACTAAGAGATATCTTAGAGAGAATTGATACTTAGAGAGTTTTAAAGAGGGAGAGAGAGAGAGGTAATGGCAGTGTTGGTGATGGTATAAGAATGAAGGAGACGATATCTTATATTTGTAGGATTTGGTTTTATGTTTATATATATATAGTTATAAAGAGTTTGGTTAAATGACGTTTTTACCCCTTAACTATCTTTGGTTGCCATTTTAATTACGGTTCAATTCGGGTAAGAATAATTACACGTTTTTAAAACCGAGTCTTACAATTATCCCCCCCCCCCTTAACAGAGATTTCGTCTCCGAAATCGAATTTAGATAGGAAACTTACATCGATTAAAGAACTCGAGGTACTCCCATCGCATATGGTCCTCGGTTTTCCCCGTCGCCTCACGTTCCGAGTGATTCTTCCAAAGAACTTTTACAAAAGGAATCACTCTCTTCCGTGTACCTCTCCCATCACGATCAAGAATCGCTTCAGGTTCCTCACGATAAGAAAGATCAGGTTCTATGTGCTCCAGGGGATATTCAGTAACGTGTAATGGATGATAGTTGTATCATCGAAGTGAAGAGACATGAAATACGTAAGTAAAAATAAAACAATTGTAGCGGTAGAGCTAACCGGTAAGCCACAACTCCAACTCTTTCCAGAATTTCGAAGGGACCAATATATCGTGGGCTCAACTTTCCTTTGAGACTGAAACGTCTGATACCACAAGTTGGGGAAACCTTCAATAAAAATTTATCTCCCGGTTTGAACTCGATAGGTCGTCATCGCTTGTCGTCATAGCTCTTTTGATAAGCCTGAGCCTCTTTCATCATTCGACACGTAATATTGACTTTCTTGGTAGTAACTTGTACCATTTCTAGGCCTTCGATAATACATTCTCCGTCTTCATTCCAACAAGTCGGTGTTCGACATTTTCGACCATAAAGTGTTTCATACGAGGCCATACCGATACTCGACTGCCACTATTACTATAGGAGATCTCGACTAGGTACAAGTAGTTATCCCAGCTTCCATGCCATTCCAACGTATATGCTCGGAGCATATCCTCCAATGTTTGAATCGTACGTTCAGATTACTCATCATTTTGTGGATGAAAGGTTGTACTAAAATTCAAACCTGTGCCCCAAGCTTTATGTAAACCTTGCCAAAATCGATATGTAAAACGTGGGTCTCGATCGGAGGATATCGATACAGGAGTGCCATGGAGATGTACAATCTCACGTTGGAATACTTCTGTCATTTTATCAATTGATCAAGTTTGTCGGATAGGAAGAAAATGATCCAATTTCGTCAGTCGATCAACCACTACCCAAATTGCATTGTGTTTCAAGGTAGTGTGGGGTAGTCCGACTACGAAATCCATAGTTACATGCTCCCATTTCCATACGGGAATGTTCAGCGATTGGAGAAGACCACTCGGACGTTGATGTTCGCTTTTAACTTGTTGACAAGTGAGACAACAAGCTACAAAATCCGCGATATCTCGCTTCATTCCAACCCACCAGTAATGGGTTTTTAAGTCGCGATACATTTTTGTTGTGCCTGGGTGAACAGAAAACATAGAGTTATGAGTTTCTATCAGAATTAGATCTTTAAGCTCTGAGTTATTTGGAACACAAAGACAATCCCGAAACCACAACACATGATCATCATCAATTCTGAACTCCGAATTAACATTCTCTTGTGCTTGTTGAACTGTGACCACAATTCACTGTCGTCTTGTTGGGCTTCTTTGATCTGAGAGATTAGAGTCGGTTCTACCATTAGATTTGATAGAATTTTCGTTTGCGAGCTCGGATAGATTTCCAGTCCGAACCGTTCAATTTCCAAAGCCAGCTCTGCAGGAACAAGTAAAGAAGAAACTTGTTCCATGGCTTTACGACTTAAGGCGTCGGCATTTGGAAGTGGGTTGCAAAGTTTGCAATTTTATGGTGGTTTGCAGATGAAACCATTCATTTAAGAAACAAAAAGATTGTGATAACCTTGATAATCGGTGCTTCGTGTGTTATTTAACATGATTTTTTTCCATTCACGACATGGATTTAGTGTATTAATTAATATATATTTGTTTCACAATGTTTTTGCTTCACATATATTTGTTTCACAATGTTAAATGTTTTATGTGTTTTCGATACAAAAAAATAGTCTCAAATTGTGAATTGAATACATATGAAAAAAACAATGAAAAACAAAAATGTAATCAATATATTAAATTCAGGCCTTAGATGGAAAAAAATCCGCAAAACAATACCTTACCATAATAGTTCTCACTGTTATCACATTTTATGGGGTTCTCAAATGAATATTAATATATATATATAAACGCACCCTATATATATATATATATATATATATATATATATATATATATATATATATGCGAGAAGCAATTTAATTTGCAAAAAGGCAAGAAGAAATATGTGTCATATACGTTATTTAATAAATTGATTAAATAAAATATTATTAAATTAAATTAAAAGTGTATTATGTCATTTTGTGTGCAACATGATCTGTAACGGTGAGAATAATCCCTAATAAATCGGGATTTCATTTGTTTTTCAATTAAACCGATTTCTAATAATCCCTAAATAAACTGATTTTATCACAAAGATATATTTGTAACAGTTAACAATGGAGATTTTCATATTTGTAAGCAAACTTCTTGCTTCCTTCGTACGTTAGCTGCACTTACAGTTCTGGGCCTCGTATTTCAAATAAGGACTATGACTGTAAATTTTTATCACATATTATAATTTGTTCGATGATCATATCAATCCTATGTGATAATTGTAAGTATTTTTGTTAATTATATGTGGTTATGTATATTAACATTTATAAATATTATTATGATGTAAATATTATCACATGTGATAATAATCACTTATAATCAGACGCAAATTATCACATATGATAAATCATAACTTATACTCATACTGACATTGTCACAAGTGATGTACAAAAATTCACAAAATGGATCATATCTAATACGTGATAGATCATATGTTAAACAAAATTAATCACATGTAATTCAAAAATGGTATATCCAGAAAAAAGAGAAGAAGGAAAAAGATAAAGAATTGATTGTGGATGTCACATGTGATATTTTAAGAAAATTGTGAAAAATCTTATCAAAAGTGTATATAAAAAAATCATTTCTTTTATAAAACTAGATAAAAATTATGAATTAAAAAAAATAAGTAAATCTAACAAATATAATGAGGTTTTTAAGATATTCAAATAATATTTTTGTTCCAATTATACCCTTACCGGAATATTTGACCAATTCAAAATGGTAATTATCCTAATTTTTAAAATTATTTTCCACTTTTTTATTTATGGTATTATTCAATGGATTGTGTGCTTTAGATTGATTATTGTCTTCTCACAAATTGACCGCCTTCTTGTATATATACATATATATAGATGAAGGATCGTGTGAGAAGTTGAGGTTAATGTGAGAAGCGTGAGAAGTGGATCTGAACCGTTGATCACTTTTAATATCATGCTCTCCCATGAATTGCGTCTTAGAAGGAAATTGATCTGGTGCATTTCGGTGCATCTTATCTTGATGCATCTCATCCTAATTTGCGTCCATTTCTCATCCAACGGTTTATAACCACTTCTCCCGCTTCTCACCTTAACCTTAACTTCTCAACGGAACCCAAGCCTATATATATAGGTCTTTCAAGGGAGATCCTCCTATTTTGTGGTAACTATGAGATCTAATCTCATCCATCCATCTTAATAATCAATTGTATAAAACACTTAAGAAAATATTAATTAAAAACACAATTTACTGCCATTAAAATAGGCAAAAAGGGTAAAAATGTCAAACAACAATATAATTCATCGTGATCTAATTTTGGACGCTCCTAAAATTATGGCATGGAATAAAATAGGATAAGCTCTAAATATTGAAACGAATCACATTATGTATCACCGGAGGAACTCGATTGAAACAGGCCACAAATCACATTGTGTATCACCGTATTTTTGGAATCACATGCCAAAAATTACATCTGCTGTGATCACTTGCCTCTGTTGTTGATCACTTCCCTCTGTTGTTGATCACTTGCCTCTGTTGTGATACATTCTAATCACTTGCCTCTTTTATTGATCACTTGCCTCTGTTGTGATACACTGTGGTCACTTGCCTTTGTTGTTGATCACTTGTCTTCATTTATTATAACATGCCTCTGTTGTGATACATTGTGATCACAACCCACTGTGGTTACCCAAGAACTTCTATACAGTAAAACACAAACTGACGGTGATACATATCGTGATACCACTATGATACCCATCGTGATACAATGTGATCCACTATCTAAAACCCATAAAAACACTCTGATATGATCTACCTAAATCTAAACAAAAAAAATGAAAACCATAGAAATCTTCGACTAGATGGTTTTGGGGTACCATCGAGGTCTACGGCGAGATCTGGGCTTTAGTGCATCATCGAGATCTTCGACGAGGTCGTGCTGTGGTGCATTGTTGACATCTGTGCGACATTGTTATGTGTCCCACAATAACAGTTCTCATCAAAATCAACAACAAGAAATTCAATTCCAATTGTTATATGTCATTGATCTCAATTCACGGTTTACAAATTCTCTCACAGGATGCTATCTCTCTCTACTTTCTCTCTCTAGGATGCGAAGTCTCAATATCACACTAGATCCACACACACTTACAAGAAAGATAAACAAAATCTATTTATACTACTAACTATTACAAAGGAAACTAAACTAAAGTAGTTGACTTTATTTGACTTTGACTTTGCTTGAGAGGCTTTCACTTGGACTTTGACTTTCATCAAAATGATCTTGGATACAACATTTAAGCTCTAACAATCTCCCCCTTTAGATTCAAGATCATCTCCAAAAAGATATGCATTGAAACTCCCCCTTTGGATTCATAATAAATTTCAGCGTCAAAGAACAATCTCCCTCTTTCGGATAAACTTGTACTTCTCTTCACTCCCCTTTTTCAAGAACATTCTCCCTCTTTAAGTTTTTGACAAATAATTTTCCTTTAATAGTCAGTCTCTCCCTTTTGGTAAATATGTTCAACAACAATCTGTCTTTTCTTTGAACTGTCTTCAGACCTTCTGTAATCTCTTCCAAAGTTTGTGAATATCTTTTGCAAGAATCTTTAACAATCTCCCCCAAGGTAATAAAACCTCTTCCAGACTTCAGAAAAGAAATTATCTTCTGATTTAGCTCACATTGCTTCAGCAAATAATCTTCAAAAAAAATTTCAATAAATATTAGCAAACTTTCCGAATTCTTTGAACTTTTTCTTTCAAATCTTGTACAAACTCCCCATTACAAATACTAGCTATTCTCCAAATCATATTTCTTGAAATAACTTCTCCATCATATTCCAAACACATAACTTCCTCAAATTCAAACATTTCTTGATCATCTCCCCCAGAACTATTATAAACTTGTTCACCATACAACATTTCTTGAAATTATTTAGCTGTGTCCCACAATAACAGTTCTAATCAAAATCAACAACAAGAAATTCAATTCCAATCGTCATATGTCATTGATCTCAATTCACATTTTATAAACTCTCTCACAGGAAGCTATCTCTCTCTACTCTCTCTCTAGGATGCGAAGTCTCAATATTACACTAGATTCACACACTTACAAGTTCTACCCACACTACAAAGACAAAAGAAAACTATTTACTCAGGTACAATTACAAGACAAAACTAAAACAATACATTGACTTTGACTTTGATTTATTACAAGGACTTTGACTTTCGCAATGAAGGTTTGACTTGAGCTTTGACTTTAATTCCCATGATCTTGGATCCAACATATTTGTGCACTAACAATTGTGGTGCTACATCGATAGGTGTAGGGGAGGTCGTTGATGCCGGTGATTATCTTCACCTTCATTGGAACTACTAGACAATGATCGAACGGAATCTACATATAATTCTCAGTCCATTGAAAGGAAGAAAACAAGCAGATGCAAGAACATAGACTTAATTCTGGAGCAAGAATGCAGGCTTCATACGGCAGAAAGAATGCAGACTTCATACGCTTGAATTCAAACTCAAATATGGATATTATCTCAAAATAAATTTGTTGAGATATTCAAGGAAACGTAATATTTGATTGATATGGGTTTGATTTTTTCAGTTACAAAAAAATATGTTATATTAATTAATTTATCAAATGATTAATATAACCTCCCCTATTAATTAATTAATTAAAAAATTAATAAATTAAAATGATTGGATGAGAGTGGATCTCATAGTTACCACATATTAACAAGATCTCATATCATTAGGCCCCTATATATATATATATATATAGTGTAACACCCCGAAATTTTGAGTAAGCTTTTGTTCCCTTAGTGTGCGTTTGGTACGCAGACTGGTGGGACGGGACGGGACAAAAAAAATAGTCCCATGTTTGGTATGCCATGGGACAAAAATCAAATTTCATGGGACAAAACTTAAGCTTTTTAGTTCCACCAAAATAGGTGGAACAACATGGGACTAAATGTAAAATTACAATATTACCCTCTTTTAAACATATGATTTTAAACCTAAACTAAATGTGGGATAGACAGTTAGTCCCGTCCCGTCCTATTCCTTCCTGTCCCGTCCCGTCCCATCCAGTCTGCGTACCAAACGCTACCTTAAATCTATCGATCGTTCGTAGTATGGTCTTAGTTCTTGGTTTTTGCCTAGTTTTCCGTCTTAAATTGGAGGCTAAGCAAATTAACCGAAAAGAAGGATAAAGTGGTAACAGTGCTCCGTGCGGCTCTCCACGCGACTCGAACCGTACCACCATCCTTGCAGGGTTCTGCCCTTGTGCGACTCCAGTGCTCCACGCGAGCATCTACGCGTGGCCTCTATGCGCATTTAAAGGACCGAATCATCCCTAAAATCATTCATTCTTCTCTCCTACTCTTTCTTAAATGCTCACAATCAATAACCTAGGTCAAATATCGATTTCGGTCCACATTTAAGGGAGTCTACCACCATTCCATCAAGATTATCATCATCTACCTAAGATTGAAGGTCTAGATCTTCAAGAGCTCCTAAGTTACCTTCCTTTCTCCAAGAACACTTGGGTTTTCTAGGGTTTTTGACAAAACTCATATTGTGAGTACATTCTCAACTTCTAAAACCTTATAAATTTCAAAACTATGATTTTAGACTCCTAATCATTTCCTTGTTTAACTATTCATGAACTAAATTATTTTGACCTAACCTAGCATTTTGGAGATTTTTGGGATTTTATACCATTTTGGGTTATGATGAAGTATTAAATGTTTTGAGATATAAAATGATCTTGGTCTTGTATATTTGTGGTTAACTATGTGTAAGTTCCAGATTCAAGCAAAACAGCAATCAAGCACAAGATCAAATATGAACTAGAGAGAGAATGTAGAGAGAGAATTTGTCATATATCTCACAAAGCTTAATGGTTTGAGTACTTGTTCTTACTTACCATCCTACTATTCTTACAATGCTTCTAAAGGTATTTATATGGTCAAAGGACCATGTACAATTACAAGGTAAACAACATTGACTTACAAGACTTTAACTATGTTTGACTTTACAAGCTTGACTTTTACACATTAAATCTTGGATAAAATAATACACTAACAATCTCCCTTTTTCTATTCAAGATTTAAAAAAAACAAATTGATAGCAGTCTTCAGCTCTTGATTCTTCAGCACTTTAAACTCTGATAGCTTTAAACATTGAAGCTCTGACATTCTTTAAGCTCTGATGCTTTGAAGAATCTTGCAAATTCAATCACTTTGCTTTGAAAAGTCTTGAACTTGAATTTGAAATCTTTGAAACTTTGATCTTTAAACTATGCATATTTGAGGAATTTTTGGATAGCTTGTAACTTCAGTCTTTGCTTTCTGAATAGTCTTTGAAAAACGAACTTTCTCGAATAATCTCAGAACATTTTCTTCTTTGATCTTTACAATTCTTTTCACAATTTTGTATCTCCCCTTTTTCATCAGAATTCTTTTGAAATTCTCCCTTTTTGATGAGTTCATCTCTTTTCCAGAATATCTTTTGAAATAACTTTCAAAACATTCATCTGACTTGAAACTTTCAGATTATCTCCCCCTTTTTATGAGATGTATCTTTTGAATAATCTTTCAAACTTCACCGAAACTTTCATCTGACTTGAAAATTCTAGATTATCTCCCCCTTTTTGATGAATTGTGAGTAGCAAAATCATCAAAACTTTTTCAAGTCAACACTGTCTTTGAACATTAATCTCTCCTTTATGATAAATGACAATCTTCGCCCTTTTTGATCTGTGTATCCGTCAATTCATAAAATGTATATACCCGAATCTTTTCAATTTCAGATATAATAAGAATTGTAACCCTGAATCAACAAATAATACAGTTAGTATGCATGTAAGTAGCATTGAGCCACTTTGTACAACGAATGTACTTTGCAAAGGAGCTTTTTGATGTTCACTCCCTCAAGGCTTCCATTCAATCATTGAAAAACCACAAAGGAATTTTCTATGAATGTTATGACAAGAAAACATATTCCTTATGTATAGGTGAAAGTGTAAGAATGATTGAAGCTACTTAAGCTTTTTCAGGCTCAAAATGTGTAAACTGTTGAGACAACAACAAGTATTACACGGACTCAATGTGCATGAAAGAGGTGTGAAGGTGGGCAACTTTCCTTCTTTTTCAATATCTAAATCTTCCGAGTGAAGACCAGATAGCAAATATGTTTCATTCCCAAAGAAATTGAAACATTTCTTTTTCAAGAAAGAAATGAGTGGTTGGTGGGCTTAATGCAAGAGTTGGCATGGGCTAACTGCCTTTTTCAATGATGGTCACCAAAGAATGTGAACCAATCAGAAGATGTGGTTGCCCCGCTCAAAAAGTAGTTGGTGCAGAGTTCTGGTATTCTTTTAACTCTGTTCTCACACCCTCTTTCTTTTTATCATTTAAGCTCACTTCTAACCAAATTCTCTTTTACATTTTACCGCCCAGCACAATGAGATAAACTCAATCGGATAAGTTATCTCCCCCACTCTTTGATTTAAGACTTCTCACCCCTCAATCACTCTACGATAACTTTCGGGGTAGGAAACACAGGTTAACGTGAATCCATGGAAATTCTGTTTAAGCTCTCAGATTGATCCCATGAAAATATATCCTAAAAAGATGTGTTGTTCAACAGTTTAGCTTGAACAAATAAAACTCAAAATATGATAACATTGTTACATGAATGTATGCTCATCAAGAATAGGAATGATATTTGAGCATTTGAACTTTGAAGATCTCTCAAAACAAGGATATTGAATGAATGAAATGAAATCAAAAGAATTGTTTTGAGAATCTGAAAATGTATCAATCAGATCAGATATCATGAATATGGACATAAAATGGTTGGGGTGTCAAAGAACTTGATATTTTGTTTATAAGAACGAATATAAACAATTTAGCAATAAATGCACAAAAATTGAAATGATGACTGATGCTCAACAACAGTGAAATCAAACGAGGGTATTACCATCGAAAAATTGTTTCGTTTAGAGACATGGTAATAAATAATTCAAATGAAGTACTGAACCGGTGTGTATGAATACTTGACAGTATATAGACAAGATAATACACAAGTATTGATTTTTGGAAACAAACGGTCAGTTAAACATTAACACTCAATTATGAAAAATATTTAAAATCACACTTCTAAATTCCTGAAATCTTTTGAGAACCATAAGTTTTTTGAACATTTAAGAAAACATTTTCATGCTCGAAAGTTGTTCTGCTTTCAAACAATCAGAGATCTAGATCAGGAGATACTCACACACAATTTAAGCTCCCCCTCAAATCATGATAATCTGAGTTAGATTCAGATAAGATCCACCTTTATATTTGCATAATATCCTTATATGAACAAACTCTTCTTTGAGATATGGGTTCTAAACTGCTATGTTTAGAAGCCATAATTCTTTAACATTGAAGAACGGGTTCTGATCTGTTATAATCAGAAACCAAAGCTCTTGCTCTCCCTAAAACTATGGTACCTGCAAAACAGTTTTAACAGATTTTGGTACCCACTGGTATTTGGGTCCTGGTTGGTTAGATTTAGGAATCCACTTCTCATTAGATCTAAATCTTTTAAGTTCATTTTTCTGAGAAGTAATTCTGTAAGTTCCATACCAGTGATGAGCAAAGTCTTTTTGAACAAAATCATTTGATCCACAGTAAGAACAACAAATCTTCTTTTAGGCCAACCTGATAAGATGATTAGCAGAATAAATCGTAAAAGATTTGCCAAAAGATTTACCTCTATGTGCATTGTTCTTCTTGGCATTTGATGTAGATGTAGATGATTTATCAATCTTCTTTTCATCAAGAGAACCCTTCACTCTCTAGACCATCTGTCCTTTCTTAGAAACATTCTTTTCAAGAGATTTGACATAATAGCTTGCTGAACTATCAACAGATTTATCATAAAACAAATTAGAAGGACGAATCTGATTTGAGTTAATAATTTTTTATTTGACACAGTTCTTTTTGAAAACATTTTCATGAATGGAACTTGAAGCAGTTTTGAAAGAACAAACTGATTCAATTGAATTATCATAAGGTGATAGATTAATCACATCAGTGGAAATCTTATCAGATAATTCAACATTTTACAACTTCAAGTTGTTTTATCTTTTCAGATAAGACATTCTTTTCTTCCAAAATTGTGTCAATCTTCTTTTGTAGATCAGAACTGACCCTATGTTCTTCTATAATATCTGATGATAGAACATATAACCTTTTAGTGAGCTTAGATATTTCACTTTCAAAGAATTGACGCTCTTGTTCAAAGTCTTTTTGTAAGTTCTTGTTTTTATTTGAAATTTCTTTGAAAATCCTAACATTTCTCTTTTCAGAATTTTTCTTTTCAACATCAAAATACTTCTTCTTTTTTTGAAAATATTTTCTTTCATTTTCATGTAAGTCTTGTAGTGTAGATATCTGCTTGGGAAGTTCAATAATATTATCTTCAAGAACTTTTCGCTCTTTAGCAAATGTATCTCTTTCAGTTATTAAAATCTTGTCAAATTCTGAGACTTGCTTTGAGAGTTTTATGCACCTAAGCTCCAAATCTTTCTTCTCTTGAAAAGCATTCTTAGAAAAATCAGATAGTTTTTTAGTGTAAACTTTCTCCAAATCAACTTTGTTTTTATAAGATTGGAGACTTTTCATTAGATCAACATTTTTAGCTTCTAATGCATATATTTTCTCTTCAAACGCTTTAAACTTGCTCTGTAGATCAACTGATTCAGCTTTAAGTTTTAATGATTTCTTTTCAGTTATCTTCAATTTGCTTTGAAGATTTGTTATCTCTCTCTCTCTCTCTTTCAATTTAATTTTTTTCTCTCTTGTCTTGATAATACCTGCAAAATCAGTTTTTGAATCATTAATACATTTTGCACATTCAGAAGTTTTCTCAAAAATTACAAATTTAGCTTTCAACTCCTGAATCTGATTTAGAAGATCTGAATTTTGAATTTTCAATTTATCCCGTTCAGCTTCTATAGTAGGTATCTCAGGCATGTACATTAATGCACAATCTCTATTTGATATTACAGTAGACATCTTTACTTAATGAGATGAAATACTGAATAATATGCTTGCTTGAAGTGATCGTTCAAAATATTCAGAAACACACATGACATGATGAGTCAAACGAGGTCAACACAGAAAAAACTCAGAAAAAGATTTCTAAGTGTCAGAACTCGCAGAACACATAAACAGAAACTTCGCGCAGAAAAAGTTTTGTGCGTTCTAGGTTCGCGCAGAGAGAACTGTGTGCGTTCTTGGTTCGCGCACAAAGAGCTTTGCGCGTTCTAAAAGGTCACTTCGCGCAATCACGTTGCGTGTTCTATACTTAGAAAAATTTGATCAAGATTACTTCTCACAAAAATCACTTCTCGCAGAATATGAACTCGCAGAACACTGAGACTAAGATTCAAGAACTCGCAGAGAAGCTTGTGCGCATTCTGACTTCTCGAAAACAGAACTTTGAACTATTTGTCCTTATAAAATATTCGAGATCAAAAAAAATTCACTTTGCGCGTTCATGACAAGAACTCGCAGAGAACATAAAATCACATAAATTCTTCAGCCTGCTTGTTCTTCAGATTTTGCGTGTTCTTCAGTTTTGCGCGAAAATTGGATCTTGTGTGTTCTTAAAAAAAACACACAAGGAATTTGATCAAAATCTTCAATACCTGCAATCAAGGCTTGAAATTCTACAGGGTTGATCGCAATGTCAATTAGAAAACTTTTCTAGTACATGATTTTTTCTAAAAACAACAAAATTACAGTGAATCGATCTAAAACAGTGTTCGAACTAATGTGAAACCGAAAAACACAAAAAATCCAAAATTGAGTGCTAATCAGTGTGTTCTTAATGATGCGATCTAAACAAGAATCAATCACTAACACTAATCGATCACTATGGTTCCATTTTCTTGCTTTAAAAACGATTTTTCAAGTGAAATTCAAATCAAACATTAACTTTCTATATACGTCCTGCGTGTTCTTCAATTTTCGTACAAATCAGTGAAATTTAATCGATTCAAAAAATTTTAATCCACAATTTGAATATATTGGTTTCTCTTGTACCAATTGTAAGTTCCAGATTCAAGCAAAACAACAATTAAGCACAAGATCAAATATGAACTAGAGAGAGAATGTAGAAAGAGAATTTGTCATATATCTCACAAAGCTTAATGGTTTGAGTACTTGTTCTTACTTACCATCCTACTATTCTTACAATGCTTCTAAAGGTTGAATATCCTACCCATGACTTGGAGTTAGAGGTAGTAGTGTTCTCTTTAAAGCTTTGGTGGCATTACCTCTATGGCACGAAATGCACACTCTACACGGATCATAAGAGTTTAAAATATGTCTTTGATCAAAAATAGTTGAATATGAGCCAGAGACGGGGGCTTGAATCACTCAAGGATTACGATTGCGAGTTGCTTTACCATCCCGGTAAGGCGAAGGTGGTCGCCGATGCGTTAAGTCGGAAGGCATATAAGAGGAGGCCTTGTTGGAAGAGAACCTCAAGGATGAAGTGATGACGAAGCAACGATTCCTCTTGACGGAGGATAGTCGTGTGGTGAAGTTGTTCAACGGACGTGTGTGGGTGCCCAAAGTTAGGGGCAACCGTGAACTCCTTCTTGAAGATGCCCATAAGTCTAAATATTCCATTCACCTGGGTGATTAATTTCTATTTAAGATGTTATTTCTAGCCTTATCCAGGTTTAAATTTACTCCTATTTTTATGGTGTTACAATATATATATATATATATATATATATATATATATATATATATATAGAGAGAGAGAGAGAGGAAGGTTCAAACGAGAATGCTAAATATTTAAGAAAACAAGAAAGCAGCAAAAAACAGCAGATAATTTACAAAATCATATGTGATTTTACACTATCCCGAAAAAATCGGACACGGACGATGTGGGTCGCATATAGTCGCGTGAATTATATATGATTTTGTATGTACTCGGTTGTTTTCGTGTTTTCTTTAAATAGATGGTGTTCTCGTATGAACCCACCTCTCTCTCTCTCTCTCAATCTATATATATATATATGGTCCCCTTCTTTTGTTAACCAACTCATTGGTGTTAACCATGTTAACCCATCTAAACCGTTTATTGTTTAGTTTAATGGACAACGATTTCTTAGTTTTTAATATATATATATATATATATATATATATATACATATAAATATATATAGGGGTGAGATAGGGAGAGAACCCTAAAAAAGAAACAACCGAAGAACCCATCAAAGTCGTTATATTAAGATGATCCAATGGCCATGGTTAAAAATGTAGTTATAACCACCTTTTAAAAAAAATGAAAATATCTCACCCTATTATTTAAATAAAAAATTGGAGCCGATTCAAATAAGAAGGCTAAATATCGTGAGAAGGTAACAAGGAAAAGTTAGGAGAATGTTCATATGTGAATCCACTAAAAAAATCAAAAAAAAATCTATTTGAAAATGCATATGTGAACTAACATTACAAGTTAAAAAATGAGGTTTTCAGATGATTCACATATAAACATTTTTTTTCTTTCATTCTCATGAAATATTTAGCCTTCTTTTTTTAATCTCTCACTATATATATATGGGGGGGTGTATAGGGATTGACTTGGTACCAGGGGCGGCTCCGATTGCTCGAGCCCCTTAGCGGTTGGCGCCATCAGAGATGCAAGAAATGATGGCTCAACTCCAAGAGCTTCTAGAGAAGGGTTTTATAAGACCGAGCTAGTCATTGTGGGGAGCTCCGGTCTTGTTTGTCAAGAAGAAGGATGGCACAATGAGAATGTATATCAATTATCGTAAAATGAATAAGGCAACGGTGAAGAACAAGTATCCGCTTCCAAGGATCGACGAATTCTTTGATCAACTCCAAGGAGCGGGGTGTTTCTCAAAGATCGACTTGCGCTCGGGGTATCATGAGGTGAATGTGAGAGGAGAGGACATCCCGAAGACGGCCTTTAGAACGCGTTACGGCCATTACGAATTTCTCGTGATGTCGTTTGGCCTAACTAACGCACCGACGGTGTTCTTGGATTTGATGAATAGAGTGTGTCGACCATTCCTCGACAAGTCTGCCATTGTATTTATTGATGACATACTCGTGTATTCCAAGAGCGAGTCGGAACATGAACAACACCTTCGTGAAGTTCTAGAGGTGCCAAATTCTCAAAGTGTGACTTTTGGTTAGAAGAGGTTCAATTCTTGGGACACGTTGTCACTCGTGATAGGGTGAAAGTGGATCCCTCTAAGATCGAAGCAATGATGAATTGGGAACCTCCCAAGAGCCCATTCAAGATACGAAGCTTCTTGGGTTTGGCGGGCTATTACCGGAGATTTATCCAAGATTTCTCCAAGATTGCTTATTCACTAACCGCTCTAACCCGAAATAATGTCAAGTTTGTATGGACCGAAGCGCAAGAGAAGTCCTTCCGGACTTTACAAAAGAGGTTGTGTGAAGCTACAATCTTGTCGCCACCCGAGGGATCGGAAGACTTCATGGTATATAGCGACGCCTCCAAAAGGGGTTTGGGTTGTGTATTGATGCAAAAAGGAAAAGTGATTGCTTACGCATCAAGACAACTCAAGGTTTACGAGAAGAATTATCCTACCCATGACTTGGAGTTAGCGGCAGTAGTGTTCACTTTAAAGCTTTGGCGACATTACCTCTATGGCACGAAATGCACGCTCTACACGGATCATAAGAGTTTAAAATACGTATTTGATCAAAAAGAGTTGAACATCAGACAGAGACGGTGGCTTGAATCACTCAAGGATTACGATTGAGAGTTGCTTTACCACCTCGGTGAGGCGAAAGTGGTGGCCGATGTGTTAAGTCGGAAGGACTATAGTGAAAGTATTTAGGTTACCCTTTCGAGGATCGAATTGGTGTCAAGCCTTATTGAGAAGATGAAGGCATCTCAAAAGGAGGTCTTGTTGGAAGAGAACCTCAAGGATGAAGTGATGACGAAGTAACGATTCCTCTTGACGAAGGATAGTCGTGTGGTGAAGTTGTTCAATGAACGTGTGTGTGTGCCCAAAGTTGGGGGCAACCGTGAACTCCTTCTTGAAGATGCCCACAAGTCTAAATATTCCATTCACCTGGGTGATTAATTTCTATTTAAGATGTTATTTCTAGCCTTATCCAGGTTTAAATTTACTCCTATTTTTATGGTGTTACAATATATATATATATATATATATATATATATATATATATATAGAGAGAGAGAGAGAGAGAGAGAGGAAGGTTCAAACGAGAATGCTAAATATTTAAGAAAACAAGAAAGCAGCAAAAAACAGCAAATAATTTACAAAATCATATGTGATTTTACACTATCCCGAAAAAATCGGACACGGACGATGTGGGTCGCATATAGTCGCGTGAATTATATATGATTTTGTATGTACTCGGTTGTTTTCGTGTTTTCTTTAAATAGATGGTGTTCTCGTATGAACCCACCTCTCTCTCTCTCTCTCTCTCTCTCTCTCTCTCTCTCTATATATATATATATATATATATATATATATATATATATATATATATATATATATATATATGGTCCCCTTCTTTTGTTAACCAACTCATTGGTGTTAACCATGTTAACCCATCTAAACCGTTTATTGTTTAGTTTAATGGACAACGATTTCTTAGTTTTTAATATAAATATATATACATATAAATATATATAGGGGTGAGATCGGGAGAGAACCCTAAAAAAGAAACAACCGAAGAACCCATCAAAGTCGTTATATTAAGATGATCCAATGGCCATGGTTAAAAATGTAGTTATAACCACCTTTTAAAAAAAATGAAAATATCTCACCCTATTATTTAAATAAAAAATTGGAGCCGATTCAAATAAGAAGGCTAAATATCGTGAGAAGGTAACAAGGAAAAGTTAGGAGAATGTTCATATGTGAATCCACTAAAAAAATCAAAAAAAAAATCTATTTGAAAATGAATATGTGAACTAACATTACAAGTTAAAAAATGAGGTTTTCAGATGATTCACATATAAACATTTTTTTTCTTTCATTCTCATGAAATATTTAGCCTTCTTTTTTTAATCTCTCACTATATATATATGGGGGGGTGTATAGGGATTGACTTGGTACCAGGGGCGGCTCCGATTGCTCGAGCCCCTTAGCGGTTGGCGCCATCAGAGATGCAAGAAATGATGGCTCAACTCCAAGAGCTTCTAGAGAAGGGTTTTATAAGACCGAGCTAGTCATTGTGGGGAGCTCCGGTCTTGTTTGTCAAGAAGAAGGATGGCACAATGAGAATGTATATCAATTATCGTGAAATGAATAAGGCAACGGTGAAGAACAAGTATTCGCTTCCAAGGATCGACGAATTCTTTGATCAACTCCAAGGAGCGGGGTGTTTCTCAAAGATCGACTTGCGCTCGGGGTATCATGAGGTGAATGTGAGAGGAGAGGACATCCCGAAGACGGCCTTTAGAACGCGTTACGGCCATTACGAATTTCTCGTGATGTCGTTTGGCCTAACTAACGCACCGACGGTGTTCTTGGATTTGATGAATAGAGTGTGTCGACCATTCCTCGACAAGTCTGCCATTGTATTTATTGATGACATACTCGTGTATTCCAAGAGCGAGTCGGAACATGAACAACACCTTCGTGAAGTTCTAGAGGTGCCAAATTCTCAAAGTGTGACTTTTGGTTAGAAGAGGTTCAATTCTTGGGACACGTTGTCACTCGTGATAGGGTGAAAGTGGATCCCTCTAAGATCGAAGCAATGATGAATTGGGAACCTCCCAAGAGCCCATTCAAGATACGAAGCTTCTTGGGTTTGGCGGGCTATTACCGGAGATTTATCCAAGATTTCTCCAAGATTGCTTATTCACTAACCGCTCTAACCCGAAATAATGTCAAGTTTGTATGGACCGAAGCACAAGAGAAGTCCTTCCGGACTTTACAAAAGAGGTTATGTGAAGCTACAATCTTGTCGCCACCCGAGGGATCGGAAGACTTCATGGTATATAGCGACGCCTTCAAAAGGGGTTTGGGTTGTGTATTGATGCAAAAAGGCAAAGTGATTGCTTACGCATCAAGACAACTCAAGGTTTACGAGAAGAATTATCCTACCCATGACTTGGAGTTAGCGGCAGTAGTGTTCACTTTAAAGCTTTGGCGACATTACCTCTATGGCACGAAATGCACGCTCTACACGGATCATAAGAGTTTAAAATATGTATTTGATCAAAAAGAGTTGAACATCAGACAGAGACAGTGGCTTGAATCACTCAAGGATTACGATTGAGAGTTGCTTTACCACCTCGGTGAGGCGAACGTGGTGGCCGATGTGTTAAGTCGGAAGGACTATAGTGAAAGTATTTGGGTTACCCTTTCGAGGATCGAATTGGTGTCAAGCTGTTATCCCAGATTTAATCTAGTTGGTAAACAATCAATCAAGTAATCAAGCAACACAATAATAATCAAGAGATATAAAGATTAATAATAACGTACCAATCCCTTGAATAAACAATGAAACCCTTGAGTGTTCTTGATACCCTTTGAATACAGAGAAAACTTACAGCGACTATTTAGAAAATTATCAGAGTTCTTACAAGGTTAACCTAAAACTAAACTAATCAAAACTTTAAATACCCAGGCCATATGGGCTTTAACCTTAATGGGCTTTCTAATGGGCTTGGGCCCAATAGCTTAATAACTATTAACTTATTACATAATAAACCCTCTAATTAACTTTAGCACAATTGCAGTTTAAACCCTTAACTTTAACATTAATCTTGAATACAATTATTTGATCCAACAACAATTGTTATCCCAGATTTAATCTAGTTGGTAAACAATCAATCAAGTAATCAAGCAACACAATAATAATCAAGAGATATAAAGATTAATAATAACGTACCAATCCCTTGAATAAACAATGAAACCCTTGAGTGTTCTTGATACCCTTTGAATACAAAGAAAACTTACAGCGACTATTTAGAAAATTATCAGAGTTCTTACAAGGTTAACCTAAAACTAAACTAATCAAAACTTTAAATACCCAGGCCATATGGGCTTTAACCTTAATGGGCTTTCTAATGGGCTTGGGCCCAATAGCTTAATAACTATTAACTTATTACATAATAAACCCTCTAATTAACTTTAGCACAATTGCAGTTTAAACCCTTAACTTTAACATTAATCTTGAATACAATTATTTGATCCAACAATCTCCCCCTTTGGATTCAAGATTAAAAAAAATTTGCAATTGTCTTCGGGTCTTCTCTTGTCTTCACTTATCTTCAGATATGTCGTTGATCGCTTCAAAACTTGATATCGTTAAAAACTTTAAAATCTTTAAAATCTTTGAAATCTTCAGATCTTCAGATTGTATTCTCCCTTTTTGTATCTTCTCCCCCTTTTTATATCTTCTCCCCCTTTTTGATGAGTGGTGAGAATCAACATCATCAAAACTTGGCAAAACAATCTCCCCCTTATCAAGACAATCTCCCCCATTGTGTATGATCACGTAAGCACAGTCTTCATCATGTAACGAGCCCTGTATGGAAATAAGAGCAGTCTTTCCAGATGGAAAGAGTGATTATTTCAATCTTTTCAGATAAAAATAGAAAGTAGTAACCATTTGAATCTTTTCAAATTCAAACAGTTTAATAGATGTAACCCTGAATCAACAAATGACTCAGTTAGAATGTCTGTCAGTAACACAAAGTTACTATATAAGGAGCTGGTTTGATGTAGACTCCCCAGGTCTTCCATTCAATCATCGAATAACACATGGTTATCTATGAACGTTCTGACAGAAAACAAATTTCTGTGTGTTCGTGCATGTGTATGAAAGAAATTAAGCATAGATGATTGCTTTTTCAATATAGGCTCAAAATATGTAAACTTGTTGAGACAGCAACAAATTGTACAAAGACTCAATGTGCATGAGAAAGGTTCGAAGGTGGGGCAACTTTCCTTCTTTTTCAATATTAGTATCTTCCAAATGAAGAACCAATAGCGTATGTGCTGCGTCCCCAGAAAATGTGAAACATTCTCTTTTTGAGAAAAGAATGAGTAGCTGGTGAGGTTGTATGCAAGAGATGGCATGGGCTAGTTGCATTTTTCAATGATGGTCACCAAAGAATGTTAACCAATCAGATTATGTGGCTGCCCAGCTCAGAAAGAAGTTTGGTGCAGAGTTTAATATTCTTTTACTCTGATCTCTCACCCTCTTTCTTTTAATGCTCACGTCTAACCAATCTCTCTTTTTCATTTTACCTCTTCACACACCATCACTCAATTCTTTTGACCCTTCTCCCCTCAATCACTCAGGGAATACTTCCTGGGTAGGAAACACTGGTTATCGTGAATCCATGGAAGTTCTGTTAAGCTCACACACTGAATCCCATGTATTTTCCTAAATGAAACATGTTGTTCAACAGGCTATTGTACATGTAAGCACAAATACCACTTATTACATGAGAAATAAGACTTTCGGAGATGTCAAAACAAAAGATGTTTGACGATGCAATTCTCCCCCTCAAACTAAAAGAGTTTGACAATTAAGCTCATAGGAGTTTTGTCATGAAGAACAATATGTTGGAGAATCAAAAACGAATGTTGTTTATATGAACAATATATAAACATATTTTCAATGAAAGCACATGAAATGACGTTTGATTCAATCAACAGTGAATACAAAGAACGTGAGTATTACCATAGAAAGATTTAACTTTTGATACATGGTAATAACAAAGTCAAAATAGAATGTTCTGAACCGTTATGTGTATGAATACTTGACAAAGTATATTGACAAGATAAAACACAAGTATTTATCTTTAAGAACACACGGTCAGATAAGCATTTAAGTATCCAAAAATCTGTTAATATCACAGATATTCTCCCCCTTAAATCACTATAGGGTTCTTTTTTTTTTTTTTTTTTTTTTAAGGATTAAGAAAAAACAGAAAAATAAGGCACTGAAGTGCGGGTTCTAATCCGATGTGATTAGAAGCCATACTTCGTTGAAGTACGGGTTCTAAGCTGATTTACTTAGAAGCCATATTTTTGACAATTAAGTCCGGGTTTTGAACTGTTTTGTTCAAAAGCCATTGTTCTTTCTCCCCCTTAAACATTGGGTGCCTGCAACACAGATTTAGCTTTTGGTACCCACTGGTATTTGGGTTCTAATGGGTTAGTTGCAGTTCTAGTGGGAGATATGAAATAAGAACCATACCAGTTATTAACGTAATCTTTTCTGACAAAATCATTTGAGCCACAGTAGGAACAACTAATTTTCTTTTGTGCTAACCTGATCAGTTGATTAATAGTGTAAACCAGATCAGGTTTGCCAAAAGTTTTACCTTTTATAGCATAGTTCCATTTAGCATGTGATGTATGCACAAATGATTCTTCTGTCTTCTTCTCCTCCGAGGATCCTTTAACTCTCCAGATCCAGTTTCCTCTTTCTTTCTCATCTTCTCTTCTCCATAAGCTTTTCTTCTGAGACTTAGTCTTCTTGAAGTTACCTGAACCATCAACATTTTTGTCATAGAAAAGGTTAGAAGGACGAATCTGATCAGTAGATTTAGAAGTAAGACAATCATCTAAATCATAGAAAGGATTATAGAAAACATTTGAAAAATGTGAACTTGAAGCTGTTTTTAATGAACTATTTGAGTCAGCTAGATCGTCTCTTGGTGATTGAGCTATGGACTCTGGCGTCTTGTGCTCAGTCAGCTTCACCTTGAATACGATCTCTTCAAGTTCCTTTATCTTTGAAGACAAACTGTTTCTTTCCTTTTCAATCAGATCAAACTTCTTATGCAACTCAGATTTTGCATTCTTCTCCTTCATGATGTTTGTTGACAATTCAGCTAGCTTTCCTGTCAGCTTGGCTATCTCCGTCTCGAATATCTTCTTTTCTTCCAAAAAGTCTGTATTTGCTTTCTTCAGCTCATCTTTCCTCTTCTCTTTCTCAGCCTTTTCTCTTTCAATAATGATAACCTTCTCAAAGTCTGAAACTTGTTGAGAAAGTTTAACACATCTAAGTTCTAATGCTTTCTTCTCTTCAAAGGCTTTTCTGGAGAAGTCAGAGAATTTCTTGGCAAATTCTTTTCTCTCTTTCTCAATCTTTAACAATTCATCTTGAGCTTTTGAATTGTCTCTGTCTTGGGTTGCCTTTTCTTTTAGCTTATCGATCTCAACCTCAAGACTAAGAACTTTATCTTTAAACTTATCTCTGTCCGCACATAGTTGAGAATTTATCGTTCTAAGTCCTTCAGATGTCTCACTCGCAATGTTTGCTCTTCTTCTCAATTGATCTAGCTCTTTTTGCATTAGTTCCTTCTTTGACCATGTTGAGCTAGATTCAGATCTTTTCAGCTTTGCTTGAAGGTCAAAGATCTCTTTTTCTTTAGACTCAATTATTCCTGCAAAGTCAATTAAGGAATCAGAATCTTTTAAATTTTCTTTTAAAGCATTGATCTGAATAAGAAGAGATGAGTTCTGAATCTGTAAATCCTTGTTTTCAGCTTTGAGCATTTTTTCTTCTTTGTCATACTCATCAATCATGCGAGATGATGTTGATAACCGTCCAGCAAGTTGTTTAGCCTTTTCTCTTACTTCAGATAGAGTCATGTTGTTAAAATCATGGCTATAACCTTCAGACATATTGAGCTGATACGACATCCTAGCTGTAAGGTTAGTAAATAGACTTTTCTGTACCAAGACAACCAACTAGATGAGATCGTTAGAATCAAAAGTAAAGACTACACTCAAAAATTTTCAAAAAAAATAAATTTCCAAAAATAATCAAATGCAGTCCTCGCTCACAGTATAAAGCACTAATATCTATGAATAAAATACTGAAAAATTAAGAAGATTTTGATCAAGCACAAAACTTTTGTCCCCCTTCGCAGACTTAGCACGGGGGTCCCGCTACCCGGTTAGCGGGTGGGGTCAAGGGGCAACGCCCTTGCGGGGGTATGGGGGCAGCGCCCCTAGACAAAAAAAATTAGGCTTTTAGAGGCCCTGTTGCAGCTTGCAAAAATTTTTCTAGGACTGGAAAATGTGCTTCGAAGAATGAACTATACCGGTCGAAGGAAAGACCGGAGTATGCAAGTACCCGGTCGAATGGCAAGACCGGAGTAACAATTATCCGGTCGAATAGGAAGACCGGAGAAACAATTATCCGGTCGAATGGGAAGACCGGAGTAACAAGTATCCAGTCAAAGGTGCAAGACCGGATTAACACGTATCCGGTCGAAGGACGAAGATCGAAGTAACAAAGTATCGGTCGAATACTAGACCGGAAACCACTAAGGTCCGGCCGATACTCCTATACGGTCGAAGGAAAGACCGGGGAATACTAAGGTCCGGTCGAAGGAATGACCGGAGATCACAACTATTCGGTCGAAGTAAGGACCGATGTTTACAACTACCCGGTCGAAAGCTCAGGTCGAATAGGTATCGGTCAAACAACAATATCGATAAACACGATGAATGACCGAAGAACACGATGAGTTTCTGGGATTCGACCGAAACCAAACCCAGAAACTTTAATCGACCGAAAACACAATTAAACCAACAACTAAGCAATCCTTCGATCGAATGAAGCACAAAAACACAAATAATCAATTACTAATCGACCGGATGCGATAACAGATTCATAAAATCGGATGAACAGTATTTTTTTCGATGAACAGTAAATTTTTCGATGAACAGTGAATTTTTCGAAAAAAATAGATTTGTGAATAGTAATCGATGAACAGTAATCTGTGAATAGTAATCGATGAATAGTGAAATCGCAAAACACAGATTTAATCCTAAAAACTTGATTCTTTAGGCTCTGATACCAATTGTTATCCCAGATTTAATCTAGTTGGTAAACAATCAATCAAGTAATCAAGCAACACAATAATAATCAAGAGATATAAAGATTAATAATAACGTACCAATCCCTTGAATAAACAATGAAACCCTTGAGTGTTCTTGATACCCTTTGAATACAGAGAAAACTTACAGCGACTATTTAGAAAATTATCAGAGTTCTTACAAGGTTAACCTAAAACTAAACTAATCAAAACTTTAAATACCCAGGCCATATGGGTTTTAACCTTAATGGGCTTTCTAATGGGCTTGGGCCCAATAGCTTAATAACTATTAACTTATTACATAATAAACCCTCTAATTAACTTTAGCACAATTGCAGTTTAAACCCTTAACTTTAACATTAATCTTGAATACAATTATTTGATCCAACACAAGCCTTATTGAGAAGATGAAGGCATCTCAAGAGGAGGTCTTGTTGGAAGAGAACCTCAAGGATGAAGTGATGACGAAGTAACGATTCCTCTTGACGGAGGATAGTCGTGTGGTGAAGTTGTTCAACGAACGTGTGTGTGTGCCCAAAGTTGGGGGCAACCGTGAACTCCTTCTTGAAGATGCCTATAAGTCCAAATATTACATTCACCTGGGTGTTTAATTTCTATTTATGATGTTATTTCTAGCGTTATCCAGGCTTAAATTTACTCCTATTTTTATGGTGTTACAATATATATATATATATATATATGTATAGAGAGAGAGAGAGAGAGAGAGAGAGAGGAAGGTTCAAACGAGAATGTTAAATATTTAAGATAACAAGAAAACAGCAGATAATTTACAAAATCATATGTGATTTTACACTATCCCGAAAAAATCGGACACGGGCGATGTGGGTCGCATGCATAGTCGCATGAATTATATATGATTTTGTATGTACTCGGTTGTTTTCGTGTTTTTCTTTAAATAAATATTGTTCTCGTATGAACCCACCTCTCTCTCTCTCACCCTCTCTTTCTCTCTCCCTCTCTCTCTCTATATATATATATGGTCCCCTTCTTTTGTTAACCAACTCATTGGTGTTAACCATGTTAACCCATCTAAACCGTTTATTGTTTTGTTTAATGGACAATGATTTCTTAATATTTTTAATATAAGGGTGAGATCAGGAGAGAACCCTAAAAAAAGAAAGAACCGAAGAACCCATCAAAGTCGTTATATTAAGATGATCCAATGGCCATGGTTAAAAAGGTAGTTATAACCACCTTTTAAAAAAACTGAAAATATCTCACCCTATTATTTAAATAAAAAATTGGAGCCGATTCAAATAAGAAGGCTAAATATCGAGAAGGTAACAAGGAAAAGTTAGGAGAATGTTCATATGTGAATCCACTAAAAAAAATCTATTTGAAAATGCATATGTGGACTAACATTACAAGTTAAAAAATGAGGTTTTCAGATGATTCATTTATTAATTAGTTAATTATTTCATATGTAAATCGCAAAGGTTCATATATGAATATGTTAATTAGTTCAACCGGTTCACATATGAACCTATAGTTAATTAGTTCATATGTGAATCAGTTAATTGGTTCATATATGAATCAGTTAATTGGTTCATTTGTGAATTACACTGGTTCACATATGAACATATAGTTCATATGTGAATCATACAGGTTCATATATGAACTCGTCTCGTGTGTTTGTAAAAATTACGAAACTGTCATTCTATTTTTTGAATAGTCGTAACTTTTGACCAATCAAAACCGTAATTGTTGACCAGTCAAAGACACAATATTTAACCGGTCAAAGCCGATCTTGACCGAATAAAATACTAGGATTACTTCTCTAATTCTCATATATTTAGCATTTCTCAAATGAACCTCTCCATAAATTCATAGGCTTGTCATCATGAATGTGTATTATTCATTATAAATGCTATATCAATTTTATGATATGAATCATGAATGTTGTATTAGAGGGTTGGTATTTGAAACCCCATATATGTTATATATGAGCACGTTTGAAATACCGCGTGACACGTATTATATATTCAATGTGACGTGCATGGACATAAACAAATACCATGACATCCCATGATGGTTACGTCAACTAGAAAATGTATTTAATCTTGAGTAAACTATACCAATTTAATTTTGTTTTCTTTTCCATATTCCAACCGAGGGGTTTGCCCTATTTCATCAACCCTTCAATCAACTTGAAAACGTAAACCACCAAAGCAATGCAACATGTCCTTATGAATTTATGAAAACTGTTCTAAAAGATTGCTTTATAAAAATATTAATAACTACTAAACAACACCATGAAAACAGCTAATTCGTTAGATTCTGAAACCTAATCAATAATTCGGTAAAAAAAGACTTGTTATTTGATCAGGTTAATTCACTTGAAGAGAATGAAACATTTTATAAATGTTAACTTTTGACGTAACAGAATTTTAGACCTTTTTTTTTAGGCAAAATGTTGGTACCGGCAACCCGGACCGGCCCATACCTGACCCTGCCTACTCGGGCATCCGTATGAGGTGGCGTTTTGAGACTCACTCAACGATTGTGGCTAACGGACCTTGTTAGTTTTTGGGCAAGTCTCCCCGCCCCGTTGCCAACTGAGCTACACACCGTAGGCAGAATTTTAGACCTTGTTGTACTCAAATTGTCATGTGGATCGACATATATAAGTTTTGGTAAGAAATTATGCTTAGTTTAAACAACATGGTAGCCAAAAAGTTTACTACAATTACCACATTCCTGAAAATTAAGTTTGACGATATCTAACCTAGAAATCAAACTTATAATCGCTAAAAATGGTAATATTTGAAACCTTAACGACTCACCAAGTCTATCTATTTTTTGACACTTTTTGTTTTTGGACTAACTCGTACACAACTCGACTATTTTGATGGAGCTCTGAGCTTAACAGTCACGTAATTCTTCAGTATTTCAAAAAAAAAAAAAAAAAAAAAAAAAAAAAAAAAAAAAAACTAGCAACCAATATTAAGATCTGACCAGTTACCAAGCCATTGAGTTCATGGAAGTCATGTCTTTAATGTCCACCTGTCTGGAGACTTTGTGAATCGATTTCACGTGAAATCGAAGATTTGATTGCATCGATCCCATGGGAATCGAATTTCAATGATATATATATACTCAATTATACCATCGCCACCAACCTTTACCTCCCTCTTATATATATTATCATTCAATTGAGCTTATGATTCTCCATCTCCATTAATTAATGGCGAGATTCTTGCAGCAAATTGTAACATCCAAATGCATCTTCTTCATCATAATCATCGTAGCAAGCTGCAGTCCTCCTGAAGACCCCATCAAATGTTCTACTTCCACAAACAGAAACTGCACCATCACAAACTCGTATGGTGCATTTCCCGATCGCAGCACCTGCCATGCCGCCCAAGTAACCTATCCGCAGTCGGAAAAAGATCTCATTTCGATAGTCGCCATTGCCACGAAAGCCAAGAGGAAGATGAAAGTGGTAACACGTTACTCACACAGCATCCCGAAGCTAGTTTGTCCGGATGGCAACAATGGACTCCTGATCAGCACCCAAAATCTTAATCATGTGATTGAAATCAATCGTTCCAACATGACTATTACCGTAGAGAGTGGCGTGACATTGCGACAGCTAATCGAAGAAGCAGCCAAAGGCGGATTGGCGTTGCCCTACACGCCTTATTGGTGGGGTTTGACCATTGGTGGGCTTTTGAGCACCGGAGCACATGGCAGCACCCTTTGGGGTAAGGGTAGTGCGATTCACGACTATTTGGTGCAGATTCGGATGGTCACCCCAGGTCAACTGGAAGAGGGTTACGCCGTGGTTCGGACACTTGATGAGGGTGGACCGGAGATGGATGCAGCTAGAGTTTCTCTTGGTGTACTTGGAGTCATTTCACAGGTATATATATATATACCATTTCTAATCAACTTCTCACTGAACCCAATATACATATATATATAAAAAAAATTGATCAGTAGTAGTAATATATCTTTCATTTGCAGGTGACTTTAAGATTACAGCCCTTGTTCAAGAGATCAATTACTTATGTTAAGAAGAAAGACTTAGAGTTGGCAGAAGAAGTGGTGGACTTGGGACGAAAACACGAGTTTGCAGACATAACATGGTATCCAAGTCAAAAACAGGTTGTCTATCGTATTGATGATCGCGTCTCCACGGACGCCCGTGGTAATGGGCTCCTTGACCACCCCGGTTTCCGTCCCCAGGCTTCACCTGCACTACTGGCTTTAAGATTATCAGGTTAGGAATAAAATTCATACATATATTTATTAACTAATCATATACTAACATTGAATTTTGAAAAGAAAAATTAAAAAATAATGAATATTTTTTATATCGAGTGAAATATGGATTTGGTGAATGTGTTTTGATATTTTTTCTTAGCAGGTTGTCTATGATATGTTTATTTTGGTTTTGGTCCCTGTTATATTCAGTTTTCGTTGGTTATGGTCCCTCTCACTAACACCGTTAAAATAAATCCATTAACTTAGTTAAATCATATGTTATTATAGTCTTTTTGCCTATTTTTTCATTAAAAAAGTAAAAACAATATATTCGTACACATACACACACATAAATCTATTAACTTAGTTTCCAATATAATATTGATTTCCAATCGATCATTCCCATATATATATATATATATATATATATATATATATATATATATATATATATATATATATATATTATGGATAGAGTAAATTACGGATTTGGTCCCTCAGGTTTGGTGTTTGTTACAGAATGGGTCCTTTAACTTCAAAAATTATATGATGACCCTCCCACTATGCATTTTGTTATGGATTTGGATCAAATCCATAACAAAATTATACCCGGAGGGACCAAATCCATAACAAGATGCATAGTGGGAGGGTCATCATGTAATTTTTGAAGTTAAAGGACCCATTCTGTAACAAACGCCAAACCTGAGGGACCAAATCCGTAATTTACTCTTAAGAATATCAAAATAAATAAAATAAGATATAATTTTATGATTTAGTTTATTTAAATTAATTATATTAAAATTTTCTATTCAAAATTACAAAAAAACCCAAAACTCTAAAAGTTAAATGGCCTTGAATATAATGATTTTTTGATTTAAACAAATAAAATCATAAAAACAATATCTTATTTTATTTATTTTGATATCCTTATATATATATTATTTCACATATATTTGTTTCATAATATGATAGTTTCAAATGTATTTGTTTTACCACATGAATATTTTTTACCTGTATTTTTCATTTCACTGGGTGAATCAAAAATCAAATTTCACGTGCAATCATTTCACAAGGTGAACAAAAATATAGGTGAAACAATATCTTAAATCATAGGTTTTGATGAAAAAAAATCATGTAAAAAAATATTTTTATATCGGTTCTCAAAGGTTTGTAACATATTTTTGGTTTTTTTGATTATCGGCCTATATATATATATATATATATATATATATATATATATATATATATATATATATATATATATATATATATATATATATATATATATATATATAGGGTCAGGTTCAAAGGAAAACCTAAAAAAACAGAAAACTGAGGAACATTCTGATAACCCTTGATCTAGACGGTATGCCCTTATGCATACAAATAATTTGTAACATACACAAGTGCATAATGCACATGTGCATAAAAAGCAAAACACAACTTAATTTACTTGTATGTACAAGTGCATAACATCCAAATCAAAGGCTACCAAGGTGTTTCTCAGTTTTCCATTTTTTTGAGGTTTTCCCTTGAACCTCCCTCAATATATATATATATATATATATATATATATAGGGAGAGGTTCATTTGAGAAATGATAAATATATGAGAAATAGAGAAGTAATCTTAGCCATTCATCTGGTCAACATTTGCGACTTTGACCGCGAAGCACCGAATAATTCCTTATGTGGTCTATAGAAGGTAGAGGGGTAATTTCGTAAAATACACGGGATAAGTTCATATATGAATCTTTGTGATTCATACAAATTCATATATGAATCACAAAGGTTCATATATGAATATATGAATCTGTTAGTTAGTTCAACTGATTCATATATGAATCTTTGTGATTCATACAGATTCATATATGAATTTTTGTGATTCATACAGATTCATATATAAATCACAAAGGTTCATATATGAATCTGTTAGTTAGTTCAATTGATTCATATATGAATCAGTTAAAAGAGTTCAGTTGTGAATTGCACTGGTTCATATATGAACATATATTTCATATGTGAATTATACATGTTCATATATGAACACAGCCCGTGTGTTTTGTAAAATTTACGAAATTGTCCTTCTATTTTTGGGATAACCGCAACTTTTGACCAGTCAAAGCCGCAACTTTTAACCAGTCAAAGCCGCAATATTTGACTAGTAAAATCCGATCTTAACCATATGAATGGCTAGGATTACTTCTCTATTTTTCATATATTTACCATTTCTCAAATGAACCAAACACTATATATATATATATATATATATATATATATATATATATATATATATATATATATATATATATATATATATATATATATAGGGAGAGGTTCATTTGAGAAATGGTAAATATATGAGAAATAGAGAAGTAATCTTAGTCATTCATCTGGTCAACATTTGCGGCTTTGACCGTGAAGCACCGGATAATTCCTTGTGTGGTCTATAGAAGGTAGAGGGGTAATTTCGTAAAATACACGGGATGAGTTCATAAATGAATCTGTATGAATCACAAAGATTCATATATGAATCTGTTAATTAGTTCAACTGATTCATATATGAATCTTTGTGATTCATACAGATTCATATATGAATCTTTGTGATTCACAAAGGTTCATATATGAATCTTTGTGATTCATACAGATTCATATATGAATCTGTTAGTTAGTTCAAATGATTCATATATGAATCACAAAGTTTCATATATGAATCAGTTAAAAAAGTTCAGTTGTGAATTGCACTGGTTCATATATGAACATATAGTTCATATGTGAATTATACATGTTCATATATGAACACAGCCCGTGTGTTTTGTAAAATTTACGAAATTGTCCTTCTATTTTTGGGATAGCCGCAACTTTTGACCAGTCAAAGCCGCGACTTTTGACCGGTCAAAGACACAATATTTGACTATGAATGGCTAGGATTACTTCTCTATTTCTCATATATTTACCATATATATATATATATATATATAGTGTTTGGTTCATTTGAGAAATGGTAAATACATGAGAAATACGGAAGTAATCCTAGCCATTCATATGGTCAAGATCGGATTTGACTAGTCAAATATTGCGGCTTTGACCGGTCAAAAGTTGCTGCTTTGACTGGTCAAAAGTTGCGGCTATCCCAAATATAGAAGGACAATTTCGTAAATTTTACAAAACACACGGGATGTGTTCATAAATGAACATGTATAATTCACATATGAACTATATGTTCATATATGAACCAGTGCAATTCACAACTGAACTCTTTTAACTGATTCATATATGAACCTTTGTGATCATATATGAATCAGTTGAACTAACTAACAGATTTATATATGAACCTTTGTGATTCATATATGAATCTGTATGAATCACAAAGATTCATATATGAATTTGTATGAATCACAAAGATTCATATATGAATTTGTTGATTCATATATGAATCTTTATGATTCATACAGATTCATATATGAACTCATTCCGTGTATTTTATGAAATTACCCCTCTACCTTCTATAGACCACACTAGGAATTATCCGGTGCTTCGCGGTCAAAGCCGCAAATGTTGACCAGATGAATGGCTAAGATTACTTCTCTATTTCTCATATATTTACAATTTCTCAAATGAACCTCTCCCTATATATATATATATATATATATATATATATATATATATATATATATATATATATATATATATATATAAGTAGGTTATCATGCAACCCCTTTACATGGTGCAACCCATGCAACCCCCTATCCACCACTCATTTTATTTTTAGTTTTTTCCCTTTTTCTTAATTACAAAAGTGAAAATAAAATATGTGGTGGATAGAGAAGTTACATGAGTTGCATCGTGTAAAGGGGTTGCATTTGAATGCCCCTCTATATATGTATGTGTGTGTATGGTTTTTACATTTTTAAGAGGAGAAGGACAAAAAAATAAGGTAAAAGACTAAAATAACCCATGATTTAACTGAGTTAACGAATTTATTTTAACGATATTAATAAGAGAGATCATGAAGACAAATAAAAACCATAACATAGACCCTAATCAGAAAAAATATCAAAATAGAGGTACCACATCCATATTTCACTTTATATATATGACATTTTAAATATTGCCCTTCTAGAATAAAACAACAGCTCCGGTAACCTTCAAGACTTAGGAATTTGAGTCACAACCCCTAAACTTTCTTTTATACATCTTCATCCACCAATCCTTAAATTATCCTACATCAGCCAAATTTGCACAAGTTCTTTTCATATTAACTTTGCAAATACACAACACAATAAGCATAAATATTATAGCCAAGTCAAAATTGAAAAAAATCATTATATCTTTGTAATAAACTTCTAGAGCATTGTTAGAATTTTATACATAGCTTCTTTTACGTATAGAGGAAACACAAGAGTTCAATCATGATGACATTGCAAAGTGCATCCAAGGAGGACTCACTACGACCACATTGTATAATGTTGCATATGGGCTAACCAACGACGGTAAGTATTCCATAAGTTTCAGAATTTAGGATTTTTTTTTACAAACTAGCGGATAAGCTAGTTGTTGTCAGAAAACTATTTGTTGACTGATAACCTAGTTGTTAGTTGCAAAGTTAGTTCTTTGCTGATAAGCATCAATTTTTGTGGATAATGAAACAAGTCAATGCTTAACTTACTATTTTCTTCATTTATAATAGGTATTGTTTTTAGAGGTTATCCTGTAGTTGGATATCATAATCGACTTCAAGCATCTGGAAGGTGTCTCGACAACCTTGATGATAAAGAGATCACAGTTTGTCCTTGGGATCCTCGAGTCAAGGGTTTATTTTATCACCAGACAGCATTCAGTATTGGTCTCTCTAACGTTAAATTTTTCATAGAAGACGTGCAACAACTGGTTAATTTAGTGCCCAATGCTCTATGTGGATTGGATCTCTACAACGGTATACTTATGAGATATGTTACACATTCAAATGCTTATTTAGGGAAACAAGAAGACGCAGTGGATTTCGACATAACATATTATAGAAGCACGGATCCCAAGAGCCCAAGACTATATGAGGACATTCTTGAAGAAATCGAACAAATGGCAATCATTAAATATGGTGGGTTACCTCATTGGGGAAAGAACCGAGTTGTGGCATTTGATGGAGCGATCACGAAATACAAAAATGCAAGTGAATTTATTAGGGTTAAGAAAAAATTTGATCCGTTAGGCTTGTTTACAAACGAGTGGACTAACCAAGTCTTGGGGCAAAAAGATAGAGTTGCCATTGTTAAAGAGGGTTGTGCTTTGGAAGGTCTTTGTGTGTGCTCAGAAGACATTCATTGTGCTCCAGAAAAGGGATATTTTTGTAGATTTGGAAAAATCTTTACAGATGCAAGGGTGTGTACTTTAGAACTCAAGAGCTAGTAAAGACCCAACCATTTTCTTTTCATTTCCATGATAATTGAGTGACCGATGTGATGGTGGCACTCTAGAGGATGACTCTTACTTTTTTTTAACTTTATCTTATATTTTATTTGTAAACTACTATAAGTGCAACACCTTGTATAAGATACACATATAAGGTTATTGTTATTGTTATTGATATATGTAGGAAAAAATAAATTTAAGATGGATAACATGTTTTTATTGGTTTAAAGAAGAACATATTTATGAAATAAATGTTAGCGTAAAAGTGTCCTATATTAAAATATTAGGGTAGATTCTATTGGATTCTTTTAAAGCCGGCACACAAGGTCCCAAATGGTCAAAATGTGTGTAAATGATTTAACAACCAAAATGCATAAACTAAACAGAGTACAAACAATATACACCGTCACAACAATAATATCGTGAACATAATGCAAAAATGTAGCTACAAGCGTATAACAAGGTTTTATGGCCTATAACTATGTACGTCGTCCCAACGAAACCCTAGAGGATGTATTGTATTCAACAAGTAGAAGTTTACAAACAAATGCTTATTGTCATATTACGACAATCTAGAATGCAAGCAAAAAAACCTTACTAGTTCCAATTTGTTGTAGGGAGAACATAGAAGTTTGTTTGATAACTCTCATTCTGAGCGTTATTTACAAATCATTGTGTGTATTTTTCTTCACTTTAAATTGTGTTTCCTCTTTATGTGGTCATGTTTCTTCACCTCATTGATTTATTTTCATTTGGAGTTGTTGAGGATGTTTTACGGGTATATGCATCATTTTTGGGTTAAATGTTAAATCACAGAATGTGCCCACTGTGTCACTACTGTGGTGGGCGACATAAAATTTGAAGAAAGTTGAAAATTATCATACTGCATGTATTATTTTGCTTATTTCAACTGTATTATGATCAAAATCTAGAATACAAATGAAGATGAAGAGAAGACAAAAGAAAACAAAGAAGCAAAATCTTGGTGCAAAGATACTCATACTCAAAATTGATTCCTTGAGAGTCCGAAAGATGAAAGTAGAAGTTGTGCACTCATGAAAATATTATGGAAGGAGGCATTTGGACTTGTGAGTTTTAAAAGGGTTCAAATCCTCAAAAAATATCCTTGGATTAAAATGATTTCTTCATCTCTTTACTTCCACTATATAAAGAAGCCATGGTGAAGCATTAAAAAAGAGAGCTCCACCAATGTAGAAGTTTTCAGCTACTTTCCATTAACATCCTATATAGTTGTAGTTGTAATTTATTTTCAAGTATTTTATTTTCAGCATTGCATGCCACTTTAGCCATAGTTTGTAGTTGTTCATCCAAACACTCTCAATGATTTGATGATGATCCTTATACTTAGTGAAAATACTGAGTTTTGTGTATTGTTTCAGTTTCAGTTATCAGATTAATACTGAGTTTATTCAGTGATCGTTGAACACGTATTGTAACATATTCGAACTTAAGTAAACTCCAAGACAATATTCACATCAAAGAAAACTTCAGTGATGTCAAAGAAGTATCTGAAGAAAAAGACATATCGACTCGTGATCTGAAGAGGCATTCAGTGATACCATGAATTTCTATATCAAATGTGGAATCTGACCAAGACTTATCAATAGTTAAAGGAGTCCTTAGCGACTCAGCTCTATAGTTGATCAAAGTCTTGCACATCAATATTATTTTGTTTTACTCTTTTGCATAAAAGGATATACCCCATACTTCGACCAGACAATGGTACAAGTACAGATTGCTTTTCGGTCTCCAAACATGCTTACCAACTACCTAAAGTTACTGTTCATATGCAGCCAAAAGCCTACCATATCTAAAGACCAAGGACATGCGTTCCACTCATCTATTGACATGTAGATTGTACCCTCTAAGGTGCATTTAATGCAATGGGTATAAATAGCAAAGAAGAGTCTTCTTCTTCAAGCTAGGTCTTCAACACCTTCTTAATCTTCTAACTCTCTTCTCTCTTGTTCTTACTTTCTTATGCAAGAAAAGCTTAGTGATTCTAAAATTGATTAGATTAGGATCTTTCTTTATCTAGTTTCTACAACAATCTAAAAATTCCATATTGGTTCTTCTTTAATCAATAAACGAATTTAAAAAGTGAAAATTTGTGTGTATGTATTAATTCATCCCCCTTCTACAAACTGTTTACTCTTGTAGAACCCCTTTGGGACCAATAGTAGTTTATTTTCAATACAAGTAACATTTAAGTATTTATCTTCTTTTACTATGTTATTTATTTTAAGTATTAGCTAAACACCCTTTGGTGTGGGTGTGAGTCGAACCTAAGAGTAATAGACAACACTTGGGTGTTGCCTTCGTTGGTCACTCTTGGGCTTGGTTACTCGAGTTGAAGCTTTAACTCAATATGTACAAGCCGATCACTTGAAATTGTTAATATCAGGTCATCGAGCAAGAGATGATTATGAAATACGGATTGTGTGATGCAAGAAGATTTGAGAAAGTATTTCATAATCACGTAGAGATACGGGGTTTTGCATGATTTTGTAACTAAAGTTCAAACGTCTATTGAGGGTGGTCTTACATGGATATTTGAGCATTCTCTTCATACAGGTAGAATTAAGTTCCTTAAAATCTACATAGTTTGATTGGCAAGCCTTCGGTTGGTAAAAATGGTAATTTTATGGGGGAGACTATGGCCACTCTCTATGGAAGTTCACTTTCAAAAGATGGGAACTTTTATAGATGTTTTTATGACCATTCTTCTTGACTATCTTGTTACTAATGATCTCTTAGATGAGATTTACACCCATACCCATTTTTATGACTATTTTTACCACTTTATTACTTGAAAGTGATCATAGTGTCTGATGTATATTTACACTACCCTTATGGTGACATTGTGGCCACTTTGTGGACATACACGTTTTCCCGCTATCAAGTTTTTGGCGATGTTGCTGGGGATTGGCATATTTCTAGAGTTTCTTGAGTTATAAGTTGAGTTTTTCATTGGTTTTTCTTTCTTAGTTGGGATGCCCTGTATTTTAATACTTTCGATTATTCGTGGGAACAACATCTTAACTTTTTGAAAATTATTTAAGATGATGTGTAATACTCTAAAAAATTCTATAGATGGTCAAGGAACGGTTGGGAAAACGATCAAGGAACGGTCAGGAGAACGGTCGAGTAACGACCGGGAAAATGGTCGAAAAACTCTTAGTAAGGATGGGGCTACAGTGCCCGGCGATATTGCCTAATGGCACAGTTGCAGGACAAGATCGCGTGGAGTGTACCAGGCTCGATACATCCTGGGTGACAATGCCATTGTCACTGTCGCATGGCAAAGTCGCGAGCAGGTTCAGTGCTGAAAATCCGATTTTTCGAGGTTTTCTTCATTTGGCCAAAACTTCGTTATCTCTCATCCATTTTGGGCAATTTTTGAGGCTATGGTTTCGTATATTGAAACTTTTCAAGAAGGAAACAAATATGATTAATGATTCCTTGATGATTTTGGGGTTCATAGAAGTTTAAAGGTAAGACTCTAATCTACCATCTTTTAACTTAGGGTTTTGATCTCTTTGCATCCATAACCTCTAATCCCTTCCTTATGGTATATGTTGGTGTTTTGGAAGTAAATAAACTATTTTCGGAGCTTCACATCTTGGCTTGAGGGTTGGTTTAAAGGAGTGTAACTCTTCACCAAAGGGAGTTCAAGTTTTTGGGTAAAACCTTAGATTTAGCCTAAATTCAGCAAAGTGAGTTCAAATTGATTTGTGAAAACCATGTACATGCGAAAAATGTTCATATTGAATTACTAATGAGTTTACTTGTTCTTTATCAAAAATGTGGGTTATTTGGTGAGTTTTGCATATTTGATACATTTGATTTACAAATCTTGTGAAATGCCATATTTGGGAATTTTGGTCATTTTGATTAGGGGTGGGCAGAACCCGACTTATCCGAATAACCCGACCCGAGATTAAGCCTAAAAATCGATACCTGAATATTCGAGAACCGAATCCCCCCGACCCATCTAATATATCGGGTAAAGTAGGATTGGGTTGGGTACCCAAAACACAAACCCGACCCGTCGGAATATCCGAAAAGTAATTTTTATTTTAAAAAAATCAATTTTATAAATATATAACCTAAATCCCCAAACAGAAACTCGAATACTCGATCGACACCCTTATTCCCTCAGGCCTCAACCTCAAGTCGACACCCCCTCAACGGCTCAACCAGTCAACGCCGACCGCCTCCAGCCACCGGCCCACCGCCCTGAAGTGTTGCTCTTCGCCTCCTCCCAGACCTCCAGCCACCGGCAACCGCCTTGATCTATGCTCCCAGCCTCCCAACGTCCTGTTTGTGCTACCACCGGCGACCATCTGTAACTTTGTAAGTTTTATAGTTTTGATTTATACACTCTCTACACTCTTCTCTCTCAGGCTTGAATCTTGATTTCTAGTTTTGAACTTTTGATTTTTAGTTTGGGGTTTTGGAGTCTTTCATATTTATTGTGTCTATATGAGGAAACTGAATTTTCTACTTGATTTATAATTTTATAGTTACAAGTTACCTATTGTGTCTCTTTATGTTGAAAATTGGAATTGGAAAATTAAAATTTCTCAATTTGGACGGTAACCTACACGACTACACCACTGTCTTTGGAATTGTTATCTTGTTAGTTTGTTAATTGATTAGTCATTACACTTTACACATTACAAGTTGGTATTTTAGATGTAACTTAGACTTTGGTTCATAGTTTTTTGTTTAAAATTTTGGTTGTTTGTTTAAAATGTATTAATTTAGTTGTTTAAAATTTTGGTTGTTTGTTTAGATGTAACTTAGTTGATAGTTGTTTGTTTAACAGGTCCAAAAAAAAGCCCAAATCCCGCCCAAATCCGAACCACCCGACTCGCCCCCACCCGAACCCAAATCCCCTGAGTTGTAATCGGTCGGATTTCGGGGCTTCCCCCTCTACCCGAATATCCGATTGGGTTTGGTTTTTGGGTCCACGACCCGACCCGACTGATGCACAATCCTAATTTTGATAGATAAACCTTGAGAATGTGCCTTTTGACGAGTTTTTTTTATAAATAAAGGTTATTTGATGGTCATGCATTTTTGGTGTATTTTATTTGATAAATCGTTTAGAAAATGCATATATTGTGTTATGAACTATTTTGTAAGTATAAACCATATGGTTTATATTTAGGGTGATTTATCCCGATATTGAAAATGTTTGGCCTAATCATACTTTTGAGTATGAGTTTACCTATTTATTGAACAAATGTATTTTGGAGAGCTTTTGTCTCGATTTTAACTCAAGATGAGTCTCGGGGACGTTTGTCCGTTTGATTTGATCTTTGTCGAACTTTTGGAGTTATATGCGGTTGTGGCATATTTATTTGTAAATTACATGTTTTGATTGCGTTGGTCATTCATTTGGAGTCATGTAATTTAGACTGTAATGTGTTAGATCCATAGGCATAAGAGTCAGTCTTAATGTTTTAAATGGGACGGATAGTTCCAATGTTGTGGCCAAGAATAGTCATTGAGTCATCAAGGGCCTTATCGTGCGGGCTCTTGGAGTCGAATATGACCCTATGATGTAACTTCTGAGTCAGTTATGATTATTGTCGCATTGTAGCTAGAAATGGGTTTTAGGTCATCGGGGCCAACTTGTTACGGTCTTATCGGAGTCGTATACTAGCCATTGTCCACATGATGTATTTCTAGTAAATGAGTGTACCTAGGATCATCGGGGTCCTTGTACTATGAATCGCGAATAACTAATCCCATTAGCTCTATAACGTGGAACGATTGCTTACTTTTGTGTTCCGCCACTAACCATGGAAATTGTGTCTCCCCCGTCACTGAAAGGTGTTGTTTCAGGTATTGAGTTTTATCCATGTTTTGCTTCGTAGTTTAGCTATCGATCATTTGGCTAATCGTCACTTGAGATCAAGTTTGCGGTATTGATCAATTGTATTTATAAATAAACTTTGAGTTTTAATTGGTTGATTATTCATATAACAAAAGTTAGTGTTTGATTAAACGATTTTTATAAAACGTCTTTAGTTAATTTGGTAAGTTTTTATATGAAAGGTGGTTTGATCTTAATTTGAGGCTAAATTGATCAATGACTAGAGTCCTAACATGAAAATAGTTAGGGACGCAGATTCGGGAAAGTATTTATTTTAATTTTAATGTTTCTTTCCAACGTACGCATACTACAAAAGTAAGTATGAGTCCTGGTTAGAAAATATTTTCCACCTCGAAAGAGGGTTGAAGTAATTTTGCATAACAAATCCTCACCATTACCAAAAATCCGAAGCTGACATTACCCAATGTCCGTTAGTTTACAGTTATTTTTTTTTTGCTCCGTTCGTTTGTTTGTTTCATTATTTTATTTCATTAATTGTCATTTATTTCGGTCATATTAGTTTAAGAAAAAAATAAAAATATTGAGGATTTCCCGTAGCTAGGCCATATTTCATAACGAATCTGTGTTTATTTCGTTTGTGTTTCACTCTCATCTATCATTTATTCTAATTTCATGGAGTATTTCTTAAATTTTTGTGATTGGGATCTAACACTATAACTTGATCACAAAAATCATTTTCAATTTTAGTCAACTCTTTTATCTTGATCTGATTTTTTTCCAACTGTTTACTTAAATCAAGATTTATGCGTTCAGCTTTAGTTTTTCCATTTATGGCATTCTATAGGTCAACTATCAAATAGCCAAGAGCTTTACTCTTGTTAGTGTCAGTTAGAGAGGTATCATCAAAGTCAGGTACCTGAAAAGATTTGGATACTCAGCTAGAGTTGAGGAAGTGGAGGCTTCAAGTTCTTCAGCCTTTATGTCCTCTATTTTAGCCTCAAGACATAGATAGGGGACATCTTCTTCATCAAAGGAGGAAAAAGCAGATGAAGATTCAACCCAATCATGTTAATCAGCAACCAGTCCTTACCCTTTTGTCGTTGAGATCTATTTAACCTATCGTTTTTTTTTCTTCGGCTTCAGGTACTTGTCATCTTTAGCACGTAGAGGATAGGGTTTAATGAATTTGTTTGACCGGCATTCACTTGCAAAATGTCCTTTTGCTCTGACAGTTATAGCACAAAGCAGTTTCCTTATCAACAGGAATTGATTTAGGCTTATCAGTGAGAGAATAACTTGTGTTTCCACAAAAGTGATTCTTTCTGGAAAACCTTCTGAAAGTGTTAGTGAGAAAGGCCAGTAAGTCATCGAACTCTGACAGCTATGATCTCATCAGGTGCATACAATTGATGACTAGTGCCATTGATGGTGAGAGTAAGATAATTATCAGTAGATTTATCATCCAAAGAAAGTAAAGCTAGAGGACGACTTTTGGTATCTCTTATGAGATTTTTCTTCAAAGCCTTACACTGCACATGATTTAGCAAGGTGCCAAAGAGAGCACCAAGAGCCATGGTCTCAAGGTCTTTATAGGTTTTAACACACTTAGTGCAAGTGTCCCATGATTCAGGGAGACACACAATAAATTGAATCAGAGTCTCAGACTTGGAATATTCCCTTCCAATAGATTTGAGATTAATAAGTAAACAATTAAAGCAATGATGAACCTTAGATAGAGATTCACTCTTACCATAGATAAACCTCTCATATTGTCTTACTAAATTGATCTTTATAGACTCTTGGACCTCAGTAGTACCTCCGTATTGCACACAGAGAGTGTCCCACGTTTCTTTTGAGGTCTTCAGATTCTTGACTGAGTAGAACACCTCGTCAGGGAGTGCCATAGCAATGACAGTCCTTTTAGAGAAACCTTCCTTATATCCTCATCTGACCACTGATGAACTTTCTTTGCTAACCCATGTTCAGGAGTTCCAGGATGTGTGGCAGTGGCAAGAATAGTATCAATAGTGACGAATGGAACAAAGGGTCCATTCTCAATATATTGCGGGATTTGAGGATCCCGCCTTCAAGTAATAGAGAGATTTGTGATTCTCCCAAATAGAGAAGTTTTCTCTACTGAATCTAGGAGGTTTGGCAAGAAAGCCATAGTCATGATAGTAGTTTGCAGCCATGGTAGGATCAGTTGCGAATAGAAGAAAAGAGAAAAACATTGCTCTGATACCATTTGTTGGTCCCAAGAGGGTTGAGATGACTGTTAGGGTTTGTAGAATGGGGGTTGAATATAAACATAAAATTTTAGTTTTCAAATTCTTTTATCGGTTATGAGAAAAATCAATACATGAATTTACAGATTGTATAGGGAGTAAGATAAGGTAGAAAATCTAAAGCAATCTAACTTTGCTAACAGAGAACACTAAGGATCTTTAAAAACAAAGTTGAGAAATTACACAGATCCTCTTGCACTATGAAAAACACTTTGAAAGTCTTGAGAAAACTTGAGAAAAAAATCACATGCATGCAGGCACTAAGAGAAGAAAGTTTCTCATCTATTTATACCAGAGGCATTTAATGCACATAGTTGGTATAGTCCATGTGCCCTTCAGGGAGAGGTTTGCAAGCTCTGGTAGTCCTTATATGGGTCGGCTTGGCCGCTTATGAACAGTATATCAGGATAGTGGCTCTACATGATTGGAGACAACAAGGCTTTAACCGTACTGTACCTTTGTCTATATGGTTTTGACTTTTGGAAAAAGACGATATAATAAAGACTTAATCCGCAAGATTCTGGTTCAGCTATCAGAGGAACGTTGAGGCTTTCTTTAGTGTTTACAGAGCCTTCTGATAAGAACCAAATTTACTAAATAATTAAAATAAAAGAAATGTAGAAGGACAATAGCGGGATGCTTGATTAACAAGAAACTGATAAGTAAATAGCTATTCGAGAGTCTAGACTCTCCCAAGAACAAACTCTAATTTTCTTCCATGCCGTACTCTCCCCTCTATCCCCTATTTATTAACAACCCTAATAACCCTAATGGGCTTGGGCTTAGGTTAGTACCTATCATTACCCCCGCCCCCAAAGAACCACCTTGTCCTCAAGGTGGGAAAAAATAAAATTGGAATTGATTCCAACAATTGACATCTATGACTGTCGATGGTAGCAACATTGGCGACATCGGCGGTGGCCACGGTGGCAGCAACAGTGATGGCAGTTTTCGATGGCCATCGGCCAACCATTTTCCCCTTTTGCCGTTAAAAGAGATTGTTGGGTCATCTGAAGATTTGAAGATGACCTCCTGATCTTCCATCTTATATCATCCTACTTAGAATATGTTTGAGGTTCTTTTAGCAGCTTGGTTTCTATACAAATGTTCGGTGAAGTCGAAGATCAGCCGAAGTAGACAAAGAAGAAGAATATCTCTCAAAGCGGATTGAAGATAGACTCCTCAGCCTAAAGCCAAGTATGCCTACTTGATCAACACCATTGGCCAGGATGGTGCCGATCTCAGTCTTCAGGATCCGAAGACATCTCAGTCTTCAGGAGCCGAAGACCTCTTCGGCCGAAGACCTCTTCGGAAGCCGAAGATTTCTCAATCTTCGGAAGCCGAAGACTTCTCAGTCTTAGGAGGCGAAGACCTCTCAGTCTTCAGGAGCCGAAGAATTCTTCGGCAACCGAAGACTCCTTAATCTTCAAGGCCTGAAGATTTCTCCAACACATTGTACTTTTCTGACAAAGTATATTGTGATATCTTGCATTGACGTGGACCTCATCTGGAGATCAGATAAAGTAAGTTTTGTCTACTATACCATTTTAAGGAAAGGTCTCTACCATCCTCTCTGCAGGTCAACACTTCAAGCCAAAACACCTCAAGACAAAAGGTACATCCTGTACCATGCAGAAGACCTGTGTCCATCCCTTGCTCAACAGGTGTCTCATGCATTAAATGCATGAGGCACTATAAATATGATGGATGTTTCAACATGCAAGATTAACCAGCTCTACTACCTTCAAGTTCTCTAAGTGCCTGGCAATTTTCTCTCTACGAAGTTCAATTGTTTTCTAAGTGTTTTACAATTGTTCTTTATTCTCTTTGTGTAAGATCGTTTGAATAGATTTCATCTATTCTCTTCCGTAACAATCAAAAGTTTTCTATGTGTAATTCTTGATTTCAAATCAATAAGAATTAAATTAAGTGAAAAATTGTGTGTATTGTATTCAACCCCCCCTTCTACAATAATTTGCTTGTTTATTTACTGCTATTTGGGACCAACAAGTGGTATCAGAGCGGTTTAGTTTAACTCAATAAACTAGATCCGCAATGGCAGCCTCTTCTTCTTTTTCTTCTTTAAACAATACTTCTTCTCAAAACACCACTGCTGTTTCATACGACAATGGCTCTATAGCCAAACCACCAAAGTTTAACCCCAATAACTTCTTCTTGTGGAAAAGTCGTATGATACTCTTCTTAGAAGGAGTTGACAACAGATATCCTACTATTTTGCATGAAGGTCCTTTTATTCCTAGAGTTTGGGACCGATATAATGTAGACAAGGGAAAAGCTGATGAGAACTCTTCTGAGGAAGAAAGAACTCCAACTACTGGGAGATACATTGTAAAGGATCCCAGTAAATACAATGATGAAGACAGACGTCTTATAGCTCTTGATACTAAAGTCAGTGCCATCATTGCCCTCTCTCTGCCTGATGAGGTCTACCATTCTCTTGTTAACCTTTCTACTGCAAAAGAAATGTGGTCCACTCTGTGTGTTCTTTATGAAGGTACGTCTGAGGTGAAAAAGAGCAAAAAGATTGCTCTTGTAAGAAAGTATGAACTCTTCTCTCATGAGAAGGGTGAGTCTCTCTCAGACTACTACAATCGCTTTAACAGTCTTCTCAACGATCTTAAACTTGTGGGTCGCATCTATGATAATGAGGAAGTCTTGTGCAAGTTCATGGACTGTCTTCCTGAGTTTTGGGAAAACATTTGTACTTGCATCAAGTCTACCAAGGATCTTGACTCCATGCCTCTCACTGCCTTGTATGGTACTCTCTTTAACTATGAGCAAACTAAATTGCTTAGGAAGTCTATCACAAATGACATTAAAAGCTCTTCTCTAGCTCTTGTTAGTGATTCTTCCAAAAACTCTGGTGTGTTCCTAGAATCACCTATCCTTCCGATTCTGACCGTGATAGTCAAGAGGATCCCAATGATCCTTCAGAAGCCTATCTTAGTGAGGCATATGATGAAGGTGAGGAAATTTCCAGTAACTCTCGCTTCTCTTCGAGAAAATCCAAGTTTTCAAGAAAATCTTCTTCTACTTTTTCTAAAACCACTCCATCTGGCAAATCAAATGAGGAATGTTACAGGTGTGGGAGGAAAGGACACTTTGCTTCTGAATGCAGAAGCAAGTCCTCTGATAAATTTAGACTGCCCTCCTCTAACCGTACATCCTCTAGGTCTGTCAGAACCAAGTCTGATTCTTACCAACCTTCTTTCCAAAAGACAAATATGTCCGTCTCCTCAAAGTCTGACCGGGCTGAGAAATACAAGGCAAAATATAAGAGAGAGAAGGAGAGAAATGAAACCTTGCTCAAAAAGGGAAAAGGTCAAATGACTGAAACCCATGATTGGGCAGATGAACCCACTTCTGAAAGTGACAAAGAAATGGTCAACCTCTGCTTCATGGCTAGAATAGATGATGTTGATAAACAGTGAAGCTCAATCCTTCTCTATGGCCATTGTGTCTGCTGAGTGCTCTACCTCATCTACCCCAGGTACATCCCTTTTCTCTTTATCTCTCTCTCTCATCTCTCTCTTTCGGCCTCTTAAACCTACCAAAGATCAAACCTCCCTTATACCTCCCTTCCCTTTCTTCGGCCCTCACCTCACCTTCGACCCTTACCCTCTCTCACTTTCTTCAACCTCTCTCTCACTCTTCAAAAGCCTACCGAGTCCACCATCTTCGGAGAAACTGCATCTACTCATGTGAAGTTTGATGATCTTAAGTCATCATCTCTTCATGAGATGATGATTGGTGGATATCATCATGTGTTGGTGAAGATTCTCATAATCCTTCATCTAACTCAAATCCATATGTTCCTTTCTTCTCAAGGCACATCTCATCATAATGGTGAACTACCTATCTTCTCATCATATCACCTCTCCTTCCTCCATCATCCATATTTGATACCTCATTCTCGTCTCAACCTCAAACTTCACCACAAATCATCCCACTTTCTCAACCATACATTCCTTCTCCACCTATTCCTGCCAATCTTCCATCTATCTCTTTCAAAGATATTCCATCCAACTCTCACCTACAACATTCATTTCTTCCTCATCTACCACCTGGAAAAAAAAATCGACGGTACTGTTCATCGGCTACCGAACTTTTAAAAAAAAAAAAAAAAATCGGCGGTACTGTTCATCGGCCGAACCTAAAAAAAAAAAAAAAAAAAAATATCGGCGGTACTGTTCATCGGCCGAACTTAAAAAAAAAAAAAAAAAAAACTTCGGTGGTACTGTTCATCCACCGAACATTAAAAAAAAAAAAAAAATTCCGCGGTACTGTTCATCGGCCGAACTTTAAAAAAAAAAATCTGCCGAAGTACTGTTCATCGGCCGAAATACTATTCATTAAAAAAAAAAAAATTCGTCTTCCAACGTGTACTGTTCATTATAAAAAAAAATGTTTTTTTTACTCTCTCCCTCTCTCTTTCGGTAGTTCTCTCTCTCTTCCCTCCTCTTTCGGTCTCTTCTCTCTCTCTAATCTCTTCCTTCGGCTCTCTTTCTTCTCCCTCTCCTCTCTCAACCGAACCATCCTCTCCCTCTTCCCCCATTTCGGCTACCGACCCCCCCCCCCTCCCTTCCCACTTCGGCGACCGAAGCCCCCATCCCCTTCCTTCTCCCTTCGGCTATCTCTTTCACTCTCTATCCCACCCTCGGCTATCTCTCTCCCTTATGCCTCCCTTGGCCGAACCCCCTTCCCTCCTCTCCCTTTGCCACCGAACCCCTTCCCACCAAACACCCTCTAGCCGAAGCCAACCCTCCACTCCCCCCACCCTCTAGCCGAAACCCACCCACCCCCACCCCCACTCCATTTTTTTCGGCCAACACCTCATCCCCCCTTATCACTCCACCGAAATCCCAAAACTCCCTCCCTCTTACCCTCTTTCTTCGGTGGCTCTCTCTCTCTCTACCCTATCTCTCTCTCTCTTCTCTACCGAACCAATCCCCCCCCTCATCCTATCCCTCATTCGGCTCTCTCTCTCCTCTCTCACCCACCCCCACCGAATCCCTCTTCTCTCTCTCTCTATTTTCGGTCCCTCTCTCTTCCTTCCCTCCCCTTACCCTTACCCTTCCCATCCTCCCCCCCTCTCTTCCCTCTTGTGCCTACCTAACCCCCTTCCCCCTCTCTTCCTTCCCCCTATTCTTTCTTCCCTTTTTTTTTCTTTTCCAAAAAATAAAATAAAAAATAAAAAAAAAACAAAACAAAACAAAAAAAAGAGCCCCCCCCCCCCAAAAAAAAAAAATCAAAAAAAAGGGGCCACTGAATTTATGAGTTTCTTCGTGTCTTGTAATTTTTCTGAGTGTCAGTACCATTTTTTTCTCTATGTGTTGGTGTCATCATCATATAGGGGGAGAAAAATTGTTTGGTCTCTAATTGATTTGGTGATGACTCTTCGACCAACACTTAGAAAGTCATGAAGACCCTTTGAACAATGTCTCTCTCTACACCGATCGCCCTCTACTGTCAGGTATGTTCTCCTTCATAAACTCTCCCGATCTACAATGGGGTGATACTAAGGACACTCCGGTGTCCAAAGGTCCCTCAACTATAGTGGACCCTTCTTCCCCCTCCTTAGTGACGCCGGCTAGCAATAAATCCTCAACTGCTACTGGCACCACCGCACTTGCCCAAATGGCCATACCACCGAAAGAACCTTCGGCGGTTACCCAGGTCACACCCCATATCTCAAAGCGGCAGCACTCTACCTCTTCCCCTCCCTCTCCTCTCAAGAGGCTAAGGAAGGTTTCAAGGGCCAAACCACAAACTCCACCCACCGATTCTCCACAATCGGCAGGTGTTGAAATTTTCCCATCTGGGCCCGGGGACTCTGCTAAACCCAAAACCACCTCCTTTGTATCCTCACAAAATGATACAATTGTAAAACTGGGGACCCCTATTATTCCCTCATCAACCTTTTCCTTGGTTGATAAGGATGACTTGGACTCCTTCCCTATCCAAGGTGCCTCTTCTCCATCTCACAGCCTATCACCCAGGATTCTCAGTCCTGATGCTTCTGCACTATCCAAGGATGAATCTGTCCTTCCAGGAGCAGGTTCGGAGGATCCCGAAAATCTTCTGACTTCTTAGTTAAGAGGGAGTATGAGTTGAGGGGGAGCATCTTACCACTCAAGCTTAAACTCTGCTGAAACTAATTTTGCAATGGACTATGTGATCAAAGCCACCTGACATTAGTTGAGGGGGAGTATGAATTGAGGGGGAGCATCCAACCACTCAAATTCAAACAATCCCGGCTACTGTCTTCTTCTGTATCTTTGTATATATTTTTTTCTTTCTATTTTTTTCATTGTATTCATTTATTCGTTTGTATAACTATACTTTTTTCTTTCACTATGTAAAAGTCAGATATACCAAAAAATAAAATAAAAAAGGTCTATGAGAAAAAAACCCAACAAGAGTAAAGATGGGTCAAAATGAATTTATTCAGTACACTCTTTGTTATATTCTTTAGTATGGATGTCATCCTCAAATAGGGGGAGATTGTTGGGTCATCTGAAGATTTGAAGATGACCTCCTGATCTTCCATCTTATATCATCCTACTTAGAATATGTTTGAGGTTCTTTTAGCAGCTTGGTTTCTATACAAATGTTCGGTGAAGTCGAAGATCAGCCGAAGTAGACAAAGAAGAAGAATATCTCTCAAAGCGGATTGAAGATAGACTCCTCAGCCTAAAGCCAAGTATGCCTACTTGATCAACACCATTGGCCAGGATGGTGCCGATCTCAGTCTTCAGGAGCCGAAGACCTCTTCGGAAGCCAAAGATTTCTCAATCTTCGGAAGCCGAAGACTTCTCAGTCTTAGGAGGCGAAGACCTCTCAGTCTTCAGGAGCCGAAGAATTCTTCGGCAACCGAAGACTCCTTAATCTTCAAGGCCTGAAGATTTCTCCAACACATTGTACTTTTCTGACAAAGTATATTGTGATATCTTGCATTGACGTGGACCTCATCTGGAGATCAGATAAAGTAAGTTTTGTCTACTACACCATTTTAAGGAAAGGTCTCTACCATCCTCTCTGCAGGTCAACACTTCAAGCCAAAACACCTCAAGACAAAAGGTACATCCTGTACCATGTAGAAGACCTGTGTCCATCCCTTGCTCAACAGGTGTCTCATGCATTAAATGCATGAGGCACTATAAATATGATGGATGTTTCAACATGCAAGATTAACCAGCTCTACTACCTTCAAGTTCTCTAAGTGCCTGACAATTTTCTCTCTACGAAGTTCAATTGTTTTCTAAGTGTTTTACAATTGTTCTTTATTCTCTTTGTGTAAGATTGTTTGAATAGATTTCATCTATTCTCTTCCGCAACAATCAAAAGTTTTCTATGTGTAATTCTTGATTTCAAATCAATAAGAATTAAATTAAGTGAAAAACTGTGTGTATTGTATTCAACCCCCCCTTCTACAATAATTTGCTTGTTTATTTACTGCTATTTGGGACCAACAGAGATTTATTTTGATGAGGAGAAAAAGGCTCGTATTATTTTAGGGATTAAAGAGAGCATCCTTTTATTTCTGTCGTCAAAGAGAGAAAACATAGGCTTGGGCCACACCTTATCTTTCTTTGATTCCTTAACTTTTTTGCTGAACATATCACCCACTAAACCCCCTCCTTTCTTACTTTCTTCCCCTTCTCTGATCGTTGTCGTAACAACGAGGCTGTCATGGGTGAGATTCACAATTTTTCTTTGGACAACCTCCTCACCCGTCGGTGTGAATCCTCCAGATACCGATCACCAATGGTGGAAAACCACCCCTGTTCAGTTGGGTATCGTTGTAGGAATCAGATCTGGATCGAGTTACCTGTACCTCTTCATGAAGATTCGGTGTCACCTCGGACGGTTTCTGATTGAGGATCCGATTGAAAATCGTCATCCGATCTCGGTGATGGCATTGGAGATCTAAAACAATGGAGTGGATTTCAATCACCTCCATCTTTATGGATTCAATCTCATGCGGACTCAAATCTCTAGCCATGGATTCGGAACGGCTCTGATACCAATTTGATAAGAACCAAATTTACTAAATAATTAAAATAAAATAAATGTAGAAGGACAATAGCGGGATGCTTGATTAACAAGAAACTGATAAGTAACTAGTTATTCGAGAGGCTAGACTCTCCCAAGAACAAACTCTAATTTTCTTCCATGTCGTACTCTCCCCTCTATCCCCTATTTATTAACAACCCTAATAACCCTAATGGGCTTGGGCTTAGGTTAGTACCTATCACCTTCTTACATGATCAATGATTTCTTCTCTAGATAGGTAGATTAAACTGAGACCTCTTCCATTCTTTCTATCTTTATCTACAACTACATCTTCGACATAAATGAAGTTTCTTTTGATTTTGGTAAGGTTGTCTTTGAGAACAATGAGTTATCACTAGGTATTGAATCACTAACAGAACATCATCACAACGTTAACATTCAGTGAGTGACGGTAATAAACAATGCAGAAACACAAAGTGAAAGCTGAACATACTTAACTAGACTACATCAGTGACAAAATGAGTAAGTATCTAAACTGGTCATCATCAAATCATTGAGGAGGACCAGCGAGATCGACATCGATCGTCTGCAGCTTTTACCCTCGACCGGGTTTTCTGCATCACCAATTATTTGTATCATTTATTTTTCATTTTGTCTCAAAGGATTCATTCTTCATTTGATTTCCTCACAATCCAACCTCAAATTATTTAGTGCACAATTTAGTGCCAACTATGGGGCACAACTAAGAATTTCCTTTTAAACAAAAAAAACCCTCTTTCGAACATATCTTTTTGCAGGTTTCACTATCTAATATGTCTACTGGAGGATTTGATCGAAATATCATGGCCAAAATGGAAGTTGAACTAGAAGCTACTCGTCAACAGATTGCTCAATTGAGTGAGCAAAATTCAAAAGCGCATCAAGAGCTTTTGAATCTTCGACAAGATCCCTCAACCCAAAGAATCATTGCGACTTCTGCTCATGTTGTTGGATCCTCTATGGTCCGACCTTTAATTCCTCCAAATTCCTTGAATATGCCACCCTTCATTGGACATCCTTTCCTTAGTCCAATTTCCACGACTGTACAGTCACAAATATTACCTCTACCGACACCTTTACCCCCTTAGTGGTCTTATTTTCCCCGTTTCACTAACCTTACAGCATATTTTCTAAAGTCATCGATAGTCCTGTCCATATATAGTGCTTTCTCTAATATAAGAATACATTGGATCTATGATGATCTATAGTTCTCTTAGGGAAATGGTGTTCATGCAACCATTGGACTCCATACTGAAATCTATGGTTTCACTAATACCACAATGTCAATTCCAATACCATCTTTTCACGACCTGAAGAAGATCCTATGACCCATCACTTAAAATTGCTTGAAGAACATAATGAAAAAGTTTTTATCGCTTATATCCAAGTTTCCTAGAGCAGTTGTCCTTATTGTTCTAGAACCCTATAGATCCCAGTGATCTATAGAATGATGTAATTCACTCAAGAACAATGTAGAAATAGCAAGAAACTAATCAAGGATAATTAATTGAGGATTATCGTAACCGATACCCCAATACTCATTGAAAGAAGTAACCTTTTTTGGTTTATTAAGATAAATGGTTTGATCAGTCTGACCTCTAGTATAAAGTTTTTCTTCCAAACCACTCACTTTTTCAATCAAGGATTTGTTTTCTTTCTTTAAAGATAAGCACTTTTTAGCAACCTCTTTAATCTCAAGTTCACACAATTTGAATTTTGAAGATGTTTCAGATAATTTATTATGAATTGCAGTCTTTTCTCTAGCACAGGTATCAATATTTTTATGTAAAGTCTCAATCAATACATTATTCTCAACAATATCATTGTTAAGTTTCTGTATTGCTTGGTTTTTCTTTGTAATAATACCTTTTTCACGTTTAAGTTTAGACTGTAATCCTGAAGTTCAACCATCATGGAATGCGTTTGAGTTAAAAAATCAGATTCAGTCATATCATTTACCTCTTCAGAATCCTCTTCATCTGACATCTCATCAGCAACTTTCTGTCCCATTAGGCACATATGGGCAGTCTCCTCTTTCTCCTCCTCCTCTTCATCTGAATGATCAAGCCAGTAATCATCCTCAGCCATCAAAGCCTTGCTTGCCTCTTTTTGCTTAGCTAGAAGCATCTTGTTCTTGTAATACTTTGAATTTCTGACTATCGGCATCCTGCAATCCTTGGCAAAGTGGCCTATTTTACCACAGTTGTAACATTTTACTGGCTCCTCACCTTTGTTTTCAACATGCTGATGCACATACCTCTTCTCTTTGGCTTTTTCTCCTCGAATCTTTTCTTTCCTTCAACCCTTTCCTTATGCTCATAATTCTTTGAACCTGATGAATATATTTTACTGTTTGACCCAGGCTTCTTGTAAAACTTCTTTTGGAATGCCTTGGTTAATAAAAGCATTATTTGCTTCAGATTTTCACCATCATCAGAATCAGACTCATCAGTATTCTCTTCCTCAAACTCAGATATAATCACTTTCTTCTTCTTCAGACTTACTAATCTCTTCTCCTTTCTCTTTACAACCAAATCCACCGGATCAACCACTAGTTTTTCTGCTTTCTTCTTCTCATATCTTATCTCATCAACCTCGTTTCATTTTGACGTAGAGTCTCATAGACCTCATGCAGAGGAATCTTATTGAGATCCTTGAGCTGTTTCATCTGTCGAGTAAATATTTTCCATTCAGGTTGCAATATACTCAGAAACTTAACATTCAGCTCAATCTGAGATTTCTACACTCTATTCTTGCTTAGCTCATTGAGAAGAGTGAAAAATCTATCATAAGTTGCCTCTAGGCTCCCACTTTCCTTAGCCATAAATTCTTCATAGTTGTTAAGACAATTAGAAACTTTCAGTTGATTACCAATCTTAGACCCTAACATCATCTTCTCAAGCTGATCCCACATCAGTTTCCCAATAGCTTTGTAGCTATCTATCTTCACATATATCTTATTGGGAATTCCTTGTAGTAGAAAAGACCTTTCCAGTCTGTCAGCCTTGTGTCTCTTTTTCTGCTCATCAGTATATTCATCTATATCTATAGGATATTCTTTGGTAACAACCTCTTTTCCTTCGTCTTCTATAGTACAGATCTTAGTTGGCTGTTTCATGAGACCTTCTTTCAAGGATAGTCTAATATATTCACCAAGCTCCATGTCTGATAATAAAGTCCAGAAATTTGTCCTTCCACTGTTCATATTCGCCTTTGAACAATACTGATGGTTTGACATCGGTTCCAATAGCAAGAGCATCTCTTGAAGTCATCTTGAAATATGCACTGATCTTTAAACACAAAAACAAAAAAGGATTAATCACAAACAAAAAATTTCACTAAGTATGAAATTCGCACGTAACATAGAAAACTTTTTCGCACAACACACAGAATTCGCACGCAGAAGGATGCGAATTTCTAGATTTCGCACACTGAAGGATGCGAATTCCTAGAATTCGCATGTAATATGCAATGCGAATTCTAACTCATGCGAATTCTATACTTAGCCAAATTTTCGATCTTAAACTTTCCGTATCGATACGGATTCTATACTTAGTAAAATTTCGGACATGAGATGCAAATTCCTCAAATTTCGCACGCTGTGAGATGCGGATTTCTCAGATTTCGCACGTAATGGGATGCGAAATTCTGCTATTCGCTCACTTCACCATGCAAGTTTCACACTTTTCGTATCCTGAATGATGCGAATTTCTCTCTTTTCGCATGTAGGCCTATGCGAATTCCCAACTTCTCTTATCTGACACTATGCGAATTCCTCACTTAGCTTTTTCAACACATCAGTTCTATGCTAATTCTTGATGGACTCGTGCGAATTACTCAGATCTTGCGAGTTCTTTAGATATCGAACTAAAACTTCAAAATCAATCCAAAATTTGATCCAAACTCTTGAATTACGCCTCGAAACTTGAACAATTTGATCTCGTACACAATTCGAACAGGTTACAATCAAACAATTACAAAAAAAAATCGACCAAAATTACACTACAATCACAAACTCAGTGCGTGAAAACATTCGAACAAAAATTTTAAGAAATCCAAAATTCACACAAACAGTTGTGGATTGGACGATGTGATTCAAATAAGATGTGTTCTAATCAACAAAACGATTACAATTCAAGAAATTACAACTTCAGAACAACAAAAATACAAGAAATTCGACTTATGAACAGTAAACTGCAAGTTCTTGAACTTATTCGATCAAATTCTCAGATCATGATCATTTTCTGAATCCGTGCTTGCTCTGATACCAATTGTGTGTCCCAAATACGTGCAATCAAATCAAGATGAACAACAAGATTCAATTCCAAATGTCATATGTATTGATCTTGAAGTTTACAGAATACAACAGTATGAAATGCTCTCTCTCAACTCTATTATTTCTCTCACTAAGCTCTCTCACAATGTTCTAAGTGCCACACTCTTACAAGGAAAAATAAAATTATTTATACCTACAACAAATACAAGACAACTAAAATAGACTTTGACTTTGACTTATTACAAAGACTTTGACTTTTGCAATAAGAGGTTTTGACTTGAGCTTTTGACTTTGACTTTTTATCTTCATGATCTTGGATCCAACATATTTATGCACTAACAGATACTGTCAACATCAGCTATTTGTACTGAGAGATGTGTTCAGTTGGATCCGAGATACCAGAATATTTCGGAGTGAACGTCGGGATACTTTATTTCTTTGGGATGTCGACCATAACGATCTCGTCGAGGAAGGGTGATGCTTGGAACCCGGAACGAGGCTTGACGTCGACAGGTACTCTGCACCTGGAAGCTTGTCTAGTAGCGATAGGACGCGCTCATTGTGCTCTTCCAACATCTTCAATCTTTGGGCGACAGGGTCGTCCGGAATATTCCCTCGAACACCCTGTGGGACATGTTCGGAGCTTTGAAAACCGCTCTGCTGCGACGAGTCAGAAGCATATCCATTATATTGGAAAGAGTGCACTGCATTGAGGGAATCAACGTTGTAGGAGGCATTGTGGGAATTGCCGTCGTCGAGTGAAAGAAGGGTGGAATCGATGTCATAAATGGCATCGAGGGGCCTGCGCTGTTGAAGGAAAGAATGGTGGAGGCGGAGGTGGCAACGTCGGTATGGGCTGACTGGAGATGCCAATAAAAAGCGGTCTTGGGTAGTTTGGAAGCGGTGGTCCCGACCAAGGCATGCTAAATCCACCTTCACCATGTGAAGGCCCTGCAGCGTTGCTAGCGTTCTGATTTCTTAAGGATTCAATCTCTTCCACTGCTTGACTATGTTGATTTGTCAAAGCCTCAATTTGAGCACGAGTCGCGTTCAACTCCATGTTCATTTGAGCCATAATGTGATCTTGAGTTCCCTGAGGGGCTGACATTGTCCTGTAAAAACAAAAAGTACTCGAGAAAACGGTTAGTATGGCGTACGATTGTCAAGGATTTTCTTTAGATGGGGCCCCACAGTGGGCGTCAAACTGTTAATGCCAAAAATCACCCAAATGATAATTTATGGTCGATGTGGAGCTTTATCCAACTAAAGAAAGTAACCAGACGACAATGTACGCGATAATAATAAAAATAAAGAGACAAGGGATTTGGTGATGCGGAAAAACCTCAACGAGGAAAAAACCGCGGACGACTAGGGGATGTCGTCGTGCACTATGATCACCAAACAGGGGTGATGTCCTTATGTCTTACAATGTTTTACAAGATAAATAACAAGAATAAGTGTATGAACTTATAACAAATACATATCGTGTGCAAAAAAGACTTCTGTCGTACGTTTAGTACTATTGTCGTGTGTTGTTAAAACGAGAATGCAATTGCTCTTCGTAGAATTTGTAAGCTTCATGATTCAGATTTCTCCGTCCCCCCATGAAAGATATATCCTCTGTATTTATAGTCTTGATCCTTCATAAATACGTCTTTGTAACGGTTGATGCTCCATAATGGATTTAATGATGTTGATCGGTTATAACCGTTGATACTTATGAGCATTAAACATGCATTAAATGAACAAGAGATGAACGTTGGGTCATACGTTAGTATGGTCTAGGGTAATTCCTCGTGTTCGTCGTACGACGCTCGACCGACCTTTGAGTTAGTGTCGACGAGTATCGTGGTTATGCTACGTCGTCAGGACCTTATCTTAATACCAAACAAGTCGTGTGAAATATGCATTAAATGTGTCTTCGTCGTGTTCGTGTATTTTTATCCCAAACACCTATCATTGACCGAAGTACCTAATACCAATATCCTATTCCCTCGGCCTTGGTGTACATGTTGTATCGACAGTTGGTCTCGAATTGCACTGTATACACCACTTCATAAACTGTAAACAACGACTCCCAATCATTCGCAGTCTATCATTGACACTGACGATCCTCCAAAATTGGGGAATAAGTTTCCCCGAAGATTGATAAAAGGCATTCATGAACGCCCTTGACATAGCAGAGAATGGCCATTTAGAGCCCATCTTGAAGAGGTATTCATAAAGAACGAAAAACCCCTCAAGGCACTTTTCTGATCGTAAGTAAAAAGGTCGATATCATTTGGCAGCCTAGATATACCCCTAATGTTATCTAAATCTTCCTGTTCGTGAATCATACTCATTAGTTCTAACATTTATCTACATTCATCTATTGAAACAGATGCACAATATAGATTGAAGATCTCCCATTTTTTTCCAGGGTTCTAGGCCCTATGCTTGGGAGGGGCCTATACAAAGAATAATGTATGAACGTTTTACCTTACAAAGCTAATCGAAAGTTCTAAATAGAAACAATCTCTTCCAGATCTTGTGAAACGATATGGAGCTCTGAATATGCATAGGGAAAGCATAAAAAAGAAGCCTAAATATGGGAATTCAAGATATTTATGTCGATTTTAAAAATTTGGTCATGCTTTTGTGTGTCGGGATCGTCTCTTGATATGTAACATCTGTTACTGACCTTTTGTGTCATTCGCTGGGTGGTTGACGTGTGCCAACCACTAAAAGCTTTGTAAATTGATGCATGACACCATGCCTATAAAATCGAGTCGGTTTCCAAGTAAATTTGTTTCCTTCTAAACGGTTTGCTTTTCAAAATTCCACGTGTTTATTTTGACATCTAATTCTTTTTTGGCGCGAGATTTGAACTTTAAATGAATTCGAAATTCAAATCTCAGGGGCAAATTGTTTAGGTGAAAAATCCATAATATTGACAGACTAAGATAAATATATCTTCGACATACGAGCATTCATAACCATGATATTTGATTATTTAACGACTTGTGTTACATTCTTGACATTCGTTGTAGGCCTATAACTAAAGATTAATGGTGAAAGATCCTATTATATGTATTGACTGTAACCAACCAACAAGAGTTATGAACTTAATCAAAGATACTTCGGGGGTTCTCCTCCATCGGTCAATGTATTCTTACTTACCGAAAAGAAAGACTAGTTAGGTACCGTAGGTAGAGCATATTCCAACACTTCGGATAACCACTTGACATTGGCACCTTGGCCAGGTAGATCCGTCCCACTCTCCGGACCTCACCTCTGCTTTTTTGGAGTACGGGATGACTCGGATGGGCAGATAAAACAGAACATGTCAGTTACGCCTTTGCATAAAATCCACTCCTGATGTTATGGATATTAAAGCAGCAGTTACAACAAACTTAAGTATAAATACGAAGAAGAAATCAACTCAAAGGACATCGAACAATTCATATGCTCAATTGCTCTCCAAAGGATACATTTATTGCCGAAATTTAAATTTTGTTATACACGATTATACTTATTACCGACATATGATAATAGTGACAATAAAGGACGATGTCCCTTATTGACATGCACTGAGGATATCTTCGATTGTCCATGGTTTTTATCCTCGACTGGATTTTATTATTTGTCATTATATTTCATTTTGTCTCAGAATGATTCATTCTTTAGTTGATTGCCTCACAATCCAACCTCAAATTCCTTAGTACTTTTTTTTCCCGGGTAAAACAGCTTCATACCCTTTGTATTCTGATTTGATGATTAAAAATGAAAAGCCAACTTGTTATTTGATAGGCTACATAATGGGTTCTTTTATCTTCCCTTTGATCTTTAAGTCTATAGTGTATTGATCATATTGTCACTCACTATTATTTGGAAACTTTTTTATAAGAAAAATAAATCACATAAACTTAAAAAGAGGGCTCCAAATATCATCTGTGCTGGAAATTGAGGTACTTGATGGCATATACGAAACCGAAGAAAAATAGAAGGATCCAACCAACGTGTGCCATTGCCACCACCGGTAGGAAGTCATAGTCATAACCAAATCTCTCTCTGATGAATCCTTTCACAGTCATGTTACCAGCTCCAGGCACCTCGAATGGGTTATTGTCCTGACCAATTTGGCCGGTTATTAGACCATAGACTGTCCAGCTGAGAGGATTCACCCAGTAATACCACCTGCACCATATTGGTATCATCTGCAATATCCACGTCATCAAATATTACAAGATCAGTAGGTACAAATGAGTACAAAATAAGAATATTTGAAACTTTGTAATATTGATCGAGGACAAAAAAGTCTTTGTTACACTAAACAGAAACTAAACCAAACTTTGTTGCATTTTCATGCATTTTGCACAAATTTATGGCGACTCTTGAAGAAAGAAGGGCATAACGAATGACATACCGGCCTTGGGATGATGAAACCAGAAAACAAGTTCCACAAACAGGTGAAGAAGTATATCAGAACAGCAGAAATTTGGGGGGTTGGTGTCAATGCCATGGTCATCATGCCAAACAAAGTGAAGCAGATGAAACTCATAAACAAATAGTAGTAGAACCACAAAAACTTGGCGGCGGTCCACTCGAATCCCATCATCGGGTACAAAAAGAAGGCATAAATAGTAGTTTGGATCGCAATATATACAGACTCTATTGTCACCTGCAAAATGTCATTCATTCGAGTTATTATTTCTCATTTATTTTATAACTATGGATGTCCGGGCCAACTTGCACGGACCTCGACTAATTCTAGAGCCTGAAATCACTACAACAAAATCAGATTTATAGCATGCCAAAAGTGACAAAGTGTCCTAATGAACTGCTTTATAAGACTTTAAGTTTACCGGATCAAACAATAAAGTGTCTTGTCTAAAAGTGTTACAAAAATGCGAGTTACTTAGGAAACAAAATGACTAAAGTCAAATTCATTTGGGGTATTCTCTCAATTCCAAAAAAAGCAACCGGATAATTTCTACGACGCTCTTTTAGGCATCTTAACAAGTTTTTGTAGGACATTTGTAGAATAAAGTGTCGTATTAGCTATTTTATAGTACACTTTTGAAAAGTGTCCTATAAAGACTTTTTTTATAAGACACTTGTTTCTATAGGAAATTTTTCAAAAGAGATCTATAAAATAGCTAATACAACGCTTTATTTTAAAAATGTCCTAAAAAACTTGTTAAGACGTCTAGAAACGTCGTATAAACTAATTGCAACACTTTTAGATATGACGTTTTATTGTATGGTGCTATAAGCTTAAGTCGTATAAAGCAATCTATTAGGACACTTGCCCATTTTTGACGTCCTATAAACCCACCGATTTGGTTGTAGTGAGTTAATAGTCGGGAAAACCTCGAGACTCGAACCGTTGACCAATAGGGAGCAAAGCAAACTCAAGGCCTGACCAATAAAGCTACCCCAATGGTGGTTGTTTCTCGTTGGTAACTTGAAACTTGAGTTTTCTGGTTCATTCATTACCTGGGCAAGTGCATAAGGTAACGATGAATACATCCCAGCAGCTCTTTCACGATAGAAAACTGTTCTCTCCACGGCAACAATTGGTTGCACAGCATTTTCATTGATTGCTCCAAGGAAGAGAACGACAGCATACAAAGCTCCCAATAAATCTAGAAGATCTTGTAGTTTTAATCTGTATACACAAAATCACAGTTAAGTTGCTACATAATGCCATATTAGGATGACCTTGGTGTACTAGCTACCAAGGTTCCTCATCATTGTGAGGGGGTTATTTAACCAAATGACCTCTTAAGTCTTTTTTACAAACTAACCCTCTAATGTATTTTCAAGATTATAGGGGAGTGGACAGTCCAGAGGCAGGTCATCAGAAGATTAAGAATTAAAAAATTAATTACAAGGTCATGTTTCTAAATGAAAACTCATTTAAACTCGTTAAAAGAATAGAAGCTTTTTAAGACGCTTTTGAAATATAAAAAAAACGTCCAATTAATTTTTATATAACACTTTTTGAAAAATGTCTTATAAAAACAAGTATCCTCTGAAAAGAGGTGTTCATAGGACAATCTCAAAAGTGTCTTGTAAAAACACTAATACAACACTTGGTTTTAAAAGCGTCTTAAAAAATTTGTTAAAACACCCAAAAAGCATATTATAAACTTATTGCAACGCTTTTATATGACACAACGGTTTGGTTTTCCAAACTTAAGTCCTAAAAAATAGTCAATTAGGACACTAAGACATTTTTAGCATCCTATAAACCCGGTTTTGCTGTACTGGAAAGTCATCTTAGCATCATGCAAAGAGTTTTTTCCTTGGCTTGAATACGTGACCTTCAGGTCACCAACGATTAAGTACGCTTTGCTTCAAGGGTCGTCTTTTTAGACAAACCAAAGCAAATGAAGGAAAATATCTGTTGCTAGGAGTAAAAGCAAAAAATATCAAAGTTGACGAGTAAACGAGGGTCTTACATCTTTTCACCCTTTTTGAAGAAAATAGCACTGAATAGAGCAGCAATGACGATGGTGGTGATGAACCGAACGACGTTATATTGTGGGTTCCTCCAGTACGACCAATGTTGTTTCCACAAACAAGCTTTGCACTGTATGATAAACGGCTGCGTGTATTTCGTCCGAAAAAAGAGATCCTTGGAGCCACTTTGGGGGACACTAAGCTCCCTAATTAGTTCCTGATTGTCCCTGAAAATGCCACAAAACGTCCATAAATACATAATAGAAATACATTTGGAAAACAATCAAAAGAGAAATCAACATTTGGAACTTACTGATAAAGGGTGGAGTTGGCATAAATGTCAGCATAGTCAATATTAAGTTGATTTTCAACTGAAGGAGAAGTCACATCCAACACCCATGTAGCAGGATTATAACCATTCTTGATCTTTGGTACTCCTGAAATAGCCTGTAGAAAATAACTCTTAGGAAAATTTCACTCAAATCTCCAATATTATAACCAATATTTGAAGGCCAGATTGGTTGTTATCTAGTACTCCCTCAGTCCCAAAATATGTATTCACATTTTTATTGTAATTTATCCCCAAAGTAAGGGGTCGTTTACCCAAACGCTTACATTACCTGGTAAAATTCTAGTCCATCAAAAAAAGGGCATCATATGCAACAATTTATCCGGTAAGTGCTAGCCGGGTAAGACTCTCGATCCTTGCCATCGCTCATACCACGTAAGATTTTGGATCCTTGCCATGTACATCCGGTAATGTAAATGACCCGGTAAGCGCTTACCCGGTAAGCGCTTACCGGGTAAGTGTTTGGTAAACGGCCCATAAGTATCTACTTTCAAATTTTACCCTTAATATCAGATGGAGAAATTCATTACTCCCTCCAGTATTTAAGGTCAAAATTATCATTTAGTTAATTAAATAATGTAATAATGACACATATCTAAAACTCTGTACCTTTTCCACTGTGGACATTTGGGAGTACTAAATATGAATTGTTATAACAAACTCACTTGAAAATACTCCACAAGCTTGTGAGATTGGTGGCCTAAAGGTCCTGCATAGATAATTTGTCCTCCTATCTTCATCAGAAGTAACTGTAAAGTTAAGGATCACAGTCAGATTAACATCAATGAAATAGCATTCTAATAGTTTTAATGCTACAAACCTCATCGAAAGATTCAAATATGTCTATGCTCGGTTGGTGAATTGTGCATACAACAGTTCTCCCAGTATCAACTGTGTTTCTTACAGTACGCATGACAATGGCTGCGGCTCTAGCATCAAGACCAGATGTAGGTTCATCCAAGAAGATGATGGATGGATTTGCCACCAACTCTACGGCTATAGTCAACCTCTTCCGTTGTTCTATAGTAAGACCATCTACTCCAGGAAGGCCAACTAGAGCATCCCTTAAAGGGTTAAGCTCAACTAGTTCCATCAATTCATCAACGAATATCTACAGTTCATAATAACCATCAATAGGAGTTGGGAAAAAAAAGACATACAAGATTCTGTTATAGGACCAATGAATGTACTTAATGAGATTCGATTGCTAGAAAAGATAGCTGATCAAAAGGCGCTACAACAAAATTGGGTTTACATGATGCCAAAAATATCTAAGTGTCCTAGTATACTACTTTATAGGACATAAGTTTATAAGACCAAACAATAAAGTGTCCTATCTAAAAGTATTACAATAAGTGTATACGACGATATTGGGCGTTAATAGGTTTTTTAGGACATTTTTAAAATAAAATTGTCATATTAGCTCTTTTATAGGATACTATTTGAAAAAGTGTCTATAAACACAAGTGCCCTATATAAATATTTCTCAAAAGTGTCCTATAAAATAGCTAATATGACACTTTATTTTACAACTTTTTCCTAAAAAACTTGTTAAAACACCCGAGAAAGTCCTATAAACTTAACGTAACACTTTTAGATAAGACACTTTATAGTTTGGTCCTATAGACTTAAGTCCTATAAAGCGGCCTATTATGACACTTAGACATTTTTAGCTACAAACCTGATTTTGTTGTAGTGAGGGTCATTGGCTTAACGGGACCAGGTTATCGATAGAGCCCAGCCTCGCAAGAGGTCAGGGGTTCAAATCTCACCAAATGTGAGTAGTGTGCGAGTATTTTTAGTATATAAATATTTTATACTTCTAAAAGAGATAGTTACATGATAAGTATATACCTTCCGTGTTCTTGTGTTAACATCTGAAGATAGGCGTAGCCATGCTGAGTATAAAAGAGATTCGTAAACAGTGACATTTGGTGAATGAATATCATTTTGTTCGCAATATCCACTAACACGAGCAAATGTAGATTGATTCTTCTGATATCCTGATATGAAGATATTTCCTTCAATGTATCCACCGGTCTTCCGTCCAGCTAATACATCCATCAAGGTGGTCTTTCCTGCACCGCTAACACCTATAAGTGCAGTCAATATCCCCGGCCTAAATGCACCGCTAACATCCTTGAGCAATGGCAGTCGATTATCTCTAAACCCTCTAGCCTTCATTTCCTGCTCAAATTAATGTAAAAAAGAAAATCCAAAATTTATGGAGTATTCTGCTTAATTAGTAGCACTCAACATTTATTCTCTATTTGATAATGTTTATAAGTTGGTTTTATGGAGTTCGAACATAAATCTCCAAGTTGTACATATGCGATAAAAAAAGTTGCAACCTTGAATTTAAAGAGATTATGCATTGATAACTAGTACCTAATGCTTAATAAATTGTTTTTAAAGGTTTTTACCAAATGTGTTATGATGTAGCGTAGATAGATGAATACATAGAACGAACGAACAAAAATATAGCAAATGAGTTGGAAGAAAGTGACTAACAAAAGGTGTATCGATGTAGTAGTTGACATGGTTGAAAGCAAGTGAAAGAGGCTGAAATGGCAAAACCATTCCTCTCCTTTTCATACGGGGAGCAACAACAGTCGGATAATTTCTTCCTGAACTGCTTCTCACTTCCATATCAATTCCTTCAAGATCATTTAGAATATGTCAAAAGAATTCACAAAGAGTTATGCATAACTCTTTTAATTACCAGCACTTTGGATCTCAAAGGCAAAGGCTTACCTTCATAGACCTCATTTTTGCTTGGGTCATTGTTTGAATTATTGATATCATTTTCCTCTCTGATAACAGGTTTAGCTTCACCAAGAGCTGAAAGGAAAGGGCCCATAGAGTGAATATCTGATGTAAGATACTAAAATACACAACAATGAAATCGGGTTTATAGGACGCCAAAAATGTCTAAGTATCCTAATAGACTTCTCTATAAAACGCAAGTTTATAGGATCAAACAATTGTGTGTCTTATATAAAAGTGTTACAATAAGTTTTATAACATTTTTGAGTGTCTTAACAAGTTTTAGGACATTTTTGAAATAAAGTGTCCTACTAGCTTTTTTATATGACAAATTTGAAAAATGTCCTATGAAGACATTGTCTTATTGGACACTTGTTTTTATAAGACCCTTTTTTCAAATGACGTCATATAAAAAAAATTATTATGACGCTTTATTTCAAAATTGTCCTAAAATATTTGGCGTCTTATAAACTTATTGCGACACTTTAAAATATGAGGCATAAGTGTTTGGTCCTATAAACGCAAGTCTTATAAACTATAAAGCAGTCTATTTAGAACACTTTGACATTTTTGGCATCCTATAAACCTGATTTTGTAGGGTTGAAAGAATAAGTAATTAAAATAAACATATAATTCAAGGTAACCTACGATTCAGGAAAGTTAACGCTAGAATAAATAATATGTTGAAGAGAATCGAAAACCCAACAAGCGCTCCAAGAGATATCCAGAACCAATAGTCTTCTGTAAAAAAGCTTCGTGATTTCAAAAGAGCTTCCCCAACTGTTGATGCATTAATTCGTGGATCTATATTGGGCTGCATAACAAAGACTTCAATTAAGTTGCAACGACAAGCTTAGTTAAATAAATACTTCCATAGTTCTACATGTATTTCTATAAGAACAATCATAAGTTATACATGTAATCATGAGAACTTACAGTACTCCATCTTTTGTCAAGAAATTCATTTATAACCAAGGCATTTTGTGCATACATCATAGGAGAAGCATAGAATCCCCATGACATCCATGCGTTATCATCTGAAAGTACATGCATCATTAGATTTCTTCATTTATAGGACGCCAAAAATGTCTAAGTGTCCTAATAGACTTCTTTATATGACTTAAGTTTACAGGACCAAACAATTGTACGTATATGTAAAAGCTTTGCAATAAGTTTATAGGTTGTTTTTGGGTGTTTTAACAAGTTTTTTTAGGACATTTTCAAAATAAAGTGTCATATTAGTTTTTTTACCAACATATATATTTATAGGACACTTGTTTTTATAAGACATTTTTCCAAATAATGTCATATAAAAAGATTAATAAGATGATGTATTTCAAAAATGCCTAAAAAACTTGTTGAGACGCCTAAAAAAGTTTTATAAATTTATTGCAACCGTCTCACATAGAACATGCAATTGTTTGGGCCTATAAACATTGTAGCAGACAGTTAAAATAAACCATAAACCCCAACATAGAAGAAATCGTACCCTTGGCAACTATGAATCCTCCAAGGGTGACTATCAGCAAAAGCGTGAAGGCACCCAAAGTGTTTGAAAGTACTTCTGTTCTTGCAACAGCAGCAAGCAATCGAAAAAGGGCAAGAGCCATTTGATGTATAACAAAGAACGTCAAGAACTGTTGAAAGAATCTGAACCACAAAAAACTGTTAGATCTTTAAGAAATTAAGTCATGAAAACTTCAGAAGTTGTTCAAGTTTAAAAGATAATATATAGAGAGAGGGGGGGAGGGGAAAGTTCCGTTAGGAACCCGAAACTGATTAGGAACCGCCCATAGCGGGGCACGTGTCCCTATTCAAGATGAATATTCATCATGAATAACACTTTCATGATATGAAAGTGTTATTCATCATGAATCACACATTCATGATATGAAAGTGTTATTCATCATGAATCACACATTCATGATAAATATGTTACAACATTAATGATTGAATAACACGTCCATATTCCTGATGAATATGACACTTGTCGTGCTGTAGGCGGTTCCTGGGTTCCTAATCAATTTTAGTAAAGGAAACTGCCCCTATATATATGCGTGTGTGTGTGTGCACGCGTGAGTGTGTTATATTTACCTGGTAGCATCTGGAGCATACCCTATAGTGTAATATGTAAGAATCACCCAAATTCCTGATTCCATAAGAGATAAGGGGATTCTAAGTATCCAAATGGGAAGAGCAAAAGCCCAAGCTGGATACAACAATGAATCTCTTTGTTTATAAAAAACAGGAAGCCTCATAACAGTCAATGCAAGCTCAGCCATCCCATTAAACATTACAATAAGCAGACCAAAAAAGAGTGCACCAAAAAACTTCCCTCCATCTTCCAAACTTCCCACATGCATTTCAGTTCTGAAGAACATAGCCATTCCTACCAACGACATAAATGTCAACTGGAATGTCTTAAATATGTAAAGCAAAGAGTTACGCTTCGATAACAACCATTCCCTATCAAAGCATGCCTTCAGTAGTTCCATATTAGAAATCCCATACTTTTCTTTCACCAACGCATCTGGATGTGCATTTGATTTATCATAAGGAATACTAACTTCTATTTCTAGCTTCTGTCCAATGTGGAAAGACTTGAAAGATTGTGAAAATTCAGGGATTGTAATATATCTGTAAGGTAGATCGGCCTTAAACCAGTATTGTTCTTGATCTTTTCTTGAAGTTACCTCTTGAAGGAAGTCTGCTACCCCCTTCCTTTCTGGGCACTTGAATCCCATCCATTCGAAAAATTCAATCACGTTTTCGCAAGGACCTTGATACACAATTTGCCCTTCTGACATTAATATGACATCATCGAAAAGTTTGTATGTTTCGGGATCGGGTTGCAAAAGAGAGATGACCATAGTTAAATCCATGACATGAACCATTTGTCTTAAGAACTTGGTGATATGACAAGTGGTGGAGCTGTCCAGTCCGGTTGATATTTCATCCATGAAAAACACATTTGCTGGTCCGACTAACATCTCTCCTGTATCAAGTTATAGAGGGAGAATAAAATGAAACCGCAAATATGTTATAAACTTGTCAACCTGTTTTCATGCGTTGTTTCTTATATGAAACAACATGTGAAACATCGAGTTGTATACAAATGTTTGTTTCATATATGAAACATTCAAGATTGTTTTTACGCGTGAAAAACAAACACGAAAATCCGTTTCATATATGAATCATAGTTAAAATCGAACTCAATAAATGGCTTGGATTGGTTTGTAACATATTTACGGTTTTCATTTGATTTTCACTCTTATGTTATAATCAAAACGTAGCATGAAATAATGTCTTTATTTTCATAAATTTATTTGTAGTTTTTCGACTTTTCAAGTGTAAAAGGGTCTCGTGGCACACCAATTCTATGAAAAGAAGTCAACAACATACCAACAGTGACACGTTTCTTTTCTCCACCAGAGATACCTCTTCTCATTTGATCACCAACCTTAGTATCAGCACAAGTTTCCAACCCAAGTATCTATTAAACGAAAACATAAGTTTTCAACCCAAGTATCTAAGAACGAAAATGTCGAACAAAATTAACTCGATTAACCTTTATTCTAAAGCATAATATGACAGACCTTGAGAACATAATCCGTGATCAAATTGGTTTCTCTTTCTGGGGCAGTTGTGGCAGTCATGAATGCAACAATATCTAGATCAGGTTTGGTTCCTGCTTCTTTCTCCATCTTCAACATATCTGTGAGTAGTTTGTATCTTTTCCCGACACCCAAGCACCGTCCTGAAAAATCTAACGTCTCTCTCACCGTCATCTCCCCAGTATGAAGATTATGTGGACTTACATAAGCACATGTTCTTTGAGGAATAAATTCAAACAGTTGGTGGCCACAATAGGTTACATTTCCAGATACCTGATTTCATAAACCATCATTGACTAACATTGAGCAAACAGAATCCAAATGAAAATAAAAAGTGTATTTGGGAAGAAATTAAATATATTACTTTGACATCATGATCAAGTTTCCCAGCAAGAGCTAGCAGGAATGTTGTTTTGCCTGCACCTGGTGGACCTAAAAGCAGTGTCATCCTGTATTTAAGCATAATTTTTCAACAGAAAAATGAAAGAAAAAAAAAGAATCTATCAAATTAGAAAAAAGAATTACAAAAATTCTAGCAAGAGATGAGATGATCATCATTTTTTTTAAAAACAAAAATTAAAAAACCAAGTAAGATACCTTGATGGTTTGATGATACCACTAATGGATTGAAGGATCTTCACTTTCCTCTTCTTGGAAGGACATAGCCCAATCAATTGCAGTGTGCTCTACAATTTGAAAATCAAAAGATTGTAACTGCTATCGTCTTTAATATATAATTCAAAAAGAGGATCAATAAAACAAAGTTGAAGAGATTAAAAAGAAAGTATACCTCAATTGAGTTGAAGATAACATTGTTTAGAGAGGGAAGAGCTCTATCACCAACATAAGCATCTCCTTCCACTGATAAATTCTCATATCTTACTTCAATCTTTGGTGTTTCAATCCCAACCCTACACACGGTAAATAGAACGTTTACAAACAACAAGCTTAGCAACGGATTCAACAGATTTAGGGGGCTGTTTGGCAGCTGCTGAATGGTTTGGTAGCCGTTTACCAAACGTTTATCCGGATAAGCGTTTACCAATAAAATTTAACACTATCACTTATTTAACGGCTAAGTTTAGTCCACCAAAACGGTATTGTATGTAACAATTTTCCCGATAAAGTGCTTACCGGTAAAATTTAACACTTTCACTTACTTACCGGGTAAGATTTTAGTCCACCAAAACGGTATCGTATGCAACAATTTCCGGTAAGCGCTAACCGTGGTGAGTCTTAGCCATCACTTACCAGGGTAAGACTCTTGGTCCTTGCCTTACCGGGTAAAATTCTTGGACATTGTCATCTTCATCCATAAGGTAATATGACTTGGTAAGCGCTTACCCGGGTAAGCGTTTAGTAAACGGCCCCTAAGTGGTCAGAATGATTAAGAGGCTCTTATGATATAGTGCAAAATTAAATATGGTTGTTTGCTAATTGTTCATAATGAAATCAGGGTGCTGAATGGTTAAGGGAGGGCTAGGATATAAAATCATTCAGAGGGTTTTGGAACCATTAAGAGGCAGATCTTTTTTTTGCCAAACAAGATTCACCTCTTAATGATTCAGAGGTTGCCTCTTAATGGAAACATTAAGAGGTAAACAAACAGCCCTTTAGATTTTTTATAGGCTATTTGTTTTTTTCCAGTTTTCATAACTTCTTTTAACTTGTTTTTTTCCGATTTTCATAACTTCTTTTAACTCTTAAATACAAGAAGTGGTGACCTAACTTTTTAAAACCTCTTATTGCCGTCTCAGTTCATATGATTTCTTTTCTCTCAAAACGCCCCCATACAAAAACAAACAGGACTTCAGACTTCGGACCTCTTAAAAAACAAACGTCGCCTAAGTGGCCTTTTAACCAAAGGCTAATCTTTGTTGATTGTCTGATAGGGGCTTAATGATATATAGAAAATTCCTTATTCCTTCTAGTAGAGGTTAATGAATATAGCCAAAAGAAAATTCCAAACCTGCCCCTTCCGATTAAACAACACCGCTCCTTCTACGTAAGGCAAGTCACTGGGAGAGTGGAGTCCTGGGCATGTGGCCCGAGGTCTCTACCTCCTCACTCAAAGCTTATTCGATCAGCTATATATTTAAGCTTTTACGGAAGCTTTATGTAGAATGCCAAAAGTTTTCCAAACATGTCCCTTCAAGTTAATAAATCCACTACTTACATGTATGAAAAAGCCCTCTCAAATAAAAAACATTTTCAATCTATATAAATAGATTAATCCACGCACAGGGGCGGATGTAGGTAGTAATTAGTTGGGGATGGGCACCCATTGAAATAGAAAAAAACAATTTTTTTAACTTTCTATCTTAGTTCCCCAAGTAATCTCTCACCTCCCCCCCCCCCCCCCCCCAAACCAAAAAATACTTCGAAATCAATCAAAAAACGAAAAACAAACTCTCAAAATCAACCAAAAAAAAACTAAAAGTCCTTTGAAATTGACAAAAAAAACTTCAAAATCCTTGAAATCAACCAAAAAAAACTTTAAAAAGCCCTTGAAAAGGTGGACTTATGCTAAAAATACATCGGACGACTTTACAGCCTTTAATGTACCTTAAAGGTGCCCCCACCAAGAAAATCTTGGATCCGCCACTGTCTACACAGACAATTTTATTCATGCAAAACTTGATGAAAACCAACTAATGAGCTCCTACATTACTTTCCAAGAGAAGCCCTTTTAAGGAGAGAAGGGTTTCAAGCATATCTAAAACTAAAAAGGTTAACAATTGAGGTTGATGTGACTATAGCAAAATGCAAAGGTGATGGTAGTTTAGTACCTTGCATTAGCGATGGTTATACATACATCGATCAATGAGGTTGAACCTTTGACCTCCAATGCAGTTAGGAACTATGCGTCTAAGGGGACCGCTAGTGCATTAGCCAAACGACAATGGAAAGAATATGTTGACGACCATTGATAGATCTGTTGATTATGGTACTATTGTTGTAGATTCGAAAGTTCATAAAATTGTCAATGGTAATTTCCTTTTGTCTACTAGTTCTAATTATGGCATCGAGTGCGATGGGAGTATAAAAAGTAAGGAAAGTGTAATGGTAAAAAGGAAGATTTGGTATTTATACTACCTTAAATACAAACATTTGGTAAAAATCAATTTTCAATAAGCGGGTGTTTGTTCATGGATTTTGAAAAACTTAGAAAGAATTGTAATGGATAATTCTTTTGACCAAATTTCAATTCTTTTGTTTGGTTCACATATTGAAAATGATGGAATATTTTGAATTCCACAACAAATTAAGGAATTCACCAAGCCTGACATAAGTTCAGGAATTGAATTCCATCAATTTGCATTAAATTTAGCCAACATCGCCCAACCCTTGCCCCTACCACGACATACAACTACTGTCACGCCCCCACCCCTAACCCCCCACAACCACACCACTTTTGTCGTTGTCACAATCGCCACCCACCTACGCCCACCCCATCAACCATCATGCCACTACTGTCATCGTCACAACTACCACTCTTACCCCACCCCACCCCCACCGACTACAATGTCCCTTCTTTCGTCGTTACCACCCACCCCCACCCTGTCCTGCCCACTCCCACCTCCGCCCCCCCCCCCCCCAAAAAAAAAAAAAAAAAAAAAAACCTACCCCTACCCTGAACCTACCCTTCCTTGTCCCCACCTCGCGCCCACCCCACACGCTCCACCCACCCCTGCTCTCTGCCTACCCCCCACTCTACCCTGCCTTGCCTGCCCCGCACACTCCACCCACCCCTACTGCCTTACCCACTCCACCCTCCTCTATTGCCCTACCCACCCTTGTCCTGTCCGACCCCACCCCAACCCACCACCCCGGGGGTTGAACTGGGTTAAAAATTTAAAGAGGTTGAATGAGTTAATGATTTTTCAAACCAAAATAGTTAAATTGGATTATTCAAATGGACTTAACCAGCCTAACCCAACTCATCATGTAGACCCTTAAATATAAATATTCAAGTTTTTAATGTTGAAAATAATTACTATGTAGACAGAGTTTACGGATAATAGGTGCACAATCATTTATAAATTGTACAAATCTACAAATTAGTTTTCATATATTGTTTCACTATATGGAACAAGACGTGTGAAGTCTTGTTTCATATGTGAAAGGTTCAGAACTTTTTTATGTGTAGGAAAAAACAGTCATAAACATTTTATATATAAAACAACACCGTATAAACATTATATTTTTTTACGTGTTATTTTATATATAAAACAACAATGAAAACTGATTTATAAATTTATATTAAATTATTAAGTTTGTAAAATAAAAAAGAGTCATAAATAATATAAATGTCCAACTTATTTATGTTGGACTATAAAAGTCAGGAATTTATGCATTCCCAACGACCTGATTACTTAATAAATGATCAATAAAACGATTATTTTCATGTGGTCATACAATTTAGGTATGCATTAAAAGTTTTTCGTGTTCCACCAAAAGAACCCTTTTTCAAGACAAAACTTAATTACAATAAATGAATAAGATGTCCCTTTTTAATTAATTAAAAAAAATCCTTTTTAAAATAAAAACAAAATCATTTAACATACAAAATATAAGAAAATTCCTTCAAATATATATATATATATATATATGGGCCTAATCAAATGAGAATTAGGTAGTTTGTGATAGCTGTGAGATCCAATACGAGCCACACATTTAGAATAATTAATTTTAATTTTAAATAAATAGAAAATGATACTTTAGTAAATTTGTTTAATTCCTAAAATATAACTTAATTCTTAAATTTTCTTATTTCCGTTTACAAAAGGGTATCACAATGTGCTATCACGTATTTTTTATGTTTACAAAAGGGTATTATAGGGTACTATCATGTATTTTCGATCTTTACAAAGTGTATCACAGTGTGCATCACTTGTTTTCGATGTTTTTTTCGATCTTTACAAAGTGTATCATGGTGTGCTATCACGTATTTTTGATGTTTTTTCGATGTTTACAAAGGGTATCATAGTGTGCTATCATGTATTTTCGATCTTTACACAGTGTATAACAGTGTGCATCAAGTATTTTGAGGTTTATAAAGTGTATCACAGTGGACATCATGTATTCGTCAGAATAATATTTGCTAGAGAGAGGAGAGAGAATAGAAGAGAGAGAAGATCTCAAAAATACCTAAATTTTTTTTTGTAAGGCATAGCGGCATCGAACCAACGAACGACTACCACGAACACACGCACACACACCTCCCCGGCGGTATCGAACATCCACGGGCAGCCCACTAATCCGCCGCTGTCCCAGCCCAGCTTACGCTGAACCTAGAGCCCAACCACAGTCTTAGACTGGGCTGGGGGGCAGCCCAGTCAAAGACTGGACCAGCCCAAGGACTGGGTACTCCTCATGCCCTCAAATTGACTCCTCTTGGATTCGAACCCGGGTAGATTGGGATATCATCCACAATCCCCCCAGGATGTTACCGCCCTTGGGGAAACTAACTGAGCTAGACATGATTTGTCCTAAAATTTCTTTAATTAAACTTTTTAATTAAAATTACCAAAATTATTGATTTCCTAATTTATCTTCTGTTTTGTGGTTAAAATTGGATCTCACGGTTACCACAGATAACTGAGTTCTCTCTTGAATGACCCCTATATATATATATATATATATATATATATATATATATATATATATATATATATATATATATATATATATATATATATAGTGGAAGGATATTTTGCAACCCTGAAAAAGGTTGCAACCCTTGCAACCCACATCTTAACCGTTGGATTCATGATCGACGGTTATTTTATTTTTACTTTTCTGTTTTTTTTAATTAAAAATATTGGGCTCCATATCTATTGTAACCGCCGATCATGAATCCGACGGTTAAGATGTGTTTTTTTATCTTTTTTTTTCAAATCTTAATTTGGATTAAAGAAAAAGGAAAATTCAACTTTATGTTATACTATCATTTAAGTTTTTATGAATATTATTTTTTAAATAATAAGAAAATATATAATATGGTTATAATTTAGTTTTGTTTGAATTTGAGAGTATGTTTGAATACCAAACATAAAATTTGGTTTTCGATTCAATTCAAATAATGAGTTAGGGCCTATTTGTTAGTAACTTAATGAGTTTAATAGGACTCACAACTTATTCGGTCAGCTATATATGACTGTTTGGTAGTGCTTAATGATATAGAAAGTTGCTTATTCAATAAGCTTTCTATGAGAGAACTTTATGCGGAAAACCAAGTTTTTCGCAAACTTGGTCCTCCCAATTAAAAAACACGCTCCTTTCATCTATGAAAAAACCTCACAAACAAAAACTTTCTCAGTCTATACAGACTGATTAATCCATACAGACAACTTTATCTATACATGACTTAATGGAATACCAACCAAACAACAACCCCTTAGTCTGTTTAGATTTCATTTAATTTTTTGTAGATTAAAACAAAATTTTGTTAAAAACCTTTCAACTTAAAATTGGTTTTCGGTGGTTTTTTTGTAGGTTGAAACTAAAACTTGGTTCAACTTTCGGCTTCTGATTTTTTGATAGGAATTGGTTTGATTTTCAGTTTTTGAAGATATGAAGATGAACAGTGGCGGATCCAGGATTTTTTCCTGGTGGGGACACCTTTAAGATACAATGAAGGCTCGCAAAGTCGTTCGATATATTTTTAGCTTAATTCCAACATTTAGAGGTATTTTTGAAGTTTTATTGATTGATTTCAAGGGATTTCTAAGTTTTTTTTGGTGATTTTGAGTGACTTATTCAGTTTTTTGGTTGATTTCGAGAGGTTTTTTTGGTTTTTTAATTGATTTCGAGATACGTTTTTTGGTTGATGGGGTCCCATACGAAAAATCAGTGGGGGAATCTATGATAAAAATTAAAAAAAAATGTTTTTAACCTTGAAAATTTGGTATTTTGACTTTTTGAGTGGGGTCCCTTCCCCCCTCCTTTTTGCTACTACGGCTATGTTTGGCAAAAATAAGCTAAGCTTATAGCTTATAAGCTAGCTTTTCAAAACGCTACTTTGAGTAGCGTTTCAATAAGCTAACTTATGGTCATTCAAACATGTACACTAGCTTATAAGCTAGCTTATTTTTGTCAAACATAACCTACATCCGCCCCTGAAGATGAAGAAGATCTAATGAGTTTATTCGATTTGGTTATTTCTCTATAATTTAAAATTGATTTTTGAATAAATGATTCAACAGTATTAATTATTGTATTATTGGCACAGACCATGTATCTTTCACTTATAATTTAATTTATCAATCATTAGATACGAATAAAGGTTTTTGTTACAAATCGGTCATTAATTAAGAAGTAGATTGTTTGATGATGCGTAATCCTAAAAGTTAAACATGAAATCCTGCTTGAGGGCAAATTGTATCAATATAAATGAAACCGTTTGTTTTTATCTATACTATTATATTAAAATTCTATTACGGTTATTGAAAAAAAGTAGTTATTGGAAAACGGTTTTTGGAAAGCTATTAAAGTTAAATTTTACATTTATCACTCTTACAATTAATTATCTAATTTATCTTCTATCCCTTGTTTTTTCATTTTTTATTTTACACCCTTATTATTTTAACACAAATAAATCGTATATAAACAAAAATGCAATGAAAAAATTCGTTTCTTTTTTTACAAATTATACCATTATAATTGTCTCGTCAATACCTTCAAAACGAGCCAAATATTGAATATTTTTAAATTTAACTGTATTATTAAATATCATGAATATCTATGAATTAAATCTTTACTACTATATAAAAAAACTAATACGGTTATTGTACAAACTTTTGTACAATAACACTTATTATCCTAAGCTTTTATACAATAACACTTATTACCCTAAGTTTTTATACAATAGCACTTATCACCCTTATAATGTTACATTTGTCACCCTTACAATTACTTATTTAATTCATTTTATATCCCTTATTTTTTATTTTTTTATTTTACACCACTATCATATTAACACAAATAATCGTATATGAACAAAAATGCAATGAAAAAATAAGTTTCTTTTTCTACAAAGTTTACTATTATAATTGTCTCATCAATATCTTTAAAACGAGTCTAATATTGAATATTTTTTAATTTAACTGTACTATTAAATATCATGAATATCTACGAACTAATTTGTTTTCTATCCATACGTTTTATTTTTTTCCACTATTAACACATTAAAAATACATAATCGTAAAATACGTTTCATTTTTATTATAAATTATATCATTATAATTTTTTTGTCAATAATTGTAATATAAACTAATTATTGAATATCTTTATGGGTTTAGGGTTTCATAAATTGTGATTCATAGGTCATGGTTGATTGTTGATAACATGTCTATAAAGAAGTAGCATTAATTGTTCGTTATTTACTTACATTCCGCTGCATCGCACGGGTATATGTCTAGTATAATATAATGAGTTCATTTTTCCATAAACCCAAATTTTTATTAGAGCATCTCCAACAGTTTTCTTATAATTTTTTCTAAAATATAAACTAAAAGTGAAAATTTCTAAAATGTATTACATTCAACTCCAACAGATTTATTATTTTAGAGATTTTAAAACAACTTATATTATTATAATATTATCTAATTTATCATCCCAATACATTTTTTAAAAAAACTTAAAATAAAATAATAAAAATTGAATCTCATTGGTGGGATTGAATAAAATAATTATTTCTCTCTCCTACCGTTAAGTTTTAGAGAATTCTCTAAACTTAGAAAATTTTCAAGTTTTTTCTATTATAGCAAACAAGATAGCAAAACTGTTGGAGAGATTTAGAGAAGAAAAACACATTTTTTTATTTTTTAGCAAAGCTGTTGGAGATGCTCTTACAGGTTAAATTGGAGGCAATGAAAATTAATTCTCATTTTCATTACTTGTCATTTTCATTCCCCTAATTGAACCAAACAATACCTAAGTTTTGTAACCGTCTAAATAATTAATCTTAAAAATTATAAAATGCATAAAAATGCAACAAACTCTATCTTAGTTCTTATTTGATGTAACAAATGATGTTATTTTTTTCTTAATCAATCTAATTAAGTCTCAAAAATTTTTATTTCATATCCATTTTAACCGATTATCTTGTAATATCTGATAATGCAGATGTCAATTTTCTATCAATATACTTTTGACAGGTAAGATATTAATCCACCATTATATTTTTTTTCAATCAATATAACTTGAAAACTTCACATTGATATTATCAAATGTTACAAGATTAACAATTCTACTGGTTATAATTGATACAACTAGTTATGTTACTTTAATTAAGAGAAAAAAATTCTCCAACACACATCGTTTAGTTTGATGAAATTATTTTGAGGGATTTGGATTTCATGTAAGGATTAGGAATTGAATGGATTTGGATATTGAAAGATTTTGAATCTTTGATGTGATCGCTTTCTAGGATTTGGAATGTAATTGAATTTCATTCTTTATAAATACTGTATAAAAACAAAGTATAGAATATTATAAACTAATTAAATTATCATTTAATTAACTGATAATTATAAAACAAGTGTTTTTAACATATTTTAAACTTTATTACAAGCAAATCATGTGAAATACTCGTGAAATTTAAAAATCTTATGTTTGTGAGATTTTAATGAAATCTTAAAATTTTAAATGTTAACCCAATGCAATATTACAAACAAAACGGAACCTAAATAATAACTAACGCAAACTTTATTGTGTCTTAATATATTTTTCTTTTTAATAAAATAATTTTAGTTAATAAAAAAGTAATAATATTTATTGCAATTATGGGTGCCTATTTAATGATCGAAAGAACGTCGCAGCTTCTACAGATGTTGCTTCTTGGCCACAGGTTTGTATTACAAGCCAGGAACAATTACTTTCTTAATAATTTCATGTCTTTAATTTTGAAATAAATATCTTTTCTTAAATCATTGTAAATTTGTAATTGATATAAAATTAAATACTATTTGCATACTTATCTTAATTATATATCATAAATACATATGAAAAATATGAGACACTTGGCTTAAAAGTAAGAGCATCTCCAATGCAAGGTTCTTATAAGCAAAAAGTGCAATAAGTTATAAGAACTAGCATTGTAGAGAGTTCTTACAAGAAGTTAAAGCCCTCTAGGTTCTTGCCATGAGGTTTGTGTGAAATGACAATTTCCTCATTTTTATTGGTAGTTAAATTAAATATTTGATATTTATTTATAAATAAATAATAATTATTGATATTGATATGAGGTTCTTATAAGAACTACCATTGTGAACTTTTTGATAAATTTTTAAATTGATGAGTTGGAAATTAGGTGGCACCAAAAAGTGTAAAAAGAAGGTTCCGTTGGAGATGCTCTAAGGGGACGTTTGGTTCGCAGAATGTTTTTGGATGAAATGGAATTTGTTAAAGGAATTTGACTTTGAAGAAATTGGAATGGAGTGTTGTCAGGTTTGACCAGTTGTTTGGTTGACAGAATTGGAAGGAAATTTGTTAAATGATTTGGAATTTTTTTGTTTGGTTCACAGATTGGAGCTTTAGAATTGGAATGGAATTTTGGTAAATGACCAAAATACCATTTTTGTTTATTTTAATTTTTTTCAACAAAAATTACTTTAATGAAATAGTCATTAAATAGTTTAATTTTTAACTAAAACTGCTTTGATTATTTTAGCACATGAATGATGATGAGAAAGAGGGGGAGAGAGAGAGGAGAGAGAGATGAGAGGAGAGAGAGGGAGAGGGAGAGAGAGATGAGTGAGAGAGGAGAGAGAAAGGATAGATTGAGAGAGAGAGTAAAGAGGAGAGAGAGAGGGAGAGAGAGAGGGGGAGAGATAGAGAGGAGAGAGAGATAGAGGAGAGAGAGAGGGAAAGGGAGAGAGGAGAGAGAGGGAGAGAGGATAGAGAGAGGAAAGGAGATAGAGGGAGAGAGGAACGAGAGAGGAGCGAGAGGGAGAGATATGATAGATTGAGAGAGAGAGTAGAAAGAGAGAGGGAAAGAGAGAGAGAGAGAGTTGGTGTCTACTAATAATGTTGAACGGTAGTGGTGGTCGGAGGTGGTGGTGGTCGATGGCGGTGGCCGGAGGTGCTGGTGGTGGTCAGTGTTGGTAGCCGGAGGTGGTGGTGGTCGGTGGTGGTGGTCAATGGTGGCCGGAGGTGGTGGTCAATGATAGCCGAAGGTGGTGGTGGTGGTGGCCGGTGTTGGTAGCCGGAGGTGGTGGTCAATGGTGGTCGAAGGTGGTGGTCGGTGTTGGTAGCTGGAGGTGGTGGTCAATGGTGGTCGGAGGTGGTGGCTGATGGTGGTAGCCGGAGATGGTGGTCAATGGTGGCCGGAGGTGGTGGTTGCCGGAGGTGGTGGTGCATATTAGGATGAGGGACAATTTTGTCCAAAAAAAATATGACATTCCATTCCAATGAAATACCACCTCCCCCCCAAGGAATGTTGAATTCCTTCATTTGTGGAATTCAACATTCCAATTCTTTAAAAAGAATGAACAAAACAATGTAATGGAATCTGGTCAACGGAATTCAACATTCCAATTCCATCAGAAACTGCGAACCAAACGTCCTAAGTGAGCGAAATAGGTCAAACAATATTAAAAGAAGTTCAAGGTACGTTTATAGAGTTAATTGTATTTTTGGTCCTTGTGGTTTATTGATTTTTTTGGATTAGACCTTATAGTTTTTAATCTCAAAAATACCTTTACAACATGTAAAAATGTTTGGTTTTAGTCCCTTCCTACTAACTGAGGTTTGAGAAATCGTTTAAATAGAAGGTATTTTAGTCTTTTCCTCTATTTTTCTAAAACTTGAGGGACCAAAAATGTAGGGACATCATTGTTTTTTTTTCCCCTGATTAATGAAATAATTCCCAACCCCCCTCCTGGCCTCCTCTTCGCCCCTTATCTTCTCAGCCAAGCAACCCAACTTAATAAAATGAAAACCCTAATTCAAAAACTAACTAAAATAAAAAATTTAAATCAAGCTCTAAATCAAATCTTAAAAATAATAAGACCCAGTCCAATTAAGGGTACCACTATGTGGCCCATGATATGTCACAAGATGTTCATCACGGGTTCGAACCTGGGTAGTTAGGGATATCATTCACTGACCCCCAAGAATGTTACCTTACCACTGGGCTACAACATGAACGGACAAAAAAAAAAAACAGAGAGATGGTGGGGGTGGAGATTGAAGAAGGTTAAAAACAGTAAAAAAAATGCATGGATGGAAATGCAGTGAAATTGGTGGTGACGATGAGTTTGCTGAGATTACTATGTATGAGGGAGCAGTGGTGTTGCTAATTGTGGTCCATGATGCATTCCATTTAATGCGCCTGTATTTGCTTTTTGCATGGGATTTTTTTTATTGTAAAACCACCATTCTATTTACTTCATATTTTCTTTTATGCTTTTCATGTTTTTTCTTTCTCTCTTAATAGATTACAAGTTCACAACTCATGGATTCTTTCTTGTAGGTAATCGATATTCCTATTGTAGTTGATATAATTACAAGATATATATATATATATATATATATATATATATCTCTGATGGACAAATGGGAAAGAAATTAAGGAAAAGAGAGACGATGGTGGTGGTTTTGGACAGTGGAAATTAAGGGTGCGTTTGGTATGCAGGACAGAGTGGGACAGGACAGAACAGAACAGACTTGTCCCATGTTTGGCGTGACCATATGTGGGACAAGCTAGAACTAAGTGGAACAAGCATGGGACACACTTGTCCCACTCCAACCCCCTAGAACAGCAATACTTTTGACTAATATACCCTTTGTTAAAAACATAAAATATGTCTTCTCATCATCCACGCCTCCAAGCTAGGGGTGTGCAAAACCCGAATAGTCCGAAATCCGAACCGAAAATAAGGTGTTTTTGCAAAACCCGAATACCTCGAAATCCGATAATCCGAAACCCGACATTTGGGAGGATATCCGGGTTCGGATTGGGTTTGATCGTTGGCCACCCAACCCGTCCGAAAACCCGAAATAACATAAATCTATATTTTAAATACTATATATATATATATATATATTTATGTAACTATTTTTTGAAAATCGTAAATTATAGTCTATTGAAATATTTTCTAAATTTTAAACTTGAAATCGATTTCATCAATCTTTTAATCAATTGTATTCATCCTAAAAAACGACTGAATTTATATATAACATTTGCATTATATAATACCCGAACCCGACTGTCATCAATCCGAAACCCGACCAACCCAAACCCGAAACAACCTAAAATCCGAAACTTAAAATTTGGGTTTTGATTTCCATATCCAAAATCCAATCGTGATAAATTAGTTTTATGTTTTTGATAATCCATTACACTATGTATTAGTGATGTAATCTATGATTTTTCATCAGGGGTAAATTCGTCATTTAGCCGGTCTAGTCCTGTTCTGTCCAGCTCTGTCATGTCTTGCCAAACGCTGGACAACTGTCCTGTTCTGTTCCATCTTGTCCTGTCCTGTCCTGTCTGCGTACCAAACGCACCCTAAAGGAACATGGGACAATCGAAAGAGGTAGCTAGGAGTTTAATCGGAGAAGATGATTGGATTAATTGGAATGCATACCAAAACATATCCAAAAAGCATATCATAAGGGCCTTTTGGGAATAAAGAAGTATCAAGGGATTAAAACCTTAAAGGGTGTTGCTATATACACCCTAATCTAGGGTGCAACTGGATCGGAAAACCAAGCAGTAACTATCCCATTCCCTCCTCACAATATCACTAGAGTAGGGTGTAAATGACATGTAGACTAAGGTACATTTAGAATGACCCAACCTTAAAACCAAATTTACTAGCTCCTATTTATTATTCAAAAGGACAAAAAACCATTGGCATTGATAAGTCCCACCAAGAGCCTTCTTACACCATTTTCACCATTAACATAGTTATCAGTTCTTCTCCAATCAATACTACTAATATATTTAAGAATAAATCTTTATGGGAGTCAAGAACTACTGCCCAACCATATCGATAATAAATGCGTAAACAAAACATATCCGCCTGTGACAAAGGCGGTTGAGGAGATGAGGCTAGATGTCTCTTATTTAATGATTTATTTCTGTTTCCATATTAATAATTTGAAAATGATAGTAAATAAATAAAATTAAAAATAATCATAATATTCAAAATACAAACTTTTAGACTAGGGTTATCTATTAACACGTTAAATTTTGGTTTTTGAACATGCACCCAAATTTTAGGGCCCAATTCTACCTGTGCTTGGGTCGGATTTATAGTGAGACACATCGGTAAGACCTATATAATTTTTTCAAAATCAAGAGCGACTATCTACTTTCAGAATTGCTAATCAAAAACAAAAAACGACCCATTGACATTCTTCTCTGTGTATTATTTCAAATACTTTTGTTGTTTTAATTTATAAGATTTTTAATAAGATATGAAATTTATATTTTATTTTGTTCATTACTAATTTCAGATGATCTATATTTTTAGTACGGACGTACCAAGACTTCCCAAAAAGATTGGACCGACCCTATTTTAGAACATCACCAATGGAAGGTCCTTGTAAAAACTATCATTGGATAGACTTTTTGTAAGAACTATTATTGGAGAGAGTTCTTATAAAAACCTTATATGTTCGAGTTATTGTATAAGAACTTTGGTTCTTACCTTTAATTTGATGTGGAATGAAATTTTATTACTTTTTGTATATTTTTTTTACTTTATAACTATAAATATGTGTGTGTACATATATATATATATATAGAGAGAGAGAGAGAGAGAAAATAATGCGAGAAGTTGAACATTTTACGAGAAGACGAGAAGTGTGATATCATATATGATTACACGACATGTGGATGTGTTTAACTATATATGATTAAAGGTCTATATATATATATATATATATATATATATATATAAAAGTCACTTCAATTACAAATCATCTAAATGCTACATACCTTACAAACCAATCTTAACCGTTTGTGCAGATTAACAAATTAATTAATGTCAAAGAGGTGGATTAAATTGGTTCCAAAATTTAATCTCCGCCTTATTTGCAACTAATTTGATAACCGACTAAAAATTTCAAAATACACAAAATCAAGGGCTAAGATATTAGTTTGTAAGGTGTGTAATATTTTTACATGGTTTGTATTTGATATATATATATATATATATATATATATATATATAGAGAGAGAGAGAGAGAGAGAGAGGTAGGTTCATATGAGAATAACATATATTTAAGAAAACATGAAAACAACCAAGTACGTATAAAATCACACACACACACACATATATATATATATATATATATATATATATATATATATGATTTACGCGACTATGGGCATAGGCTCGCGTCCGATTTTTTCGGGTTAGTGTAAAATCACATATGATTTTGTAAATGGTCTGTTGTTTTTTGTTGTTTTCTTAAATAGTTAGCGTTCTTGTTTGAACCCCCCTCTCTCTATATATGTGTGTGTGTGGTGGTTTTGGGGGGACATACAAAAGATGTTCTTATAAAAATTACTATTTTTATTTAGATTCTTAATAATTTGATGAATTAGAGATAATGTGGCAATGAATAATACAAAAGATAAATTCTTATTAAATCTCTATTAAAAATGCTCTTAAAGTGTTGATTGAGATCGAACTATCATATTATTATGTCACAATCTCTACTCTTTTACCAATTTAAAGAATATATTATGTTTGATAAATCAACTAAATTAGTTGATAAGTTAACCATTTACTATAAAACTAGCTGATAATTGATGAATTAAACATAAGCTAATTTATGGCTTATCAAACAAAGTTTTTCCGATCAAAAAATAAGTTAATTAATTGTTGTCAAACATGACCGCAATCGTATGATCACATCATAAACATCGTGCCAAATTATACATATACATATAGAACTTTTAGGGACGTTGATTTTTCTTCTTCAATTTTGACAATGAGAAAGCATCTTTTTATGTCAGACTTTTTGTAACAGGTTTTATTGATTTATATTTTATTCGGATAGATAGATTTTCGGTGTTATTTGACAGAATAACTTTTTGACATATATACTTTTTGATATGTGACAGATTTAAAACACAAAATATATCTTATCCTAACATAAAAATACTTCAAAATACGCGATATGGTATTTTGACATACTGAAAAACACATCTGCCTAACAAAAGATGTTTGTTATGTACATAAAATATCTTTATTTGAAAAATCATACTTTTTAACAAATTAATAATCTATCAAAATGTTATTCCTCCAAATAACCAAAAGAGATATGAAGGTGTATATAACCCTGTAACCCTTCCTTGATATTCCATCAAGATTATAATTTTACTTTTTTTTTTTTTAATGTAAGACTTAAAGAATTGGATTCACAAGTTTTTATAATCATTATTTAAAAAATAATTTGCAGATAATATAAAACCAGAAAAGATTTCAAGAATATATATATTATAATTAAATTAAGGAACATTTACCTTTCTCTTAATCTGGTTAAGAACTTGAGATGATCTTCATCCACAGCCTCAAGTAGACTATTCATCATGATCAACTTGTTATTATCAACTTTACTCTCATGATCATCACCACCCATTTGCAATTGGCCGCCATCCGCACCGGAATTGGAAGAACCACCAATCCGCACCATTGCTTTTTCTGGATCACCACCTCCACCAGCCCCATGCACACCACCACCCACCCCCACCATATATAATTAATAGTAAAACTAGAAACTTAATTATATATATATATATATATAAACTTAAGAATAAGGTCTATACATAAACTATAGCTTGGATGCAATAGAGTTGTGTGTGATGGATGTATATATAGATATGTGTAATTAAGGTATCAGTGCATGCAAAATGCAAAGAGTGATTCAAAGACCGTTTTAATAGAGGCAAAACGTAACAAGTACACTGTGACTTGTGATAATGAAATTGGGCTAGAATGGAGAAAGTGTTTGGTATGATATTGATTTTATATATATATATATATATATGATTGAAGGAAAATATATAACATTAATTAATAATAATATTAAATTACTGTAGATATTGAAAGGAAAACTTAGTGCTAGTTAGGGAAGCGGTGCATTTAATAGGCTTGCAAACATGAAAAGGAAAGAAGAACCGTGAATCTTTTTTTTTTTTTTTTTTATGTTAATTAATTAATAATATATTTTTTTAAGTGTTAGATATACATATATATATATATATATATATATACATGTGTATGTAATAAAAATGAGGCATGTTACAGCATATGGCATGATCATATCGATGACAGTACTATTCTTCTTTCCGTTCGGCCCATGATCTTGATTGCTCTCCTGTACATGAGTACGTCGTATTAATTCAAAGTGGTTGATTTCTGATCCAACCCAAGTTGAGAAGATCGATCGATGATTAACTTTCAAAGGAAATTAATAATTAAGAAAGTTAGTTAACTACGTAAACGATTTTTTTTGGTAAAGGAGTATCTCAGACTGCTTTGGACCGGGACTAATCTCCTAGAAAACAGACCTATAATGGAGAACGATTTTGGTGATCCTGTACGTAGAATGGAGAACGTACATCCATGATCTAGTAATTAATTAAGCCAAAAGCCAGATGACTGGTATGTACTTGTGATGCTAAAGACTCGATCGATCTACAATTGGTACCGTTAATTTGTCGTCTGGTTGTATGATTGTCAGATGCAGTTTAGGACTCGATTATTTATGTGCTTGCTGCGTGGTATAGTACATGCTCATTTGTGTTGTGGCTTCCAAAAGTCTTGATCTTCTATAAGTGAATTTTGTAAAAGTCATGTAAAAATGACTTTATCATACACTCATTTTTACATGATTTTAATAACTTTTTTACAATTTTTTTTTTTTGTAATTTAACCGTGTAAAAAGGTTCGAACACCATTTTACACGGTTGTTTCCAAACCCGTGTAAAAATGTGTAAGCATTTTACACGGCTATTTGAAAAGACCTGAAACATTTTTACACGGTTGTTTAAAATAACCGTGTAAAAAATATATACCTTTTTACATGGTTTTGAAACAGGAACAATGTAAAAAGGTAGGGAGTTTTTTTTTCAAAAATGGTGTAAAAAAACTATTTTAACGTTTATATACATTTTTACACAGTTTTGAACATTTTAACATGATTTTAGAGTTTAGACCTTTTTATACGGTTGATCTTTAAAATGTATTAAAAAAACATATATATATATATATTTTTACTTAATTGTATATTGGATATATGGTATCTTATGTGTAAAAAAAGTTTAAAATAATTTCCATATATTGGATATTAAGTACAATTTTTTTTTAAAGTAGATTTTTTAAAGAGTATATATAATAATCTTAATAATGTTAGAAAATAAATAAAATAAGGAAAGATATATGGTTTAATAATAATAATAATAATAATAATAATCAATTGCTTCATCTCTACGCTAATTAGTAACGGAACGACCACCAACCTAATCCGTCACTAATTAGCGATGGGTTTTTTCTATTTAAATCTATATTATATTATAAAAACGACATAAAAAACTTTTAATTACAACATTTTAAGCACAAGATACAACTAATTAAAGTCAATTACTTAATTTTCAATTTCTTAATGCTTTGGTACAACCTTTCCAAGCACAGTATCTCACATAATCATCTATTTGTGGAATGGATACTCATTTATTAATATAAATATTTGTTTTTTTGGTGGAGGATTTTATAAAATAGATTTTATATTAGCATAATCTATTTTAAATGTAGATTTTACATTTAAATCTATATTAATGAGATGTAATATAAAATCTTTTTTCTTCCGTATTTTTTTATATTACATCTCATAATGATTTTTCCATATTTTATTTTATAAAATCTTTTTACATAATGAGATGTAATATAAACTCTTTTTTTTCCGTATTTTTTTGCTAATATAAAATCTATTTTATTTTATAAAGTCTATACGTATTTTATATTAGCATAATATAAAATCTACACGTATTTTTTTTGCTAATATAAAATCTACACGTATTTTTTTCACGAGCATTAAAAGAAGAAAAAAGAAGGTTGATATGAATTAAAAATAAAAAATAACGAGATACACTAATAATTATCGTATTCTTTAAAATAAAAATATTTCGCAATACTTTCCAAATTAACCAAGTGTAAAGAAAATAAAATAGAAACGATGTAGATATAAAAATATTCTTCCATATTTTTAATATATTTACATTTAAATGTAAAATCAAAAATGAAAATAAAAGATTTTAAAATATTCTCTACATTCACTATAAATATATATAGTTTCTCTATGTATCATCCGAGTACAAGAAGAAGACGAACGGTCGGGTGTCAATGGCGGAACCTACAACTGAACAAAAGGTATTCCACTATATTTTTGTTTCTTTGAAAAACTACTTTTTTATATTTTATTTTATTTAGTGAGGATTTGTTTATATTTTTCAAAACCCACAATCATATTTTTCGAAGTAGGGGAATAAGATATATATACATATTTTTATTTTTATTGACTAATATTATGAGGTCTTGAAGTCAATAGTCAGATAAAATTTCAAGTGGTACTGAGTGAATTTGAACTATACCAGTTGATTTGCCGGTTACAAAAGATAGAAATCATTTATTTATTTTTTGTCATATTTGATGTGAGTTGAATGGTGTTAATTAATCTACAGATTTTTACGTTCAAAGTGATTGTCAGGTGTTGTCGATGAGGTTTTAGAAAAATTGCAAAATTTGTAAAAACGTATGTTCATATTTATAATTATTTCAATAATAGTGATATGTTGTGAGACGTGTCGTTTGAGTTTTAAATAATATAATACAAAACTATTACCAATATTATTGCACAAACTCATAACAACAAACGATTAAGAATATATGCAAGTTAACCACTTATGAAAATACATTCGTTTTTCACATTGTATTTCATTAACTGTTAACAGAGAAATTACGTTTCATTTTAACTCGGTTCAATATTCCAACAAAAAATTTATCCTCCCATGCAATGCACGGGCCCAACACTAGTTCTATTTAAAAATGAAATAAAAATGAAAATCCAAGTTTCTGTCTCTAATTAGTGATCGATTAGCGACAGACACGTGAATTTTCATTTAAAAAAATAAAAAAATTCATGTGTCCGTCGCTAATATGTCACTAATTAATATATTTATTGGGCTTTAATAAGTCATAATGGGTTTTATTGGACTTTAAAAGTGTTGGTCCCGAAGGTGATATACAAGTTTGTAGAAAGGGGGAGGGGGGGTTGAATACAAACACAAAATTTATGGTTTAATAAATTGTTTATTGATAAATCAAATTACAATTTACAGTTTGTTGCGGAATAAGATTAAGTAAACCTAATCTAAACAAACTTGAGAAACACTAAGTAGGTTGCATTAGAATAAGAGAGAAAGGTTGAGGAAACTATAGAAAGTAAGGGTTTCTATAGATTACACACAGAGATATGGGATAGAAGACAACACTTCAAAATGAAGCAAACCTTTCTATTTATACCCTATGCATTAAATGCATGGTAGGGGTACTTTATACGTGTCACCATTTGGTTGGATGCATGACTCTGATTTTTTGAGACATCCTTCTAACTGTATGGTGAATAGTGCAGTCTTCAGAGTTGTTGTACGATCTGAGGCAAAAGCATGTCTCTTATGACATATCGTACTATTTGTGCAAGGATAAGACAAAAGAACCTTGGAGTGTAAGCTTCATGATCAGTGATCGCTGATGAAGTCTTTTATCAGAGAGCTTGAATAAAAGTCAGCTATCGCTGAAGCTTATTTTCTTGATTCTTTGCGTATGTGGACTTGTCTTGGTTTCACTGCTATCCACATCAGGTCATAAGTAGACTTGTCACTTGTTCATCCGCTTTGTCTTCGATGTCAGCGATAACGTCTTTGTTCGCGAGTCTTGTCTTCAGGGATTACATTTAACTGAATACATCAGAGATTATCAGCGATACTGAATAGACTCAGTATATAATCGTTGATGGTGAAACACTAATACATACAGATATTAAACGTAATTTTCACTAAGTATTTCAAAGGGTTATCATCAAATCACTGAGAGAGTTTGGATCAACAAAAAGGTTTTATTAGACTTTAATGTATCTATTAGAGTTTAGTAGGTTTTATAGGGCTTTAATGGAACTTGGTGGATTGTAATGGGTTTCATTGGCTTTATTGGGTTTTAAAGGGTTTTATTGGTAACAACATATGATGTATATATGTGTTGTGTATATGTATGTGTGTATCTATATGTGTATACACATATGAATGTACATATATTGTCACTAAACTTCGAAAACTCGAATTTAGTCTATTATGATCAATACAGTTTATTTACAACCACTCAGTCCAATACGACCAAACAAGGCCCAATACAGTTCACTTATAGCCACTCAATGGTATAATGCGTTTAATTATTTGATTAAGATGTCCATTACAACCCATCAAAGGCCGGTACAGTTCGTTACCACCCACTACAACCCATGAAGGCGCAATTAGGTCCGTTAACAACCACTGAACATGTGAAGTTACTAAAGTTTTAACAAAAAAAAGTTTACACTTTTTTAACTAGTATATTCACAAAAAAAAATTAGAGTTCAAATTTCTTAAATTTTAACTCGTTTAAAATTTGGACCGGGCAAGATTAGCCCAGACCGAACTAGATCAAAACAGATTCGAACCAACTCAATTTTTTTAAATTCGATATTTATTAACAAAAATAATAAATATAAACAAATTAAATAGCACAATCAAAATCAATACATTTTTTTTTAAATTAAAACAATTTAACAGTTAATAATCTAATACCATAACTTTATATGTATATTGGTCCAAACATAAACATACATTAAAATTGATAAAATAGAATTTTAAAATTTATTATTTAAAATAATATATCTGTTATATAAAAATATATTATTTTAAATCAAATTTTAACAAAAATTTAAATCCTTTTAAATATTATTTAAAAAGTCAATATAGAATTTCCAAAAACTTAAATCTTTTAGCCCCCCCCCCCCCCCCCCTTTTAAAATTCCGGGTTTTTTCTTCTAAAAGTTTAAAAACCTAATTGCCTCTTCATTTTCCCATATTCTCCACCTCTTCACTATTTCCATCTCATGCTTTCAATTATCGGTTTCCATTCATGTTTTCTTCAGACTTCAGGTATCGATTCTCTATTTCTACTTCTTTTCGATTCACGATTGATTCATGAAGTAGGTAGTGATTCACGCTTATTGTTCAGGTATCGATTCACGCTTAGGGTATCGATTATGTTAAAAAATGGTTAGGGTTAGCTTCCATCGAGGTAAGGCTAATTTGTTCCCTAGCTGTTTTGTTGTTCTGTGATTTGCAAAAAAATAATAATAAATGGTTAAGGTTCGAAGTTGTTCTTTGTTTCCTGTGTTTTGTTGTTCGAAGTTGTTCTTAGCTTCCATTCTTGGTTCGTTGCATCTACACATAAGGATAAAACCACATAAACATAGTGAAAAGCACATAAAATAATTTTTTGTTATTAAAAACAAATCCTACGTGAAACTTTGACATTTTGTTGGTTCAACAATTAACCATTAATAAACCAAGGAGCATTCCCAAATACTATGATTGTAGCCTAATTGAAGTTTATCCAAACCCATTTATCGCATATGACGATTGTATGCCATTTTTTTACCATTGATTAGTGATGCTCTTTTTTAGTGATTAAATATGTAATTTGTGTTAATGCCAAAAATTAACCAAAGATAACTTAAGGTTGGTGTGGATCTTTTAACAACTAAAGTCGGGAATCAATCGACAAATCGTACGACAGGGATGAATAATTATAAAGACATAAAAGAATTTGGTGATGCAGAAAACCCCGTCGAGGGTAAAAACCGCGGACGATAGCAGAGATCGTCAAGTGCACTATGGACATCAAACAGGGACGTCGTCCTTTAGAAGGAGTGATCGAGAGTACACTTAACGATATTGCAAATAAAAATAGATAAATCGTAAGATTGTGTTGTTCGTCGTGAAGTATAGCACTTCGTCGAGAGTTCTTGCTTGAGAGAAAGTAATTTGAATATGCTCGAGCGATGTGTGTTGCAGATGTCTTGAATGTGTCTTTGAGCTTGTATATATATCTTGGGTCACTATAAATGTGCATTTAATGTCCAACCGTCTGCGTATTAAATGATCTTGATGATGCTTTTCCGTTATGACCGTTTGTCTATAAATGTGTATTAACCAGTAATAAAGAATCATAATAGAGACGTACGTTTGACAATAAACAAGTCATAATCGTTAGTTATGTTATGAAAGTCGTAGGATGTTTAGTTGTCGAGAGATTTCATGGTCATAAGTTGTAAGAAACTTGCGACCATAGTTCTCGGTGCAAGTGGTCTTCAGGACCTTATCTTAATACAAGAGTTGTCTTAAGATTGGAGATCTTTGGTCTTCCTGCGTCAGTCGAGATTTGAAAATTTTTACCCAAACAATTTGCCCCCAAAATTCGAAATTTAGGCGGCAAGTCAACTTTTCGAATTTTTTGTAATTGGATTTTGACACGTGTCGACTAAAGTAACCAAATCGGTTCCTTGATAACTGAATTGTTGCGTGAGGAACTGTAAAGCTGAATAACGGTTGTGACGTCATGGCAATGTGGGGCGTGTGGTGTTAAGGGACAGGTGTCGTCAATCCGACGGTAGCACACGAAAAGGCGATGGACAGGTGTCGACCATCGGTCGACTCGACCTGACATCGAATCGCGTATAAATAACGATCTTCGCCGGATCCTTTCCTTTTTACGCGATTCTGGGTTTTTTTAGAGAGAGTGCTTCATATCTTCACCCAAAAACCTGCAAAACCCGATAATCCTTGCCATTTATCAATCGAGGTTAGAGATATATATTAAGGTACGATCTTCATAACCCTGTATGCGTGTTAAATCGATAGCTAGGAAGCCTAGGAAGAACTATGACGCTTTTGTTTTTTTTATCAAGCAACAACTCCAGTCCCTGATTTCATAATGGCATTAGACCCCATTAGTACCCTCATTGAAGAGGATGATCTTGAGGCTTTTCAGCTTTTGAACGAAATCCCTGATGATGTTCATCTTTACCCTCCGGCCTTATTGAGGTCGGAGTAATGCCCGAACGGGTATTTCGTTTTATACGAGTATTCGTTGAAAATAGGGTTCATTGGGCCTTATTCCACTGTCGAGATCATTTTTGTAGATCTTCGACTTGTCGCCGGAGAAGATGATGCCCCGGTTCTGGCGGATCATTCAAGTAATTGAATGATTAACAGCTGAATGGGCGTCGCCATTCAATGTCTACGACCTCCTCTTGGTCTACACGGTCAAGGCGGAGGCGAACCATATATACAACCTCTTCTCGCAATATAGAGGGGCTCGTACTTTGGTCCAAGCAACCCCGGTGAGCGACCGCAGGTGGAAGACGCGATACGTCTTCGGTCGCGTGTCATCACTTAGTGACGACGATCAGTGGCTCACTGATTGCTATTTCAGCGATCCACTTCTCTTCCTTTGCACCTTCTCCAGATTCAGCAGAGATGGTCGAGAAGTTCCTCGAATATAGCATCGAGGATCACTCATTCTTCACCCGACCCCCTGTTGACGAGGACGAGGACGTGGACTACGTCGGGAGTTCGGCTTTCCTGACCGCTGAGGCAGAGAAGGAAGATTCTGACGAAGAGACTCCAGAAGAGCCAACGACGAGTAAGTAAATATTCCCTTTTTTGTAGTCATAACGTCTAGTCATAGGACGTCACTTACTGGTCGTAAGATCATGCAAGATCTAGTCATGAGACATCACTCACTGGTCGTAAGATCATGTAAGGTCTAGTCATGAGTCATCACTCACTGGTCGTAAGATCGTAAGGTCTAGTCGTGAGACGTCACTTACTTGTCGTAAGATCGTAATATTTAGTCGTGAGACGTCACTTACTTGATGTTTTTATTTTGTTTTCAGGAGGATCGACCCCCGTGAAGTTGGCGACGGGCCTCTCGAAGAGAGAGGCGTTGGCTCAACTCGCCCGCAAAGGGCGAGCAATGAAGAGAAAGGCTCCCCTGACAGCAGGGTCGGGGGTTAAAAAACTAAAGGCGGTCCCGAGGGAACCGTCTCCGAAGACCAGTGGCCCCGAGGTCACTGTTATTGATAAGGTGATGCCACCCCCAATTGTGAGAGTTGTACCAATTTTCCAGGCTCCACCATCGGGGGTGGAGGCTCAGGTTCCCTTGTCGAAAGACAAGGGAAAGGGTTCTCGATTCGAGGAGGACCTGAGCCAAATGTCGGTTAACTTCACTTTACCGGTCGACTTCATGTCGTCCGGTAAGTTGAGTAGGAAGGCGTTGTTCCCACATTTGGGTAGTTTATTTCTGCCGACATTCCACGACCGATACAAAGATGTGTCGGTCGACGACTTGGGAGCCCACGTCTTGGGGCTCTCCTTCATGTAAGTAACTCGTCGTTATAATCTTCTTTGTATTTTAGTCTAGATCGTATGATCTAATATTAGTTTGTCGTGTATTTTGCAGGTACTCGAGGCGTCGCTGGTACCCAACATACATCTTGACAACGTGAAGAGGCTAGTCCCCACTGCTCTTGCAAAAGAGAGGGAGGCCTTGGCCAAGGCCAATGAGGTGGAGACCAAGAGGGAGGAGTACTCCTCGCGTCTTGATGACGCCCTCAATACTGTTGAGGTCATCGGTCATGAGAAAGAGGAGCTCTGGGGCAGCTGAAAGCGGCCCTTGAACGTGTGTCCCTGGCGGAGGCGGAGCTAGAGGCGACTAGGATGATCTCGGTTGCGATTGAAAAAGAAGTTGAGTCCCTTAGGTCGGGGTTGGCCGCGTCGAAAGAGCAGGTCGCGTCTCTTGAGGAGAGGGTGGCGTCCATCGAGACGTTCACCAGACTCAAGGTACGTGCGGCCATGATGAGACGTCACCTTTGGGGGTTGAATCCCCTGGCGTCAGCTGAAGGCGAATTAGCCTTCTTTCTGGAGTCCATTGGGGTCGAGAGAGATCTCGAATCGGAGGACGAGCAGAAGCTGGAGTCAGGAGAGGAAGCCTCTGAGGGTGGAGAAGTTGGAGTTGCGACCCTGTCACAACAGCAGGAGCAGGAGCAGGCAAAGGCTCCTTAGTTTTTATTTTCTTTGTCTTGTACTTTTTTCCTGCATGACCGTTGGTGGTCGTGCCTAGATTTGTAATCCTTTTTGATTTAATACAAGGATTTTTGGATCAATTAACCTGTCGTAACTTTTAGCCATCGTAACATACAGTTCAACGCATAACATTTCACGTCAAACACAATAAGAAAAGAGATGACAAAAGCTAAAATATGAATTTCCTAAGTAACTCACGACATCATGAACATTCGAACTTAAGTTAAGAAAACTTGCGACCTGGGCAAGTAATTAACCTGTTAAGCAATTAAATCATGTAGCTTGCGACCAAGGCAAATTAATATGTCGAACAATTAGATCAAACCTTAGGTCGAAGAAACTTGGATGTAGGGCAAGTAATAAATTAAACCCAAGATAGAGTTTAAGGAACTTGCGACTAATGGCAAGGTTTTAGTGTTAGATTATAGATCATACGACTCTGTCACGATATGATCGTATAACCACGAGCAAGGTCGAAAGTTCGACTGATCCTGCAATGAAACAACATTAGAGAGGGTCGTTGTCTAAACCAATGACTCTCCGATGCTTAAGTCAGTAATCGTTATGAAAAAGATAATCTAAAGGAAAAAAGATAGAATTTAAAAGAAATACTTCTTTAGATGTACCGCATTCCAACTTCGTGGGATATCCCGATTGTCGAGGTTTTGTAATCGATAAGCACATTTTCCAACAACTTCAATTATACGATATGGACCTTTCCACTTGATGGATAACTTATCTGTGTTGGGCTCTTGAGTGTTTTGAAACACTCGTTGTTAGAGCATATATTTGTTGGATACAAGATCGTGAAGACTGAAGGTCAAAGTCAAGCCAAGTCAAAGCTCAAAAGTCAACTCTCAAGCAAAGTCAAAGTCAAAGTCTTTGTGTTGTGTTGTTTTGTAAAAGAGCGTGTGTTTTGTTTTCCTTTAATAGATATATGACTAGAGTGTTAGTTGTTAGAAGTTAGTGGTTATCAAGTTGTTGAGTTGTACACTGAGATTTTAGAGAGAGAAAGTTTGTGAGAGAGAAATTTCTGTATACGAATTCTTTCATCAATTGGAAATCAATAACAGGTTGGATAATTGATTCGTATCATCTTGTTTTGTAATTGAAATAGAACTTGATAATCAGGGAATAACAATTGGTATCAGAGCAAATCCAAGTTGAAATCAATCAAAGAAAATGGAGTCGCACTGTTCTGTTTGAGTTTAGAACGAATTTCAAATTTTTACAAGTTTTTGGAGTTGTAATTGTATTCTTTGAGTTCGTATAAGTGCATAGATCGATCTTGTATTGGTTTGTTGTTGGTTTGCACTGTAATTGATCATCAATTTGTGAGATTTTTCGAGTTTTGTATTCATGTGTGTGCCTGAAATCAAGATTCTAATTGCAACACAAATCAAAACAAACAAGATTAGCAATTACCTGTTTGATTCAATTCAAATCCAAACAATTACAAAACTCTGTTTTTCACTTTCTCTCTCTAGACTCCTCTTTCTCTCTCTACAACACTCTCAAGTTCTCACAATCTAATTCTAGTCATCTATCTATTAAACAACAAATAAGAGTATTTATACCCACTACTAAAACAAGGAAACAAACAAATACAACATGTTGACTTTGACTTTTATTAACACTTAGACTTTGACTTTTAATGAGAGTTGACCTTCCAGCTTTGACTTCTTGTATTTTGACCTTCAGTCTTCATGATCTTGTATCCAACAAATTTATGCTCTAACAATTCACGAGTTCAAACACACTGTAACAAGATCAATTTGTATTGTTGAGTATTCTTTATCGAAATTCCTGGTTAGTAATCGTTTTTAATTGTTCTAGTGGACTAATTATCGAAGTTTCGGATTGAAATTCGAAGGATAGATGGGATATTGAGTGGATTTAAGTGTATTTTGGTCGAAGATCTGAAGAACTCGCAGATCCCTCAAGAACTTGCAAGAAGAACTCGCAGACCATTGGATTTCGCATAATCTTTAATTTTCGCATAATTTTGATTATGAAAATATTCAAGTGTAGAATTCGCAGATGGGTGTTGTGCGAATTGCATAGATTTCACATGTGTGTGTATTGAGAAATCATCAGAATTCGTATAGTTGTGTTTTGCGAAAAGTTAGAATTCGCATAATTTGTTTTGTGAAAAATATCAAGGAAAGAATTCCTTGTACTTCACTATATTGTGTGAATTCCATACTTAGAGAATTTTGGAATTTTAGTTTTCTGAAATTTCTTTCTAAGTTTTTCCGTATTACTTGATTTCACTTGGACTAGCAGTCATTTGTCAAGTTCTTATTGAATATTTTGAAACAGGATGACTTCTAGAGAAGCTCTCGCAATCGGAACTGATGTGAAACCTCCAGTGCTGTTTAAAGGCTAATACGAGCAGTGGAAGGATCGTTTTTTGGATTTCATTGATCGTAATGACTTGGGAGATTACATCAGAATATCTCTAAAGGAAGGAATCATGAAAACTTCTATGAAGGTTCATGTGTGTAGATCCCAATACAGTGCAATCAGCAGCAAATAATATCAAAGGTGAATAAGATTTATGCCACAACTACTAGTCATATGATTGATATGAACTCAAAGGGTTACAAGTTTACAGAAAGAGTTTCTGATCAGTGAGAGTAAACCTGTTGACTAGTAATCTGAATTATGAGACTGTTACTTTACAAAAGAAACTAAAACAGCCTTTATATACTCAGGCTTTACAAAGATGGGCTTATGGGCTTTTAGGCCCAACAAGCTATTACACTTTAAAAGAATTACAAAATATACCCTGAACTTCTATTTAACATTTAAATTCACCCTAACAATCTCCCCCTTTAAATAGAAGTTGATAATCGCGCCAGTTTGGAACATAAATCTTCCGAAAACCAAAACTGATCTCGAAGTATCTCATTTGCGTTATGTACTCCAGTCGCTCTTCAATAACTCCCAGTGCTTCAAGAACAAGTGACTTGTATTTAGGATCTAAAAGATGAACTCCTTTTTCATCTTGACTAAGTGCACGCTTCAACTTGTCTTTCAGCAACATCAATGTACCATCACAGAATCTGGCAATCTGATCGAATCGGATAAAGCATAGAACACCTTTGTTGTTCACATATGTCATGCCGAATTCTGGAATCTTTATCACTGTAAATGCAGGTACACTCTGGGCATCAGACGGAATCTTCAAATCAGGCTTCAGCAGATTAATCTTTGGCTGGTTGCTTTCTAACCCAATCTGAAAGTCTTCCACCGAGGAAAGTTTCATCGCACACTTCATATATCTCTTGACTGTCTCGAGTGCATGAATGACTTCCCCGGGTCTGATGGTTCTGGTCTTTAAGTCTCGAAGAATGAACATCAGATCTTGTGGTTCAAGACACCGAAAGTCAGCTTCAGAAAAACAATACTTCTGACCATCTTCTCTCGTTACCATGAAGTCTGAATACTTTACTTTCATGAAAAAGGCAGATTGAATCCGGTCAACTGATGTAATCCTGAGCTTTGTCTTGGAGTGCTTGCCTTGAAACTTCTTATACACGAATACAAGCTCACGCTGCTTTTCCTTGTTTTTCACAGCCTGTAGACCGTGAAGCACAACTTCATCATATGAACGAATCCAGTGGGCAAAGATCTTCTTTTGACTTTCTTCAAGGAAATGAACTTTTATTCTGACTCTTTCCCACTTGGATGGACGACCTGGTGGAGTACTTTCTGATTCCCTAACTGGTGAAGCTGGAGGAGATCTCACGGGAATATCTGAATCAGGAAGATCAGGGTGATCAACAGGATAAGTCAACAACGGTACCGCGACAGAAGTCTGATCGTCTGGATGAAGAATCTCATCTATTTCAGCTTGCATAACTACCAGAGCTCCTTCAGTGTTTGCACATTCTTATGTCGGGTCAGTAACTTCATAAGGATCAAGAATTAACGCCCAATCTTCAGGTATAATCGGAGAACCTTCATCAAATTCCTCAGGCTTTTCAACCCTTGGAATATCATACAGCACCAAATCCATACACTGTTCCCGTGCCTGTCCCTGCCCTTCTGTTCGAGTACCAGAACCCGAACCCTGTTCCGTTCCCACCTGAACTGTTTCCACAAACTGTATCTCCGGCTCTGTTAGGCGTTGGCGCTTCTCCCCCTCATGGTGATCAGGATCATCCTGATCATCATACCGGCACTTGAGCCTTTCTGCCTGGCCTCGGCAGGTGTCTTCCACTACTGATAGGCGTTCAGTCAATACAGCTACGGTTTGCTGTAGAGACTGAAGCATGGCTTGTTGGAGCTGGAAGTCTTCTGGAGATATGATGGTTTGGGGGGTGGTGGGGTAGGTGTGGATGCTTGAGCACGTAGAAGCGATATAAGATCGGCATCCTGGGAGGGTTCGGTATGAGATTGGGCAAGAAGTTTGGCTAGAAGTATGGATTTTAGGTCCTCGATTGTCATCTCGGTAGCTGGAATGGAGGGTGGTGTAGGAAGTAGAGGTTCAGGCTCGGTTACTGGAACCTTGCCTTTGATCATGCGCTTCAGAGCATCTACTTCCTCCCTCATCATGGTGTAGACAGCCTTTAGGGCGCCGTCCATATACTCCCTTGAGACGAACTCAGTTTGGGTAACTCCTGGGTCACTCAGACTTCCAGTTGTAGCTACGATTGTAGAAGTCGAGCCGCCTACGTTCACAGTTGGCGTGATGATAGCTGTGGTAGGACTTCCACCCAATCCTCGTAAACCAACCGAAGTTGGAATTACTATAGGTGTTTCGGCTGGGCCACGAAGGCCTTCGGCAGTAGCCGAGAATAGGATTTGTGTCCTAGGAATGGGAGATATTACATCAAAGGGCTCTAGACACTGTGCACCGAAAGAAGTCGAGAACGGGGGCAGCTGTTCTCTTGTTTCAATACCGGAACTCTCCAAGTGAGAGACCGGTAGCGTATGTGCTATATCCCCGTGCAAAGCTGAAACCACCATCTGTTGAGAGACGGTAGAGTGGCTGGTTGGGGTGTGCAATTGCGCCGCTAGGTCCACGACGTCTTCTTCAATACCATATCTCAACACATGAGACTAGGTAGCAGATGTGGCTACCTGGCTAGATGCGGCTTGGGGGTCGACAACCAGAGGTGGTTGCGACGTCACTCGTGTACGCTCGGTTTCATATTTTCTCTTTCTTTCCCTCTCTCGGCTCACTTGACTATCATCTTCGTCTATAACTCCCTCTGCTCTCCTTATCTCTCCAGAAGAGGGGTCATTATCATCACCATCAGAGTCAGAAGACTCAACTGATGCCGATGCTGCGGTGGCGGTTTCCTCAGAGTCGGTTTGGGCTAATGGTTCCTCAGATGCTGCGACAGAAGAGGACTGAACGTGAACGGTTTCAGTAGTTGTGGCCTCTCCTGCCATCTGAGAGACTGGCGTCGTCGGTGAAGGCGATCGTCGTGAAGTACTGGCTTGGCTTGGTCCAACGACACTGCCCTCTCCAGTTCCCCTCACAATGATTTCTCTCGTCACACCCTGTCCGGAAGCCCCAGCTATCCGGACTCTACCACCTCTCGTTCGTGGACGCGGACCCTCACGCTTCTCAGGTCTTGCTCCCTGGGCAGGTCCTGCCGGTTCTGGTCGGACCATAGGAGCGGGAAGATTGTGTGTGTGCTTATACACTATAACACTCAGTGCCGTAGGACTAGCATATGCCAGCAACCCGACTGGGATTTTTCGGGCGACGATACCTTCTGGATCTGGACGTGCTGGTATCTTGCGAGTCGGGTGATGCAGACATGTAGGGTGCGTTGAACGGCGAGGTATCTCAGGATACAGATTCATATAGCTTCGGATGATCAGCTGTAGAAACCTCATAAACGGAATGAAGTGCTGTCTTTTTGTCGCGTTGGATCGAACTTTCTGAACTAGGTCGTACCATAGGAAATCGGCGAAGTTGGCGTGGCGATGGAATGCCACTGAGTGGAATAGGCGGAGTATGGGGGTACTCGTCTGATCAATGCCTTTCGTTATCGCCGAAAGGCACCGATTGAGGTAGGTAAACAACGTGTACCATATAGTGGAGAGGTACTTCCGGTTGAAACCGGATGGAAGACGTATATCTGCGCTGTATCCTAGGGACACGATGTCAGCGCATAGAGTGGCGTCCGATACGAGCGGTTCGAAGCTATTTCGCCCCGGAACTGAACCGGCGGTCGGGAGATGAAGAAATTGTCGGAAAAGATCACAAGTGAGGATCACTGGTGTGTGATCAATCCGACCTTCCAGTTGGAATCCACCGTCGGCCTCCAAGGCATGTAGAGATTTCCAGAACTGTTGCAAATATAGTAGAGGTACTTCATCTGTCTCCGTGAGAGCATAGGATAAGGGATACCCACGGAGGATCTCGATGATGACCTGATATTGGATGGCAGGTTGGGTTACATCGAGATGGTAATTGTTGGGTGTGAGCTGTATGAACTGATCCTCGGGAATCAGTTCGGCATCGGCGATTGGATCAATCGTTGTAGGCGGATTTTGCGCCATTGTACCTGTTGAGAATAAACTGGTTAGATCTTAGGAACATAGAAAATAAGATGTCGTTGGAGTTACACGGCCACGGTTTAAACCACAACCAATACTAACTCCAGTTTATTGGAAAAACAAACCCTAATTCGTGAATTAGCGTCTGTAACCAATTCGCGCAACACCACATACACAAACATGTATATATATATATATATATATATATATATATATATATATATATATATATATTAGCTATTAACACAAACCCCTTGAACCAACACACCAAGAATACTAAGGGATCACCACAGGACGGGGGGAATGAAAGGACCGGTATGGACTTCAACCGGTAAAGGTCTTAGACCGGGAAGGGCCTTCGACCGGTAAGATTACTCGACCGGAAGAGGAGTTCGACCGGAAGAGTTATATGACCGATATGGATCTTTGACCGGGAGGGTCATTTGACCGATATGACCAAAAGACCGGTACAAAACATTCGATCGGTAGAAGATCTTCAACCGGTATGGCATTCGACCGAAAGGGTAAAAGACCGGTAATAGAGTTGACAGATAGGTATTAGACCGGTATAGGATTTGACCGATAAGGTCATTTGACCGGTAGGTCTTCGACCGATAGGTTTTCGACCGGTATTGGTCATTCGACCGGTATTAACCCATTAGACCGATAAAACTTAGGGCGAACAAATAAACCCAAAAACGACCGGTATAACACTAATCGAGTGGAGAAAACCGAATCGACACCCAGAATAATATCTCAGATGCAAACCTAAATCACTAAAACCCCGAAATATCGATTAGGGGTTCTTATCACTCCGAAACAACAGCGGCGCCGAAGGCCTGGCGAACCCTGATCGACGATTTGGCATTCGACCGGAGGAGGCGAAAAGGGCTCGACCGGGATTCAAAACCCCATCGATCGGAGTCGATGTATATACTCAGACCGAGATAGAGAAGGGTAGATAGAGGGGGGGAGCGCACCTGTTATCGTCGATCGAGTAGGAAAACGAGAGAGAGAGTGCGAGAGCCGCAGATTGCCGGTCGAGTGAGAGTTGAAGAACGAGAGGGATTGAGTGAAAGAGAGTTGAGAGAGAGAGAAAAGATCGATAGAAAGAATGAGGGAAAGAAAAGGAAGCCCGGGGTTTTAAACACCCCGGGTCGTGGAGGTCGGGTATCCCTGGGTCAGGGCTTTGGGCCTAGAACCGTGGGTCGGTTAAGAATTTGGGCCGGAGCTGAATTTTGGGCCGAGAATCGGTTTGGGCCGGTCCAATTACATATTACAAACAAAATTTAAATAAAAGGAAACAAAACCATTCTAATATTTTTGTATTTTTCTTTGTATATAAAAGAATTAAGGAAATAAAATATTTTTGTATTTTTATAAAATAAGGGAAAAGAGAAAAAAAAATTCTAACTAAAAAAAAACTTTGAAGAAAAATTAACGACAAACACAACTAAGAGAAAACAGAAAAAGATAAGGGAAAAACTTTTTGAGAGAAAGAAAAGAAAAAAAATTCTAAAAAAAATAAAAGGAAAAAGGAAATGCTCCCCCTCGAACATGGAATATCTTACGAGACTGAGCTCCCCCTCGACGATTACTGTGCAGGAAACACTTACCTGCTCCCCCTCGGATGGAGGACTAGAGAATCTTAACAAACATCGTACGAGCGTGCTCCCCCTTAACACACGAATATCTTCAAAAACCACCACAATCGACTTACTATTTCAGTCAGCAACCGAATGAACTGCAAAATAAACACGAAAACACCACGAAGAAAAGAAGACACATGAGAAAAAAAGTAGAAACAAACGAAATCTACTTTATTTATACAGAAGTTTGAAATTGACACAGAACTTAACGAGTAAAATGCAATAACCAAGGAGTGTGGATCGTAGCAACCAGAGACAAGTCACTGGAGCATTAGACACAGTCATTCGTTATTGAATGAAACTCGTTGAGGGCTGTGAAAGGATCAAACTTTCAGATTTAGCATACCTAGCTTGGACACAAGATAATTAAAACGTTTTTCGTCCAAGGCTTTGGTAAACAGGTCTGCTAACTGAGGCTCTGTATTAACAAAGTAGAGTTCGATAGTACCTCTTTCCACGTGGTCTTTTATGAAGTGATAACGAACATCAATGTGCTTCGTCTTCGTGTGCTGGACTGGATTGCTAGATATTGCAATGGCGCTCTTGGAGTCACATTAGATGGGGATCCTCGAGTAATGAAAACCATAGTCTTTCAGCTGGGTGCGCATCCATATAACTTGTGAGCAGCAACTGGCGGCTGCTACATATTCGGCCTCGGCAGTCGAGGTGGACACGCAGTTTTGCTTCTTCGAAGCCCAGCTGACGAGACGATCTCCCAGAAACTGGACATGTCCGGATGTGCTTTTCCGGTCCAGCATGTTTCCAGCATGGTCAGCGTCCGAGTAGGCTGTCAATTCAAAACATGTCTCTTTTGGGTACCACAAACCAAGATTAGCAGTACCTTTTAAATATCGGATAATACGCTTAACCGCAGCTAAGTGAGACTCTTTAGGTTTCGACTGAAATCGTGCACATAAAAATGTCGAGAACATAATATCTGGCCGGCTCGTCGTCAAGTACATCAGAGAACCTATCATACCTCTACAAGTTGTAGTATTCACATCCTTTCCATCAGGATCGGAGTGTAGCTTTAAACTAGTAGACATGGGGGTTTTCATAGGTGAAGAGTTTTCCATCTGGTATTTCCGAAGAATATCCGAGATGTACTTAGATTGATTAATGAAAATTCCTGTTGCTAATTGTTTGCCTTGAAGACCCAGAAAAAAATTCATTTGCCCCATCATGCTCATTTGAAAATGTTTACTCATAAGGTCAGAAAAGTTCTGACAGTACTTGGGGTTTGTGGAGCCAAAGATTATGTCATCAACATAAATCTGTACAAGAATGATATCTTTCTTTTCTCTTTTAATAAATAGGGTAGTATCAATCTTACCTTTAGAGAAACCAGATTTAATCAAGAAGGATGAGAGAGCGTCATACCAGGCTCGTGGCGCTTGCTTAAGACCGTATAAGGCCTTGTCAAGAAAATAAACGTGATTCGGAGATTCAAAACTCACGAAGCCTTCGGGTTGCGAGACATACACTTCCTCTTTGAGAACACCGTTCAAAAATGCGAATTTCACATCCATTTGAAAGACGATGAAATTCTTGTGTGCGGCGTAGGCGAGGAACATGCGTATTGCTTCAATGCAGGCAACTGGTGCAAACGTCTCCTCGTAATCTATTCCTTCTTGTTGGCGATATACTTTAGCCACTAGACGTGCTTTGTTCCGGACAATGATTCCATTTTCGTCCTTCTTGTTCTTGAAAATCCATTTCGTCCCAATCACCGTCTTGTTCTTTGGCCGGGGAATAAGGCGCCACACTTTGAGGCTATCAAATTGGTTGAGTTCCTCTTGCATAGCAATCACCCAGTCTGGATCATTCAACGCTTCGGAGACGGTGGAAGGTTCGATACGGTTGAGGAACGAAGAAAATAAGCAGTCGTTTGCAGTAGTAGAGCGAGTCTGAACAGGTGTCTTGGGATCACCAATGATCTGATGAAGGGGGTGATATCGAGTCCACTTGGTGGCGTGTGGAAGAGGTTGATATGTCTGTTGAGAAGTATCGGGGTCCACATAACCACCGGGGGGTAAGTCCTGAACGACTTCGAGTGATGACGGCCTGCGAGGTGGAAGCTCCTTAGTTGGAGTCGAATGAGAAGCAGAAGATGACTCAGCAGGAGATGCATTTAGAGGAAGATCCGGGATTGCCGGAATGGGAACTTCAGGAGTGCCTGCCATAGGTGTCGGTTCAGGAGGTCCTACTATTTCCGGTGCGACAGTAGGATCTTGGATAGGAGGAGGATCACTCGAGCTCGGGGATGCTGATTCATTGACAGTAGATGATGGAGCACCAGGCGAGGAAGGGCCACCTAAGTCGGTTGGACCAGTGACATGTGTTTCTTCTGGTGCTTGAGCAGTATTCCTGTTACAAGGCATAGTATTAGACTTAATATTAAATAAGTCATCATAGAAATACTCAAAAAGTAAATCCAAATCAGAAAGATGTGCTCTTGACGTAGACGCATGATTTGGATCTACTGGAGATTGTGTAGCTCCTGAACGAAATTGTCCAGAAGCTAACACACCAGTTAAAGCGGGTTCTGAACTGAGGTGTTCAGAAGCCATATCAGCGGCCTCGTCAAAAGTCACGTTCACACTCTCAACGACGGTCTTTGTCCGTTTATTGTAGACACAGTAAGCTTTGGCTTGCTGGGAATATCCAATGAACACTCCTTCGTCCGCTTTGGGGCTAAATTTGCCGAGATCATCTTTGTCATTCAGTACGAAGCATGTGCACCCGAATGCATGAAAATAGTTGATGTTCGGGATGCGTTTGTTGATGATCTCGTACGGTGTCTTGTTGAACCGCTTGTTGATGATAATGCGGTTTTGAGTGTAGCAAGCGGTAGCAACTGCTTTTGCCCATAAAAATAGCGGTAGCTTAGACTGAGATAACATCGTGCGAGCTGCTTCGACAAGAGTTCGGTTCCGGCGCTCTACTACCCTGTTTTGCTGAGGAGTGCGAGCAGCTGAGAAAGTATGCGTTATGCCCACTGAAGTCAAGTAACCGGTGAGCACTTGATTCTTGAATTCTGTGCCGTTATCTGTTCTTATGGTCTGGACTGATAGGTTGAGACTAACTTGAGTACTCTTTAGGAGAGAGATGATCAATTCGGGAGTTTCATCCTTTGAACGGAGGAATCTGACCCACGTGTAGCGCGAAAAATCGTCAACCATCACCAGGACATACTTCTTGTGATTGACGCTTTGAACGCGCATCGGTCCACATAAATCCATGTGAATGAGTTCAAGGGACCGTGAAGTACTAGGAGTGACTTTAGGCTTGTGAGAAGCCTTCTTCATCTTACCCATTTCGCAGGCAGCACATAAATGATCTTTTTCGAACTTAAGATCAGGCATTCCCTTGACATGTCCTCCGAGCACCAACTTGTTGATAGTCTTGAAGTTCAGATGCGAGAGTCGACGATGCCATAACCAGCTTTGTTCGGCAGAGGCTTTGGACATCAAACAGAATTCCTTATCTGCTTTCAGGGACGAGAGGTCGATCGTGTAAAGATTTGTACGATGCGTTCCAGCTAATATTTCTTTACCATCTTCAGTCCGAACGCTGCACCTTTTTGCTTTGAAGGTGTCCTCTAGATCCTTGTCGTAGAATTGACCAATGCTGAAGAGATTGTGACCAAGTCCTTCGACGTAGGACACTTTCTTGATCGTGTGATTATCCTTGACGATATCTCCGTAACCCCTGATGGGAGAATAATGATCGTTCCCAAACCTTACATTTCCACAAAAGTAGCTCCTTTCTTCCGGTCATGTGCTTGGAGCAGCCTGAATCGAGATACCACACATGACCGTCCTGCAAAACAAGTTATTTCTTTTTAGGTACCCATTTGTAAATGGGTCCTTTGGGGTTAGATTTAACACCCGTTTTGGATGCCCGTTTAGACTTGGGTCCTTTTCTATGACGGGTAATATCAAACTGAGAATGATAATTATCAAAATGATACGAGCCAAACTAATTAGATGCATAACGACGATCAACAAAATCATTCGATCCACAATAAGAGCAACAAATACAATCGTGAGACAGTTGAAGTAAATGCGGAATAGAATAAACCTTTAAAGGTAAAGTTCCATTACATTCAACTAAAGGTTTAGAATTAAAAACATCATGATTGTTATTGTTTTTCCTAGACTTTAAAATTGGATCAACTAATTCTGGTGTCTCCGAGCTTTCCTTTGACTTCTTAGCTACCCAAGCATATTTAACTTCTTTGTGCCGAGCAAAAGTATCTGAAAGACCGTTAAACCCATAGTCAGAAAATTTGAAACTTGATGATTGTTGCTGTCTAGAGCGACCGATCTTTTTCTTCTTCTGTGAACGCGTTTTAGATTTAGACTTTGAAGAATTGTTCACAGAAGGTTTTTGTGGGGCAGATGTGAAACATTCACCCTTATAAAGTTTTACCGGAGGCTCACAAGAATTATTTAGAAACTCAACGTGACTTGGAAGTAAAGGATTAAAATCAAATTGGTTCAAATCACTATCTAGACACACCTCAGAATTCAAGAATGCAGAAAATTTTAGTTCCTCATTAGAAAGGACCTCATCATTTGAGGAATTCAGGACATCGGAAAGATTTGTTTGAAGCGGATCATAGGCGGAAGCGTTTTTAAAAACAGAACACTGATCCGATTCGAAAACTTGAGGCTCTTGTCCTTTATTTGAAAGAATTGGTGACGAGTCACCCATAAAGGCTTTGCAGGAAGATGTGTCGGAGGCAGGATAAGAATTTTCAGACAGAAGAGTTTTCTCACTTTGGAGAGTTGTAGGCTGAGCTTGAGGCTTAGCCTTGTAAAGTTGCTCTTTCAGACGATCTGCTGCCAAAGCAGCCAGTTGTGAGTTTAACTTCTGTATTTCTGTCTGAAAGTAGTATTTCTCCTTAACCGATACAGTTTCCTCTTTATTAGAATTGAGGCACTCAATTTGTGGTAGAAGCTCTTGTTTTTCCTTTTGAAAACTCTCCCTTTCCTGTGTAAGAGATTCTTCTAAGTGAACAATTTTCTTTTCTAAAATCAGAGGGGGAACATAAACCTTATGGTCTAGAGATTCCTCCTCAGTTTTCACATCTAGTTCAGCTTGAGAGTAACTTCGAAAATAATCGTTTGACAGGAAACAGGGTTTGTCATCATTGTAAGTAGCATTCAAAGAATCATAGACAAAAGGAAGTTTCATTTTAGTAGAGTTCTACCTTCTCAACTTATCCTCTTCCCAGTCCTCATCCTCAATTGGTTTGGTCCAAAAAATTTTATACTCTGGATAGATTTGGTCTAGACCAAAGAATTCGGATGCATATAAAGTAGGAACTTTGGATAAAGCCTTTTTCAAATAATGGGGGTTATCGTAACCGATACCCGAATTCGCATACTTGGGTTCTTTTGGTGTAATTAGATTCAGCGTTTGATTAGATTGACCAATTTTATAGAGTTTTTGTTCAAGCTCCTCTAATTGTGTAGATAATCTTTTATTATCATTTTTGTAAGCCACGTTTTGAGTTACAAGATCAATTTTCTCGTTTTCTGACATACGAAGCTCATGGGTAAGATCATCTACTTTGGTCTTTCGCTCTTGAGATTCTTTTGAACAACTCTCACATTCTTCTTTTAAATTAGAAATTGTGCACAGATTACTAGAAATTTCTAAACTTTGATTTTCAATACATTTAGACTGTGCAATAACTCGTTTTTCTAGAGATGAGATGGGTTGTTATTTTTCTTTTATGAGTAGCTTGAAAGAGTCTAGTTTATTCATATCAAGTTGCATCTGATCAATTAAAGCTTCGTGATAAGGAGCACATACCTGACATGGAGGGTTTCGATCTTCATCATCAGTGTCAGAAGGTGATGAATGCTTGCCCATGAAACACAAGTGTGCTTCGGCATCTTCAGGTTCTTCATCAGATACTTGTATCCAGTAGTCATCTTCAGCCATGAGAGCCTTACCTGCTTCCTTTTCTTTGGCCAGTAGAAGCTTGGCTCTGTAATAATCGGAGTTGCGCACAACAGGCTTGCGACAATCCTTGGCAAAATGACCCAACCGACCACAGTTGTAGCATTTCATCGGCTCCTCTTTTGGCTTTTCTTCCTGTCTCTTTTCGGACTTCTTTCCTTCTTCAACACGTCTTTTCCCTTCAAACTTCTCTTGATAATCACGGCGAGTAGAGAATCTTTGCTTATTGGAAGACTTGTTAAAGAACTTCCTCTTCTGGAAAGCTTGAGTCAGGTACACCATAGCTTCTTTCATCTTAGTGTATTATGGATCCGAATCACTGTCAGGATCTTCGAGTTCAGAATCACTTTGCACTGGCTTCTATTCAGACGAACGACTGACAGACTTACCTCTTTTCTCAGATACGAGTGCTAACGGATCAACTACCGGTTTTTCCTCTGCTTTTTGATTCCCCATTAGCTCCATAACTTCCTCTTCATCCTGAAGCAGCATTTTGTAAAGTTCATGTAGATAAAGCTTCTCCAGAGTCTGAGTATGACGAATATGAGAGACGAACGACTTCCATTCAGGCTGGAGGTTGTTCATGATCTTGATGTTGTTCTCGGTGTTCGTCTTTGTGATCTTATTCTTCTGGAGATCATTCAGAAACATGTTGAACCTTTCATAGGTTTCTGTCAGTGTCTCGCCTTTTCTTGCTTTGAATCCATCATATCTGGTGATGCAGTTTGTCACCTTCAGCTGATTGTTGATGTGGCTCCCCATCATCATTTTCTTAATCTGGTCCCACATTTTCTTCGCAGACTCCTTATAACTGCCGATGCAAGCATAGATGTCATTGGGTAGACTTTGTAGAAGTTATGTCTTTGCTTGCTTCTCAACCTCATACATAGCCTTTTCTGGATTTGTAAAGTCACCGATAGTTTTTGGAACTGAACGATCTAGTCGACCTTCGGCTGGGTTTCCAGGTACAACTTTCATTGGCCAGTCTTGCGACCTCTCTGTCAGACACTTGTATATGGCTTCATAGTTTGATTTCGCTTCAATGAAGTTCATGAAGCGATCGTGCCACTGAGGATATTCCCCCCGATAGAGAACCGGGGGCTTCTGATCCGAACCAATAGCTAACGCGTCTCTTGAATTCATCTTAAATCTCTTAACTTAAAAGCACTGTAACGATCGTGAGACAAGCAGGATGATCCAAACACAATAACAAAATTAAGCATAAAAGGACAAGGACCCGGTCGAATCAGGGTCCGGTCGAGCTGGGTATCGGTCAAACAAAAGACCGATATAGACAACGTACCGGTCAAGAAAAGGACCGGTATAGACAAACTATCGGTCGAATCCAAATGTCGGTCAAAGCAAGGCCGGTCAAACCAAAAGACCGGAAGTGACAAAGTATCGGTCAAAGGACAAAGACCGGTAAGCAGGGTACCGATCGAAGCAGGTGCCGGTCGACCGAAGGACCGAAAGAACAAAGTCCCGGTCAAACACAATGACCGGTAGATACAATGTATCGGTCGAACACAATGACCGGTAATTACAACGTCCCGGTCGAAGGATGTCTATCGGTCAAAAGTTTGTCGGTCAAATTCTATTAACAGATAGGATCGATAAAATCAGATAAAAATCGACAAAAACGAAGCAGGTCGATTTTCAGATTTAGAGATCAATTAGCAAAAATTACTCAATCAAAACACCTATTAACAGATCAATAAAGAAAACTAGAACAGACTGACCGACAACCCCAAAAAAAACGATTTCCAAACCAAACACAGATAGACCGATAAAAATCAGAAAACAGTAATCCAATCGACCTGAAAAAAATTGTTTTCCAGAAAAATATTCGACCGATAATAAAGTCAGAAACTGTAATCGATAAGAAACAACCAACCCAGATCGAACAAAAAAGTTAGCATATTAAAGCAGATAAAATCAGATATTCGATTAAGGGTTTTAGACAAACCTTTTCTGGATCAAACCTTCAGTCTCTTTGCTCTGATACCAATTGTAGATCCCAATACAGTGCAATCAGCAGCAAATAATATCAAAGATGAATAAGATTTATGCCACAACGACTAGTCATATGATTGATATGAACTCAAAGGGTTACAGGTTTACAGAAAGAATTTCTGATCAGAGAGAGTAAACCTATTGACTAGTAATCTGAATTATGAGACTGTTACTTTACAAAAGAAACTAAATTAGCCTTTATATACTCAGGCTTTACAAAGATGGGCTTATGGGCTTTTAGGCCCAACAAGCTATTACACTTTAAAAGAATTACAAAATATACCCTGAACTTCTATTTAACATTTAAATTCACCCTAACAATGTGGTTGAACATGAAGGAAAAGAAGAGGAACATAGAGAGTACCCACTACCACCTGAGGAGTACACAGATGAGCAGAGAAATAGAGTAAAAGCTGATAGATTGGCTAGATCTTTCATTCTACAAGGCATTCCCAATGAGATCTATATCAAAATTGACAGTTACAACGCCACGGGCAAGGAAATGTGAGATCAATTAGAAAAGATGATGATCGGATATAAGATAGGCAACCAGCTCAAAGTCTCCAACTACCTCAACTACTACGAAGAGTTCAATGCTAAAGAGGGAGAATCTCTTGAGGCACCTTACGTCAAATTTGTGACTTTGTTGAACGAGCTAAGCAAGAACAAAGTCAGAAAGTCACAAATTGAACTCAATATCAATTTCCTCAGCATCTTGCAGCCTGAGTGGAAGAGGTTCACTAGGCAAATGAAACAGATGAAGGATCTGAACGAGATTCCACTTCACGAGGTGTACGAGACTCTTAGGCAAAATGAGGAAGAGGTGGAGGAGATCAAAGATGAAAAGAAAAAGGCTGAGAATGTGGTTGTTGATCCGATTGCCCTGGTTGTTAAAAAGAAGTCAGTGAGCCTCAAGAAGAAAAAGAAAGTAGTAGTTTCTGAATCCGAGGAGGCTGACAGTGAAGAAAACTCTGACTCTGATGACTGTGAGAACTTGAAGCAGGCCATGCTAATGTTGACAAAAGCATTTCAGAAGAAATTCTACAAAAAGCCTGGCTCGAACAGTCGGAGGTATTCTTCGGGTTCACGGAACTATGAACATAAGGAGAGGATAGAAGGAAAGAGAATGGAAGAGAAAAGGCCTGATGAGAAAAGGTACAGAACTGAAGAGAAGAAAGAGCCAGAACCGAGAAAGTGCTACAACTGCGGCAAACTCGGACATTTAGCGAAAGACTGTCGAAAGCCCAAGGTCCGAAACTCCGAGTACTACAAAAATAAGATGCTCTTGGCCAAGCAGCAAGAGGCTGGAAAGGCTCTTATGGCAGAGGATGAATTCTGGCTCGACCATTCTGATGAGGAGGAAGAGAAAGAAGAAAAAGCCCACTTCTGCTTTATGGGTAAACAAGTGACTGAAGATGAAGTTGATTCAGATGGAGAAGACACTGAAGAGGTATGTGATATGACTGAATTAGATTTTCTCAATGAAATGCATGTCATGATGATTAAACTCCAAGAATTAGAGTCTAAGCTTAAGCGTGAAAGAGGTATCAATAAAGAGAAAAACCAATCAATATTGAAACTTAGCAATGACATTGTTGAGAAGAACGTATTGACTGAGGCTTTGCATAAAAGTATTGATACCAGCGCGAAAGAGAAGATTATAATTCACAATGAATTATCTGAAAGTACTTCTAAATATAAACTGTGTCAATTTGATTCCAAAGAGATTTCTAAAAAGTGTTCGTTTCTTTCAAAAGAAAACAAATCTTTAACTGATAAAGTGAATGTTTTGGAAGAAAAACTTTACACTTTAGGTCAAACTGAATAAACCATTCATTTGAATAAACCTAAAGAGAGTAGTGAGTGTTGGGGTCTTGGTTACGAGAACCCACACTACCTCAAAAAGGGTATTTCTAAAGTGTCTGCGCTTTATGACTTTGGATTTTTAAAACTGGCACCACAATACCCCGAACTCAAAGTTAAGTGGATTAAACTGTCTGAAGAGGGTGAAGCTAAAGAAAAGGATAAAAGGAAGAACACAACTAAAATGCAACTTCCATTTCGTTATGAGAAGTTGAATTATAGTTATAGTTCTGATAAATCAAAATTTCTTTCTAATGACTATTTTGACAACTATTCTTCAAAAGAGTTGGAGGCTAAGCCTATTGAAGGTAAAATTTATGTTCCTCCTCTCGTGTTAGAAAGTAAAGTTTCTGAACTCGAGAATACTCTAGCAGAAGAAAGGATTTTGATTGATCTAGAACAAACTGTGTTTTCCACTGTGCTTAAAAATTCTGTTATTTCTAAAACTTTCAAAGCTTCAAAATCTGATGATATTTATGATCTACTTGATGAAGAGTTTGATTTTCTTAACTTTGAAGGTGATTTAGATGATTGTGTTGGCCGATTTGATTTTAATGCTAAACTTCCTGATCATTCACAATTTATAATAAACCCTTTTGGATTATCCAGTGTGTTCGAGAAAGGTGAAACATCAACGAAAGTTGATAAACCAGTTTCTGTGAATACCAAGAATGCCAAAGGTAAAAAGAAGAAATCTAGGCATTCACAGAAACAGAAAACCACTGGTAAGCCAAAGAAGAAGCAATCTTTAAAATCTCACAGTTCTAACTCTAAAGTTTCAAATGTTTCAGATGTGAATAAAAAAAAGACTAGAGTTAGATCAGAATGGCAACCAAAGAAGAAGATTGACGAGAATGCTAAATCATTTTCTGTTTCTGATTGTAATAGAGGAACTGATAGTATAACTGATGTAATTGAGAATGTTGCTTTTCAAAAACCAAAACTTGTAACTTCTTACAAGCGTTATTCAATAAAGCAATTGTTCCAATTATCTCCGTCTGCTAGAAAGTCTTCTAATTATAAAAGAAATGATTATGCTTCTCGGAAATATTCTGATGTTTGGTTTGGCACATATCATGTATATTCTTATCATTCTCATGCTTCAAACGCTTTTCAAAAGATCAAAGGGTCCATATACAAATGGATGCCAAAATCTTGTGCTAACACTGTAGGACCCATCTATTTTGAGTGTGTGTGTCATTCAATTGGAGTCATGTTGTGTTTCAACCCTATCTGTTATAGATCCATGAGCACTTTTATCACTTTGTCCGATGATGGGACGACTTGGTTTCCACATTGTAGCACGTTAGGCATCGGATTGGGTTATAAGTCCTTTGTGCAAGTATCTTTGGGTGTACGCTGAAAGATGTCGAGCTCGATACTTTTATTATTTTGTCCAATGGTGGAACGCTAGTTTTCCCCATTGCAGCGCGGTTAGGCATCTCCGGTATGGTGTAAGTCCTCCGTGTAAGTATCTATGGGTGTATGTTGAAAGATGTTGAGCTTGATAATTAATACCAATATAACATAATGTGTGGCTTACTTTGTGTCCGCCACATTATATGGAATCGGGTCTCCCCCGTCACGAAAATGTGTTGTCTTCGGGCTGGGTCTTTTATATTTATGTTTTCGGTGATGTCTTTTATGGGTGCATTATTGTCCATAATTTTGCGTGTGGAGTATTGGGTTTCACTCGTGTTTTGGGTGTTTTCGGAATATGAAATATTATTCATGTTTTTATAAATTGGAAGTCGATTCTACTCTTGGTTGAGTGAGTTTTGGGATGCATCATTTTATAAAGAGTATTTTGTATTGAAATGTTCATCTTCGAAAATGCATATTATTGGAAAATGAGTTGTTTCCATACTTAAGTAAATCATTTTGAAAAACTGTGATTTAAGTTTTATTCTCCCCTTTTAAAAATGTAATTATCCTTATGGTAAAACTCTTGAACTCACTAGGCGTTAGCCTAACATTTTTATTTGTCGTCATGTGCAACAGGTTCCGGTTGGGGATAATACTAGTAACATAGTGAAGAGAAAAGTACTAGTTGGGCACTCGAGGAGTGCAAATCTTGATAAAGTCTTCTGCATTAGGTTGAAGAGAGCAACTGTGTTTGGAGTGAGTAACACCCGACTTCAATGTAGTCCTTATATAGAGTTTGTAATTGTTGAGGTTATTTATCGAATCATTTTTTGAGGCGTATTGAGTTTGGATATTGTAGGAATATGTGTTGCCTTTATTAGATGTTATATCGAAATTTTATTAGTTGCTCTTACCAAATTGAGGGTGTTACATGCAGTCTTTTCTTTAACAAAGGAATCAAGGTTTTTATTTAAAGATTCAATCAATACGGTCTTCTCAACAATATCTTTGTTGAGTTTCAGTATTGTTTGAAATTTCTTTTCAATGACACCTTTTTCACGTTTAAGTTTAGACTACAGATCCTGAAGTTCATCCATCATGGATTGCATTTGATTAAGAAAATCAGATTCAGTCATATCATTTACCTCATCAGAAGCCTCCTCATCATCCGATTCCACTTCAGCTACTTTCTTCCCCATCAAGCACATATGAGCATACTCCTCCTTCTCACTTTTAGAGTCGGTGACATCTAGCCAATGGTCATCCTCGGCCATCAAAGCTTTGCCTTCCTCTTTTTGCGTTGCCAATAGCATCTTGTTCTTGTAATAATCAGAATTCCGAACTTTAGGCTTCCGACAATCTTTGGCAAAGTGACCATCTTTTCCACAGTTATAGCACTTGAATGGTTCTTCCGCCTTTTTCTCCTCAAATTTATTCACATACTTTCTTTATTCCGACTTCCTCTCTTCAAATCTTCTCTCCTCAAACTTCTTCTTACCTTCCACTCTTTCTTTATGCTCATAATTCTTTGACCCTGAAGAATACCTTTGACTGTTTGATTCAGGCTTCTTGTATAACTTTTTCTGGAACGCCCTGGTCAACAAAAGCATGTATTGCTTCAAATTCTCTCCATCATCAGAATCAGACTCAACACTCTCTTCATCCTCAGATTCAAAAACTATCACTTTCTTCTTCTTCAAACTTACTGACTTCTTTTCTTTTCTCTTGACAACCAAGGCAACAGGATCAACAACTGGTTTTTCTCCGCTCTTATCTCATCAACTTCTTCCTCGTTCTGGTGAAGAGTCTCATAGACCTCATGCAATGAAATCTCATTGAGATCTTTCAGTTGTTTCATCTGACGGGTAAATCTTTTCCATTCAGGCTGCAATATACTCAGAAACTTCACATTTGTCTCAATCTGAGATTTCTTCACCTTGTTCTTGCTCAGTTCATTCAGAAGTGTGACAAATTTGTCATATGTTGTCTCTAAGCTCTCACCTTCTTTCGCTTTAAACTCTTCATAGTTGTTGAGACAGTTTGACACTTTCAGCTGATTGCCTACTTTTGATCCCATCATCATCTTTTCTAGTTGATCCCACATCTATTTACCGGTTTCTTTATAACTAGGGGTGCTCAAAAACCCGATCAACCCGACCAACCCGATCAACCCAACCCAACCCAACGCGAAATAACTCAAACCGAAGCAACCCGATGTCTAATTAATTTATAAAATCTTCAAACCGTAGGTATTGGGTTGATATTGGGTTACTTTTATTTGAACCCAACCCAACCCGATGAACCCGATTCTTTTATTTTGTGGATTTAATATGATTATTAAGTCTCTATTAATATGTAAATTAGATAATTGCACTATTGTTTCCCCCTTCATTTACATATATTTTCAATCTATTATTCATCTCTATATAACTCCTTTGTATATATGTTTAACAAATGTAAACACACACACACACAAACATATATATATATATATATGTATGTATGTGTGCAAACTAAAAAATTAACTAAATGTGATATATTTAAGATTTAAAAAGTATGGATAAGTTGTACCAAATGATTGATGATGACACGATCAACCTCAAGGCCAAGAAAGCGAAAGCATCGGGGTTGGAGACGTCTAAAACGATTGTTGTTGATTGACATATTATCATTTGGTTTAGACATTTTTATTTGTAATATCATAATATTTTTGATGAACTTACATACTCTCATGAATTATCGGTCATTCGGTTGTATTTCAAAGAAATGTTTCCTTTATGTTTATATTTCTAAATTTGATTTCATCTTGTTTAAATACAACCCGACCAACCCGATCAACCCGAACAGTTTGGGTTGGGTTGGGTTGTACTTTTGATTGGGTTGGGTTGTAAAATTTTCAAACCGCCTATATTGGGTTGAGTTGTTAAAAACATTCAACCCGATCAACCCAACCCGTGAGCACCCCTATTTATAACTATCAATCTTCATATAGATTTCATTCAGAATCCATTGCAGTAAGAAAGATCTTGCCAGTCTATCAGGCTTGTGCCTCTTTTTCTGTTCCTCTGCGTATTCATCTGGATTAATAACATATTCCTTAGTGATAACCTCTACTCCTTCTTCTTCTATGGTATGAAGCTTTATTGGAGGTCTCATCAGACCTTCTTCCAATGATTGCCTTATGTAGTGACCAATCTCATTTTTATCGATAAAATCCAGAAACCGGTCCTTCCACTGTTCATATTCACCCTTGAATAGTACTGGTGGTTTGACTTCGTTTACGATAGCTAGAGCATCTCTTGAAGTCATCTTGATATTTGCATAGAGCTTTAAACAAAAATAAGAAATTATCCAAAATTCTGCAAATCAGTCAAAAATGACTAAGTATGGAATTCTCAGACCACTGTTGATCACTTTTCGCAAGATAGTATGCGGATTCTAGACTTAGAAAAAAATTTCAAGAATAATGATCAACTTTTCGTAAGCTTTGTCTTGCGGATTCCTGAGCTTTCCGCAGACCAAAGTCAGTGAACAGTAGCTTTCCGCACGTAGCTTTCTGCGGATTCTTACTTTCCGTATGAAGGCTTCTGCTGAACTTTTCGCACGTAAGCCTCTGTGAGTTCTTGCCTTATGAAAATCACCAATACACAATGAAAGTAGTCTGCGAGTTCTTCAAGTATGATTCTTGCGGATTCTTTGGATCTTGCGAGTTCTTCACTTTGACGAACTCAGAATCACCTTTTCAGCCTCAAATCGATCCAAAACCTTGAAATAGCCTTAGAAACTTTACCAATTTGATCACTAACACAAAACGAATACAATTCTAATACACGATTTCGATAAAAAAACAACTACATATTGAAATTTGATCCTTTTACAGTACATACATAGACTTTGAACAAAACTTCAACAAAATCCAAAATTCACACTAATTATTGTGAATTGGACAATACAAATCAAATGAAAGATGTTCTACTACAAAAATCGTTTACAGTGCGACAAGAATTACAAATAAAATCAACACAAAACAACCAATTCGATTATGGACAGAGATGCTTATGAGTTCTTCAAGATTCGGCCATATTTCCAGATTCTTGAAAAAATTCTAATTAATGCTTGCTCTGATACTAATTGTTATTCCCAGATTTATGTGCAAGTATCAAGATTAACACAATTCAATCACAAATCTCATATGTCATTGATTTTGAAGTTCACAGATTACAATGTCTCTCTCTACTTTCTCTCACTAAAGATATGCAATATGAATCCACTATTAAGCTCATCTCACAACAATTACAAAGACAAAGGTATTTATACCAACATGATACAAGGAACAAAACAAACTAACTAAGACAAAGACTTTGAATTAAAATGAGTTGACTTTGACTTGCAATCTTGAGGCTTTGACTTGGGCTTTGACATTCACTCTAGATGATCTTGAAGACAACAATTCATGCTCTAATTGTTGGTCCCGGAGGTGCTTAACAAGTTTGTAGAAGGGGGGGGGGGTGAATACAAACACATAATTTAAAGTTTAATAAATTGTTTATTGATAAATCAAACACAATTTACAAGTCTGTTACGGAATAAGATTAAGTAGAACTCAATCTAAACAAACTTAAGAAAACACTAAGATGGTTGCACAAGAATATAGAGAATGAGGATTAGAGAATATAGAAAACAAGGGTTTCTATAAGATAGAAAGATGAAGGCTAGAGGTGAGCACACTCTCCAGATGGAGAGGTAATCTTTCTATTTATACCCTATGCATTAAATGCATGGCAGGGCACTTTACACGTGTCATTCATTGATTGGCTGAGAGGGTCTGACTTTGGGAGACAGGCTTTCGGTCGTATCATGAACAATGTAGTTGACAGAGTTGTTGTACGAATTGTGGCAGAGGTATGTCCGTTCTGACACATCGTACTGGTTGTGCAGGGAAAGACAAAAGAGACTTGAGGCATAAGCTAAGTGATCATTGATCGCTGAATATCTCTTCCTTTAGAGATATAAAGAGGTTCAGCTATCGCTGAAGCTTTTCCTCAGGTTTCTTCGCATATGAGTAGAGTCGTCTTTGTTTCACTAATATCCGCATCAGGTCACTAGTAGACTTGTCTTTGTTCAGCAACTTCATCTTCGATTCAGCTATGAACATCTATTGACGTGAAACTTGTCTTCAGGGATTACGTTTACATCAGAGAACATCAGCGATAACTGAACAGACTCAGTCTGATCGCTGATAGTGAAACACTAATACATATGAGCGTTTATAAGAAAGATCATCAGCGACAAATGAACAGACTCATCTTGATCGCTGATGGTGAAACACTAATACATATTAATAAACGTAATTTTCACTAAGTATAGAAGAGGGTCGTTATCAAATCACTGAGAGAGTTTGGATCAACACTAACACATGCTATTGATAACCGAGATAGGGTTACCTGGACAATTTTCATAAGCATTATTTTCATCACAAAATGCACAAGTTTCGTTTGATAAATTAGTGTTCATTGCATGCACTTGGTTCTTCTCTCCTATGTTCAAATTATTTTTTACCAAGTTTGTTAAAGCGGCTATTTGAGCATTTAAAGCGGTGATGGCGTCCACTTCTCGAACTCCCGATGCAGTTTTTGGAGGAAGTGCACAGGGGTTCGACCACTCAGTATTATTGTTGGCAACCTTCTCTAGGATGTCATACCCTTCATTATATGTCTTGGCGGTAAACGCACCACCCGCTGTCGCATCAAGGACAATTTTAGCAGCGTTGGAAAGTCCATTATAAAATGTTTCCAATTGAATGCAATGGGGGATTCCATGGTGAGGGCATTTCCTAAGAAGTTCTTTAAACCTCTCCCATGCATCTGACACTGCTTCATCTTCTCCTTGTTGAAACAACAAAATTTCATTTCTGAGTTTTACATTCCTCGTCGGAGGAAAATATTTTTTCATAAATTTTTCCGCAAGATCCGCCCAAGTAGAAATGGAGTTGGGCGGTTGAGAATTTAGCCAAGCTTTTGCTCTATCTCTTTGTGAAAAAGTGAAGAGCATTAGCCTTAAGGCATCTTGAGGTACTCCTTGAACTTTAAAAGCGTCCGCAATTTCTAAAAATGATTTTAAATGTAAGTGCGGATCTTCCGACGGTAATCCCCCAAACTGACCCATTGTTTGGATCATTTGGAACATTAGCGGTTTTAGTTCAAAATTTGCGGCTGCAATGTCGGGTCTAAGAATTCCCGAATTTAACTGAGCAAATTCGGGGGTAACATAGTCCCTTATTCCACGGTCTTTGTCATCAGCAATCTTTACCGTACTTTCCGCATTAGGTGGAGGTGGTGGACCATTCGGTCTTCCTCCAACGTCACCCATGGTGTTCGGTTGTCGATTGCCTCTACCTCTTCTACCTCGTCGACGTCTCCGAATGGTTCTTTCGATTTCGAGATCTAGAGGTACAAGTTCACCGTGTTGTAGCCGTGGCATACAACACGGGAAAAGGAAAAGAAAAATTCGTGACTCGGGCTCAAGTGAAAATCAATATCTTAGGATGTAAAATCTTGCCAATCCCCGGCAACGGCGCCAAAAACTTGATGGCAAAAATGCACACGTGTAAAATGTGTCACAATAATGGTGCAAGTATACACCACGTATTGCGTTCGCTTCTCAAGTAATATAATGGTAAGGACCAAATATCGTATCCACAGGGATTGGACTTAACTAAGAATCAGAGATTTTCACGAACTTTCGGTGCAAAGTTTAAGATTTATAAAAATTTGATTTGTTGGTTTAGAGCGAAATATTAAATATTAAATTTAACAAATGATAAAAAGCGGGTACGGGTGTAAGTTTCCCCCGAGAGTATTTTTATAACTTAAATGGTTAACAAGACCGGTCACAATGAAGTCCCACACGATTTCCTCCTCTCGAAGCTACGTCGTATAGGTTGCGATAACGGTATTATTATAAAATTACCACACTAGCTAACTTTCGGTTTACCAATCTCACTAAGTAGATCTCGAAGATCTCAGCCCCGTTACTATGGAGAGATGCGCATATCTCTATGACACACCAACTCGACCAACATTTTGGACCTTAGTTCGACTATGCAAAAATCCATATCTCTATGTGATTATTAAAGATTTTCTCAAACCTTCTTGCATCACCCAAGCCGTATTCGGGTCCGCCCCTCTCGGGGTCTAAGACCTAATATTAACACACACAAGTGATCGACTTGTCCGCGTTGAGATGAAGATTCAACTTGGATGACCAAACCGAGAAGCTAGCCAAATGCGGTAACACCCAAGTGTTACATTTTAACCTCTCGGGTTGGCTTACACCCGCACCCAAAGGGGGGTTTAGCTACTGGACATAATTAAAAACATAATAGTAGAAAAGAAGTACTGGAATTTAAACTGCATTAAACTGAAAAACTGTCACTGTGGTCACAGACTTACCACAGTGGCGACGAAATGTAAAGTGCAGAATTAAAAACTAAATAACAATACAAGAACAACTAGCTAAGAACTTGAAAATTAAAAGTTTGGAGATTCTCAGGGAGCTCCAAGGGAGTACTTTGTAAAACTTGAGTAGAGAATGATGCCTCCCAAATGTCAACCCAAATCCCCCTTTTATAGTCAAAAAGGGTGAATAGTGTCTAAAAGGATGAATAGTGACTTTTCTAAGCATGCTTTCTTTTTTGTCTTCATCCTCTTCTTTTCCATGCAAGATTTCAGGCTTGACTCATTTTCAACCTGCAATTTTCTTTCACAAACTGGGAAATAAAATCTCCAGAAAGATTTCCAGCTGCTGTGCACTGCTGTGGTGACTTGCCACAACGGTCCCAAACGTCAAGAACTTGATTTTTAAACTATTTCATGACTTTTTGGAAACTTTGGACCAAGGAAAGGGAAAAGGATCAAAAGGGTCTTTTGGGATGATAGAAATAAGGGCAAAAGTTAGAAAAAGAGAGACAAATAACCCTAAATTATGAAGGTTATCAGCTATCAAGGTAGCAATTTTGTACCAAACTAAACCAACCAACATGTGTACTAATTATATCAATTAAATTGGTACCAACTTAATTGATACCCACTACAATTGATTGGTAGTACCATACCAAGTATGCAAACTTGGTTGATACACAATATTGGAAGTTGCGTATCACGGTAATACCATGGTACCGACTTATTTATTTTTTATTAGTTTTAAATTTTTTTGTATTTATTGAATATTAAACTTTGCAATTTTAACTATTTTGTTTGAACATTTGAACGTTTACAAGTTTTATTCCTTGCAATTAAAAACCCTTAAACATCACATGTGTTACTTAAAAACTCAAATAATCACCCAAAATGTGAATATAATAGCAAGTTTTCATATATAACTTGAAGTTGGAACAAAATTGGTACAAATATGTGTTGGTGATTTTAGTGAAATCATCGGTCATTTTGTGTAATTGGATTCACAAGATAATAATGGGGTTTGTAGATAAGTTACAACACGAGTTAGGAGGTGTGGAGTGCACACTCGTGTAAGCTAACTATGACCCGGGATTGTTGGAATGTCATTTGGTGTGCGTGGGACAAAACAGAGGCTCGCGCGGGTTGTATCGCGGGTTAACCCGCGTGGTGCACTGTTTCGTGTGGGAGACAGTGGCTCACGCGAGTTGTGCCGCGGGTTTAACCCGCGCGGCTACCCGCGTGGTGCACTGTTGCAGGTGCGGTTTGTAACCCCCAATCATCCCTTTTGTAACTCCCAAATTGATTTATAACCTACACCATTTGACCAATTAACAATCAATACCATTAAATGGGTGATTATTATCATTAATAATATAGCATCGGTTACATTTCTCTATGTGTTTAAATAGGATCGTTTTCTGCCTAAAACGATACCGGTGAATTTGAGATTATCCTCGAGTGAATTTCGTGATACCCAGGCAGAATAGGGTCGAAATATCACTTAAGGAAAGCGAGCTCTCACGCGATCTCACATTCTATCCAAGTCGATCACTCCTCTCCCTCTCTACCCATCGATTTCTGCAACCTAATCCCCCAACAATCTTAAGTGATATTCCTTCGTGAGAGATGGCGAGTGATCAATCCGTGAGAGACATGATGATCAAGTTCACGAAACTGGAGAAGTTTGAAGGCGTCGACTTTCGGCGATGGCAAAAGAAGATGCACTTCTTGTTGACCACGTTGAAGGTCGTGTATGTGTTGAGCACGCCGATGCCGGAAGTGATGGAGGACGAGACGTTGGAGATGACCCGGCGTCGCGGCAAATGGGAAAATGACGACTACATATGTCACGGTCACATCTTGAACGGTATGTGTGACTCCCTCTTCGATATTTATCAAAATGTTGAATCCGCTAAAGAGCTATGGGACTCTCTTGAGTCCAAATACATGGCGGAGGATGCTTCTAGTAAGAAGTTCCTCGTGAGTAATTTTAATAATTACAAAATGGTGGATTCAAGGCCTGTGATGGAGCAATATAATGAGCTCCTACGCATTCTAGGCCAATATGCTCAACATGATATGAAGATGGACAAATCCATCTCCGTATCGAGCATTATTGATAAATTGCCTCCCTCTTGGAAAGACTTCAAACATATGTTGAAACACAAGAAGGAAGAGTTGTCTCTTGTACAACTCGGTAGTCACTTGCGCATAGAGGAATCTCTTCGGGCGCAAGAGACTGAGAAACCCAAGATAAAAGAGGTTTATGCACCTTCGGTGAACATGGTGGAAGAGGGAAGATCCAACAACTTCAAGGGAAAACGTAAGTTCAATGAAGCCAAGAAAGGGCCCAACAAAAAGGTTAAATTAACCTGTTGGACTTGTGGTATGACCGGACATCTCAAGCGGGATTGTCGGGTTGTCAAGAATAAAAGTGGAGCAAACACAAGTGGTGGTGGGCAAGGATCCAAGGATCAACACCCACGACAAGGTCAGTTTATTGACTTTGGTTTTAATTCAAATTTGAATTATGTACCACTAATATCTGAATCATTTTATGTACAGGATGATGATGTTTGGTGGATTGACACGGGTGCCTCGAGTCATGTGTGCAAGGATCGACGTTGGTTCACCTCTTTTGAACCGGTTGAAGACGGATCTGTGTTACACATGGGGAACGAGTCAAATGCTCCCATTCTTGGACGCGACTTAGTTAGGCTAGAATTTAGCTCTAATAAAATAATTGAACTTGTTGACGTTTTGTTTGTACCACAAATTCGAAAGAATTTGGTTTCTGGTAGTACCTTGAATAAGTTAGGATATAGGCAAGTTTTTGAGTCCGGAAAGTTTACCTTGTCTAAAGGTGGCTCTTTTGTAGGATTCGGTTATTTGAATAATGATATGTTTATGTTGAGTTTAAATAAAAAGAATTTTGTTTCGAATTCCGTTTATATTGCAAATGAGAATTGTGTTGATTCTTTTTTATGGCATGCAAGGTTTGGTCATATTAATTTTAAAAGAATGGTTGAAATGTCAAAAGACGGTTTTATTCCAGCTTTTGACATTAAAATCAAAAAATGTAAAACTTGCATGTTGACAAAGATCACTAGACAACCTTTTCCTAACGTGAAAAGAGACTCTTCGATGCTTGAATTAATTCATAATGATCTTTGTGATTTGCATTCAACTCCGTCTTTTGGTAATAAAAAGTACGTTGTTACTTTTATTGACGACACTTCACGGTTTTGTTATATTTATTTATTGCACTCAAAAGATGAAGCGTTGGATAAATTTAAAGTTTATAAAACGGAGGTTGAATTGCAAATGAACGGTTTAATTAAATGTTTACGCACCGATCGTGGTGGGGAATATTACGACCCCATGTTTTTCCAATCCGTAGAAATTATCCATAAGACTACGGCACCGTATACACCACAACAAAATGGTGTGGCGGAATGGAAAAATAGAGTTCTCAAAAAAATGGTGAACTCCATGTTATCCTACTCGGGATTGAGTGATGGTTTTTGGGGTGAAGCCATGTTAACGGCTTGTTATTTATTAAATCGAGTTCCCAATAAAAGGAACAAGATTACCCCATATGAACTTTGGTTCAAGAAAAGGCCTAACTTGAATTATATTCGAGTTTGGGGTTGTCGAGTCGTTGTTCGACTACCCGAACCCAAAAGGAAAACCTTGGGTGAAAAGGGTATTGATTGCATCTTTGTTGGATATGCCGAGCATTCCAAGGCATATAGGTTCTATGTTATTGAACCTAATGATTCTATAGCGATTCACACCGTTATAGAATCGAGAGATGCATTATTTGATGAGACTAGATTCTCTTCAATACCTAGGCCGAAGGATCTTGTTCCAAATACTAGTGTAACTAGTGAGGTTGAAGAACAAGCAATTGTTCCAACCGAATCTCCGATGCTTCGAAGGAGCAAAAAAGGAAGGATTGAAAAATCCTTTGGTCCCGATTTCCAAATATACTTGGTAGAAGGATCAAAAGATGAAATTGGATCACAATTCTCTTACTGTTATAGTATTGAAGAAGATCCAAAATCATTTGATGAGGCTATGAAGTCTCAAGATATTGCTTTCTGGAAAGAAGCAATAAATGATGAGATGGATTCCATCATGGGGAATACTACTTGGGTATTATCGGACTTGCCACCGGGTTGTAAACCGTTGGGATGCAAGTGGATATTCAAAAGGAAGATGAAAGCCGATGGATCAATCGACAAGTTCAAAGCTCGATTGGTAATCCAAGGTTTTAAGCAACGGGAAGGCATCGATTATTTTGATACCTATGCCCCGGTTGCAAGGATCTCCACGATTAGATTGTTGATAGCCTTAGGAGCTATCCACAATTTAGTGATTCACCAAATGGATGTCAAAACGACATTCTTAAATGGTGATTTGGAGGAAGAAGTTTACATGAAACAACCGGAAGGTTTTATTATGCCCGGGATGGAGCATAAGGTGTGTAAACTTGTAAAATCATTGTATGGGCTTAAACAAGCACCCAAACAATGACATCAAAAATTTGTTGAGGTTATCTTGTCAAATGGTTTCATGTTAAACCAAGCGGACAAGTGTGTATATAGCAAATTTGACATATCCGGTAACGGAGTAATAATTTGCTTATATGTTGATGACATGTTGATCTTTGGCACTGACCCAAATCAAGTTGAAAAAACTAAAGAGTTTTTGTCATCAAAATTCTCCATGAAAGATATGGGAGAAGCGGAGGTGATCCTTGGAATAAGGATAAGCGTGAGAACAAAGGGATTGCAATTACGCAATCTCATTACATTGAGAAAGTATTAAAGAAATTTAATTGCTTTGATTGTTCTCCGGTGAGTACTCCATTTGATCCGAGTGTGAAACTTATACCCAATTCGGGTGAAGCGGTGTCACAACTCGAGTACTCAAAGGCTATTGGATGCTTGATGTATGCCATGACAAGCACTAGGCCGGATATCGCTTTTGCTGTAGGTAAGTTGAGTAGGTATACTAATAATCCTAGTATACATCATTGTCAAGCGATAAGACGAGTATTTAAATACTTGAAGAAAACCATTGATTATGGTTTGTCATATGTCGGGTTTCCTTCGGTTTTAGAGGGATATTCGGATGCAAGTTGGATTACCAACTTAGAAGATCACTCTTCTACGAGTGGTTGGGTATACTTGCTTGGGGGAGGTGCCATCTCATGGGCTTCCAAGAAGCAAACTTGCATCACGAGTTCGACTATGGAGTCGGAATTTGTGGCATTAGCCGCTGCCAGTAAAGAGGCGGAGTGGCTAAGGAATTTAGTCCACGAAATTCCGTTATGGCCAAAACCAATATCACCCATTTCTATCCGTTGTGATAGTGCAGCTACTTTGGCTAAAGCTTATAGTCAAGTGTACAATGGCAAGTCTAGACACTTAGGTGTTAGACATAGCATGATTCGTGAGCTAATCACGAATGGGGTGATTTCGGTTGAATTTGTTCGGTCACAACAAAATCTAGCGGACCACTTGACGAAGGGGTTAGCTAGGGACTTGGTTCACAAGTCGGTGATCGGGATGGGTTTAAAGTCTATTTGAATCTCTAACGGTGAGATACCCAATTCCCTTCTAATACAACGTTAGAAGTTGAATTCAATGGGAAAGCTCACTCTAAGGGATTGGAGCACAAGATAATCATCCCAAGTATGTGCTCGGTACTGCAAGCGAGGTGGTAATTGTTCTTTTGTAAAAATGCATGTGCAGGTGCATGATGAAAAGAACTACCTATATGAGTGCGAAGTGTGGCCTTTTCAAGAAGCTTAGACTCAGCTTTGATGCACTCACGAATGGATAAGGACACACGGCTTGTATATTGTCAAGTTTAAACTTTAGAGAATTTTAAATTCATGTGTATGTTATTTTCTGGTACTCAAATGGGTTGAAGGGTTCAATCCATAGGACACCTGGATTCTCGAGTATTTGAAATGTGTAATGTACTAAGATGGAAATTCAATCTTTTAGATATTTTCATTTATGCATGAGTTTGTTTGCTATATTAATTTTGTTTGTGAATCAAGGATTGTACTAAAATGGGGGAGGAATGTTGGTGATTTTAGTGAAATCATCGGTCATTTTGTGTAATTGGATTCACAAGATAATAATGGGGTTTGTAGATAAGTTACAACACGAGTTAGGAGGTGTGGAGTGCACACTCGTGTAAGCTAACTATGACCCGGGATTGTTGGAATGTCATTTGGTGTGCGTGGGACAAAACAGAGGCTCACGCGGGTTGTGCCGCGGGTTAACCCGCGTGGTTACCCGCGTGGTGCACTGTTTCGTGTGGGAGACAGTGGCTCACGCGAGTTGTGCCGCGGGTTTAACCCGCATGGCTACCCGCGTGGTGCACTGGTTTTGGGACGAACAGAGGATCACGCGGGTTGTGCCGCGGGTTAACCCGCGCGGCTACCCGCGTGCTGCACTGTTGCAGGTGCGGTTTGTAACCCCCAATCATCCCTTTTGTAACTCCCAAATTGATTTATAACCTACACCATTTGACCAATTAACAATCAATACCATTAAATGGGTGATTATTATCATTAATAATATAGCATCGGTTACATTTCTCTATGTGTTTAAATAGGATCGTTTTCTGCCTAAAACGATACCGGTGAATTTGAGATTATCCTCGAGTGAATTTCGTGATACCCAGGCAGAATAGGGTCGAAATATCACTTAAGGAAAGCGAGCTCTCACGCGATCTCACATTCTATCCAAGTCGATCACTCCTCTCTTTCTCTACCCATCGATTTCTGCAACCCAATCCCCCAACAATATGTACCAAGCGAAAAAAGTTGGTTGATACCAAATACAATTGATTAGTATATGATATAAGATTTTATAATTGGTTGATAAACGATATTATAAAAAAAATTAGTACCGCATCAAATCCATCCCTATATGAGGACCAGACTAGATAGAATTGAACAAAAATTTGGGGGCTGTTTGACAGTTGTTGAATGATTTAGTGCAGAATGATTAAGGGGCTGTTTGGTAGTTGCTGAATGGTTAGGTGCAGAATGATTAAGTGGTCATAATGATTAAGAGGCTCTTATGATATAATGCGAAATGAAATATGGTTGTTTGTTAATTGTTCAGGATGAAATCAGGGCTCTGAATGGTTAAGACAGGATCAAGACACTAAATCATTCAAAGGGTTTTGGAACCATTAAGAGGCAAACCTTTTTTTTGCCAAACAAGATTTACCTCTTAACGATTCAGAGGTTGCCTCTTAATGGAACCATTAAGAGGTAAACAAACAACCCCTAAGTGGTCAGAATGATTAAGAGACTCTTATGATATAGTGCAAAATGAAATATGTTTGTTTGGTAATTGTTCAGAATGAAATCAGGACGCTTAATGGTTAAGGGAGACCTGTGATACAAAATTATTCAGAGGGTTTTGGAACTATTAAGAGGAACGATTCAGATGTTGTCTCTTAAAGGAACCATTAAGAAGTATACAACCACCGTTGGTTTAGGAAGAGGCTGGGTGTGAAAAAAATTTAAAAACCTTTTCATAAATTTTTAACAGTTTACTTTGCAATTCCGCTAAACGTGGGGGATGGATTTTGTAGTTCTTCCAATTTACAAACGAGGGGTTCAGACGTTTTGCCGATCAATAGCAGTCCATGGCGTCGCCGGCTCAAGACGACGGTGGCGACGATGTGTCGGTAGTTCTAACATGCCTAGATCGTCACGAGCTTGCTGAGTATAATCTTACTCAAAACGATGAGGAGGTTGTGATATCAACAACGGATGTTCACAGTTGGAACATTCCGTCAATCCTCCAACACAGAATCATCAAAGTTAAAGCTAACAGAAACAGGTAGACGATGATTTTCAGTTTCGATTATAGCTGGTTGAACTGTTCAATTGTTGTTCAATCTTGATCTCTTGGTAATTTAGCTCGATACTGAGTTTGTCTGTCCTGTTTCTGTATGCAATTTTACAGGCTCACTGAACATTCTTCCTATTTCCATGGACTCCTTGGAGGAAACTTCAGGCAATTATCTTTTCAATAGCCTAGCTCTTTCCGTCCAACATTGTTTTACTTCGACTTTACTCGAAAGCATGACATTTCTGAACATTGTTCCTAATAAGCTTGAGTTTATGTTTACTTCGTTTTTGTTCTTCTTTTTCGTTCACAAGTAGATCAGTCGTTTTAGAAATCTCGTGCTAATAAAGTTGTTCAGAATACTAATCCGAGAAAAGAGTACTCTCTTCGTTTTGGAAATTTAAGCATTCGATTCTTCAAATTCAAATGGACATCGAGTCTTTTAGATCTCAGTTCCAAAATGTTTCATTGAATCAATTTAATAATTAGTTTTTTTAGTACATATTATTCTTGGTAACATTTGGAGTTAGAGTTACAAAAGCAACCTGTTTTACAACCGGAAGTAAGACGTGGTGTTCTTTTGAATGCAGCAAGTACTTGACACGAGTTCTATGTCTACATAGGTTAATTGTGTAGCAAATGTATGTTTTGATTTGTTGAGTCATAATCCTTCTTGAAACCCGGGTACATTCATGTTAATGTTGAAGTTGAAAGTCGGTTTTTTGACTCTGTAATGTCAAAAAGGGACTTCTTTCAATCATAATGGAGGGAACATCGTTTTGCAAATTTGCAAGCCGATGAGGGCATGGAGTGAGTTGACTTGAGACATTTAGTTGTTATGAGATGTGTTTAGTAGGGTTGAATGTTGCTGAAATTCGTTATGTTTTTCATAAATATAAATTTATTTAGATGCAAAATGATATAATGTCGACGCATTACTTCTGAGTGGTATATCTAGTTTTTCTGTTTATCGTAAGAAACTAGAGATATCCATAGAACTATGCAAAGATGTACATCTACCAGCTTCCTGTCATGCTGTTTATTTTTTTTTTTCTAATAGTTTATATGTCATCAGTGATCCAGACCTCGAAGTGTTAGTTCAGTGGAACCAGCCAACATTTTTGAGTCTCCTGGCTACATTGTTTGGTTCTCCGGTGGATGTTAACTCAGAAAATTTTCTCTCTCTGTTTGAGGTACAAATTTGATTCTTGTTGAACAATAAAAAATAAGTCATTCCCTTATAAGTTGTTTTTTAACCTCATCATTTCCTCCGGCCACCATCCATTCTTTCATCTTCCCCTAATTTTAAACCCTGATATTGACACATTTTACTCCACCTAAATTAGCACATATCACCTGTGGTAGTGTTCACTCTCATTTCTAGCTTAGTTTTTGGAAGTTGAATGATACGAAACAGGCCAGCAGTAAGCCTATTTTGGCAAATGAAGTTTCTAGGCCCAAAATCTGAAAGGTTTACTCTAGAAGGCAAAAAGGGGTAAAATAGGGAGAAGACATGGAGTTTGTTAGAACGGTATGAGTGAGAGATTATAAGGGAAGGGAGTACGTACGTGGGGGGTATCTTGGAGAGTAATCTTTTTGTACGCTCTAGTTTCATGCTAGAGAGAGGGAAAGTCCCTGGATCATTTTCTTTTCATCTGTAGTGTTTGGATTTGTCTAGTTAATTTTTTGCAATCTTCTTACATTTTCAATTCCATTAAATTGAGTTCCTATCATTGGTACGACCTGCTGCTGACATGTAGCGGTTCGCCCTTATCGATATTCCCACACCCAGAAATCAGAAATTGAACGACAGGTTTAGGAACTACTGGGGTTGGGTTTAATTCGACCAAGTCAGAGTGCTTTTTCTAGTCCGGTGATCCTGGTTCGGAAAAAAGACCCCTGGCGAATGTGTGTGGATTATCGCGCCCTTAACAAGGCTACGGTTCAGGATAAGTACCCAATCCCTATCGTGGACGAGCTCATCGATGAATTAGTTGGTGGTCAATTTTTTTCGAAACTGGATCTGAAGTCGGGGTATAATCAGATCTGTATGCGTCCAGAGAGTGTGGCCAAGACCGCCTTCCTCACACATGACGGACACTATGAATATCTTGTCATGCCTTTCGGCTTGACGATTGCTCCTTCCACCTTTCAAGTGGTGATGAATGACATCTTCCATCCACATCTTCGTCGCTTCACTGTGGTGTTCTTCGACGACATTTTGATTTATAGCCCTTCATGGCAGCAACATGTGCTCGATTTATCTGCTGCGTTGGCCGTCTTGGAAGCGCATCAGTTTGTGGTTAATAGAAAAAATGTTCTTTTGGACAATCGTCTATCGATTATTTGGGCCATGTTATCAGTGGTAACGGGGTGGCTTTAGACCCTTCGAAGATACAGGCGGTAGTGGCTTAGCCAAGACCTCAAAATGTGAAAGGAGTTCGGGGTTTTCTCGGTCTCATCGGGTATTATCGGAAGTTCATACGGAACTATGGAGCAATTGCGAAACCTCTAACTGAGTTGACAAAAAAAGATGCGTTTGGTTGGAATGATGACTCTCAACACGCGTTTGAGAAATTAAAGACAGCAGTAACGTCAGCCCCCGGTTTTGGCTCTGCCAGACTTCACTTTACCATTCAATATAGAGTGTGACGCGTCGGGACATGGGATTGGAGCAGTGCTAATGCAAAACCAACGCCCGATTGCTTATTTTAGCAAGGCTTTGAGTCCTTGCAACGCTGCAAAGTCGGTGTATGAACGCGAACTCATGGCCTTAGTGTTGGCTGTCTGGCATTGGGGTCATATTTGATGGGTTCCATTTTACCGTTTACAAAGATCAATGGAGCATCAAACATTTGTTGCAGCACCGAATTACTAATCCGGGGGAACAAAATTGGGTGGCTAAACTATTAGGCTACCAATTCGATATTTGTTACAAACCGGGGTCACGGAATCGAGTCGCAAATGTGTTATCCAGGCGTGGGGATGAAGGAGAATTGTGGCGTGGGGATGAAGGAGAATTGTTTTCAGGAATTTCTTCTTCGGAGTGGATACATGGTGTTTTGCTTATCGAGGAAGCCCGCAGGGATTCTCATATTTAGAAAATTATGCAAGATTTGCAACAGGTTGCTCATTCGCACTCGGGATTTTTCAGTTTGCAATAATGTGTTGTATTATAAAGGCAGACTAATGATTTCGACGTCCTCAAAGTGGATTCCTTCTTTGTTGAAAGAGTTTCATACATCCGGGACAGGTGGTCATTCCGGCTCTTATCGTACGTATCGACGTTTGGCTGCCAATCTCTATTGACCGGGAATGATGGCGACAGTGCAACAATTTATAAAAGAATATGATACTTGTCAACGGTGTAAGGCTAGTTCTACTGTGCCGGGTGGTTTACTACAGAACATGTGTCTTTGGATTTCATTTTGGGACTTCCGAAATCGAAAGGTTTTGATTCCATTATAGTCGTGGTGGACCGGCTATCAAAGTATGCACACTTCATTATATTGAAACATCCCTATACCGCCAAGTTGGTGGCGGAAATCTTTATTTGTGAAGTTGTTCGACATCACGGGATTCCTAAATCGATTGTTAGCGATCGTGACCCGTTGTTCCTTAGTAACTTTTGGCAGGAGATCTTTCGTTCACAAGGTACTCAACTCCACATGAGTTCCTCTTATCACCCAAATCTGATGGCGAGGTCGTCAACCGATGCCTCGAAACTTATATACGGTGCTTTGCGATTGACCAACCCCGTTCTTGGTCCTTATGGGTACCGTGGGCAGAATTTTGGTATAACTCAACGTTTCACGGGCCACACCATTTCAAGTTGTGTATGGGCGTAAACCACCTTCGGTTATCCAGTTTCTTGCGGGTGATATTCGAGTAGCGACGGTGAGTCAGAAATTACGGGATCGGGATGAAGCTCTGCGTCAATTGCGGGTTCAATTGCAACGAGCACAAGAAATGATGAAGTTACAAGCTGATAAAAAGAGACGTGATTTGCATTTTCAGGTGGGAGAATGGGTTTATGTGAAGCTAAAACCGTATTGGCAAGTATTGATGGCGAATCGAATTTATCAGAATCTAGCTGCTCGTTTTTTCGGTCTATTTAAGATTGTCGAACGTATAGGCCCAGTTGCGTATAAACTGCAATTACTTACCACGTCCAAGGTACACCCGATCTTTCATGTTTCATTACTCAAGAAAGTTGTCACACCTACTGCTGAGGAACAAGTTCTGCCCTTGGAACTGGATTTGGAGACGACCGATCAGTTGGTTCCAGAAGCAATCAAGGCTGTACGGAGTACGTACCATTGACAGTGGCAGTGAATCGATTACCCGGTGGTTGGTTCAATGGAAGGGTCAAACGATTGAGGAGGCGACATGGGAGGATGCTGTTTTGACTCGGAGCAAGTTTCCCACTGTATGTCTCGAGGACAAGACATTTATTGAAGGGGATGGTAATGATACGAAACAGGCCAACAGTAAGCCCATTTTGGCAAATGATGTTCCTTGGCCCAGAATCTGGAAGGTTTACTCTAGAAGGCAAAAAGGGGTAAAATAGGGAAAAAACATGGAGTTTGTTAGAACGGTATGAGTGAGAGATTATAAGGGAAGGGAGTACGTACGTGGGGGGTATCTTGGAGAGTATCTTTTTGTATTCTCTAGTTTCATGCTAGAGAGAGGGAAAGTCCCTGGATCATTTTCTTTTCATCTATTTTCTGCAATCTTCTTACACTTTCAATTCCATTCAATTGAGTTTCCATCATTGAACTTCCGGTGTCATGTGACATTTCAGAAAATGTCTTCTTTTTGTTATTTTTTATTGGTACCATTCTAATGACCTTTTGGATGTGTTTAGTTGAATTTCCGGTTTTTGATATTTTAATTTGCATCCGTCGTAATTTGCTATCTTTTGTCAAACTAAGTTGTGGATGTATACCTCTGCTTTGATCATATTGTGCCATGGAAGCTGGTCTCTAATCTTTCATAAATATGTCCTCTTTATATTATGGGGAATATCAGGTAGTCAAGCTAGTCTACTTGCATACTTTGTGTTTTTTTTCTGAGTATTAAGCTTTATTTTACCTTTGTATTTTAATCTATTTTAATCGCCTAGTTTCCATCGGTTTCTTCACATTTCTTGTTTATCAGCTAGCGAGCACTCTATTAGGGGCTGTTAGGTTCGTATTCCATTAAGTCCTGTATGGATAAAACTTTCTGTATTGATAAAGTTGTCTGTATGATATAAGATTGCTTGCAGTTTGGTTGTAATGCTGAATAAGCAGTCTGAATGTCTGAATTGACCATTTTACCCCTCGGCTTATATTTTTAAACCCGATTCCAAACTACTTCAATTCCAAAGATATCAAACCCAGATCAAAACAATTTCATTCCCAAAAATATCAACCCCTGATTTTTTTTCAAAACCAAATTTTTTAAATTGAAGCAATTTACCAATTCTTTGATTGTTGCCTTCTTAAATATAGCATTTGTCATTTACCACAACTTTATCCATGAAAAGCAACCCTTTTGGCTTCCATGGAGCATCAACCCAGCAGATCAATCGAAGAACCACCAAAGAATCCACCAGTCCCACCCCTTTTCCGATGAATCCTCCCCCTTCCTAGATCCCCTCTTCCAACTCGATCTTTGTATCTCGCTTCTGAATCTTTCTCTAGATCACATTGGAGGGTTAAATGGATCTGGGTGAAGAAGCACCATCGATTTATGCAGAAGCACCCAGGAAAATTTTGGAGTTAGATGAAGTGGCTGCAGAAGTTGATTCATCTTCATTCTCATCATGAAGATGTATCTCTCTCTCAAGAGGTTTGAAAGAAGCTACTCGACTGAGCGAATAAGCCGCAACCTGGGTGAATAAGCTATAAGACTTGTACAGCCCATTAAGCTGCAAACGAACAACCCCGTAGTCTTGTTAAGGACAATGTCTAAAAAGGTCTATGTTCTATCATATTGCATATGTTTACCATCACATGGCAAGAGGTACGGGCCTAAGAGCATAAACTTGAAGCAATCTAAAGTGGTTGGTATCTTACATGTGTTCCTTCTGTACTTCTCTTTTGGTCACAGCTCCATGGTGCACCCATAATCATGTGAGACATATGATGTTGAATTTTTCGATTTATCATCGTTATATTATAATACTCCCTCAAAATCAGAACAAGAATCCATATTTCACTTTCAAGGGTGAAATGGGTTATTTTTAACTTCAAATCTGATGACTTATTTTCTTGGTGCAGAATTTTGATAATGACTATATAGAGAGTATAACAATAGAAATATTTTATTTTGAAGAAAAAAAATCAAAAACTCAAAGTCATGTTTGAGCATTATAAGTACTTATGTGGACAGGGAGTGATAATTACCAGTTACGCACCAATCTCATTTTTCTCTCTCTCTTTATCTTACTAATCCCTCCATAAGAGTTAGTTCATCACATGGCTCCTACATTTTATGCTTTAATGTTCTCATTTCTCATATATGGTATCTAAAAATAGGACTCATGAAAATAGGGTATTTACAGAATCTCGTCCCTATTTTTTTTTGCTATTTGCATGTAACAACTTTGGCCGTTAGGAGTTTCATTGCTGTTTATTCTTCCTACAAATAATTTGTACACTGCTTAACCATCACATTTCCTTGGATTCTCGAGAGTTCACAAAATAGTTGATGTAACCGTTTGTATATGATGTCGTTTTTGGTTTTGCAGGGTGCACTTTATTTTGGTATGGAGACAATTCTCTCAAAATGTAAGATGTGGTTGACTAAGGCAATGTTAGTAAACAGAGAACCCTTGGTACAAGTTAATGATCTTGTCAGTATCTGGGAATTCGGTTCTGAACTCGGTGAGTTTACTACTAAGAAACTGGGGTTTTTCTTATCCCTTGCCAAATACCTGCATCAAGTGCTTGGGAGGTGCAATTCTTTGGGTGTGCGGTGGGGTTCATATACTGTAGACAAAGTCTAAGTTTGTTAGGGTATAAATTACATTAGCTTAAAAATAGGATGAGAATATTTCTTGTCAGTCTTCCCTAATTTTGTGCGGTTGCTACTGCCTATTACATTATTTAAAGAAAACTGATCCATGTTAATAATATACACAAAAAACTATTCAATTCTTTACATACCATGCGGCGTTCACCGTATCCCTGAATTAATGACCATAAACTCATCTGTATACAAAACTGGCAGCACGTATGAAGAAGTTAAGGTCTTCCTTTTCCAAAAGGAGATGATAAATCGCCTTTAGCAAAACTGGAAACGAAGGCTAAAAAAGACGACACAAGAAGTTACTTTTTAGGCAGTGTCGACTACTATGGATTCACTAACGGCATGATAAGATTTATGTTTTACCATTTTAGTGTGTATTTATCTTACTTATTTAATGCATGAATCATGGAATAGTTTTATTGGTTAGGTTTTTCTGGATCCCAATATCCATGCATTAGGTACCTGTATCCTTTCAACATAAGCTTAGTACTATTTAATATTGATAGAAATGATTGCTTCACAAGATCTTGTTGGTTTTATGCCTGACAAGTTGAAGGGTTATGCATTGCAGTGAACAACTATCTTCCCGAACTATGTACAAGTTATCTTGCAAAGCACTTTGTACGTATATTACTTGACTCATCCCAACATTTTACTGACAAATTATATTGGTATATGGTATTCTTTGAGATTGGTTTAATTAGTAACCTTGGCAATTCGCACTACGTGACCAATTTGTTTTGGAAAATGAGTTATAAATGGGATATCTAAAACCAGTATCCTAGCAGATGGCCAGATGCCAATGTTCTTTGCTAAATATCGGTGCTCTTTGGTAAGGGCTAGATGCCCACATGGGATGCTAGATATCTTATGCGTATAGAATGCTTTATCTTTGATTCTTCTTGGATATGTGATGTGAACTTAATATGGTCACGATGCATGCAAAGATGGTTATCTCCAATATTAAGAAAGTGATTGATCTTTATATTGATGCTAGTTGAAAGAAGTGCATATTATATTTGTAAATTAGAAAGATTAACATGAGCATTTGCAATCTTGTGGTTCTCAATAGTTAAAAGACTTGCAGGATAAGCCACAATGTTGTTAATGAAATAAAGATAGGAATTATGGCTTCAGAGGGCTTATCTAGACTTTCAAGTCTGCATGATGAATGTCATCACATATTTGGTCAAGCATGTTGAGCTACTGATATTTATTAATTCAAAAAGGTTAGTTTGTGCAGATTTGGGCAATGTCCTGCAGTTCTTTTGGTGATATTCCACATGATTTGTTGCTTTCTAGTATACAGCATCCTCATTTGACTGTTGATAGGTTAGTTTGAATTTACTATAGTCCTGTTTCATAGTGTAAAACAGAACATATTAATGTTCTAGATGTCCCCAGTGAAAAACATCTTTTTGGTGCACTTCTGGCTTGGGTTGCTGCTAACAAAGAACGATGTACTGAAGATGTTTGTATCGACCTTTTGAAGCAGGTCAGTATATGTTAATATTTATCGAAATTTTAGAAACACCACGTCAATATTTCCACTATCATGAGCATTTATCTACTGAATATATGTTTTGGTCTCGATGTTACTGAATTGTTGTAAACCATTGTATCTCAAACAACAGATATAAGTTGAAATGTTATTGTAACAGGCAAGTTCTTCTAAGATCAATGCTGATCTGATCTCCTATCTTCTTAAAATGTTTGTCTTGCATTCTCTCATGCATTTTACTTTGCTATCCTTACTCTTTCTAGTCATTTTGAAAGTTTTGTGGCCTCCGACTTAGTTTCTTGCTTGTTGGTTCTAATTTGCAATTTGAGTATTTGCCAAATTTACAAAAACCAAACAAACCAGTAAATGCCACTCGAAAGTAGGCTCGTAAGGGGGCTGTACACGGACCTGACCTTTACCTCAAAGGGTAGAGAAGTTGTTTCCTTGAAGACCCTTAACTTGTGTATGAGTGTGAGATAATAAGAAAGAAAATAAGTAACGAGTAGGGACATTGAAAACATACAAAAAACAAGGCAAGGCAAAACACGCCAAGAACAAGTATGGCGAAACACACACAGAGCAAGCAAGGCAAAACATATCTCTAGCCTAAACTGCGAGCCATCTACCCCCAAGCTCTCCAATTCCCTTTTTCCTAACCATGCTAACTACCGGTCCCCACATCTAGTTTGCTACCTTAATTGTTTCTTCTCCAAGTACTCTTGTCAGAGATCATGTCCTTGGGAATTTCTTAAGGCCGCTATGTCCATCCTCAATTGCTCATCCATATCTTCCAGATTCTTCCTCGACCATCCCCTCGTCATCCATTTCTACTCTCCTCACCGGTGCCATCATCGGTTATTGGGGCAACTCCCAACTCCACCGGAGAACATCACTTCTCTCTCAATTTATCTGTTATTTGGGGCAACACCTAACTCCATCTGGAAAACCTCATTTGGAATTTTTTCTAACATGATCCAACCACATGCCACCTAAACATCCTCATTTACGCAACTTCCAACTTCCTCTCAACGACGTTCCTTGTCGCCCAACATTACAACCTATACAACATAGCTGGTTTGATGGCAACCCTATAGAATTTGCCTTTCAGTTTTAGTGGAACCTTCTTGTCACACAACACTCCTATGGCAACTCTCCACTTTAGTTGCCTGCCTTTATGCGATGCGTTATGTCTTCCTCGACCTCTCTCACCTTCTGGATCATGGAACCCAAATTTATGAACTCCATTTCACGCAACAGTTCTATCAATTTGATTTCTCATCCTCAAACAATTTTTTCGCTACATCCTAAATTGCTTTCTTGAACATGTGTCTTTAAGAATTACGATCAATATCTTTTACTTTAGACAATTACATTTTAAGGATTATGGGCTTCTCTAGTATGGTTACTTTTCTCCAATTTGTCTTTTCAAACTGTATCTTTCCTTAATACATGTTCCAATGTAGCACTTCCCTCTTTTCAAAAAAAATGTAGCACTTTCTTCATTTAAAGCAACTATTTAACCAGTTTTATCATATAAAAGCTATTATATGCTTGTTGGGAGCAAATAAAATCAGTAGTGTCCAAAGTTGTTAAAGGCTCAAGGTGCACTTAGGCGCAAAGGGGTCCTGGGGCCTAGGCGCGAGGCACGGGCCTCAGGAATGCGAGGCACATCTTATAAAACATGTATATGCATTGACATACACCGTTACATACAACTCAAATATGCAGCAAGTACAAGCCTCCAATGTAGCAACCATTTCGATAGAGGCCAAAAGGGAGAAGGGGTTAAAGTGTGAGCTGTGAAATTTTCAGGTCTGGATATTTATAGAGGAGGCTTGAAGTTCTAAGGACTCGGTATTTAATATTAGGGTTTGACTTATATCAACTATTTCATAACTCTTCTTTGAAGAAGTCTTGGAGATGAGAAGATGAGAGAACTTATTTAATATTGGAATCCGACGAGGTAATTAATAACTTTTTATGAGGCGGACCTAGGCCTACAAGGCGCCTTAGCTAAGGTGTAGCGCCTTAGTGAGCCTCGTGAATATGCCTCACCTCCATTTTAAAAATCCCAAGATCTTGAGCCTCAGAGCCTAGGCGCACTTTTAACAACTAACCTTTACCACTTTATTCGTACATGGAGTCGGGGGTATTTGTTTTTTATATGTAACTTGGTCATGGTAGTGTCTTATACATATAGCATACTATTATGCTAAATTGCTTGAAATGGCTGCCTATTCCATTAAATCGACACAACAAATTAAGGTTGCGTGTTAAAGGTGCTAATAGTTGGTATGCACTAAATGTTGTTTTACGTAGATTATCATTTTACATGAACAATTTGCATATGATATTGAAAAGTGAGCTTACATATATGGATTATTGCAACATAAATAGACATTCCTAGAATTCTGAAATGAAAATGAAATATTTACGTCTATTGGCGATATTATTTCAGAACATTGGGGTTAAGTTATATGCATAATTACATCCAATTTCAGAACATTGGGGTATTATGTTATGTATGCTTCTTGATGCCTCCACCTTTTGTGTGCAGATCCGTATTAGCCTTTTGCCGTTGTGGTTTGTTGCTGGTATGTTAAAAAATTCTCATGTCTTTTACATATGATGTTTTGGTAAACACTATACAGGGCTAGTGATTTATAATCTCTTGGCAAATTTTTTTTTGATGGAATTTGATTTATTTACAGGGAAAAGCATCTATCAGTCCTTATCCATGTGTTCTAACGAAAGCTTCTGTGGAGCCATAACTATGCTGAAACAACCTTCTATTTGTCATATGGATGCACTAAGAGATTGTGACTTGCTTAATCTTAGAATCCGTTTGACACAGTTCACTCAGGTGTGTATGCAGCTGCCCCCATGCCAATAATGTTCTAATTTGCTTTTTGAATTTGGTTATCTTTGTGCACAACTTTTGCCTTGCATGCAAAGGACTATCCATGTCAATGGAACTGTCTCTTGATTGAACACAAGAGAAAGGCTGCTTAGAAAAACCTCTCCTCCGTCTTCATTAAGCTGATAAGCGAACTAACTCACTCTTTAAGGTCGATAATGGTAGAATTGTTTTAAACTCAGGGTCTATGTAGAGTTGCGCTAGGACTGATTTTTTCCAATACAACATTAACCGTGTATAGTTGGTCTGGAGGTATTTTGGTGGATGAATACAAAGCGAATATTATCTTCTACTCAAATAGCTAAGACAAGGTATGCACAATATAGCAAGACATTGCTAGATCTAAAGCTCCACAATAATATTTACCGTCCATATACATCAGAAAAATGTATGGGCCTAAAAATAAAATGGTTCTCGTGAATGGGCAACACTGCTGCTGACTCGTAGTCTACACTGATATCATGTCTTTGGTGCCACTACCAAGTGTTCCATCTTAAGAATATGGCTCTCCTTTATACAAAATAGTAGTTCCTTAATCTTAAGTTCATCCTGAATATCAACTTATAGTAGATATTTTTGACCACCAACGTAATTTTCAAGTTGATCTTACAACTAACATGAGTCCTATTTATAACATCACATAATAAGGGGAAATGCAAGAGAAGAAGTTCAAACCTTTTTGATAGAATTTGCAATTGTTGAACTAGAAATTTATGGTGGACAAAGCTTCTAGCTCTTTATAACATGATGCACTTTCTCAGATGTTCCCTTAAATTGGGAACATCCTAAAAGGGAACAATTGCATTTGATTTGGATGGAGGGAGCGCAAATTCTTACCTTTTTCCTTTGGTAAAATTAACTCCTAAGAAGGTGTGCTAAGGTGCTGATTTTGCAATGATTCTTTGATTGTTTTAATAGTTGAGTTTTTTAAGCAAAAAGTATGTAAGGTCACTAGAAATTTAAAAAACTACAGTTTGTACATTGAGAATAAAATTTCTTTCTGAAGCAATTTCTTCTCCCAAGCATCTTTGTTGGTCTGTAGTAAAATCTTAAGATTGTTCTAGAAGTTGTTTTGGCTGGATTTCTGCATGAACCTGAGACCCGACTTCAGTCCCAACGATCAAATGTATAACTAATGAAAACAACAATAAAAGATGACTAGGAAAATTAAAGCAGAAAATAAATGACACGTATTGATTTTTGACGCAAAAAACTTCAAAGACGGGAAAAAACCGCGAGTGACGTCGAGTCACTGTTCCAATACCAGAACAAGAGTATAGGCGTCGTCACCTAATACAAGATGGACGACTTTGCTAATACAAAATGAAGAATCAAACCTAAAAGTAAGTATGCCAACACTTGCTACTTAAAGTAGTATATTGGATAGTTGTAGGTGTAGGTAGCTTGTGTATGTAAAGTGGTGTCCTTCGTCTTCTCTATATCCTTCTCTCTCTTGGGCTTTAGCTATCATGCTGGATCTATCCTCGTTGACGTGGGTCGGGCCACAGTTGAGATGCCTTGGCCCGGATGTGAATCTAGCCCATAAACCCTAACTTGATTGACGGCTAAGCCCCGAAACAATTGCCCCTTAACTAGTCATGGGGCTTACAGGACCTCGTGGCTAATTACCATTAGTGACAATGGGTGGTTGAGCTGACACATGACATGCGTTGGTAGTTGATCGAGGCATTGGCACTTGATCATGGCGTAGGGTATAAATTATCGCACCTCTTGTACTTCTTCCCATTTTCAAATTTCTAGATCTCTTTGAAAGAAACCCTTCCCTTTCTTTTTCTCCAATGCCCTCAAATTGCTTTACTTTATTTGCTACTTTTCGAGTTGGTGGTGGTGGCCCCGTTGGTATGAAGGGTTGGTCTTTAGGAACTTTGACTTTTGTGATGTGTGTTCGCATTTTGTGTTTGTTTTAGTTGGCCTGTGGGTGTATACTCACCACTAGGGAATCATAGGATGTTTGGCTAGAGTCGCTGTCCCGACGTATGCCCTTTGGTCCGTGCGTCAGGCGTCTTTGATACATGTGTCGACCGTAAGCTTGGCGTTGAGTATTTTGGATGTCCGGCCTGAGCATTGATGCACTCAGGGCTAGTCCTTGACGACTATGTGTCCAGCGTAGACTTAGTCCAATTGCTACAGTTGTCGCTTGTTGTAGGACCCCACTATCGTTTATGTTGTCCATGCCATCGTGTTGTTCTGCTTGGTAATCGTTAGGGGGTGGCCGTCGGTCACCCAACAACTCTTCGATGCTTAAGTCAGTAATCATGTCATGAAGAAAAACCAAGTAAAATTAAGAGTAAACTACGATTTTCGTCCTGTGGTTTGATGTTTATAACGATTTTCGTCCCTGGTCTTTTAAAACTGCTTTTTTAGTCCCTGTGGTTTCTATTTGCTTCCATTTTCGTCCCTACATCTAACTTTATTAAAATTAAGTGTTAATTCATTTAAAAATTGAATAAGCAAATTACATATTTGGTCCTTGTCGTATATAAATTTTTTACATTTTTATCCTAGTTTACATTTTTTTTACTTTTTCTTTATTTATTGTATTTCATCAAGACATTTATTTTTCTATTAATTATATTGTATATTTTCATATATATTATAACTTTAATTATTAAAATAATCAAATAATTTCATTAAAAATACTGATAAATACATGATATTTTTTTCAAAGCTTTAGGTTTAAATCTCTTAAAATTAATATTTTTTATCTGCTGATTTATTAAAGATTTTTATTTATTTTAAATTACCATTGAAAAAAGTTTAATAAAATTCAAGAACAAAAAATAGTCTTATTTTATAATAAACTGGTTGTTTATTGTTAAATTCACTTTACTCTCACTATTCTATATTTTCATTTAAACTCTATTTTTATTAATTATTCAAATTTGTTTAATATTTAAAATACACACACACACACATATATATAGAGTCGGGTTCAAACGAGAACAGTAACTATTTAAAAGAACACGAGAACTAACAAAATCATTAATGATTTTACATTAATACACGAAAAAGGGACTTTGGCCGCGACTTCAGGTCAACGTGGCTTTTTTGCGCGTTAATGTAAAATCACTAATGATTTTGTTAGTTCTCGTATTCTTTTAAATAGTTACTGTTGTGGTTTGATCCTCCCTCTCTCTCTCTCTCTATATATATATATATGTATATATATATCAAGGTTCTAAATAACATGAGATTTAAGACTTGTGTTTGACGTTACGTTAATTCTGTGGCACGTCATGGTCCATTGCATGATTTTTATAACACTATATTGAAATCTTCTTATCCTTTTATTGTTGTTTTTTGTTTTTAATATATAACCTAATTTAAAATGATGTGTGTGTGTTTATGTGTGTGTATGTTTTATTTAAATATTAAACAAATTTAATTAATTAATAAAAAATAAAGATTAAATGAAAATTTAGAATAGTGGGAGTAAAGTGCATTTAACAATAAACAACCGGTTGTTATAAAATAATACTATTTTTTCTCGAATTTTATTAAACTTTTTCCAATGGCAATTTAAAATAAATAAAATCTTTAATAAATCAATAGATAAAAAAATATTAATTTTAGGAGATTTAAACCTAAAGCTTTAAAAAAATATCATGTATTTATCAGTATTTTTAATGAAATTATTTGATTATTTTTATAATTAAAGTTATAATAAATATGAAAATATACAATATAATTAATAGAAAAATAAATGTCTTGATGAAATATAATAAATAAAGAAAAAGTAAAAAAAATATAAACTAGGATAAAAATGTAAAATATTATATACCATAAGGACCAAATATGTAATTTTCTTATTCAAATTTCAAATGAATTAACACTTAATTTTAATAAAGTGGGATGGAGGGACGAAAATGGAAGAAAATAGAAACCATAGGGACTAAAAAAGCAGTTTTGAAAGACCAGGGACGGAAATCGTTATAAACATCAAACCATAGGGACGAAAATCGTAGTTTACTCTAAAATTAAATAGAACTTAGAAATGACACCTCTTAAACTATTTGGCGTTTCAACTTTGGGCACCTGTTTGTCGTCGAGGGTGGGAGCCTATAAGCGCCATTGCTACGACATAATCTATTTGATACAGACATTTCCATAAAGGGGCTAGCTTTCAAGTGTTCATGTCCTTGGTGGCGTAATACATAGTCAGCTACCTTGGATGTTTTTGCCTCGCGTTTTTATTAAAGCTCCTTGTTGCGACTTGATGGTGTATCGCCATTCGTAGCAACACAACTTCTCGCAGCTCGTCGAGGGCGTCTATGTTGCATTGAAGCTTTTTGTTGTCGTCGTAGATGGTGGACCGGCTAATCTTGTCGTCCAGACGCGGGCTTCCATGGGGAGGATCACCTTGCAGCTGGGAATAGGGGTGAGCAAAGGCGGGTACCCGCCTAAAATTATCGGAACCGGAATCGTCGGTTCGTGGAGTGAAGGAACAGGAATCGGAACCGGTTACACCGGTTCTTTATATTTGGGAACCGGTCCCGAAATCGCCGGTTCCGGTACCGGGTACCCACTGTCTAATTTTTAAATTTCTTTTATCATTTAGATTATAAAAAGGTAAATATTAATATATTACAAAGTCCAAACGTAAAGAAATAAATACCACAAACATGAAAATTAATACGATAAAAACTAAAAACTAATAAATACTACAAACGATGCTTACAAAACAAATAAATATTACAAATGGTGCTTACAAAACAAATAAATACTACGGTTCCAAAATACTTCACATAATTAAAATTAGTTGATGCTAATAAATACTACAAAACGGTGCTTCCCTAAAATGTAGTTTATTAATTTTTTATAAATAAATAAAATATATTTTATTAAAAAAATAGCAGGTACCGTCGGGTTCCGGTTCTGGGTACCCGCCGGGACCGGGTACAGCGGGTAACGGTTCCAAAAAACTGATAACCGGAATTGGAACCGGTCCCGATCGGTTCCATATTTTAGGAACCGGAACCAATCACATCGGTTCCGGTTCCGGAACCGGCAGTTCCGAAGCGGTTCCGATTCCGATGCTCACCCCTACCTGAGAAAGTAGGACTTCCTCCGCCCACTTACCTTTGGCCAGTTTTAACCCCGTTTTCAGGGAGTTGATGATCAGTTTGTTACTTGGCTCGGCTTGGCCGTTGCACTATGGATACCTTGGAGAGATTTCGTCAAGGTAATATTTCTCTTTTCGCGAATCTGTACATCGAATCGCTTAGGAATTGGCATATGTTGTCGAATTATTTCAGACGATATGCCAAACGTGCATATGATGTTAGTATGGATGAAGCTGATAACGTCTTTGTTCCTTATCTGGGTGAAGGAGTTGACTTCGATCCACTTCGAGAAGTAATCTATAAGGACAAAGAGAAATATTTTTTTCCCGGGGGCAAGAGGTAGCTGACCAACGATATTTATTCCCCACTTCATAAAGGGCCATGGCAACGTGACCAAGTGCAATATTTCAGATGTTTTATGTGTCATACTTGCATACTTTTGACAACTGTCGCAATTGAAGACATATTTGTGGGCGTCGTCCCGCATTGTGGGCCAATAGTAAGCTATGCGAAGCGCTTTGTTAGTCAGACTCCTTCCGCTTGCATGGTTGCTGCATTCCCCGTCGTGTAGCTCTTGCAATACTTATTGGGGTTGTTCACCCGTTTGCAACACTTGTCTGGTTGTTCCCTGGTCAGGCATCTTTGGTACAAACCTGAGGATGACCTTTGGAACAGATGGTCGTTTATGATGGCGTATCTAGACACTTTGATCTTTAGTTTTCCGCTCTCCAATTTGTCTGCAGGAACACTGATAAAATCCAGATGTATTAGGTAACAAACATTAATTCCATTGATCTTGAGAATTCTAGAGATTACATGTGAATGGTAAGCTTTCTCTCTCTAAGATCTAACTTGATATTACAAAATGAGCTCTCTTAACCTAATGATTAAGCAAAACTAAACTATTTATACCTTTGACTTACAACACAATTAAACTAAATATAGTTTGACTTTACAAGACTTTAGAAGACTTTGACTTTACAAAAGTCTTGGACTTGACTATTTACAACTTTGACTTTACAATAAATCTTGAATACAATTTATGCTCTAACAAACACATTGTCTTTAAGGTAGCTCATAATAGGCGTCTTCTAGTCCTAGTTGTCTTCTATTACATCGACCACGACCTTGGTTGTGTCGCGTGCAGAGGGGGATGTCAAGTGCACCAAAGGCACGTTGTCAAATGGAGACGCCTGCATTGCCGATCCCAAGTTGGCCAAGGGATCCACCTGTGTATTCTTGTCCCTTAGCACTTGTTGTAACTTGTATGTCAAACATTTTGAACTTGTTGGCTTTGCTCTTGGCTATGTTGAGGTATGATGTCATCTTTGAGTTCCTTGCTGCAAACTCGCCGTTCATTTGGTTAACGAGAAAAAAGGAATCACCACATACCTTTATGTTTATGCCCTCGGAGTTCCAAACTGGTGACTAAGGCTTCATACTCCGCTTCATTGTTTTTTGCTTTAAAATCGCACGCGATCACCTTGTGTTCCCCTCTGACAACTTTAGCATGATGTGGAGGCCTGCACCCATGAAGTTGGCGATCCATCCACGAATAGTGTCCATGAACACAACATAACTTTCAATGCTTTCTGCCAAACAACTGCAAATGAAAATTGTTTGTACAGTGGGAATAAGTTTTCCTTTCAAGAAGTTTCCTCTGTCAAAGCATCTGTATAGTCACTAGTAAGAAAATTTAAGATTCTTTTGGAGATCATGAACCCAGCATGTGTTACAATGCTTTCTGTTCCTTGGCCAAGTCTGAAAGCTGAAAGAAAAGGTGGGCACATAGGTCTTTTAAGTTTTCATCACCTCCAATGGTTCTTATTAGTTCTCTTGATGATGATAGACGGGGGCCTTTGTTCTCTCTTTTAAGTAGAGAGATGTTTCAAGGCGACGAATTGGATTGATCATCAACAAATTGTTTATTAGTTGCAATTGCTTCAATGATGCAAATTATATTCCGCTCTAATGTTCACAAATTTGTGGATGCCGTAGAAAATATAGAGTACAATAGATGAGATGAAACACAAATCCACGTGGAAAAGGGAAAAGCGACTGGAAAAGGGAAATATTCACATAACAGAGTTTTTTGACTTGCAAAGAGATGGAAATCACTCAACCAAACACCCGACACCGAACTTGAAGATCTTGCAAATGACAAAAACAACAAGAACCTAAAAAAGCAAAAGTTATGTATGTATATTATAGGGGGGAAGCTGAGCAAGCTCATACTGCAGGGGTGTAACTGGTTTATGATTTTAATTTTGGATTGCTAGCTAATTCAATTTTAGTCGTACATTAGTTGGATAGATTTGACCTGCACTCAAGCTTCTTGAACTCTACCGTTTATAAATCAAAATTTAGTAGTTCAACTTGATAATTTCTGTATTTCCCTGGTTGTTCTTGATCTTAGTATAATATGAGCACATGCCAAAAACATAAAAAAGATGAGTTTTCAAATTGGCAAAATCTATAGCAACCACCAAATTTGCCATTAAAGTTGCCATAATTCCTTTATGTTGAAAAAAGTACATTTTGAGTTACAAATTCTCTTCCTGTGTAACCGCACTCCCTCTTTAAAAAGGGAAAAAAATGGTGAGTTTGGTGGTAACATAGATGGTTGCTATGTGCTAGCTCCATCAAGTTTCTGAGCGTGCTCTTCATCATTGTTTAATACATATGTTTGTTGTGTTTGCAGCAACTGGATCTCTCAGGTTGTCCACAGATACAACCAGCTACTATTCTCTTGTCCATGCTTCCATTTCCCCTTAGCTTGGAACCCCTGCTGAGGAAAAAAGTCAAGCAATTAGTTGTCAATCATGAACGCCTTAATGGAAATGCTTTTAAAATTTCATGGGAAATGTGGCCAAACTTGACCTTTGAAGCAGTGCATGAGATAGATGTCTCCAATTGTCCCATGCTACCTCTTGAGGTGGCTGCTGAGTGCTTCAGCATGTCATTTCCATCTTTGAGAACATTGAAGGCGGCTAATCATCTAAGCTTTGGGACAACAAAAGTATTGCAACTGGTGAAGAAATGTCCATTACTTTGTGATATTGATTTAACTGTGGATGTCAGTCCAGTAATACCAACACGAATGTCAATTTTATCCTCATTTCCTGCTACCCAAAGATCTTCCGTGTCTTTTGGGTCCACTGGTTCTCCTTTGCCTGGTTCACGGTCTTATTTGTCTAAACCATTGCTATCCAATATTACAAAGCTCACACTGGAGGGGCGAATTGATGTCTGCGGTATACAACCATTTACATCTTTACTTTATGAATTGTGTGATTAATTGCCAGCTTGTGGGATTTACTCTACTAGTGAATAAAATGAGAATTCACTTTATGCTCTTAAGTGTGTGACATAATAATCTATTCTATGCTTTAGAACTTTGTAGAAAGGCTGTAAATAGAATATGCGTTAAGTAGTTGTATGTTATGCATTAGGTAGTTGTATACATTAGAAAGCAAATTTATTCAAATAGGTACCTATTCCTTAGTCAGTAGTTAGATGGATATCTCTAATGTATTTAATATCACCTTACGGCTCTATCACATCAATTGAACAAATCACATGGTATTAGAGCTCCGAGAATAACGATGAAGTCATAAGTCACATGGTCTCTCAAAGAAAATACATTACGGATCTTCTAAAAGATGCAGGAATGACCACTTGTCGGCCGATAGATACCTCGATAGATGGAACAAGAAGTTCGGAGACATCATCGATGAAAACTAGTCAATGTCCAACAATAACTAGTAGGATTACTGGTCTAATTACCGCACACTCTACTTGACATACCATTCACAGTTAGCTTGGTGGGTCGGTTCATGCACTATCTGTATTACGAATACCCTGAAGCAGCCTACAAAATTTTTAGATATTGAAGAGTTATCCTGGTAAAGGATTGCACTTTATAAAGGGGAAAAGCCAAACCACTATGCAAGTTGGGCAGACCAAACCACAAGCTAAAGATTTACATCTGGTTAGGTGGTTACTATACTTATGCATGTGGTAATCTCGTCACGTGGCAAAGCAAGTAACGGAATGTGGTGGCTTGAGTAGCGCATAGGATGAATTTCGAGTTATGGCATATTGTATCTGCAAGACACTTTGGATCAATAGACTTTTTCCGGACCCGAGATTAGAGGTTGAGCTACCAATGAAATTGTTTTGTGATAATAAAGCACCCATAAACATCTCATAGGGTCTGGTACAACACGACCAAACAAAGCACATCAAGGTGGACCAACACTTTTTAATGAAAAAATTGAACGCTGGAATAATTAGCATTCCATATGTAGCATCCAAAGACCAAACAAGATATATTTTAACCAAGGGGCAGTTTAAACCTTTCTTTGCCTTTCTTGTAAACAAGGTGGGGATGTATGATATAAATGTACCAACCTGAGGGGAGTGTAGAAAGGCTGTAGTTAGAATGCATGTTAAGTAATTGTACATTATGCACCAAGTAGTTGTACAAATTAGAAAGCAGATTTATTCAAATTGGTAAACATATTCTTTAGCAAGTAATTACATCACATAATATCTCTAATGCATTTAAATTATCTTCAAGGCTCTATTAAATCAATTGAAGCATTTGATTCTCTGAAATCACAACCATTTATGTGGAACAAAACTTAAAATAATTAAAATGAAATTGGAGATCATCGGGGGTGCTCGTAGATCTCTTTTATGTAGGTACTTATACTTCAATGTCTATTCATGTTTGTGTCTCTTCTATAAGAAGCTTAACATACATGCTGTTTTCATTATCTACATATAATCTGCAGTTAGATAGGTTGTCTATGGTTTCAGATTCTTTGCCCAATGTGCTTACTTGTCTCTGAACTTTTCTGTCAGATTTTGACCTCCAGACTATATCTGATGTCTGTGTTTCCTTAACTTACCTAAGCCTTAAAGGTTGTACTTCGCTGAGTGATGTTGGCATGTCTGCTCTTATATGCAAATGTTTGAAGCTAAACTCCATTGTGGCATGTGACACCTTTTTTGGACAACAATCAGTTTTGGCTCTTTGCTCTTCAAATATTTGTTATGATCATGTTGCTGCGGAACATAGTGAAAAGAATATTCTCCATGGTTGTAATCTTCAAATGCTGCATATGGGTGGCTGCAAAGGTGGGCTAGTTATTTCTTTTGTCGCTCTTTTGATCAATTTGTCATTTCTTATGTCTAATGTACTTTCATTCAAGTTAATACAAATGAACATGAATATACATTGTTTATATTGGCTGCTATTTACTTGGTCGCACTTTTGTTTTTACATAGCATTTAGTTACTTTAATAGAACTGTTATATATATACATATATATACACATATATATACACATACATATATGTATATAGAGGTGGGTTCATATGAGAACATCTATTTAAGAAAACACGAGAATAGCTAAGTATATACAAAATCATATATGATTCAAGCGACTTTGCGCGCGACATTAGGTCGCGCCCAAAGTCGTCTGCCTCCATTTTTTCGGGGTTAATGTAAAATCACATATGATTTTGTACATGATTTGTTGTTTTTTGCTGTTTTCTTGTTTTCTTAAATAATTAACGTTCTCGTTTGAACCTTCCTCTCTCTCTCTCCCTCTCTCTCTCTCTCTCTATATATATATATATATATGTATAAGGGAAAAGTCTAGAAAAACCCAATTAACTTTCCAAATTTAAATGATTAAGTCCTTGAACTTTTTTTTGGATGAAAAAACCATTAAACTTTCTAATTTTGAATGATTAAGTATCTGAACTTTGTTTTTTGAATAAATAAACCATCGAACTTTTAAAATTGATTACCTACATTCTTTTAACCCAAAAAGCTACTTGAAACCAACTAGAAGGGTTTAAAGTAAAAAAAAAAACTTAAATCAGTTTTACCGTGCCGAAACCCTCTGTTGTTCAAACCCCTCGCCACCCCTCGTCGCCTCATTGTCGTCCGCCCTCTATCACCTCCCATCACTGTCGTTGGCCCCTCCCATCCATTTCCCTCTTTTTGATCTTTTTTTTTTGTTTTTCGATTCACCATTTTTTATGTCTATGTGCTCCATTAAATTGTTGTAACAGAGATAATCAAAAGACAAGAAATAGATCAAAAAGAGGGAGATCAATGGCAACGGCGACGATGAGCGGTATGGAGAACGGACAATGATGGGGAGATGAGGAGTAGCGAGGGGGAGCAATGTCGTTGTGTGTGTAGAGGGTTTGAATGGTGTAGGATTTGGGAATCGGAAAATTGATTTATGTTTTTTCAACTTTAAAACATTTCTAGCCGGTTGCAGGTAGCTTTTTATGGGTTAAAAGAATGTAGCTAACCAATTTTTAAAAGTTCGAGGGTTTATTTATTCAAAAAAATGTTCATTGACTTAATCATTCAAAATGAGAAAGTTCAAGGGTTTTTTAGTTCAAAAAAATAGTATGAGAAAGTTCAAATGGTTTTTTCATTCAAAAAAATAGTTTAGGAACTTAATCATTCAAAATGGGAAAGTTTGTTGTTTTTTTTTTGAACTTTTCCTTATATATAAATATATTTAGGCACAAATGTGTATAAATATGCATACACACGTCTATATATAAACACATAACAGTATAACACACACATAGACATATATACATATCTAGGGGTCGGTTCATGTGAGAACCACAAAAAATTTGAGAACCGTGAGAAGTCGTATATTCATTGATGCATATACATGAAGAATTTAAGTGAGTATGTATATATATACACACACACACAAGGGAAGGTTCAAATAAGAAAGGCAAAAAGGTCGAGAACGTAAGAATGAATGCTTCCTATGTGAATCATTGGTAAACCCGAAAACAGTCCATATGAAGATGCATATGTGAACCCACGTTCAATTACCTACCCCTTTACCAATTATTCACACACCCATACGTGTGCGTGCACACATACACGCATATGTATATATAGGGAAGGGTTCAAACGAGAAAATGTACCATTTTATGCGAACATGAGAACACCTTAAACATAATAGGCAACCATCAGATCTGATAAACCGGTGATGCACACATGATGGACACGGGCAACCTAGGTCGTCGCAGGCCATGTCTCTCGCACACTATTTCGCCTCCATACAGTATCACATGTGATGGTTGCGTGTTCTTGCGCTTTCATAAAATGGTATCGTACTCGTTTGAACCTACACCTATATAGGGTTGGGTTTCGGTGAGATGGGAAGCTATGGTGAGAAGCGTAAGAAGGGATCTCCGCCCTTGGATATACATTAGGATGAGATGCACCGAGATGAGATGCACTGCAATGCACGGGATCAATTCCCATATCAAGTGCGATTCATGGGTGGGTTTGAGATTAAAAGTGATCAAGGGTCCAGATCCCTTCTTATGCTTCTCACCTTAACTTTTCTTCTCACACGGTCCTTTGCCCACCTATATATATTTGTATATATATGGAGAGAGAGAGACACGTGTATATCTAATATACATACATATACTTATGTATATATATAGGTTTATGCACACATATATACATAAATATACATACACATATACATATCTACATGCACACATATACACACATAGACATTTATATGCACGGGTACATCCACATATATATATGCATATATCTGGATATATGTATATCTTTTTCCAGGTTTGCTCCTTGTTTTGAATTTTTTCTGTTTCAAGCTTTTTTTTTGGACTTCTTGGGTTCAGACAGATGTGATCTTATTGTCTAAGCAGGCATCAACGTGACCACTTTTTCTGAGCTTATGTCTCAAGCATGCATGCTGAAGAGTCTTTGTTTGAGGGAAACGCAAGTGCTTGATGGCCTTTTTAATTTTTTTGGTTCTTCATTGGAGGTGCTTGATGTCTCTAATACCAAGGTATGTAAACATTGTTGCAAAAAACTTTATTATTTCACTTGACAATTTTATTGTGTAGAATTTATAAATCTGTTCTTTTAGTTCCTGAAATTGCGTGAACTCATCTTGTTGCCAAATATATGTTAGGTTGGAAGCATAAATCTTTTTCCTGCATTTATCTTTTTTCTGATACAGGGTGAGTCAACAAAAGCAAATGTTAATCATCTAGGACAAAAATATTTGAAGCGGATACTTGTATTAAAACATTGCTCCAAGATATTCTAGACTATCATTTTGTGGTTGTGTCACTAATATGCATGGACTTAGTATTTCATCATATATTGGAGTGACCAGGATCTTATGCCTTTTGTACTTAAAGTCCTCTAGAAAGTTTGATGGTGGCTAACATAAACATGTTCAGCACCAAGGAATTCTGTCCTTTCTCCCTCAATTACTCTTGTAGGTATTCATTTGTTTACTTAAATGGGTGAGTCATAATTTATTTTATCATGGTTATTGTCTGTTATTTTTTAGTTTCAAATACGCTTCTTTGAATAAAATGGTAACATGAACTGTTTGGCATTGTTGCTTCCTTCTCGTGCATTTGTATTGTAGATGTAAAATGCAAGTGAAAGATTTAGTGTGTTAGAGTTATGACGGTTGGGCAACTGTTTAACTGGGACCTTATATGTAACTGGGACTAGACTGATATGGTATTCCACCTATGGCTATGGTCTCCCCCCTTGAAATCATTGATGACAAATTCACAAACACTCCCGAGATAATGGATGTTGACCGGCAAGATGATCACCAGTGGTAAATGAACAAAAATGCATGAGGGGGTGACATATATCGAAGGTAATGAGGACATGATAGAAGTACCATGGTTAAAACGAAGTGCTCTTCCTGATTGTTTGAATGATAATACAAGAGAAAATGTTGAGATTATTCTTCTAAGAACCGGTTCATCTCGACCTTCTAAGTATCGGAAAGTTAGTTCAGTCCTCAACAATCTTTTCTTTAAAGGTTGTCTACTATTGGTTGGTGACAAAGGAACACGACGATCAGAGTAAAAGAGTAAAGTGGTAGTCTTATGGACGGTAATGTAGCCTACCCACTTCTTAGAAACCTGAAGGAGTTTGAAAACACAGCTTTAGAGGCCGTGGTTAATCTCTCTGCTGTACATTGGTCTCAAGCTTTTGGTTTCGTTTTGAAAGACGCAAATTGGGTTCGTAATGGTGGTGGAATCGTACGTGGATGGAAGATGGCTTATTCGGGGGCACTAGGCCTTTTCTCTATCTAGTTGAAGATTTTCAAGGAGCAACGATTCTCTTACATGAGGCAATTTTTGAGGATGCATTGACAGAGGAGGCCTTAGTAAGGAATCACAACACAACAAAATAAGCCATTGAAGTTGGGAACTCGGCAGGTGCCAAATCATCCATACGGATATCAGACGAAGATATCTTCAAATTTGAGCGTTTAACATAAGCCATATGCTTAAAAAATGCATTGCTCTTGCTAGGATGAGCGACAACTTCGCCAACATACACGTGTTTCATAGACTACATTCCTATCAAAAACTGTTGTTTAAGAACGATCTAGTTGTTAATAAATCTGATGATTATGAGAGTAGTTTGGGACAAGAAATTTTGGATGAGCCTATGAGTAGGCAGAATTCCATGAGTGGCCAACTTACCAAAATATCTTGACTTTGACTCTAGCATGGAAAGGAAAGGGTAACATAATGGTAAGGCATTCAATGATCAGTGATTTCTGAGATTGGTGCCCTCATGAAGGTGAAATGGAGTTCAATTGGGAGAGTGACTTTTAGTGGTGGCTGCTGGTTGGGGGGATCTTGTAACATGGCAGCACAAAGTGTTTCTTGGGGGCGGGGTAGTATGCTATAATCTAATCAGGAGGGGGAGCAACAAAACGTAATATTTGGTCAGTGAGGAATAAGGGGTAACGTGGGGATTTTCATCAATAAATTGTTGGGGGTTGAGTATATATAGTGGAGAGTAGGAGATGAGTGGTACGCCAAAAATTACCTATTGATTTGTACGGAGAGGCTAGCCACTAGAAAGCTAGATTTGCCCTATATTTAGTCCATCTAATCTTTCAGCTTACCTGATTTCTCTAATCTAATTCTGTTTATTAATTGCTTGAGGGTTCCATTCGTAACACACACTTGCAAATTTCAGGTTTCTGCTGCTGCTGTGGCTCATATTATTGGCAGAAATCCTGGGTTGCGATGTTTAAAGGCAAGAGGATGTGAAAATTTGCTACAGCAGGAAGTCAGAACTAAAGGCGGAGAAAATTCAAACATTTTTTTTCTTTTTGAGTTCGGGAAGTCCTGCAAATTGGATGAAATTAGTGTTGGGTGGGGATTTTCATACATCTCTCTTGAGGCTTTGAAACCTGCAGTTTCACGTCTTAAAGCAATAGAAGTGGGCTTGGGTGGAATGTTAGGCCATGATGGGCTGAAAGGGCTACCTGCAATTTGTCCTTCACTGGAGTCAGTAGTTCTGTATTTTCAGGTATGTAAGTTGAGGTATTGTTTACGTGTAGATAGTGTTTATCGTAACATATGTACAACTAATCTTTGTAGGTGAATATGCACTTGCAATGGGAGTCCCTTACTAGTTTGTATTGTTTCACTTTTCATTGTCAATAACTACTTTAGGTTTCAGAAACTATATGCCATAGCACCATAAATTAAATGGATTTAGGAAGATCAACCAGTGCATTTATGAAGCTTATATTGCTAAGAACTCTCTATCCAGCATTACTCAAGAAAGCCTTGCTTGTCCTTTTCTCATCATTGATTTAACAAGTTAACATACCTTTGGAATTTAAGATAATTCTCATTCTTCTCGTGACACAAATACATACACAGATTCAGACGTGGCTTTTGTATATCTAGTATAGTAGTATATATAAGCTCCTGTTTTTCTTTTGTTTCTCTGCTGAATCTGGCAGGTGATTTCTGATCATCTCATAGTAAATCTGCTGGAATCCCTAACACACCTCAAATCATTTGCTCTATGCCACTGTCTTGGTGAGACATCTCCATTGAGTTTTAAAGTCAGCATGCCAAATTTGAGAAAGTTGAGACTTGAAAGGGTAGCACCATGGATGAGCAATGCTGATTTGGTTAGCCTGAGTCAGAATTGTGCAAACTTGATTGAGCTGTCATTGCTGGGATGCAGACTTCTGAATTCAGGTTTGTAGTCATTGTCTGCTTGTTGCATTTAAGCTATATTTACCTACTGGCATGGAGATGATGAAAGTACTATAGACATATTGATATGCCTTGAGGGGGATAGCTACAGTAGGCCTACTAATTATGTGGTATCAACTTGGCTAAAAAAATTATGTGGCGAGTGGATGAAGGAAGAGTATATGGTTCCAATTCTCAAGAATAAATGAGATTTCCAAATTTGCAGTAATTAGACTGACTGGTATGGGGAGCTTATTCGCTTAGCCATGTTTTTTTAGGGCTTATTGATTAACCCATTAAGCCATTTTGGCTTATTTGGTAAGCCCTCCCCCCTTGCCTTTATGCATTGAGCCACATTTCTTCACTTTATGCACCTGTTTTTTTCAATTTCTTTTCTTTTCAATATTTGTTTTGTTTTAATTTTTTCCCTTTCAATATCTTGTTTTGTTTTAACTTCTTTTCTTTTCAATTCTTATTTTGTTTCACTTTTTTTTTTGTTTTTCTAGTTTCTTTTCTTTACCATTTTACTTTTAGTTATAGGTCTTGATTAATGTGTAATGTGATATCATAATTTAAATGTTTTAGAGTCTATGATTCATCTTTCATAGTTCATAAATAATGATCTTTTTTAGTGTATTGTATTGTATTTAACGAGACAGATCTAGACATGGCCTGGAAGAAAAAAGAAACAACCTCTTAGAATTTCTAGTTTTTCAACAACAATTTGATATGTAGCCTAGAAGGTTAAAATAATACCATTCAAGCTACTAAATCTCCTGCGTTTGCTTACCTTGGATTTCCTTGATGCCTTGTCCTTCTGCAAAGGCAACACAATACCATTGAAGGAATTAATATAGTAATGACAATGAAATAGAATCAAATAGTTGATGAAATGGTTATGTTCTTATTCTGCAGACAGATTTAACGTTAATAATTTACAGAAAGCCATATCATGCTCTAAATTTTGTCATCACTTGATTGTCTCATCTCTATTTGGTTTCTCTTGGGGGTGTTTTTTTTGTTTTTTTTTTGTTGACTTTGTTATTGTAGTAATAGTGTAATATAATCAAATAGATGATGAAAAGGTTGTGTTCTAGTTCTGCTGACAGATATTTATAGTGAACAATTTACAAAAAGCTGTACCATGTGCTAAATTTTATCTTTGGATTTCATTTAATGGTTACGCTTTGTTTTTGTTTTGTCGGGTTTATATTTAATGTCCATTCTCCACTGTATATAACTGAATGGAAGTTAGATTCAAACATATTATTCAATCTATGTCCTATCTTTGTTTTTGTCTTTATAGAATCACAAAAGATCATTTCGAGTGGTTGGCCAGGCTTGATCTCTATCCATCTTGAGGTATGAAACTAACACTTCCTCACTATTTCCACTAGAAGAACGTATTAGAAGAAATCTATATGCTTTGAAATATACTTGTTTTAGAGTGGCTTGTTTTCTAGACTAGACGATACCCCAAAAGCCCCAACTGCAACTGTAGGTAACTCTGCGAATTCAAAGTCATCACATAATTAAAATTTACCCCCTGAAAGGTCATCTATGGCCTGGACTTTAGATTCTTGAATCCCGATCATAGCAGGCTTGCTAGCTAGAAAAAAAGGTCTTTTATCCAATTGATTTTTCCTGGGTTGTTCAAACTCTTGACATTAAGAGAAGTTATATTCATAAGACACAGAGAGAGATCGACCCAACACAGCGCACAACCCCCTATCAATGGTTGTTGCCGCTGCGGTTATCCCTGGTCCAGGTAAAACCCACCTTAGGTCCCACCTTTCTCACATCCGCTTACTGTAAGGATTCTAAGTTCTTTTGAGACTTACTTCCGACTTTCCCACTTTGAGAGGATTGCTTGGAGATTGGGAGAGTCTCCCATTCTTACGAGCCGAATCCCTCATCAACATCCTACTAAGCTTCCCACCAAACCCCATCGATTCTTGAACGAACGAGCTCCTCTTTAAACCTGATCTCCGATTATACACAAACGGAGCCGAGTTAGCAATACTATTTGGATAGATCTTTGACATGGGAGAGGCGATGATGGTTGGGCTGACTTTGGAATGGTCCGAAACGTTTACCTTCCTACACTGGGCTCGCCTTCATTGTTGGACATAGATTCCACTATGGGCTTATTTACCTCCGTGGGCCCGATATCCAAGTCTTGCTGATTGCAGGGTAGAGGGCCCAAGGATCCGTTTGAAATTTGAACGGGAAAGAAGTCCTTTACTGCCGTTTCCTGCGACCCTTCGTCTTTCGAACCCTTCGCCTTTTCCAAAACAATCTTGGAATTGTCGATCTCCATCTCTGCTTTTCCCACCACAACAGCCACCCTCATGAGAGCCACCCTTACACGCGCCGCCAACCATAGACTCCATTCCTTCGTCGTCACCTCACCCTCATCCTTAGAGAATTCACCACCGACATCCTCTTCCTGATTTTCTACCTCGAAATCGATCATGAAATCTTTAACAGATGATGCTTGATCCATCGTGTTATCAGCCTCAAACTTAAGGTTTTCCCGTTCCTCAACCCCAATTGAGAAGTGGATGCCATCGACTTCAATTTGCATACTAGTGCTGATACGTAAAAGATTGTTGCACACTTCCTTTAACTAGATACATGGCCTCCGACAATGAGCACTTGAGCAGTTAACAGAATCTAGAACGAGCCCCCATCCTTGCTCAATTTTACTGAAGGATTCTTCCGACCAAACATGAAGAGGAACACCGAATATGTCCAACAGACTAACCTGCTAGAAGGATAGGATTCACGACGCCAAATTTCCACCGACTTGAGTAACTCTTTCAGAGACGGAATATTATTGCCCAATAACACCTCTAAAGACGTAGCATTATTGACCTTCAATAACAAGTTTAGACCTGCTAGCCGTTTAATGAAATGGACCTCCAGTCCCTCTTCATGACAAACAGATTTGACACCTTCAATGGAGCAAAGTCTTTTGTTTCACAAATCACACAAGATTGTAGATACTCCTCGTTCAGGGCTGAGACCTCTAAATTGCTGATGCTTCCACAATCTTTTGCAGAAACAGTGTCGACCTTCTCTTTTTCGACAGGAGAACTTCCCATCTCTTCCTTCATCGCTTCATTCTTATCCACTCTAGTCTTTGCTTCCCCTGTACCTTTGGCCATTTGAACGTAAGACCTACCATCTCTGAAGCCTTGGAAAAAATATCTGCTCGATCATCTACCATCCCTTTCTTCTTTCTTCTTCATAATTACCGGGTGGCCTTTCAGTCTATCATGACCTAAGAACACTCTCAACTTATGACTCCCAATCCAGATTGTGTTTAGGCTCTTCAACAGAGACCATGCATCCCCCTGCATTGAAAATCTGGCGAAACCAAACTCTTCTCCTCTTTTCAGTCTTTTGTTTGCCAAGTAGATATCCACCAATTTTCCATACCGTCTGAAAACTTTCCAAAGATGACTTGCATTCCAACCTTTAGGGAAATTGAAGAACATAAACGAGACCACTCCACTTGGAAGAGACCTGCTAACATTCGTGCTAAATTTACCAGCAATATTGTGATTCTCCTTGAACTGTGCCCACTGATCCAGGAATCGAGCATTGCCCCTCGACTCTCTCCCCCTCTCTATCTCGCCAACTCACTCTCTCGCTCTCTCGCTCTCTCTCAGACGCTCTCTCTCTCTCTCTCACACACACACACTCTCTCACGCTCTCTCTCTCATCTCTCTCAGCGGTTGGATAAAAGTAGATGGAATAAAACTGAAAATTCAATGGATGTCGATTGTTGCAATGAAACCTTCTCTCCCATTATGATATGTAATCTGGAACAAGTTAGAGGCAGTAGCTTCATGACTTTGGTATTGCAAAAGGAGTCACTAACCAAAGACGCTTATACCGAAAACATGATAAAAAATAACCATATTGGCATTGCAAATCTGGAAAAAAAACACAAAACAGTGGCAGCAGTGGCTGTTCCGGCAGCAGCAGCAGCTGTTCTGTTGGCAAAAGAGGCTGGATCTCGGTCAAAGAAGGGCTGGAATTGAATTGGCGGTTCCGGCAGCGGCGGCTAGGTTTCTGACAGATTCCAGCTGTTTCCGGTTAGGTTTCCGCTGACGTATCTGGAGGTCCGGTAGGTTTTTCCAGCGATGACAGGTTTCCGGAGAGTGGCGAGGCTTTCAAATCTGGCTCAGATACCATGTAACCAAGTGATATGTATTTAGGATAAATCTTGAAAGGAACTTTACATGAGATAATACAACAAATGGAGCTATCTGGAAAGGTAGGAACATAAAGAACAAAAAAATACAGATCAATTAAGTTTTGTGGTAATTTGGCTAACAGATATTAAACTATCTGGAAAGGTAGGAACATAAAGAAAAAATGATAAGTTCAGGATGGACAGGTTGCTAGTGGATCTTATGCTCATAGTTTGACACGAAGATCCGTTAGCAAGTCGAATTGGATTATGTGGTCCAATAGTCTTAAGATTGGATAAAAGGTTTTTGTTCCTAGTCTTGTGATGTGTGGCTCCTGAATCAATAATCCAGAGCTTGCAGAAAAAAAAAAGTAGATGTAATACTTGATTGTGTTGTACTAGCACAAAAAGTAGATGGAACCTGGGCTAGAGGAGGACCTGAAACTGAAAATTCACTGGACGTCGATTGTTGCAATGGAACTTTCTCTCCCATTATGATTTGTAATCTGGAACAAGTTAGAGACGGTAGCTTCACGACTTTGGTAACGCAAAAGGAGTCACTAATCAAGGACGCTTATACTGAAAACATGATAAAAAATAAGTCCGGAAATGGCAGCAGCAGCAGCAGCTGTTCCGGTGGCAAAAGAGACTGGATCTCGGTCATACGATGCCAAAGAAGGGGATGCAATTGAATTGGCGGTTCCGGCAGCGGCGGCGGCTAGGTTTCTGAAAGATTCCGGCTGTTTCCGGCTAGGTTTCCGCTGACACGTCTGGAGGTCTGGTAGGTTTTCCAGCGATGAAAGGTTTCCGGCGAGATTCCGGCGACTGGCGAGGCTTTTAAATCTGGCTCTGATACCTTGTAATCAAGTGATATCTATTTATGATAATCTTGAAAGGAACTTTACATGATATATACAACAAATGAAACTATTCAAGGAAAACACACTACTATGCTAGGAAAGTAAAACCCTAATCTACCATATCTAACATTAGAGATATAACTAATAGTAAAAAACGTCTATTATTGAGTTTGTAAGTTAACTTGTTGCGATGTTAATAGCAAGAGTATTTGTGTGGTTAATTTCAAATCCAAGGTAGTCTTTTCAAGGCGTGTAATCATTAGAGTCTACTAGTATCAAGACTGTACCCACATGTATTTATGTAAATATGTAATCATATAAAGTTCTTAAGTAATTCTTGCAACAAGTAACCAAGACAATTTGGTTATTGGCCTATAGTGTGAGATATATATCCCGGGCTCAAATGGGTTGGTACTCTTTCCCATCCACTTCCTACTAAAATGTTTTATCGTGAATGATCACTTCTCTAGTACTGAAATACTGTACAAAATTCATGTCAATAAGACCAAATCAAACCAAAAGTAGTACCCAATCCCACCAAGTAGGATCTTGGGGGGTTAGGATGTATGCATACCTCTTCTCTACATTAGGGAGTAGAGTTGTTTTTGTGAAGACCCCCGACTTGCAATTTTTTTTTTTTGGGGGAAAGTCTTGAGAGAGGCCAAACTTTTGTCAAAAGAATTTAGAAAGATTTGAAGATTTTGAAAAGTAATTGAAGAGTTTGATATAATGGAAAATATTTGTAATACCAAAGTGTATACAAAAAGACATCAAGAAAACAAAGAAAAAGAGGAGTATAGAACAGTACATGCAAAGGGGAGAAGAAAAAGGATAAAACATGGTAGGGCATTAAAGTCAGTGAAGAAAATACGACAAACTAAACAGCTTAAACGAAAGTACATTCTGTATCTATCCTAGGACATAACACTAGCCTATATGTTGTCTCTGTAATCTTCTCCCAATCCACCCTCTACCTCTCCATCTCTCCTCCCAACTGCAATAGCTACTTGACCCTACGAATAATTTGCTATCTTAGTTCTACTTCTCCAAGATGTTTTTTCAGAGATCATGTCTTTAGAAAGGTCTAAGGCTGCCATGTCCGGCTTCAGTTACTCATCACACGTCCTCCTCGGCATGCCCTCCTCACTATGTTGATCGATAATTTGAGGAAAAATATTGATGGATATAACACATCTCTTAATGCAATGGAAGTAGAATATACAAATATCAATTCAGGAAATCTCATGACCTTTTCCCTTCAAACTATTCAGGATATCTTCCCTCTACCGAAGTAGAATATACAAATATCAATTTCTTCATCTTTTTACTTGTTTAGCTTAGTTCCTATGACTTGTACATGCATCCATGAAAGCGTATTTACAACAGCTCAAGGTCAAGTGCTAGATGTACCTCTTACCCGTTATTGATCATATGTATTCCCAGTTCATGTTACTAAACTTATTTTGCCCATTTGACTTCCCATGTGTCATCATGTCGATATATGATTGAATTTAAGTTATCCTCTGCATCAGTATTTGACCTTTTAAATCCCTTTAAGGGTGATTCATATGATGTTCTCACTGATTTATCTCCACACTTTTCTCTAGGAATGTGGAGATGTGACCAGTGATGGCGTTGTGTCCCTTCTCGATTGCCATGCCCTTGAAGATATCTTGTTGCGCCACAATGTAAGCCTTCTTTAACCACATTCATCCTCCTCCTCCCCCTCCCCCTTTCCCTTCTCTAGAAGCTAATAATTATATACAGGAACTATAACATTATAGCAATAATAAGTAACATATTTTTTGCAACAAATCAAATAAAAAATCATGTGAGGAAGACTTGCTAGGACTGTCCTATGAAACCCCGGATAAACGTGCAATACTTCTAGACTCTGCTGTTTAACTTTTAACCAGATTCTCAAAATGTGATGCCATTTTGGCAAGATTCTAATCTCAAAATGTCAATTAAACGTGCAATACTTCTAGACTCTGCTGTTAACTTTTAACCTTTTGATGCAGGGATCTGGAATTCAGAAAGATTTTATTGGTAATGCTGTAACGAAGGTATATGTGCAGTGCTATATATATAGGGTTGGGTTCTGGTTGGAAAGCTAAATTTGGTAGGGAAGCGTAGGAAGTACTTTGTTAGTGGATGACACATAAGTTATCATTTTCATGTTAACGTAAGTTAACATTATAACCTTCCTACATTTCTCACCAAATTTTGATTTCCTACACGATCCTCTCTCTCTCTCTCTCTCTCTCTATATATATATATATATATGTACTATCGTTTCCTATACGATAGTATAGAATATTTACTTGTGTCTTATGATGAAAGCAGCTGCCAATGCTTCGGAAAATGTCACTTGATATATGTGATGCCAAGGACAGAGACTTTGACATTCCAGAGGTAAGTCATGGTGCACCTTCTTGTTATCACTGGTCATATGCATCAATTTGTAGAAAAAATTGACTTGCGGTTGGATTGATGATCGTCTAGTAATTCTGCCTCCATCTCAAAACAAATGCCACACATAATTTACCTATCTATAGTATCTAGAAAAAATGTGATGAAATTATACCCTTTCCATCCAATGAAAATTGCAACAGTTTCCCTCATGGAATGTCTCGTGAAAATTGCAAAAATTTTCTATGTGGAATTTTCTCATGAAAATTACATCATTTTCCTTTTGTAAGTTTTCATGTTAACAAGACTTGCTTTTTATTAACATTGCTACAAATAGATTTGTGGTTTTGATTTGGGTCCAAAAGATTATCTTAATTTGACTTTATTGAAGTGTATTTGTCATTTCACAGGTAGTCATATAACTTCCTTAAACAACGTGCCAACTTAAGCATTGCAAAAAGCGAATATATGTTTAACTAATAACAATTAGTGGGAACTTGGAAAGGAAAGAATTTAAAAACATATGTGCATGCATGGACACAGATATATACTGCAGGCACACATACTTACATGCATGTACATATATATGGTTCTAAGTATACACATATATCAAAATATGTTTTGTATGGTGTTCTATTTAGTTAGTGTTCTGATTATATCCCAAGAAAGCATGCTATATGTGAAGCCTAACAACCACTGAACAACCATTTGAAGAGAGAATACATAGATGTGATTAGAAAGTCATCCAATCCAATTTGAACCGATTGGTTGAAATAGGATTGGATCAGATTCAACATTCAAATTCCTATTGATTGGTTCTTGGATGGAGGAATCTAATAAAACCGAGCCGATTCAATCCAATTAATAAATATAGGGTCTTATTATATGCATATCTGTCTACACCTTATCGACTTATATCTATTAAAATTAAATAATAAAAAATTATCTCTTTCCTCTCTTTTATCATTAACAATATTTATTTACCCTTTTATTATAAAATTCAACATTAGTTTCTCTCATCTCTCTCTACAATTTTTTTTTTCATTTTTCATTGTTACATAATGATAATAATAATTGTAGTTATATATAATAATTATTATTTTTATTGTAATAATTATTTAATAATTACACTCGTAGTCTCTAAAGGATGAGAACCAACTATATAACATCTTTTTTGAATCGGTGGAAATTACAAGATTATTATATTTCCAATTTATAGACCAGTTTCAGTTAGAATTTTAATTCCATCTATCTATATATATACACATGAGAAAGGCTCAAACGAGAACACTAACTATTTAAGAAAACACGATGATAACAAATCATGTGCAAAATCATATATGATTCGGCATTAACGGCAAAAAAATGGATGCGTTGCCCGCAATCATATATGATTTTGTATGTTAGTTGTTCTCGTATTTTCTTAAATCGTATTTTCTTAAATAGATATTGTTCTCGTATGAACCCACCTCATATATATATATATATATATATATAGTGTTTGGTTCATTTGAGAAATGGTAAATATATGAGAAATATAGAAGTAATCCTAGCCATTCATATGGTCAAGATCGGATTTGACTAGTCAAGATCGGATTTGACTAGTCAAATATTGCGGCTTTGACTGGTCAAAAGTTGCGGCTATCCCAAAAATAGAAGGACAATTTCGTAAATTTTACAAAACACACGGGCTGTGTTCATATATGAACATGTATAATTCACATATGAACATGTATAATTCACATATGAACTATATGTTCATATATGAACCAGTGCAATTCACAACTGAACTCTTTTAACTGATTCATATATGAACCTTTGTGATTCATATATGAATCAGTTGAACTAACTAACAGATTCATATATGAACCTTTGTGATTCATATATGAATCTGTATGAATCACAAAGATTCATATATGAACCTTTGTGAATCACAAAGATTAATATATGAATCTGTATGAATCACAAAGATTCATATATGAATCAGTTGAACTAATTAACAAATTCATATATGAATCTTTGTGATTCATACAGATTCATATATGAACTCATCCCGTGTATTTTACGAAATTACCCCTCTACCTTCTATAGACCACACAAGGAATTATCCGGTGCTTTGCGGTCAAAGCCGCAAATATTGACCAGATGAATGGCTAAGATTACTTCTCTATTTCTCATATATTTACCATTTCTCAAATGAACCTCTCCCTATATATATATATATATATATATATATATATATAATGAAAAAGTTAGGAATATCCTAATAATCATTTATTTATCCGATATGCACATGCTCATAAAAGGTTGTTATTTGGTATGCACGTGTGTATTTATAATCCAAGAGACATTTTCGATTACTTTTATGCACATGTGCATAACCATCAAACTGATGATATTAGTGTATCCCTTAGTGTTTTTTTTGTGGTTTCCCCTGAACCAACCGTGTATATATGTGTGTGTGTATATAGATAGATAGATAGATAAAAGTTCAAATGAAAACTCAATTTTCATTGTACACGTGAGGACAAATCTCAGTCACTCCATCTCTATTGATCTAACAACTCAGATTAAATAGAGTTTTTAATTTTAAGATGCTTAGGGGTAAAAATGGAATATAATTTAAACTCACGCCTACCATATTTGACTTTTTATTTTCTTTTTTAATTAAAAACTTTTACCCAAGTAAAGTTTAAAATAAATTATCTTAAAAATTACTAATATTTTAATAAAACAAATTATATAAAAAAAACGAGAATTTCGTGCTCGATATGACATTCATCTCAATATAGTTTTTTTTGTTGTTTTAACCGTTTTTTACGTGAAATGCTATATATGTGTTATATTCATTATGAATATTTATGTACATTCAAGTCTGTACAACACCTCGACACCGTAAGTATGTAACTCGACATCACCTTCTTCAACACTTTCTTCAACGTCGTAAGGCATCGCGTTTCTTCAGCACCGTAACCCAACACCCATTAAGACGAATCGAGAGCCTATCGAGTAATTCTGTTGTGAACCGGGGAACAAAAGAAAGCGTGTCACGTCTCCACATCTTCATGGGTCATTCATGTATTATTCATCATGAATAATGTATCATTTAGGATGAATAATACAACATTCAGGGTGAATAATTCACAATTCATGAATTCGTGTATTATTCATCATGAATGTTGTGTAATTCATCATGAATACTGTGTAATTCATCATGAATACTGTATTATTCATCATGAATAATGAATGGACGTTCACATTTGTTATTCATACTGAATGTGGGACATCTGGGGATGCGCATACATATTCATAATGAATTAAACCAAATTTCAATTGTGAATTGGGAAACAAAAGAGTGTGCGCTATGTGTCTACACCTTCACAGGTCATTCATATATTATTCATCATGAACAATGTATCATTTAGGATGAATAATACAACATTCAGAGTGAATAATACACGATTCATGATAAATAATACATGAATAATGAATTCGTGTATTATTCATCCTAAATGTTGTATTATTTATCCTGAATACTGTATTATTCATCATGAATAGTGAATGAACGTTCACTTTTGTTATTTATACTGAATGTGGACACCCGAGGACGTGCATGCATATTCATAATGAATATAACACATATATAGAATTTCACGTAAAAAACGGTTAAAACGAAAAAAAAAACTATATCAAGATGGATGTCATATCGAATAGCACGAAATTTTCGTTTTTTTGGTGTAATTTGTTTGATTAAAATATTAATAATTTTTAAGATAATTTATTTTAAAGTTTAAGGGGTAAAATTTTTTTAATTAAAAAATAAAATAAAAAGTCAAACAAGGTAGACGCTGATTCAAATTTCCAATTTTGTCCTTAATCACTTCTCAATTAACCTTATTATGTATTAACCATTGATTAGTTTTCTAAGTTTTGATCAATGGTTAAGATTTGTCCTCATGTGCACAATAAAAGATGAGTTTTCATTTGAACCCACGCCTATATATATATATATATATATATATATATATTGTTGGTCCCAGTTAACAGAAAGTAATCACAACAAGTATTGTAGAGGGGGGGTGGGGGGGGGGTTGAATACAATACACAAATTTTTTTCACTTAATTTAATTCTTACTGATATAAAATCAAGAATTACACATAGAAAACTTTGATTGTTGCGGAAGAGAACAGATGAACTTTGTTCAAACAATCTTACACAAAGAGAATGAAGAACAATTGAAAAACACTTGGAAAACAATGAACTTCGTAGAGACAAAATAGCCGGCACTTAGTAAACTTGAAGGCTTGTGGAACTTGTGATTTTTGCATGTTGAAGCATCCTCTATATATAGTGCCTCATGCATTTAATGCATGAGACACCTGTTGAGCAAGGGTAGGACATTAGGTCTTTTGCATGGTACATGATGTACTTTTTGTCTTGGAGTGTTTTGGCTTGAAGTGTTGACCTGCAGAGGATTGGTGTGACCTTTCCTTAAAAGAGTGTAAGAGACAAAACATACTTTTTCTGATCTTCAGATGAGGTCTACATCAATGCAAGATATCACAGATATACTTTATCAGAAAAATACAATGTGTTTGTGCCGATGACATTTTCCCACCAAAACTTATCAAAGACAAGTTTGGTGAAAAGGGACACAAGATGGCACATATGACAAATCACCACACACATCTTCAGGATTCCTGAAGGTGTGTGATCGACACCATCATGGCCGATCGGCACCATCCTGGCCGATCTCATCTCTGCCGATGAGATCCTGGCCGAAGGTGTTGTTCCACAATGGTAGGCAACTTAGCTTTGGGCTGAGAAGTTCATCTTCAATCCGCTTTGACAGATACACTTCTTCTTTGACTTTTCCGCTGATCTTCGACTTCACCGAACATTTGAATTGTAACTAAGCTTCTAGAAAGAACCTCAAAATATTCTAAGTAGGATGATACAAAATTGAAGATCGAGAGGTCATCTTCAAATCTGGAGGATGATACAAAATTGTAACTAAGTGGTGTCGGCTTTCAAGAAAAAACATTGATTATTCCTTCTTTTCTCTTCATATTCACTCCTCGATAGTTGCTTTAAAGGGGTGGTCTTATTTTGTGTGTTTTGGGGTGTTGGAACTTGAGATTCTACCAAGGGTTTTTGAGACATTTGTCTCGGGAGTGGTTTTTTGTAAGGACTTGCTATAGAATTGGTAGAATTTGGAGGCACGGAGGGTAGAAAACTAGGAGCTGGAAGAGAAATAGGAGGAGGGGAGTTAGATTGGTTAATTGGAGCAACCTTGTTACCTGTTGTTTTGGTAAGGTTATTATTATAGTTAGTGGATTTTGGTGGCTCCAAACCCCACAGAGCATAGTACGCTCCTTCCTGAATTTTTGCTAATTTCATAGCTTGATTTAGAGTTTTTGGATCCATAAGTTGAACCGTATGCATTATCCCATTTCGGAGGCCGCCAATGTACAAATCTAATAGCACCTCCGAAGGACATCTACTTGGTTCTTTAGAGCATCAAACTGTGAATTGTAATCACTTACAGTGGTGGTAAGCTTTAGATTTCTGAGTTCTATCAACGGCTTAGAGACAATACTTCCACAAATTGCTCACGGAGTTCTTCTAAATACCGTTGCCAACTGATGTTCTTTGTTGCTGGTTCTTTCATAAATCCCTGGAGTACTGTAACGCCCTCCCTTTCAAATGAATGGCCACTAATCGAATCTTCATATCCTCTAGGGTCTCATCTAACTCGAAAAACTGGCCACGTTTGTAGTGCCAATCCTTAAATCCATCACCATCGAATGAAGGGAACTCTAACTTGGCCATTCGATTCACTAGTTGGTAACCTGGTTTTGTGACGGGTGGGGTGAAGAACGTACCTCCTGAATCTCCTTGTTTTGAGCCACTAGATGCTTCATCAGCGTAACCTCTGGACCTTTGTTCTTACGATTATGGTAATCGTTGATCAGGAATTTGACCCCCTCAGCCAAATCGGGCAATCCTTTCTACGAATCATGTATTAGGTTAGTTACCCCCTTCAGATCCAGAATACTATTTTGTAATTGCTTGAGAGATTCATCGTGAGTGGCCAGACGACACTCAATTTCTTCATTCCTCTCCATCAGTTGATTGTTGGTGTATCGTACCATTCACAACACTCAGGATAGTAGGCTCTGATACCACTAATAGATGCATAATGGAATTCAATGATTGAACAGGTGTAAACCACAGAGAAGGTTACTCAAATGCAAACAGAGAACAACTCATATTATATCATAGAAGTGATCACCAAGATATCCTTACATCATGACCGTAAGGCTTTATATCAACTCTGTAACGCCCCAATTTCCATATTCGAGTGTCATTACTTTAATTATACAAATCTTCCAACAGAAACAAAATTTTATTTATTACATGTCTCATTTATTACATCAAAGTAAAACATAGCGGAAACTTAAATTTAAAAGCTTGTAATGAACATTTCCTTATTGATCTTTGAAGTATTTCTTTACTCCTTCCCTGAGATACATACACAAATTATATAAGCTTTAAGCTTAGTTAGTAGTCATGGTTTCATGAATAAACAACTTTCATAATGCTTGAAAAATATTTATCATGCTCATGCATAAAACATTCTTTTGAGATCTCACTTCTCACATGAAAGTATGTTATACTTCTTTGAGGTTCAATAACCCCGGGGTCCATAAAAGGCTGCCCCATAAGGTCCGTTTGCAAGACGTCCCTTCATTCTATATCCTGTACGTTGGATATTTATGGTCATACATAACATGTATAAAACTTTCATGCCTTGTATGCACAAATGCATATGCTCGTGTCATAACATGCTATCATATGTTTTGATCATAAAATGCATCATAATTTCATTGTATCATAACTTTATGTACAACAATCATATCAAAATATCTTTATCAAAACTTCCATAATGCATAAAATAATTTCATATAGCATTTATGTATCTCATTAAATCACATAACATACTTACATTGATTTAGCTTAGTTTCTTCCTTGATCTTCTTCTTTGTAGTATTTTTAAGAGAGTGATTTGGTATGAATTCATATGTTTGGTTTCTACCTCTATTTATAGTTAAACCTAAAGCATCAACCACTTGTTCCTTTTTGCTTTCAATGATTGTACTCTTTTAACATTTTGACACCTCACTCTTTTAGGATAAGAGAATATAACACATCATGCTTCTAGGTTGCTTTGTCAAGCTTTTAGATTGTCATGTCATGCATTTTTAGCTTTGCCATGTCATGCCTTTTAGCTTGTACTTGTTATAGCTTATCTTTTGCCACCTCATGCTTTTGTACTTTATACTTATCCTTGTCATCTCATGCTTTTACCACCTCATGCTTTTGTACTTTCTATTTCTTAGCTTAGGCAATTCATCAATAGTTTTGACAACTCATCATATAGCCTTGCAATTCATCACTTAGGTTTGCTTTGTCATGCTCTTTAGGTTTGCTTTGTCATCAATTAGTTTAGCCAATTGTCATAGATGATATGTCTACATAATAATTCCTTTTTGCTGTTGGCTGCTGTTGAAGTTCAATTAAGTCTTTAATTCTTGAATTTAAGGCTTAAGATTTTGAAATTTAAACTAATAGAAGTAGGGTGTTACAAACTCACACAAGAAGGTTCTAGACTTTCTAACAAATCTGATATAAGGACCAATACCAACAGGACATATGGCAGAAGGTAACTCCCACCTCTGGAACAAACTAACAGATTCTTACAATATCTAGTAGGTAAAAAGGTAAAAAGTTTATTGAAATATCTATTAGGTAAAACTATGTCATATCATAAAACAACAATTTCTTGGGACATCCCAAAAATCAGTAGAAAATATGTTTTTTTCTTTTATTTTTTACAATTTAGGTAGCATATTTGAAATTCATTCGTTGGTTTTCATGAGTATGCCACAGTGGGATGATAGGCACTTCTTAAGCCATGTGAAGATAGCAAGATGTAAATCTCAGAGATGCAATTTCAGTCTTCAACATGTTCGTGCTTCGAGGTCGCCGGTACACACTGAAACCTTGGTTCTTGTGTGGGATAGCAAACAGTTGACCCGAACTATCATCAATGAAAGAGTCTAGCATTACCGAGAACGGAGTAAGCTGCTGCTGCTGCTTGGTTTTTATATTAAATAAAAATTATGTGTATTCAAGTGATTGGTGGGACAGGAAAGCGGACATGCTATTTGCGGATACTAGATTTTCATTGTAGTAAAATGGTATGTTTCCTGATGTTACATTGACCCCTTATTTCTGCAGTTGACGTTTTCGACCTGAATCTGAAGTTTGTTGTCAATACAAGACACTCCAAATGTTATGTTTGTCTGCAATAGGTTTATGATGTTTTATACCACCATATTGTACGTAGATGACATGTATTTGGCCGGACATGTCATCCCAAAATGATGTTAATACAAGAAAGAAAGAATAAGATCATCCACAGTGGTCGTTCCTACAAATCCCCGGGATATGGCGATTCTTACCAATACAAATTGCCTAAGCATTTATTGGTAAGAGTCACCACCCTCATTTTACTAGGTAAATTTGTTGGCCATCAAAATAGTGGCGTATAAGGGGCCGTTTGCCAAAATGCTTGCCGGGTAAGCGCCTACCGGCAAGGACATTATCCTCATTTACCTTATCGTATAAAACGTTTTAAACCCGGTAAGCGTTTACCCGGTAAAAGTCATTTCTCTCACTTAAATACATTAGCTTAAATAACATAAAACTGCATATTTATTTGACTTAAGTTCACGTGAGACCAAACAGTTTTCGTGAGACCGGTGAGACCAAGCTTTAAAGTATGAAACTTCACACCAAAAAACTGTGAATGTAAAAAAAATCGAACTTTTCATAGGGAAAACACCGTAAATGTTACGTTCACGGTGTTTTTCGCTGTGAATGTTCGTTTTTTTTTTACCTTCACAGCGTCTTCACTGTGAAGGTTTGGATATACCTTCACAGTCTTTTATCTGTGAATGTTTGATTTCTTTTTTAACTTGGTTTAGGTTTTTTTACCTTCATAGTGTGATTACATTACGAAGGTTCGAATGTTTTTTACCTTCACAGTGTTTCGATGTGAAGTTTCATGTTTTAAGGCTTGGTCTCACGTGGTCTCACGGAAACAACTTGGTCTCACGTGAACCTGACCCTATTTATTTTTATAAATTATACCATGATGTTTCTTAATTCTTTAGTTTCACTATTTCAAACACTTTTATTTCATAACATTTTTATCATCAAAATTACAAATGACAAATTGGGTAGAATATTTGATATGAACATCAAAATTTGTCCCTTCTAGAAAAGATTCAATAGAGTGGGTACAAAATGCCGAACAATCAATTGATTGTGTTGTTATTACTAAACCATCAAAGATAAAGTCAAATGAACTATCCTGTGTCAATATTAATTAAATGTGTACGAACATTAAGATTGTAATTATACTTGAAATTAATTGATTTAAATAATTGATAATATTACAAATATAATTTTATTTCAAATAACATTTTTTTATTTTATAAAATAATGAATAATCAAAATTTATTAAAGTTATTACAATTTTAATAAAATAATAATAATCATAAATTAATGTTATATTTTATTTGTTTTAATGTTACAATTATAATTAAAGTTATAGTATTAAAAAAATACAAATTCAACTAAAATACTTAATCAAATACATATTTTAATACAAGTTTTTAGTACATCATTAACTAAAAAAATGTAATTTTACTTTGTGAAAAACGTTAATTATATTTGTCGGTGTAGAAATTAGAAATGGTAATATAATTTTTTTTTTTTTTTTGGTTCCAAGTGTTTTTCAATTACCTAAATAATGTATGGTTGAAACAAATAAAGAAAAAATTTATTTGTTTGTATTAAAGAATATTTGAATTTTGTAAATCTGACAACAAATAGAGTGACGAATATGTCAATTTAATTTATATTTAATATCATACTGGTTAAATAAATAAAAAATAAAAAATAAAAAACAATCCGTATGTCTTATTTTGATTAGCATAAATAAACTACAACAATTTTTAAAATATTTGATGAGATATAGAGAATTTATATTAAGTTATACGATTAATAATAACTAAAAGAAATCGTTTGGTACAAAATAAATAAATAAATATATATATAATTATTAATAACTAAAAATCATTATTAATTAAATAAATGGATGATTTATAATAATAATAATGAAAGTAAAAAATGAAATATTCAAAAAATTTAAGGATCTAAATTGTAAGGGGTTGTTTGTTTTTTTAAAAAAATCTCTTAATCACTCTTAAGTCTAAATCGTTCAGACATTTTTACACATCACCTCTTATTAATCATAACTAAATTAAGACTTCAGACTTTAGACATCTTAAAAAACAAACGGCACCTAAATATACAAGGGGTAAAAATGAAAATGTAATTTACATGGGTATGAGTTTTTTTTAATTAATGTGGAGGGGGCATAAATTAGGATAGAATTAGATATGGGGAGGTATGAATAGAATTTGTCTTTCTAAAGTATGAATCCAAAAAAAATATGTTAAATTTAATACATTTTTGTTCTCTTGCAAACAAACATTAGTGTCAAAATCATAAAATAGTGCCTCAAAACAACGAATGGATAGCTCGAAAATAATAGAACTTATAACTTTGATTATGATTATGATTATGATGGAAACCGGTGTAATACTTTTTAGTATAAACGCATCCATAAATTTGCTTAAATTTCTTAATGTCTTTTTCCTTCAGATATCAATTGTTGCATTAGTATCAGCATTTCAATATTTTATATGGTTTCAATGTAAAATAGTTCGACTAAAGAAGCTGACATTGGAACTTGTTTCTAGAAGACGTGGCTAGGTTAGGATGCAAGTCGGGAGTTTTATTAACATCATTGCATACAATATTCTTCCTCCCATCAGATAACATACAAAGGCAAAGCCAAGTTAATTTGATGCATGTACGAGTCTCTTTCAAATGAATTTGTTACCTACTTATCATTTAATCGTACACATGACCTTGTGCTTCACTTGCTACTTCTTACACTAATTCTATGAAAACCTTTGTAAACATGTAATAAATTAAACATTCAGGGGTAGCTGAACTGGTCAGGTCTTGGATTTGTGTAGTTTCCCCAAGGCGAATGAGGTTTTTCCCGACCGGAACTTTAGGGCCCCGTGGAATTTGTTACGATTTATGCAAGTTAGTCAAGACACCAACATTTATTAAAAAAAATGTAACAAATTAAGTATTAAGTTGGGCGAGTAAAATAATTACCATGTCTATGGGTGCAAATTCAGGATCAGACATGGTAGGCACTCCTAAAAAAGTTTATGTTTTTATATGGCAATTAAGACATGGCATGATTCCAGTTCGGGCGATTCTCGATCAAATAGGGTTCGATCTTCACTCATCCTTATGTCCCCGATGTAACGAAGACGTTGAATCCATAAACCATTGTTTGATTAGTTGTTCGAAGATATCAAGTGTTTAGGCATGGATTATGCAATGGTGAGCTCTTGGTTCCGGTCAAATTGGGTTGGTCGCTGATACTCTAGCTATGGTGGATCATCCTACTATACTCCCCTCGTCCAAGAAGGTATGGCATGAGGTTGTTTGGACTACTCTCTATACTATTTGGAGTTCTCGCGACAAATGGGTCTCTGAGAAATATCATTCCGAGTCTGAGCTACTGTTTGAGGTTCAACTATTGTCGTTTTGCTGGATATCTCATAGAGCAAAGGATTTCCAACTTTCTTGGTCAGATTGGTGTGATTCTCCTCGAGGATGATTCTTTAGGTTCCTCTTCCTCGCCCATGTAGAGGGTTTGTTTGTTTTTGTTTGCTTATGGTCGTTTTTTTCCGTTCTTGTTTGGTCTGCTCCTTGCAGACGTTATGGTTGTGGTCCTGTTTTGAGACTTCTTGTTCCTCCTTTCCTTTCTTGGTTAATAAATCTTTGTTGCCTAAAAAAATTGGGTTTGATTACGGTTTAACAAGAACTGGTGTAAGCCCTGCGCGTTGTGTGGTGGCGATAATTTTTTAGGTAAGTATCGGACTGAGTTAAGATAAAACACAAATAACCAGTTAACAATTAATAAGATATATTGAAAAACAACAAATGTATTTCCATAAGTAGTTAAATACTAGTCAATTTGCGTACATTGATATAAAGAGTTTGAGATGAATTGATAATAATTTTGTTGTTATAATATTTATAACTCATGTCCCATAACTATATCATTATTGTTGTTAACTTGTTACGAAGAGTTTGAATATGTATATATATATATATATATATATATATATAGCCATAGGTTAAAATGAGAAATGCTAAGTGTGTGAGAATTAGAAAAGTAATCCTAACTATTCATACGGTCAAGATAGGATTTGACTGGTCAAATATTGCGTATTTGACTGGTCAAGAATTGCGGCTTTGACTAGTCAAAAGTTGCGGCTATTCCAAAAATAGAATGACAGTTTCGTAATTTTTACAAATACGCGGGACGAGTTCATATATGAACCTGTATGATTCACATATGAACTATATGTTCATATGTGAACTATATGTTAATATGTGAACCAGTGTAAGGTCTGTATGGATATAGTTGTCTGTATGATACAAGATAAATTATTTTATGGTTGTTGTGTTAAATAAACGTCCTGAATGTTAGAAATGACCATTTTACCCCCAATCTATATTTTTGTCTCAATAAAATAATTGTTTATTAAAAATGTTAAATAAATAACTTTGAATGATAAAAAATATGTCAATTAAAATTTTCTTTTTAAATAAAACATTAAAAACTATTTCATTAATAAAAAAAATACATCTACACCAAAGTCTGGATACATTAAACCTTTTGCAATTTGAAGTCTTCTAAGGTCAATTGGAAAGGCTCCATATACCAAACAAATCTTTTTCCTCGTCTTTTTCCCTCGTGTCCGATTTTAGTATATGGTGCTTGTTCTCGGGTAGTTTCATGAATATAATTCCATAGTGGGTTTCGTTTTTGTTCTCCTTTTCCTTTCATAGCTTTATTTTCTCCATTAATCTGCATGTTGGATTCGATTTTGGGTTTTTGACCTAATTTCGATTTTTGGGTTTTTGACTAAAATCGCTCGTGTTTGATTCTGTTATCTAGGTTGTGTTTGGATTGTTGTTTGGTGATCGATTTTGCTTCTCCAAACCTCACTTTTGATCGATTTGATCTGTTGCTAGCTACTTTGATCGAATAAGATGAAGAGGGAAAAAGTGAACTGGGTTTTTTCAGTTGTTTTACAAAAGGGCAAAAATGTAAAAAAAGTGGTTGATTGCATATGACTTAACTTCTGGGGCTGAGCGAATAAGCTCATATCTGGCCCATTAAGTCACTTCCGAACACCTATGTATGGCCTACCGAATAAGCCATACATGTCATACAGTCTATTAAGCCGTTACCGAACAGCCCCTAATTCACATATGAACTCTTTTAATTGATTCATATATAAACTAATTAACTGATTCACATATGAATTAATTAACTGTAGGTTCATATGTGAATCATTTGAACTAATTAACAGATTCACATACGAACTAATTAACTGATTCACATATGAACGTATAGTTCATATGTGAATCACATAGGTTCACATATGAACTCGTTCCGCATATTTTACCAAAGTACCCCTCTATCTTCTACAGACCACGCAAGGAATTATTCGGTGTTTCACGGTCAAAGCCGCAAATGTTGACCAGATGAAAGGGCTATCATTCTCTATTTCTCACATACTTAGCATTTCTCATTTAAACATCTCCCTATATTTTATTTTCATGACATCACCTCATCACCTATGATTGTTCTTTTAATACTCACCTTCTTCTATCAATGTATCAATTTCACATCCACGTAGGATAGCCAAAATGTAACTATAATGAAATATTGAAAATAATTAATGCTCATGATCTCATCTCATTATTTTATAGCTTTATTTTATATAAACTATATGTAAAAACACGAATGTATTTTCATAAGTAGTTAATTTGCATATATTGATAATCATTTATTGTTATAAAGAGTTTCAAGTACATTGATAATAATTTTGCTATTATGTTATTCGGAACTCAAACGACATGTCCCACAACCATATCACTATTGTTATTACGAATAGTTAGAAGATTCTTTTTCCCAAAAAGGTCGGCTAAAATTAGCCTATCCTATGAGTTGTCATAGAAAAGGACATCATTTCTTTCCCATGATGCAACTTCATTACATATGGTCTTATATTTATGATTTATAATTCGAATGATATGTCACACAACCGTATCATTATTTTTTAAGAAGAGTGTAAATCATAAAATCTCAATCAATCAAGCTAATTACTCAAGATATGACATTAAAACTCAAGAACTAGAGAGAGAATCTAGAGAGAGAAAGTAGATCTTGTATTACACACACTCTAGAATATTACAATATGCATGAGCCTCTAGTTCGTTACAACAAGATTACAACAAAACCTATATATACTACCAAACTAAAACAAAGCCTTAAAGGCTAAGAAAACTAAACTTACTTTGACTAACTATTACAAGGTCAATGTTGACTTTTACACATTTGACTTTCCTATTAAATCTTGGATACAATATTTAGACTTAACAATCTCCCCCTTTGTATTCAAGATTTAAAAAAAATTGATGCATATCTTCAACTCTTGATTCTTCATCTTTTGTCTCTTGAAGCTTTAAAAAACTTTGCTCTTTTGCAACTTTTGAAGAATCTTGGAAAGTCTTTTTAATCTTTGAAACTTTGGAAAGTCAACATGCCTTGAACAAAACAGGAATTCTTGAAACTTCTTTGAAACTTGAAACTTCATTTCTGAAAAGTCTTTCGTCTTCAAACAAAATTGTATCTTCATCATTTTGATCTCTGAATCGTCTTCAGAAGAACAAACCTACTTGAATTCTTGAAATTTTCTTTTGAAGAAACTTTTGAAGAAGCTTTTGACTTTGAATCATTCTTTGAAACAACGTTTGAAACAGCGGAAGCAAATTGAACTTTAGGCTTGAACTTTGAACTTGAACTCTGAAATTGAATCTTTATAATTATCCCCCTTTTTGATGATGTGAGCATCATTATCATCAAAATATCATCAATTTCAGCATAGGCTTTGATTTCCCCCTTTGTGAACAACAAACAATCTCCCCTTGATTTTGCTGTACTTTTGATCTGAAGAGCCGAATCATGAACAGTATATATCCGAATCTTTTCAAATTCAGACATAATGAGCGTGTAACCCTGATTCAACAAATGAAACAGTTAGAAATGTCTGTCAGTAACACGAAGTTACTGTGTACAACGGATGTACATTTTAAGGAGCTGGCTTGATGATGACTCCCCAGGACTTCCATTCAATCATCGAAAAACACAAGGTTATTCTATGAATGTTATGACAGAAAAACATATTCTCTGTGTGCTCGTGCTTGTGTTTTGAAAGAATTAGCACAATGATTGTGTTTCATAAGGCTCAAAGTATGTAAATCACTGTGACAACAATGATTATACATGGACTCAATGTGCATGAGAAAGGGTCGAAGGTGGGGCAACTTTCCTTCTTTTTCAATATCAGTATCTTCCAAGAGAAGATCCGATAGATTATGTGCTGCTTCCCCAGAAAATGTGAAACATTCTCTTTTTAAGAAAAGAATGAGTAGCTGGTGAGGTTGTATGCAAGAGATGGCATGAGCTATTTTCCTATTTCAATGATGGTCACCAAACAAATGTGAACCAATCAGTAATGTGGCTCCCGACTCAGAAAGTGGTAGGTGCAGAGTTCTGATATTCTTTTAACTATGATCTCACACCTTCTTTCTTTTTATCATTATACTCACATCTAACCAATCTCTCATTTCCATTTTACCTCTGCTCACTCCCACACTCAAATCTTTTAGACCCCTCTCCCCTTAATCACTCAAAGGATTTCTTCCGGGGTAGGAAACACTGGTTATCGTGAATCCATGGAAGATCTATTAAGCACTCATACTGAATCCCATGTTCCTAAAAGTACATGTTGGTCAATGATTTTTCTTGACATGTAAAGCACAAGAAATCATATGTCAGAGTATGTATGCTCATTGAAAAATATGAATGAAATTTGAGCATTTGTTCTTTGAAGATTTCTCAAAACAAGGATATTGAATGAATGAATATGAAGTCAAGAGAATTGTTTTGAGAATCTTACAATGAATCAATCAGATCAAATCAAATGGTTAGGGTATCAAAGAATTGGTAATTTTGTTTATATGAAAGAATATAAACAATTTATCAAAGAAATCACAAATATGAAAAAGATGAAAGATGCTCAACAACTGTGAAATTGCAAACGGGAGTATTACCATCGAAAAATTGGTTCGAATTTGAGACATGGTAATAACAATTTCAAAGAAAATACTGAACCGGTGTGTGTGAATACTTAACAATATATGGACAAGATAATACACAAGTATTGATCTTTGGAAACACACGGTCAGTTAAACAATTAAGCGCAAAAAATTGAAAAACATTTAAAAATCACACTTCTAAATTCATAAAATCGTTTGAGAATAAGAAGTGGTTTGAACATTTAAGAAAAGGTTTTTCATGTTCGAAAGTTGTCCTTCTTTCAAACAATCCGAGATCTAGGATCAGAAGATATTTACCTTTTCAGCTCCCCCTCAAATCATATAATGATATAATGATTTATGTCTTTTAAGCTCCCCCTGGATATTAGCACAATATCTTTCTTTGATTGTTGAAGAACGGGTCCTGATCTGTCATTTGATTAGAAGCCACTTTATTCACTTTATTTAAAAAAAGAAAAGACATAAAGCAGTAAAACAGTTTATAGATTGAGTTCTGATCTGAAGTAATCAGAAGTCATCACCTTTACTCCCCCTTAAATTAAGCATCTGAAATATGTCAGTTAAAACATGATAGAGATCAAACACTCCCTTTTGAATTATTAGACCATCAATATCAGAAAAATCTAGCAAAGAAAAAGTATAGGATAGAGATCAGATCAATTCACTCAGGATGAAGACCATCAATATCCATCGGATGCAAGTATACAGGAGTAAGGTCTTTTTGATCTCTGAGGTACGGGTCCTAAGCTGTTTTGCTTAGAAGCCATAATCTTGACATTTAGGTGTGGGTCTTGAACTGTGTTATTCAAGAGCCATTGTTCTCTTACTCCCCCTTGGCTTGAGGTGCCTGCAACACATAATCAATTTTCTTCTTTGGTACCCACTGGTAGTTGGGTCCAGAAATGTTAGTTGCAGTTCGTGTGGGGGTTATGGAGTAAGAACCATACCAGAAATGATCATTTGTTTTGTGAAAATGATCATGTGTACAACAAATAGAACAATAAAATTTCTTACCGTTAGGCGCTTTGTTCTTCTTTGCTTTGTGTACAGGTACATATGATTTCTTCTCTTTCAACTCATTTTCCTTATCATCTTGGACTGGTTTCTTTTGCCAAACCAGTTTCTCTTTCTTGAAACTTTTTCTTGGATAAGTATCTGAACCATCTAAAAATTCATCGTAGAAAAGGTTGGTGCGACGAATCTGATTAAAGGATTTGACTGACCTGTTTGAAGAGATGAATTTCTGATTTAAACTTGAAATAGATTTCTCAAGTTCTTTGATCTTTGAGGCGAAGTTGTCTCTTTCTTTCACAAGCTGGTCAATCTTTGTCTTGAATTCAGACTTCGTCTTTTGCTCTTTCAGTGCAGCTGCAGACAGTTCAGACAACTTAGAAGTCAGCTTTTTAATTTCATTTTCAAAGATGGATCTTTCTTCCTCAAATCCTTTTTCTGATTCATTTCTCTGGCCGGATAACTCTTTAAAGAATCCCACATTTTTCTGTTCTATGACCTTCTTTTCTTTATCAAACTTCTCTCTTTCTAAAATCAGAATTTTCTCAAAATCTGAGATTTGTTGAGAAAATTTTAAGCATTTAAGCTCCAACGACTTCTTTTCCTCAAAACATTTCTTTGAAAAATCTGAGAACTTTTTCGAAAATTTTTTCTTTTCAGAATCAAAATCAACTTTATTTGCAACAAGCTGTTTTTCCAAAACAGATAAATTCTTTCTAAGCTCAGTGTTTTCAGATTCCAAAACAGATATATTCTCTTCGAAAGCCTTCAACTTGTTTTGAAGCTCAACTGATTCTGCTTGTAGCTCAGGTGATTTCTGATCAATTGTCTTCAGTTGGCTTTGAAGAGTTATAATCTCTCTCTCTTTCTCCTTTATCTCTTTATCCCTCTCATAAAGGATACCTGAAAAATTCGAACTATTTTTAGTACAATTTATACATTCAGGAGTTTTAACACATTTGTACAATTTTAGTTCCAACTCCTGAATTCTTCTGAGATACTCTGAATTTTTAAATTGCAGAGTTCTTCGTTCAGCTTCTATTACAGATATATCAGGCTTGTACAGAATGGACATCTTGAAAAAAAAATCAACTTGAAGTGAATGACCGTCCCAAACTATATATCAGAAAAACAAAAATCAGATCAAATTGAAATCTTAAAAAAAATATTTCGTGAAAATTGAAATTTGAACAATATTTGTTATTTTGCAATGTAGAAAAAAAATATTTCCATAGATGACCAAAAAATTTTTCCAGACTTTTTTTTTATTATTATTATTTTTTTAAACTGACTATTCGGGTCTCACTACACCCGTAAAGTAGAGGTTTGCGGGTGCTGAAGGAAACGCATAGTATAGAATGCGGCTCCTTCTTGAAACGCAAGATGAGCTTTGCGGGTCCTTCTTGAAGCGCAGAGTATGGTATGCGAGTCTCACTTGAAACGCAACGTATGGTATGCGGGTCTCACTTGAAACGCAAAGTATGGTTCTCAGGTCTGTATGAATGACCCGCAAACCGTATGAATGACACGCAAAGTCGATTTCTTCACATAATCTTTCTCAAATCGATTGATTCCTGCACAATTGAACTTCAAGAATTTGTTAGCATCATCGAAAAACAGTTCTAAACACACACATGCAATCAATTTTCGATTAAAAACATCAAATCGAACAAAATCGATCAAGAACAGTAACCGAACGATATTTCAAGAAAAATCTCAAAAATCGAAAATTGACAAAGATTTAGATCAAATTACGATATGGAATCAACACAAGACTCAATCACCAACATAAATCGAACACAATGAATCCAATTTCTTGCATCAAAAACGATTTTTCACTCAAAATTCGTATGTAACAGTAAAAAAAACCGTTTTCTTGAAAAACTTTCGAAAATTTCAAAATTTCAATTTTAAAACTTCAGATTTCAATTCAAATCATGATCAAATCTTTTCTGAAAAATTTGGTACGGCTCTGATACCAATTGTAAATCATAAAATCCCAATCAATCAAGCTAATTACTCAAGATATGACATTAAAACTCAAGAACTAGAGAGAGAATCTAGAGAGAGAAAGTAGATATTGTATTACACACACTCTAGAATATTACAATATGCATGAGCCTCTAGTTCGTTACAACAAGATTACAACAAAACCTATATATACTACCAAACTAAAACAAAGCCTTAAAGGCTAAGAAAACTAAACTTACTTTGACTAACTATTACAAGGTCAATGTTGACTTTTACACATTTGACTTTCCTATTAAATCTTGGATACAATATTTAGACTTAACAAAGAGGTCGGCTAAAAAGCCTACCCTATGAATTGCTATAAATGCATCATCTCCTCTTGTTAATATATACACATATGTTCCATATAATTTTCCATTTTTTCATCAATGTAGAATAACCGAACTCACCATGGTTCAAGACTTGAGAAATGCTTTATTCTAATAATGTCACTTCATGGCATATGGTTCTTAAACAACCATATTAGTTAGCACAAAAGCATTATTTTAATTATTTATTATATAGATTTTATTTGCTAAAATTGGGTAGGCTAAATTGAGCCAAGCACATTAGTTGACACAAAAACATCTATCCCTCATTTCTAATGTTCACTTCCTACTTCAAAACTTGCAACTTTTCACCAGTTTGGGATGATGTGAAATAGGGTAAGTCAATTGAGGCAACCACGAGAGTTGACACAAAAAGACATCCATCCCCCATTTCTTATACTCACTTCCTACTTTAAAACTTGCAGCTTCTCACCAATGTGGGATGATGCGAAATAGGGTAAGTTAATTGAGACAACCACATGAGTTTACACAAAAAGACATCCATCCCCCATTTCTTATACTCACTTCCTTCTTCAAAACATATATATTCTCAACAATGTGGGATGATGAAACTCAAACACATTTCAAGAATTGAGGATTATTCAAATGTCATCTTGCTAAATCATCATCATTGTTTTCCTTTTAAATATATAAATATTTTCATTTTCTCATCAGTTTAGAAAAACCTAACTCACCATAGTTCAAAATTTAAGAAATACTACATTCTAATAATGTCATCTCATGTATGGTTGTTCTTTTAATATATATATATATATATATATATATATATATATATATATATTAAATTGATGGGAAAACGATAATGGCTAAAAGTTTTATTCAACTAATATATAACTTCTTTTTTATGAGGGATAAAAATTATATTTAACCAATAAATAATCTTTATTTTACAAAAACAAATTCGGCTAAAATAAGTCAACTCTGTGTTCGTAAGCAATTTTTTTTTATAAATATGATGGCTAAATATTATATATTTAACCAACCCAAACTTTTCAAATTTCTATTGATGATCTCCTCTTTTGATATACTAACTACTACTTGTCAAACTTTCTTCTCTCTATCAATGTGGGATAACCAACTTAACACCACAATCCAAGATTTGAGAAAATCTCAAACCTCATTGTGCCACCTTATCCACCCTTGGTTGTTTCTTTAATATATATATATATATATATATATGGTGGTTAAAAGTAATATATTTAACCAAACCAAGATTTTCAAATTCAATTCATGATCTCCTCCTTTGATATACTCACTACTACTTGTCAAAGTTTCTTCTCTATATGTAATGACCATAATCCTCATTCTCTTTATTCTAAACTAACGGTGGTCAAAGATGGAAAAAAGAGAGCTTAGGGGTCATTATAGCAAATAATTGGAAGATTTTATTTAGGGGTAAAACCCTAAGAGCATCTCTTTTTCATTCTTATGTGGACGACGGGTGAAAGGAATGGAGGAATAGAAGGAAAGAGAGCTCTGGATTATTGAGGAAGGAGAAGAGAAATCAATCAAATTGGTTAATGAGGTAACCATCTTAATCTTCCCTTTAAGATTAAGAAGTGAAACCCTACTATTGATTAGTAGCTTCATCTATTTTTTCCCCGATTGAGAAGATTGGTTAAATCTTGAGAAGGTTATTGAGAAATCAGTTAGTCGCATAGCTCGAACCTTCAGACGTGGGTTTGTTTCGGTGTTTAACCATCTAATCGATTAAAGTGAGGAAGGGTGTTAGGGTGTTTTATTTGTTAAATAGAAGTTCAGGGTGCAAAGTGTAATTCTTTAATAGTTTTATTAGTTAATTGGGCCTAAAGCCCATTAGCCCGTTAAGTCTTGTAAGCCTGAGTATATAAAGGCATTATTAGTTTCATTATCAGTTTAGTCTCATTTTTCATAATTCTCTAGTCAATAGGTTTACATTTACTGGTCAGATATTCTCTCTGTAAACATAAACCTTTCATTGAATATTAATCATATGACTAGAGGTTGTGGCTATATTATTGTTCTTCATTGATATAACTGTTCGTGATTGCACTGTACTTGGATCTATAATTGGTATCAGAGCAAAGAGACTGAAGGTTTGATCCAAAAAGGTTTGTCTAAAACCCTTAACCGATTATTTGTTTTAATCGTTATTATCTGTTTTATCGGCTAAGTTTTGATCGATCTGTGTTTGGTTTGAGTTTTCTGCAAAACTGTTAATTGATCGATTGATTTTCTGGGTTCATTAAATCTGGGTTCGATCGATTTTGTTCTGAGTTATTGTCGGTCAATTTTCTTTCTGGAAATTTTTTTTATCGGTCGACTCTGGGTTAAGTTATCGATTGATTTTCTAAGATTGCTTATCGATCTGCATAATTGATTTCTGCATATTTGGTGTCGACTATTTGCTTAATCGATTGTTTTTCTGGGTTTGATTACGATCGATTTCCAGAATTCATCGAGTTTATCGGTCTGTGTTCTTCAATTTTATCGGGCCATTAAGTTGATCTGTTATAGTTCTGTGTTTATCTGTTCAATTTCGACCGACCTCATTGACCGATACTTGTTCGACCGATACTTGCCTTGACCGGTACATTGTTCAACTGGTTATCAGAGGTCGACCGGTACATTGCTTGACCGGTGCCCTCTCTTGACCGATACCAAGATTAGACCGGATCACTTTGGCGACCGGTGATTTGTTGACCGGTACACTGTGTTGACCGGTATCCTTCTGTGCCCGATACCTGCTGACCGATACCTTGCTTGACCGGTACATTTTTTGACCGGTATATTGGTTGACCGATACTCAGCGGTCGACCGATACTTTTTATGGACCGGTACCCTGTTGACCGATACCCTTTGTTGACCAGTACCCTTGTCGACCAGACCTCTGTCCGACCGGACTTCTGTTCGACCGGGACCCTGCTCGACCGGGTCCCTGCTCGACCAGTTCCTTGTCTTATTTATATATATATATTGTTTTTGGATCATCCTGTTTGTCTCACGATCTTTATAGTGCTATTTAAGTTAAAAGAGTTAAGATGAATTCAAGAGACGCCTTAGCTATCGGTTCAGATCAAAAACCCCCGGTGCTCTATCGGAAAGAATACCCTCAGTGGCATGATCGCTTCATGAACTTTATCGAAGAGAAATCTAACTACGAGGAAATACTCAAGTGTCTGCAAGAGGGCCCACAACCCTGGCCAATGAAAGTCGTGCCTGGAAACCCAGATGAAGGTCGACCAGAACGCCGTGTTCGGAAAACTCTCGGTGAGTTTTCCCTCCAGAAAAGAGCATGTATGAGGCTGAAAAGCATGCAAAGTCGTAACTTCTTCAAAGTCTACCCAACGATATCTATGCCTGCATCGATAGTTACAAGGAGACTGCGAAAGGTATGTGGGAACAGATTGAGAAGATGATGATGGGTAGCAGAATAAACGCTCAGCTAAAGGTGACAAATTGCATCACCCGATATGATGGTTTAAAGCTAGAAAAGGCGAGACGCACACGGAAACCTATGAACGGTTCAACCTGCTTCTGAATGATCTGCATAAAAACAAAATCACGAAGATGAACACCGAGAACAACATCAAGTTCATGAACAATCTTCAGCCAGAGTGGAAGACGTTCGTCTCTCATATCCGTCATACTCAAGCCATGGAGAAGATTACACTACCTGAACTATATGAAATGCTTCTCCAAGATAAAGAGGAAGTTCTTGAGTTGATGGGAAATCAAAAATAAGATGAAAAGCCGGTGGTTGATCCGTTAGCTCTTGTCTACGATAAAAGAGATAAATCTTTCAGCCGCTCGTCTGAAAAGGAGCCAATGAAAAGTGATTCTGAACCCGAAGAACCTGACAGTGACTCGGATCCAGAATACACTCAGATCAAAGAAGCTGTGTTGTTCTTAACTCAAGCATTCCAAAAGAGGAAGTTCTTCAACAAGTCTTCAAATAAGCAAAGATACTCCACTACTCTTCTCAATCGCCGTGATAATAAAGAGAAGTCTGAAGGGAAGAGACGTGTTGAAGAAGGAAAGAAGTCTGAGAAGAGACATGAAGAGAAGCCAAAAGAGGAGCCGATCAAATGCTATAACTGTGGTCGGTTGGGTCACTTTGCCAAAGATTGTCGCAAGCCTGTCGTGCGCAACTCAGATTATTACAAAGCCAAGATGTTGCTGGCCAAAGAAAAGGAAGCAGGTAAGGCTCTCATGTCAGAAGATGACTACTAGTTGCAAGTATCTGATGAAGAAAATGATGATGTTGAAGCACACTTGTGTTTCATGGGCAACCATTCAGCACAGTCCGATTCTGATAATGAAGATCGCGATTCCCCATGTCAGGTATGTGCTCCTTACCAAGAAGCTTTAATTGATTAGATGCAAATCACTATGCACAAATTAGACTCTTGCAAGCTAACCATAAAAGAAAATGAACAACTCATCTCATCTCTAGAAAAACGTGTGTCTGCACAGTCCGAATATATTGAAAAACAAAGCATAGATATTGCTAGCAACCTGTGCATAATTTCAAATTTAAAAGAAGAGTGTGAGAGTTGTTCAAAAGAATCAAAAGAGCTAAAGACCAAAGTAGATAAGCTTACCTATGAGCTTCGTTTGTCAGAAAATGAGAAAATTGATATTGTGACTCAAAGCGTGACTTACAAAAATGAAAATCAAAGGTTATCTAATCAATTAAAGGAGCTTGAATGGAAACTTTATAAAATTGGTCAATCTCATCAAACGCTTAATCTAATTGCACCAAAAGAACCCAAGTATGTGGATACGGGTATCGGTTACGATAACCCCTATTATTTGAAAAAGGCCTTATCCAAAGTTCCTACGGTATATGCGTTCGAATTTCTTGGAATAGACAAGACCTATCCAGAGTACAAAATCAATTGGACCAAACCACTTGATGATGAGGAAATGGAAGAGGATAATTTGCGAAGGGAGAACTCTACCAAAATGCAACTTCCTTTTGTTTATGATTCTTTGAATGCGTCTTACAACGATGAAAAATCCTGTTTCCTGTCAAATGACTATTTTCGAAGTTACACTCAAGCTGAACTAGATGCTAAACATGTTGAAACAGAGGAGGAACCACTAGACCATAAAGTTTATGTTCCACCTCTGCTTTTAGAAAAGAAAATTGTTCAGCTAGAAGAGTCATTTGCACAGGAGAGGAACAGTTTTCAAAAGGAAAAACAAGAGCTTTTGTCCCAAATTGAGTGTCTCAGTAAAAAGGAAACTGTGTCAGAGGAGGAAAAAGAATACTTTCAGACAGAGATAAAGAAGCTACATTCACAACTGGCTGCTTTGGCAGTAGATCAGATGAAAGAGTGACTTCACAAGGCTGAGCCTCAAGCTAAACCAGAAATTATTCTGTCTGAAAATTCCTATCCATCCTCAGATACATCTTCCTGTAAAGCCTTTATGGGTGACTCGTCACCAAAATTTTCAAACAAAGGAAAAGAGCCTCAATCTTTAGAAACGGATCAATCTTCTGATTTTCAAACCGCTTCCGCCTATGATCCGAGTAAATCAAATCCTTCCGATGTCCTGAATTCGTCAAGTGATAAGGCTCCTTCTGATGAGGAAATGGAATTTTCCGCCTTCTTGAATTCTGAGGTGTGTTTAGACGGTGATTTAAACCAATTTAATTTTAATCCTTCTCTTCCAAGTCATGTTGATTTTCTAAATTCTACTTGTGAACCTCTGGTAAAATTTTATAAGGGTGAATATTCCACATCTGCCCACAAAACTCTTCTGTGAATAATTCTTTAAATTCTAAATCCAAAAGACGTTCACAGAAGAAGAAAAAGACCGGTCGCTCTAAAAAGCAACAATTATCAAAATTCAAATCTTCTGAATATGGGTTTAACGGTATTTCAGATACTTTTGGTCGACGCAAAGAAGTCAAATATGCGTGGGTAGCTAAGAAGTCTAAGGAAAGCACGGCGACGACAGAATTAGTTAATCCAACTTTACATTCTAGGAAAAACAATAACAGTCATGATGTTTTTAATTCTAAACCTTTGGTTGAATGTAATGGATTTTTACCCGTAAAAGTTTATTCTATTTCGCAATTACTTCAACTGTCTCATGATTGTCTTTGTTGCTCCAACTGTGGATTGAATGATTTTGTTGATCGTCGTTTTGCATCTGATTGGTTTGGTTCTTATCATGTGTCTAATTCTCATTCTAAGGTTGATGTTCCCCGCCATAGAAACAGACCCAAGTCTAAACGGGCATCCCGGTCGGGTGTTAAGTCTAACCCTAAAGGACCCATTTACTAATGGGTACCTAAAAAGCATTAACTTGTTTTGCAGGACGGTCATGTGTGGCATTTAGATTCAGGCTGCTCCAAGCACATGACCGGAAGAAAGGAGCTTCTCACAAACTTCACCGAGAAGTTTTGTGGAAATGTGCGATTTGGGAATGATCATTACTCTCCCATTATGGGCTATGGAGATATCGTTAAGGACAATCTCACAATCAAGAAAGTGTCCTACGTCGAAGGTCATGGTCACAACTTGTTCAACATCGGTCAATTCTGCGATAAGAATCTAGAGGTCACCTTTAAAGCAAAAAGGTGCAGCGTTCAGAATGAAGATGGAAAAGATATTCTTGCTGGAACGCGTCGCACAAATCTCTACACGATAGACCTCTCGTATCTGAAAGCAGATAAGGAAGTTTGTTTGATGTCCAAAGCCTCAGCCAAGCAAAACTGGTTATGGCATCGAAGACTCTCGCACCTGAACTTCAAGACTATAAATAAGCTGGTGCTCGGTGGCCACGTGAGAGGAATGCCAGATCTTAAGTTCGAAAAATATCACTTGTGTGCCGCCTGTGAAATGGGCAAGATGAAGAAGGCTTCTCACAAGCCTAAAGCCACTCCTAGTACTTCTCGGTCCCTCGAACTCATTCATATGGACTTGTGTGGACCGATGCGCATTCAGAGTATCAATCACAAGAAGTATGTCCTAGTGATGGTTGATGACTTCTCTCGCTACACGTGGGTTAGATTCCTTCGTACAAAGGATGAAACCCCCGATCTGATCATCTCTCTTCTGAAGAGCATTCAAGTCAGTCTCAACCAATCAGTTCAGACCATTCAGACGGATAACGGCACAGAGTTCAAAAATCAAGTGCTCACCGGTTACCTGACTTCAGTGGGCATCACCCACACTTTCTCAGCTGCTCGTACTCCTTAGCAAAACGGGGTAGTAGAGCGTCGTAATCGAACTCTTGTTGAAGCCGCAGGAACGATGTTATCTCAGTCCAAGCTCCCGCTATATCTATGGGCAGAAGCAGTTGCTACCGCATGCTACACTCAAAACCGTACTATCCTCAACAAGAGGTTCAACAAGACCCCATACGAGATCATCAACAAACGCATCCCAAATATGAACTATTTCCATGCATTCGGATGCACGTGCTTCGTACTGAATGACAAGGATGATCTCGGAAAATTCAACCCCAAACCGGACGAAGGAGTGTTCCTCAGCTATTCACAGCAAGCCAAAGCCTACAGAGTCTACAACAAACGGACAAAGACCGTCGTTGAGAGTGTAAACGTGACTTTTGACGAGGCCGCTAATATGGCTTCGGAACACCTCAGTTCAGAACCCGCTTTAACTGGTGTGTTAGCTTATGGACAATTACGTTTAGGAGCTACACAATCTCCAGTAGATCCAAATCAAGCGTCTACGTCAAGAGCACATCTTTCAGATTTGGATTTACTTTTTGAGCATTTTTATGATGACTATTTTCCTTCTACACCTAATGATATATCATGTAACAGGAATGATGCTCAAACACAAGAAGTGACTCAGGTCACTGGTCCATCCGACTCAGGTGGGCCAACCTCGCCTGATGTTTCCCCCTCCACTGTCATTGAATCAGGATCCCCAAGCTCGAGTGATCCCCCTCCTACTGTCGCACCGGCAACAGTTGGAACTCCTGAACCGATCTCTGCTGAAGGCGCTACCGAAGTTCCCTCTACGGCAATCCCGGATATTGTCATCGCTTCATCACCCGCTGAGTCGTCCTCGGCTTCACGCCCGACTCCAGCCCCGGAGCTTCCACCTCACAGGCCGTCATCACTTGAAGCTGTTCAAGATCTACCCCCCGGTGGCTATGTGGATTCCGATACTTCTCAACAGACATATCAACCTCTTCCACACGCCACCAAGTGGACTTGAGCTCATCCCCTTCATCAGATCATCGGTGATCCCAATTCACCTGTTCAGACTCGATCCACCAACGCGAATGACTGCTTATTTTCTTCGTTCCTCAGCCGTATCGAACCATCAACCATCTCCGAAGCATTAAAAGATCCGGACTGGGTGATCGCTATGCAAGAGGAACTCAACCAATTTGAGAACCTCAAAGTATGGCGCCTTGTTCCCCGGCCGAAGAATAAGACGGTGATTGGGACAAAATGGATTTTCAAGAACAAGAAGGACGAAGATGGAATAATAGTCCGGAACAAAGTGCGTCTGGTAGCTAAAGGATATCGCCAGCAAGAAGGAATACATTACGATGAGACGTTTGCACCGGTTGCCCGAATTGAAGCAATTCGCATGTTCCTCGCCTACGCTGCTCACAAGAACTTCATCGTCTTTCAAATGGATGTGAAATCCGCGTTTCTAAACGGCGTTCTCAAGGAAGAAGTTTACGTCTCGCAACCCGAAGGCTTCGTGAGTCCTGACAAACCTAATCATGTCTATTTTCTTGACAAGGCCTTATACGGTCTCAAGCAAGCGCCACGAGCCTGGTATGATGCTCTCTCATCCTTCTTAGTTAAATCTGGTTTCTCTAAAGGTAAGATAGACACCACCCTTTTCATTAAAATAGAAAAGCGCAATATTATTCTTGTACAAATTTATGTCGATGATATAATCTTTGGCTCCACAAACCCCAAGTACTATCAGAACTTCTCAGCTCTCATGAGTAAACACTTTCAAATGAGCATGATGGGGCAAATTGATTTTTTCCTAGGTCTTCAAGTTAAACAATTAGCAACATGAATTTTCATTAATCAATCTAAGTACATCTCGGATATTCTTCGGAAATACCAGATGGAAAAATCTTCACCTATGAAAACCCCCATGTCTACAAGTATCAAGCTACACTCCGATCCTGACGGAAAGGATGTGGATGCTACCACTTATAGAGGAATGATAGGTTCTCCGATGTACTTGACGGCAAGCCGGCCAGATATTATCTTTGCGACTTTCTTGTGTGCAAGATTTCAGTCTAAACCTAAAGAGTCCCACTTAGCTGCTGTGAAGCGTATTTTTCGTTATTTAAAAGGTACTGCTGATCTTGGTTTGTGGTACCCGAAAGAGACAGGTTTTGAACTGACAGCTTATTCAGACGCTGACCACGCCGGAAATATGCTGGACCGGAAAAGCACATCGGGACATGTCCAGTTCCTAGGTGATCGTCTTGTCAGCTGGGCTTCGAAGAAGCAAAACTGCATATCAACTTCTACAGCCGAGGCAGAATATGTAGCAGCCGCTAGTTGCTGCTCGCAAGTTATCTGGATGTGCACCCAGCTGAAAGACTATGACTTTCACTACTCGAAGATCCCCATCTACTGTGACTCGAAGAGCGCCATTACAATATCCAGCAATCCCGTCCAACACACGAAGACGAAGCACATTGATGTGCGCTATCATTTCATAAAAGACCACGTGGAAAGAGGTACCATCGAACTCTACTTTGTTAATACAGAACATCAGTTAGCAGACTTGTTTACCAAAGCCTTGGACGAAAAACACTTTAATTATCTAGTGTCCAAGCTAGGTATGCTAAATCTGAAAGTTTGACCCGTTCACAGACCTATACGAGTTTCATTCAATCACGAGTGACTGTGACTTCATGCCCCAGTGACTTGTCTCTGGATGCTCATACCCACACTCATTGGTTTTTGAATTTTACTCGTTAAATTCTGTGCAAGTTTCAAACTTCTATATTAATGAATTAGATTTCGTTAGTTTCATTTTTTTCTCGTGTGTTTCCTTTTCTTCGTGGTGTTTCACTCGTCCTCCATTCGAGGGGGAGCAGGTAAGTTTCTCTTTCGGTATTCGTCAAGGGGGAGCGAAAATCCATTTCATGTAAGTTTCCTATTTTGAGGGGGAGCCGGTTCAAGGTTTTCATTTTTCTCGGTCCTTAGGTTTTCTTTTAATTTTCTTCCTTAAGTTTTTTTTATTATTTATTATTTTCTTCTTTAATTACTTTTTTCATTTAGTTTTTAAATAAATAAAATAAAAAAAATCGTTTTTAATTGTTTGTCTTGGACCGGCCCATTTTCGACCGACCCAAACCTGTTCCCGGCCCACGCCCGCAACCCGACCCGGACCCGCCCTTCACCGCGACCGGGGTTTTAAACACCCCGGTGACCCTCGATTTCCCTCATTCTCATTCTATCTCTCAATCTATCAAAATCTATCTCTCTCGATCGCTCTCTCTCTGTGTCCATCTCTATCTCTCGACCGGCGACCTCTGTCTCCCTCGAACTCGATCAACATTCGGTAAGCATCTCTTCTCTCTTCATCCTCTCTCTCTCGCCTGTACATTGACTAAGGTCGATGTTCTTGACCTCCGGTAAATCGAACGGTGCCAAATCGACTCCTCTGTCTCTTCGTCGACCCCGGTCAAGGCTTAATCGGCCCCCGGTGATGCTCCTCATCGGTTCCTCCGGTCGACGCTAATCGCCCCACCCCCTCGACTCCGGTCGATTGGGGTTATCGTTGGTTTGGTATTCGTTTTAGATTTGATTATGTTTTGGTGTCGTTTGGGTCTGTATGATCGCCACCGGTCGATTAATTTCAATACCGGTCGATAGTTTAACTTAGGTCTGCACCGGTCGTAATCGACACCGGTCGATTGGGGATAGTTATTTTATTTGACCTAGGTAATATCGATCGACACCATACCGGTTGATTGTTAAATACCGGTCGTTCCTTTTCCCGATCGATTGACCACACCCATACCGGTCGACCGATATAACATCGGTCCATCTCAAACACTGGTCGCTGTACTGTTTGACACCGGTCGGCTTAATACCGATCAGTATACCCCGGTCGTCACCCTTACCATTCGATTGACCTTACCGATCGATGGCTAGACCCCGGTCGTTGCTCTACCCCGGTCGATGACCATACCGGTCGGTGCAAGACACCAGTCGATGCAACACCCCGGTCGGCTTTGTATTTTTTTTCAATCTGTTTAAGGGTAGTTATTGATTTGCTCATGTGCTTACTTGTTAAACTTGTTGAGTATGTGCTAAGTGTGAGAGATGGATTCCCGAAACCTTAAATAGTTGAATTTATCGTGGTTATTGACCCTAATTCACGAATTAGGGTCTGTACGGATCCATGCCTTGGAGTTTGAATTGGTTATGGTTTAAACCATTGACCATTTAACTCCGATGCTATCTTCTTTTGAATGTACCTAAGCTCTAACACGTTTATTCTTAACAGGTAACATGGCTCAAAACCCGAATCTGGCGATTGACCCTATAGCGGATGCCGAACTGATTCCTGAGGATCAGTTCCTTCCACTCACACCCAACAACTTTCATATCGACATCACCCAACCTGCAATCCAATATCAGGTGATGATTGAGATCCTCCGTGGTCATCCTCTCTCATATACACTCACGGAGACAGTTGAAGTTCCACTGATATACTTACAACAGTTCTGGCGATCCCTAACTCCTCTGGAGGCCGACGATGGCTTCCAGTTGGAGGGTCGGATTGACCACACGCCCGTGCTACTCACCCGCGATCTTTTCCGACAGTTCCTCCACCTGCCGACCGCCACTTCATTTCCGGGGAGAGACAATTATGACCCAATCTTATCGGACGCAACTCTCTGCTCCGACATCCAGTCCCTAGGTTATGGCTCGATGCTACGTCTACCTTCCGGGTTCAACAGGAAGAATCTCACAATGATTTGGTACACGCTCTTCATGTACCTAAATCGGTGCCTTTCGGCTATCACGAAAGGCATCGACCAATCGAGTATCAACATTCTACGCCTATTCCACGCTGTGGTGTTCCACCGCCATGCTGACTATGCCGACTTCCTTTGGTACGAGCTCGTTCAGAAAGTACGAGAAAACGCGACAAAAAGACGGAACTTCATTCCGTTCTTGCGATTTCTCCAGCTTATCATCCGCAGCTTCATGGTGCTTTATCCTACCATTGCACGCCGATCTTCGCACCCGACATGTCCACAAAATCAGACTCACAAAATACCGACTCGTCCTGATCCAGAAGGTCTAGTCGCCAGACTCATTCCAGACGGGTTACTAGCCTACGCTAGTCCTACGGTGCTGAGTGTGATAGATTATAGGCGCACACACAACCTACAAGCTCCTATGGTCCATCCAGAACCGGAAGGACCTCCCCAGGGAGCGAGACCTGAGCGGCGTGAGGGTCCACGTATGAGAGGCGATAGAGTCCGGACAGATGGAGCTCCCGGACAGGGTGTGCCGAGAGTATCTATTGTGAGGGGAACTGGAGTGGGAAGCATTGTCCGACTAAGCCAGGCCAGTACTTCTCGACGATCACCTACACCGCCACGGACAACCTCTCCGACGGTGGAAGAGGATACCGCTACTGAAACCGCTAACGTTCAGTCCTCTTCTGCCACCGAGTCTGAGGAGGAAACAGCTACATCCGACACTCAGTCGGAAACTGCCACCGAAGCATCGGAATCAAGTGATGAGTCTTCTGACTCTGATGGTGACGATGATGAGCCCTCACCTGGAGAGACAAGGAGAGCGTAGGGAGTTATAGTCGAAAAAGATATTGTGAGCAGAGAGAAGAAAAGAAGGAGTAAATTCAATACTGAGCGTACACGAGTGATGGCGCAACCATCTACGGTTGACCTCCACCAACCTACATCTAGCCAGGTAGCCACATCTGCTACCCAGTTTTATGTGTTGAGACAGGGTATTGAAGGAGCCGTCGTGGACCTAGCGACGCGAATGCACACCCCCCCTAGCCACTCCACCGTCTCTCAACAGATGGTGGTTTCAGTTTCTCACGGGGAATTAGCACATACGCTATCGGGATCTCGCTTGGAGGGTTCTGGTATTGAAACAAGAGGACAACAGCCCCCGTCCTCGACTTCTTTAGGTGCACAGAGTCTAGAACCCTTTGATGTTATATCTCCCATTCCTAGGACACAGGTACTCTTCTCGGCTACTGCTAGAGGCCTTAGTGGCCCGGCCGGAACACCTATAGTAATTCCAACTTCGGTTGGTTTACGAGTATTGGGTGGAAGTCCTACCACAGCTATCATCATGCTAGCTGTGAACGTAGGCGGTTCGACTTCTACAGTCGTAACCACAACTGGAAGTCTAAGTGACCCAGGTGTTACTCACCCAGAGTTTGTCTCAAGGGAATTTATGGACGGCGCCCTAAAGACCGTCCACACCATCATGCAATCCGAATTGAGGGAAGAGGTAGATGCGTTGAAAAGACTTATCAAAGGCAAAGGTCCTGCGACTGAGCCTGAACCACTACCTCCTACACCACAACCCTCTACTGTTGCTGCCGACATGTCTATCGATGACCTGAAATCCGTCCTCCTTGCCAAATTACTTGCCCAATCTCAGATAGAACCTACTCAAGACGCCGATCTACTTTCCTTACTTCGTGCTCAAACATCTACATCTACACCTACACCTACCCCACCACCCCAACCCACTGTATCTCTAGAATCCTTCCAACACCAACAAGACCTCCTTCAGTCTTTGCAGCAAACAGTAGTTGTTTTGACCGAACGACTATCATCCGTGGAAGACACCTGTCGCAGCCAGACAGATAGGCTCAAGCGCCGACATGATGACCAGGATAATCCTGATCACCATGAGGGGGAGAAGCGCCAACGACTATCCGATCCAGAGACACAGTCATTGGGTACAGTTCAGGTGGAAACGGAAAGGGGTTCGGGTTCCGGAACTCAAGCACAAGGGCAAGAACAGGTTCAAGAGCAGGTTATGGATCTGGTTTTATACGACATTCCAACGGTTGAAAAGCCTGAGGAACAATATGAAGGTTCACCGATAGATCCAGAAAATTGGGCTTTGATCGTCGATCCATATGTAGTTTCAGACCCGACAGAAGAACATGCCAACACCGAAAGAGCACTGGTAGTCCTTCAAGCTGAGATTGATGAGCTTATCAATTCTGAAGATTATCATCCAGTCACACAACATTCTATTGAGGTTCCGCTTTTGACCTACACCACTACAGATCACCCTGATCTTCCTCAACCAAATATTCCTGTTAGATCTTCTCCTGCATCACTAGTGTTGAGAACAGATAGTACTCCGCCAACTAAGCCGTCCAAGTGGGAAAGAGTCAGAATTAAAGTTCCATTTCTAGAAGAAAGCCAGAAGAAGATCTTTGCCCATTGGATTCGTGAATATGATGAAGTCGTGCTTCATGGTCTACAGTCGATGAAAAGCAAGGAAAAGCAGCGTGAGATAATATTTATGTATAACTACTTCAAAGACAGGTACAGAAAGTCAAAGCTCCGAATTACATCTGTCGATCAAGTTCATGATTGCTTCTTCATGGGCGTAAAGTATTCATACTTTGTGGTAACTCGAGAAGATGGTGAGAAGTGGAATTTTTCTGAAGCTGATTTTCCACGTCTTAAACCACAAGATCTGCTATTTCTGCTTAGAGACTTTAAGACCAGAACTATCAGACCAGGGGAAGTTACAGATGCACTCGAGACTGTCAAGAGATACATGAAATGTGCAATGAAGCTTGCCTCGGTAGAAGACTTTCAGATTGGGTTAGAAAGCAACCAACCGAAGATCAATCTGCTTAAACCTGATTTGAGGATTCCTTCTGATGCCCAAAATGTACCAGCCTTCACAGTTCTAAAGTTTCCAGAATTCGGCATGACTTACGTGAACAACAAAGGTGAAATGTGTTTTATCCGTTTCAGTCAGATAGCCAGATTCTGCGATGGTACTTTGATGTTGCTTAAAGACAAGTTGAAGCGTGATGTTGATCAAGATGAAAAAGGGGTTCAGCCATTGGATTCGAAATACAAGGAACTTGTTCTTCAAGCACTAGGTGTTATTGAAAATCGGCTGGAGTACAGAACTCAAATGCGATACTTCGAGATCAGTTTTGGGTTTCGAAAGACATATGTTCCGAACTGGCGTGACTTCGAACTTCTATTTAAAGGGGGAGATCATTAGGGTGTTTTATTTGTTAAATAGAAGTTCAGGGTGCAAAGTGTAATTCTTTAATAGTTTTATTAGTTAATTGGGCCTAAAGCCCATTAGCTCGTTAAGTCTTGTAAGCCTGAGTATATAAAGGCATTATTAGTTTCATTATCAGTTTAGTCTCATTTTTCATAATTCTCTAGTCAATAGGTTTACATTTACTGATCAGATATTCTCTCTGTAAACCTAAACCTTTCATTGAATATTAATCATATGACTAGAGGTTGTGGCTATATTATTGTTCTTCATTGATATAACTGTTCGTGATTGCACTGTACTGGGATCTACAAAGGGATTCGGGGTTTTCTCGAGGGAGCGACGAACCCACCGGGAATCGTTCCAAAACCCGGTCGAAACATCGACCTGAAAGTCGGTACCCGGGAGCGTGAAGTACCGGGAGTATGGGGTGAGCCCGGGGGTAAACCCGGGGAATCGTTGACCGAGACCGGGAGGGATTCTGGTTGTCACTTCCATGTGAACTGGGAGAAAAACCAGATAGAGCCGGGAGTGGAACCCGGTGGAGCCGGATGACCGAAGTCAAACCCGGCAGGCCAGGAAATTTGCTTCAAACCCGGTAAGTACCGGGGACGGGGTCACACCCAGTAGAAGCGGGGACTGGGGTCACACCCGGTAGAAGCGGGGACCGGGGTCAAACCCGGGCTGTCGCTGGGCTGATACCGAACCCTAGACCCAAGTACCGGGAATTAATCTGGTAAGGGCCGAACCCTGGTTTTGGGCCTGTTGGGCCGGAAAGTTGGAGTTTAAAGGGTTGGGGGGGTTCCGGTTAGATTTAATTAGCCGGGATTAATGAGAATTTAGTCGTTAGCTTATTGGCAATTTATTTAATCAAATTGTAGGTCTACGTTTCACTTTGAATTAAGTTCCGACGCGTATGCCAGACGTCCCTTAATCAAGTGAGTTCCCTTGTTACCTTTCCCATTCTTATGGAAAATGTTTTTAAGTCTCAAATGCTTGAACTGTGTTGGTGTAGTTAATGGTCGAAGTGTGATATATGGTTCACTTGATTTTATAATGAAGGCTTTCCGTTTTATTCACTATTATTATGTTTATTCATTATGAATTGTCGATTGATTGAGGAGTCGAATATCATTGTTTTGTGGAGAAGTCTTGAGGATCCGGATGGAGCCGTGTGCCTTGAATCCGTTTCTCGTGCACACGAAAATGGCAGCTACTGGGGCCAAAAGAAAATTGGGGATCTACTGGGGGCCCCGAGTGTGGACATCACGAGGTGATGGAGTCGATTCATTGTGAAATTTTCGTCGGTGTGGAACTGTTTTCGGTATTATCTTTTGTTATTAAAACTTATCGATTGCTATAGTTGCGAAGTTAATTTTATACGTTGTTTAAATTACCGTTGGAAGGGAATTCACTAGACCTCATGGTCTAACCCTCACTTTTCAAAACTAAATCTCTTTTCAGGTAAAGGTTTAGTTAGAAGTTCGTTCAAGGGATTTTTGGGAGGCGTGTCGTGGTAGAGACTTGGAGGGATCCCGAAGTTCGGTAAACTTAGACTATCTCAGTTGTAGTTATATTTTACCAGTGTGATTTTCTATTGTTGGGGTTTGTTGTAACCTGTTTATTTAGGACCTTATCGTTTGTAATGTTATCTCTTCTTTATTGTCGGAGTATGGGTTGTTACATCATATCAATGTGGGACAACCAACTTAACACCACCATCCAAGATTTGAAAAAATCTCAAACTTCATGGTGCCACCTCATTCACCTTTGGTTGTTCCTTTAATATATATATTGATGATCTTTATCCATATTGTATTATGTCATTTTTCTTTTTCTTTTTTATATATTAGAATTCTTAATCCGCATCGCACCGTGACATGTCATTTTGTCTTGTGTCTTATCCATATCGTATCATGTTATTTCTCTTGGGTAGTTTTACTTTTATATATTATAATTCTTAATCTGCATTGCATTGTGACATGTCATTGTCTTATGTTTTATTTTATGTATATAAAGACGAAAATATATAAAATTAAACAACATTAAATGAAATAAGTGTATCTTATTAATTGTAGGGAAAAGTTCAAAAAAATCCAACGGACTTTAAGGTTTGGAGTGATTAAGTCCCAGGACAATTTTTTCGAACAAATAAGTCCTTGGACATTTCAAAACCCGTTAAATAAATCCTTAGACTTTTGATAACCTGTTGTATACATTCTTATTACTTAAAAAATGTAACTTGCAACCTACATAACAGGTAAAACTACAAATTAAAAAAGAAATGTCACATACTTTATCCACCTACAAACTAAAAATGAGGAAATTAACTGAAATAAGTCAATCTTATCAACCAAGTTCATTTTTTAACCATTTTTCAAAGTTTTTTTTTTCTAAAATAGTTAAAGTTTGCACATAATATTTTTTTCTGTGTAAGGATTGTTTTTTCCAAAAAATAAAATAAAAAACATCCTTACATAGAAAATTTTATGTATAAATAATCACTTTGCTTATAGTTTTAGAAAAAAAAATACACTTTCCATCCTTATAAAGTTATAATTAGTTATTTGATTTATTTTATATGCATTACTTTTTCATTTTTCATTTTTATTATGTTAACACATAATCGTATATTAACTAAAATATATAAAAAAATTGGTTTCTGTTGAAGGATTATGTGTCATCATCAAAAGGAAATGATTGACAGAATATTTTCTTATTATTAGATTACCATACTAAATGTTTCATTTTCTTTGTAAACTCCTCCCTATTTAAAGGGGCTATGATTAATGAGAAATATAGATTTCTTCTCTCTGTCTTATTGTTATTCTCTCCATATTGTTGTTCTATTTGTTTTTCTCTTCAACACGTTATCAGCACGTAGCTCGTTTGCGCTATCGCTCCCTCAAATCGTTTCCGCCGCTATTAAATGGTTGTTCTATTCGCAATCTACCACCATTAGAAGGTCTGTTTTTTTCAATATTGCAATTCAAGTAAGTATCTCTACAAAAACTTACAATTTTTTTGTCTATGAATTATGATTAATCATGATTAACTCTTTTAGCCATGATCATGCTTATATGCTTCAGTTTTTATTTTTTTTCTTATTCTTATTAGTTTGTGGTCTCAATCAATTTTAATAAACATAAAAATGGTTCTGGCAATTTGAAAGGTTGTAACCAATTACTTTCAAAATCCTTCTATTTTTTTAATGGTGATATGGTTTTTTTTATAATAGTAATTGATCGTTATTTAATTTGATTTGAAATCAATAATTTTTTTTTGGGACTATGCAACTTTAGAATTGTTGTTAAAAAAAACAATTAGTAAAAAAAAACATATTCTTCAATTAATTTTCACGGATGTAGCTCACCATATGTACTTGAAATATGGTTTATATTTACCTCCTATTAAATTGGTTTTATTTATTAAATATTTATTATATTAACTTATTGTGTTTTAATGCGGAATGATAGCTTTTATGTATATGATAGATTTATAATTTTGAATTTTGAATTTATTTTTATTTTTATTTATTTATGATTATTCAATTAGTTTAAACATGTTTAGATGGTCAATTTCATCATATAATGTTATGTATTTATTTATGTCTACAATTTGATGGTATTTTTTAAATTAGACTAATATATTATTGTGAGATATGCTAATTAATTATTATTTGAATATGATATTTAATTTATTTAACTTGGCTTGCCATTTTTAATTTAATTATATGGGGCAATAAATATTTATAAACTTGATTATGGATTTCTAATACCATTATTATCTCTTTTGAAATCTTCTATATGTATGTCAATTTATAAATTCATTATTATTTTATTTTAGTTAATAAAAAAATTATATATTTGTTTAAATATTCCTAAAATATACACTTTTATCATATATGTTTGTTTTATAACAAGCTAATTTAAGATATGATAATTTATTTAATTCAATGATATGAGTTATTTAATATTCTAGTTGCTATTTTAAACCAACTATATATGGATATGTAAATATGTTCCTATTATTTACATTGTAATATTCAAATATTATATTAGTATTTAAGTATATTTAAAGTCTCTTGAATTCTTAGTAGTCATATTTGTGATTGAGGATCATATAATTGTTAAAATGTTTTGTAGTTTATTCATTTTGACATTGAATGCTTTATAAAATTTAATATATAAATTTAAATGTTTATCTTGAGTTTCTACTCATAATTCTTAATTATGTAATTAAATTTTAGAAGTTACACTTCCAACCCCCATATTTTGGTATCTTAGCAAAAGCTCCAAAAATACTATTAAGGTATTAAAATTGACTTTATATGTCAAACTCATAGTCATTTTGGCCTCATGCCAAATGTTCTATAATTAATAATTTTATATTTAAATTAAATAAATCTCAAAATATCGATTGGATTTTGTCAAACGGGTGTAAATAGCCCTAAGGTTTGTAGGGACTTAAGAAATCCATGTGATTCCCCTACTACCTGGAAATCCAATAGATTGAGTGATTTGTTTTTGCAAATTGAAATATTGATGAAGTATTATCAATAAAATTAAAGCATACAAAAATCCAATATGGTTATGATAATGAAATTTCATACATAAAATAATAATTATAACCACAATCCACTGTCTTATCAAAAAGAAAATCATATATTATCCCTTATATACGTAAATGGTTGAATCAACTTATCCCAAAATCAACGTCGTAAACTCAAAAGAATCTGAGTATCATAAATGAGTATATAAACCTCTTTTTGAAAAGGTACAAGAAAATACCTAAAGTCCATTAGCTTCCTATTGACCCTAAAACAACCTCTTGAAAAAGTACAAGCAAATACCATCATGTTTTGAGACGATAAATAAATCATAACCTTCATAAGAATACCTTCACTAAAAACCCCAAAGAACAGTGGGATGCCCCGAAAGAGATAATCGGGAGTATTCATGAACATGTACTTCTCGAACTAATCGTACAGCGAAATGAAACCCGCTTATACGATTACAAAAAGGTAACTGATTTCAACAAAGAAATGATGTATCCCAAAATGCGTCTCAATCTCTATGACAAGGAGCTCATAGAAGATGACATGATTCATAACATTATTTTCACTTTTCATACATCGGTAAATATTATTAAACCAATATAAGTTGGAATATAACCTTTAGACAAACTCATCAACCAACTGCAAGTGGTTGAGAGACATAACAAAGTTCTTTCAAATAACAACGCCACATATGTCGGGACAAAGAAAATTCTCGATATCAATAATGAAAGCGTTAGAGGTGGAAACAACTCCAAATGATTGTGAGTTAAAAACAATTTGACATATTTATGCACCATGTGGACGAGACCCTAGAAAGGTCAGGGTATTGGTAAGAGTCAGGAAGGATTTTTCAACACCTGGAGTAGGGATACAACTATTATCCCAGGTGATAATGGACAATCAAATAAAAAAAATGCACTAAAAAGTGCTTCTATCAAAAAGGGAACAAGTTGAAAATGAACTATAACATATTAATTTAATATTTAATATTGATTAAGCATATGTTTCTTTGAAAATTAATTGTAAGTATTAAAATTAATTTCTCTGCTAAGTAATCGAATATGTAACCATTATAGATGTAAAGAAATACATCATAACAAATGCAAAAATTTCAATATTCTCCGTTCCGTGTAGGAATGTATCGAGGAGAGTTATTTTTTTTACCTCTCACACAATCTAAAATGATAGACAAATACTTATTTTATAATTCATTCAACCGAAATACTTAGACGATGAACTGTCATTTTCTTGTTGATGCAAGATCAATAGGAACCTTGTAAAGATATTCGTATCAAATGGAAATTATAATGAGCATATATACATAAGTTTTAATGAATTTGAATGTAAACATATATATGTGTCAAACTAGCTAGTAGATTATTGAGCCATCTAAACATTTTTGTCACCAATAAAGAACTTTAGGGAAATGACACATATATGTTTCGACATGACCATGTGGGACACCATGGTTATGACATAGTGATCCGTGTATTGCAAAATACACATAGACACATTCTCTTTCGAGTGATAGGCAAAACGGGGCAAATAGCAACTGTTGACTTCTGCAGCATAAGAAACAACATTGCCATCATAATATGCCCTCTCGAATACCTAGAACTTTTGTATATACCCTAATCCTTAGCCAAGACAGGAATGAGATCATCTAAAGCTAAGGACATAATACAAAAATATTCCATTGTTACAACGAATACAAGGTGATATTTATAGACATAAACATCCAGAATGCGGGCCATTAAAACTTTATGGTTCTGGTTTCGACACGATGAACGCATGTCGTATTATTGTCCACATGAAATACTGCACTCCTAGCACTAGCTATACGTTTAAGGGCTCACCACCCTGATTAATTCATCAAGTCTACATGACTTGGAATGCTGGAGAATTTACATCATAAGAATTTGATGATTATTGCATTTGTATTGGGATCAATATATAGTTTCCTATACCCCATATGTATATCTAAAATGGTCTCGTAGATGTTGTCATCAAAAGAATATAGATGGTAGCCAAGACATTAGTTATGCGCACTGATTTACTTACATGTGTTTAGGGTTATGCAATACTATATGCAACTTTACTTCTTCATTTTGAGACCTATTACTAGCTAACCAGTCTCATGTGTACCAGTTGGTAACTGGATATCAGCCTGATATTTTACATTTACGCATGTTTGGTTGTGCAATATATGTGCCAATTGCGCCCCCACAGCGCACCAAAATGGGTCTTTAAAATGATTAAGTATATTTGTTGGATATGAATCTCCAAATATTATCCGCTAATTAGAATCCTTGACGGATGATTTTTTTTACCGCTAGATTTGCGGATTGTCACTTTGATGAGACAGTCTTCCCGTCGTTAGGGGGAGATAGGAAAAAGGATTTTCCGTAGGAACGACAGGAAGTGTCATTGAATATTCCCACCCTGTCTCATTTTGATCCCGAAACTTCATAATGTAAAGTTGAAGTCAAACGAATCAGACTCGATACCTGATACGTTTAATGTTATTCCATAAGTGACAAAATCACATATACTAGCTGCAGATATACTCGCAAGGTTAAAGTCCCCAAACAAGGGCACAACGTCGCTGGAAAGTACGTTGCAATCACACATGGTGGAGGTGTGGTTGAGGTCGTAGCTCCCAAACGGAAATGGGGGAAGCTACTTGGTTCGATAGATACTCATCTAAAAGAAGAGAAGAGTAAGGCACAACTATTTGTCATCAATACATAAACCTCTCATGAGATTGTCTCTGATTAAACTATGTCTATGAATCATTACTGGAGGACGCTACGAAGTTAATATTGATTCCAAAGATCAAAGAAATCTCAAATGAATTATGAGAGTGCATATGAGTCGATGGACAGATCATACATACTCATTGATGATATATTTCACATATATTGTTGCTTATGATGTGATAGAGCACATTGACATCGAACCATGCTCAGTTGAAAAATATCAACAAAGAGCAAATTGGCCTAAATAAGCAATCCAGGAGAATCATATTATTTGACAAATGAACAGGTATTTGGTTTGGTAGTGCTAACCTACCAAGTATAAAGCCTGCAAGACATAGATAAATCATTTGTCGTAAAGCGTAATGAGAATAATTAAGTCATAATGTATGAGACTCTCCTTTGGCGCAAGGTTTCTCACAACGCCCTGGATTGACCGCGAGAAGACTTACTCTCCCATGATGGACGTTATAACGTTCTGCTAATTAATTAGCCTAGTAGTTTCCGAAGGACTGGAAATGCAACTCATGGATGTGGTTAATACATATCTCTACGGGGATCTAGATTCAGAGATATAAAAGTGCTTGATGACATTACATTACCAAAATCAAGTAACTCTAAACCACGAAGTGCGTTTGCAATAAAATTGAAACGCTCACTTTATAGATTAAAACAATCTATGCAGATGTGGTATAACTCCCTAAGTGAACACTTGATTGGGAAAGGATATATAAGAACTATGAACTGTGCCCTTGCGTATTTATGTAGAAATACAAGTTCTAGATTTTCAAAGTAGCTTTATATGTCGATGTTATGAACATAATAGACACTCTTGATGAAATAAGAGAAACCACAAGCAACTTGAAATCTAAATTTGAGATAAAAATCTTGGGAAAACTTGGGTTTGTCTAGCTATTTGAGCCAGAACACCGAGTTTGTGAAATATTAATTCACCGATCGCATATGTCTAGAAAATAATCAGGCAATTTAATATGGACAAAGCGCATTCGGTTAGCACTCCCATGATTGGTCAAAGTGTTGGATATAAGGAATTGTCCATTTCGTCTAAAGGATGGTGACGAAAAAGTGTTAGGAGCTGGAATTCTCTATATAAGTACAATATGCGCATTATCGTACTTAACACAATACACTTGACCGTATATTGTATTTCTCAGTGAACTTATTAGCTAGATTTAGCTCAACGCCAACGTAATGTCATTTGGAATGATATCAAGTAAATCTTTTAGAACTGTTAACATGGGCTTATACTTTCCCTGTAGAAATAAAAATGAGATTGATAATGAAAATGAAAATTCAATACCTACTTAGAATGTAAGCAGCAAAAGTACTAGCTCTTATAAAAAAACACCAAACAACCTCTTGGTATGTCTTTGCTGATATTAGGTATCTGTCTGACTCATACAAAGGTTGTTCTCAAATTGGATAAGGAATTACCACTGGGAATACGCCGATTGCTTGGAAGTAAGCTAAGCAAACCCTTGTAACTACTTCCTTGAACTGATCCAATAATATCTCTCCATGAGATAATGTATATGATTAAGGACTATCATATATATATTAGAGGAGTTAGTAATTTTAGGTTCAACCAGTATCCTATTTGCATATATGGAAATAATGCATCATGTATCGAAGAAATGAACATAAGATACATCAAGGGTGATAACACAAAGCATATTCTGCTTAAGTCTTATACAATCAGCAATAAGAAAACTCTCCTCGAGATTCAATTGAATCAAGTAAGATGCCAGGAGAACATGACATATTTTATCAAATCATTATCTAAATCCATATATTGGGAAACATGTAGAAAGTAAACGTAAATGTTTTCAAAACTCCCTGGATTAATGCACAAATCAGGGGGAGTAGTAGACAAAAGGGGGAGTCTACTATATTTGTGATATTGGTATGTTGTGCTCTTTCCTTAACCAATGTTTTATTTTTCTCATTGGGTTTTGTTCCTTGGTGTAAGGTTTTAGTGAGGCGACTGTTTATATATCATCATGTTTTCCTAACTCTCTCGATTAATGTACGAATCTAAGAGAAAACTAGACTGAAGGAAAAGTCTATGTATTACAAAGAAGCTGGTGCATTGTACTCTTTCCTTCGTCAGACTTTTATTTTTTCCCACTGGGTTTTTATTTTGGCGTAAGGTTTTAACGAGGCAACAATTGTGCACCGTCACTCATTTGACTCGGCACAAGGGGGAGTATTGAAGGATTATGTGTCATCATCAAAAGGAAGTGATTGACAGAATATTTTCATATTATTAGATTACCATAATGAATGTTTCATTTTCTTTGTAAACTCCTCCCTATTTAAAGGGGCTATGATTAATGAGAAATATAGATTTCTTCTCTCTGTCTTATTGTTATTTTCTCCATATTGTTGTTCTATTTGTTTTTCTCTTTAACAATTTCTTCTTTTACAGATTATATCATTATAATCGTTTGGTCAATACGTTCAAAATGAACTCAATATTGTTTTTGAATTTAATCTTATATTATTCAATATCACAAATACGTACGAACTATTTTTAATACTTATAGTTACAAATTTATCTTATATTATTAAATAAATAACCCTAAAAGGATAGAAAGTGTAAATATTAAATATAATTCGTACGTATTTATGATATTTAATAATATGAGATTAAATCCAAAAAATTCAATATTAAGCTCATTTTAAACACATCGACGAGACAATTATAGTCGTGTAATATGAAAAAAGAACATATTCTTTTTAATGTATTTTAGTTAATATACGATTATGTGTGTTAATATAATAAAGGCTTAACTGAAATTAAAAAAACAGAAGATATAAAGTAAATTAAATAACAAATTATAAAGATGTTTTCTATTTTTTATTATTTTTTTTTGCCAAAAACAATTCTTAAGGCAAAAAAAAATTATGCATAAACTTGGACTATTTTAAAAAGAGATTTTGAAAAGTGTTTAAAAAATGAATTTGGTTGATAAGATTGACTATTTTAATTAATTTTCCCATTTTTTAATTGGGATAAAGTAGGTGACATCTTTTTCGTTTTTTTTTTAATTTGTAGTTTTATATGTTATGTAGGTTGCAAGTTACATTTTTAAATAATAAGAATGTATTTAACAGGTTTAGAAAAGTTCAAGGATTTATTTACTGGCGCGGGTTGTGGCGTGGGTTGGGTCGCGGCAAAGGTCGCCCGCGTTGCCCAAACTCGCGTGGCCAAAGTAAGTCGCGGCCCAGAATTGAGACTGGCTTCTCACCATTCTTCCCAGAATTGAGACTGGCTTCCTAAAAACAGAATTTCAGACTGTTTTATCTTGAATTTTCTTTTTCTTCTCATCTCGTCTTGACCTGTACTTTTCTTCCACAACCCATTAGTTTTACCACTATTGGGATCGTGCAATTTCCACCGGGTTTAGTGTATAAATAATGTCCAAATCTGACATTATCAACATGTTAAAGCACATATTTATTGGATTCAAGATCATAACTATCTGAAGATGGAAATCTGAAGTCAAAGCTGATAAAGTCGTCTCAACAAATAGTCTAGGGTCCTTTTGTAATAAATAGTCAAAGTCTGTTTACGTATTTTATTTATTTATTAGTTAGTTTTAATTTTAGTTAACTTAGTTTGTTTTTGGGCCAAGCATTGTAAAGCCCATTACCAAACCTTGTCAAGCCCATTAGGCTTGGTTAGCCTAAGTATTAATTAATCTTGTTTAGTGGTAATTAGGTTAGAGGAATTAATTAGAGAATTAATTATTGGAGAGGAGGCTGTTGGTGTGGGTGGTGCGTCGTGAACAGAGAAACAGACAGAGAGATAGATCGATTTCAATCCTGTAACCTGTTAAATCTATTGCTTAATCAATATCAGGTTTGCATTATTGTGTTAATTATTGATTTACTTGATTGAATGATTGCATATTGGGACACACAATTGGTATCAGAGCTAGTACAGATTGAATTGAATAATTTTTGTTCTGTTCTCTTTTTCTGTCAAAGATTCATAATTTTTATTGTGTGATTGTTCATTCAAGTGTTTATTTATTGGGTTGTAATTGCTATGCATATTCTATTGATTTGGTATTGTTTGATTTGATTATTGCCTCGATTTTGATTATCAATTTGTTGAATTTGTTGTTCTGGGTTCGTTCACGAAGTCGGCACTGGGTCATCAATCAATTTGTTCTTAAAGTGGTTTTTATTGAAATTAATTGATTGTAATCTGTTCTAGTTGGTAAATTGATCGTTTTAGCAAAGTTTGGTTGTTCAATTTTTGATTTTTGATTTGTTTTCTGGGCTGATTTTGGTTTCTGGGTCGATACTGCATCAAGAACATATCGGTCTTTGCTCTTCCGGTCGAACTCTTTTCTATCGGTCTATTGCATTCGACCGATACACTCACAGTTCACCTGGTCTAAGCTTTTATCGGTCTTGTTTAGTGTCGGTCGAACATCCATCCGGTCTTGCATTCTATCGGTCTATTGCATTCGACCGATACACTCACAGTTCACCCGGTCTAAGCTTTTATCGGTCGAACATATCGGTCTTGTTTAGTGTCGGTCGAACATCCATCCGGTCTTGCATTCTATCGGTCTATTGCATTCGACCGATACACTCACAGTTCACCCGGTCTAAGCTTTTATCGGTCGAACATATCGGTCGAGTAACACCGGTCTAAGAGTATATCGGTCGAGTCATATCGGTCAAATCACTCGACCGGACTTTACATGTTCCCGGTCGAACTCTATATCGGTCAAATCACTCGACCGGACTTAACAAGTTACCGGTCGAATTAATTTTACCGGTCAAGCAAAGTTCCGGTCTTGCATCTTACCGGTCGTTGCAATTCCCCGGTCGAACTCTCTACCGGTCTTTACAAGTCTCTGGTCGATTCAATAGCGGGACCCCCGTGCTAAGTCTGCGAAGGGGGACAAAGGTCTGTTCGTGATCAGGTTTTTCTGAACTTCATTCTAAGATTTTCAGTATTGTGTGATTTTATCTTGACTTCTAACGATCTCATCCAGTTGATTGTTTAATATCAGATAAGTTTGATACTAATCGTATAAGTAAAGATGTCTCGGGAAGCTCTTGCTATTGGAACAGATGTGAAGCCACCAGTACTCTTCAAGGGGGAGTACGAGCAATGGAAGGATAGATTTTTGGACTTCATTGATCGACATGATTTGGGAGATGAAATCAGAAAATCTCTGAAAGACGGGATCATGACACCTCCGACCAAGGTTCTCACTGTAGCTGGAGAAAATGGTGTAGAAGAAGAGACTGAGTATAAGTTATCGATTGGTGAATATACAGAAGATCAGCTGAAGAGACACAAGGGTGACAAGCTGGCAAGATCATTTCTTCTCCAAGGCATACCGAATGAAATATACGTCAAGATTGATAGCTACAACGCTACCGGTAAGCAAATGTGGGATCAGTTGGAGAAGATGATGCTTGGATCTAAAGTTGGAAATCAACTCAAAGTTTCCACCTGCTTGAATAATTATGAAGAATTCAAAGCTAAAGCTGGAGAATCACTTGAAGCCACTTATGACAGATTCGTCACATTACTGAACGAGCTGAGCAAGAACAAGATCAGCAAATCTAACGTGGAGCTGAATGTGAAATTTCTCAGCAACCTTCAGCCTGAGTGGAAGAGATTCACCAGACAAATGAGACAGCTGAAGGATTTGCACGACATTCCTCTTCATGAAGTTTATGAAATCCTCAGACATAATGAGGAAGAAGTGGAAGAGATCAAGGCTGAGATGAAAAAGGCTGACAAAGCAGTTGTTGATCCAGTTGCTCTTGTGGTCAAGAAATCTAAGAAGAAGAAGGTGATAGAATCTGAATCGAAAGAAGCTGATTGCGAGGCAAAGTCTGACTCTGACGATTGTAATGAACTGAAGGAAGCCATGCTGTTGATAACCAAGGCTCTCCAAAAGAAGTTCTATAAAAAGCCAAACTTCAATAGTAGAGATACTCGTCTGGTCCTAATAACTACAAGCATAAGGAGAAAGTTGAAGAAAGGAGACCAGAAAACAAGAAGAAGGATGAAGCTGAAGAGACCAAGAAGGAAGAACCGATAAAGTGCTACAATTGTGGGAGACTCGGTCATTTTGCCAAGGACTGTCGCAAATCAAAAGTCCGAAACTCCGACTATTACAAGAATAAGATGCTTCTAGCCAAGCAACAAGAGGCTGGAAAAGCATTAATGGCCGAGGATGAATACTGGCTCGACCATTCGGACGAAGAATCTGAAGAAGGAGAGAAGGACGAGACAGCACAACTGTGCTTGATGGGAAAGAACCAGTCAGAAGCTGATTCTGATGATGGAGATAATGATGAGGTATGTGACTTAACTGAATCTGAATTTTTGAACCAAATGCATATCATGATGTCTAAACTCCAAGAATTAGAGTCTAAGCTGAAGCGTGAGAAAGGTGTCACAAATGAGAAAAATCAATCTATACATAAACTTAGTAATGACATTGCTGAGAAAAATGTATTGATTGAAACTTTGCACAAAAATATAGACACCAGCGCTAAAGAAAAGACTATAATTCATAAAGAGTTATCTGAAACTGTTTCAAACTACAAAGAATGTGAGTTTAAGTCTATAGAGCTTGCTAAAAGATACTTTTCTACTTCAAAAGAGAATAAATCTTTAATAGAAAAGGTGAATGCTTTGGAAGAAAAATTACATACTATTGGTCAAACTGAACACACTATTCATTTGAACAAACCTAAAGAGAAACCTGATACTTGGGGACTTGGTTACAAGAACCCATATCATCTCAAAAAGGTTATATCTGAAGTGCCTGCACTTTATGACTTTGGGTTTATGTTGTTGGCTCCTCAACATCCTGAACTCAAACCCTTTTGGACTAGTCTGTCTGAAAAAGATAAAGCCATGGAATATGATAAAAGAAAGAACACATCTAAAGTTCAACTTACATTTCGCTATGAGAAGTTGAATAACAGTTATAGTTCTAATAAATCAAAATTTCTTTCAAATGATTACTTTGAGAGTTATTCTGTACAAGAGTTGGAGGCTAAACCCATCGAAGGTAAGCTTTACGTCCCTCCTCTAGTTTTGGAAAGTAAAATTTCTGAACTCGAGAATACTCTTATAGAAGAAAGAATTTTGATGGACTTAGAATAAACAGTTTTTTCAACAGTGTTCAAAACTTCTAATTTTCCTAAAATCTCCAAGGCTTTAAATTCGGATGACAAATCTGGTTCCCTTGATAATGAGCGTAATTTATTAAACTCTGAAGGTGTTTTAAATGATTGTGTTTCTCAGTTTGATTCTTCTTCTAAACTTCCTTATCATTCATCTTGTGTTGTTAATTCCTTTGGATTACCCAGTGTTTTTGACAAAGGTGAAACATCAACGAAAGTTGATAAATCAGTTTCTGTGAAATCAAAGAAAGCAAAAGGTAAGAAACAAAAATCTCAGCTTTCACAGAAACCGATCCCCACTGGTAAGCCAAAGAAGAAGCATTCTATTAATTCTCATCATTCTAACTCTAAAGTTTCACATGTTTCAGATTTGAGAAAGCAAAGGGTTGGAGTTAAGACTGCATGGATACCGAAACAGAAGATAGACGAGAAAGCTAAATCTAGTTCTAGTTTTATTTTGAATAAAAAGACTTCTAGTAAAGATGATGTGATTGTGAATGTTGCTACTTTTAAATCTAATCTTGTTGATTCTCGCAAGAAGTACTCTATAAAGCAATTATTCCAGTTAGCACCATCAAATAAAAAGTTTTTAAATTATGGTGAATGTGATTATGCTTCTCGTAAATATTCTGATGTTTGGTATGGTTCATATAATGTTTCATCTTATCATTATCATTCGTCTTATCATGATTCTGGTTTTCAAAGAAAAAGCGGACCCAAATTTAAATGGGTGCCAAAATCAAGTACTAACAGTGGAGGTCCCATTTTTAAATGGGTTCCTAAACCTCTTCTTTCTTGATTTGTGTTGTGCAGACCCGTCATATGTGGTATTTGGATAGCGGGTGTTCCAAACATATGATCGGGCAAAAGAGTATGTTGTCTAATTATACGGACAAATACTGCGGCACAGTTCGTTTTGGGAATGATCAGTTTTCACCTATTCTGGGATATGGTGATGTTGTACATGCAAATCTTACGATCAAGAAGGTGAGTTATGTTGAAGGCTTAGGGCACAACCTGTTCAGCATTGGCCAGTTCTGCGACAAAGATTTAGAGGTTAATTTCAAGGCCAAGACATGTTCAGTACACACTGAAGAAGGAAAAGAACTCCTGGTTGGATCTCGCAAGTCAAACCTCTACACCATCAATTTGTCAAAGGTCCAGGCTGACAATCCGGTCTGCCTACTATCAAAGGCCTCGATGCAACAAAGCTGTTTATGGCAAGACGAAAAGAGATTTAATTTTCTTGTCTCAAGACTTGGTATGCTAAATCTTAAGACATAATCGGTAGTTACCTATTAAAGTTTCTTATTGTGTCTCTTTATCATTTCTTTATTATTATTTCCGCATGATACCTGCTCTTTAACAGTTTGTTCATGATCTCAGGGGGAGTGTGAGAAGTATTTCATTGATGGTCAATGTTAGTTTGAGGGGGAGCATATTTAAATGCATTGTGCTTACTGATAATTGTTAGTGATGCATGATTCTAGGGGGAGCATACAAGTAAAGAGTATGGCTATGACTTCTGATTACTTCTGATCAGAACTCGTACACTAAGTGTTTTACTGCTTTATGTCATTTCAATTTTTGTGAATAAAGTTACTTTGACTAGACCTTAAGACTTTTGCAGCTTGAGAGATGCTTACAAGATCATATCTTTATGACTTTAAGCTTGACTTCGCGAGATGTGAGACTGTACTCGAAAGGTATAATTTCTTTTCTTCATCTCATTCATGGTTGAAAGAAGGAAAAGTTTCAATCATAAGAAAACATGTTCTTAAATGTTCAAACCACTTCCCGATTCTCAAACAGATTTCTTGAATTGGAAGTGTGATTTTAAATGTTTTCTGATTCATCTTTGAGCCGTAACTGATAAAGTTAAACTATCTGAGCATCATATGCTTCATAGGAAAACATGGGATCAGTGTGCTAGGACTTCATTGAACTTCTATGGATTTACGTTAACCAGTGTTTCCTACCCAAGAAGTTAATCCTTTAGTGATTGAATGTGAGGAGTCAAAAGAAATGAGTGTAGGATGTGTGATGAGAGAATATGTCAAAAGAGAGTTCGGTTAGCTGTGAGCTTAAAGATTAAAAGAAAGAGGGTGAGAGATCAGAGTAAAAGAATATCAAACTCTGCACCAACTACTTTCTGAGCCGGGCATCCACATTTCTAATGCTTCACATTTCTTTGGTGAACATTATTGAAACAGGCAACTAGCCCATGCCAACTCTTGATAAAACCCCACCAGCTACTCATTTTCTTCTCAACAAGAAAATGTTTCATTTTCAAAGGGGACGCAGCACATATGCTATCTGATTTTCATTTGGAAAATCTGGATATTGAAAAGAAGGAAGTCTGCCCCACCTTCACACTTCATTCATGCACATTGAGTCTGTGTTTAACTAATTGTTGTCTCAGTGGTTTACATATTGTGAGTCTTATAAGCAATCATCATATGCTTTATTTCTTTCTATCACTTGCATGAACACACAAAGAATTTGTTTCTTTGTCATAACGTTCATAGAAATTACCTTTGTGGTTTTTCGATGATTGAATGGAAGCCCTGGGGGAGTGAAAATCATAAAAGCTCCTTTATATTGTGTATTCGTTACACACAGTGACTTTGTGTTACTGACAGACAATTTTAACTGATTCATTTGTTGATTCAGGTGTTACACTTCATTTTCTAAATTGTCTAGATTTGCAAAGATCTGGATGAACATCTTAATGAATTGACGGATAATCAGTGGTTCTGTTTGCAAGATCAATGGTTAATCAAAAAAAGGGGGAGAAGCGTTAATCAAGAAATGGAAAATATTCTGAAGATATGCTGAAATGAAGAAATTTTCTTTGAAGATGATTTGCTGAAGCATTCCGAGCTGAATCTGGAGATAATTTCTTTCCAAAAGATATTCTCATCGATTGGGGAGATTGCTACATTCTGAAGACAAAGAGGAAGATTACATTTTCTGAGCTTAAAGAATGATCTTGATCCAAAGGGGGAGGTTGTTAAAGCACATATTTATTGGATTCAATATCATAATTATCTGAAGATGGAAATCTGAAGTCAAAGCTGATAAAGTCGTCTCAACAAATAGTCTAGGGTCCTTTTGTAATAAATAGTCAAAGTCTGTTTACGTATTTTATTTATTTATTAGTTAGTTTTAATTTTAGTTAACTTAGTTTGTTTTTGGGCCAAGCATTGTAAAGCCCATTACCAAACCTTGTCAAGCCCATTAGGCTTGGTTAGCCTAAGTATTAATTAATCTTGTTTAATGGTAATTAGGTTAGAGGAATTAATTAGAGAATTAATTATTGGAGAGGAGGCTGTTGGTGTGGGTGGTGGGCCGTGAACAGAGAAACAGACAGAGAGATAGATCGATTTCAATCCTGTAACCTGTTGAATCTATTGCTTAATCAATATCAGGTTTGTATTATTGTGTTAATTATTGATTTACTTGATTGAATGATTGCATATTGGGACACACACAACACCCCAATCTCTTCTCAAGAAACTCTCTCTTCTTCTCCCTCTTCATTAAATCCGACCTAAGGGTCATTTATTGCTCCCTTTCTCCACCTCATCAAGATTTTGCTCCATTATCAAGGTGTTGGAAGCCTAGGGTTCAAGAAGCTACCATTTCACCATCTTCATCTTCAACCTCAAGCTCCAATTAGGGTTTCTAGGTTTTCTAACAAAATCTAATATGTGAGTTCAATCTAACTTTTCTAAACCTTATACATGTCAAAACTTATAAATTTGTAAGTCTTGATCTCCCCTTTACTACATATTCTTGATTTGAACCATTTTGACCTAACTTGGGTATTTTTGGAGATTTTAGGGTTTTTACCATTTTGAGATATATCAAAGATTTTTATACTTTGTGATACATTACGAAATAAAACTCTTGAAATGATGTCATCTTGGTTATATGTGGACTTCACAATATTTTGGGGATTTACTTATTAAAAGTAGATTTGAAAGGTTATATACTTGGGTTTCACTTTATGTTGGTACTAGTAATGAGCATTGCGGAGTATTGATACTTTGGAAAAATTATTCATTTGGGGAACGATTCATATTTGGAAATATATTATGAGAACTATATGTGCGATTATAGTTTGGTCAGTAATATAATAGTGACAAGCCTTAGACTATTACTAGTAGATCCATAGGTATAAAGTCGGCTTAATGATTGGGTTAATTCTCGTTTGTAGCTAGTTGAGACATTGGACCCTAGGAAGGCAACTTGGTACGGTTATGTGGGACCGGATACTAGCTGTGGGTCGTAAATGTAATCCTAGCGAATGAGCATGATTAGGATCATTGGGTGCCCTCCCCCACATCTGAGTACGAGCCAGTGAGTTCGTGGCCTTGATCCTAGTATAGTAAGCTCAATAACTTGGAGAGTGACCTACTTTTGTGTTCCGCCACAATCCTTGGAAAATCGGGTCTCCCCCGTCATCGCAAGATGTTTGGACCCCTTGGGTCGTATGGAATGTTTTGGGAAAAGTAAACTGTTTATTTTAAATATAAACCTTTCCTTATCAAACTGTATTTCTGTTGATTGATATAAATTGTTTGTTCTCACTAGGCGTTAAGCCTAACACTTTTTATCAAATGACATGTATAACAAGTTCTATAAGCAGTGGGGTTCCCAAGAATTGAGGGACGAGTGTTGGCCGTTATGGCATCTTTTGGACCTTGGCGTATAGATAAAGGATAGAGATTTTTGGGAGATTTGGATTGACAGCCACCATAATCTAGATTTAATGATTTAGATTAGTTTGTTGTTAATTAGATGTCCATTCATAACATTTGTATACGCTATTTCAGTTTCCCTTCTTGGGTGATTAAGTTCTATTTGAAATGTCATTCGTAGCCTTATCCAGGTTTAAATTTACCCCTATTTTTAGGGTGTTACAAATGTCTTTCATGCTCCTTACCTTATCAAAAACCTTGTCTTCGTCAGAAAGTTTACTAATGATAACTCAGTTTCTGTTGAATTTTATCCTTTTGGGTTTTCTGTGAAGGATTTCCAGACGGGGATACACCTAATGCGATGTAACAGTCGAGGTGATCTGTATCCCATCACCACCAACGTCCAACAATCTCTAGCCACCAATTCTCCTTCCAGTCTTGCGGCTTTAGCACCTTCTTTATGGCACGGTCATTTTGGTCATCTGGTGGCCCCAGATTTTGATTATCTTAGACGTAATAATTACATTTCTTGTAATAGCTCTAGTCTTTGTCATGTTTGTCATTCCTGTACTCTCGAAAAACATATTAAATTGCCTTTTGTTTCTTCCACTTCAAGTACTTTTATGCCATTTGACATCGTACATTGTGATCTTTGGACATCTCCGGTATTGAGCTCGTTGGGCCATCGTTATTATCTTGTCCTATTAGATGATTATTCTCATTTTCCTAGACATTTCCCTTATCCAAAAAGTCCCCAAATTTTTTCCACCATTCTAACCTTTAGAGCGTTTATTCGAACGCAATTCAAAAAAGAAATTAAAACTATCCAATGTGACAATGATAAAGAGTTTGACAATGGCATAAACACATATCTTTTAAATATAATGAGTAAAATAACTATATAGAATTTTAAACTTAAATTTTGCCATTAAAATAATTTATTTTTCATAACTTTATTTTCATGAACCGTTTAGCTCAAATAAAATATGATTTTGATAAAAAAAAAATTGTTTTAAGTAGTTGAAAATTAAAAAAACAAAAAACTGTTAAAACCAAATATTCGATAATATGTTAGATAATAAGATATAAAAGTAGAAGTCTAAATAGTTTACTAAAACTAGTTAAAATACAAAAAGAATATTTAGTTAAATTAGATATAAAAATATAGATTTAACCAATTTATTTAAACTAATTAATATACACTAGAACTGGTTATAGTTAAATTATAATTAATAAATATATGCCAACTATATAAAAACGTTATAAGCAACACTAACCGGTTGAAGACTATTAATGTTATTATGATGAATAATGTTATAACTTAGCATCACTCAAATTTTCACTGTGAACTAATAATATTCAACCAGTTAATGCTAAATTATAACATTTTTATATATTTGATAATATACTTATTAATCTATCATTTAACAATAATAATTTTAGCATATATTAATTAGTTTAAGTAAAATAGTTAAATTTTTATTTTTATATCATATTTAAATATAATATATTTTTATATATTAATTAGTTTAGTAAATTATTTAATTACACTTCTATTTTTATATCTTATTATCTAACATATTTCCAGATATTTGGTCTTAGCATAGTATTTTTTTTCTTTTGTAAATTTTCAACCAATTAAAACTAAATATTTATCAAAATTATATTTTATCTGAGCTAAGCGATTTTATGAAAATAAAATCTCAAAAAAGATAAAATATTTAACAGCAAAATCTAAGATTCAAGTTTTATTTAATTATTTTGCTCATTATATTTATAAAATATATGTTTGTACCAAAAAATTTATTGATTAAAGGGAGGGATCAAATCCTAAAAATGAAAGTCGAAGGAAGATCTAAATCTGTTATAAAAGTTAGAGTAAAGTTCATTTTTGGTCCTTAAGGTATCTCCATTTCAGCCGTTTTTGTCCCTAAAGTTTATTTTCTCAATTTAGTCCCTAACCTATCACACCCTTCAACGGTCTACGTCCACGCCCCTAACTCCATTTGTGTTATCTCGTTAACACCTCATCACGTGCAGGGCACGCGAGGGCATTTATATCATTTTACTTTTCCCTCCTATTTCTATCGTCTCCTTAAAATAAAGGTTCAATAAAATCATCTATCTCTCTCCTCTCTTTGAAACCTCTCTGCTAACACCTCAGGACTCCGACTTCTTCTTCAACCTCTCTACAACTCGCATCAATGGTGATATGCATATGTGGAGCACAATCAACAATCCGAACCTCGTGTACAAGTTCTAATCCAGGGAGTCGGTTTCTTTGTTGTTCAAAAAATGTAAGTGACTAATTTGGTACAAATTTTTGTCTTTTGACCTAATCATTTGTCCTGCAACATGTAAAAAATTGTGGCTTTATTTGTTGGTTGGACCAACCTGTGTCTCGTCGTTCCAGTGAAGTAATTGTTGGATTATTGAGATCTAAAAACATTGTTGAAGAAGCTTCTGCAGTAGTTGTTAAAGAAGCTCGGAGGGTGAAGACCCTTTTGGTTATTACGTGGGTGTCTATTGTAATCTTTTTTTTTGGGTTTTTTTTAGTGAAGGTCAATTTGATGAAGGTCGATTAGATGAGTGAATGTTATTAATGTTGTGTTTTGGAACCATGTGAATATTAAATTAGGGGTGCTCAAAAACCCGATCAACCCGATCAACCTAACCTAACCCAACGCGAAATAACTCAAACCGAAGCAACCCGATGTCTAATCGAGTTGTAAAATCTTCAAATCGTAGGTATTGGGTTGATATCGGGTTACTTTTATTTGAACCCAACTCAACCCGATGAACCCGATCCTTTTATTTTGTGGATTTAATATGATTATTAAGTCTATTAATATGTAAATTAGACAATTACACTATTGCGTACCCTCTTCATTTATATATATTTTCAATCTATTATTCATCTCTATATAACTCCTTTGTACATATGTTTAATAAATGTAAACACACACACACACACATATGTGCAAACTAAAAAATTAACTAAATGTGATATATTTCAGATTTAAAAAGTATGAATAAGTTGTACCAAATGGTTGATGATGACACGACCAACCTCAAGGCCAAGAAAGCGAAAGCATCGGGGTTAGAGACGTCTAAAACGATTGTTGTTGATTGACATATTATCATTTGGTTTAGACATTGTTATATGTAATATCGTAATATTTTTTGATGAACTTACATACTCTCATGAATTATCTGTCATTCGGTTGTATTTCAAAGAAATGTTTCCTTTATGTTTATATTTCTAAATTTGATTTCGTCTTGTTTAAACACAACCCGACCAACCCGATCAACCCGGGTTAGGTTGGGTTGTACTTTTGATTAGGTTGGGTTGGGTTGTAAAATTTTCAAACCGCCTATATTGGGTTGAGTTGTTAAAAGGTCTTCAACCCGATCAACCCAACCCGTAAGCACCCATAGATTAAATGGTGTGTGATATGGAAAGTGAGCATATGGCTTCTGATCAAATCTGCTTATGACCAAAATTGTGTCAATATGCAATAACCAACTAACCAAACCAAAATGGTGTGTGATTGGAACAACTAAGACAATGAATTTTGTCTTTTGATCTTATTATCAATTTGTCCTGCAACAGGTCAAAGAATGTGTGTGAAATGGACAGTTTTCTAATTTATTAGAGTACTCAATTTATTATTATCAAATATGCAGATTGAGACAAAATTGTAAGGTAGATTGAGACAAAATTGTATGTGAAATGGAAAGTGAGCAAATCTCCATTTGTTCTATGATCAAACTAACAAAACCAACCATTTGTGTTCAGTAATAATTGTATGATCAAATTTGCTTACTGGATTGCATTGCCAATTGGAATTGCATACTTCAACTGACCAATAAATAACTAAAACAGCTAAAACAATGACTAACAGACCAAATAGCATTGCCAAATGGATTGCATACTTCAATCAAAAGTTTTGTCAACCAAAAGTATTGTCAACCTAAATTACCTTTAAGTTAGATGCACAAAACATAACACATACATAGTTTCAAAACATAACACAGCCTAACAAGTAATTGTCTTCCCTATCTTTTGCAACTTATAACCTTTCACCAATGGTTAACTGAGTTCATTTGTTGTCTTCCTTCTACTCTTCTTGGGTCTTCCAATCTACTTATGATGCTTTGGTGGAAGAATCTTTATTGGACAATCTGATTTAGGCCACATTGACCTTCCATTCAGTGGCTTAATCTTGAAATCATACATCTTCTTCCAAGTATCAACATGATAGTATGGGTGCACCCAAGTTTTTGGTAAATCAACTCTACCTCCATTAACAACACTATACCATATTGCAGCTACAACATGTTAACAGGGAATGCCAGTTAACTCCCATCTTCTACATGAGCAAACTTTATTCAACAGATCAACACAACATTGGTTTGCCCATGGTCCACTTACCTGATAAGTATGCAAAACAATAAGTATGCAAAACAGTTTTACCAATAGATTTTTACCAATGAGTATGCAAAACAGTTTTAGTCAATTTTACCTGATAGTGATGTTCACCATTCCATAGTACCACATATTGGGATGCTTCCCCCTTAATTTTGTCAAGCAGTTTTGTAGCAGTTGGTGTCAAATGTATACCTTCACACTTGCCAATGGCCTTTTGCACAATCACCAATCTTTTCATCAAATACTCTCGACAGAACTCCAAGGCAGTTATGATAGGCTTGTCTCTTCCACCTACAAGTTGTCTGTTGAAAACTTCACACATGTTGTTGAGTAAGACATCACAATAGGCCCTTGATATTTAAGAAATCAACAGATCAACTTTAGCATTGCTTACCATTACCACAATAGCATACACAATAGGTTAAAAATTACCACTAAAATGGGATCTTGACTAGTGGTGGGGTTGAATTTGTTTCAACCAGTCATAAGCCTCTGCATTGAATTTTTGTAATTCTTCCATTTCTCTATTAAACTGTGGGACAGTAGTGGCTATTGCACACTTCCAAAGCAAATCCTTGTAGGCTTTTCCCTTCCAACTTAACTTCATATTCTCATGAATATGCCTAATACAGAATCTGTGCTCAGTTGATGGAAAAATCTTTGCAATTACATGTAGAATGCCCTAACAAGTTTACAATGAAATTGGTTCACATTATTAAAGAACAATGAACAATAAACAAGTGAAGGATAAAGCACATACCTTTTATCGGTCACTAATAAAAGTGAAGTTGGAATTTGGAGTCAAGTCAAGGTCATCTCCCAAGCATTCCAAGAACCATGTCCATGAGTTTATAGATTCAGCCTCAACAATGTCATAAGCCAAAGGATAAATTCCATTGTTTGGATCCACATCCACTGCCGTTAACAACTGTCCAGGAAAGGGGCCTTTCATAAAGGATCCATCAAGCCCTAATAAATCCCTCCCCATTGATTTGAAACCATGCTTCAAAGCCCCTAAACAAATGTACACTGTAACACCCCGATTTTCGAAAGATATCATTTCAAGTTTATACAGAAACCGATATATTAAGAAAAAATAAGATATTTGATTTTGGGCTTGAATCCTTGGTTTTATAGTCTTGATAGATGAAGGATTCAATTACGAGTCCAACGGTTCTTTCCGGAGCGAAAACGGAGCTATAACGAAGAAGTTATGACCGAAACGGGATTTGACCATATAAAAAGAAAATCAATGGCTGACGTACCTTGTTACGTGGGTTGCTGAAGCTGAACCCACGGAGCAACCCACGAGAATGGTGGCCAAGATTAGTGACTGAAGTACCTTGTTACGTGGGTTGCTGAAGCTGAACCCACGGAGCAACCCACGAGAATGAAAATTAGGGTACCTTGTTATGTGGGTTGCTGAAGCTGAACTCACGGAGTAACCCACGTGGAGGGATGGACGATTTTTATGCATTTCTTTCCCCAATTATTTCTCATTTCTCATCTTCTTCATTTCAAGAATTCTCTCCCAAACCCTTCCTCTTCACCTACTTCTTCTAATCTTCTTTCAACCACCAAATCATCAACATTTGTTGCTAGAAGTTGGGTGTTTCATCCAAGTGTTTGGTTTGGAAGCTTCATCACCAACCTCATCTTCATCTTCTCCAAGTGTTCTTCACCATTGTTGACCAAATTTGGAGGTTTTCCAATAAACCTACTTGTAAGTCATTCTAACCATTTCTAAACCCTGGAATAAGTTATAAAAGCTTCATTGATGGTTTTCTAGTATTTGATTTCTCTAGATTTCGGTTTAGATCTTTGTTGGAAGTTTTGGGTCAAAATTAGGGTTTTGCCCAAAATAGAGATCTCGTTAATTAAGTGTTTGGGAATCAATTATTTATGGTAGATAATGTATATTTATGGTTGGAACCTTGTGAATCTAGGTTTTTGGAAGATTTGGTTTGAAGGACCAAGTTTCTTCAAGGAAGGATATAAGTGGGTAAATACTAGATTTAGCTTAAATCTAGCAAGGTGAGTTTACTAAACTTTTGTTAAAACTGGATACACATCATATTTGCTTATTTGTTGATATTATTACATAATTGCTCAATATGGTCATCTTTACGGGTTTATGTATTGATGGTATTTTCATGAGATTATGTGAAATATGGGTGTATGGGGTATTATTCCATGATTTACTCGATGTTGGGTAATTAATTGGGGATTACAATTATGTGTGCCACAATGGGTATTTGACATGAATATGGAATATATGTTGGTATGTCATGGTGATTTTCATTTGGAATATAATTGTGGTAAAATTGTATCTACAATGCGGTTATGTGAATATGTAAGTCTTATGTTAGACTTTTGATATTAGGAGGGTGATGTTATATCCATGGTGGGTATTGAATTACGTTGGTTGGACATATACTTGAGGACCTCCTAATTGCATAATGTGGATGGATCGAGTCTGTGTTTCATTATAGGAGGTATGGGCAATTCCCTTGTGTGGTAGTCTCCATATAAACCTAGACCTCCGCCGTCAGGGAATTTCTTGAGTGGTAGTCCTCGATGCGTGTCGGGCCTTTGGGTTGCCACATTGTTCGGCTTCAAGGCGCATTTCTCTTAGAGTGAACCAGATCGGAGATATGGGTCGCTCCCATTGATTCCACATCTACTTGATTAATTGATTAGTTGAATAATTGATTAATTGCGGATAAGAGTCAATCATGTTATACCATGCTATTTTATTGTTCAACTCACTAGGCTTTTTGGCCTAACACTTGTTTGGTGTCGATGTGTATCTCAGGTTCTAGCGGCGTCGGTTCTAGGAAGGCGTAGTACTTGGGTGTGAGCATGGGAATTATCGAACTTGAACTTATTATTTTAGAAGATTGATTTGGGATTTATAAGTGATTCCGTGTGTATTTTATTCCCTAGTATTTGGAATTGTTGATTGTTGTTTATTGTCCGTTTAAATTACGATTGTATTTAAACAGGTTTGTGTAATTCCCCACTCTTGGGAGGCTCTTGCTTTGGCAAATTTTAGTATACCTCATGTCCGTTTTTCGGATTTTGTTATCTCCATTTTTGGGGTGTTACATACACCCTCTTGAACACCCTTGTGGGTGTGTCTGGGTTTGGTTCACATTCCATCTGTAGCTTCACAGTTGTGTCTGGATTTGCCCTTTGCAACTCTAGGATGTAGTCCCGTAATGAAGCATATTGTGTTTCATAGTCTCCGCTTACTTTCTTTGTTGCCATTTTCCTTGCCCGAAAAACTTGTTGTGGTGAGACCCTAAGCTGAAACTTCTTCTACAACTGTTCTTGAATGGTCTTTAAAGGTAGGTCTAGGTTTGGTTCAAGAGTATCAATTATTTGTTGTGATAAAATTGTTGTTGTGAACAATTTAACCCTCCATGCGTTCAGACAAGTATGGGTCCCAACATATGTCTTTACTACCCAAGTTGACTCACTTTTTGTTGTAGAAACATGCAAAAGCCAGGGACAATGTGGCACATTTGCCTCCTCTTTACTGGACCAACCAACCTCACTATTAAATGCAGGGGTTTGTCCTTTACATATGGCCCTCATTCTTCCTTTATCATTCTTTACAATTTTTATGTCCCTTCTAGTATGCATGGAATGCATAGTGATCGTATTTTTCACTTCCTATTTTATGGCAAAACATTGGCCAAGATAAAAACTGAAATCAGCCTAGAGGTGTCTTGTTGTTGTTGTTTATGAAGCTTCTTCAACTTCCTCAACTCCCTCTTCCTTGCTGTCTCAAGGTTACCACTGGAACCACTCTCAAACTCTTCAAAGTCCATTGGTTCATCAGAACATTCACCTACTCCATCCTCACTTTTCTGTATCTCATTACCCACCCACTCAGCTTCCCAATCTACATTTTCATTGAAGGCACTCATGTCTACATCAGCCATGTAGTCAAAGTCATCATCCTCCATAGTAAAGTCTGTATCATCTTCATCTTCACTGTTAGACTCATCAGTATGAACCTCCCCTTCATCCACATGTTTACCTTCCTCATCCCCCCCCCCCCCCCCCAGTAACACTACAATCCTCTCCAAAGAATGGGTCAAAATCATCTAAACCTTTGAAATCTAAAACATAGTCTTCTATGCCTTCTACTGAGCCACTGAATCACCAACCCCTTCTGCACATTGATGGGGTCCAAGTTTTTCTTCACCAGTAGCATCCTTACCTTTATCAACCCTATCCCCAGAAGTAGCTTTATCGACATGTTTATCCTCATCAAAGTCAACTGCCTTACACATATTGGCAACCCTATCCCCAGACTTAACTTCATCTTCTTTTGAATCCCATCCTAAACATAACTTTTTTCCTACATTTACTAGACCCATCATCAACTGACTTCTTTCTTATTTTATTATAAGGTGGTGTATGTTCATTAGGTAACTCCTCAATGATAACCTTTTTAGGTGAAGGTGACATAAAATAGGTAGTCAAGTTTGTCTTTCCATATTCAACATAAACATTAATAAAGGAACAATGCGGAACATATTTGAGTAAGTGAATGACATCTTGATCACTAGCAAAAGCATTTAGCCCAAAGTCTAGGTCACTGTTAGGTATGAGAAAATGGTAATACATCATGTAAGTACCTGGGTAACCTAGTTCTTTCATCATCGCGCTCACTTCATGGATTGATAACTCATCAGGGTCTATCAAATCGATGAAAGTTTCTTTGCCATTCAAATATTGCCTCCCTATACTCCTAGTGAAAACCCCACCATGGTGAACCTTGAACGAAAAGAATTCTGGATACAAACCTGTCAAGGATTCAAACTAAAAATCAACCCCATTGAAATACCCATGGAATGAACTGAAAAGGCATTCAAAAAGGGAATCATGAACTCAAAAAACGCACCATATATCTCGTCTGGAACAAAGTCTTCAACTCGTGCTCGAATGGTCCACATTGAAGTACCCATGGAATGAAGCTTCAAGCTCGAATGTGGAACCGTGGAAAGTGAGAAAAATCGAAACGACGTGAATGGTTTAGCAATTGAGTGTTTTAGAGGTGATATGTTTCAGTAATCGAGTGTTTTAAAGGGAAATGAGACTGTAAAAGTAAAATGACATAAATGCCCTGCACGTGCCCTGCACGTGATGAGGTGTTAACGGCAGCACACAAACGGAGTTAGGGGCGTGGACGTAGACCGTTGAAGGGTGTGATAGGTTAGGAGCTAAATTGAGAAAATAAACTTTAGGGACGAAAACCGTTGAAATGGAGATACCTTAAGGATCAAAAATGAACTTTACTCTAAAAGTTAAAAACTAAACTAAGCAAAACATAGGAACAAATACTCATAAAAAACTTTATCCTCTCTCCTACTATCGAAACATCAAATAACCTAAACTAAGCAAAATCTCATTTTTCGAATATGTTCAAAAATCTGTTATAGTGGCATCCAAATAAGAATGTTTTTATTACGGTATATAATATCATTGCTTTCTTGAAAACGTTTCGTTTCATGACTACTCAATTAACTACAAACTGTTCATCCTCCTCAAAACCCCATTTACATTATGTAGCAGAAACTACAACATATAAAACATAAGCGATCATCGATGGCCGATTTTCGCTAAAATAGCTCGAATTCCAGGTGCCCTCCGGCCGCCCCGTTGCAGTCCAGATACTTCTTCGCTTTCACAACTCCAATATCATAAGTCTCCGGCACCTCCGGCGGAACCGCACATCGTATCAAAGCCCAATTTAGACCATCAAAGAACGGATGTTGTTTAATCTCCGAAGCCCCTCTTTCCGACCCCAATCGGTTTTCGGGCTCCTTCACTAACAACCCTTTAATCAAATCTCGAGCCTGGAAACTAACAAGTGGGGTGTCAGGAAACTTGAGGCCCTCAAGAACCACGTTGGCTAACGTTTCATCATTCACAGAACCTTTAAAGGGTGTCCTACCGTACAAAAGCTCGTAAAGAAAGATACCGAACGTCCACCAATCAACGGCGCTCCCATGGCCATCCCCTTTGATGATCTCGGGCGCCAGATACTCATGGGTCCCAACAAACGAGTTAGATCGTGCTTCGGTTGGCTCAGCCACGAGCTGTGGCAATGACCGGTGAAGCGTTGTAGGGTCGGGTTTCGTTTTCCGGTCCCTGTGTGCAGGTAAAATTCGAGGGCTGAAGCATGAGAGTTGACATGAAGGTTTAATGCAAAATGGGTCGATACAGTTCGAACCAGCACACGGGCCCGACATCCGTGGCGGTTCGGTTGCACCGGAGGAAGGCATTTGCAGGAGGGTTGGGTTCACAGAACAACGAAGAGAGAGGTCGAAATCCGTGAGCATGATGTGACCATCTTGTCGAACTAGAATATTCTCCGGTTTCAGATCTCGGTATATGATACCAAGCATATGCAAGTATTCCAACGCAAGAAGGACTTCAGCAACATAAAATCTGCAAATACATCATCAAGCCTAAGTAAGTGCACAATTGGCATAACATAACAACCAGGGTGTAAGCAAACCTTACTTTTTACTCAGAGTAGAGAAGCTATTTCTATTAGCAATTAACATCATATATGGAAAGCTCCATAAGGACCATAAGTAGTCAAAAGAATGTAAATTCTCCAATTAACAAATCAAGCCCTCAAATTATATATAATCCTCAATTCCTTGTCTAGATCACTGATCAACTCTTTTCCAATGATGCACAATCCTAAAAGATGGTAAAAGAAAAAAGGTTATACCAGTCCATATCAGTTATGCGTTTTGGGCTAGGGACCGGTTACGCTGTACCCAATTATGTGGTGGCCCTTTTCTCACCGAGACTGATTATAACTCGTTAAAGGATATATACATAATAATGCTCAACTCTTTTCCAAAAGATATATACCATTTGGAGGCAAGGGTAAAATGGGAATATAGCATGGTATAATCAGTCCTCAAGGCCCAATCGACTTCCTACAAAGTGATAACTCTTTTCCAATGATGCATTGTCCATGGATACTTCTTCAATATAAATTATGGGACACTTATTCATTATTAAGAGCAATTCATATAGAAGTTTCTTCACACAGAAAGTGTCGAAAATAAGCTATAAATTCCCATGCTACATAGCAAACTTAAACCAAACCAAACCAAGCAGGCCCAGTAAATCCTATGCATAGGTATCGTCCAGGGAGAGTAAGAGGTATACAGACCTTACCTCTACCTTGAAGGGTAGAGAGGCTTTTTCCATAAAGACCCCGGCTTGCAAAACAAATAAATGATGAAAATTATAAAGCAAACTTTTCATGTATAAATAAATGATGAAAATGGCAGTAGTGATTACCTTGCTGCTTGTTCATGATAATATCGGCCAGGTTGCTTCTGTCGAAGGACGTGCAAATCCCCACCCGGGCAATACTCCATAACTAAACATGATAAGTTCTCAGACACGAAATGAGCATAGAGCGTGGGGAGAAACGGATGATCCAGAATTCTCAAAATCTCTCTTTCTGTATGTGCTCTCGGCATCTTTTTCCTTCTCTCCAAAAACTCATTATCCATCACCTTTATGGCAAACAGACAGTTTGTATCCACTAATTCAGCTAGATATACTGTACCAATATCTCCACATCCCAGCTTCTTCAACAGATTGAAATGCCTCAATCCCAGATATCCATTTTGTTTCACCGTTTGATGGATCGCCTGCCACCTAATATCCGTTGACATATGAGGTTTATTGCCAATGCTACACCTGCTGAGATTGCTTTCTTCACTAATGCTAGTGCTACTACTATATTCACCAATGCTGCTATTTGAACTTTGAGTGAACTCTCCTTTATCTCCACATTTCAAACCATTGTTTCTCTTGAGTAACTGGACTTCATTTGGCTCTTTTTCTGCATCCTTTAAAGCACAATGGCATCTTTGGCATACCAACTGGCTTGTTTCTGTAACCACATTAACATTCCCATTGGCAGATACATTAGGAGTCAATGACGATTCTTGCTTTGACTTCTTCTTCTTCACAATGTGCTTGTTTCTGAGGACCGTTTTGACTGCTCTAGGAGAAACTCGTGTTGACTTACCAAACTTGCTGCTGCTGATCGAAGTAGATGGCAGCAGGCTCGGCAACCGCCCTTTTCGCCGCAGCTTAAGGGTTGTTTTATTTACTTCCTTAGTTGGTGTATAATTATTCTTCTCATGGATATCTGCCGGCTTAACTTCAGAACTGATCATAACTGACTTTGACGAATCAGTGGCAGCAATACAAGGTGCAGAACTAATTGAAATAATATTATCATTCCCAGATTCTGGTTCACGTAACATCTCATTCAATCGGACTGCAGGCAGCACTTTCTTTGTTGACTTTTCGCTATTTGATTGAAGAGAAGACTGTAAACCATCATCATATGATTTCAACTTGATCTCTTGCAGGTACTGAGGAATCTTTCTTGAAGAACTGGATGTGCTTTCTTCAGGGATTACAACTTTGACCTCTTTAATTTGAGCTACTGAAGTACCAGATTCACTTGTTCTAACAGACCTGTATCCTAGCTTTCCGGAGTCAGAAAGAGCAGGAGACCCTGGGAGCTTTGATAACCTTTTCATCGCAGCCATTTCCGATGCCTGAGAAATGCAGAGTCCTCGAAGAGCCTGCTTCAGAGACACGGGCTCGGAATATCCGATTCCTGAGGAAGATGACGTGCTCATCCTCATTGGTTTCTTTGACGAATTTCTCCTTGAGGTGGTGCCGCCTGTTTCATCAGAGATGGCCAAACCATGGAATGAACTTCTGACATTAATCGCCTCAAACAGCTTATTGATATCGTCTTCTATAGATTTACTGCAGCCTTGAGGCTTTTTCCCTTTGTCATTTGCCCTTTCCTGGTGATTTTTCTTGGAACAATCACTTGATTTGGGCTCATCCTCTAACTCAACAATCTCACAATTACCATAATGTGAACCCATCTCGTATAAATGATATTTAAGATGTGATGAACTGTTTGGAGCACAGTAGAGTTACAACACCTTGGAAGCAATTATTCATCTGAATAGAGCTTTTAAATACTTGGATTCATACAATAACAAAGCACATACAGTCTCGAGCCTTCTGTCATGGACTACAAAACAAGAACCCTGATTTGATCATATCATCAAATTATTCAAGTCGTGTTCAGAAGTGAACCAAATCCTGCAATGAGACAAATTTAAATTTATGTTAGCCCTATCCCCACTTCCTCAATGAAGATCCTTCCATCAAACTAAACCAACCCAGTTAATCCCATTTGAATGTAGGGTTTGGGAGGGGTAAAACTGACCTCTACCCCAAAAGAATAGAGTAGTTGTTTCCGGGAAGACCCCGGGATGGTGCAAGAATTTAAGCAAACAAAAACAAGGAATAAAGACCAACACAACTCACGTTTAAAGTGTGAAGAACACTAGCACAACTAAAACCACGAAAACAATTAAAAAAGAAACATAAAAACATAGAAATAAACCACTAGGTCTTTGGCCTAGTGGCCAGCGCCCTTCCGTAAAAGCTCTTTCCTGGCGTCCCGAATGTGGGTTCGAATCCCGAATGTGGGTTCGAATCCAGGTTGTCTTTTCCGGTGCAGCCTTATGGTGCTACGGCTGTAGGGTCTCCAAAAGGGGACCACGGGGCCTTGGGTCCCTGCCAATAAACCTTTTTAAAAACATAGAAATAGTCTTTCGCTTCTCAGAATTCGTTCTTCAATACCAACAGCAAAAAAAAAAAAAGATATTTTCATGTCTAAAAGATAGTAGAATATATTGTGATTCAGATATTACTATAATAATAAACATACTCTACTGAATCCAAGTTTTGAACACAAATTATTGAAGGCATCTCCTCTATCATTACAGGATCCATGTTTCCACATGCTCTACAAGATCCTTTTTAGCTTTCAACCAAGTTTATCTCAATATTTTTCTTCAAGGCTTTAGGGGGTGTTTGGGATTGCTTATTTAAAGTGCTTTTTAGCTTATTGCGGTTTGGCACCGGAGATAAGCACTTTCTAGTGTTTGGATGGAGAGAAAATGAAAGTGCTTATAGCGGTGTCAAAAAGCAGATAAGCACTTTTTCATAAGTCATTTTGTTTTAACTTATTAGCTTATTTGAAAAGTGCTTATGACTTTTTAGGTTACTTTATATGTATAAGCAATCTCAAACACCTTTAAACAACAACTTATTTGTTTATTACGTTTTGGTACCACAATAAGCTAATCCAAACACTTTTTTAAAAACTCCGGTTTGACACCACATAAGTTGATAAGCACTTATCAATATAAGCATAAGTTGTTTTAAATAAGCAATCCCAAACACCCCCTTAGTTTGTTATTCAATTTGAATATCTTTGTTTCTTTTGTGGCTGCTGTATGTTTTATCGTGATTGATGGATAAGTGATAGATGGAAAGGAATGAGTAGATCTCTTGGTGTTTACAACCACTAAATTTCTTTTTAGTATTCGCTGAAAAATGGGGGAAAAGATATTATTTTCTACCTGATTATCGGATAAAACGTCAATTTATCGGTGGAACAGATGGTTCTCAAAATGCTAGATGTTCATCCTACTCACCATGGTCGACTTGAAGAACATGATTCATAATATCCAATCGAAGTGAATATACAGTAAATCAACCAATATGCAACTCTAGCACTATCTGTCATAATCACGGCTGACGAAAAGGATTGGAAATAATATATATATATATATATATATATATATATATATATATTATTTTCCATTTTTCAGGGATACTAAAAAGAAATAGTGGTTGTAAAAACACCAAAGATCTACTGATCCCAGAATTTTTCTTTTTCTCCTCTCAATCCATCACTTATCCTTCAATCACAATGAACATATTCAAATATCGAGATAAACTTATTGAAAACTACTTTTTCCATATAGCAATAAAAATCGGTAACAAGAACAAAATCAGTAAAAATAACATAAAAATCACTTCATGTATCAAACGAAATCACCCAAGGTTACGATACACAAGATTGAATGATTTCAAAAACTGAAAATTGTGAGATTGCAAATGAAGAACAGTGGGAGCAGACCTTCAAAATCTGAAGAAGTAAAAGTGGATCGCGAATAGATGAGAACTTACATGAACAATTGAATGTAGAGTCATAGATCTGGAGAAATTGAATGAAAAGTTGATGATTTTTTTTTTTTTAAATGGGGCAGAAATAACAGATAGAAATGGGAGTAGGAACCCTAGGAAACGGTGGGGTTTGGAAAGGAAGAGCAGAGCATCTGATGAGAGAGATGGAGGTGTGAATATTTATTACTTTTAGTGAAAAGCCATGTTTGAGTGTGATGTATGTAGGCGGATTGTAGAAGGGTAAGGGTATATACATCAAATGGGGCCCACACTCGTACCAAAAATAAGATGATAAATGCATTTATATTTTCATATATAAATACATAAAAATCGAATTTGAATTTGAATTAATTATTTTAATTTCATTTACTTTTTCCATGTTTATTTTCATTTATTTTGTCACAGCATATAAGATATTTATAATGTTTGGATTGGAAAAAAAAGTGTTTATAGTTTTTGGGAAAGCTTATAAGAAGTTTTTAATAAATTAGTCCATGATGACTTATCAACTTCTTTAAAACAATTTATGATTTTTTTGGTTATTTTACATGTATAACTAATCCCAAACACCCATAAATAACAACTTATTAGTTTATTGCGTTTTGATACCACAATAAGTTAATCCAAACGTTTTTTATAAAACTTTTTTTGTCATCACATAAGTTGACAAACACTTTAAGAAAAAAAAACACAAGTTGTTTTATATAAGCAATCCCAAACACCCCCTTAAATATAAGAACATTTTTCAAGAGGTACAATATAAAAATTTTGAAGTAAAGTATCAAAAGTTTAAAGTTTTTAAAAAAATTACATTCAACAGTTGTTATTTTATTTTACCAATTCTAGCATTAACTATATTATTAAAATATTTTGTACATTTTATGAAATTATTTCTTTCTCCTACAAAAATTTATTTTCAGTACCCCTTATTAGGCTACATTTGGTAAACTAGTTGATAAGTTACCTAATGGTTGATAATGTAACACCCCTAAAAATATAAGTAAATTTGAACTTGAATAATGACATAAATATGACATCTATATAACATGGAGTCACCCAAACAAGGTAAATAGTAATAGCGTTTACATCACAAAAGAATGAAAATGTATATAACAACCTACTAATCTAAATTACGTTAAGCTTAGATTATAAATGAGTGACACTATCATTTTCCAAAAGAATCTATCAAAGTGTGTGTACGCAAATCCGACTAAAAGTCGTCTATTCCAAAAAGTGCTCTAACAGCAACCAACTCTCCGCTCAAGACTTAGGAGGCTCACCGCTAAAAAAACATGATATACATGTCATTTGAGAAAAAGTGTTAGGATTTAGGCCTAATGAGAACAAAAATTTATAATCAAATAAAGTGTAAATGATTTATTCAAATTATAATGTAAAGTTCATTTTCCACATAAATCACATAGGAACCATACGGTCCAAAATTCATCTTGCGATGACATGGTAGAGCTGATTTCCAAAGATTGTAGCGGAACACAAAAGTAAGCTACATTCCAAATTATTGAGCTCATACTAGGATCAACGGCCACGAGTTCTGCGACTCACACATTAGATGTGGATATGGGACCCCGATGATCCTAATCATACTCATTCACTAAGATTACATTTATGGTCAATGGTTAGTATTCGATTGTACATAACCGTACCAAGTTGCCCCCGATGACCCAATGTCTCAACTAGTTACAAAAGGAATTTTATCCCAGCCAATAAGCCGATTCCTATACCTATGGATCCAATAGTATTAGTCTGAGGCTCTGATAGTTCCAGATCAAGTGAATTAATCAATCACAATCAAGATTGTAATGGCAGAATCACATTAGTCATATGTATTGATAGAGAGAGAATGTTACAGTGCAATATCTTTCAAGTACAAAGTGATTGAAGAACTACTAATCTAACAAAAGACAAAAGCTTATATACCCCATGGGTATTTACAAGTAAGCCCTCCGACTTTAGTACAATACAAAATAGACCTTTACAATCTCCCCTTTTGTATTAAAGTTGCAAAACATTAAATAGGCCTAATATATCTCTTTCTGTTAGTGCATATATTTGTTGGATACAAGATCATGAAGTCTGAAGACTGAAAGTCAAACAAGTTAAAGCTCAAGTCAACTCTCAATGCAAGTCAAAGTCCATTTTGTAATAAAGTCAAAGTCAATTGTATTTTGTAATAATTGATATCAGAGTAGAGTTCATTTGAAATCTTTCAAGAAATGGTTTTCGGCACTGTGTTTTAAGTTCTTGATAGATTTTTTCATTTTTGAGTGTTAATGTGAGATTAATTGGTTAGATTGTGTTCGAATAGTGCAATAGAACAATCTTGTATTGGTTTATTAGTATCTTGCACTGTAATTTTCATCAATTTTGGAATTTTGTTCATACGAAAGTTCCCGAGTTCAAAAAGCACTGTATCGAATCAATTTGTATGTTTAACTGAATTTATTTGAAATTCATTGGTTGTAATAGATTCTAGATGTGTTAGGGATCATATTGTCAAAGTTACAGATCGAAATTCGAAGGTTTGATGGGTTTTTGAGCCGATCAGAGTCATTTTTTATCGAAGATTTGAAGAACTCGCATGAATATCAAGAACTCGCATCAAGAACTCGCAGATTATTGGATTTCGCATAATTGTTGTGTTTGAAAATTTCATAAGTATAGATTTCGCACATGTGTGTTATGCGAAATGCGTAGAATTCGCATGTGTGAGTGGTGAGAATTCTTCAAAATTCGTATAGCCTTGTATGCGAAATGTCAGAATTCGCATAAGCTCTTTATACGAAAAGCTTATTGAAAAATCTTCCAAGGCAAAAATTCGCATAAGGCTTCTGTGCGAAAAGTGAAGAACTTGCATATCGCTACATACGAATTCCTAGAATTCGCATAAGAGTGAGATACGAATTCCTCAGAATTTGCCTAAGTGTGTTATACGAATTCCTCAGATTTCACATAAAAGTTTCAAATTGTTTTTCTAAGAGTAGAATTCGTGTGAGTCTGTTGTGTGAAAAGTTGTATGCAAAAAATGTTTTTCAAAAAAAATTCTAAGTCTAGTTTTCGCATAAGGTTGTATGCGAATTCCTAGAACTCGCATATAACTGTGTGCGAATTCTGTGCGTGCGAATTCTGTGCGTGCGAATTCTGTATTCGAATTATTTGTGTTTCACTGTAGTGTGCGAATTCTATACATAGGAGATTTTTGGAAATTTATTTTCTGAAAATTCTTTCTAAGATTTATAGTATTTATGATTTCACTTGAACTAACGATAATTTCAAGTTCTTATTCTAAACAGAGTAATTCAAGATGAGTTTTTCTGATGATGATGATGAAGAAAAGATTGCAAAACTCAAAATAGAGAAAAAAATCTCGCTTCATCAGTTGGATATTATTCAAAACGGTCAAAAAGATATCATGATGAAAAGAGGATACTGAGAGAAGAAGTTGATGCATTGAAGAAGATAAATGAAGATCTTTTGAAACAGACTTCTAGGTTGAATGAAGAAAAGGTACTGAGTTTGGAAGCAGAGAATACTGAGCTGAAAAGAAAGATCTCAGTCTTGGAAGATCAAATTGTTCAAATCCAGCAAGCAGATTCTGTTGATAAGAATGAGAAGATAGTTAAGAATCTAGAAAACTGCTAATTAAGAGCTGAATAAGAAGATTTCTGATCTGGAGATAAAGATGGCCAAAGACAGAGATGATTTGATAAAGAAAAGAAAGAGTTTGCAAAGAAATTCTCAGAGTTTTCAAGGAAGAGTTTCGAAGAGAAGAAAATTGTTGAGCTTAAATGTTCCAAGCTTTCTCAACAAGTGACTGACTTTGAGAAAGTAATCATAATGGAAAGAGACAAGTTTGCAAAAAAAAAGGCCATTGAACAGAAAAATGTTGGAATCTTCAAAGAAATATCTGGTCAGAGAAAGAATGTCGAGAAGGACTTTGAAGAAGAAAAAAACATTTTTGAGGCAGAAATAAGAAAGCTTACTGACAAGCTATCTGAACTTTCTACTTGTGCTTTGAAAGATCAGAAAGCGAAGTATGAATTCCAGAAAGAGATTGACCTACCCATCAAAGAAAAATACAGTTTATCTTCAAAGATAAAAGAGCTTGAAGAAATTATTTCTAAGGTGGTGGTGGTGACTGAGCAAAAGCCTCCAGAGTCATTTATCTACACACCTAGAGATGATTCAACTGACTCTAAAAGGACAGTTGCAAGCTTACATCAAAGAACTGTTTCTTCAAAAATTAATTCATATGATCAGATTCGTACTACTAACATTTTCTATGATCGAAATGTAGATGGTTCAGGTACACAAAGAAGAAGAAGAAGAAGAAATGGTTATGAAAAGTTGGTCTGGAAAGTGAAACAGTTGATGATGAAAAGAATGAAGAGAAGAAAGGTAAGAAATCATGTGTACATGCACCAAAAGCCAAGAAGAACAATGTGCAAAAAGGTAAACCTGATCTTGTTTACTCAAGAGATCAATTAATCAGGTTATCTCATAAGAAGAATTATTGTTCTTATTGTCGTACATATGATTTTGTTCATAAAACAAGTGATCATTATTGGTATGGTTCTTATTCTATTACTTCTAATAGAACTGCAACTCACAAACATGGACCCAAATACTAGTAGGTACCAAAGCCAAAGGATGAATCTGTGTTGCAAGCACCTCAAGTGAAGGGGGAGTAAGAGAACCAAGGCTTCTGAATACTACAGTTCAGGACCCGTTCTTCAAAGATCAAGTTTGTTAGAGCACAGATTTTTTGGATTCAAGATCATAAAGATTGAAGATGAAAGTTCAAAAGATCAAAATTGGAAAGTCAACTCTCAATGAAAGTCAAAGTCATTTTGTAATAAAGTCAAAGTCAATGTTTAGTGTTTTGTAATTGTGTTTTTGTTTCTTTGTAATTGTGTGAGGGTATAAATACCTTGTAGTCTTTGTAATCTGTAAGTAAGTAAGTCATTGAGAGAATTCAGATTGTAAGATTGAGTGAAGAGAGCAGATTAGAGAAGAGGGGATTAGAACATTATTCTAGTGAGAGAAAGTGAGATTTGTAATTGTTTGATTGTTGATTCAATGACATATGACTACGATTCATGATGTTGTTTATGTTTTACAATTAGAACTTGATAAGATCTGGGAATAACAATTGGTATCAGAGCAGATCCAATTGAAATCATTTCAAGAAAATTTTGTCGTTACTATTTCATTGACTTCCAGATTTGATTTTGAATTTTTGTGAGAATTAGAAGTTGAAATTGGATCAGTGTGATCGCATATTGATCTAGAATGAGTCTGTATAAGTTTTGTATCGAATTGTACTGTAATCGATCCTTAATTTTTGATTTTGTTGAGTTTGTATTTCACGAGTTACATGCACTGTATCATAGATCGATTTGTTCATTTGAGTGTTTGTTATTGAAATTCCTTGATAGAATCTTGTTCTAGATGTATATGTGATCAAAATGTCAAAGTTTCAAATCGAGATTTGAGGTCTAGGTGCAATTTCAGTCGATTCAGAGATGGTTTTTTCAAACTAGATCTCGAGAATTCGCTAACTCCATGAAGAACTCGCAGACCATCTAAAGAACTTACAAGTTCTTCAAGAACTCGCAAGGTCATCCAAGAACTCGTAGAGGCTTGAGACAAGGATTCGTAGATCGATAAGAATTTGTATTGACATTTTCTGAAATTCAAGGACAGGATTCGCAGATCTCTGTGTTGCGAAAACCAAAGAATTCGTTAATGTGTTTATTGCGAAAAGTGATAGAATTCGCAAAGTGTACAAGGATTTGAAAGTGTGTGTACTGCGAATTCTATTTTGAAACTTGCGAATTCTGTATGTCTTTGTGTAGGTTGCGAATTCCATGTGTATTTGTATAGCCTGCGAATTCCTTGCTATTCTTTCTATAGGCTTGCGATATTTGTGTGTTTCAGGGTTATTTGCGAATTCCTTGTTTTTCTTTGGTTTGCGAATTCCAAACTTCTTAAATTTGGAAATTTCATTTCTGATTTTCTGATTCTATTGATTTCATTTGGACTAACGATCATTTTTCTCAAGTTCTTTTTGTAACAGATATTCAAGATGAGTTTTTCAGCTAAGGAGGTAATGGATTTCACTGAAAATGACTTCATGACCAAAATGGAAGCTATGATGGTTGAAGTTGAAGACCTTCAAAATAAATTGAAAAAGGAAAAAGACAGAGTTGCTAGGAGAAATCAAAAGATCTTTGAGCTCAACAAGTCAGTTATTGGAAACAAAGATCTAATTGATTCTCTACGTAAATTTGCTTCAGATTTTGAACATGAAAAAGATTGTTTTGAAAAGAAGATTTCTGACTTTGAATCTAAACTTTCTAAGTCTGTTTTAGAAAAGAAAGAATTTGTACTAAACGTTTATAAATTGCAGGATGAAAACGAGAGCTTAACTAAAAAGGTAAATGATTTGGAAGCTAAACTTCATGTGATAGGTCAAACAGATCACACCATTTTTCTAAATGCACCCATTGAAGAGGCTGATGTTAAAGAGAAATGGGGACTCGGTTACGATAACCCCCGTTACTTAAAGAAAACCATCAGAAAACAACCAACGTTGTATAACTTTGATTTTCTTGTTGTTGCTGATAAATATCCTCATTTAAAACCCAAATTTGTTACCAAATTACCAGATGAAGTTGAGGCCAAAGAAACTGAGAATAGAAAGAATGGAAAGAAAATGCAACTACCATTTCGCTATGAAAAGCTAAATGATAGTTACCGTTCTGACACACCAAAAGTTCTTTCAGATGATTATTTTGTTAGCTATTCTGTTACTGAGATGGAGGCAAAACCTGCAACTGCAAAAGTTTATGTTCCTCCACTCATTCTAGAAAGCAAAATAGTTGAGCTTGAAAATGTTTTATTTGAAGAAAGAATCTTGGTTGATATAGAACAAAGTGTATTTTCTACAGTTATAAAGAACACTGTTTTTCAATCTAAATCTACAGAGTGTTCTAAATTTTCAAAGGCACCTCAAACTTTAACTGATAACTTTGATGACTTATTTGCGTCTGAAAATGATTTTCTTAACTCTGATAATGGGTATGTAGCAAGGTTCTAAATGGCGTGAGGTGTGGCGTGGCGGCGAGGCCAAGCCTTAAGCCTTAGGAGCCATGGCGAAGCCATGGAGTTATCAAGGCGTGACTTATGGCGTCAAATTTATAATTAATATATAATAGTATATATAAAAACATATGTTTCGTTATTGTTACTCAATGAGTCAATAGTAATAAACAAGTTAAATTAGGTTATATATTAAAAACTTACAAATAAAACATTAAAAACGTAAAGAAATATCAAATATCTCATTACGATAACTGCGCATTAGGCCATGGCGTGCCATGGGCTTAACGTGGCGTGACACATAAGCCTTGGTGCCATGGCGCGCCATGGCGGCTGTGTGACGAGTTTTTTAGAACATTGGTATGTAGAGGAAATTGATTTGCTTGAATTCAATGCTCCACTTCCAGATCATTCTCCTTTTGTCATTAATGATGAAAGCATTGAAGACAAGGAACAGAGTCTGATAATTGAGAGCACTGAGCTTTAGAAGAAAATATCAGATTTGGAGATAAAAATGGCTAAGGACAAAGATGAGTTTGAAAAGAAGTTCTCAGACTTTTCCAGAAAGAGTTGTGAAGAAAAGAAGGTGATTGAGCTTAAATGTATAAAGCTTTCTCAACAAGTAAATTACTTTGAGAAAGTAATTATTCTGGAAAGGGAAAAGTTTGCCAAAGAGAAGAAGGCCATTGAACAAAAGAATGTTGGATTCTTCAAAGAAATATCCGGCCAGAGAAACAATGCTGAGAAGGGATTTGAAGAAGAAAGAAGCATGTTTGAGGCTGAGATTAGAAAGCTTACTGGCAAGTTATCTGAACTATCTGAGAATGCACTAAAAGAGAAGAAAATGAAGTCTGAGTTTGAGACGAAGATTGACCTTCTTGTCAAAGAAAGAGACAGTTTCGCTTCAAAGATAAAAGAGCTTGAAGATATCATTTGTAAGATGGTGGTGGTGACTGAGTACAAGACTCCAGAGTCAATTATCCACACACCTAGAGATGATTCAGCTGATTCAGAATGCTCATTCAAGACAGCTGCAAGCTCACATCATAAGCCTGTTTCTTCCAAAAGGTCAGTTAAATCTTCTAATCAGATTCATAGTACTAACCTTTTCTATGATAGAAATATAGATGGTTCAGGTACACATCGAAGAAGAAGGAGATACAAAGAAGAAAAACTGGTCTGGAAAAAGAAACCAGTTAAAGATGGAAAGCAAGATGAGCTGAAAGGAAAGAAATCATGTGTACATGAGACAAAAGCAAAGAAGAACAAAGCTCGTAAAGGTAAACCTGATCATATCTACACGAGAGATCAATTAATCAGGTTGTCAGGTAAGAAATACTATTGTTCTTATTGTCGTACACATGATCATGTTCATAAAACAAGTGATCATTACTGGTATGGTTCTTACTCAGTTACTCCCATTCGAACTGCAACTAACATACATGGACCCAAATACCAGTGGGTACCAAAGCCAAATACTGCTTCTGTGTTGCAGGCACCTACTGTCAAGGAGGAGTAAGAGAACCAAGGCTTCTAAGTAAATCAGCTTAGAACCCGTACTTCAACGAAGTTTGACTTCTAAACACAACAGTTTAGGACTCGTACTTCAGTGATCAAAACTCGTACTTTCAATGTTTTACTGCTTTATGTCTTTTAATTTTGAATAAATTTGTGAATAAAGTTGCTTTGACATGACTTTGAGACTTGTGCAGTTTGAGAGATGCTTACAAGATCATATATTTATGACTTTAAGCCTGACTTCATGATATTTAAGACTGAACGATAAAGGTTAAATTTCTTATCTTAATCTCATATATGGTTGAAAGAAGGACAACTTTCAATCATATAAAACATATTCTTAAATGTTTAAACCACTTCCCGATTCTTAAACAGATTTCATGAATTGGAAGTGTGATTTTAAATGTTTTGATTTTACTTGTGCTTCAACGCTTAACAAACCATGTGTTTCCAAAGATAAGTACTTGCGTATTGTCTTTTCTTTATACTTTCAAGTATTCACACACACCGGTTTGACTTTTTGTTTCAAATTTTCTTACCATGTCTCAAATTTGAAACATATTTTTCGATGGTAAGACACCCCGCTTTCACTTCAAAGAATTTTGAGCGTTAATTCATTTCGAAACGTTCTTTCAAGAATGTCTATATTTTGTTTCATATAGACAATATCCATTATTCTTGACCATAAGCTTTGATTGTTATATCATTTGATTCTGATCATTTTCATACAATGTCAGATTTTCAAACAAGTCTCTTGTATTCATATTTATTCTTTCAATATACTTTTTTGGAAATGCTTCAATGTTTAAAAAAAATTCTCATATCATCATGATTATATCTCTGAGCATATACATATCTGACTTGTATTTGCGCTTTAACTGTTCTAGTTAAACCATATTGAGCAACATTGGATTTATAGGACGATACGAGTTTCTTTGTGCTAGGACTTAAATGAACTTCTATGGATTCATGATAACTAGTGTTTCCTACCCAAGAAGTTAATCCATAGTGATTGAGTGTGAGGAGTCGAAAAGAAATGAGTGTGGGTTGTGCGTTGAGGTAAAATGGAAAAGAGAGTTTGGTTAGATGTGAGCTTAATGATTAAAAGAAAGAGGGTGAGAGAACAAAGTAAAAGAATATCAAACTCTGCACCAACTACTTTCTGAGTCGGGCAACCACATTACTAATGTTTCACAATTCTTTGGTGAACTTATTGAAACAGGCAACTAGCCCATGCCAACTCTTGATATAACCCCACCAGCCACTCATTTTCTTCTTAACAAGAAAATGTTTCATATTTTTCTGGGGACGCAACACATAATCTATCTGGTTTTCATTTGGAAAATCTGGATATTGAAAAAGAAGGAAGTCTGGACCACCTTCGCAATTCAATCATGCACATTGAGTCCTTGTTTATCTAATGTTGTCTTAGTGGTTTACACAATGTTGAGCCTTTATAAGCAATCTTCTAGTGCTTAATTCTTTCTACACTTGCACGAACACACAAGGAATTTGTTTTATTGTCATAACATTCATAGAAATTTCCTTTGTGGTGTTTCGATGATTGGATGGAAGTCCTGGGGGAGTGAACATATCAAAAGCTCATTTCCTATGTGTATATGTTACACACAATAACTTAGTGTTACTGACAGACATATTAACTGATTCATTTGTTGATTCAGGTGTTACATGATTATTTTTGTCTAGATTTGAAAAGATCTAGATCAATACATGGTTACGGATTAACGAATCAGTGGCTCTTGGAGAGATCAGAATGGTCAAAGACATTTCTTGGAGAAAGTTTTGATGATATCGATGCTCTATTCATCAAAAATGGGGAGATGGTATCAAGAAATGTTGAAGTTGGGAGAAAAATGTTCAAGAATTGATTGTTAAAGAAAGTTTGCTGAAAGAGTTCAAAGATTTCAGAATTGTTGAAGATAATTTGCTGAAGCGATCAGAGTTTTGTCTGATAGAAGTTTGGTTACAACCTTTGGGAGAGAATGTTAATAATTCTTGAAGATCAGATTTTAACGAAGATTGCTGAAAGTTTTTTAAGATACAGAGTTTATCAAAGAAGGGGGAGAATGTCAGAATTTTCATATGAATAAGGGGAGAATGTGGATTGTTTGAGAAAATCATTTTTGTATCAAAGGGGAGATTACAAGAAATGATAAAGGTTGATCAAAGGGGGAGTTTATTCAAATTGAGCTTAAAGAGAGAAGATCGCATTACTAAATCTTTTAGTAATGATCTTGATCCAAAGGGGGAGAATGTTAGAGCACAGATTTGTTGGATTCAAGATCATAAAGATTGAAGATGAAAGTTCAAGAGGTCAAAGCTGGAAAGTCAACTCTCAGTGAAAGTCAAAGTCATTTTGTAATAAAGTCAAAGTCAATGTTTAGTGTTTTGTAATTGTGTTTTTGTTTCTTTGTAATTGTGTGAGGGTATAAATACCTTGTAGTCTTTGTAATCTGTAAGTAAGTAAGTCATTGAGAGAATTCAGATTGTAAGATTGAGTGAAGAGAGCAGATTAGAGAAGAGGTGATTAGAACATTATTCTAGTGAGAGAAAGTGAGATTTGTAATTGTTTGATTGTTGATTCAATGACATATGACTACGATTCATGATGTTGTTTCTGTTTTACAATTAGAACTTGATAAGATCTGGGAATAACAAAGTTTGACTTCTAAACACAACAGTTTAGGACTCGTTCTTCAATGATCAAAAGAAATGATACTCCCGTGCTGATTTGAGACTGTACTCCGATACTTAAATGAGAAGTTATATCTTCAAGGGGGAGTACATATTTTTACTGAAAATATGCATTCGCAGGATAAGATGGTCTACATTTCAGGGGAGTTGTAGATTTTTATCATATGTTTTTCACTGAAAAAATTTTATGATGCATAATTTCAGGGGGAGTATGGAATATGAATTCTGATTACATCTGATCAGAACTCGTACTTTAAATGTTTAATTGCTTTATGTCTTTACTTTTCAATAAAGTTTTGTGAATAAAGCTTTGTACTTTGACAGACTTTTTGACTGTTGCAGATTTGAGAGAGAGCTTAAACGATCATATCAAATATGATTTTGAGCTGACTTGATGAGATTTAAGACTGAGCAAAAGGTTTATTTCTAATCTTAATCTCATACGTATCTGAAAGAAGGACAACTTTCAGATATGAAAACATATTCTTAAATGTTCAAACAACTTCTTATTCTTAAAACAATTTCATGAATCTAGAAGTGTGATTTTTAATGTTTTCATTATTCATGAGCTTAACTATTAATAAACCGTGTGTTTCCAAAGATTAATACTTGTGTATTATCTTTTCTATATACTTTCAAGTATTCACACACACACCGGTTTAACTTTTTGTTGGAAATGTTCTTACCATGTCTCATATTGAAACCAATTTTCGATGGTAAGACACCCCGATTTAACTTCAAAGAATTTTGAGCGTTGATTCATTTCAAAACGTTTCTTTCAAGACTTGTCTATATTTGATTCGTATAGACAAATTCCTATTTTTCTTAACATAAGCCTTAATTGCTAAATCATTCTATTTGATCTTTTTCATACAATGTCAGATTTTCAAACAAGTTTCTTGTATTCATTTCATTCATTTAATGAACTTGTTTTGAATAATCTTCAATGTTTAAAAATGCTCAAATCTTCATGATTATCTCATTAAGCTAACATATATCTGACTTGTATTTCACATTGTGCTTTAACTGCAAAGTTAAACCATTTTGAGCAACATGTACTTATAGGATTACATGGGTTCATTGTGTGAGAACTTAATATAACTTCTATGGATTCATGTTAACCAGTGTTTCCTACCCAAGAAGTTAATCCTTGAGTGATCGAAGAGTGATGAGTCAAAATATATGAGTGTGGGTTTAAGTGATGAGGTAAAATGGAAATGAGAGTTTGGTTAGAAGCGAGCTCAATAATTAAAAGAAAGAGGGTGTGAGAACGGAGTAAAAGAATATCAAACTCTGCACCAACTTTTTCTGAGCCAGGCAGCCACATTGCTGGTGTTTCACAATTCTTCGTGAACATCATTGAAACAGGCACCTAGCCCATGCTAACTCTTGATAAAAACCCCACCAGCTACTCATCTTTTTCTTAAAAAGAAGATGTTTCAATATTTTCAAGGGGATGCAACACATATGCTATCTGGTTTTCATTTGGAAAATCTGGATATTGAAAAAGAAGGAAGTCTGCCCCACCTTCGCACTTCGATCATGCACAATCGAGTCTGTGTTTAACTGTTGTTGTCTCAATGGTTTACACATTTAGAGCCGATTATTAAAATAAATCATCATGTTTAATTCTTTCATACACAAGCACGAACACACAGGAAATTCGTTTTTCTGTCTAAACATTCATAGAATAAACTTGTGTTATTCGATGATTGAATGTAAGACCTAGGGGAGTGAACATCAAAAAGATCCTTTCCAATGTGTATTCGTTACACACAGTGACTTCGTGTTACTGACAAGCATTTATAACTGATTCATTTGTTGATTCAGGTGTTTCACTCATAGTTTGTTTGAATTTGCAAAGATTCGGATGAATATCTTTTGGATCGATGAATAATCAAAGGTTCTTGTGAAAGATCAGTGGTCAGATCAGATCAATGACATTTCTTGTGAGAAAGTTTTGATGATTTCAGTGCTACAATCATCAAAAAGGGGGAGAAGTTATTTGGCAAGAAATGGTGACTGAATAAGAGTTTGAAACAGTTTTGGAGTTGATAAAAAAAAGTTGGAACTTAAAGAAGAAATTTATGTCAAGAAAGTTGATTTGGAGTAAGTTTGTTGAAAGCTGAAAGAGAAAGTTCAAAGATTTCAGAACGGTTGCTGAATTTTACTGAAATTTTCTTTGAAGACAATTTGTTGAAGCAAACTGAGCGAAACTTGAAAATAATTTATTTCCAATGTCTGAAAGAGGTTTTTACAACCTTGGGGGAGATTGTTACTGTTTTTGAAGACAGACTTTGGGGAGAGTACAAAAAGTTTTTGAAGACAAATTTATCAAAGAAAGTGGAGATTTAATCTGATGATAATCTAAAAAAGGGGGAGATTGCTCAAATGTTTATTTTTCTGAAGATAATTCTCGTTGAAAGAAATCTACAAGGAGGAGATTATTTTGTAACCTTCATCAAAGGGGAAGATTGAATTGCAAAATCTTTTTAGAGATGATCTTGAATCCAAAGGGGGAGATTGTTAGTGCATATATTTGTTGGATACAAGATCATGAAGTCTGAAGACTGAAAGTCAAACAAGTTAAAGCTCAAGTCAACTCTCAATGCAAGTCAAAGTCTATTTTGTAATAAAGTCAAAGTCAATTGTATTTTTGTTTTTGTCGTGTTGTGTCCTTGTCTTAAATAGGGATATGGCTAGTTGTGTGCATGTAGTTCTAGAAGTATGAGAGTAAGAGCATTGTACGTGTTCAAGTGTTAGAGAGAGATAAAGTTTAATAGAGCATTCACTGTATTGATTTCTTGATTATAATAGAAATGGAAATTAATTAAAACTGTAATTGTCATTTTGTTTACATTGTTATCTGGGATAACACTTTCTAAGACCAAAAAGTACTTCAAATCTTCTTATAGAATTTCTGAAATTGAACCTGTCTTTTATGATCTCCAAGGCTCTTTCAATCAACTGCATGTCTCTGGAATCCATCTTCTTCAATTCTTTATCATCCAAAATAATCTTTTGTTCAACTGTAACTTTATCAGCTTCAAAGTTCCATCATAATAACAAGTTATCTCTCTGAATCTTAGAAAACATTTATATCTAACACCTTCTTGTAAAATCAAACCATGTTCTGGTTGCTCCAAAATCATATATATTGGAAAGTTTTCTATGTATGGAAAATTGTGATCTGCCTTCAACAAGTTCACCTTAGGTTGATTGCTCTCCAAACCCATTTGCAGATCTGATATGTAAGAAAATTGCACCAAATTTTACATGAACCTCTTTCCAGCAAACAAGGCACTTGTTACATCAACTAGTCTGATTGCTCTTCTTTTGAGCTCAAATAAAATATCTTCAAAATCTTATAACTTCAGATTTTTGAAGTCAGCCTAATCAAAGTGAACTATGGATAACACACATTTACAAGCTTCTTGGACACAGTCCTCTTTATAGTCACAATCCTCTTCTTTGTCTTTATCAATTTTACTGCATGATCCTTTGACTTCATCATATGAATGTATTCTATCTGATCTCTGTCACTCATCTTTGTAATGTGATACAATTTGGCAACATCTAAATCTTTAATTCTATGAACGAAAATATTATTCTCTGAGTTATCAAGGAAAGGAACCCTGATCCTTGTACGTTCCCACCTTGCAGTAGTTTATGTCCATGTTGTTGCACTGCAGGTCCAGACTGTGGTTCCCTTTTAGGTGAGTCTGGAACAACTTTATTCAACTGGTGAATGATATTGAAGTCTCCTTCCTCTTGCACTTCCTTATCAGAGAAATCAAATAAGTCATCTACCATGTCCTTGATACTTTTCTTTGCAAAGTCGGATTTCTCTTCATTCTCATTTTCTGAATCAATATCAATTATCTCTGTTAGGTTATTATTGTATACAAGATATAAGAGTAAAAGTCAACTCTTGTAAAGTCAACCATTGTCAAAGTCATAGTTAGTCAAAGTTATTTACCTTGTAATTGTACATGGTCTTTGACCATATAAATACCTTGTGTAAGGGTGTTAGAGAGTGTGAGTTGCTAAGAGACTTGTGATTGTAACTCATTGCTAGATATATGATAGTAATACTTTCTCTCTCTACACTATCCCTCTAGATTGATCTCAATTATCATATTTGCTACATCTTGATTGATTGTGCTTGAATCTTGGACTAACAATTGGTATCAGAGCAAACCAAGGAATTTCAGACATGGATTGATACGAAATTGTGGTCAAAATCATTGAAAACTTCCATTTTTGGAAAAACTCGCAAACTATTTCTGGAAAGTAGTTGTTGAGATTGAATTTCTTCGATTGATCGATTTTGGAACAATTGATTGATTCTATAGTGATCACCTAATCATTTGGGATGTTTCTTGTTGGAATTTTACATTCAAATTCCAACTGTATCCTTGTTAATTTTGGATTTTTGTTCAATTTTTCTTGAAAAGTTTGAACTTACTGTTTTGGGATCGAATCATTGTATTTTGTTGTTTTTAGTTGAATTTTTGTACTAAAGAAGTGTTCTAATATTGTAATCGATCAACCCTGTGAAGTTACAAGTCTTGATTGCAGGAATTGAATCAAAATGGCCAAAAATTAGCAAGTTTAGTGAAGAACTCGCAAGATCTGAGGTTGTCGCAAGTTCATCTGAAGAACTCGCAGATTGAAGTACTTTTGTGTTGTTTGCGACTTCTATACAAGAACTCTCAAGTCCCTCATTTTGAATTTGATTTTTGAAATTAGAATTTTTTTTAAGTATCAGAACTCGCAAGGTGCCTTTGCGACAAGTAAGAACTCGCAGAGCTCTATTTGCGACTTCTTGGTATTGGGTTTATGTGATTTGCGACTTCTTCTCTGCGACAAGTAATTTTCTTGAAACTTTTCTAAGTACAAGAACTCGCAGACGCATTGCGACAAGTTAAAGTTAAAAAAAAAATTCTAATTAAGAGAACTCACAGACGCTTTGCGACAAGTGAGCTTCAAAACTCGCATACCTCAATCTTCGACAAGTGAGAACTCATAGACCACTATCTATGACAAGTGGCCTTTGATTTGCAACTTCTTAGGATTTGCGACAAGTTACTGTTCCTTTCAAAGTTGTTTGCGACTTTTGACACTTAGAATATTTTTTCTGAGTTTTTCAAATGTTTGACCAAGGTTGACTTTCAGAGTCAAGTTGTATCTGAATTCTTTGGACGATCATTTTCAAGCTGATCAAAATGGCAAATAGGATATCTAATAGAGATTGTGCAATAATGTACATGCCTGAGATACCTTCTATAGAAGCTGAACGAGGTAAATTGAAGATTCAGAATTCATGTCTTCTAGATCAGATCCAAGAGTTGAAAGCAAAATCTATTTTTTCTCAGAAAAATTTTAAATGTTCAAAATGTATTAATGATTCTAAATATGATTTTGTAGGTATTATCGAGACAAGAGGGAAAAAAATTAAATTGAAAGAGAGAGAGATAATCACTCTTCAAACCAAACTGAAGACAACTGAAAAGAATTCAACAGATCTGAAAGTTGAATCAATTGCTCTACAGAACAAGTTTAAAGCTTTTGAAGAGAATATAATTGCATTGGAAGCAAGGAATCTGATTTAATGAAGATATCTGAAGAGAAATCATCAAGTTTGAAAACTGATAAAGATGATCTTCAGAAGAAGTTTCATGCAGATAAAGTTGATTTTGAAAAAGTTTACACTCAGAAACTATCTGATTTTTCTAAGAAAGCTTTTCAAGAGAAGAAAGATCTTGAGCTTAGATGCATGTAACTTTCAAAGCAAGTCTCTGAATTCGAAAAGATTTTAATAACTGAAAGAGACACAGTTGCTAAAGAGAGAAAAGTTCTTGAGGATAAGACAATTGAACTTCCTAAGCAGATTTCTACACTACAAGACTTACTGGAAAATGAAAGAAAGTATTTTCAAGAAAAGAAGAAGTCTTTTGATATTGAAAAGAAAATTTTTGAAAAGAAAAATGTTGGGATTTTCAAGGAAATTTCAAATGAAAACAAGAACTTAGAAAAAATACTTTCAGCAAGAGCGTCAAATCTTTGAAAGTGAAATATCAAAGCTCACTAAAAGGTTATCTGTTCTATCAGCAGATATTCTAAAAGAACAGAAGGTCATATCTGATTTACAAAAGAAGATTGAAACAATTTTTGAAGAAAAGAACATTTTAACTAAAAAGATAAAACATCTGGAAGTTGCAAATGTTGAATTGTCAGAAAAGATTTATGCAGATGTGATTAATCAATCACAATTCAACTGAATCAGTTTGTTCTTTTAAAACTACTTCCAGTTCTATACATGAAAATGTTTCTAAAAAGAACAGTGTCAAATCAAATATTGTTAATTCAAATCAGATTCGTCCTTCTAATCTGTTTTATATTAAATCTGTTGATGGTTCAGTTAGATCTAATAATAAATCTCTTGGAAAATATGTTTCTAAGACAAATCAGATGGTTTGGTTTGTCAAAGGTTCCACTGATGACAAAGCTGTTCAAAAATCATCTGCATATACTTAAAAAGCCAAGAAGAACAAAACACGTAAAGGTAAATCTTTTTGCTAAGCCTGATTTTACGTATTCTGTAAATCATTAATTAGGCTATCACAGAAGAAAATATGTTGTTCTTATTGTTGTGCTAATGATTTTGTTCAAAAAGACTTTGCTCATCACTGGTATGGAACATATAGAATCACTTCCTATAAAACTGATTTTAACAGATCTGGATCCAATCTCAAGTGGATTCCAAAATCTAATCAGTTTGGACCCAAATATCAGTGGGTACCAAAACCTGTTAAATATGTTTTGCAGGATTCATAGGTGTAGGGGGAGTGAAGAGTATGGTTTTTGAACAAAGCAATTCAAAACCCGGTCTTCAATGTCAAGCTGTAAGAATTCTGAGTAAATCAGCTCGGGACTCGGACTTCAAATTCAAAGAGATAGACTTCTAAACACATCAATTTAGGAATCGTACTTTAATATCAAAGAATTATGGCTTCTAAACATAACAGTTTAGAACCCGTATCTCAAAGAATTTGTTCAGATAAGGATATTATGCAAATATCAAGGGGGAGCTTATCTGAATCTAACTCAATTTATCATGATTTTAGGGGGAGTTAAATCGTTTGTAAGTATCTTCTGATCTAGATCTCTGATTGTTTGAAAGAAGAATGTTAAACCCAGAATTCAAGTTCTAATCACTACAAACAATCAAGATGAGAATAAATCGAAATCACATGTCATTGAATTCCAATCACAAAGATTACAATCACAACTTTCTCTCACTACATACACACACACTCTCTCTCTCTAGAATGATATACAATAATTTCTTCTCTAATCTGCTCTGTATGAACTAATCTTACAAACTTACAACTACAAAGGAAAGTCAAGAACTATTTATACTTACAAACACTAATAAAGAAAACAAAATACAAACTTTGACTTTGACAATTATTACATTGACTTTGACTATCATGCTTGAGAGTTGATTTTAAGGCTTTGACTTCAATCTTCAGTCTTCAGTATTAATGATCTTGTATCCAACATATTTGTGCTCTAACAATCTCCCCCTTTGGATCAAGATCATCTGAAAAAGATTTTGCAATTCAATCTTCTCTCTTTAAGTTCAGTTTATACAACCTCCCCCTTTAATCAACTTTATCTCCCCCTTTGTTGATTTCTTGTCAAATCAAATCAAATAAAATAAAATCATCTTCAGAAATAAACATAATCAATGAGAAACAATCTCCCCTTTTCTACTTAAAACATTCTCCCCTTTCTTTGATAAACTTTGTCTTTAAACTTTCAGCAATTTTCCCAAAGTCTATTCTTCAAAAATAGTAGCATTCTCCCCAAAGATAGTATAAACCTCTTTCAGACACTTGAAAGAAATTATCTTCAATTTCAACTCAATTTGCTTCAACAAACTTATCTTCAAAGAAAATTTCTGTAAAATCAGCTCATATTCAAAAATATTTCAGCTTTGAACAAACTTCAAGAATCTTTCTTCAAATAAAATTCTTGATCATTCCTCAAACATTATTTGATCCTCTCAACATTTCTTGAACCTCTCTCCCCCTTTTTGATGATTGCGGCATAGAGATATCAAAACTTCCAACAAGAAATGTCTTTGATATATTCTGACTATTGATCTTTGAACACAAGAGCCTCTGATTCTCCGTCGATCCAAAATAAGGTATTTATCTAGATCTTTGCAAATCCAGACAAATAAGAATGTAACACCTGAATCAACAAATGAATCAGTTAATATGCCTGTCAGTAACACGAAGTCACTGTGTAACAAATAAACATTGGAAAGGAGCTTTTTGATGTTCACTCCCCAGGGCTTCCATTCAATCGTCGAAACACCACAAAGATATTTCTATGAACGTTATGACAAGAAAAACAAATTTCCTTGTGTGTTCGTGCAAGTGTTAGAAAGAATTAAGCACATGATAATTGCTTGTATATGGCTCAAAATTGTGTAAACCATTGAGACAACAATAGTATAACACAAACTCAATTGTGCATGATCGAAGTGCGAAGGTGGAGCAAACTTCCTTCTTTTTCAATATCCAGATTTTCCAAATGAAAATCAGATAGATTATGTGCTGCGTCCCCAGAAAATATGAAACACTTTTTTTTAAGAAGAAAATGAGTGCTGGTGGGGTTATTATCAAGAGTTGGCATGGGCTAGTTGCCTGTTTCAATAATGTTCATGAAGAATTGTGAAACACTAGTAATGTGGCTACCCGACTCAGAAAAAGTTGGTGCAGAGTTTGATATTCTTTTACTCTGATCTCACACCCTCTTTCTTTTTAAACATTGAGCTCGCATCTAACCAAACTCTCTTTTTCATTTTTCCTCTTCACACAACCCACACTCATTTATTTTTGACTCCTCACACTCGATCACTAAGGATTAACTTCTTGGGTAGGAAACACTGGTTAACATGAATCCATAGAAGTTTCATTTATGCTCACACAATGAACCCATGTTGTTTTCCTAAAAGATCATGTTGCTCATAAATGGTTTAACTTGGCAATGAAGCACAAAATATGAAATACAAGTCAGATATCTATATGCTCGCTGATATAATCATGAATATTTGAGCATTGTAAATATTGAAGACTTTTCAAACAAGATAATTGAATGAATGAAATGAATACAAGAAACTTGTTTGAAAATCTGACATTGTATCAAAAAGATCAATATAGAAATGATTTATCGACTAAGGCTTAGGTCAGCAAAAATTGGATTTTGTCTATACGAACCAATATATAGACATTCTTGAAAGAACGTTTCGAAATGAAATTAGCGCTCAAACGTTGAATAATAATCGGGGTGTCTTACCATCGAAAATTAGTTTCAATTTAGAGACATGGTAAGAACATATTCAACAAAATATCAAACCAGTGTGTGTGAATACTTGACAGTATATGGAAAAGATAAAACACAAGTTTATATCTTTGGAAACACACGGTTTGTTGATCATTGAAGCACAAATAAAAATGAAAACATTTAAAATCACACTTCTATATTCATGAAATCGTTTAAGCATCAAAAGTGGTTTGAACATTTAAGAACATGTTTTCTATGATTGAAAGTCGTCCTTCTTTCAATCATATATGAGATTAAGAATAGAAATAAACCTTTTCAATCTGTCTTAAATCTCATGAAGTCAGCTTCTAAGTCATAAAGATATGATCTTGTAAGCATCCTCTCAATTTGCATCAGTCATAAAGTTCGTCAAAGTACAAAATTTATTCACAACTTTATTGAAAAATAAAATGACATAAAGCAGTAAAACAATGAATGTATGAGTTCTGATCTGAAATAATCAGAAGTCATAATTCTTACCCCCCTGAAATTATGCATCTATAATTTAACAGTGAAAAAGCACATGATAGAGATCAAATACAACTTCTCCTGAAGTGTAGATCATCATATCTTCCGAATGCATACTTTCAAAAAAAACATATATGTACTCCCCCTTGAAGGTTGATTTCCTCTTTTGAGTATCTGAGTACAATCTCTTATCAGCCCAGGAGTAGCATCTTTTTTTTCATCGTTGAAGTACGAGTCCTAAACTGTTGTGTTTAGAAGTCAAACTCCGTTGAAGTATGGGTCCTGAACTGATTTATTCAGAAGCCTTGGTTCCTTTAATCCCCCTTGACTTGAGGTGTCTGCAACACAGATTCTCTTTTCGGCTTTGGTACCCACTGGTATTTGGGTCCATGTTTGTGAGTTGCGGTTCTATTAGGAGTAATTGAGTAAGAACCATACCAGAAATGATCATTAGCTTTATGAACAAAATCATAAGTACGACAATAAGAACAAAACCTTTTTCTAGACAACCTGATCAATTGATATCTCGAGTAAGAAATATCAGGTTTACCTTTGAGCACATTGTTCTTCTTTGCATTTGATCCATGTACAAATGATTTGGTAATTTTCTTCTCTTCCTTCTTTCCTTTCTTTTCTTCTTTCTTCTCAACATTCTTCTCATCATCAACTGGTTTCACCTTCCAAACCAGTTTCTCTTCTTCATATCTCCTTCTTCTATGTGCACCTGAACCATCTACATTTTGATCATAGAAAATGTTAGTAGTACGAATTTGATCATATGATTTAACCGACCTTCTTGGAGAAACAGTTTTCTGATGTGAGCTTGCAGCTGTCTTGAATGAACAGTCAGAATCAGCTGGATCATTTCTAGGTGTGTGGATTTGTGACTCTGGAGTCGTTTTCTTATTCACCACCACCTTTGAAACAATGTCTTCAAGCTCTTTTATCTTTGAAGAATAATTGTCTCTTTCTTTGACAAGCAGATCAATTTCTTTCTTGAATTCAGACTTCGCTTTCTGATCTTTCAATGCACAAACTGATAGTTCAGATAACTTATCAGTAAGCTTCTTAATCTCAGATTCAAAAATATTCCATTCTTCTTCAAAATCCTTCTCAGCATTCGTTCTCTGGCCAAATATCTCTTTGAAGATTCCAACATTCTTCTGTTCTATGGTCTTCTTCTCCTTCTCAAACTTGTCTCTTTCCAAGATGACCACTTTCTCAAAATCAGAAACTTGTTGAGAAAGCTTAGAACATTTAAGCTCAACACTCTTCTTCTGTTCAACACTCTTCTTGGAAAACTCTGATAATTCCTTTGCAAATTCTTTCTTCTCTTTCTCAAAAATTGATCTCTCTTCAGCAATTTGCAGTTCTAGTTCAGAAATCTTCTTCATCAGCTCTTCATTAGCACACTTTGTTTGCTGAATCTTGGAACTTTGATCTTCTAAGTCTGAGATTTTTCTTTTCAACTCTGTATTCTCAGCTTCCAAAAACTTTGCTCTTGATGACATCTTTGGTCCTACCATCATCTTCTTCAGTTGTTCCCACAACTGTTTTCCTGTAGCCTTTTTACTCTCTAATTTGATAGAAATCTCTTTTGAAATCTCATCTGAAAATTTTTGCAATATAAAAGATTTGGCTAATTTGTCAGCTTCATATCTCTTTTTCTGCTCATCTGTGTACTAATCAAGTGATATTGGACACTCTCTTCGTTCTGGTAATCCATTTCCTATTGGAAAAGTGCCAATCCTTGTTGGAGTTTTCATTTTTCCTTCCCTCCGAGATATTCAGATATGATTCCCTAAATCATGTCTATCAATGAAATCTAGAAAGCGGTCCTTCCATTGCTCATACTCTCCTCTAAAAAGCATCGGTGGTTTCACATCCGTACCGATTGCAAGAGCTTCTCTGGAAGTCATCCTGTTATCACAAAAAGAACTTGAAATGATCGTCATAAATTCAGAAAAAACCTGTATTGCAAAAAGTCAAACTTGGTCAAATATTGAAAAAATCAGAAAATATTCTAAGTATGAAACTCTCAAACCAAAGAATATTAATTTCGCGCAAAAACGGTAACTTGCGAGTTTTGAAACTTCACGCACATTAAAGGATACGAGAACAAGCTTAGCGCAAAAAGTACTATGCGCGTTTGAACTTCGCGCATAACACAGTGTGCGAGTTTAGAGGTTCGCGCACACAAGGACATGCGAGTTCTATGTTCGTGCACAATAAAGGTTGCGAGTTCTTGACTTCGCGCAGAAACCTTCGTGCGAATTCTTGACACTTCGTGCAAAGCACTTCACGCAATAAGTCTGCGCGTTATGGACTTAGAAAATAATTGAACTCTTCACTTCACGCAAAACGAAAACGCGCAAACAATTAACTTCTAGCTAAATGGAAACTCGCAGAACACAACTTCTCGCAGATAGCTCACTTCGCACACACTGAAGAGGTTGAACAGTACAAACTCGCACACAAGGATGTGCGTGTTTCTACTTCTCGCACATAACCCTTTGTGAGTTCTTCACCTCAAACATGTTTTAGGCTTGTGCGAGTTCTTCAGTCTTGTGCGAGTTCTTCGTTTGCGTGTTTTTTGGATCTTGCGAGTTCTTGCCTCTATCGAACATAAACTTGATTTTTTCGCACAAAAATCGATTCAAATCCTTACCAATTGCTTTGAAACTCTGCATATCTCATCGATTTCATGTCTAGAACACTTTACAAATAAAGAATTTCAAACAAAAACACTAGATATTGCTAATCGATCTAGAACAGTTCGTTTATAGGCTTCGAACAAAAAAAAAACTTACAAAAATCAAAAATTCAGATCAAAATAATACGAATTAGGCTAAGCAAATCAAATGAAAAATGTTTTAGACATCACGTAGATTCTAAAACAATCAATTTCAAGACCAAATCAACATTGAACCATAAGAATTGAATTTGCACAGTTCTCTTGCGAGTTCTTAAATTGTCGATCAAATTTCTTCAACTCAATTCATGTTTATGAATTTCCACACTGCTCTGATACCAATTGTTAAAACCATAATTCAAGTTCTAATCACTACAAACAATCAAGATGAGAATAAATCGAAATCACATGTCATTGAATTCCAATCACAAAGATTACAATCACAACTTTCTCTCACTACATACACTATCTCTCTCTAGAATGATATACAATAATTTCTTCTCTAATCTGCTCCGTATGAACTAATCTTACAAACTTACAACTACAAAGGAAAGGCAAGGACTATTTATACTTACAAACACTAATAAACAAAACAAAATACAAACTTTGACTTTGACAATTATTACATTGACTTTGACTATCATGCTTGAGAGTTGACTTTGAGGCTTTGACTTCAATCTTCAGTCTTCAGTATTAATGATCTTGTATCCAACATATCCGTGCTCTAACAAAGAACAACTTTCGAACATGAAAAATGTTTTCTTAAATGTTCAAACCACTTCTCTATTCTCAACAAGATTTTATGAATTTAGAAGTGTGACTTTAAATGTTTTTCATGTCAATCTTGGATTACATCATCATTTCTGACAGTGTGTTTCTAAAGATTAATACTTGCGTATTATTTTGTCTATATACTTTCAAGTATTCATACACATCGGTACAACTTCTTATTGACCTTGTTATTACCATGTCTCTAAACGAAACAATTTTTCGATGGTAATACTCTCGTTTGTATTCCAAATTTTTAGCATCGTATATCATTTCATCATTAGCGTTTATTTCAAGATTGTTTATATTCGTTTATATAAACACAACCAAGTTCTTTGATACTTTAACCTTTCACGTTCATATTTCGTGATATTTGATCTGATTGATACATTGTCAGATTCTCAAAACAATTCTCTTGATTTCATTTCATTCATTCAATATCCTTGTTTTGAGAGATCTTCAAAGTTCAAATGCTCAAATTTCATTCATATACTTGATGAGCATACATTTATATGACAATGATAGCATGTGCTTAATGGTTCAAGTTAAATTGTTGAGCAACACATCATTATAGGACAAAATTACATAGGATTCGTGTGAGAACTTAAAGAACTTCCATGGATTCACGTTAACCTGTGTTTCCTACCCCAGAAGTTATCCTAGAGTGATTGAGGGGCGAGGGGTCTTAAATCAAAGAGTGGGGGAGATAACTCATCCAGTTGAGTTTTTCTCATTGTGCTGAGCGGAAAAATGGAAAAGAGAGTTTGGTTAGAAGTGAGCATATTGATAAAAAGAAAGAGAGTGTGAGATCAGAGTTAAAAGAATATGAAAACTCTGCACCAACTTTTTCTGAGTCGGGCAGCCACATAATTTGTTGGTTCACATTCTTTGGTGACCATTATTGAAACATGCACTAGCTCATGCCAACTTTTGCTATCACCCCACCGGCCACTCATTTATTTCCCGACAAAGAAATATTTCACATATTCTTGGGGACGCGACACATATGCTATCCGTTCTTCACTTGGAAGTTATGGATATTGAAAAAGAAGGAAATATGCCCCACCTTTGACCTTCAATCATGCACATTGAGTTCGTGGAAAACTTGTTGCTGTCTCAATAGTTTACACATTTTGAGCCTGAAAAATCTTAAGTAGCTTCAATCATTTCTTACACTTTCACGTACACACAAGGAATAAATTTTCTTGTCATAACATTCATAGATAATTCCTTTGTGGTTTTTCAATGGTTGAATGGAAGCCCTGGGGGAGTGAACATGAAAAAGCTCCTTTCCAAAGTACATCCGTTGTACAAAGTGGCTCCGTGCTACTTACAGGTATACTAACTGTAGAATTCGTTGATTCAGGGTTACAATTCTTATTTTGTCTGAATTTGAAAAGATTCAGATGAATACATTTTATGAATTGACGGATACTCAGATCAAAAGGGAGGAGATTGCTATTTTATCATAAAGGGGAGATTGGTTTTCAAAGACGATGCTGAAATTGAAAAGTTTTGATGATCATGATGCTCACAATCATCAAAAAGGGGGATGTTATTCCCAGATCTTATCAAGTTCTAATTGTAAACAAAAATCTGATCATGAATCGTAGTCTAATTTAAAGGTTGCAAATTTTGTGTGAATTCCTTTGCTTACGAATTCTAAAGATTGTTGTTTGCGAATTTTATAATATTCTGAGTGTTTGCGAATTCCTTGCACATTCTTTGTAACTTGCGAATTCTAGACTTGAGAATTTTGGAAATTTCATTTATGATTTTCATAATAAGTTTTTCTGTATTTTCTTGTGATTTCATTTGGACTAACGGTCAATTTCAAGTTTCTTATTGCATATTAATCAAATAAGGATGACTTCTCAAGGAAAAATGACATCAAAGGAAGAGATTGCTAAACTTAAAGCAGAGCTTCTTTCTCTTGAAGAACGTTTTGCACGAAGATGTAAAAAGTTGGAAGAGTTACATATGGACGTTGCTGTATCTAAAAGTCATATGGAATATTATAAGCAGAAACATGATGATCAAGTTGCCATTTACATTAGTCTTAAAGAGTGGATGCATGCTCATATAGGTTTCCTAAAGAAGGCAACAGGTTCAAGTCAATATTCAGAATTTTTTGCCAAATACAAGGAACATATTCACCAACTTGAAAAAGAAGTTCTTCAAGTTTTGAAAGATGATAAATGGTTGGAAGCTGAGAAATTAAAGACTGAGAATTTTGAATTATTGCAAAAGATCTCTGATTTGGAAATTCAGATAGTCCAGATTCAGCAAGCAAATTCTGTTGACAGTTATGAGATGGAGATTAAGAATCTAGAAGATGCTAATGCTGAGCTTCAAAAGAAAATATCTGATCTGGAGAAAAGGCTTGCCAAAGACAAATCTGATTTTGAAAAAGAAAGATCAAAGTTTGCACACAAGTTTTCAGAACTTTCCAAGAAGAGTTTTGAAGAAAAGAAGACTATTGAGCTTAAGTGTATAAAGCTTTCTCAACAAATTTCAGATTTTGAGAAAGTTATCATTCTGGAAAGGGAAAAGTTTTACAAAGAGAATAAGACCATTGAACAGAAGAATGTGGGAATCTTCAAGGAAATATCTGGTCAGAGAAAGGATGCTGAAAATGGTTTTGAGGAAGAAAGAAACATCTTTGAGGCAGAGATAAAGAAGCTTACTGAGAAGCTATCTGAGCTATCTACAAATGTATTGAAAGAGCAGAAAGCGAAGTCTGAGTTAAAGAAAGAAATTTACTTACACATCAAAGAAAAGAACAGTTATTTTTCAAAGATTAAAGAGCTTGAAAAGATTGTTTCCAAGGTGGTGGTGACTGAGCAAATGAATCCAGAGTCAAAAATCCACACACCATGAAATAGTCCAGCTACTTCTGATTGTTTGTTCAAGACAGCTGCAAGCTCACATAAGAAACCTGTTTCTACAAAAAGGTTAGTTAATTCATTTGATCAGATTCGTACAACTAACATTTTGTTCGATAAATATGTAGATGGTTCAGGTGCACAACGAAGAAGAAGAAGAAGATACAAAGAAGAAGAATTGGTATGGAAAATGAAACCAGTTGAAGAAGAAAAGAAAGATGAGAAGAAAGGAAAGAAGACATGTGTACATGAGACTAAAGCCAAGAAGAACAATGTGCGAAAAGGTAAACCTGATCATGTCTACTTGAGAGATCAGTTAATCAGGTTGTCAAGTAAGAAAGATTATTGTTCTTATTATCGTACACATGATCATGTTCACAGAATAAGTGATCATTACTGGTATGGTTCTTATTCAATTACTCCCATTAGAACTGTAACTAACAAACATGGACCCAAATACCAGTGGGTACCAAAGCCAAAGACTGATTTTGTGTTGCAGGCATCTAATGTCAAGGGGGAGTAAGAGAACCAATGTTGGCTTCTGAATATTACAGTTCAGGACCCGGACCTCAATGATAAGGAGTTTGACTTCTAAACACAACAGTTTAGGACTCGTACTTCACCGAGGAATGAGATGATACTCCCGGGCTGATACGAAATTGTACTCCGATACTCAGATGAAGAAATCAACCTTCAAGGGGGAGTACATATGTTTCTGGAAATATGTATTCGAAAGATATGACGAACTACACTTCAGGGGGAGTTGTAGATCTCTGTCATATACTTTTTCATTGACAAATTACAGATGCATATTTTCAGGGGGAGTATGAATGATGATTTCTGATTACTTCAGATCAGAACTCGTACTTTCAATGTTTTACTGCTTTATGTCATTTACTTTTCAATAAGTTTTTGTGAATAAAGTTGCTTTGACATGACTTTGAGACTTGTGCAGAATGAGAGATGCTTACAAGATCATATCTTTATGACTTCAGATGACTTCATGAGATTTAAGACCAAACGACAAAGGTTAAATTTCTTATCTTAATCTCATATATGGTTGAAAGAAGGACAACTTTCAATCATAGAAAACATGTTCTTAAATGTTCAAACCACTTCCCGATTCTTAAACATATTTCATGAATTAGAAGTGTGATTTTAAATGTTTTGATTTTACTTGTGCTTACATGATTATAAACCGTGTGTTTCCAAAGATAAATACTTGTGTATTGTCTTTTCTATATACTTTCAAGTATTCACACACACCGGTTTGACTTTTTTGTTCAAAAATGTTCTTACCATGTCTCAAATTTGAAACATATTTTTCGATGGTAAGACACCCCGCTTGTACTTCAATGAATTTTGAACGTTATTTCATTTCGAAGCGTTTATTTCAAGAATGTCTATATTTTTGTTTCATATAGACAATATCCATTATTCTTGACCATAAGCTTTGATTGTTATATCATTTCATTCTGATCATTTTTCATACAATGTCAGATTTTTCAAACAAGTCTCTTGTATTCATGTTTATTCTTTCAATATACTTGTTTGAAAATATTTCAATGTTTAAAAATGCTCATATCTTCATGATTATATTCTGAGCATATATACATCTAACATTTGTATATTTGTACTTTAACTGATAAAGTTAAACCATTTTTGAGTAACATATGCTTCATAGGAATATGGGTTTCTTTGTGCTAGGACTTAAATGAACTTCTATGGATTCACGATTACCAGTGTCTCCTACCCAAGAAGTTAATCCATAGTGATTGAGTGTGAGGAGTCGAAAAGAAATGAGTGTGGGTTGTGTGTTGAGGTAAAATGAAAAAGCGAGTTTGGTTAGATGTGAGCTTAATGATTAAAAGAAATAGGGTGTGAGATCAGAGTAAAAGAATATTAAACTCTGCACCAACTACTTTCTGAGCCGGACAACCATATTACTAATGTTTCACAATTCTTCGTGAACATTATTGAAACAAGCAACTAGCCCATGCCAACTCTTGTTATTAACCCCACCAACCACTCATTTTTTTCTTCACAAGAAAATGTTTCATATTTTTCTGGGGACGCAACACATTATCTATCTGGTTTTCATTTGGAAAATCTGGATATTGAAAAAGAGGGAAGTCTGCCCCACCTTCGCACTTCAATCATGCACATTGAGTCTGTGTTTATCTACTGTTGTCTCAGTGGTTTACACAATGTTGAGCCTTTATAAGAAATCATCCAGTGCTTAATTCTTTCTACACTTTCACGAACACACAAGAAATTTGTTTTCTTGTCATAACATTCATAGAAATTTCCGTTGTGGTGTTTCGATGATTGGATGGAATCCCTGGGGAGTGAACATCAAAAAGCTCATTTCCTATGTGTATTCGTTACACATAGTAACTTTGTGTTACTGACAGACATATTAACTGATTCATTTGTTGATTCACGTGTTACATGAATATTTTGTCTGGATTTGAAAAGATCTAGATAAATACATGGTTACGGATTAACGACTCAATGGCTCTTGGATAGATCAGATTGGTCAAAGTCATTTCTTGGAGAAAGTTTTGATGATATAGATACTCAAATCATCAAAAAGGGGGAGATGGTATCAAGAAATATTATAGTTGGGAGAAAAATGTTCAAGAATTGATTGTTAAAGAAAGTTTGCTGAAAGAGTTTAAAGATTTCAGAATTGTTGAAGATAATTTGCTGAAGCAATCAGAGTTTTGTCTGATAGAGGTTTGGTTACAACCTTTGGGAGAGAATGTTAATAATTCTTGAAGAACATATTTTTTGAAAGATTGCTTAAAGTTTTTGAAGATACAGAGTTTATCAAAGAAATGGGAGAATGTCAGAATTTTCATATGAATAGGGGGAGAATGTGGATTGTTTGAGAAAATCATTTTTTGTATCAAAGGGGAGATTACAAGATAAGATTATAAAGGTTGATCAAAGGGGGAGTTTATTCAAATTGAGCTTAAAGAGAGAAGATCGCATTGCTAAATCTTTTAGTAATGATCTTGATCCAAAGGGGGAGAATGTTAGAGCACAAATTTGTTGGATTCAAGATCATAAAGTTTGAAGATGAAAGTTCAAGAGGTCAAAGCTGGAAAGTCAACTCTCAGTGAAAGTCAAAGTCATTTTGTAATAAAAGTCAAAGTCAATGTTGTTTTGTAATTGTATTTCGTTTGTTTCCTTTGTAATTGGTTGTGAGTATAAATAGGTTCTTGTAAGTCTTTGTAAAAAAAGTGATTGTGATTGAGAGTGGTAATCAGTTGTAGTAGAGAGCAGATTAGATAAGAGGAGATTAGAAAACATTTATAGAGAGAGAGAGTAGTGAGAGAAAGTTGAGATTGTAATCTTTGATTGTTAATTCAATGACATATGACTACGATTCATGATCAGATTTCTCATCTTGATTGTTGTTTTTACAATTAGAACTTGATAAGATCTGGGAATAACAGGGGAGAAATAGAATACAGAAGAAAAGGAGAGATAATTCAATTTCAAAGTGAAAATATTTTTCAAAGTCAAGAAATTTGTTCCAAAAAGATTCGAGATGATTCGTTGTTCAAAGACAGACAATTCATAGATCAAAGAGATGAAGATACAAGAATTGAAAGATTCCTCAAAGTTCAAAGCCAAAAAGATCAAAGTTTCAAAGATTTCATGTTCAAGACTTGTTCAAAGACAATGTGAAAGACTTTTCAAGTTTATCTGAAGATTCTTCAAAAGCCAAATGTTTGAAGATTGACAAAGCTTTAAAGTTTAAAGCTATCAGAGTTAAAGTTTTAAAGAATCAAGAGCTGAAAATTGATGTCAATTTTTTTTTAAATCTTGAATACAAAGTGGGAGATTGTTAGGGTATTATTGTATCCAATATTTAAGAGTAAAAATCAACTCTTGTAAAGTCAACCATTGTCAAAGTCATAGTTAGTCAAAGTTATTTACCTTGTAATTATACATGGTCTTTGACCATATAAATACCTTGTGTAAGGGTGTTAGAGATTGTGAGTTGCTAAGAGACTTGTGATTGTAAATCATTGTTAGATATATGACACTAATACTTTCTCTCTCTACACTATCTCTCTAGATTGATCTCAATTGTCATATTTGCTACATCTTGATTGATTGTGCTTGAATCTTGGACTAACAATCTCAGCAAATAAAATATCAACCATCATCTCTTCCTGGGTTCTTTTGTTGGCAACCTCAGGCTTTTAAACCATTGGTTCTATATCTGCAAGAATCGGGATCTCTTCCTCTCTCACTCCTTCATCATGTCTATCACCAGCCCCTTGAACATTCACATCATCACTAACCACATTCCCAGCAGATTCAGCTCTAGTACTCATAACCTAAAACATTATTCGCCTCTTGTTCTCCTCCTCATGGTGTTCAGGATCATCCTAATCATCATGTTTTCTTTTGGATCCATCGGCTTGAGCTTTACATGTATCCTCCAGGGTGGAAAACCTTTCAGATAATGCATTCAATGATTTGGTGATGGAATTTATTGTGGTCTGTATGAAATATTTCAAAATTCTAGAGAATGTTTGTTATCCTGAACTATTTTTGTCTTTTCTGAATGATAAAAAAATTGGGTCAAAAGAAAATGCTATTTTGGAGTTTTATCAACAATTTGCTTGTGTAGAGGGAAATCCGGTATTTTCTGAATCCTTATCTAAGGATGTACGAGCAGGGTCACCTTACGTCCTTGAACCGATAACCATCTTTCGGCTAACCTAGCCTCCACCATCACTCGGGACCAACAAGGGTTAGTACAAGAATATTCACCTGTTGTCCATCGACTACGCCTTTCGGCCTGATCTTAGGCCCTGACTCACCCTCCATATACGAACCTTGCGGAGGAACCCTTAGGTTTTCGGGGCATGGATTCTCCTATTGTGGCGGCAAGGCCGAGTGGTAAGACGGGGGACTGCAAATCCTTTTTCCCCAGTTCAAATCCGGGTGCCGCCACATCAACAAACGAATCGAATATAGACTTTTGAAAGCGACTTGTAAACTTGATTATGATCATCCCTCATTGGTTATCCACATATTCCATTATCAAGAACCATAGAGGGACTTGAACCCTTGTTATCTCCGTGAAAGAGAGAAGTCGTGAAATCGCTAGACCATAGGGGCCGAGGGTCAACAAAAGAAAAACACAAAAAACCAGAGGTCTTTAATTTACTAGAGACATCGACATATTATTTTAGCTTGCTGGAAATAAAATCCTTTTCTTTAGGACCCTCTCAAATAGAAATAGAGAACGAAGTAACTAGAAAGATTGTTAAAATCGCCTTCTTCTAGAGGGATCATCTCAAAGATATTTTTCCTAAAATTTTCATTTGGTCCATTTATATCATAATCATACCTTCCCCTTAATGAATATTCAGTTTAGATTGGTCATCGAATTCGAATATTAACTAACCGGAGTCGTAATGTAACACCCTAAAAAAATAGAGGTTAATTTAAGCCTAAAATTAATGCGGAATAAACGAGTCTATCGCAATAGAATCTCCCAAAAAGGGAAATAATTGTATGGCGTTTACAATAAGGGAATCAAGAGAAATTGAACTCAATAACCTACTAATCTAGATCAACTAATTCTAGATTACGAACGGGTGTCGACATCTCACTTCCAAAAGTATATCGTCACTATATCAATGTACGCCTCTATAATTCTTCAAAAATGCTACTATCCTTCAACGACTCTCAACTTATGTAGCCCCATTGGTTCTAAGACCATCTTATCTTAAAAGTTCTACCCAATCTCACCAATCATAACTTATTTGATCTAAGCTTAAGTCTAGGTACCTTACTCCCATACCTAGTTCACTTAAACTACTGCTCTGATACCAACTTGTAACACCCTAAAAAAATAGGGGTTAATTTAAGCCTAAAATAAATGCGGAATAAACGAGTCTATCGCAATAGAATCACCCAAAAATGGGAATAATTGTATGCCGTTTACAATAAGGGAATCAAGTGAAATTGAACTCAACAACCAACTAATATAGATCAACTAATTCTAGATTACGAATGGGTGTCGACATCTCACTTCCAAAAGTATATCGTCACTATATCAATGTACACCTCTATAATTCTTCAAAAATGCTACTATCCTTCAACGACTCTCCACTCAAGCCAGAGGAATTCCACCGCTAGAATGACCTGCTATACATGTCATTTTAAGAAAAAATGTTAGGCTAAATCCTAGTGAGATCAAACATTTACATAGGGAAAAATCAGTAATTTCAAATGGAATAATTTAAGAAACGTCGGTGGAATCCATATAGATAAAACTCAACTTTAATACAAATACCTCTTGGGTTGAAGGGGGAGGCCCGCTTACTAACACAAGTGATGGAACACAAAAGTAATCCACTTGACATGTTAGTAAAACCAAACACATAATAAAGTACCCGCAATAGATGTTAGGCTCAATATCTTTAAATGTACACCTACAGAAAGTCAACTTCAGCCACATAGGGTCCTTACGTTGAGATCCTCACCCAATATCGCGTACTAGCACGTAGTGCTTATACCCTATTCGATGCCTAAGCATGCCTCGATGTGGAAAACTAGTGTTCCATCATCGGATCAAATATTATAAATATATGTGGGTTCATGACGCCCAAATGCAACCAAATAATCCATTTAATGTTCACAAATCCAATCAATGACTCCCAACAGTTAAAATGCCACCATATATGCAAAATCATGAATCCATATAGTTAGTCCCAAAATTCCAAGAGGTTCCGTTCTAATTTGTTAAATGGTACTTCCACACACGCCCAATCACTTTTCCCAAGTCCTCATTCAATAATACAAAACCATATACCAAAACCTTAATATTGATTTCAAGGTATAAAATCACAAGGTTATAGAAAACATGTTTCTCATGTGCAAAATCCACAACTAAACCAAAATGAAGGCTTCTTGACCTTAAAATCATATTCTTCAACATAAATCCCCATAGTCTCCAAAGTTAGGTTTTTGGTGAAAACTCACCTAATCAAGTAAATAAAAAATGGAGATGTTTGGAAGGTTAAAATCTACATTTTAACATGTATATAGTTTATAAAAGAGAATGAACTCTCCTTGTAGGGTTGTAGCTTAAAACCCTAAATCCAAGAACTAGAGGAGAGGAGGTTGGGACTTGAAGAGATTGATCCTTAGACAATAAATGCTCAAGAACCCTAAAATATCATTAATGTCAAGAGCTTGGAGTAGATGATAGCATTAAAGGCAAAGGGAAGGAGAGAATGGAACTTACCAACTTTCAAGAGAGAGAAACGCAACCAAAGAGCTTTGATTGAGAAAAATGGGTAAATGATGGTTTGGGGTCGACTTCTTCTATTTATCAGATCTCTACGCGCGTGCGAGTGCTCGCGCGGTTCCACTCGCGTGGTGAGTCACGCGGAACACTGGAGCCGCGGTTGGACAGAGTTCCACGCAGATGGTCGCACGGTTCCACCCGCGCGGTGAGTCGTGCCAAGAATTGTTGGAAGATTCTCTTTCTTCATTTCAACTACCTTGACTAACAACATACAATGCATGAGTTCGAGGTCAAACCAATAATTAAAGTTAAGATTCGGGGTGTTACAATCTGTTAGTCCCCAAATTCATGCAAAACAATCAAGATCTACTAGATATGACAATTATGATCAAGATCTAGAGAGAGAATGTAGAGAGATAAAATATGAAAGTCGTATATCTCACTTAGTCATATGAATTACAAACTCTCACAATGAATGACCTCCTGGACTACTTCTCTCAAGACACTACATGCTTTATATATGGTCAAATACCATATTCACTCGAAGTAAACAACTTTGACTTAGACTATATTTGACTTTACATACTTTGACTTTTCTATATTAAATCTTGGATACAACAATACACTAACATTCTCCCCCTTTGTATTAAAGATTTAAAAAATTTTGACAATAGTCTTCAGCTCTTGATTCTTCAAAATTTTATCTCTGACGGCTTTAAACTTTGAAACTCTAATCTTCAACCATTTGGCTTTTGAATAATCTACAGATAAACTTGAAAAGTCTTTCACATTATCTTTGAAAAGTTATCAAGTCTTGAACTTGAATTTGAAACTTTTGAACTTCGAGAAATCTTTGATCTTTGAGGAATCTTTCAATATTTGTATCTTCATCTCTGTGATATCTGAACTGTCTTTGGAAAACAAACTTTCTTGAAACATATTTGAATCATTTTCGTTAGAATCTTTTTGAATCTCCCCTTTTTTTATGAGATTCTTTATCAAAATTTTCATCCGTCTGACATATAATTTGACTTGAAATTTCCAGATATGTCTCCCCATTTTGATAAACTTTCATCTATCTTGACAACATTTGTCTGACTTGAAACTTTCAGATTATCTTCTCCTTTTCTTCAGAATATTTTTCAAACTTTACTCAATCTTTCATATTTGACTTGAAAATCCTGAATATCTGCCCCTTTTTGATGAGTTGTGAGCAACAAAATCATCAAAACCTTTTCAAGTCATCACTTTCTTTGAAAAATAATATCCCCTTTATGATACAGTAACAATCTCACCCTTTATAAAATGACAATCTCCGCTCTTTTGATCTGTGTATCCGTCAATTCATGAAATGTATATACCTGAATCTTTTCAAATTCAGATATAATAAGAATTGTAACCCTGAATCAAAAAATGATACAATTAGAATTCTTGTAAGTAGCACGGAGCCACTTTGTACAACAGATGTACATTGGAAAGGAGTTTTTGTGATGTTCACTCCCCCAGGGCTTCCATTTAATCATTGAAAAACCACAAAGGAATTTTCTATGAATGTTATGACAAGAAAACATATTCCTTGTGTGTACGTGAAAGTGTAGAATGATAGAAGCTACTTAAGCTTTTTCAGGCTCAAAATGTGTAAACTGTTGAGACAACAACAAGTATTACACGAAATCAATGTGCATGAAAGAGGTACGAAGGTGGTGCAAACCTCCTTCTTTTTCAATATCTAAATCTTTCGAGTGAAGATCAGATAACATATGTATTGCGTCCCCAAGAAAATGAAACGTTTCTTTTTCAAGAAAGAAACGAGTGGTTGGTGGGGTAATTGTAAGAGTTGGCATGGGCTCACTGCCTGTTTCAATGATGGTCACCAAAGAATGTGAACCAATCAGAAGATGTGGCTGCCCGACTCAGAAAGTGGTTGGTGCAGAGTTTTGATATTCTTTTAACTCTGATCTCACACCCTCTTTCTTTTTAACATTTAGTTCACTTCTAACCAAACCCTCTTTTACCTTTTTCCGCTCTACACACTGAGAAAAACTCAATCGGATGAGTTATCTCCCCCACTCTTTGATTTAAAACCCCTCACCCCTCAATCACTCTAGGATTACTTCCGGCGTAGGAAACACTGGTTAACGTGAATCCATGGAAGTTCTGTTTAAGCTCTCATACTGATCCCATGTAATTTGTCCTAAAAAGAATAGTTGCTCAATAATTTAACTTGAACAGTTAAGCACTTGATAACATTGTCATAAAAATGTATGCTCATCAAATATATGAATGAAATTTGAGCATTTGAACTTTGAAGATCTCTCAAAACAAGGATATTGAATGAAAGAAATGAAATCAAGAGAATTGTTTTGAGAATCTGAAAATGTATCAATCAGATCAAATATCACTAAATATGAACATGAAAGGTTAGGGTATCAAAGAACTTGATAATTTGTTTATATGAAAGAATATAAACAATATTGAAATGAACGCTCAAATTGAAATGATAATTGAAGCTCAACAACATTGAAATGAAATGAGGGTATTACCATCGAAAATTGTTTCGTTATGAGACATGGTAATAACAAAATCAATATGAAATACTGAACCCGTGTGTGTGAATACTTGACAGTATATAGACAAGATAATACATAAGTATTGATCTTTGGAAACACACGGTCAGTTAAACATTAATGCTCTTGTATAAAAAAACATTTAAAATCACACTTCTAAATTCATAAAATCTTTTGAGAACCAGAAGTGGTTTGAACATTTAAGAAAATATTTTTTCATACTCGAAAGTTGTTCTTCTTTCAAACAATCAGAGATTTTGATCAGAAGATACTTACAAACATTTAAGCTCCCCCTCAAATCATGATAAAATGATTTATATTCTGATAAGCTCACCCTGAATATTTGCATAATATCCTCATCCTTAAACATTGAAGACCGAGTCCTAAACTGATGTGTTTAGGAGTCTAAGACCTTTAACATTTAAGACTGGGTTATGAACTGAAGTATTCGGAAACCATTATTCTTTAAACATTGACTACCGGGATTTGAACTGCTTTGTTCAAAAGCCAATATTCTTGCCCCCTTAAACCTGTGGTACCTGCAAAACAGATTTGACAGGTTTTGGTACCCACTAGTATTTGGGTCCTGATTGGTTAGATTTAGGAATCCATTTCTCATTAGATTTAAAACTTTTAAGTACATTTCTCTGATAAGTAATTCTGTAAGTTCTGTACCAATGATGAGCAGATTCTCTTTGAACAAAATCATTTTATCCACAATAAGAACAACAAATCTTCTTTTGAGCAATCCTGATCAAATGATTAGCAGAATAAAACATATCAGGTTTACCAAAAGATTTACCTTTAAGTGCACTGTTCTTCTTGGCATTTGATGTGGATGCAAATGATTTGTCATTCTTCTTCTCATCAGGAGAACCCTTCACTCTCCAGACCATTTGTCCTTTCTTAGAAGAATTATTTTCAAGAGATTTTACATAAAAGCTTGCTGATCTATCAACAAATTTGTCATAAAACAAATTAGATGGACGAATCTTATTTGATTTGACAATGTTTGATTTGACACTGTATTTTTTAAAACATATTCATGAATGGAACTTGAAGTAGTTTTGAAAGAACAAACTGATTCAGTTGAATTATCAAAAGGTGATATACTAATCACATCAGCTGAAATATTATCAGATAATTCAACATTTACAACTTCAAGTTGTTTTATCTTTTCGGACAAAATGTTTCTTTCATCAAAAAGTGTGTCAAACTTATTTTTCAAATCAGATCTAGCCATCTGTTCTTTTTGAATGTCTGAAGATAGAACAAATATCTGGGATGTGAGCTTAGATATTTCACTTTAAAAAATTAGACATTCTTGCTCAAAGTCATTTTCTAAGTTCTTGTTTTTCTCAGAAATTTCTTTGAAAATCCCAACATTTTTCTTTTCAAACCTTTTCTTTTCAGAATCAAAAGACTTTTTATTCTCTTGAAAGATTTGTCTTTCCTTTTCAAGTAAGTCTTGTAATGTAGATATCTGCTTGGGAAGTTCAATTGATTTATCTTCAAGAACTTTTCTCTCTTTTGCAAAAGTATCTCTTTCAGCTATTACAATCTTTTCGAATTCTAATACTTGCTTTGAGAGTTTTATACACCTTTGCTCCAAATCCTTTTTCTCTTGAAAAGCTTTCTTGGAAAAATCAGATAGCTTTTGAGTGTAGATTTTCTCCAGATCACCTTTGATTGTATCTGCATTTAGATTTTTCATTAGATCAACATTTTTAGAGTCTAATGCAGATATCTTTTCTTCAAAAGCCTTAAACTTTTGTTGAAAATCAACTGATTCAGCTTTCAGCTCTGATGATTTGTTTTCAGTTGTCTTCAGTTGGCTTTGAAGATTGCTTATCTCTCTATCTTTCACTTTAATTTCTTTCTCTCTTGACCTGATGATACCTGCAAGATCAGATTTAGAATTGTTAATACATTTTGTACATTCAGAAATTTTTTCAGAATTTAAAAATTTAGTTTTAAACTCCTGAATCTGATTTAGAAGCTTTGAATTCTCAATCTTCAGTCTATCGTGTTCAGCTTCTATAGCAGGTATTTCAAGCATGTACAGCATAACACAGTCTCTCCCTGAAACAGTAGACATCTTGAACATTATGCTTGAAATGATCGTCCAAAATATTCAGAAATAATCTTGACTTGATGAGTCAAACTTTGTCAACACTTGAAAAAAAAAAAAAAAAAAAAATTCTAAGGCACAAGCTCGCAAAACACTGAAACTCGCAAAATACTGTAGATGAGACTTCGCACAAACAGGCTTATGCGCGTTCCTGGTTTGCGCATAACACAACATGCGTGTTCTTGGTTCGCGCAGATAAAGGCATGCACGTTTAAAGTTCTCGCAGATAGGGACATGCGCGTTTTGTGTTCGCGCAGATAAGAACGTGCGTGTTTTAACTTCTTGAAGAAACACAACGTGCACGTTCTTGACTTTAACTTCTCGCAATGCTTTTACGCATTCCTATACTTAGAAAATTTTTAGACAATTAAGAACTCACAAGGAACTTCTCGCATAACCCAAAACTCACAGATTACAGAGGTAAAAAAATCAAACTCGTAAATAGAGTAGTGCGAGTTTTCACTTCTCGCAGATCAAGCTTTGCGCGAATTGATCAAGAACTCGCAAAACCTACAAAAACATCAACACTCTTCATTTTGCGTTTTCCTTGTAACTTGCGTGTTTAGTGTTGTGCGTGTTCTTCACTTATGAAGTTTGCACGTTTTCTGAATCTTGCGTGTTCTTCATCTTAACCACGGATTTCGATCAAATTCTTGAAAACCTACAATCAAATCTCGAAATTTGTACAGGGTTGGTCGAAATATCAAACTAAACATTTTTCTAATACAATGAATAGGCTAAAAACAACAAAATCACTTTGAATTCATGATATACAGTGTTCGAACTATTTTACAACCAAAATTCACAAAAATCCAAAATTGAATGCAAATTGATGTGAAATTTATGATCAATCCTAAACAAGAAATGTTCTAAAACACTAATCGAACCCTAATGATCCATCTTCTTGCACCAAAAACCCTTATCACTAAAAAATTCGAATCAAACAGTGTTTTCAGAAAACTTTTCGTGCGTGTTCTTTCAAGAATCGAAAATTGATCAAATCAAAGTTTTTTAATCCAACTGAATAATTTTGTCTGCTATGATACCAAATGTTAGTCCCCAAATTCAAGCAAAACAATCAAGATCTACTAGATATGCCAATTATGATCAAGATCTAGAGAAAGTGTGTAGAGAGAGAAAATATGAAAGTCGTATATCTCACTTAGTCATATGAATTACAAACTCTCACAATGAATGACCTCCTGGACTACTTCTCTCAAGACACTACATGCTTTATATATGGTCAAAGACCATATTCACTCAAAGTAAACAACTTTGACTTAGACTATATTTGACTTTACAGACTTTAACTTTTCTACATTAAATCTTGGATACAACAATACACTAACACAATCCTTCCCACCTTGTAATGGATTTCGTCCCTGAAATCCCGACTGCTCGAATAAATGGGGATATCGACGTTTCATGTCCTCCTCCACTTCCCACGTCACATTAGCACCGCGGTGGTGCTTCCACTGAACCTTCACCATTGTGACCTCTTTGTGATGGAGTCTTTTGGTCTCTCTCTCTCTAGAATAGCTTCAGGCTCCTCAATGAAATGATTGTCGTACACTCTAATCTTCGACAATGGTATGACGCTTTCTTCCTCCACCAAGCACTTCCGTAGATAGCACACATGAAACGTAGGATGGATTCTGTCCATCTCCGGTGGTAAATCTAACTTGTAGTCTTGCATCCTAATACGCTCAATGATGGTAAACGATCCAAGGAAATGGGGACTCAGCTTTCCACGTTTCTCAAACCGTATTAGGCCCTTCCACGGGGACACCTTCAACATCACACGGTCTCCCACTTGGAATTCTACCGGCCGCATCTTCTTATCGGCATAGCTTTTTTGTTGATCTTGTGCTGCCTTCAAACGTTCCTGAATTGATTTGACTTCGTCGGCCGTCTGTTGCACAATTTCCGGCCCGACAAATTGCTTTTCACTCGCCTATAACCAACACACGGTGGTTCTACATTTCCTCCCACAAAGCTTCAAATGGTGTCGCTCCAAGGCTAGAGTGGTAACTGTCGTTGTATGCAAACTCCACTAAAGGTAAATGGGTATCCCAATTACCACCAAAGTCGATCACACAAGATCTAAGCATATCCTCCAAAGTTTGAATCGTCCTTTCGCTTTATCCGTTCGTTTATGGATGGTATGCCGTACTCAAATTCACATGTGTACCTAACTTTGGATGTAACGCTCCCTAAAATCTAGATGTAAAACGGCTATCACGGCCGGAGACTATAGACAAGGGTATACCGTTCCTAAAGACCACTTCGTCAATATATAGTTTTGCCAACTTATCCATTGGCAAGGTCTCCCGCATTGCTAGAAAAATGAGCACTATTTGTCAAACGATCCACAATCACCCAAATGGTATCATTGTCCCTCAGCGTCTTGGGTAGTTTGGTCACGAAACACATGGTAATATTGTCCCATTTCCACTCGGGTATCCCCAAAGATTGTAGGCTCCCATAAGGTCGTTGATGCTCGGCCTTCACTTGCGAACAAGTTATGCACCGCTCCACATAGTGCGCCACGTCCAACTTCATACTTGGCCACCAATAATGCAACTTCAAGTCTCTATACATCTTGGTGCTTCTCGGGTGAATGGAGTATTTGTACTTGTGAGCATCCTCCAAAAGTAGCTCAAGGTTTGCTCCAAATTTTGGCACCCACACATGCCCGTTAAAGCATTTAATCCCACGACTATCATCCGCCAAGAGTAGCTGTTGCTTAGTCATCACTTCTTCCTTGAGGTTTTCTTCCAATAAGGCTTCGACTTGAGCCTCCTTAATTCGATCCATGAGGTTTGATACCAATTCAATCCTTGAGAGTTTGTCTTGAAGTCTCCCACTATGTTCTTTCCGGCTCAATGCATTGGCTACGACGTTTGCTTTACCCGGATGGTAAAGAAACTCGCAATCATAGTCCTTGAGTAATTCCAACCATCTTATTTGCCTCATATTAAGCTTCATTTGATCGAAGACATACTTCAAACTCTTGTGGTCCGTATACAAGGTACACTTCGTACCATAGATATAGTGTCGCCACAACTTCAACGCGAACACTACCGCCGCTAGCTCCAAATCATGAGTAGGGTAATTCTTCTCGTGTACCTGTAGTTGCCTTGACGAGTAGGCAATTACCCTTCCCCTTTGCATGAGTACGCACTAGGGGTGAGCATCGACACCGAAAATACCGAACCGTACCGGAACCGGTACCGGTACCGGCACCGATTATATTTTTCGGTTCGGTACTCGGTACTTGTAATGTCGTTGATTCGGGATTCGGTACTCGGTACTAATACCGAGCCGTCCCGGTAAGACCAAAGGTCATTTTAATTACTTTCGGTACCATGCTCACCCCTATGTAAAATCATCAAGCTATGCATGCTTCTATAAAGGGTTAGCTAATTTAGGCTCAAACAACACAAAGAGTCAAGTGACTCAAGTCAAACTCACCATAAAGTTTAGGCTCATCGTGAACCTTGTTCGTGAGCTCTAAGAGGCTTGATTTATATTTAAATGCATTCTCAAATGTGTGGATAATTTAGTTAAACGACCATATTTGAGATTTTAACATGACTTTCTGAAAAAAAAGTAACAAGCTTTGGAATGTATATGATGTTAAACATCTCATCTATGATGTAAAAGAATATAGTCATGTAAAATTTTAAAAATACACTAATAGGACGTTTGGTTTGATAAAATGATTTTGAGATATTCGGGAAATTCGGGACGAATACCGAATACCCGGTACCGATACCGGTACCGTATATGATTACTCGGTTCGGTATTCGGTACCGCCTTTAGACCACATTCGGGATTCGGGAAAATCGGTACCGGTACCAGTCCGGTACCATGCTCACCCCTAGTACGCACCCAAGACCCATTTTGGATGAATCGCTATAAACCACAAAGTCCTCCGACCCTTCTGGAAAGGATAAGATCAGAACATCACAAAGCTTCTTCTGCAATGTCCGGAACGCCTTCTCTTGGGATTTGGTCCATACAAACTTCACATTTTTCTTGGTCAACACTGTCAGTGAAGAAGCAATCTTGGAGAAATCCTGAATGAACCTTCGGTAATAACCCGCTAATCCCAAAAAGCTTCGGATCTCGGATGGACTCTTAGGTGGTTCCCAATTCATCGTAGATTCTATCTTTACGGGATCCACCTTCACACCGTCTTTCGAAACCACGTGCCCCAAGAACTGCACCTCCTTCAACCAGAATTCACACTTGGAGAATTTCGCATAAAGCTTCTCCTTCCTCAAAACTTCTAAAACATCACGAAGGTGATGTACGTGGTCAGATTCATCCTTGGAGTAGATTAGGATATCATCAATGAACACGATTACTGACTTATCAAGGAACGGTCGACACACTCGATTCATCAAATCCATGAACACTGTCGGGGCGTTCGTTAAACCGAAAGGCATCACCAAGAATTCATAATGTCCGTAGCGTGTCCTAAAAGCCGTCTTTGGGATGTCGCCTTCCTTGACTTTTACTTGGTGGTAGCCCGAACATAGATCGATCTTCGAGAAGCATCCCACTCCTTGGATTTGGTCAAACAAGTCATCGATTCAGGGAGTGGATACTTGTTCTTCACGGTTACCTTATTCAACTCCCTATAATCTATTCATATTCGCAGTGTGTCATCTTTCTTTTTCACGAACAAAACCAGTGCTACCCATGGCGACGAGCTCGTTCTCATGAATACCATCTCAAGAAGGTCTTGTAGTTGTCCCATCAACTCTTTCATCTCGAACGGGGACAAACGATACGGAGCTCTAGCTATCGGAGCCGCTCTAGGCGCTAAATCAATCTTGAACTCTATTTGGCGGTCGGGTGGTAATCCAGGCAAATCGTCCGGGAAAACGTCGAGGAATTCTTTTACCACCTCCACAACCTCAAGCTTTTTCTTCTCGAGCTTGGCGTCTATAACGTACGCCAAAAAGAATGAGTATCCTTTCGATAAACACTTCTGCGCCATTGCCATGCTGATTATTGCCACTTCGCCCTTCCATTTTTCGCCGTACACGACTACCGATTCACCATCCGAAATTGGAATCCGAATCAACTTATTTGCACAAAAAATCTCGGCACGGTTATCCGCTAACCAATCCATCCCAATGACAACATCGAATCCTTCGATGACCATCGATATTAAATCAACCGAGAAATCCTTCCCTTCGATCTCTAAATTGCAACCTCTAAGGACATCCCAGACTACTACTTGATCACCATCCGCTAGTTCTACCACTAAGGCATCCTCTAAGCTACTAGTGGGTATGGATAACTTTTGACAAAATGAACTTTACACAAATGAAAAACTTGCGCCCGAATCAAACAATATGCGTGTAGGTACGGAGTTTAGGAGAAACGTACCCAACACTACATCCATCGAAGCCTTCGCCTCCTCGGTAGTCATCTGAAAGGCTCTCACCGTTGCTCTCAGAGGATCCACCTTCTTTCCCCCGCTACTCCCGGTCCTCAGTTTCGGGCACTCGTTTCTGATGTGGCCCGGTTCCTTGCACCCAAAGCCAATTTGCCCTCTGATTAGAGGGTACTGAACTACCTCGTCTAAGGCTGGTCTAAGGCTGGTCCCTTGTTGATTGTTGTTGAACTACCTCGGCCTCTTAGAGGGTACTGAACTTCCCTCCCATCTTCTCTTCTCGACTACTCCACCTCGTTCCACCTTGCTTAAACCATAAGAATCTTCTACCAATTGGGATTCCTCAATCGCCTCCCGAAGGGTAGAGGCCTTGGACACCCATACCATATTCATCATCTCCGTCGGCAAACCTTTGATGTAGGCTTTGATCTTTTCCTTCTCAGTGGGGACCAGATGTCCCACCAAATCCAACTTTTCCATGAACATTTTGTTGTATTCTTTCACCGACAAATTCCCTTTCTTCAAACTCCGAAATTCGTTAATGATCCGGTCCATAGATCTCTCGTTGCAATATTCTTCAAGCCCCTTCCTCTTGAAGGTTTCCCAATCCAACTTGTCTAGCATTGACGTCTCTAGAGACATAGAGTAGATGTTCCACCATGTGAGGGTCGCCCCTCTTAGCATTTGAGAGTCGAAGGTCGCTTTTTGGCCTTTTCCACATCCACTTGTTCGGAAAGCTTGCTCCATCTCACGAATCCAATTCATACACACTATTGGGTCGTTATTCCCCTTGAGAACTATCGGGTGGTCTGCAGCTTAAGAAAGTCTTGAAAGAACATGACTTTGTTGGTTGTCGTGCTTCCAAAGTTTCCACTCCGTTCATAGGGATTTCGTTTCCAATTCCCTCGGATCCCACTACAATTATATTTTCTGCAACTGTCTCATGCCTACGGTTGTTAGTGTCCCTATCCTTGAGCAGCTTCAGAAACATCTCTTGTTTTTTAGCCATAGCCACATTCATGGCTTGCATCATATGGTCTATCATTCTTGTCTCTGGAGTTACTTCTTCCATTATTGGTTCAGACGTGGATATGTTACGGTGGGGTATATGCACAGGCCCTCCGCCCAAAACTTTATGCTGGGGTGGGGGAAATTCAACCGCTGTTACCCACGGTTGGTCGGCCGTGGATGTCGCCGCATCATGACCATCCAGCCTATTACGAGTGTTTACCATTTAGTCTGCCACACATATAAGAGAATGGGGATGAGAAATAGACTAGAGGGTTTAAACATAAGAAAACGTACTACTACATTCATCAATCATCATAACAGTAATAATCTAATAATGATCACGTAACAAAACATTCATAATAGCAGTAGCTAATTGAAATTATGAACACGTCACACATAAGAATCCTTAATACCACCGTCACAACTCTCAACTTATGTAGCCCCATTGGTTCTAAGACTATCTTATCTTAAAAGTTCTACCCAATCTCACCAATCATAACTTATTCGATCTAAGCTTAAGTCTAGGTACCTTACTCCCATACCTAGTTCACTTAAACTACTGCTCTGATACCAACTTGTAACACCCTAAAAAAATAGGGGTTAATTTAAGCCTAAAATAAATGCGGAATAAACGAGTCTATCGCAATAGAATCACCCAAAAATGGGAATAATTGTATGGCGTTTACAATAAGAGAATCAAGTGAAATTGAACTCAACAACCAAATAATATAGATCAACTAATTCTAGATTACGAATGGGTGTCGACATCTCACTTCCAAAAGTATATCGTCACTATATCAATGTACGCCTCTATAATTCTTCAAAAATGCTACTATCCTTCAACGACTCTCCACTCAAGCCCGAGGAATTCCACCGCTAGAATGACCTGCTATACATGCCATTTTAAGAAAAAGTGTTAGGCTAAAGCCTAGTGAGATCAAACATTTACATAGGGAAAAATTAGTAATTTCAAATGGAATAATTTAAGAAACGTCGGTGGAATCCATATAGATAAAACTCAACTTTAATACAAATACCTCTTGGGTTGAAGGGGGAGGCCCGCTTACTAACACAAGTGACAGAACACAAAAGTAAGCCACTTGACATGTTAGTAAAACCAAACACATAATAAAGTACCCGCAATAGATGTTAGGCTCAATAGCTTTAAATGTACACCCACGAAAAGTCAACTTCAACCACATAGGGTCCTTACGTTGAGATCCTCACCCAATATCGCGTACTAGCACGTAGTGCTTATACCCTATCTGATGCCTAAGCATGCCTCGATGTGGAAAACTAGTGTTCCATCATCGGATCAAATATTATAAATATATATGGGTTCATGATGCCCAAATGCAACCAAATAATCCATTCAATGTTCACAAATCCAATCAATGACTCCCAACAGTTAAAATGCCACCATATATGCAAAATCATGAATCCATATAGTTACTCCCAAAATTCCAAGAGGTTCCGTTCTAATTTGTTAAATGGTACTTCCACACACGCCCAATCACTTTTCCCAAGTCCTCATTCAATAATACAAAACCATATACCAAAACCGTAATCTTGATTTCAAAGTATAAAATCACAAGGTTATAGAAAACATGTTTCTCATGTGCAAAATCCACAACTAAACCAAAATAAAGGCTTCTTGACCTTAAAGTCATATTCTTCAACATAAACCCCCATAGTCTCCAAAGTTAGGTTTTTGGTGAAAACTCACCCAATCAAGTAAATCAAAAATGGAGATGTTTGGAAGGTTAAAATCTACATTTTAACATGTATAAAGTTTATAAAAGAGAATGAACTCACCTTGTAGGGTTGTAACTTAAAACCCTAAATCCAAGAACTAGAGGAGAGGAGTTTGGGACTTTGTCAGGATCGAATTCTTAACAAGAATTAATTCTCAGAAACAATATCAAAGAAGTTTGCGGAATAACACTTTGACATTCAATCAAACAGTAAATCAATACAGAAAATATGAAGAACAAACTGTAAACTTGTATTTAATGCTTTGAAGTTACAAGATTACTCACTCAACCTCAATATTGATGAACAGGCTCACCAATACGAATTCTACTTCTCTAGAATTAGGATCTATGCCTTGAGGTTGATTTTCTCTCTAGAATGAAAATTGAAAAAAAAACTACTTCATTATTCTAAACTATACAATATATATTGAATACAAAGATAATTACAATAAATAAAATATCTTCAGTATATCTTCCATGTATATCTCTAAGCTTCCATGTATATCCTTTCATACGAATCTTCATCATATAAGCAGTATTAATCTTTAGCAGCATTAACTTCCTTCTAGCAGCATTAACTACTAAGCAGTACTAACTACTAGCAGTACTAACTAGCTAAGCAGTACTAACTTTGTTCAAGCAGTACTAACTTTGACTAGCAGTATTAATTAACACTAGCAGTAGTAACACTCAGCAGTATTAACCTTTATGTCTTCTAGCAGTATTAACATTGAACCAGCAGCATTAACCACGCTTGATGAATTCTTCAGTTCCCAACAATCTCCCCCTAACTTGACTTTTAGGAAAAGAAGTCAAGTTCTTCAGATCTTCTTCAAGATGCTTTCAACACCTTACATTTAGTTGCCCAAATTTGGATCTAGGCCCGGACTTTGATTGATAGTTCTTCTTACCACAATTCTGGCCATTTCTGAATCCTTAGTACATACTAACTTAGCTTTCAGCATCCCTTCAAGTTTCTGCTTGCTATGATCATATATTTTGTCAACTAGGTAGTACTCATGATAACATTTATCAATTGTAATCATGTACACACCACAGTTTTCAAAGAGTATCCAATGATCAATCTTTTTGAACACATACTCATGATGAAGATCTTTAATCCTATGCACCACCTTCTCTGGATCAAACATCATACATAAGTATTCCATTGCCACTTTGAGAAGATTTTCTTCAGTACCTTTCAACACAGGCTCATAGAGTTTCATTCCCACTTTGTACATTTCCTCTATGTCTGCTCTTGAACAACCTCTGATTACTCTCCCCCAGGTTGAATATGCTTCAAATGCACCACCAACTCTTTTAAGTCTGAAGAAATCCTTTCCATTATCTCTTAGAATGTCCCAAAAGATAATCTCTGGAGCCTTCATGGAGATTGGAACAGCCTGTACAGGTTTTACTATAGTCATATATAGCCCCACATGCTCATCTGATTGCTCTTTGGACTGTTCTGAGTTCTGCACAGGTTCTGCTGAAGGTGTGACTGAAGATTCTGCTTTAGTTTCTGCTCTTTCTTCTATTCTTGGCCTTTTAGACTGCTTTTTGGAAGCAATTGTCTTCACCCTCTTTGCAGATTTGATTTCTATACCAGCATTCTCTTGTTTTTCCTTCATTTCTTCAGCATTATCCTTTGAAGGTGTGGTCTCCTCAGGGAATGGTTGTTGAATATTTAGGTCATACCTCTCCTTCATTCTTCTTTCAGCCTCTTCCCTTTGAGATGAGTCCCCTTGGAGTTTAGCCATTTCTTTCTTGTACAATTCCTCAACCTGACTGTATGCCATATTGGTAAACATCTCCCCCTTAACACCAATTGCACCTTTCAGGAAGTTTATCATCTTTCTTCTCTCCTGATTGGCCAAAAATGTCTTGGAGGGTTGTCTTTTCTGCTTTTGTTTCTGAATTGGCATCTTCTTAACTTGGAGTTTCTTGACTTGAGTTGCTGTTTGAGCTGCTTCTTTCAAACTCTTTTGGTATTCTGCATTTAACTTCTTGGCCATTATCCTTGCAAGTTCTCTATCAGTTTCTGTTTGACATTGCTCCTCTTTTTCCATTTGCTCTTGAAGCTGCTTTGCCATCTCCTCATCCATTTCAATTTGACTCCTCTTCTTTGAAGGTTGTTCAGGTTCAATCATCTTTCCTTTTCCTTTTATATCCTCCTTCATTTTCTTTTTTTGAGGTTCTTCTTCATTGATGACCACTCCTTTGGCCTTTTGAGTAGCCTTAGGAGTGTCATTCTTTGCTTTTACTAAAGTCTCTGCTATCTCCATTTCTTCCACAGAGAGCCCTGTTTCTGCTTCTTTAGTTTCTGTTTCCATCTCTTTCTCTGTCTCCCCCTCAACTTCAGCTTTCTTTTCAACAGTTTCCCCTTCATGCTTCTCCCCCTTGTTGAAAGAATCTTGAACTTTGTCCCTCTTTTTGAGTACAAACTGTTTCTTCTTCCTTTGCAGAATCAGTTTCCTTACCATTTGCTTCAACTTGATGATTTGTTCTTGTTGTGACAGAACTATGAGTTTAAGCTCTTCTATATCTTTGCCCTGTTTGAGTACATCCATGTTGATGTTGCTCATTGCCTCCATCAATTCATCATAGTTATATCTGTCCTCACCTTCTCCAGGAGTGTTACCCCCTATTGAAGGATCATTGGATCTTTTAGTAGTGGAAGTCCTCTGCCTAGCAGAAGCACTATCCACCCCTGTGGTTTCTTGGCACCAGGGACCTTCAAATGATTGCTCATTCAAAGTTGCCATGGGGGAGGTCTTATTGATGTTACCACTTTCCTCCTCTGTGCTAGCAGGAGTAGTGGCAGCCTCATCACCCATATGCTCTACCTCCTCCTCAGAGAGCACCTCCTTTGGGTTGGGAGACACCCTTGTGGTTTCCCTTTGGATATTCTCTAGGGGAGAATTCTCCCTTAGAGGGATTAAAGGCTTAGTGGGTGATGGTACAAGAAGGGAAGGAGCCTTCTTTACCTGTTTTCTTTGATAAGTTTGGGTAATTGGAGAAGTGGGCTTATTTAGTAGGGACTGTGGGATAGATATAGAGTGGGAAGGTTGGGCTTGGCTAGCAGTGGATTGATCTAATGGGGGCCTTGACCCTGCTGCCATACCTTCATTGGGTTGGGACACCACCATCATTGTAGAGAACAATGGGGTGTCAACTCCTTCAGAGTCCCCAGCAGATCTTCTCATATTTGAGAAAACCTTGCCTTTGGGGGGTTTTGGTACATAAATTCCATCAGAATGAGGAATATCCGTCAATTCATGGTTGATAACTGCTTGAACAAACCTGGGATACATATAAAAGCTCTTTTTGTTTCCCATGTTTGAGACAAGATCATTGAAAATCATTTGTGAAAAATTGTACCTTCTGGCAGTGGCCAAACAGACCAAAGCATAAGCAATGGTACTGCTGAACTCACTCCATCCAGTAGTCTTTTTAGAAATGCAGTGCATCAAGGTATGAACAAGAAAACGCCATTGGGGTGAAAATTTAGCTTTTGAGAACTTAAAAATACCCAATGGGCCTCCATACCCCATTCTTGTCAGAGTAGAAAACAGTTCATCATTAGGGATAGAAGTTATACCAGAGGCATCGTCTAGACGTAGACTGATGCGAACTATCTCTTCAGTAACTGTCAATGGATTGCCACATACTGTCGTCTTGATCATTCGCACACCATTCTCATTAACAATGGTGGCATGTGCCCAGAATTGCCTCTGATGCTCTATAAAGATAGTTGGAGACATAGTGAGAGCATGGGCAATGTGGCTAGTCTTCAGAAAGTCGACTATCTGATGAAAGCCATCTGCTTGTTTTGGCTTTTGGAGCATTGCGATTTCATTGTGCTCGTCAATGAACGCCATTGATGCCATTGACCTTGAAGATTCTTGCCTGAAAACTTTGAACTTTGAGAGAGAAAAGGTTTAGAGCGCAGGTGAATAGTATGCAAAGAGTCGTTATAAGCTTTTAGGCGGGCAAAGAGTATTTATAGTATTCGGAATAGAAGCAGTATTAACCTATAGCAGTATTAACTACTAGCAGTATTAACTGCGAGCAGTAGTAACTAACTAGCAGTATTAACTACTAGCAGTATTAACTGCGAGCAGTATTAACTAACTAGCAGTATTAACTACTAGCAGTAGTAACTGCGAGCAGTATTAACTAACTAGCAGTATTAACTACTAGCAGTATTAACTACTAGCAGTATTAACTGAAAGCAGTATTAACTACTAGCAGTATTGACTGAAAGCAGTATTAACTACTAGCAGTATTAACTGAAAGCAGTATTAACTACTAGCAGTATTAACTGAAAGCAGTATTAACTAACTAGCAGTATTAACTACTAGCAGTATTAACTGCGAGCAATATTAACTAACTAGCAGTATTAACTACTAGCAGTAGTAACTGCGAGCAGTATTAACTAACTAGCAGTATTAACTACTAGCAGTATTAACTACTAGCAGTATTAACTACTAGCAGTATTAACTACTAGCAGTATTAACTGAAAGCAGTATTAACTACTAGCAGTATTAACTACTAGCAGTATTAACTGAAAGCAGTATTAACTACTAGCAGTATTGACTGAAAGCAGTATTAACTACTAGCAGTATTAACTGAAAGCAGTATTAACTACTAGCAGTATTAACTGAAAGCAGTATTAACTACTAGCAGTATTAACTGAAAGCAGTATTAACTACTAGCAGTATTAACTGAAAGCAGTATTAACTACTAGCAGTATTAACTGAAAGCAGTATTAACTACTAGCAGTATTAACTACTAGCAGTATTAACTGCTTACTCCTTTTAAACTTGCTAATCACTGAGTACTGCTATGCATATCCTGAAAAAGAAGATTAGTAACTCCAAGAATAATATACAGGTATAAAACCACTTTTTGAGAAGAGGATTATTCAGAGTTGATCATTCCCACACTTGTTACCAAGAAAGTGAATCTACCCACATCAAATGCTTTAGTGAATAGATCAGCAAACTGATTGTCAGTGTGAACTTTGACAACTTGAATAAGTTTCTTTTCATTACAATCTCTGATAAAGTGATACCTGATTTCAATGTGCTTTGTTTTTGAGTGCTTGACTGGATTATTCACAATGCTAATAGCACTGCTGTTGTCAATAAAAATTGGAGTGTGTAGAAAGGTTACCCCATAATCCAACATTTGATTCTGAATCCATAAGACTTGAGAACAGCAACTTGCAGCTGCTATGTACTCTGCCTCTGTTGTAGATGTGGATACTGTGGTTTGTTTCTTGCACTGCCATGAGACTAGTCTTGCACCCAAAAACTGACATCCTCCAGAAGTAGATTTTCTGTCCAAGTTTGCCCCACCTAGATCACTGTCTGAGTATGCTATTAGGTCAAAAGGTGAGTCATGAGGATACCAAAGTCCCAATCTGGGTTGCCCTTTGAGATATCTGAATATCCTCTTAACAGCTTGAAAGTGAGATTGCTTTGGCCTAACTTGGAATCTTGCACATACACAGACTGGAAACATTATATCTGGCCTTGAAGCTGTGAGATACATGAGAGAGCCAATCATGGATCTATAATGATGCACATCCATATCCTCCCCCTCAAGATCTGCTGTGATCTGCTTGTGTGTTTCCATAGGTGTGCTGGCAATTTTTGATTCTGAGAAACCAAACTTGGTTAGAATATCCTGCACATACTTGGATTGACAGATGAAAATACCATCTGACTTCTGTTGAACTTGGAGGCCAAGGAAGAAAGTAAGTTCCCCCATGGAACTCATTTTGAACCTTTGATGCATTAAATCCTCAAACTCCTTGCACATGTTGTTTCTTGTAGAACCAAAAATAATGTCATCAACATAGATTTGGACCAGCAAGATATCTTTCTTCTTTCTTTTGATAAAAAGAGTCTTATCAATGACTCCTCTTTCAAAGTCATTTTCCAAGAGATAGGATGACAGAGTGTCATACCATGCTCTTGGAGCTTGATGTAGTCCATAAAGTGCTTTCTTTAATTTGTATACCCTGTCTGGATAGCTTGGGTTTTCAAACCCTGGTGGTTGACAGACATATACTTCTTCTTCAATTGAGCCATAGAGAAAAGCACTTTTTACATCCATTTGATAGACTTTGAAGTTCATGTAAGAAGCATAGGCTAGGAATAGTCTGATTGCTTCTATCCTAGCTACAGGTGCAAAAACTTCTTCATAATCTATACCCTCTTCTTGAGTGTTGCCTTGAGCTACCAGCCTTGCTTTGTTTCTTATAACAATACCTCTTTCATCTCTCTTGTTTCTGAAGATCCATTTTGTGCCAATTGCTCTGTGACCTTTAGGAAGGTCTACTAGATCCCACACATCTTGTAGCTTGAACTGTAACAGTTCCTCTTGCATTGCTTCTATCCAGCTAGATTCTTTCATAGCATCATGAGCCTTTTTAGGCTCAAGCTGTGATAGAAAACAAGAAAGCACTGTATGCTGTTGATCTTGCATTTCCTGAAGTCTGCTTTGATGTCTAGTCATCATAGGAGAAGAGATATCTCCTATTATCAACTGTGGAGGATGATTCTTCTGAACTCTGGTGTTGTGACTAGGTTCTTCATTTAATCCAGCCTCAAGATTAGATTCATGCAACTCAACTGAAGTATTTTCAGATGCTACTTCATTGTTTTCTTGAGTCTCCTCATCTCTAGTGTCTTCTTCAATCTGACTTGATTCAGAAAATGATTCCTTTTCACAGTCTTCAACTGAATTTACTGTGGGTATGGGAAAAATCACAGATTTAGATATACTTTCTTGAACTTGTGTGATCTCTGATTCTCCACTACCTGTTCCTGTATACTCATTACTGAAACCAAAAGAGTTAGTTAGTGAATCAATGTCAAATAGCCACTGAGGTCCAGACCCAACAGGATTTGGTGTGTTCTCATTGCATTTGACATTGTCACTTTCTTCAATTATTCTAGAAGAAGAGTTAAAAACTCTGTAGGCCTTACTCTGAGATGAATATCCAACAAACTTACCTAAGTGAGATTTGGTATTTAGAATTGTACAAGGACACCCAAAAGGTTTGAAGAAACCAATAAAAGGTTTTCTTTGATTTAAAAGCTCATATGGGGTCTTGTTCTTTTGCTTGACCACTAGAACTCTGTTTTGGACATAACAAGCAGTATTAACTGCTTCAGCCCAGAAGGTAATTGGCAATTTTGAATCAGCCAACAGAGATCTAGCAGCCTCTATTAGTGTTCTATTTCTCCTTTCAGCAACACCATTCTGTTGAGGAGTCCTAGGAGCACTAAATTGCCTCTCAATACCTTTTTCTTCACAAAAGGTGTTTAGATCATGATTTTTAAACTCAGTTCCATTATCTGATCTAATGACTTTTACTCTTTGATTAGTTTGGTTTTCAATTTTTAGAATAAAGGATTTGATAAGACCACTTGTCTCATCCTTAGTCCTTAGAAAATATACCCAAGTAAATCTGGAGTAATCATCAACAATAACCAAGCAGTAAGATTTCTTGCCTATACTCATAACATTTGTAGGACCAAACAGATCCATATGCAATAACTGGAGACAAGAAGAAACAGAATTTAACTCTTTGGTCTTATGAGAAGTTTTGTGTTGTTTGCCTTTAAGACAAGCAACACAATGATCATCACATGAAAAGACTTTTGAAGGTAAACCTCTTACAAGGTTATTTTTAACAAGATTGTTCATAGTCTTGAAATTCATGTGACACATCCTTCTGTGCCAAAGGGAGGATTCATCTATAGAAGCTTTTGAAACAAGACAATTTAGAGATGAATCACTATCAACATTGTCCAAATCAAGACAGTAAACATTGTCCTTTCTTGGAGTTCTCAGTAGTATCATGCTTTCATCAACTACCTTGAACCCTGGAGCAAGAATCATACACTCAGTATTAGTAAATAATATACTATGTTGTTTGTCACAAACCTGTGATACACTTAACAGGTTGTACTTTAATTGATCAACATAGTAGACATCCTCAAATGTCATCTTACCTTTGGTGACATTACCTTTTCCACTTATCTTACCACCAGTAAGATTGTCTCCAAATGCAACATGTCCTCCATTAATATGCTTGAAATCCTGAAGGCATGACATGTTGCCTGTCATGTGCCTAGAGCAACCACTATCAACATGCCAAATGCTCTTTCCCTTGAGCTGTTGGTTGCCCTGCACATTAAATAAATCAATTAGTATGATTGGGGACCCAAGCCAAAGTGATCTTGGGTCTCCCTTTCTCATCAAAGTATTTACATTCCTTTTTAATGAGGTTTTTAAACTCAGAACACTCTTTATTAGAGTACTTTGTCAATATTATTGGCTTAGTAGAACCAACACTAGAAGCAGTACTAACCTTAGAAGTACTAACATAGTTAGCAGTACTAACAGGTTTAGCAGTACTAACCTTGTTAGCAACATTAACATTGTTAGCAGTAGTATTCCTTCTAGCAGCACTATCATTGTTAGCAACACTATTTGTGGTAGCAGTACTAACAGTTTTAGTGCTTTTAGGAATCCACATATTGACACTTTCTTTAACAGACTTTTTCTTCATGTGGCTTTTAGTTTTAACAGTTTTCTTAGCCACATGGTTCTTTTCAATTTTCTTATAACCAAAGGGTTTTTGCATGGATCGTTGGAAATTCATCCTTTGTTTTATAGGATTGAAATAACAGAATTTTGCCAGATGATTCAATTTGCCACAGATAAAACAAGGTTTTGGTCTATTGATTTTACTCAGATCAACCCCTTGTTTTTGTGCCCACTGATTATTCCAGTTTCTTTGATTTCCCCTCTTTTTGTCCTGTTTTTGGTGCTCATTTTTCTTACATGCACACTGTTTGCAAGGACCTGGATTCACAACTGTAGTCTGTTTGTAATGGACCTTACCAGACTTTCCCTCTGTCTTCTCTATGTCCTTGGATTTAATCCAAGTCCTTCCACAATCCTCATTGGTGATAATGTTGTTCTCTATAGAAATCTCACCACTCACCTTGTTCTCCTTACTCTTGCCAATCTCTTTCTCAGTCTTATCCTCAACAACTACCTCATCTAAGGGATCTATTTCAGTGGCTCCCTCAGGCAAGTCCTTCCTATCTTTGGTGTCTAACAGGTCTGAAGTAGGAGGAATGTAATTGTTGTTATATGGTGGAGGTGTGGCATTATACCCAATTCCTCTTCTCAACTTATCATGAATCTGATTTTGCAGTAAGGAGTCCATTGCTTTAGAAGCATTGGAAAACTTTTCTACATCAAGCTTAACCTTGGTTAACTCCTCTTTCAGTTTTTCACTCTCCTCTTTAGATTTGGTCAGTTTAAGTTCTAAATCCTTTTTCTCCCACTGCCAGTAATTGGTGTCATATGCGTGTTGGAGTTCATTGGCTTGAAAACCTTTGATCTGATCTTCAAATCTCTCTACAATCCTTACATAGTCTTTGATATCTTTTTCTAATCTCTTAAGGTCATCACTCATCTTCTGATTGTGATCCCTGTACCTTTTAACAGTGTCTATGCAAGTTTTAGAACAGAGATTAGAACTTACCTCAGATGGGAGATCAGATACTTTAGCCATAAGAGCTTGATTCTGAATAGCTTCTTCTGCTTGATCACTCCAATCAAACCCCATTCCTTGTTGAGAAACAAGGGCTTGAGCAGAGTTTCTGTTGTTATTGAAGCTTCCAGATTGAGTTTGTTGGTGATTGTTGTGAGACACTCCACTTCTGCATTCTCTAGCAAAATGTCCCTTCAGATGGCATTTGTAGCATTCCACCTTTGATTTATCAAACCCTGCTCCATCTTCTCTTCTTTGGGAGAAGTTGTTTCTCCCAGTCCTTTTTATAAACTTCTTAACCCTCATGGAGAGCATGGCCATCTGCCATTTAATATCCATCTCTTCCAGATCATCTGGATGAAGTTGTTCTAAGTCATCATTAATCAAAGAGGAAGATCCATGATTGGAAAGAAAATCTTCAAACACAAAATCAGTGCCTTTATCTTGATTTGTTCCATTAGCAGCATTAACTGATTCAGGGTTAGCAGTAGAATCAATTGATGCTGATAAGAGTGCAACATTATGAATATATCTAGAAGGCTTCTTCTTTGCCTCCACCTCAGCTTCAAATACTCTAAGATCATTGTACAGATCATCAAGTTCTTTTTCTTCCAACTGATCATTCTGTCTGAATGACACAGTGTACATGGTCCATTCATCTCCAAGGGACCTTAGGAACTTTCTGTTCACATCATCTTGATCAATTTGTACTCCCATAGTAGCTAGTTCACCAATTAGTTTATTAAACCTGTCAAAAGTTTGAGTCATGGACTCATTCTTAGTTGAGATGAAGTTTTCATACTGTTGCTTTAAGATTGCCTTTTGATTTCTCTTGGTACTTTTGGTACCTGAGAATCTCTTCTCTAGAGAATTCCAGAGCATCTGTGCATCAGTACAATTGCAGAATTGGTGTTGATACTCATTTGGAATGGCCAAGAGCAGTGTGCTCAAGGCTTTCATCTCTATCTGCCTTGTCTTCCTGTCTGCATCTGTCTTTGGAGGGGTTCTTTTGCCATCTTCACCAATCTTTCCTGCATCAGATGGGCCATTCTCAATGACGTCCCACATAGAGTAATCTGTGAGGAGAATATATTGCTTGATTCTGATCTTCCACATGTCAAATTCATTGGATCTGAGCATTGGAACTTTTGAGACCAAAGTACTGCTTGATTCTGTAAGATTTTCCATGATGAATAACTGTTTCTGAGAGAGTTTGGCTCTGATACCACTTGTCAGGATCGAATTTCTTAACAAGAATTAATTCTCAGAAACAATATCAAAGAAGTTTGCGGAATAACACTTTGACATTCAATCAAACAGTAAATCAATACAGAAAATATGAAGAACAAACTGTAAACTTGTATTTAATGCTTTGAAGTTACAAGATTACTCACTCAACCTCAATATTGATGAACAGGCTCACCAATATGAATTCTACTTCTCTAGAATTAGGATCTATGCCTTGAGGTTGATTTTCTCTCTAGAATGAAAATTGAAAAAAAAAACTACTTCATTATTCTAAACTATACAATATATACTGAATACAAAGATAATTACAATAAATAAAATATCTTCAGTATATCTTCCATGTATATCTCTAAGCTTCCATGTATATCCTTTCATACGAATCTTCATCATATAAGCAGTATTAATCTTTAGCAGCATTAACTTCCTTCTAGCAGCATTAACTACTAAGCAGTACTAACTACTAGCAGTACTAACTAGCTAAGCAGTACTAACTTTGTTCAAGCAGTACTAACTTTGACTAGCAGTAGTAACACTCAGCAGTATTAACCTTTATGTCTTCTAGCAGTATTAACATTGAACCAGCAGCATTAACCACACTTGATGAATTCTTCAGTTCCCAACAATGGACTTGAAGAGATTGAGCCTTAGACAATAAATGCTCAAGAACCCTAAAATATCATTAATGTCAAGAGCTTGGAGTAGATGATAACATTAATGGCAAAGGGAGGGAGAGAATGGAACTTACCATCTTTCAAGAGAGAAAAACGCAGCCAAAGATCTTTGATTGAGAAAAATGGGTAAATGAGGGTTTGGGGCCAACTTCTCCTATTTATCAAGTCTCTGTGCGCACGCGCGAGTGCTCGCATGGTTCTACACGCGTGGTGACCGCGCAGAGCACTGGAGCCGCTGTTAGGCAGAGTTCCACGCATATGGTTGTGTGGTTCCACTCACGCGGTGAGCCGATCCAAGCACTGTTGGAAACTTCTCTTTCTTCATTTCAACTACCTTGACTAAGAACATATAATGCATGAGTTCGGGGTCAAACCAATAATCAAAATTATGATTCAGGGTGTTACATGTAATTTGACGAAGAAGCCTTGTGGTATTACAACGTGCGATTAAATCTTGAGTGATCGATCCGACATAACAACTCAAAAGGTAAAGAAGTATCGTTCATTAACGGATGTTGCTTCCAATATTGGATCTGACTTGCATATGCCACCAGCGTTCATCCTGAGTCAGGATCGCGATTCGAGCTCTCTTGGAATAAGTTCGGCAGTGGATCACGAAATATTGGTCATCTTCTCTATCTAATGAATGTGGAGTCTGCTTTAAAATCGTCCGCCCTGCACCCACCCCCAAGTATATGCTTCAACAAGAATCACACAAGGGTAATCTTTCTAGTTACTCCATTCTCTATTTTTATTTGAGAAGGTCATAAGGAAGAGGATTTTAGAATAATGAAATGAGTTGGATAAATATCTAGATTTTTATATTCTATATATAGAAAAATAAACATAAGCGAGACTTCATAAGTTTAGAGACTTGAGAACCGAAAAAAAAAACAGGGAGTCTAGCAAATCAGACTCGGTGACCATTTCCCTTTGAGTCTCTAACTGTCTCCCTAACAAACCAACTGGATCAGCATCCTCCTGATTACTTTCATTGCTTTCTAACAAGAGCTTGGCATAGGGTAGAGATTTCAGCTCATCTACTGACAAATCTTGCAGACTTGGTGGTGGTGGAGGTGGAGTTGGTACTAAAATTTCCTCAATAATTTTCTTCCCTTTAATCAACTTCTGAACCTCATCTAACAACTTATGAATATTGGCATCTCTCTCCATGAAATTATTATTGAAGGAAGTATTGATAGCCTCCAACCCCTTCTTGAATAAGTCTCTGGTAGTGAAGTGTGGGTAAACAATCGGTAACTGACTTGGTCCACTTAGGATACCATTTGTAACAACGGTTGAATCAACCATTGCACATGTGTTCAATGCTGGCATGGTGTTAAAATTGCATTGTGAAATACTTGTAGAATGTATCACTATAGATGTTCTGGCTGAGTCACTAAGACTAACAGCAATAGTAGCAACATGTGTCATAATCTGTATAGGCTCTAGACTCAATGTGTAATGAATTGAAGTCGATGGTGGGAGTTATTGCCTACCTTTTTCAATATCAGCATTCTCCAAGTGAGAAGACAATAGAACATGAGTTAATTCTCCATGAGTTTGTGAAACAACAGTTTGTTGAGAGACTGCTGAGTGGTTGGGGGTCTGCACATGCGTTGTTGGGTCTACAACGGCTTGTTCAATACCCGAATGTAACATATGCAATCCGATAGTAGATGTGGCTATCCGGGTAGAAGTGGTGTGTGGAAGACTTTCATTTTCTTTTAGCCTTGTCTCACTCTCACCAATTTCTTTTTCTCCTCTCTCACTCAAACTCTCAGCATTTTCTACTTGTACTCCCTCATCCAAAGGAGTTCTTACACATGCATGAAGCTCAGATATGAAATATAGGTATTGTGGTTCACTTGTGAAACACTAAACCTAACCTATTATTCCAAGTTGCAACACCTAACACATGACTCAAATATGAAACTATTTTAACCATGTTTAACCTATGAACAACTTTATATTTTAGTAAAATCAGGAAGCTATGAGTTCATATGAAACAATGTACACATCTCAAACTTTATATCACCCTTGTATATATATGAAACATCCTTCATCTTTGTTCATATATGAAACACTATAATAGAGCATAAATTTCATCTAGGTGATGGAAAATATTAAAATAAAAATAGAGAAGGGAGATGGGATTTAAAACTAATTTCCAGGTACAATACCAGATTTATGAAGAATCCGCATAACCCTATATAAAAACAAAAATAAAATCAAAAGTAAAAAAACCCTAAAAAAACCTAATCTACTAATCAAAATAGATATCTTCTTGGGTTCTCTGTCTCGATTCGTCTTCAATCGTCCCTCTCAAAATCATCATTATCGTATTTAATCGTCTCCACGTCCATCTCCGCCTTTAATTGTCATCATCTCCGTTTTCTTATGAAAACTTTGTCTCCATTCAATCGTCCCACTCAAAACCGAATGTAGAAGAAGCTTGGTTTTCTTTTTGTTTTATAAAATTAGAAGAGAAGAAGCTTGATTTGATTTTGTTTTAAATTTTTCTCAAAGAGATGAGAGGAAATCTTTATATATAAAGGAAAACCCAAGAGTGATGAGGTGGCATCATGAGAATTGAGTATTCTCAAAATGGTGGATTGTGGTTAAGTTGTAGCTATCCCACATTGGTTAAAAATTGAAACATTGGAACAAAGAGGTGTGTATAAGAAAGGTGAATGTGATGACTTTGTGTACATTCTCATAGTTGTCTTATTTTGGATAACCTTCCTTTTGAATCATGAGAGTATTCTCAAATGATAGATAGTGGTTGAGTTTTAGCTCTCCCACATTAGTGAGAAGTTGAAAATTGGAATAAAGAGGTGTGCATAAGAAAGGTGGATGTGATGCCTTTGTGTCTATTCATGAGGTTTTGACACATAAGGTTGTATTATTCTAGATGACCTTTTTTTACACACACACACACACACATATATACATACATATAAATATATATATATATATATAGGGTGCATTTCATTTGAAAACCAATCAATTCGTGAAAACTCTGCAAACCATTGTTTTAGGAAACAATATATATATTTATGGAAAACTATTATGATTCATTAATAATGATTGTGATATATATGGAAGATGATAAGATTCATTTATTATAATCATGACTTTAGATTAGGAAACTTAACAAAATGTTTCCTAAAATAGTGGTTTGCAAAGTTTCCACGAATTGATTGGTTTTCAAATGAAACGCACCCTATATATATATATATATATATATTAAAAGAACCAAAAGGTCATGAGATGGCACCATATGAGTATTCTCAAATGGTGAATTTTAGTTGAGTTTTGGCTATCTCACATTGGTGAAAAGTTGAAATATAGGAATAAGGAGAGGTGAATAAGAAATGTGGATGTGATATTTTTGTGTCCATCCATGAGGTAATGACTCATAAGTTTTATTTTGTACGGAGTTTTTGCAACAATAAAAAAGAATCTTATTATATAAAAAAATCAACTTATGGATATATCAATCAATCAATAAAGATGTTAAAAAACCAATAATTGAACCAAAGGGTCATGAAGTGACACCATGAAAATTGATTATTCACAAATAGTGGGATGGTTGAGTTTAAGTTATCCCACATTGTTGAGAAGTTGAAAAAGTATATATATATATATATATATATATATATATATATATATATATAAGAAATACCATAGAGAATGGCGATACATTGAGATTTAAGTATTCTTAAATCTAGCATTGTAGATATGTTACTCATCCCACACTGTTAAGTAAATCATCAATCAATATATATATATATAAGAAGGATGAGGAGAAAGAGTTAAGGAGAAGCATTCATGCCTATTTATCTTTTTTCTCACAATTTTGAATTATTTTTAAATAGCTTCACCATATTAAATACAATGACTTTTTATTTTTTTTCATTTTAATCAAAATAAAATCATTAATATAACGTTTGGTTCATTTTAAGGAATATGAATGAAAATGAAAATGGGAATGAAGTAGAATGGGAATAGGAATGAGCATTGCATTGATGCTGTTTGGTTAAACCAATATAATCAATAAAAAATTATTTTATATAATATTTTTTAATACAAATATGTGTCGTCCAACACGAAAATAAAAAATATGTTTCATTAAAACATCGAGAGATGAAAGGCGTATGAGAAAAGGTGACTGAGGGGAATAAGATTTTCATTCCCCCCCAATTTGGTCCGGAATGAAAGTTAATGGGTTTTGGGTAATTGACTCATTATATTATGTCAAACCAAACAGCATTTTTCATTCCCATTCCCATTCCAAACCCCTCAATACCTCCAACCAAACACCCCCTAATTTTATTTTATTTTTAACAACAACTAATAAAATCAAATTTATAATTTAATTAGTTTTGTTTTATTATTTTAAATATTTTTTTGTTTTCAATATTTTTCTATTTAAATTACATGATCCATAACTTAATTGAATAAGTTAACAATCATCAATATATATATATACAGAGAGAGAGAGAGAGAGGGGAAGGATCATGCGAGAAGTTAAACATTTTGCGAGAAGGCGAGAAGTGTTTAATCATATATGATTACACGGCCTGTAGATGTGTTTAATCATATATGATTAAACGTCTATGTATTGCCAATATAACATGTGTTTAATCATATATGATTAATCTTGTGTATCATATGTGATTAAACACTTCTCGACTTCTCGCAAAATGTTTAGCTTTTCGTTTGAACCTGCCCCTATATATATATATATATATATATATATATATATAAAAGAAGGATAAGAAAAGAGAGTTAAGAAGAAACATTCATGCCTATTTATCTTTTTTCTCACAATTTTGAATTATCTTTAAATAGCTTCACCTTATTAAATACAATGACTTTTCATTTTTTTTAATTTTAATCTGTAACACTCTAAAATTCAGAGTAAATTAAAACCTGGAAATATGGCAACAAGACATCCGTATTGATATAAACTTCCCATAAAGGGGATCAGTCCTTAAGACTATACAAAATCTGAACGGATATAGAATTCATCAACAAACTAATCTAAACATATACTACCTAGATTACATAAGTTGTTGATCCAGAATCATCCAAAAATGTGGGACTTAACAATGCCCAACAATCCAATACTACACAATCTCAAAAACCCTCGAGATCAATCCCAGCACTCAAGCCCTTAGCAACCCGCCGCTAACGAGAACCTGATATACATATCATTTGAGAAAAGATGTTAGGCTTATAAAGCCTAGTGAGAACATACAGTTTATACAAAATCAGAGATATAAACATTTGCATCCAAACGGAAATCTTTCAAACGAACATTTCCAAGTTCTCCATTGATAGAAACATAATCCATTTAAAATAAGGTCATAAACCTTCTTTCCAGAACCTCACAATTTAATGCACATGTAGTTCTTCGTTTTGGTAATCATGTAGAACCTCACAATTTAATGCACATGTAGTTCTACTTTTATTTACGGCCAGAGCCTCACAATTTAATGCACATGTAGCTCTATATTTGTTAATAGCCAGAGCCTCACAATTTAATGCACATGTAGCTCTACATTTATTAACGGCCAGAGCCTCACAATTTAATGCACATGTAGCTCTACATTTATTAACGGCCAGGGCCTCACAATTTAATGCACATGTAGCTCTACATTTACTTTACTTGGTAACCTCCAAATAATATCAGTCGACTCAAAACCTAGGGATCCACTAGTAATGGTACAAACTCGTCACAACAACTTATGTGACCAACCATAGATAATCATATGGTATAAACACATTTTATAAACAAAATGTCATTTCCAGATCAACTTCTGGTAAGAATGAAAATCATTAAAAATGAGTTTATAAACATTCTTTCACATGTCCACATAATGTGCAAGTAAAACATCATTTTACTTCAAATAAAATAGAATCCATCATAAAATGATCGGAACCCTAAAATCTCCCAAAACTCAACTGATATCAAAATGTATAAATCTTAAAACTGAAATCATGGAGATATATAGGCATTCAAAATGTAACCATTTTGACATGTATAATGTTTTAGAAAGGTAGTAGGAACTCACCCAATAGGTTTATACGAAAACCCGAAGAACCGGATATCGACCCCCTTGCGAAGACGAAGCTTTCTACACCAAAACCCCGAGCAATGCACTTAATACTAGCGATTAACGGAACTTCGAAGATCCAAAGAAAACTTACAGAGAGAGAGAGAGAGATAGGGATTTGAAGAGAGAGAGAGAGAATATCTTGAGAATGAGATATTTGATGAAAACCAACTTTAAGTCGGCCAGGTGATTTCGCGGGTTATGTCGCGACCTCAACTCGTGGCATAACTCGCCCGTGTTCTCAAACCCTAAAACCAACAGCGGACATCGCGACTAATGCCGCGACTATAAGTCGCGAGTAAGTCGCGGAACTCACTGGAAGGTTCCAACTTCACCGAACAACATAAAATTCGAACGATAAACTAATTACGGTGATACGACAAGAGCTGAACACTAGAATACCAAGATTATATAACGAAAATCAGGGTGTTACAATCCTCCCAACCTTAGAATGATTTCGTCCTCGAAATCTAATCTTCTCAATAGAACACTGTCCGTAGAGAAGATCGTTCTTAACCCATTTGCCAGAATCATTAACGTGATCTTAATACTGACACCCGAATTAGCTACCCTTCTTGGGCACATTTCACTTATAACCGAGCGAACACTCAACTCTCTAAAGTAACCTTTACTCATAAGGTTACGGTTGCCTCCCAACCTTAGGTGACAATTACTACCTCCAGGAAATTAGCGACCTCAACTTTCTATTTATCAATTTCTTTCGAACTGCACGGTTCCGAACTCAAAGCCAACGGTCGACGCTAATCTTCCCAAAACTCTCAGATTTCACTGATCCTTTCCTAAAATCGATAAAGATATTCTTACAAGGCGCACTAATGCGTCTTTCCGGCAATCGGTTAACACAGATTCTGTTATCTCTCAACTCCGATCCGACTCCAAATCTGGAAATAGCCCTTATTCAAATTTCTTAATACTTCAATAAATACTTCGTCTACAACCACATTATAAAGATTAACCTCTAAACATACCACTAATCTATACATTCGGACTATAAAGGACGGGCGCTAATAAAACCCACAACAGGAATTTGATGCACATGCTGAAAAATAAAAAGGATTAGGCTTAACACCTAGAGAGCTCAAGAGTTTTACATTAGTAAAAGCAATTAAATTGATAAACTTCTCTTTTAAAACAGAACCTTTCAAATAATTAATTTTAAAACATGGAACAACTCCTTTTTCAAAGTTATGCAATTCTAAAGATGGATCATTCATTTCAACGATGCTTTATAAATTGACACGACTTGTACTAACTTGAAGTATGAAACATTAGTAACACCATCCACATCGTACGTCCGAAAACATGAACACTAAGCCCAATACTCACACGACCAAAAACAAAAGAAAACTAAATATCAACATGCAGGAATAACACATTTCATTCAAACCTTAATATATGTGGGGAGAACCCAATATTAAAGCCATCATTTACCGTCGACTCCACATAACCAAAGTTGGTAAAAATATGACATTAGTGTTTAAAATACCCCGGGTCTACGACGGAGAGACCCGTACACAAAGAGAATAGAAGGACACGCAAGTAGGCCGCCCATACAACTTCCTCGCATGACCTCTAAACGTTTCCATCTTGGGTGGAGAGAAAAAATGAATGGGGCCACCCGTGATGTTATTGAATTTCACCACGTATCCCGATCTTAGTTTCCATGCCATACCAGATATCACAACTTCAAACCGTTTATTGCCTCTAGCCATACTCCGTCGAGTTACACCTCAAGGGCTTACGGACACTGGTGCCTATCCAATCTAGACGAGTTCCAACTCAGCGGCTCGTGCCACCTATTGTCTACTCGCTAGCCAACCAGAGCGGTCACTAAGTGTAACCCAAAACCTCAGGCTTTACAAAACAGACAGACTGTCTATGGATCTACAACATTACAGTCTAAAACGCTACATGACTCCAAATGAATGACCAGCGCACTCAAAGCATGTAACTCTCAAATGCCACGAATAAACACCATCATACTCAAATTTTTCATTACGGTTATAAATCCGGACAAATGTCCACACGACTCATTTAGTCAAAACCCGAGCCAAAGGCCCAACACATCACGTAAATTTCCAACGAAAGCCTCGTAAACCTTAAAACACATTTAACCGACATTTAACGTTTCCCCAAATAATGGAATGTCTTTAAACAATGCTTATGAAAACCCACCCCACAAAGACATGCTTTCTCAAAACTCAACACGTATTGGGACCAAAGATTTTCCAAAGGTTTTATGAATGCAAATATACTAAGATGCATATATCATGAAATAGACTTTGTTTGTACAAAATCATCAAAGATGCATAAATCATAATGTAGATTTTATGTGTACAAAATCACCCAGAATATGTAAATCACGCTATTTACTTGTTGAAATATTCAAGCTCGGCATGAGCAATTTATGATGTTTAAAACAATCCAAGTTACCGAATACGACAACTTAACAAAATACTTGCACCTTGAGAAATACCGAGTAAACATACACAATAATTTTCGCTATAATTGTGAAAATAGGTTCTTGCACTTCAACTTGTGCAACAATTGTTTGTACAACTCCAAAGGGAAAAATCACAATTTTATCTTTAAAAATTCCTCCTCCATAACCAAGAGACGTTGCAGCAAAAGAATTTTCAACTCACCCCATATGCAACAATTCATTCCCCAAAGGGCGGTAAAATAACGGGGATGCAAATAAAGTTTCAAATCGAGTTTAAAGCTTCACGTTGTAAAGATAAACACATTTGACCAAAATAGAAATTACAACGACAAAATATCGCTAACTCGCTAAATACTTTGCGGAAATTTTTAATAGTAAGAGTTAATGATGGAAATACGGTCAGAACAAAAGTCCTGTTTTAAAAATAACATAAATCGTTTATGCAATCACTCACCCCCACGTGATACTTAAATCCAATGCACAAAGTACACGACGATTGACATTTGTTAACAAAACCCAGAAATTACCGCACACAATGATGGATATGCACATGTTCCTGAAATTATTTACGCGACACAAAAGTCGTAAGATGAGACACCATAATCCAACTGGATTTTCATAAAACTCAATAACGCTAAATCAAGTGGTGTCCAAATTTCCATTTTTCAACACAAGGTAAGGCGACCATTTTGACAAGATTTTTGATGAGACACGACTCCCAAAGAACTCATAACTTGCACGGAATGAAATTAAACTTACGCATCTCAAAATATACGCACGCGACAAAAGAATCCGTAAAACAAAATTCCAAGAATTTCAACAAAACTCACATAACTAAAAATTCCCAAGAAACTCCGACTCAAAAGCATGGGAATAACTCTTCCTTTAAAACCATTGACATACGTGGAAGAGATCCAATGTCAAGGTCAAAATTCCACAGCTACTTGCCCATTAACTCAAAAAGCGTTAAAACACAGATATTTCGACATCCAAAAATAGCATTTAAACACAAGACATGAATAAAGAGAGTTTTGATAACAATTTGAAATGAGGTGCAACAAAACCATTTTAAGCATGCTTATGCTCATAGTTTAAAATATGCTAAGTGCTAAATGTTTTGCCAAAACGTTATAAGGTAATTTACTTTATAGTTGGCGATCATGAAAAGCAATTTATGCAACCTTATTTTAGAAATAAATTTAATGCATGAATTCGGTCGGCACTCACATCTTAATACTACGCTTCCCAACATCCCGACGTACTATAAACAACCGGATGCCTCAGGCATCATAGGGCAACCATTCCATTAATTAACTTACAAACTCCTCGAAATAGAATCGATCTAACAAGATATAGTTCTAATTCCACCAACGAATCTGGCTCAAGATGATTAACTTAATGCGTTCTATGCACTTACTATCATCCCAAAGAGACATTGCTATAAACAACAATCATTCCTTAGCTTACTCGCTTAGAAACTTCCGCACTACTCTAACGGTCAACATACCAAGGTAGAGCAGGTAAACACAAGCACGAGAAAGGGTAAGGAAGAGTTTAACTGAAACACGCACGAAAGAAACGTACCGCTACGTCTACCAATTGTCATGACATTAGCAAATCAATTACACTCACGTAAAATATCCTCATAATCACATTAGCTAAGTGAGATTATGAACATATAACACATAAGGGTTCTTGTTACCGTCATCACAACGCCTGATGAACATAACTTCCGTCGACTCTAAGACTGTCCCATCTTAGAAGTTCTACCCAATCTCACAATCAATTCTTATCAAACTTAGTCTAAGTCTAGACATCTTACATTCATGCCTAGTTCGCTTAAACTAGAGCTCTGAAACCAACTTGTAACACTCTAAAATTCAGAGTAAATTAAAACCTGGAAATATGGCAACAAGACATTCGTATTGATATAAACTTCCTATAAAGGGGATCAGTCCTTAAGACTATACAAAATCTGAATGGATATAGAATTCATCAACAAACTAATCTAAACATATACTACCTAGATTACATAAGTTGTTGATCCAGAATCATCCAAAAATGTGGGACTTAACAATGCCCAACAATCCAATACTACACAATCTCAAAAACCCTCGAGATCAATCCCAGCACTCAAGCCCTTAGCAACCTGCCGCTAACGAGAACCTGATATACATATCATTTGAGAAAAGGTGTTAGGCTTATAAAGCCTAGTGAGAACATACAGTTTATACAAAATCAGAGATATAAACATTTGCATCCAAACGGAAATCTTTCAAACGAGCATTTCCAAGTTCTCCATTGATAGAAACATAATCCATTTAAAATAAGGTCATAAACCTTCTTTCCAGAACCTCACAATTTAATGCACATGTAGTTCTTCGTTTTGGTAATCATGTAGAACCTCACAATTTAATGCACATGTAGTTCTACTTTTATTTACGGCCAGAGCCTCACAATTTAATGCACATGTAGCTCTATATTTGTTAACAGCCAGAGCCTCACAATTTAATGCACATGTAGCTCTACATTTATTAACGGCCAGAGCCTCACAATTTAATGCACATGTAGCTCTACATTTATTAACGGCCAGGGCCTCACAATTTAATGTACATGTAGCTCTACATTTACTTTACTTGGTAACCTCCAAATAATATCAGTCGACTCAAAACCTAGGGATCCACTAGTAATGGTACAAACTCGTCACAACAACTTATGTGACCAACCATAGATAATCATATGGTATAAACACATTTTATAAACAAAATGTCATTTCCAGATCAACTTCTGGTAAGAATGAAAATCATTAAAAATGAGTTTAGAAACATTCTTTCACATGTCCACATAATGTGCAAGTAAAACATCATTTTACTTCAAATAAAATAGAATCCATCATAAAATGATCGGAACCCTAAAATCTCCCAAAACTCAACTGGTATCAAAATGTATAAATTATTAAAATTGAAATCATGGAGATATACAGGCATTCAAAATGTAACCATTTTGACATGTATAATGTTTTAGAAAGGTAGTAGGAACTCACCCAATAGGTTTATACGAAAACCCGAAGAACCAGATATCGACCCCCTTGCGAAGACGAAGCTTTCTACACCGAAACCCTGAGCAATGCACTTAATACTAGCGATTAACGGAAGTTCGAAGATCCAAACAAAACTTACAGAGAGAGAGAGAGAGATAGGGATTTGAAGAGAGAGAATATCTTGAGAATGAGATATTTGATGAAAACCAACTTTAAGTCGGCCAGGTGATTTCGCGGGTTATGCCGCGAGCTCAACTCGCGGCATAACTCGCCCGTGTTCTCAAACCCTAAAACCAGCAGCGGACGTCGCGACTAATGCCGCGACTATAAGTCGCGAGCAAGTCGCGGAACTCACTGGAAGGTTCCAACTTCATCGAACAACATAAAATTCGAACGATAAACTAATTACGGTGATACGACAAGAGCTTAACACTAGAATACCCAGATTATATAACGAAAATCAGGGTGTTACATAATCAAAATAAAATCATTAATATAACTAAAAGCTAATTTTATTTTATTTTTAATAACAATTAATAAAATCAAATTTATAATTTAATTAGTTTTGTTTAATTATTTTAAATATTTTTTGGTTTTCAATATTTTTCTATTTAAATTATATGATCCATAACTTAATTGAATAAGTTAACAATGTTTATAAATAAAATCTTTTTATGGAATAAGCTAACAATCAATATAAATACAACATTTTATTTCAATTTTTGTATTTCATTAATAAGCTAACAATCAATCAATATAAATAATTAAACAAAACTAATTAAATTATAAATTTGATTTTATTAATTGTTATTAAAAATAAAATAAAATTAGCTTTTAGTTATATCAATGATTTTATTTTGATTAAAATGAAAAAAAAATGAAAAGTTATTGTATTTAATATGGTGAAGCTATTTAAAAATAATTCAAAATTGTGAGAAAAAAGATAAATAGGCATGAATGCTTCTCCTTAACTCTCTCTCCTCATCCTTCTTTTATATATATACTAGTGTTGGACCCATGCATTGCACGAGAGGATAAATTTTTTGTTGGAATATTGAATCGAGTTAAAATGAAACGTAATTTCTCTGTTAACAGTTAATGAAATACAATGTGAAAAACGAATTTATTTTCATAAGTGGTTAACTTGCATATATTCTTAATCGTTTGTTGTTATGAGTTTGTGCAATAATATTGGTAATAGTTTTGTATTATATTATTTAAAACTCAAACGTCATGTCTCACAACATATCACTATTATTGAAATAATTATAAATATGAACATACGTTTTTACATATTTTGCAATTTTTCTGAAACATCCTCGACAAATGTTGTGAGACATGACGTTTGAGTTTTAAAACCCCACCAACTACTCATTCTTTTCTCAAAAAGAGAATGTTTCACATTTTCTGGGGACGCAACACATACGCTATTGGTTCTTCACTTGGAAGATACTAATATTGAAAAAGAAGGAAAGTTGCCTCACCTTCGACCCTTTCTCATGCACATTGAGTCTTTGTATAATTTGTTGCTGTCTCAACAAGTTTACATACTTTGAGCCTACATTGAAAAGCAATCATCAGTGCTTAATTCATTTCATACACATGCACGAGCACACATAAATCTGTTTTCTGTCAGAACATTCATAGATAACCATGTGTTATTCGATGATTGAATGGAAGTCCTGGGGAGCCTACATCAAAACCAGCTCCTTATATAGTAACTTCGTGTTACTTAGTAACTGTGTGTTACTGACAGGCATTTCAAACTGACTCATTTGTTGATTCAGGGTTACCACTCATTACTTCTTTGAATCTGCAAAGATTGAAATAATCACTCTCTTTATCTGGGGGAGACTGCTCTTATTTCCACAAAGGGATCCATACATGAAGACTGCGCTTAATTGTTGATTTGGGGGAGAAAATTTCTAGTTTGTTTTGAAATGTTTTGATGATGATAATTCTCACCACTCATCAAAAAGGGGGAGAATACAAGAATTTCAAAAGTTAGATCTGAGTTCGTTTGTTCTGATCAAGAAAGTAAGATTGATTGAAGACTGCTGAAGAATTCAAAGATAACAGAGTGTCTGAACCTATCTGATTTATCAAAAGCCTGACTAAAGATGATTATCAGAAGGACACTTCATTCAACGAAAGAGGAAGATATATGTTTCCTTAAATGTGAAAAGCTACAAGCTTTAAAGCGTTTAAAGTCATATCTTCTATAGTTTTCAAGAGAAGTGAAGACCCGGAGACAATTGCAAATTTTTTTTAATCTTGAATCCAAAGGGGGAGAAGAGCTGAAGCTGGAGCTGATCAGATAATGATTACTTTACAAAACTTAGGGGGAGAATGTTAGAACATATTTTATGTTCTTATTAGAAGTTTTATAAAGTAATCTATATTAAATATATTGGGCCTTGTATTGGGTTTGGGCTTATAGTGTTTACAAGGGTTATGGGGGTATAAATAGGAATCATGTAATAGTTTTTAGGTTTAACCCTTTCATTATCAATGTAGCCGTATGATTGTTCTTGCTCTCTAGTAGTTTAGTTTTTTACTTGCTTTCAATAATTACTGATTTCTATCTCCTTGAATCCTTGTTATCTTCTCAATCAAACCAATCTTTGATCTCAAATGGACCTCACAACCTCCATGCGGCTGCTATGAATTTCTATGAAAGAAAAAACATAAAAAAGGAAGCAACTATGCAAATTTCAACACTAAAGGTCCTTGGATTAAGTATTTACGTAGAAAATGATTCACCATAGAAGTATACCACAACCAAATAGCCCAATTATTTATCAAAGGATTCAAGACTACAAACCTAATGAAATCTGAAGTAACTAAACAAACCCAGGTCCTACATTTCGTTTCAGGATAACTAAATAATACAATTTGGTGTGTATTATAGGATCAACCTGAAAGTTGAATTACCCAAGACAACACTAATATAATAATAGTCTTATGAACCTGATGACATAAATCTAAGAAAAATATATATGAGAACATACCAAATACCAAGGTTAAGATTGCTTTCAACCCATATCTCTCCCTTCCTTTCAAATCCACATCTGTTTTGCAAATTAAACAGAAATAAATTAAGTCAATCAATAAGAGACGTGAGCAATACCCAGATGAAAACCTACCTAAATGAGTTCACCTTTATAGAGAAAGAAGTTTGTTCTTGTTAAAATCCAAAATTGACATTGAAAGTCCAAGATCTACCAAATCTTAAAGAGAGAAAGTAGAGAGAGAGAGAGTATGCGCCAAATGTAAAGTATGTATTCAAATGAGGTTCCAAAATTACAGAACAAAGACACCAAGGGGACTTAAATACCCCAAGGCCTAAACAGAACAGATAAACCAACTAAACATTGTTTAGACCACTAATAATAAATACATTGATTACTATTAAAAATAGACTTAACAATCTCCCCCTTAGTAATCAATGATGCTCTTCTCTTTGACGAAGTCTATTTAGTCCAAGCAATACTTCTAGGCGTCTTAGAGTTGAGCGGAAAATCAACTTCTCACCAATAATATTCAATATCTTCTTGAGAAGTTGAATTTCATCATTTTCAAGCTGGAATGCATTTCTTCTTGTCTCTAAAAATCTTCTTTCAACTGCTTTTAAACGTTGCTCCAACTGTAGCTTGATCACCTTCAAGGTTTCATCAGAGTAATGACTTATCTCTTCAAATCTGAGGAAGCAGTTTTGACTTGAACAATTCCTGTAGATAACTCCAAATGGATCTTGAAGAATTGTGAATAGAGGATAAGAATCTAAGTTCGGCAAGCTACGATTGGGCCTTAGAAGATTAACCACCGGCTGAAAGCTTTCAGCAGCAATTTGAAAATCAAACACTCTATAGAATCTGATTTGGTGCCGAATAAACCTTTTGATCACAAACAGTGCTTGAGAGACATCTTGTGTTCTATGATAAAGATCCCTGAAATGATTATACAGAAATTCAATGTCATCAATAGATAGATCATTAAAATCTGCCTCCGAGAAAGTATATAACTTGTAATCTCTTCTTTCCACTTCAAAATCCGGATACCAGATATTAACAAACTTATTTATCGTTACGCTGATAACTCGGACAATCAGATGCGGAGAAGAAATGAGATTCTTTCCACGGCGCTGGCACTTGATGAACATTAAGTATTCATACTGATATTCGTCTGACTCCTTTTCAACACCAAGAATTGCATGAATGTTGATCTGTCTTCTTCTAGAAACAAAAATATTGCTTTGAGAGTCTTCTAGAAAAGCAGATCTTAGCCTTGAAGCCATATACCGTTGTTGCAAACTTCTTTGTCTTTGCTGCCTAGTTAAAGCTGGTCCTTCTTCTAGGATAGTCGGTGGAATCACAGGTTCAGAAGAAGGAGCATCAGCTTGTGCTCTGGACGACTGACCAACTTCAAATGTGCTTGAAGGAGCAGTGGTAGTCGAAGCTGTATCATCAACAGGAGTAGAAGTAGCTGGAGCAGTTTCAGGAACTTGAGTAGCTTCAGGAATCTTGAGAAGGAAGATCTCTGTACATCATGTTTGCAATTTCTTCATCCTTAGCATCCATAAAAACAGTATCATCTTCAGTATCAGAAATGATGATTATGTCATCGCAATCCTCTTCTTTAACTTTGCAAAGCTTCTCATATCTGATGTCATCGTCATCATCTGAGTTGATTTCTATGAAGTTTGCGAAGAAGGATCTCATGTCATTTGCAATCTCAGAATCATCGAGCTCAATTGATCTTGTTGCAGAATCTGGATCAACATAGACAACTATCTGCATATCATTCTGTATATTATGTTCAGAAATGTTCAAAGTATTAGACATCCCAGACAAATCAACACTTTCTATCATAATGTTCACAAGATCTTCAACACTTCAGTCTTGAACATTGTCAGCACTTTTTTCTCTGTCAGCCACCTCTTCTTGAGTTTGATTTTCTCTAGCTGAAGACCCTTCCACTCTTTGTCTCTTCGTCATCTCCCCCTCATGAGCTTGATGATCTGGATCATCTTGGTCATGTCTCCGTTTATGAGACAAACCTACTTCAGTTCTGCAACTTTGTTCGTGAAGATCAAACCTGTTAGATAGCTCAGAGAAGGCTTGAGTCATGAAAGATTTGAGATCAGAAAAATTTGTTCGAACTTCAGATCTGAAAGAATTGAACTCTTCAGATAACGCATAAATCCTAGCAGAATCAGAAGTAGGAGCAGGAGGCGGAGTTGGCTAGAAAGTCCTTAGCAGAGAAATCAAGTCCTGATTTTGTTGATCAGGAGGAGACATAGAAATAAGGCGAGCATAGAGCAAATCTGATAACTCTGTAATCGGAAGATCTTGAACTGTAGATCGTGAAGTAGAAACAGGAGGAATTGAAGTAGATACGCCAACAAATTGAGTGATTGGTGGAGGAAGTGGAATAGAGACGATCGCAGGAGCCGAAGTAGAAACATTAGTAGACGGTTCACGGATCACCACCCCAGATGGGTGTCTAAACGGAATCTCTGGCGGAATCAAAGTATTATCAATCTCTGTCATCTTGCCTTTGAAAAGAGCCCGCATCTTCTAAATTTCTTCATTCTTTTGTTCTTCAAACCGTTCACTCATTTGTCGGATGACTTCATTCAAAGTCATAAACTTTTCGGTTGGATCTCGAGCTTGACTCCGTATCTGAGCTGAAGCATTAGCAAAAGCTAAATCCAATTCGTCAACCTGAATATTAACAACTGCTGTATTGATAGGCTCAGATTCTTCATCAGACATAACCACCACCGGTTCATTCAAGTCTGGTGCTCTAATCTCCTTTTCTAGAACAGTAAGAGCTGGTTGATCATCATCTGCATCATCACCATCATCATCATCATTATCTTCATCACCAACATCCATAACATCAGCATCCCTATTTCCATCTCCATCTCCATCATTATCACCATCAGCAGTATCAATATCTGCAAGTACATCAACTATTTGTTGATCTGCAACAGCTGCTTCAACCTTTTGTTCAACAACTGCTTCAACCTCTTGTTCGGCATGAAAAGATGCAACTTGTTCGTCATGAGATGGTGCAGCTTGATCAACATCCAAAGAAAGATCATTTTCCAGACAGTATTGAATTATGCTATCATCAGATGGATCAACATAATTCACAATGAGCTCATGAGGAATCGGCATGGAGTAGTTGAACGACCGATTCTGTTTCTGAATGTAAGTCATCTCAGTATCTGGAACCTGAGGCCAAGACAGTCGACGAGGAATAGCAGGATTACTTCGTAACATACTCCTGACAATAAGCTTCATATATCGAACAAACGGAATAAACTTTCGCTTCTTATGAGTAAGTTTGTCTTGCACTCTCTCTGAAAGTTCGGCCCAGAAGATATACGTGTAATCAACATGCAGGTCATAGACAACTGCATGGAACAATCTGAGATAATGAAGATGTCAGGATCGAATTCTCAACAAGAATTAATTCTCAGAAACAATATCAAAGAAGTTTGCGGAATAACACTTTGATATTCAATGAAATAGTAAATCAATACAGAAAATATGAGGAACAAACTGTAAACTTGTATTGAATGCTTTGAAGTTACAGAATTACACACTCAACCTCAATATTGATGAACAGGCTCACCAATACGAATTCTACTTCTCTAGAATTAGGATCTATGCCTTGAGGTTGATTTCTCTCTTGAAAAACAATTATCAAAAGTTCTTTCTATCTATTCTAAACATTCTATACATATACTGATAAAAAGATAATTACAAAGAATAAACAAATCTTCAGTATATCTTCCATGTATATCTTCTAAGTATATCTTCAGTATATCCAGCTGTAGTATTTTCCATCCGGATCTCTTTAGCAGCACTAATAATGCTCAGCAGCATTAACTTCATCTAGCAGCATTAACTGCAAGCAGTACTAACCACTAGCAGTACTAACTAGCTAAGCAGTACTAACTTTGTTCAAGCAGTACTAACTTTAACTAGCAGTAGTAATTCTACTAGCAGTAGTAACACTTAGCAGTATTAATCTTCAACTTGTTCTGGCAGTAGTAACTACATTTATACTAGCAGTAGTAACTACACTTAGTAGAATCTTCAGTTCCCAACAATTGCTCTGATACCACTTGTCAGGATCGAATTCTCAACAAGAATTAATTCTCAGAAACAATATCAAAGAAGTTTGCGGAATAACACTTTGATATTCAATGAAATAGTAAATCAATACAGAAAATATGAGGAACAAACTGTAAACTTGTATTGAATGCTTTGAAGTTACAGAATTACACACTCAACCTCAATATTGATGAACAGGCTCACCAATACGAATTCTACTTCTCTAGAATTAGGATCTATGCCTTGAGGTTGATTTCTCTCTTGAAAAACAATTATCAAAAGTTCTTTCTATCTATTCTAAACATTCTATACATATACTGATAAAAAGATAATTACAAAGAATAAACAAATCTTCAGTATATCTTCCATGTATATCTTCTAAGTATATCTTCAGTATATCCAGCTGTAGTATTTTCCATCCGGATCTCTTTAGCAGCACTAATAATGCTCAGCAACATTAACTTCATCTAGCAGCATTAACTGCAAGCAGTACTAACCACTAGCAGTACTAACTAGCTAAGCAGTACTAACTTTGTTCAAGCAGTACTAACTTTAACTAGCAGTAGTAATTCTACTAGCAGTAGTAACACTTAGCAGTATTAATCTTCAACTTGTTCTGGAAGTAGTAACTACATTTATACTAGCAGTAGTAACTACACTTAGTAGAATCTTCAGTTCCCAACAATCTCCCCCTAACTTGACTTTTAGAAGAGAAGTCAAGTTCTTCAGATCTTCTTCAAGATGCTTTCAACACCTTACATTTAGTTGCCCAAATTTGGATCTAGGCCCAAACTTTGATTTACAGTTCTTCTCACCACAATCTTGGCCATTTCTGAATCCTTTGTACAAACCAGTGTAGCTTTAAGCATCCCTTCTAACTTCTCCTTGCTATGCTCATATATTTTGTCCACCAGGTAGTATTCATGATAACAATTATCAATAGTAATCATGTATACTCCACAGTTTTCAAACAGTATCCATTTGTCAATCTTCTTGAATATGAACTCATGCATATGATCTTTAATCCTATGGTGCACTCTTGCAGGCTCAAACATCATGCACAAGTATTCCAATGTCACTTTGAGAAGATTCTCTTCAGTACCTTTCAACACAGGTTCATAAAGTTTCATCCCAACTTTATATAGTTCTTCCATATCAGCTCTTGAACAACTTCTGATGACTTTCCCCCATGTTGAATAAGCTTCAAATGAACCATCAGCTCTCTTGATTCTGAAGAAATTCTTTCCATTGTCTCTCAGAATATCCCAGAAGATGATCTCTGGAGCTTGCATAGAGATTGGAACAGCTTTCAAAGGTTCCACTATTGTCATGTACGGATCCATACTTTCATCAGTTTGCTTAGTGACCTGCTCTGGGCTCTGTACTGGCTCTGTTGGGGATGTGATTGAAGGTTCTGCTTCCTTTTCAGTTTCTTCCACCCTAGGCCTTTTCAACTGCCTTTTTGGAGCAATTGTTTTCACTCTTTTTCCAGACTTGGCTTCTCTACCAACATTTCCAGGTTCTTCCTTCTTCTCTTCTGCTTCTTCTTTGGATGTTGAGATCATGTCTCTCTTTCATCCTTCTTTCTGCTTCTTCCCTTTGAGAGGAATCCCCTTGGAGCTTTGTCATTTCCTTCCTGTATAGCTCTTCAACCTGAGAGTATGCCATATGAGTAAACATCTCCCCCTTAACACCAATTGCACCTTTCAGGAAGTTTATCATCTTTCTTCTTTCCTGATTGGCCAAAAAGGTCTTGGAGGGTTGTCTTTTCTGCTTTTTGAATGGCATTCTTTTTACTTGTACTTGCTTGGCCTGAGCTGCTGTTTTCATGCTCTTCTGATACTCTTCATTTAGTTTTCTGGCCATATTCAGTGCAAGCTCTCTATCCTTCTCAGATTGAAGTTGTTCCTCCCTTTCCATTTCTGCCTGAAGCTGCTTTGCCACTTCTTCATCCAGTTCTATCTGAATTTTCTTCTTTGCAGGTTGTTCAGGTTCAATCATCTTAGCTTTACCCTTTGTATCCTTCAACCCTGCCTCACTTCTTTCTTGTGTCTTCTTTTCAAGGTCTCCTTCATTGATGACCACTCCCTTAGCCTTTTGAGTAGCCTTAGGAGTGTCATTCTTTGCTTTTACTAAGGTTTCAGCTATTTCCAATTCTTCAACAGATAGCCCTGTTGCTGCTTGAACATTATCTGTTTCTACTTCTTGTGCTTCTGTTTCTGCAGCTTTCTCCCCCTTAACATCAAATCCCATCTCAGAAATACTTTCTTTTTCTGCTTCAGCCTCTGAATTCTCCCCCTTGTTGAAATCATCTTCAACACTTGTCCTCCTCTTTAGCACAAACTGTTTCCTTCTCCTTTTCTGTAACAATCTTGTCACCATTTTCTTCAGTTTGGTGATCTGAACTTGTTGAGATAGAATAATCAGCTTCATCTCCTCTATTTCTTTTCCTTGCTTGATGACATCCTGGTTGATGTTTCCCATGGTCTCCATCAATTCATCATAGTTATATCTGTCCTCACCTTCTCCAGGAGTGTTACCCTCTATTGAAGGATCATTGGATCTTTTATTAGTAGATGTCTTCTGCCTAGCAGAAGCACTATCCACCCCTGTGGTTTCTTGGCACCAGGGTCCTTCAAATGATTGCTCATTCAAAGTTGCCATGGGGGAGGTCTTATTGATGTTACCACTTTCCTCCTCTGTGCTAGCAGGAGTAGTGGCAGCCTCATCACCCATATGCTCTACCTCCTCCTCAGAGAGCACCTCCTTTGGGTTGGGAGACACCCTTGTGGTTTCCCTTTGGATATTCTCTAGGGGAGAATTCTCCCTTAGAGGGCTTAAAGGCTGTGTGGGTGATGGTACAAGAAGGGAAGGAGCCTTCTTTACCTGTTTTCTTTGATAAGTTTGGGTAATTGGAGAGGTTGGTTTTGTAAGAATGGACTGGGGAATTGTTTTTGAGTGAGAAGGTTGGGCTTGGCTCGCAGTGGGATGGTCTAATGAGGGCCTTGACCCTGCTGCCATACCTTCAGTGTTTTGGGACACCACCATCATTGTAGAGAACAATGGGGTGTCAACTCCTTCCGAGTCCCCAGCAGATCTTCTCATATTTGAGAAAACCTTGCCTTTTGGGGGTTTAGGTACATACACCCCAACAGGTTGAGGTATATCCGTCAATTCATGGTTAATTACTTCCTGAACAAATCTGGGATACATAAAGAAACTCTTTTTGTTTCCCATATTTGATACAAGATCACTGAAAATCATCTTTGAGAAATTGTACCTTCTGGATGTAGCCAAGCATACCAAAGCATATGCAATTGGACTGCTGAACTCACTCCATCCAGTGGTCTTTTTGGAGATGCAATGCATCAGGGTATGAACAAGAAAACGCCATTGGGGTGAAAACTTTGCTTTTGAGAATTTGAAAACACCCAATGGGCCTCCATACCCCATTCTAGTAAGATTAGAAAACAGTTCATCATTAGAGATAGACATTATACCAGAGGCATCGTCTAGACGTAGACTGATGCGAATGACTTCTTCAGTAACTGTAAGTGAGTGATCACAGATTCTTGTCTTGATCATTTGCACACCATTTTCCACAACAATGGTGGCATTAGCCCAGAACTGCCTTTGGTGCTCAATGTAGATTGTAGGTGATACAGTAAGAGCATGAGCAATGTGACTTGACTTGAGGAAATCCACAATCTGATGAAATCCTGAAGCTTGCTTTGGCTTTTGTAGCATCGCAATCTCGTTGTGCTCGTCGATGAATGTCATGGATGCCATTGATCTTAGTGAACACTTGCCTGAAAACTTTGAACTTTGAGAGAGAAAGGGTTTAGAGCGCAGGTGAATAGTATGCAAAGAGTCGTTATAAGCTTTTAGGCGGGCAAAGAGTATTTATAGTATTCGGAATAGAAGCAGTATTAACCTAGAGCAGTATTAACTAACTAGCAGTATTAACCGCGAGCAGTATTAACCACGAGCAGTATTAACTGAACTAGCAGTATTAACTACTAGCAGTATTAACTAACTAGCAGTATTAACCGCGAGCAGTATTAACTGAACTAGCAGTATTAACTACTAGCAGTATTAACTACTAGCAGTATTAACTAACTAGCAGTATTAACCGCGAGCAGTATTAACTGAACTAGCAGTATTAACTGAACTAGCAGTATTAACTACTAGCAGTATTAACTGAAAGCAGTATTAACCACTAGCAGTATTAACTACTAGCAGTATTAACTGAAAGCAGTATTAACCACTAGCAGTATTAACTACTAGCAGTATTAACTACTCTTACACTTTTTGACACCATCCCTTTTCTCTTACTTTTTACTACTTTGTTCATCCCCTGATCCTTTTCTTCTAGATCCTTCATGATCATTACTCCCTCTGGAGTATTTCTAACTTCAACCTTCTGCTGGATTAAAAGTAACATGTCCTTCATCAAATTTTTTTTTTTTTAAAGAATTTGAAGGCAGTCCATGTTCCTTGTTATGTGCCAAGAGCAACCATTTTCTTCATTCTGAATGCTCTTCCTCTTGAGCTTTTGATTGCCCTGCACACTTGATAAATCAGTTAGTCTTGGAGGGAACCCAAGCCAAAGTGGTCTTGGGTTGACCTTTCTCATTAATATAATCTGTCAGTTTGGTCTGAATGAGTTGTTTAGGAATCTCATGGCTGGAATACTTTGTCAAGATTATAGGTTTAGCTGCATTACTACTAGAAGCAGCACTAGCCTTGTTAGCAGTACTAACTTGGTTAGCAGTACTAACAGGTTTCTTTGCAATTGGAACCCAAACTTGAACAAAGTTGCTTGCTTTCTTTGTCTTTAAATTACTCCTTGGCTTATTTGGAGTAATTTTCTTTGGTTTAGCAAACTTGTTATGAGCATGTGATCTTATAGGTGCTCTGTTCTCAACCATATGATTCCTTCTTTTATTCCTATAACCAAAAGAGTTTTGTGGTTTTCTTTGAAAAGTGACTCTTTGGTTGATAGGGTTGAAATAACAGTGTTTGGCAAGATGATTCAATTTGCCACAGATAAAACAAGGTTTTGGTCTATTGATTTTACTCAAATCAACTCCTTGTTTTTGTGCCCACTGATTATTCCAGTTTCTCTGATTTCCCCTTGGTTTATCATGTTTTTGGGGCTCAGATTTATTGCAAGAACACTGTTTACAAGGGACAGGATTCACAACTGTGGTTTGCTTATAATGGACCTTCTCAGACTTTCCCTCAGTCTTTTCTATGTCCTTAGAATTGATCCAAGCCTTTCCACATCCCTCATTGGTGATAATGTTATTTTCTAGAGTAATCTCACCACTCACAGTGTTCTTCTTACTTTTTTCATTAAAGTTTTCTTCTTCAGAGTCTGTTTCAACCACCACTTTGTCTAATGGATCTACCTTAGTGACTTCATCAGACAATTCCTTCCTATTCTTGGTCTCTAGCAAGTCTGATATAGGAGGGATGTAGTTGTTGTTGTATGGTGGTGGTGTGGTGTTATATCCTATTCCTCTTCTAAGTTTGTCATGGATTTGAGTTTGGAGCAAAGAGTCCATTGCTTTAGAGGCATTGGAAAATTTCTCAATATCCAGCTTGGCTTTCTCAAACTCACTTTTTATCTTTTCATTCTCCTCTTCTTTCTGTTTAAGCTTAAATTCATACTGATCTTTCTCCCACTTCCAGTAGTTTGTGTCATAGGAATGTTGAAGCTCATTGGCTTGAAAACTCTTAATCTTCTCTTCAAACCTCTCAACAATCCTAACATAGTCTTTTATATCTTTTTCTAATCTCTTAAGGTCATCACTCATCTTCTGATTGTGATCCCTGTACCTTTTAACAGTTTCAATACAGGGTTTAGAACAAAGATTAGATGTTACCTCTGTTGGAATTTCTGAGCTTGAAGACTCTGAACCTTTAGCCATGATGATTGTGATTTTGAGTGTAGGTTTCTGAGAATACTAGCTCTGATACCACTTGTCAGGATCGAATTCTCAACAAGAATTAATTCTCAGAAACAATATCAAAGAAGTTTGCGGAATAACACTTTGATATTCAATGAAATAGTAAATCAATACAGAAAATATGAGGAACAAACTGTAAACTTGTATTGAATGCTTTGAAGTTACAGAATTACACACTCAACCTCAATATTGATGAACAGGCTCACCAATACGAATTCTACTTCTCTAGAATTAGGATCTATGCCTTGAGGTTGATTTCTCTCTTGAAAAACAATTATCAAAAGTTCTTTCTATCTATTCTAAACATTCTATACATATACTGATAAAAAGATAATTACAAAGAATAAACAAATCTTCAGTATATCTTCCATGTATATCTTCTAAGTATATCTTCAGTATATCCAGCTGTAGTATTTTCCATCCGGATCTCTTTAGCAGCACTAATAATGCTCAGCAGCATTAACTTCATCTAGCAGCATTAACTGCAAGCAGTACTAACCACTAGCAGTACTAACTAGCTAAGCAGTACTAACTTTGTTCAAGCAGTACTAACTTTAACTAGCAGTAGTAATTCTACTAGCAGTAGTAACACTTAGCAGTATTAATCTTCAACTTGTTCTGGCAGTAGTAACTACATTTATACTAGCAGTAGTAACTACACTTAGTAGAATCTTCAGTTCCCAACAGAAGACTAGCATTGTCCGTGCCAGAATGTTTGGATGTGAGGCACCTGTTGAGGACAGAGAATAAAGCATACCACACCGGAGGTAGATTGGATTTTTCAAAGTCACTTACTCTATTCAAAGCACCAAGATATCCAAGATTGCGAATACCCTCTAGTACATCCAATTCAGAAGGAAAGTTGTCGTAAGATGTGCGACCTGGTCTGGAATTAGGCTCAGGAAGCTCCAGAATCAGTCTAAGTCGCTTGTAGGATAGAAAAGAATCTGATAGTCCAAGATCACTAAATCCTAGAGAGAGAAAGTAGAGAGAGAGCATGAAGCGCAAAGTAGAAGTAGTATTGATGTATGCGTGAATGTCTTACAAACAACCAAGACCAAAGGGACTTAAATACCCTTGGTCAATACTACACAGTATTAGACACTAAACACAGTATTTGACCAAGCCTATAAATACAATGATTACTATAAAATCAGACTTAACAATCTCCCCCTTAGTAATCATTGGCGCTTTGGTCTTCAAAAACCATCTTCTAAATCAGCATGGACCAACTAAGCGACTTTGTGAAGCTTTCTGACTTTTAAAACAAATTTCTTCTCAACATTTTTTAGATTGAGTTATCTTTGCTGCCTTGACAAGACTGGACCAGATTGGAATAAACTTGAACGAATAGTTGATTCATCAGCTTGTGCTCTAGACGACACACCTCTTTTAAATGACCTTGAATGAATTGTGGTGATTGGAGCAGGAACAACAAAAGATGAAGTATAACTGAGAAAATTTTGAATCTCTGAGCGAATCTTGATCAGCAGATTAACATTTGAGCTTTTTGTCTCTTTATCATCTCATTAACTTCTTTTAACTTCTCCCCCTCATGACCTTGATGATCTGGATCAACTTGGTCATGCATATGTTGGAGACGAGACAGGTTAAGATCTGCAAAATCAAAGAAACGAAGAAAATAGGGAAGGTTTGCGCGACAAGAAGGTGGCGCAAAGTGAGGTTTGCGCTAACAGAAGGAAGCGCAAAGCATGTTTTGCGCGACATGCAGGAGACACAAATCTTGTTTTGTGCTAGAAGCTGTTGGCGAAAATTGAGCTTTGCTCTACCAACTGGTGACGCAAATCTGACTTGGAATCTAAATTTTTTTACCTGATTAGCTCTTTGACTCCCCCTACACAAATGCACTAAATTTGACAATTCAAGTTAGCATTTATATAGAGAATCAGATACTCCCCCTCAAAAACAGATATGATCATTAAGAAAAATTTTCCTTTTTCACTCCCCCTTGAATAATGCTCAAATCCATTAAGATATAAATGAGAACACAATGATTGAAACATCAATGTAGAAAGAAAAATATACTGAATATGTATTTTGAAACGACTAAATATATAAAAATTTAAACAGAAACAAATAAAATTCTACTTCGTAAAATATCACAATAAAATCCATCAGATGAAATCAAATGTATGTGATTGGATACAAAAACAAGTTTTATTGCATATCAAGTTAAGGCATGTTCAGTTTCAAAAACTTTCATCAATCTATTCAGTGTGCTCGCATGTGAACTTCAACTAGCTTCAAGAAAATGCAATTCTAAAAAATATAATAGAGAACTTTGCAAATAATCACACTAATCCATCAAAAATTCAGACTTTCACAAATTTACAGGTTTATTGCAACTCAGAAATATATAACCAAGTATCATGAGATGTGTGTACATTGACATCTTTTAGCATTGTGCTCTATGACATCTTCACATGATTGTGCTCTTTGGCATCTTTTAAGTGTGTGCACTTTTGGCATCTTTTTAATCAAGAAGTTTATTAAGTAAAGAACATGTCGTAAACGTAACTTTCTATCTGACCCTATTGCAGGATTTTGGTCAGCCACTCCTAGACCAGTTGGCCTTAGGGGACTAGGTGTCAAGCACCCCTTGGAACTTACTTTCCCAGATCAGAAAGGCTACATCGACACATCCTAAACCCATTCATACCAGTAGAACATGACTTTTGATCTGATCCTATAGAAGGATTTGGGTTCGATCACTCCCAGATCAAATGACCTTAGGGGACCAGATGACAAGCATCCCACATAACTTACTTTCCCAAACCAGAAAGGTCACAGGTACAAACTTTTAAACTTAGAGATTTCTGATTTATAAGAATTTAATAATCATCTCAAACACAAGGTTTTACGTCTAAGTGCTTAGCCCATATTTTCATTACAATCAGAAATTTCGACTTTTTAGGTTTTCTAAGCATTGTAAACTATAAATATTCCGAATCACACAACTTTAAAGCAAAATCAAAAGTTACAAACATGTTGCTGACTTTTCGACTTTTGTTAGAGCTGAAATTTGAACATATAAGAACTTTAATATAAACAAAGCAACTTGAAAATTTATCTTAGACACACATTTTATTCAAAAGAAAGAAAAATTGTAAAACTTTTACTTTATAGAATAAAATTTGTAAAGGTTTAAACTTTTAAAACAACATGTCGAGATTTTAAAAATAGAAATATTTGATCGACAAGTTTATATTCAGTTGAAACAAAATATAATTCAATATTATCATCTTCCACATAATACAAAATTAAATTTGTGTCTCTTTTGAAAAATTGGATTGAACAAATTCAGGAGTTGAATTGAAATGCTCAGATTCTTTTAAAACATTTGAGAAAACTGGAACAACATCATTATCAGAGATAAATGCAGCGGAGATTAAGTAAATGTACTCACAGTTTCTCATTAGTCAGAAGCTTAAAGCATTGAATAACGAGTCCTAGACTAACATGTCTAGAAGTCAATATCTTTGAAGCACGAGTTGTAAGTTGATGTACTTAGAAGCCAAAATGTTGACATTTAAGACCGGGTTTTGAAATGCTATGTTCAAAAGCCATAGATTCTCTTACTCCCCCTTGACATGTGATGCCTGCAACTTTGAATCAGATTAAGATTTTGGTACCCACTTGAATTTGGGCCCGTGAAAGTTTGTTGCATTTCGTATGGGGAAATATTTATAATATTTGACATGAGAAGCACGAGAAAGATCATCAGAATAATAAGCACAATCATCAGATGGATACAAAGCATAATCATCTGAACTAGAATCAGAGGAAGAACATGAGACATGTTTTGAAATTCGAATCATTTGCTTTATAGAGTATTTTGAAATTTTATTACATGTATCAAATGAATCACTTTTATAAAGTCTGTCTACACATTTATCCTCATCAGTCATAGAATCAGTAGATGTCCGCTTCGCTCGCCAAATCTGCTTCGATGACTTGCTCAAAGTCCTATATGAAAGAATTAAATTGGAAGAATTATAACTGTCAGAAAGAACTGTATCTTGTTTCTTTGATTTCTTTGACCGTCTTCTTTTACGCATAGGTTTATAATATTGATCATTTAGCGTAAAAGATTCATCAAGAATTTCCGAATTAATATTTAAATCAGAAGAAATAATTTTACCTAAGCAACCAATCTGATCAGACAATAAATCTGAATTTACCTCGGAGTCAGAATTATTTTGAGAAAAGATATCAGATTTAGAAATTGCCATTTTGTTTACATGACGATCAGAAGAAGGGCTAGAAATAAAATCTGGTTTTTGAGAAAATAGTTTTTCTTCAAGACTAGACGTCATGAAAGAAAGAATAATATCAGATTCAATTTCTTTTAAAATATTTTGATCTTCTATCTTATCTTCAAGATCGATGATTTTGCTTTCTAATACTAACGGAGGAGTATATTTCTTAGAATCATAAATGATTGGAGAAATATTTTCCTTATCATAATTAGGAGCATAAAGATCAACAAAATCATCAGACATTGAAGATTTGATAGGAGATATAGCATTTAAAACTCTTCTGCCTCTTCTCGATTTGTCTGGAAAATATTTTGCATTTTCAAACGTCTAAATAAAAGGAATTTCCTTTTTCTTGTTATTTGTCCTTTTCTCATTTTCGATTTCTAACACTTGCTTCTCATTCATCCAATCAATTTTAAATTGAGGAGCATATTTAGCAAGAGTTAGATAATCGTATTTATATAAAGTAGGAACTTCGTTTATCACTTTGTTTAAACAATGAGGATTGTCAAAACCAAGTCCCCATCTTTGTTTTAAAGCTTCTTCACTCCTTGGTTTATTCATAAAAATTGTTTGTTCAGATTGGTTCCTTCGATATAACTTTTCTTCTAATTTATTTATTTTATCTGAAAATTCATCTTTTAAAGTAGTCATAGCATTCAAAGACTCAAGATAAGTCTTATTTGAATTTTCCAAATCATCTAATTTCTTTTGAAAGATTTCTTTAGTATTTTCCAAAACTGATTTTTCATCTTTCAAAGAAATTTTCAGTTTGTCAATCAAATCTGACTTTTCTGAATTTAAATTCTTTTTAGACAAAAGTTGTGAACGCAAATCAGATAAAGCAGTTATAATAATATTCATCTGTGAGGCAATAAAATTATAATCAAACTCAAATATTACCTCGTCTTCATCAGTGTCAGAATCAGTATCATCATTAATTTGATCATCTCCGACGAAACATATGTGAGCAATTTCCACATTTGCAGCTTCATCGTCAGAGTGATCCAGCCAGAATTCTTCTTCTGCTAGCAAAGATATTTCGTTCTCTCTCTTCTCATCAAGTTCCAGTTTTTTTCTATAGTAAGCTGAGTCCCGAACTTTCTTTTCTTTACACTCCTTAGATATGTGACCCGACTTTCCACAGTTGTAACAGGAAACAGTCTTTGGCTCGGGCACTTTGACTCTTGAGCCGGAAATGAAGCGAAGATTGTTAGAACCCGACCTTGGTTGGAACTTTTTCTGATAGTGTTGTGAGAGAAGGATCATCGCTTTCTGCAAAGCCTCACCATCATGATCAGTTGACCCGTTGTAAGCTTATCAGATAACACTTGTTCTGCCAGTTGGCTCGTGAGGAGTGCAATCGGGTCCACTGACTTCTTGTTCTTTTTCTCCAGTTTGGACTTCTTCTCAGATACAAAGCATTCATCAGTTAGCAAGATCTCGAACATATCTTGGATCTGCATTGTAGAAATTCTGACATCATTCCTCAGTCTGTGGCAGGATTTATTCCACTCTGGTTGAAGTGCATTGAGGAATTTCAGATTTGTCTCAAGCTCAGTCTTTTCTACTTTGATTTTCCTCAGATCATTGATCACGACACAAAATCTGTCATACACAGTCTTCAGTGGCTCCCCGTATTTGGCTTTGAATTCTTCAAAATTATTCATGTAATGCGTATGCCTGAGTTGAGTTGCGACCAAAGATCCAAGCATAATCTTCTCAAGCTGTTGCCACATCAGATTAGGATGAGTTTTGAAACAATCAATCCTGTTGTATATAGAGTTTGGCAAGGCTAGCATCAGATTTTCCTTTATATCACGATCAGCTTGATATGCAGACAACTCTTCAGGTGAATATTCTTTAGTAGGCTTATATACTCCAGAAGCCAATTTGGGTTTTTCAAACGGTCCTTCAGATAGAATGATCATCATGTCATTTCCATTCTTTTGAAGTTCAATGAAGTTCAGGAACCGATCTTGCCACTGTGTAAACTCATTTTCATCAATCAGCACCGGTGGACGATTTTCTGTACCCAAAGACATCATAAGATCATTTTTGTAGAACTGAGCTTGATATGCAAACTTATCAGAATCCATAAATAATGCTAAGTATTTAATGAGTTGGCGCAAACTTGAGATTTGCGTGAGAAGCAAGTGATGCAAACTGAGGGTGTCGCAAGCAGAAGAAGACGCAAACTGAGATTTGCGTGACTAGTTGATGGCGCGAACTGAACTTTGCGTGATGAACTGAATACGCAAGACTTGCTTTGCGTGAGACAGAAGAGACGCAAATGAGGTTTGTGTAGTGAGCTGAAGACGCAAAGTATTCTTTGCGTGAAGCACGAGTAACACAAATGTTACTTTGCGTGATCTATGGGAAACGCAAAACCCACTTTTCTTGATGCACTGGATACACAAAGGTCACTTTGCGTAATGAACACAAAGCGAAAACTGAACTGATGGAGATGTAGACCTGAAGACGCAATGCACTGGATGAACTCGCGCAAACCAGATGAACTTGCGCAAACTAGGATGAACTCGCGCAAAGTTCAAATCTGGCGCAAACCTGCTGAGAAACATGAAACATCGACAAATTTTGATTACAAACACAAAAATAATGAGATATCCAAACACATATACGATCGAAAACACCTTTAAAACACTTTGTAATCAAACTTTTTGATTAAAAACCACAATTTCAAAAATTCTAGAATCGAACAGTACGTGAAAACGGTTTTTTCAAAAACTCAATAAAATTCAAAATCGATCAAAAAAACTTGATTTTCGTGAAAATTGAAGTGAATTAAAAGAGTTTAGCAAACAAAATCGAATCCAACAAACCAATTTTCAAAGAAATTCGATCGAAAACACATCCGAATTTGAAGAAAAATCAAGAAAACGAGATTTTCTTGAAATTTCAAGAAAATCAATCAAATTTTCGATTAATCTACAAAATTCAGATACTAAAAAAAATTCTCTCAAGATCTAGATTGGCTCTGATACCAATTGATAGTCCAAGATCACTAAATCCTAGAGAGAGAGAGCATGAAGCGCAAAGTAGAAGTAGTATTGATGTATGCGTGAATGTCTTACAAACAACCAAGACCAAAGGGACTTAAATACCCTTGGTCAATACTACACAGTATTAGACACTAAACACAATATTTGACCAAGCCTATAAATACAATGATTACTATAAAATCAGACTTAACAGAATCAAACTGATCAATCGTCAAGTCAAACCGATGAGGACGAACTTGTTCATTCTTAGATATAGAATGCCATGCCTGTTGAAGATAGACCTCAGGAACATCTGCACAATAAGTGAGAGCCAGAGCTAGAGGATGTCCTTTTAGAATGGCTCGTATCACTGGATGAATCTTGATCCTGTCAAAATCGACAAAGTAATTGTTGGGCTTATATGGTAGGACATATATCATCGTGGGAAACACATCATTCGGTGTTCGGCGTGAAGCAGAAAGATTCGCCCCAACAGAAGGTATAGACGGCATAGGTGTCTCATGAGAAGCACGATCAGATGGATCATCAAGAATAACATTCTCGTCTTGAATCACAGGATCTGTGTTGGTTTGAGAAGCCATTGTATTACCTGGAAAACAGAAATGAAGAAAAAAAAATTAGACTTGGAAAGGAAAAGCAAAAATGAAATTTTTTTCTAAGTCAGGTATGCACGACAAGTGTGAAACGCAAACTAAGGTTTGCGCGATGAACTTGTGACGCAAAGAAAGGTTTGCGTGATGAACTTGTGACGTAAAGAAAGGTTTGTGTGATGAACGAGCGGCGCAAAGAAAGGTTTGCGTATCCAGTTCATGGCACAAAACGAGGTTTGCGCAATACACTTGTGAAGTAAACTTGACCTGGAAAAAATTTTCATACATAAAGAAAAACACAAAGGTTTGCGTGTTTCGAAGGTAACACAAAGGTCAGGTTTGCGTGAGAAACAGATAACGCAAACTTAGCTTCGCGTGACCAATTATTAACGCAAACTTAACTTTGCGTGACCTACTTTTAGCGCAAACTGAACTTTGTGTGACCTATGAGAAACGCAAACTGAGATTTGCGTGACCAACTAGTAACGCAAACTGAACTTTGTGTAACCTACTTGTGATGCAAACTTAAGTTTGCGTCATCTATGGGAAGCGCAAAGTTAACTTGCGCGAATAACAACACGCAAAACCCTAGAAAACTTGAGCATTTGCGTGAGTTGATCTCTGATTTGTCAATAATTTCAAAGAAATCGATTATAAAACATGATGAGTGTTCAAAATTCATTAAAATAAGACTAAAAACATATTTTGACCACTTTAATACTGATTAAAATCAGTATTCAATTCAAAGATTTGAAAATTTTGAAAACCCAAATATGAACAGTCGCAAATATCACAAAACCACAAAATCAAAGCAACAAACAACAAATCAAAGGTCAAGAGAACATACCTGGGATTCGAAATCAAACACTAAGACAAACCCAACAAACGATTTGAACAAAGAGGAGCAGTCTGATAATGAGGAAGATGAACAGTTCGAGAAGAAAAAAAATGCACAGTAAGGTGATGAACAGAAAGAAATCAAAATTGAATAAGAACAATACTTATACTAAACATAACCACGAATCAAATACAATAAGAAATAGAAAACATACATGATTCAAAGATCTAAAGCTGAAAAACAAAGAAAATGAAAGATTGCACAGAGAGAGCAAATGAATAGGCAGTGTTCAAATGAGAAAAGGAGCGAAAAAGAAAAAAAATGAATAGAACTTGAGCTATTTAAACTAACAAAAATAACACTAAAAAAAATAACACTTAAAAAAAATACAACTAAAAAACACAACATAAAAAAAATGAATTTTTAACTGCAAAGCCCTTTTTACTCCACCTACACAAATGCACAAAATATAACAAATCAGATTAGCATTTGCGTAAAAATATCAGAAAAACTTACCTGATGAACTGCAGATCTGAACTTTAACCATTTTATCTGTTATGTACCTGGCAACTTTACTTACTCCCCCTCAAAAATAGATATTAGATTTCAATCAGATGTTCTCTCCCCCTTGAAAAATGCACAGACCAATTTGACAAAAAATATAGATACACAAACATGAAGACATCAGTGTAAAAAAAAATTATACTGAATATAAATTTTGAAACAACTGAACATATAAAATTTTAAACACTAAGCAAATTAAATTCTACTTAGTAAAATATCACAGATTTATCAATCATTTGAAATCAAATGTGTGTTGTTGGATACAGAAACAAGTTTCATTGCATATCAAGTTAAAACATGTTCAGTTTCAAAAAATTCCAGCTATCTATTCAGTGTGCTCGCATGTGAACTTCGATTAGCTTCAAGAAAATGCAATTCTAAAAAATATAATAGAGAAATTTGCATGTACTCACACTAAGCCATCAAAAATTAAGACTTTCACAAATTTACAGGTTTATCGCAACTCAAACATATCACCAAGTATAATGAGATGTGTGCTCATTGGCATCTTTTAGCATTGTGCACATTGGCATCTTCACATGAGTGTGCTCTTTGGCATCTTTTAAGCTTGTGCACTTTGGCATCTTTTAATCAAAAAGTTTGGTAAGTAAAGAACATGCCGTAAACGTAACTTTCTATCTAACCCTATTGCAGGATTTGGGTCAACCGCTCCCAGACCAGTTGGCCTTAGGGGACTAGGTGTCAAGCACCCCTTGGAACTTACTTTCCGGGATCAGAAAGGCTACATCGACACATCCTAAACCCATTCATACCAGTAGAACATGACTTTCAATATGATTTTATAGAAGGATTTGGGTTCGATCACTCCCAGACCAATTGACCTTAGGGGACCAGATGACAAGTATCCCAAAGAACTTACTTTCCCAAACCAGAAAGGTTACATGTACAAACTTTTAAACTTAGAGATTTCTGAATTTTATATATATAATTCATATCAATCACCCAGTTTTACATCTAACTGCTTAGCCTATATTTTCATTACAATCCATAATTCTGACTTTTTAGGATTTCCAAGCATTGTAAACTATAAATATTCCGAATCACATATCTTTAAAGCAATATGCAAAAGCTACAAACATGTTGCTGACTTTTCAACTTTTGTAAGACTTAAAAGTTGAACAAACAAAACTTCAATATAAACAAAGCAACTTGAAAATTTATCCTTGACACACATTTTATTCAAAAGACAGAAAACCTGTAAAACTTGTACTTTATAGAATAAAATTTGTAAAAATTTAAACTTTTAAATTCAACATGCCAAGTTTTGAAAGCAGAAAATTAAAACGTTTTTCATCTAAAGCTTTTGTAAAAATATCGGCAAGTTGATATTCAGTTGGTACAAAATATAATTCAATAGTACCTTCTTCCACATGATGCTTTATGAAATGGTACCTCATATCTATGTGTTTGGTCTTTGTGTGCTGGACCGGATTAACTGATATCGTGATCACAGATTTGCTGTCACAATAGATAGGAACAGTTTTGTTGGATCATAAATTGTATTCAAGATTAAAGTTAAAGTTAAGGGTTTAAACTGCAATTGTGCTAAAGTCATTTAGAGGGTTTATTATGTAATAAGTTAATAGTTATTAAGCTATTGGGCCCAAGCCCATTTGAAAGCCCATTAAGATTAAAGCCCATATGACTTAGGTATTTAAAGTTATGATTAGTTTAGTTTTAAAAAAGAACTCTGATAATTTTCTAAATAGTAACCATACGTTTTCTCTTTATTCAAGGGTATCAAGAACACTCAAGTGTTTCATTGTTTATTCAAGGGATTGGTACGTTTTGTTAATTTTATTATCTCTTGATTATTATTGTGTTGCTTGATTACTTGATTGATTATTTACCAACTAGATTAAACTGGGATAACAATTGGTATCAGAGCCAAAAGAATCTATTTTTTGAAATTACTGTTCATCAAAAAGTACTATTCATCGTGAAAGTTACTGTTCATCGAAAAATCACTATTCATCGTGAAAGTTACTGTTCATCGAAAATCGATTGCATGATAGTTGATATTTATGCTTCTAAATGCTATCTGATTAATTAGTTGCGTTAAGAATTATCTGAGTGATTGTATTTTATGATTGTGTGTGTTTCTGTGCTGTTCATCGTTCTGTGCTGGTTAAGAACATATCGGTCTTAACACCATTCAGATCGAACATAGTCTATCGGTCGATTAAAGTTTCTGCGTTTGATCTTGGTCGAATCCCAGAAACTCATCGTATTCTTCGGTCTTATCAGTTATCCGATCTTATCAAGTTTAACGTATCTGATAGTCTTTCGACCTGAACCTTCGACCGGGTACTTGCTCAATCCAGTCTTCGTCCTTCGACCGGATACGTATTAATCCGGTCTTGCACCTTCGACCGGATAATTGTTTCTCCGGTCTTCCCATTCGACCGGATAATTGTTTCTCCGGTCTTCCCATTCGACCGAAAAATTGTTTCTCCGGTCTTCCCATTCGACCGGATAATTGTTTCTCCGGTCTTCCCATTCGACCGGATAATTGTTTCTCCGGTCTTCCCATTCGACCGGGTACTTGCATACTCCGGTCTTTCCTTCCACCGGTACAGTTCATTCTTCGAAGCACATCCCCGGTCGATTTTTGCAAACTGTGATAGGGTATCCCTGTGCTAAGTCTGCGAAGGGGGACAAAGATTTGCTCTTGATCAAAATCTTCTTAATTTTTCAGTATTTTATTCATAGATATTAGTGCTTTATACCGTGTGCGAGGACTGCATTTGATTATTTTTGGAAATTTATTTTTTTTCTGAAAATTTTTTAGTGTAGTCTTTACTTTTGATTCTAACGATCTCATCTGGTTGGTTGTCTTGGTACAGAAAAGTCTATTTACTAACCGTACAGCTAAGATGTCGAATCAGCTTCTCTCGATGGGTTCTCAAGTCAAACCTCCTGTCCTCGTGGCAAATGAGTATCAACAGTGGAAGAAAAGAATGATTCAGTTTCTGAATCACAAGAACAGAGAGTTCATGACAATAATCATTGAAGGTCCCAAAACTCCAATGATCACAGTAAAGGGTCAACCTGCTACAGATTCCTCTCCTGAAATCCCTGACAGAGATATTCCTAAACCTGTTCAGTTCTTCACTGAAAAGCAGAAAGACCAGCTCAAGTTAGAAGAAGAAGCTCTAATCTATCTGACGATGGCAATTCCAAACGACATCTACAATCGTGTCGACAGTCAGAGTACTGCTAAAGGAATCTGGGATGAACTAGCAAGGCAGTTTGAAGGAAGTGAAGCTTCTATTCAAGCTAAGCAGAATCTGTGCATAAATGCTTACGAGGGATTTCATGCCAAAGAAGGAGAGCTGCTTTTAGATACCTATAATAGGTACAACATTATTCTCAATGACTTGCGGAGGAACAAAATCGCCAAATCTGCTTCTGAGATAAACTACAAGTTCATCAAGAATCTGAATCCAGAATGGAAGAAATTTGCTATCAACCTCCAGATGTCGAAGAATATGGCTCGAGAAAATGTCACCGATATCTTCTCTACTCTTGCTCAACATGAGGATGAGGTGAGATCTATGAATAATGAATCTAATCATCTGAAGGATTCTGTGGCTCTCATAACCGGCAAAGGTTCTGTATCCTCTGCAAGGTCAAAGAAAAAGGCGTCTAAAGCTCTAGTTACCGAAGTTACTGACTCTGACTCTGTTTCAAGTGATGAAGAACTGGAAGTTGATTCAGATCCTGATATTCAAAAGTTCTCTGAAGACTTGGCTCTCATTACGAGACGATTCAAGAAGAGCTTTGGCAAGAAAAGATTTTACTCAAAGCCAAAGTATGATGAATACAAGAAAGAGAAGTCTGAGATGCGATACAAGCCGAGGCATGGAAAGAGAGAGGAAGGACGAGAAGATCGGAAGGAAGATAGAAGAGAAGGAAAGAGAGAGGAGAAGCGAGAAGAGCGAAAGGATGAACCAGGAAGATGCTACAACTGTGGCAAATTTGGGCACTTCTCAAGGGACTGCAAATTCAAGAAAGTGAAAAACTCAGAGTACTACTCAAGAAAGTCACTGATTGCCAAGAAAGCTGAAGAAGGAAAAGTACTAATGGCTAAAGAAGAGAACTGGTTGTTCCAAAGTTCTGATGACGAGGAGCAAGCACATTTCACCCAAGTTTCTTACATGGCAAAGCTGGAAGGTGACGATGAAGACTCTGAGACACAATCCGAAGAAGCAAACTCTGAGGTAAGTGAAAATTCTGAACTTATTGAATCTTTAATGGCCCAAATACATGGCATGAAAGATGAATTTTTTTTACTGAAAGGCAAACTTAGCTCTGCATATCAATCTGTTTTAAGCTTTCGTGATGAAAATGCTATTTTAAAAGTTGTTGTGGAAGAAAAAGAAAAGGAAAAAGATGATTTAAAAGCTGAAAAAGAGTCTTTAAAAGAAAAAATATCTGGTTTAGAAACAGATCTTGTGAATCTTAATGCTGAAAAGGGTGAGTTTCAAATCAAATTTGAAGTTTGTTATAAAGAAAGAAATGAAGCTTACACCAAAATAAAGCAACTGGAGGACATTAACATGAAACGAGGTCAGACTGAACAGACATTAAATCTGTTGACCAATAAACTCCAAGACGAAAGGTTTTACAAACTTAAACCAGGTTTGGGTGTGCCAATTAATGAAATTTTGAAAAAGGCACCGGAGCACCTATATAATTTTGATAAATTTGGCTCCCCAATAAAACCCATTCCTGACATTCGCGCTACTTTTGTTGAAGCAAGTTCTCCTAAACCTTCTGAAGAGACCAAAGGTCAAGAAGAAATGAGAAAGAACAAGTCTGGTGACACTGATTCTCAAAATCTTTTTAAATCTGTTGGTTTTACATATGGTGATTTGAACGAAAGCTATGCAACTCGAAAGATCGAATTTACTGAGTTTGAATCACTATTTACCACACCTTCTAAAGAATCAGTGAGCACCAACACAGTTCTACCTGAGACTGCATGCAAATTTGATGAGTATGAATCGGATGTTGATCCATCTACTATACCATCAGTCTCAACTCCCATTGCTTCTAAACCTTTACTTCCTGAAGAGGTTGAAGAAGTTGCTGCTACCGCGGATGAATCTTGTGTTCAAAATGATAAAACGGAGTTTATTGAGTCAATGACTGAAGAGATATTCTCTGATATGATGAATGCATCAGACTCTGATCCTGTTTCTGATTTAAAGGGATCAAATTTTGTGGATGGTAATACATCTGAATTGATGAAGCAAATTGATATGTTGCAACAATCTCTTGATGAGGTTGAAGATGAAAACTTTGATCTCAAACATAAACTTGAAAAGTCTTTAAAAATAAATCAAGAGCTTTGCACTGAGATCAATGATTTGAAAATTACTTTGTTTAAAAATGCTTCAAATGAAAAACAGATGTTAAATGATCCAAGCTGGAAGGTAAGAACCAATCCAGAATTTGATGCTCCTGCAAAACCTACAGTTGCTTACTCTGATTGTCCTGAATATCCTCCAAGTATTTTTGAAAAGGGTGAGACTTCAAAGAGCACTAGAAAAGAACCACCTTCTAAGTTAGAGACTAACAAGGTTCCTGTTTCTGTTTCAGATATAAGAGGAAATGGAGTTGGGAAGAGTAAGAAGAATAAAGATCTTAGTTTGAATAAAAAGAATAGTTTGAATTCTAGTAGTTGTCCTACAGACAGTGTTATTTTGAATAGTACTTCTTTTGATAAACATGAATGTAAGATTTGTTCCGATAAATCTAAGTTTATGAATTTTGCTCGAAAGAATATTTATTGCAAACACTGTTGGGATAATTCATTCAAATACTACTCCCCTCCTAAGTCCAAAAAGAATAAAACCAAAGCTAAGCTGAACTCTAAGTCTAATTCTAATTCTGATTCTTCTACACAACCAAAAGTGTATCATGCTAAGGTTGCCAATCCTACTTCTAAAAAGCACTTTCAGAAATTGAATGTTAAGATGGTTTGGAAATGGGTTCCAAAAACGCGTTATGAATGGAGAGTGAAAGTCAAACCAGATGATATTCCTGAGTTGCTTGATGCTAACCGCGAAGGACCCATCCTGATATGGGTGCCTAAGCAAAACTAATTGTCTCTTTTGCAGGCCTGTCGATTGTGGGTAATAGATTCCGGATGTTCACGCCACATGATAGGATTCAAGAACCTCTTGCATAACTATGTGAAGGAGCCTGCCAGAGCAGTTAGATTTGCAAATTCTGAAGCCGAAGGCCACGTCAGAGGATATGGAATGCTCGATAACGGTGTTGTGAAGATTCAAAAAGTGCTATATGTTGAAGGACTTGATCACAATCTGTTTAGTACCAGTCACTTCTGTGACATGCAATATCAAGTCCGCTTCACAATCACTCATTGCTATCTAGAAGATCACGATGGTTACGAAGTCTTCAAAGCTGAGCGCCATGGAAATCTATACTATGTAGATTTCCCTACACTGTCTGCCACACGTCCATTATGTCTACTAGCCAAAGATTCTAAAGCACAATCATGGACGTGGCATCGACGCTTGTCTCATCAGAATTTCCGATCTATAGCGAAGCTACAAAGACAAGGTCTGGTCAAAGGTCTACCAGAAATGAGGTTCGAAAAAGACTCACTCTGTTCCACATGTGAGTTGGGCAAAATGAAGCGTAGCTCCTTCAAGTCCAAAGCTGAATCATCGACCTCATCAGCACTGGAACTTCTTCATATGGACCTTTGTGGCCCAATGCGCACAACATCTATCAACGGAAAGAAGTATGTGTTGGTAATGATAGATGACTACTCAAGGTATACATGGCTCGAGTTTCTTCGCAACAAGTCAGATGCGCCAGAGTTGATTATCGCTTTCATCAAGCGTATTCAAGTACGTCTTCAACTGCCAGTAAGAACCATTCACAGTGATAATGGCACGGAGTTCAAGAATGACACCCTGAAGAGTTATCTTACTTCTGTGGGTATTTCACACAACTTCTCCGCAGCCTACACTCCACAGCAAAACGACATTGTTGAACGGAAGAATCGCACTCTGGTTGAAGCAGCTCGTACTATGCTTGCTTACTCAGATCTACCCATGTACCTTTGGGCCGAGGCAGTCGCTACAGCATGTTTTACACAGAACCGTACCATTGTGGTCAAACGATTTAATAAAACAGCATATGAGTTAATCAACAATCGTACACCTAACATCAAGTTCCTTCGTGTATTTGGTTGCAGGTGTTATATTCTTAAAGAGCGTCAAGGATTATCAAAGTTTGATAAGAAAGCGGATGAAGGATATTTCGTTGGATACTCTCTGACATCCAAAGCTTATCGAATTTACATTATTCGAACTAAGACGGTTGTTGAGAGCATGAATGTCTCCTTTGATGAGAATTCAACAAGGACTTCTGGACACAACAGTTCAGAACTCGGTCTTAACGATAAAGCTTCTATTCAAGCAAGAATAGAACCAGCTATAACAGGATCATCTTCTTCAAACTCTAACTCTACTTCATCTGAGTTAGATTTATTGTTTATTGATGCCTTTGATGATATATGTGCAGATTTTGAAAAAGGCATATCAACATCAATAACAAGTGGTACAAACTCGGAGGTCCCTACTATATCTGAAGACATGCCTAGACCTTCCGACGAAGTCACTGACACTTCAACTCCATCAGGTACAACTACACCGTTAGTTTCTGACTCTACTAATACTGAATCTGTCTCTACAGATAGTTCATCTGGAAACGAAGTCCCGAGCACTTCAACCGCTAGTCCAGAAGCTTCAGTGTCAGAAACACAAGTACAAGATGTCCCGAGTACATCCGTGGAGCAACCTCCCGGACAAGATGACAACGATGCATCAAATACGCAACAAGCAGTTGATGCACTACCAAGCACACATCATTGGACTAAGGATCATCCCCTGGAAAACGTGATAGGTGACGTACAATCTGGTGTCACAACAAGATCTGCAACAGCTAACTTCTGCATGTTTTCAAGCTTCCTCAGTTCCTTAGAGCCAAAGAAAGCGACTGAAGCTCTACGTGATCCTTTCTGGATTTCTGCTATGCAAGACGAGCTTCTACAATTCGAAAGGAACAAGGTATGGCGCTTAATCCCACTACCTAAAGGTAAATCCGTTATTGGAACAAAGTGGGTGTTCAGAAATAAGAAAGACGAAGCTGGAGTAGTCGTGAGAAACAAAGCTCGTTTGGTCGCCAAAGGGTATTGTCAACAAGAGGGCATTGACTATGATGAAACATTCGCCTCGGTTGCAAGGATCGAAGCCATCAGAATCTTTCTAGCCTATGCAGCGCACAAAAACTTTACAGTCTATCAGATGGATGTAAAGTCGGCTTTCCTGAACGGCGTTCTGCATGAGGAGGTCTATGTGGCTCAACCTGAAGGTTTCGTTGATTCTCATCACCCTGATCATGTCTATGTTTTAGATAAAGCGCTTTATGGTCTTAAACAAGCACCGCGAGCCTGGTATGAAACTCTCACTAAATTTTTACTTGCTTCTGGTTTCAAGAAAGGTACAGTAGATACAACCTTATTTCTTAAAAGGCAAGGTGATGACTTGATTCTTATTCAGATTTATGTTGACGACATAATATTTGGGTCGACAAATCCAAAATTTTGTAAGAACTTTTCAAAGATAATGGAAACAAAGTTTGAGATGTCGATGATGGGTGAATTAAATTTCTTTCTTGGTCTACAAGTAAAGCAATTACCCGAAGGCATATTTATTAATCAAGCTAAATATATAAAAGATATTTTGAAAAAGTTCAATATGTCAGATAGTTCAGTCATGAAAACACCAATGGCTACTGGTACACTCTTAGACGCGGATCCCTCCGGGAAGCCTGTTGATCAAAAGGTGTATCGTAGCATGATTGGATCCTTACTTTATCTGACTGCCAGTCGCCCGGATATAATGTTTGCCACATGTTTTTGTGCGAGATATCAGTCTAATCCTAAAGAGTCGCACTTAACTGCTGTTACGCGAATCCTTAAATATCTCAAAGGTTCTCCTAATCTAGGCCTTTGGTATCCAAAGGATTATCGTTTTGAACTAACTGCCTTTACAGATCCTGATCATGCAGGTTGTAAGCTAGACCGGAAAAGCACCTCTGGATCATGTCAATTCATAGGTGACAAACTTGTGAGTTGGACTTCAAAGAAACAAAACTGTGTTTCAACATCCACTGCCGAGGCTGAGTATGTAGCTGCTGCTAGCTGCTGTTCTCAAGTCCTCTGGATGACGACACAGTTAAGGGACTTTGGATACAACTACAAACGCGTTCCGATTTATTGTGATTCCAAGAGTGCAATATCTATAACTGCTAATCCGGTACAACACTCGAAGACCAAGCATATAGATGTACGCTATCATTTCATCAAGGATCATGTAGAAAAAGGTAATATTGAAATGCACTTTGTTCAAACTGACTTCCAGTTAGCTGATCTTTTCACCAAGCCATTGGATGAAAAGCGATTTCAATTTCTAATCAGCAAACTTGGTATGTTGAACATGTCTTAAACCTTACTCATGATTCAAGGGGGAGTATTCCAAATCTTGATAGTGTGTTATTTTCCAACTGTTGTTAACGAGAAAGGAATCATTTTCATAAATGATTACCATTGTTTCTTTCACTTATGCAGGTTGGTTCAAGTGACTATGGCTTCTAATCACATCGGATTAGAACCCGCACTTCAGTGCTCTATCTATTTTTTATATGCTTTATTTCCTTATTAATTTATAAAAAAAAACCTATAGTGATTTAAGGGGGAGAATATCTGTGATATTAACAGATTTTTGGATACTTAAATGCTTATCTGACCGTGTGTTCTTAAAGATAAATACTTGCGTTTTATCTTGTCAATATACTTTGTCAAGTATTCATACACATAACGGTTCAGAACATTCTATTTTTGTTATTACCATGTATCAAAAGTTAAATCTTTCTATGGTAATACTCACGTTAGTTGTATTCACTGTTGATTGAATCAAACGTCATTTCATGTTCTTTCATTGAAAATATGTTTATATATTGTTCATATAAACAACATTCGTTTTTGATTCTCCAACATATTGTTCTTCATGACAAAACTCCTATGAGCTTAATTGTCAAACTGTTTTAGTTTGAGGGGGAGAATTGCATCGTCAAACATCTTTTGTTTTGACATCTCCGAATATTATATTCTTCATGTAACAAGTGGTATTTGTGCTTACATGTACAATAACCTATTGAACAACATGTTCTTTTAGGAAAATACATGGGATTCAGTGTGTGAGCTTAATAGAACTTCCATGGATTCACGATAACCAGTGTTTCCTACCCAGGAAGTATTCCCTGAGTGGTTGAGGGGAGAAGGGTCAAAAGAATTGAGTGATGGTGTGTGAAGAGGTACAATGGAAAAGAGAGATTGGTTAGACGTGAGCATTAAAAGAAAGAGGGTGAGAGAACAGAGTAAAAGAATATTAAACTCTGCACCAAACTACTTTCTGAGTCGGGCAACCACATAATCTGATTGGATCACATTCTTTGGTGACCATCATTGAAATAGGCAACTAGCCCATGCCATCTCTTGCATACAACCCCACCAGCTACTCATTCTTTTCTCAAAAAGAGAATGTTTCACATTTTCTGGGGAAACAGCACATACACTATTGGTTCTTCATTTGGAAGATACTAATACTGAAAAAGAAGGAAAATTACCCCACCTTCGAACTCTTTCTCATGCACATTTAGTCTTTGTATAATTTGTTGCTGTCTCAACAAGTTTACATACTTTGAGCCTAAATTGAAAAGCAATCATCTATGCTTAATTTCTTTCATACACATGCACGAACACACAGAAATTTGTTTTCTGTCAGAACGTTCATAGATAACCATGTGTTATTCGATGATTGAATGGAAGACCTGGGGAGTCTACATCAAACCATCTCCTTATATAGTAACTTTGTGTTACTCAGTGACTTTGTGTCATTGACAGGCATTCTAACTGAGTCATTTGTTGATTCAGGGTTACACTTATTAACTGTTTGAATTTGAAAAGATTTGAATGGTTACTACTTTTTATTTTTATCTGAAAAGATTGATATAATCACTATTTCCATTTGGAGAGACTGCTCTTATTTCTAAACAGGGCTCGTTATATGATGAAGACTGTGCTTAAGTGATCATACACAATGGGGGAGATTATTTTGCTAAGTTTTGATGATGATGATTCTCACCACTCATCAAAAAGGGGGAGAAGATACAAAAAGGGAGAATACAATCTGAAGATCTGAAGATTTTCAAAATTTTAAAGATTTGAAGATTATTTAAAGATATCAAGTTTTGAAGTTTTGAAGCTATCAATGACATATCTGAAGAAAAGTGAAGACCCGAAGACAATTGCAAATTTTTTTTAATCTTGAATCCAAAGGGGGAGATTGTTGGATCATAAATTGTATTCAAGATTAAAGTTAAAGTTAAGGGTTTAAACTGCAATTGTGCTAAAGTCATTTAGAGGGTTTATTATGTAATAAGTTAATAGTTATTAAGCTATTGGGCCCAAGCCCATTTGAAAGCCCATTAAGATTAAAGCCCATATGGCTTAGGTATTTAAAGTTATGATTAGTTTAGTTTTAAAAAAGAACTCTGATAATTTTCTAAATAGTAACCATACGTTTTCTCTGTATTCAAGGGTATCAAGAACACTTAAGGGTTTCATTGTTTATTCAAGGGATTGGTACGTTTTGTTAATTTTATTATCTCTTCATTATTATTGTGTTGCTTGATTACTTGATTGATTATTTACCAACTAGATTAAACTGGGATAACAAGTTTTGTACAACATCTCGTAATCACGAAGTTGTGTCTTCATCCATAGCACTTGAGCGCAACAACTAGCTGCGGTGACGTATTCTGCCTCTGCAGTTGAGATAGAAACACAATTCTGCTTTTTCGACGCCCAACTTATTAGTCTGTCACCAAGAAATTGAAGATGACCTGAAGTACTTTTCCGGTCCAATTGATTTCCACCGAAATCTGCATCAGAATAAGCAATTAGTTTATAATCAGAACTCTTAGGATACCACAAACCTAAATACGGAGTTCCTTTGATGTATCGAAAGATTCTCTTGACTGCTAAGAGATGCAATTCCTTTGGCTTGGCTTGAAATCTGGCACATAAGCACGTAGAAAACATGATATCTGGTCGACTTGCTGTTAAGTACATGAGCGATCCAATCATTCATCGATAAGTCTTTACGTCCACAGCTTTTCCATCCGGATCTAGTCCAATTTTAGCACCATGAGCCATAGGCGTGCCGATTGAAGAAGATTTTTCCATCTTGAATTTCTTCAAGATGTCAAACACATACTTTGACTGATTGATGAAGATTCTATCTGGAAGCTGTTTCACTTGTAAGCCGAGGAAGAAATTAATTTCTCTCATCATGCTCATCTAAAACCTGGAGGTCATCAGATCAGAAAACCAAGTACATAAAGATTTATTAGTCGCACCAAATATAATATCATCTACGTATATTTGAGCTAAACAGATATCCAAGTTATAACGATAAATGAAAAGAGTGGTATCTATTGATCCTTTGGTAAACCCGAATTTGATCAAGAAGGCCGACAACTCATCATACCACGCCCTTGGTGCTTGTTTCAGGCCGTACAGTGATTTATCGAGAAAGTAGACATGACCAGGACGGTCTTTGTCAACAAACCCCTCTGGCTGAGAAACATAAACTTCTTCTTTCAGTTTCCCATTGAGAAAGGCTGTTTTTACATCCATCTGATACACAGTAAAGTTGCGATAAGCAGCAAAAGCGAGAAACATGCGAATAACTTCTAATCTTGCAACCGGCGTGAAAGTTTCATCGTAGTCGATTCCTTCTTCTTGTCGATAACCCTTGGCAACCAGTCTAGCTTTGTTACGAACAACTATACCATCTTTGTCTTTCTTGTTCTTGAATATCCACTTTGTGCCAATTATGCTCTTTCCTTTTGGCCGGGGTACAAGTCTCCAAACTTTTAATGCGTCAAATTAATTGAGCTCCTCTTGCATTGCTATTATCCAATCCAGATCCTCCAATGCTTCAGAAACTTTGGTTGGTTCAATCTTGCTTAGAAAGCAAGTGAATAGACATTCATTGGGAGTTGCCGTCTTGGATCGTGTAGAAACACTTGCTTGAGGATCACCAATAATCTGATGAATAGGATGAGATCTTGTCCATTTGGTGGTGTGAGGGAGAGGATCAATAACATCTTGAACAACTTCTAAATGTTGAGATTGAGCTTCAGTTACGTTCATGTCAAATGAAGAGATAGAAACAGTTTCAACTGGAGAAGGTAACTCAACAATGTCTGAATCAGATTCTAGAATTGTTGGTTGTATAGCAGCAGTTTTTTCTCCGTCCTGAACTGATTCTTCTTGAACAGATTGTTCTTGAACAGATTGTTCTTGAATAGGCTCAGTTTCTGATTGTGCTTGATCAGATTCAGAAATATTGTTTTGAGTAACAGGAGGTACTAGAACAACATCAGTTTCAGAGATAGATGCAGCGGAATTAGAAGTAGATGCGCTCATAGTTTCCTGATTCAAAACATTTGAAACATTTTCAGAGTTAGATTTAGGCACATCACCATAAAAATGTTCAAACAGAAAATCAAGACCAGTAAGATTAAGCAAAGAAGAAGAAAGATCCTGATTTGACGGTTGTAGCGAAGGTTCTGAACTGTTTTGTCCAGAAGCTAAATTCTCTGTAAGTGTGGGTTCTGAGCCTGATTGACCAGAAACCAAATCTGCAGCTTCGTCAAATTTGACATTGACACTCTCTATCACTTTTCTTGCGGAAGAAAGAAAAACTCTGTAAGCCGTAGAAGTAGAAGAATACCCAACAAAAATACCCTCATCTGCCTTTGGACTAAACTTTTTGAGATTGTCTCAGTCATTCAGAACATAACATTTACACCCAAATGACTTGAAATATTTAACATTCGGTTTGATACCGTTCATAAGCTCATATGGTGTTTTGTTGAATCGACGATGCAGAATTGATCTGTTCTGTGTATGACACGCGGTTGAAACAGCTTCAGCCCAATGAGACAAAGAAAGACCAGAATAAGCAAGCATCGATCTGGAAGCCTTGACAAGCGTTCTATTTCTTCGTTCAACAACCCCATTCTGTTGCGGGGTTCGTGCAACAGAAAACTGTTGTTGAATACCTTGATCTTCGTAGAAAGCTTGAAGAGTGTTGTTCTTGAGTTCAGTACCATTGTCTGATCTGACAACTTTGACTGCTTTTTGCTTGTTGGTCTGAATTGTTTTAATGAGGTTGATGAGAATTTCGGGAGTTTCATCTTTAGACTTGAGAAACTTAACCGATGTATATCGTGAGTAATCATCAACAACCACCAAGACATATCTTTTCTTTCTGATACTCTTTGTCTTCATCGGTCCGCATAAATCAACATGTAATAAATCCAGAATGTCCGAAGTGCAGGGTTCAGGCCTTGGCTTATGAGGAGCTTTCTTCATCTTTCCTTTCTCACAATCTTGACATAGGTGGTCTTTCTGAAAACGAAGTACTGGGAGACCTCTCACTGAATCATTCTTGACCAGGCGATCCATGTATTTAAAGTTGAGATGAGCTAGTCGTCGGTGCCATATCCAACTTTCATGAACAGAGGCTTTAGAAAGCAAGCAGATATTTGATGGAATTTTAACCTTGGAAAGATCAATGGTATATAAATTGGATCTTCTTTTTCCAACCAGTATATCCCTGCCACTGTCATTCTTCACAGCAACGCGTTTAGATTTGAAGCTAACTTCAAGATCTTTATCACAAAATTGCCCGATGCTAAATAAGTTGTGGCTAAGACCTTCAACATAGCTGACTCGCTTGACAGTAATATTGCCTTGAACAAGATCACCATAACCTAGAATGGGAGCAGTCTCGCAGTTTCCAAACTGTGTGTCCCAATACGTAATCATTCAATCAAGCAGACAAGTAATTAACACAATAATTCAAACCTGATATTGATTAAGTAGATGATTACAATTGTTCTTGACAAGAAATCAACCTTTCTCTCTGTTTTTCTTCTGTTCACGGCGCACCACCACACCACCAGGTTTCTCTCTATATTAATTTCTCAATTAAGCTCTTCTAACCTAATTTACTCTAAACAAAACCATTTTATACTAAGGCCTTAATTAACCAAATGGGCTTGGCTTGACAAGGGCCCAACAACTAAAACAAATAACTAAATTAAAAGACAATAAATGAAAATACAGAAACATACTTTTGACTAATTATTACAAAAGGACCCTAGACTATTTTGTTGAGACGACTTTATCAGCTTTGACTTTAGATTTCCATCTTCAGATAATTATGATCTTGAATCCAATAAATATGTGCTTTAACACAAACTTAACACGACCGCAACATTTTTCTTTAAAATTTGAAAGCAGTGATTTGTTGCCCGTCATGTGTTTGGAACATCCCGAATCCAGATACCATAAATGACTAAGCTGCACATTCAAAAACTACACAGATTTAGGTACCCATATGCTTATGGGTACCTTTTTGTTAGATTTGTGCCTTTTATTTTTCAAAAACTTATTTTTAGAAAACTCATGAATGCAATCATCAATAGAGAAAGAAACATAATCATCTGAATCAGAACTAGAAGAAGAATATGAGACATTCTTTGCAATGTGAATCATTTGCTGTATTGAATACTTTGTGTTTTTATTACAAAAGGAAAATGTATCCTTATCACAAAGATCATCTACACATTTATCCTCTACAATTTCAGATTCATTTGATGTCTGCTTGACTCTCCATATCAGCTTAGTTGACCTCTTCACAGTCCAATCTGAAACAGAAGAATCAGAAGAATTAGAATTTTCAAAAAAGACATTATCTTGTTTCTTTGACTTCTTTAACCTTCTTCTTTTACGCTTTGGTTTATTATATTGATCATTTAGCATAAAAGAGTCATCAACAATTGAATTAGAAGAAGAAACTTTATCTAAGACATCAATCTGAGCATTCATCATAGTTGATCTAGCCTCGGAGTGAAAGTTTTCAGAAACACACAAGTCAGGAAGAGGTTTGCGCGACCCATTGGTGGTGCATACCGAACTTTGCACTATCAATGGCTGGCGCAAGTTGACAGTTTGCACTACCAAAGGTTGGCGCAAATGCACACTGTTTGGTACTTTTCGAGTATTTTCCTTAAAATCGATAGAAAATCCAGAATTTATTTTATCTTCAAAACTTGATTTCATGATAAAAAGAAATAAACTGCTTTCAAAATCAGTTTGAAGACTTTGTTCTTCCAATTTATCTACAAGATCAACTATTTTACCTTCTAACACTAACGGGGGAATATATCTCCTAGAATCATAAGAAACCGAAGATACATTTTCCTTATTTGTGTTATTGGCATATATATCAAAATAATCAGTTGATAATGAAGATTTATTAGAAGAATTGACATTTAAATTATTTGTAGATTTTCTGGACTTCTTCGATTGTTCAGGAAAATATTTGGCATTCTTAGAAGTATAAACAAATGGCATTTCCATTTTCTTGTTTTTCATTCTTTTCTCATTTTCATCTTCTAAAACTTGCTTTTCACTTGTCCAATGAAATTTAAACTGAGGAGCATATCTAGCAAGATTTAGATGATCATATTCATATAAAGTAGGAACTTCTGTTTTAGCAAATTCTAAAAAATGCGGATTTTCAAAACCAAGTCCCTATTTTTCTTTTATAGAATCATCACTCCTTGGTTTATTCATAAAAATGGTTTGCTCAGTTTGTTCTCTCTTATATAATTTTCCTTCTAAATCAATTATTTTATCAGAAAGATTTTGATTTAAAATAGTCAGTTCAGTCAAAGAATCACGATAAGTCTGATTTGAAGTTTCTAAATCATCCAACTGCTTTTGAAATTTCTCTTTTGTATCTATTAAAATAGATTTTTCATCTTTCAGAGAAATTTGCAGTTTTTTAATCAAAACAAACTTTTCTTGATTATCAAGTTTTTCAGATATGAACTTTGAACGTAATCATTGTAAAGCATTGATAATAACGTTCATTTGAGATGATATAAAATTGTAATCAAACTCAGAAGGTACCTCAGATTCATCAGTAGAGGTGTCGTTTTCTTCATCATCACTCTTGTCATCCCCAATAAAGCACATTGCAGTCGTTTCCTCATTCTCGGCTTCATTATCTGAATGATCAAGCCAATATTCCTCCTCAGCAAGCAGAATAGTTCCGTTTTCTCTCCTTTCAGCTAATTCCAGCTTTTTCCTGTAGAAAGCAGAATCTTTGGCAACCTTCACTCGACACTCTTTTGCAATATGCCCCGGTTTTCCACAGTTGAAGCAATTCATTGTCTTCTTATCTTCCTTTTTCGACTCAGCCACTTTAACTGGTTCATACTTTGGAATAAATGGCTTTGAAGGAGCACCGGGTTCCACTTTCTTTGAGCCAGAAGTGAAGCGGAGGTTGTTTGATCCCGATCTGTGTTGGAACTTTTTCTGATAATGCTGAGAGAGAAGGATCATAGCCTTTTCCAAAGCGTCACCATCATCTTCAGTTGACCCATCATAGGCACTCTCAGATAAAGCTTGTTCTGCCAGTTGACTAGCCAGGAGAGCAATCGGATCAACAGTCTTTGGCTTATTTTTCTTGTCAATCTTAGCTTTCTTTTCCATTACCATGTTCTCATCAGTCATCAAGATTTCATACAGTTCTTGAATTGACATTGTGGAAATTCTGACATCATTCCTCATCCTATGACATGACTTGCTCCATTCTGGTTGGAGAGCATTTAAGAACTTCAGATTTTCTTCCAATTCATTCTTTGTCACCTTTATCTTGTACATATAATTTATTACCGCCCAAAATCTATCAAACACACTTTTCAGACTCTCTCCATCTTTTGCTTTAAACTCCTGAAAGTTATTCATGTATCGATTCTGACAGAGTTGAGTAGCCACAACTGATCCAAGCATTATCTTTTCAAGCTGAGTCCACATTAGCATCCGATTCTGCTTGAAACAGTCAATTCTGTTGTAGATTGAATTGGGTAGAGCAAGAATCAGATTAAATTTTGCCTGGTTATCAGCTTGATATCTCAAAAGCTCTTCTGCATCATACTCTCTTAAAGCCTTCTCCACTCTTGTAGCCAGAGTAGTTGCAGTAGCTGGTATTTGTTTCATGAGCCTCTCCGTAGGACCTTCAGTTAAAGATTTCATCATATTATCACCATTTGGTTGTCTCTCTATGAAATTGATGAATCTGTCCTGCCATTGCTGAAACTCATTTTCATTTATCAGAACTGGAGGTCGAGTATCTGATCCCAAAGACATCATTATGTCGTTCTTGTAAAACTGAGCTTGTAGAGACATCTTGACAAGTTCAGAAAGTTCTAAGTCTGAAAACTGATAAACTGGCGCAAACTGAAGGTTTGCGTGAGCATAGGATGACGCAAATGAAACTTTGCGTGAGCTGTGGAAGATGCAAACTAGGATTTGCGTGAGGCGAAGATGGTGCAAACCAAAATTTGCGTGAGGCGTTGAAGACGCAAACCAAACTTTGCGTGAGAAGCTAGAGACGCAAATGTCACTTTGCGTGAGCTGTATATGACGCAAACAAAGAGTTGCGCGAACTTCCTACTAATCTTGAGAACTAAGGATTACGAAAAGTTTACTTTGCATGAGGTGTAGGTGACGCAAGGTTTGCTTTGCGCGAATCGTTGATGAAGAGAACTGCACTTTGCGCGATGTGTAGAAGACGGAAACAAATTCTTTGCGTGATGAATTGAAGAAGTAAACTTCAACTTTTCGCGAGAAGAAATCAAATAAACCTGAGATAAACTGGCGCAAAGATTAGATCAACAATTAGAATAACAATATGAAGTAGCGCAAACTAGTATGAACTGGCGCAAACTTAAGATCTGGCGCAAAACGAAGATAAACACAAAATTCTTTCAAAAAACGATTACAAAATTGAATTTGATGAAATTTTCTTATACAAACAAGTTCGAAAACAATTTTCTAATACTTTTGAATCAAACATTTCGATCAAAATTCACAAAATCAAGAACTCGTGAAATCAACAGAACGCAAAAAACGAGTTTTCCATAAACTTTTAAAATCTCAAAATTGATTATCAAAAACTGATTTTCTTGAAAAACGATGTGAACCAAAAATGTTCTCCTATTAAAAACGAATTCAGAAAACCGAATTTCAAGAAAAAAAAATCACAAACCAGTCTGAATTGGATGAAAAATCAAGAAAACGAGATTTTCTTGAAAAATTCAAGAAAATCGATCAAATTTTCTGATTAATCTACAAATTCAGAAACGAAAACCAGTTTCTCTCAATCCTCTCAGATTTAGATTAGCTCTGATACCATTTGAAAGTCCAAGATCTACCAAATCTTAGAGAGAGAAAGTAGACAGAGAGAGTATGCGCCAAATGTAAAGTATGTATTCAAATGAGGTTCCAAAATTACAGAACAAAGACACCAAGGGGACTTAAATACCCCAAGGCCTAAACAGAACAGATCAGCCAACTAAACATTGTTTAGACCACTGATAATAAATACATTGATTACTATTAAAAATAGACTTAACAGACATCAACAGAGATTTATGGAAAGACGACAGTCATAAAACAAAAGGATAAGCTTCAATACCTTGCAGATTTTTTTTAAAACAACCAAGAATCCTAGCTCCCCTGAAGATAAACAAAAGACATTAGGGTTTCATAACTAAAGCATTTTCCTAATCTTTCCATGAAGGTATAAAGATTGAGTTTTTCAGTTGTTATGATTGCTTTTAGTCACCATTTTCATCTTATTTCCATGGTTTATCATCTTCTACAGCAATAATCACAAAGAGGAGACACTTACACAAAAAATGAAATAGTTAAATTCGAACAACAGTTCATTAACATGAAATTAATGACAATATTCTTCAAACAAGATCAATGTAGCAACAAATATTAAGAGAACTTTGAACTCCATACCGATGTTATAGTTGAAAAGACTAAACCTAAATACAATATTCAGTAAAGATGATGATTCTTCCACTTGAAAAACCCACAATGTAGAAAAGACTGAAACCCACAAAATTATACAGAAAACAAACACACACAGATGAAAAAATCTTGATAGAACGAACTCCTTAACCAAAAACCCATTCAAAGGCAAAAGTTGGATGAGCAAAATTACAAAAAAACCATTCAAAGGCCAAAGAAGGAACCTTCTCCTTTCTGAAATCAACCTCCAAAAGCCAAAGCTGGAATAAATCAAACTCCAAAGGCAGAAGCTGTTGGCTGTTGGAGAATAAATATTAGGTAAGAGACTTAGTGAACAACAAAAGAAGGAACAAATGAACAAGAAAAGAAGAAATCGAACCTTTTATTGTTTAGAAAGACGAAATCGAACTCAACAACAAATCGCTGGTGATTCATGCCTTCATGGTGTAGCCAAGATGAAGATAACCCCTCCATGTAAGAAACAAAACATATGAAGGAAGGGAATGGGTTTTTTTTCCAGTGAAGCTGATCTGACTGCTTTTCAGTTTCAGCCTCAAAATGAAATCGAGGGAGGGATATAGAGATGAAAAAATTCAAATCGCCCGGTTTGAATTTTGAATGTTATAGTACACAAGGTGTTTGAAAATGCAGAATGGGAAAGTCAGCTTCTGGGGGATAGAAAGCATAAAGGCAGAAACATAAATGAGGAAGGTTAGAAGATTTTGCATCTATGAGTTGTATACTATGCTTATTTATTTGTAATTCATCGTTTTCTAAGTTTTATGCATAAAAATGTAGTACATTGTGCATCTAAAATTGTAATTAAGAGTTTTTACATGAATGTATTATAAGGTAGTAATATATATGTATAGGGTCGGGTTCCTTTGTTAACCGTATTTTTTGTACTAACATTGTGAACCGAAATCTTAACTACTAATTTTGAGATGAAGGGTTGACATTAAAACCAACTCAAAATTAATTCTTATTTATGAGCCTTCTATTAAGTAATGATATTGAACATATATGATAGGGTATTTGGGGAAATTCCCAACCTTTTCTCACATTTAATATATTCCCCAAGATAAGTGTGGCTTAATTAGGGATCATAGTATTGTAACTCCCTCATTAAATAAATATTACAGTTAATTTACATAAAACAATTCAAATAAAGGCCTCATATGTTTATTGTACATATATATTAAACCAACAATGACTTCCTATTGGTTGAAATGTTAGAGCACAGATTGTTGTCTTCAAGATCATCTAGATTGAAAGTCAAAAGCCCAAGTCAAAGCCTCAAGGTTGCAAGTCAAAGTTACTCAAAGTGGAAAGTCAAAGTCAACTTAATTCATGCAAAGTCAAGCCTTGTTAGTTTAATTGTTTGTTGTATTTGTTCCTTAGTATAAATAGTGTTTCTTTTGTAATCTTGTGTCTAGAGTTTAATAAAGAAGATCATATTCTATATCTTTAGAGTGAGAAAGTAGAGAGCGAGAGTTTGTATTCTGTGAAGTTCATATCAATGACATATGATATTTGAAATCGAAATTCATTGTTAATCTTGATACTTGCACATTAAACTGGGAATAACAATTGGTATCAGATCAAGTATTAATCAGAAATCATTTCAAGAATCTGAGTTTTTGGTCGAACTCTTGAAGAACTCGCAGAACACTGTTCCAGGATCGATCTTAGTGATTTTGTGATACTTTTGAGTTGTAATTGATTGTGTTGTAATCGCACTTTGTTATAGAACACATTTGATTTGTATTGCATCGTCCAATTCACAATTGTTTGTGTGAATTTTGGATATGTTGAAAATTTTGTACGTAAGATTTGTATGCACTGTATCTAAATCGAGTTTATAATTTTGTTGTTTTTCATTGAAATTGATCTACTGTAATATGGTCACAGTGTGTTCGAGAGAAAATTCACAAAGTTTCAGGGTCGAATTTGAAGTTTTAAAGAGATTTTGAAGTTTTACAGAGATTTTGGGTTGAATTTGAGTTTTTGAGTTCGACAAACTCAAGAACTCGCAAGATTTGCAAAATTCGCAACCTTCAAGTTCGAAGATCTCGCAAGTTGTTGTATACAAATTCCTCAAGAATTCGCAGACCTCTTCAATTTTGGTGTTGTGAAAATTCTTATGGATAGAATCCGCAGAAGTCCAGGTGCGAATAGTTCAGACTTCGTAGGAGCTTGCATACGAAAAGAGAAGATTTCGTACATTTCAGTTTGTGAAAAGTCATTGTTCCCATCCTTCGATCTGCGAAAAGCTCCAGAATTAGCATGCTGTAAATTGCTGAAATTTTTCTAAGTCCACATTTCGCAAAATATTTTGCGAAAAGTGATCTTTGTTTGTGATTAAAAAATTTCTAAGTCAACATTTCGCAAGCCCTTGTCTGCGAAAAGTGTAGATTTCGCATGCTTTAGCCTGCGAAAAGTTGAATTTCGCAAGGTGTTTTCTGCGAATTGTGGATATTCTTTGGTTTGTGAATTGTGATATTTCAGTGTTGTGCGAATTGGGATCTCAGTGGTCTGAGAATTCTATACTTAGTCATTTTTGACTGTTTTCAGAATTTTTGGAATTTTTTTGATTTGTGTTTAAAGATCTGTGCAAGTATCAAGATGTCATCAAAAGAAGAGATTGCTAAACTTAAATCCAAGATTGTCTCTCTTGAAGAAAAGATTGTACAAAAACGAGACAACTACTACCAATATCTTGCTGGAAAGATAAATCAGATTGAATACTAAGAGAAGTTAGAGAAAGATCGACTTGATTCTATTAATAGACTTAAAGAATGGCTTCACCTGGATATTGCAGACTTGAAAAAGGCAACCAATTTTGGTAAATATTCCAAATTCTTTGGTGAATATTGTTGATCCAAACTCTCTCAGTGATTTGATAACGACCCTCTTCTATACTTAGTGAAAATTACGTTTTAATATGTATCAATGTTTCACCATCAGCGATCAGACTGAGTCTGTTCAGTTATCACTGGTGACCTTTCTTGTAAACATTTCATATGTATTAGTGTTTCACTATCAGCGATCAAACTGAGTATGTTCAGTTATCACTGATAGTTTCTGAAATAAACAGCCAACGTAATCCCTGAAGACAAGTCTCGCGTCAACATATGTTCATAGCTGAATCGAAGATGAAGCTGCTGAACAAAGAGAAGTCTACTAGTGACCTGATGCGGATATCAATGAAGCAAAGACAACTCTACATATACGCGAAGGAACATGAGGAAAAGCTTTAGCGATAGCTGAACCTCTCTTTCTCTGCAAGAAGAGATACTCAGCGATCAATCGATCACAAAGCTTATGCCTCAAGTTTCCTTTTGTCTTATCTTGCACAACCAGTACGATGTGTCAGAACGGACACGTCTCTGCCACAAATTGTACAACAACTCTGTCAACTACATTGTTCATGATACGACCGAAAGCATGTCTCCCAAAGTCAGACTCCCAAAGCCAATCTATGAACGCCACGTGTAAAGTGCCCTGCCATGCATTTAATGCATAGGGTATAAATAGGAAGTTCACCCCTTCATCTGAAGGTGTGCTCAATCCTTGAACTCCATATAGAAACCCTTGTTTTCTATCTCTCTTATTTCCCCATTCTCTGAATTTCTTGTGCAATCATCTTAGTGTTTCTTAAGTTTGTTTAGATTGAGTCTGTCTTAATCTTATTCCGCAACAAGCTTGTAAATTGTAATTGATTTATCAATAAACAATTTATTAAACCTTAATTTCTGTGTTTGTATTCAACCCCCCCCCCCTTCTACAAACTTGTTAAGCACCTTCGGGACCAACAAGTGGTATCAGAGCAGTTTGTTTAATCTAATAAACAAGATCTTGCTGTATACTCTTCCTTGCTATTCTAAAATGGCACTAAACACAAACACAAACTACTATGATAATGGTTCACTTTCTAAACCTCCTCGATTTAGCAGAGATAACTTTTCTCTATGGAAAAATCGAATGATGCTATTTCTTGAAGGTGCGGATCCTACTATACCTGAATATATAGAAAACGGACCCTATGAACCTGTTAGAATTATAGCTGCGATTCCCGCTACTGCCACCACTGAAGCTGTCCCTGAACGATATGTCGTTAAGGAAATAAGACAGTGGAGTGATGAAGATAAAAAGAAGGTAGGCATAGATGCAAGAGCAAAGACCATTACATCAATGGCTCTGCCTGATGAAGTTTTCCATTCCATCATGCATCTAAAAACTTCTAAAGAAATGTGGGAAACCATATGTGTTCAATATGAGGGCACCACTGAAATCCAAGAGACTCGAAAGATTAACTTGGTAAGACAGTATGAAAGTTTTATCGCTAGAAAGAATGAATCTCTTTCTGACATTCATCAGCGGTTTAACTGCCTAATCATTGACCTAAGAACTGTTGGTAGGAACTATTCTAACTCTGAGGTCCTAACAAAATTCTTGGAAAGTCTTCCTGAAAGCTGGGACAGTTATTCAATATGTCTTAAGCTGACAAAAGACTTACATACTCTCTCTCTAAGCACTCTGTATGGAATATTGCTCAACTATGAGCAATCTAATCTCCTGAAGAAGAATCTTGTAGAAGATTCTAAAGACTCCAAAAGCACTCCTGTTGCTTTAGTTTCATCAGATATAATTCCATCTCAACGATCTACTCTCACCATCACTGAGTTAGATTCTGAATCTGAGGATCTATCAGACCCTGATCTTTCAGAGTTTAATGAGTCCTTAGCACTCTTGACAAACTCTTTTAAGAGATTTGCAAGAAAGAATAACTTCCGAAGAAGTAAACCTCTCTCTCTTACTGAAAAGCCAAAATCAACTCCGGTTGATAAGGCTACAGCCACTTGCTATAACTGCGAAAAAATTGGACATTTTGCTAGTGAGTGCAGGTCGAAAAAGGTCTTCAAACCTTCTACCTCAAGAAGATCCAGTGATGACAAATACCATAAGCTGAAGAACAAATATCAAAAGCTGAAAAGCTATCAGCGAAAAGGTAAAGGTCTCATCGCTGAAGAACATGACTAGGCTGAATCAGAAGAATCATCTTCTGATGAAGAAGAAGTCACTAATCTTTGCCTCATGGCTGAGATTAAAGAAGAAGTAGAAAAACCATCTGAACCTTCTATGAGCTACATATCATCTCAGGTATCTATCTCTACAAATCCCTCTCTGCCTGAAGCTGAAAGAAGTCGCGCTGTTGATGTGCTGACGATTAACCTTTATAATGCTCTAAATGACAAAACTCAAGCTGAAAATAAAAATGTTTATTTAACTCAAGAGCTAGAGAAATGTCATGAAAAGATTAGTGAACTAAATCTTTTAGAAGAAAAATTGAAAGATCAAGTCATTATAAATGAAATCATCAGCATTGAACACGAACAAGCCATCGCTGCTCTAAAAGCAGAAAAGGCTCATGTTGGAAAGTGGTGCAAATCATCAACAAAGATCTCTGAGATAATAAATGCTCAAACTCCTGAAAGTGATAAAAATGGTCTTGGTTTTTGGACACCTCAGGATGATCCTAAAGAAGAAAGTTCCTCGCTTAAGTTTGGAACTTTTGTCACATCTTTCTTTGACACTTCTTATAATCAATTCTATCCCTGTTCTTCTTCAAATCCCATTTCTGAGGAAAAATCCAAAGACACTGTGTCTACGGATAAAGGAAAGTCCATTCTCCTTCCTCAGAAGACAACCAGGAAAGCAAAGCTGAAAATTCCTTCTAAACCTTCAGCTAAGCAATCCTCTAGCTCTGTGATAGAATTTTTGATCTCTGTCCTCCAAAGCTAAAGGTTGATCTAAAGCCCGTGAGATCTGAAGAAATAAAAGTTCCTCCCAGATCTCGTGCAAAAGGCATTCTTGGAGCTGGTCCTGCTCATCTTAAACTTGCAAAACCTTCTACTGATCCTAAAACCATTTTCAAATACAGAAAATGTTATCACTGTGGTTTTACTGATCATATTGCAAGTAAATGTCCAAATACCACCAAAGCTGATAAAACAGCTAAAGTGAAGAAAAACACCACTAAGGTTAAGAAATTAACCAAAGTGAAGGTTACCACTAAAGCTGAATCTTCATCAGCTGTGAAGACTGTTGAATCTTCCTTATCCACTAACTCTGAAGGACCCATTGAAAAATGGGTACCAAACAACGCTTAATCTTCCTTATGTATGCAGGGATCAAAGGGCATCTGGTATCTCGATAGTGGATGTTCTCGTCATATGACTGGACAAAGAGACCTGCTCACTGAATACAAGGAAGAGAAAGGTCCCTCTGTGACCTTTGGTGGAAATGGAAAAGGATTTACCCGAGGGTTTGGTGTCCTCAGCAATGGGACAACTACCTTTCGAAGAGTCGCTTATGTAGATGGACTGAAGCACAATCTTCTAAGCATCAGTCAGCTATGTGATAAAGACTATGAAGTTCGCTTTTCTAAGAAAGCATGTTCAGTGGTAGATGAAAAAGGAAAAATTGCTCTCAGTGGTTATCGCAGAGAAAATGTCTATGTAATAGATATGGACTCTACTATCACTGAAAACTTATGTTTTCTCTCTAAGGCCTCTTCTGATGTCAACTGGCTATGGCATAAAAGGCTCTCTCATCTAAACTTCAAAACCCTAAATTCTCTCTCATCTAAGGAACTGGTTTCTGGTCTTCCTCAGCACTCATATACTAAAGAATCTCTATGCTCAGCATGTGAAAAAGGTAAACAAACAAAAGCTAGTTTCAAGTCAAAACAAGTTTCCTCAGTGACAAGTCCTCTTCAGCTCTTGCATATGGATCTGTTTGGCCCTGTCAACATCCAATCAATAGCTGGAAAGAAATATACGCTTGTCATTGTAGATGAATATTCTCGCTACACCTGGGTTATCTTTCTTCGCTGTAAGAGTGATACTCCAGAAGAACTAATATCTTTTGTCAAAATAATGTAAGTGCTGAACAATCTTACTGTTCGTTCAATAAGAAGTGATCATGGAACTGAATTCAAAAACAGTTCCCTGAACAATTTCTTTGAGAACAAGGAAATCTCTCACAACTTCTCTTCAGTAAGAACACCTCAGCAAAATGGATTCGTTGAAAGAAGAAACAGAACGATCATAGAAGCTGCTAGATCAATGCTCAGCGATTCTCACCTCCCTACTCAATTTTGGGCAGAAGCTGTAAACACTGCATGTTTTACTCAAAACAGATCGCTGATAATAAAGCGATTTGGGAAGACAACTTATGAACTTTTTCTTGGAAGGAAGCCTTCTATCAGCTTTCTTCATATCTTTGGTTGTCAGTGCTTTATCTTAAACAACAGAGATCAACTTGGAAAGTTCGACCCAAAAGCAGATGATGGAATATTTCTAGGATATTCCTCCATCTCCAAAGCCTACAGAGTTTTCAACAAGAGAAGACAAACTATAGAAGAAACAATTCACGTCACTTTTGATGAAACTCGCTCAGCGAACTCTAAACCAATCGCTGACAATGAAGAGTTAAATGCTTGGATGCTTTCTCACTACAGAGAAACTGAACCTTTCTTCTCAAACCATCAGCATTCTGATCCTTCAGCCGCTGATGATGATCCAAACATTATACATCCTACCGCTGAATCCACCTCATGGGTTTCAGCTGAACCTCTAAACACACTTCTACCATCAAATCTGCCTTCGTCGAAAAACCTCTCTAGTGAATCTACTCAACAGTTAATCGCTGATGAACCTCAAACATCCTCATCAGTAAACATTCCAATTGTTGATCCAACCTCTGAGTTAAGCAATAATGATCCTGTTCAGCGATGGACCAAAGATCACCCAATAGATCAAATTCTCGGTGATCCAGATGCAGGTATTCAGACACGACGAAGCTCAGGTAATATCTGTCTCTTTGTAAACTTTCTCTCTTTAATAGAACCAAAGAAGACTGATGATGCCCTCAGAGATCCAAACTGGGTCAGCGCTATGCAAGAAGAGCTGACTGAGTTCTCTCGAAACAAAGTTTGGAATCTCGTTCCTACACCATCTGATAAAACTGTAATAGGCACCAAATGGGTGTTTAGAAACAAGTTAGATGAACATGGAACTGTAACCCGCAACAAGGCTCGACTTGTTGCTCAGGGATACAGACAAGAGGAAGGCATAGACTATGATGAAACCTTTGCCCCTGTGGCCAGGCTCGAAGCAATTCGACTATTCTTAGCTTATGCAGTCTATAAAGACTTCATCGTTTATCAAATGGACGTAAAATCAGCGTTCCTAAATGGAAAGCTGAATGAAGAAGTCTATGTAGAACAACCACCAGGGTTCTATGATCCTAAGCATCCAAATTATGTTTATAAATTGGATAAGGCTCTCTATGGTCTAAAACCAGCCCCTCGTGCTTGGTATGACACTCTCTCATCTTTTCTTATCTCTGAAAATTTTGAACGTGGCAAGATTGATAATACGTTATTTTTCAGAAAGATAAAAGGTCATATAATTCTTGTACAAATATATGTTGATGACATAATATTTGGTTCTACTAACCCATCTCTGTGTACTCGCTTCGCTGAAAGAATGAAGAAAGAATATAAAATGAGTATGATGGGTGAGCTGACATATTTTCTTGGTCTTCAGATTAAACAATCTGACAAAGGTACTTTTATCTGCCAAGGTAAGTATGTTAAAGATATGCTGAAGAAGTTTGATCTCACACAAACTTCAGCAATGAAAACTCCTATGGCACCACCCCTGACACTTAACAAAGATCCTTCTGGTAAACCTGTTAATGTCACTGCCTATAGAGGAATGATAGGCTCCCTGCTGTATCTCACAGCGAGCCGACCTGACATCATGTACTCTACTTGTTTATGTGCACGCTATCAATCTGAACCGAAGGAATCCCATCTGATCGCTGTAAAGCGAATTTTCAGATATCTGAAAGGAACTCCTAACCTCGGTCTTTGGTATCCCAAAGACTCAGGGTTCGATCTAACTGGTTATTCTGATAGTGATTTTGCAGGTTGTAAACTTGACAGAAAGAGTACCACTGGTGGATGTCAACTCCTAGGAGGAAAGCTGGTAAGCTGGACAAGCAAGAAGAAAAATTATGTGTCCACTTCCACAGCTGAAGCTGAATATGTAGCCGCTGGAAGCTGTTGTTCTCAAATCTTGTGGATGAGAAATCAACTATTAGATTATGACCTTCAGCTGTCAAAGATTCCTATCTATTGCGACAGCACTAGTGCTATCGCTATAGCAAATAATCCAGTGCTACATTCAAAGACAAAACACATAGAGATCAGATATCACTTTATCAGAGATCATGTGATGAATGGTGATATTGAACTTCACTTTATCCCTACTGACTTTCAGCTTGCTGATTTATTCACCAAACCTCTTGATGAGACAAGGTTCAACTTTCTCATCAGTGAGCTTGGAATGCTGAACTTCGAAGAATAATTCTTCAGCGTTCATGTATTGTGTCAGTAATCAAAAGTTCCCCTATCATCATTCTCTCTGATAAACATTCTAACTCTCAGGTATGTTCTCTCCTTTCCCTCAAAGATGTTTTTCTTCAAAATATAAACTTTAATCACTGAACTTTCTTCAAATGATTAAAAGCTTTTTGAAAAATACATTAATCACTGATATTTCTAGTCAGTGATCCTTTAAAAGGAAAATCTATCCCTCTTTACAATCAGGGATACTTTTAAAAAGGAAAATCTATCGCTGACTTTTCTTCAGTGATAATTTCAAAACAAACAAATGTACAGTCTCTCTCTTCTATGACGTCATTTGAACCGACAATCCACGACATGCCTTTTCTGACACATTCGTCCGTTGCTCTTCTATCCAATCAACTTCGTGGAACGTGTCAATGTCATGATGATCCTTTCTTTTCCCACTTCATTCCTTCTCTCTCTCTTCTCTCTCTTCGTATAAAAGGAATTCTTCTCTCCTTTATACGGTTTACGCTTTCGAAACTATCAACGCAAGAAACATTTTCTCTCTCAAGAACACTCAAGCAAGTAAACCCAGAACATTGAATCTGCAAATCTTTTTCTTCAAGATACACAGGTTTATTTCATGTTTATGTGCTTTGTTCGTATGCTTTTTATTCTTTTTAAAATCCTACTCGTTTTCTATGGATTTTATAAAACGTTTTTTTTCAAAAACTAAAGATCATTCTTTCTGATTTTATGTTTTTCAATAAAAACCCTTTGGTTTTAAAGTGTTCTTCATTCTTTCTACCCAGAACACTATTTTTCTACTCCTAAATCATTTATTCTATTATGCTTCTTTCCATAACAGAAATGACACAGTCTTCAATCGTTGCTTCCAAGCATGTACGATTCGCTCTCACTGAAGTTGAGATTACTAAATGTAATCATTTGGCAAGACTCGAGTTCAAAGCTGACAAATACCCACATCTAGTGGAAGCTGCTGAATTCCTCAAGCAGTCATGTATAGCTTACGCGATCACTGTGGATCCTAAGCCTTCCAAGACTCTACTCCAGCAGTTCTGGTTCACTGCTGATGCAACTGAACTTACCAACAAGAAAGGTGAACGAGTCCCTGCTATCTCTTTCAGCACGGAATTGGTGCCAGGGAGCATGACTGCTCTTATCCTCAAGAAATCTTTAAGATTCCCTGACAAACCAAAGAGTGGGTTCGACGCACTCCCCACTGATGATGAGCTGATATCATTCCTGGACGCAATGGGCTATTGTTGGGAAAACAAACCGAGATCTTCTATTCCCAACAAGAAGCTCACCAAGATCCTCAAAGCTCAGATGCAATCACAACTGAACTTTATCTTCTCGCACATAATTCAGTGCATGAGCGGGAAGAGTGGTTCGCTGGATCAAGCCAGCAAAACACAACTGCAGATGGCCTACTCCGTTATCACTGGTCAAAACTTTGACTACGCCACAACAATCTTTGAAGACTTGAGGTCGAGATTAGAGAAGCCTGAACGAGATCCCAAGATCTCGTACGTACGTTTCATATGTACGTACATCAAGTTCCTCTATCCCAACACCTATCCCACCAAAGATGATGGCACCTTTGCCAGGGTAGGTCAACGATCACTGGAGGTAAAGCCACTCGACGACGAGGTAAGTATCTCTCTCCTTCGCTCTCGTCTCTCTCTCCATTCTTCTTCATCTTCAGTGACCACGCAGACGGTTCCTTCGTCTGCTATACCTGTCGCTACCACTACTTCTAAACGACCATCAGCTAGTCCGATTGGTCCTTCCAAAAAGGCCAAAAAGACTAAGGAACGTACACCCTCTAGTACTATACCTGAGGGAGCTTCTCAACAAGCTACCTTAGATGCATTTGTGGGTCTTTCCTCCACAACTTCAGCAGTCACTCATACTGCCGTGTCAGCGATCTCGCTCGCTGTCACATCATCAGTGACCCCACCTACTATCTCATTCGCTGAGATTAACCCCATCCCTACTTCTGTCCCCAAAACTCTTCCTTTTTCTACTCATTTGGTCTCTGAACCCGCTACCTCTTCTTTCCCTATAGGACCTGAACATCAAACTTTTGAGGAATCTATGCAGTTCTACAAAATGTTTGATACGTCAGGTACAAATCCAAGTGCTAAAAGCTGACGTCCAAGTGCTAAAAGCTTCAACAGCTACTTCAGCAGCTGAACAAACCCCTACCGCTGATAATGACAAAGTGGGGGAGAAAGCTGAAGAAACTTCTATCGCTGCTGCTGGGGAAGCTAGGACTCCAAAAAAACCTCCCTCTCAATCTGAGGGGGAGAAGGCAAAAGAATCCTCATCTATTCACTCTATTCTCTTTGAAGAGGATGAGGAAGAAGACGATGAAGAGGAAGATAATCTAGATCTTGATAATCAAGAAAAGGATCAGCCCTCCGATGACGACGACGACGATGAAGACCAATCTATGTGGTTCTCCAAGCCGAACGTCGCATCAGGGACAACTTCGCAAGAGGTTGTCAAAGCAGGGGTAAGAGGTGATACATCTTCAAGCGCTCCTTCGCAAAGCAAAGACAAGCAACCAATCGCTGAAGAATGCTTGAGGACTGGATCACAATCTGAGGGGGAGCATCCTTCTCAGGTATGTCTTTCAATTGTACCACTCTCCTACTCTTTCCAAACCCCTATTTCCTTCTAGCCTTTATCTCTCTTTTTCTAAAAATATACACTTATCCCTTATTTCCTTCATTTTTCTATCCAGACAGTTCTCACGCCTGCTTAAGGGTTCTGAACTACAAATAATTCCAGCTACTATCGCTGAAGAAATAATCCCAATCTCTATCACTGAGATTGATGAAGAAGAAGAAGAAGAATATTCCCTGGTCCATCCAGGAAGGCCCTCTCAACCATCTCATTGGTCAGAGGAAGTGGTGAAGAAAAGAGTTGAAATGATCGCTCAACTAGAAAGTCAACGGCTGAAAATCCCTCTTCAAACATCCTTCTCAGAGCTCGACTTCCTCACTGAAGCTGAACGAGAAGAATCTGCCAAAGCTGAGAAACTGATCGCTGAATGCAAACGAGATGCCCAACTCGCTTTAAAGATTCAATCTTCTCAAGTCAAGGACAAAAAGCTGAAAAGCAAACCTGTGGAAGTTCAAGCTGCACTGCTGAAAGAAATTGAAGAGGAACGCTCCAAAGAACAAGAGATCAACGATAGGTCTATCGAATGGTGCAAACAGAAGATGGATTATCGTTCTGATCTTCTTCAAATATCAGCCGTGACTATCTCTGGTCGCAAGAAGAAGGATCAACTCTCAGTGACCATGGAGATTACCAGAGAGGATGGAACCCAAAAAGCTATGTACGTATCCAAACTTGAGAGCTTCGGATTTACGGAATGGTTAGAGTTCTGGGATGCGCTGAAGAAATCCAAATCTACATACAGAGGCTACATTGAAGGACTTCTTGAAGCCCTCATAAATAGAGTCGTTTCTGTACTAAAGCTGCCATCTCCTCTTCCTCCCAAATCTTTGAAACTCAAGAGAAGAATTTGGTCCTCCTCCTCTTAAGACGTCGCCATCATCAGGAATGAATATTCTATAAAATTTTCAAGAGATGCACTGTTTGGTCCTCCTCCTGATCTTTCAGTTCTGGATTTATCTCTGCCTCCTGGTGGTCCTTTCCAAGCTGGTCAAGTAATTGACAATCCTTATGGAATATTCTTCAGAGATGATGATGAGGAACTCAGATTTCAAAGAGTCTCTGAGATTCTTATCTGTCCTCTAAATCATCTCAAGGATCTCTTATGCTTATGGTGTGACTTCTTCCCTGCTGCTGAGAAAATCAAAGAAATTATCAGCCAAGAATCTTTGGAACGAAGACAGAAAGGTGAAGAAATACCTGAGTATATGATCAATCCTCCTAAATCTTCTTTTAATAGATGATAGATTAGTTTCCCTTTCTGTAATCTATTAGTTATACTTACAGTAGTTAGTTATTCACTTGTACTTATGATTTTCATATCTTGTAATTCTATCCCTGAATTAAATGAAAATTTCAGTGAAGTACTTAACTCCATCAGTGTTGTAAAAGATCCCTCAAAATAGTAATTGGGACATGTATGTTATGAGTCCTGATTATTCCTTCATTTTGAACTATAAAGTAATTTTCTTCAGTTACTTTGTCATTATCAAATAGGGGGAGATTGTTGATCCAAACTCTCTCAGTGATTTGATAACGACCCTCTTCTATACTTAGTGAAAATTACGTTTTAATATGTATTAATGTTTCACCATCAGCGATCAGACTGAGTCTGTTCAGTTATCACTGATGACCTTTCTTCTAAACATTTCATATGTATTAGTGTTTCAATATCAGCGATCAAACTGAGTATGTTCAGTTATCACTGATAGTTTCTGAAATAAACAGCCAACGTAATCCCTGAAGACAAGTCTCGCGTCAACATATGTTCATAGATGAATCGAAGATGAAGCTGCTGAACAAAGAGAAGTCTACTAGTGACCTGATGCGGATATCAATGAAGCAAAGACAACTCTACATATACGCGAAAGAACATGAGGAAAAGCTTCAGCGATAGCTGAACCTCTCTTTCTTTGCAAGAAGAGATACTCAACGATCAATCGATCACAAAGCTTATGCCTCAAGTTTCGTTTTGTCTTATCTTGCACAACCAGTACGATGTGTCAGAACGGACACGTCTCTGCCACAAATCGTACAACAACTCTGTCAACTACACTGTTCATGATACGGCCGAAAGCATGTCTCCCAAAGTCAGACTCCCAAAGCCAATCTATGAACGCCACGTGTAAAGTGCCTTGCCATGCATTTAATTCATAGGGTATAAATAGGAAGTTCACCCCTTCAACTGAAGGTGTGCTCAATCCTTGAACTCCATATAGAAACCCTTGTTTTCTATCTCTCTTATTTCCCCATTCTCTGAATTTCTTGTGCAATCATCTTAGTGTTTCTTAAGTTTGTTTAGATTGAGTCTGTCTTAATCTTATTCCGCAACAAACTTGTAAATTGTATTTGATTTATCAATAAACAATTTATTAAACCTTAATTTATGTGTTTGTATTCAACCCCCCCCCCCTTCTACAAACTTGTTAAGCACCTTCGGGACCAACAAGTGCAGTAAATTAATTTAATTTAACCTAATGGGTGCAAAAAATTATAGAAATGCAGTAAATTAGGGTAGAGAATAAAGAATAGAAATAAAAAAGGGAGAAAGATAATGAAATACACATAGGGAAGATGTAGAAAAACTAAGACTTGATACAAATGAACAAGAGTAAAGAAGGATTGATAAAGAAATTCAAGAATGATTAGATAACTAGCAATATTCCAACAAAAACAAAATTTCAACTAGATACATTAAGGAAAATAGGGAAGAAGATACTAGATGTATGAAAAACCTATGGTGAATCGGATCTCAATGGCCTAGGCTTGTAATGCAATCCTCTTCCCCAAGTCTTGGAGATCGACCAAGCAGTTCTTCCAAGCAAAAAAAAATGTCGATTATCCTCTCTATGCCTAATTCCAAAAATGTGTCTCAAAAACAAACCTAAAAGGGTTTTTTAAAAGTCTAAGCTAAAAATCCCATCAAAAAGAATAAGCCTAACGACCTTTGCGACCGTAAAGAAATCTTTACGCCCGTGAAGGTCCACCAGAAAATAAAAAAAACGTTTCAGGAGCAGTGCTTCGTGACCCCGAATAAATCTTCGTGCCCGCAAAAACGTGGAAGAAACTCTAAATCTTGAATCAAATATCTTTCTTCGCGTCCGCGAAGCATGGAGAACTACAAATCTCTTCCGACTTCATCTCTTTTGACGGCTTCTCTTTGCTCTCTATCATCTTCTTCTTTTCTTCATTCTTGGTTTCATCTCCTACACACACTTGATTATCCTCTTCTCTTTTCACCTTGAGCACGTCTTCACCTATCTCACCTTTAGAATGCACAATCTGCACAAAACATATACCAAAAGCATAAAAACTATTCCCAAAAGAATTTACAACCGTGATTAGAGAGAATAAAAGAGAAATGAAAAATGATGCATGAAAATGCTAAACTAAACACTAAAATATAAACAAAAAAACAACTAATATATACAAAGTTAGGTGCATAAAATGCACTTAACAGAAGGTTTCAGAGTTGGAATAGAAGATTGCTAAAGACAGAGCTAAGTTTGAAAAGGAGAAGAAAGGTTTTGAGAATGACAAGCAAATGTTTGCAAAAAAAATTCTGAATTTTGAAGAAATACATTTGAAGATAAGAAATCAATTGTCTTAAATGTGCAACACTTTCTCAACAAGTATCAGATTTCTAGAAGGTAATAATTGTTGAAAGAGACAGGCTTGAGAAAGAGAAAGCTGAGTTTGGTTCTGAAAGGAAAATCTCTCAAAGGAAAGATTTCTGAATTGGAAAAAGAGAGAAAAGAGTTTGAGAAGGATAAGAAAAGATTAGAGCAGAAAAATGTTGGATTTTTTAAAGAAATGTCTTATCAGAGAAAGAATGTTGAGAAAGATTTTGAGGAAGAAAGGAAGGTTTTTGAGACTGAGATAAAGAAGCTTACAAGGAAGTTATCTGAACTGTCAACAAAGGCTATGATAAAACAAAATGTGAAGTCTGAATTAAAGAGAAAAATTGACTTACTCTCCAAAGAAAGGATCAGTTTATCTTCCAAGATAAAAGAACTTGAAGAGATCGTTTTCAAGGTGAATTCAACTGAGCAAAAGACTCCAGATTTAATTGATCAATCACCTAGATATGATTCAGCTGACTCTCAATGCTCATTCAAGACTACATCAAGTTCATGTCAAACAAATGTTTCAACAAAAAGGTCAGTCAACTCAAAAGATCATATTCGTACTACTAACCTTTTATATGATAGAAATGTTGATGGTACAGGTACATTTAGAAGAAGAAAATGTAATGAAAAGTTACTATGGAAAGTGAAAGCATATTCTGATGAAAAGCATAATAAAAAATCATTTGTGCATACACCCAATGCCAAGAAGAACAATGTGCATAAAGGTAAACCTGATCTTGTTTACACAGTAAATCAATTAATCATATTAGCTCAAAAGAAAATCAATTGTTCTTACTGTGCTTCAAATGATTTTGTTAGTAAAAACTATGCTGATTACTGGTATGGTTCTTATTATTTCTCCTACAAGAACTTCAACTAATAAACCTGGACCCAAATACTAGTGGGTACCAAAGCCAAAAGATCCATATGTGTTGTAGGCACCTCAAGTTTAGGGGGAGTAAGAAGAACTTAGACTTCAGAGTAAATCAACTCAAGACTCGGACTGCAATGTCAAAGAGTTTGACTTCTAGACAAAGAAGTCTAGGACTCATACTTCAAAGTTAACAAGTTTGACTTCTAAACAGAACAATTTAGGACTCGTACTTCAAAGATCAAAAGAGATTGTACTCCGATGCATAAAAGATGATCAACCTTCAAGGGGGAGTACATATCATCCTTACTGATAAATATTGTGAACACAATATTTCAGGGGGAGTAAATGACTTCTGATTACTACATATTAGAACTCGTTTTTCAATGGTTTATTTTGACTAAGACTTTGGTACTTTGACAACTTTTTGACTACATGCAGATTTTGAGGGGGAGATTACAATGTTTAATTCATTTTGACTATGAGTTGACTTTGTGAGATGTAAGCGGAGCATAAGGATTATTCTAACCTTGATCTCATATTTGTTTGAAAGGTTGACAACTTTCAAACATGAAAACATATTTGCTTAAACGTTCAAACCACTTCTCAATTCTTAAATGTTTTCATGAATTTTAGAAGTGTGAATTTTAAATGTTTTCAATTACGAGCTTTCATGTTTAACTAACAGTGTGTTTCCAAAGATAAATACTTGAGTATTATCTTTTCCATATACTATCAAGTATTCATACACACCGGTTTAGTATTTTTGTTGATTTTCTTATTACCATGTCTCAAAATGAAACAATTTTTCGGTGGTAATAAACTCCTTTTGTATATTCAATGTTAGTTGCGAGTTATTTCATTCAAAGTGATTCTTTCAAGACTTGTCTATAATTGATTCATATAGACAACATCCAATTTTTCTTGACCTAAGCTTTTATTGATAAATCGTTCATATATGATCTTTTCCATACATTGTCAGATTCTCAAAACATATCTATTGATTTCACTTCGTTCATTCAATTTCCTTATTTTGAGAAAATCTTCCATGTTTAAAAATGCTCAAATCTTCATGAATATCTTATTGAGCATACATATATCTGACATTGTACTTCATTTTATTGTGATTTAACTGTTGAAGTTAAACGATTGAGCAACTTTGTGCTTATTAGGACAAATTCACGGGATCAATGTGTGCGATTAAAAGAACTTCTATAGTTTCACGATAACCAGTGTTTCCTATCCAAGAAGTTATCCTTGAGTGATCAAGAGGCGAGGGGTCAATATCAGAGTGTGGGTATGTGTTGAGGTAAAATGAAAAGAGAGTTTGGTTAGAAGTGAGCTTATATGATAAAAATAAAGAGGGTGTGAGAACAAAGTTAAAAGAATATCAGAACTCTGCACCAAATTTTTTCTGAGCCTGACAGCCACATTACTGATTGTTTCACAACTTTTTCGTGAACATCATTGAAATAGGCACTAGACCATGCCAACTCTTGAATCAACCCCACTAACTACTCATCTTTTTCTCAACAAAAAGATGTTTCAAATTTTATTGGGAACGCAACACATAAGCTGTTTGATCTTCATTTGGAAGTTTTGGATATTGAAACAGAAGGAAATCTGCCCCACCTTCGACCTTCGACCTTCGACCTTCAACCTTCGATCATACGTATTGAGTCGTGTAATATTGTTGTTGTCTCAATGATTTACACACTTTGAGCCTATATATGAAAATCCTAAGCAGCTTCAATCTTTGTTATTGTAACAACCGTCAACGTGAGACGTTGTGTTATGCCTTTCTTCTTTAAATAAAATAAGTTATAGGGTGAAATGTGGGAAGTTGATAAGCTAAGGGATCTTATTGGAAAATGGGAGCATTTAGGGCCCAAAACCCTAAGTCACTATTCATTTTTGGGGGAAACAGTATTCTTTGTATATGTGTGCGGCGACTTAAGGAAGAAAGGGAAGGTTCAATCGCAGCTTTGGAGATTCAGAAATTGGGAAGGCAGAAACCGTAATCGCATTGGATTCATCTCTAAGGGATAAGTATCTATTTTAAATCATTGTTTTATTGTCGATTTAAGTTTTAGAGGATTTCATCGATGTGAGTTTTGGGATGAGTCTGGGTTAGAATCGAGGAGGGAGTAAATTGGGTTAAGGTCGATCAATCGATGTTTGAATCTGGGTGGGTACTATATTAATCGTATTACAAAATGGACTGTGGTACGAAAACCGATTGTTTACTCTGTTGGGGTTTATTTTCGAAGGATTATCGTTCGACCTAGGTCACTTCGACCGGGGCTATCCGGGGTGGGTCGACCGTGGTCACTTCGACCGGGGCTACCCGGGTTGGGTCGACCTGGGTCACTTCGACCGGGGGTACCCGGGGTGGGTCGACCTGGGTCACTTCGACCGGGGCTACCCGGGGTGGGTCGGGTTAGGTCGACCTGGGTCACTTCGACCGGGGCTACCCAGGGTGGGTCGACCTAGGTCACTTCGACCGGGGCCACCCGGGGTGGGTCGACCGGGGCCACTTCGACCGGGGCTACCTGGGGTGGGTCGACCGGGACCGCCCTGTGCCATTAGCTTAGTTTCTTTCAGTTCCTTTTATCGAATCAGTGAGTGACGAATTATTAGAGAGTAGCATAATTATAATGGTCTTATTATAATGAAATGTAGGAGTTCGTTTTGTTGGGGAATAGTTGTTCGTGTGGGTTGAAGTTCATCCAATCAGGTGAGTTCCATAATGTTAAAACTTATTAAACTATAAATGGATTTCTTTGTTGATTCTACTATGTTTATCGCTTTTATTTAAATATTACTTTGAACTGTGTTGAATTGTGTTTTACTTCAATAACATGCATACATACTTTCTCGTTGTTTTCATCCTGTGGGAATTGGTATTATTTAAATGAACCAAATGCTATGGCTTATCTTCAACCATCGGGGATGGTTGAAACCGTATGTTTGGAATTCGTTTTCTTGCACACGGTAACGGCATCGACGAGGGGGCCGTATGGGGATCTACTGGGCCCCCCCCGAGGACGAGTAGTCCTGTTCCTTGACGAAGGATTTCTATGTGGCACTAGTCACCTACGGTGACATGAGGTCTTTGATCTAATTCGAAATTTCGAATGTGTAATTTATTGCTATAAAATGGACGAGGATGGGAATTCACTAGACCTTTCGGTCTAATCCTCGTTTCCACTTTTCTTAAAAACCATTTTCAGGTAACAGGGTGACTCCGGGATCTTCCAAAGGGAAAGATAAGTGTTAGAAGCTCGCAAGAAGGAGAGGGAGCCTTAGTTGCGGCATAGTCATGGCTTATATATAGATTCTCGGTTGTAATAGACATGTTGTGGATCGTGTAAATCCTTTCTTATTGAAATTTTTACTGGGACCCGTTTTTGGGATTGGATTTTATTTAAAATTATTATGCTATGTTTTGGGTTGTTACATTTGGTATCAGAGCCATAGTTTAAGCGATTTAGGTGGCCTTGTTGGACCTAAACTTAAACTGTAAGTGGGACACAACCGAGAAATAGGATGTCGTAGGATTTCTGCTTTAGGAGCATATGTAACAAGAGATAGGGACTAACATGTAAGGTAGATTTGGGATTACAACTGGCCTATGTAATTGCAAATTTACAGGTACATGTGTGTATCTATGAAATCTTGTTGCATATGGGGCTGTAAAATATAAGTATATCTTTGTGTTGTTTCAGTTGTTGTCATGGCAGATCGAGTTTTACGAAGTAGGGCAGGGCCGGTCGAGGAGAATATGCCGGCAGATGAGATTCGAGCTGAGAGACTGAGAGGTTCTCCTGGAAGGTCGACAACTCGGGGATGGGGCCGTGGTTGAGGGTGTGGTCCGGCGAGGACTACTCGAAAGGATACGACCAAAGTGGAGGGAAATAAGGCGGGAAATCGGGGAGGAGCTAACACCCAAAGTAACCGCAGGGCGAGAAGTGCTGAGGTTCTCGGGGATGGGGAATCATCGCACCAGGAGAGCTCAACGACTGTGAGAGGGCGGGGAGCCGCAAGGACACGTGGTCGGGGTCGAAACCAAACTTTTGTGACTCACGAGACGTTTGCTGCAGAAATGGGAAAGCTTCAAGAGACTTTGCAAGCGCTGTTGGCCCATCAGGAGAAATCAGGTTCAGGAAGAAGAGAGAAGAGTGAGAACAGGGAAGTGACTGTGCTGTCAAGCCCGCCGGCAACTAAAATCGGGGGTAACTCTTCAACGATGGATGTGACAGAAACCAGGGTGGCAGTTAAGGGATTTAGTTACAAGGAGTTCGCAGCCTGCAAACCTCCTACTTACAAAGGGGATTGTGACCCAGTCCTGGTAATGAAATGGGTCAAAGAGATGGAACTGGTGTTTGCTACTAGTAAATGCGCTGAGGAAGACAAGGTAACTTGCGCTTTATCTATGTTGAGGTATGAAGCTACGTTGTGGTGGGATGCAGAGAGAGGAGGAATGGGGGTGGCTGCAGCAGAAGGTATGTCATGGGAGACTTTTGTGGGAAAATTTAAGGCTCAATTATGTCCTCTGGCGGCAGTGAATAAGTTGCAGGAAGAATTTCTGGGATTGGAACAGAAGGATATGTCGATAAGGGAGTACACTACTAAGTTCATCGAGAAGTCTCGCTTTGCGGGATTTTACCTGCCGGACGAAGAAAGTAGAGTGGAATGTTTCATCTTTGAGTTGAAGAGCAGTTTTTGAGAGTGGGTCTCTGCTAGGGAACCAGCTACATTCTAAGATGCCATGCATGCGGCTGAAATGACAGAAAAAGAGCAGAACCGTCAGATAACAGATAGAGTCGGTGACAAGAGAAAGTGGGATGGGCCAACATCAGATCTGAAAAAGGGAAAGAATCCTAGACCAGAACCGAAAGGGGGACGAGGGTTTGGAGAGAAGCCCTGTGGGAAGTGTCATTGAGTACACCGGGGAGATTGTGGTTCAGGAGACAAATTGTGTTTTCAGTGTGGGATGTCAGGGCATATGTCTAGGGATTGCCCAAACAAGAAAAGCTGTTACCAGTGTGGATCGCCAGATCATCTCCGGTCGGAGTGCCCACAGGTTAAGCGGGGTGGACTAGTTCAGAATCGGGAGCGTGGGGGAGGAAAAAGGGAAGAAAGGAAATTGGAGTCGGCTCGTCCGAAAGGGAGGGCTTTTAATATGACGGCAACGGAGGCGGAAGCGATTCCTGATGTGGTAGAAGGTACGTTTCTGGTAAACTCTACTTGTGCTAGAGTATTGTTTGACTCAGGGGTGACTTGCTCTATTATATCTCCTGCGTTTGCTCGGTGTTTGGGGTTAAAGCCTAAGCGTTTAGGGTGAGGGTTTGATGTAGAAACCGTTGATGCTAATCAGGTGTCGATTAGGGAGGTGTTTGAGGGATGTGTGATAGACATAGAAGGGAGTTTAGTATCGGTGGTACTATACCCTATGCCGATGAGAGAGTTCGACATGGTTCTTGGAATGGATTGGCTGGCTAGAAATGATGCTAGTATTGTCTGTAACAAGAAGATGATTCATATGGTTTTATCGAAGAAAGGGGTGGTAGTGATTTACGGAGATAGACGGGAAGGAAATTCTAGCTTGATTTCCATGATCAAAGCGAATAGGAGTTTGAGAAAAGGGTGTAGGGGATTCTTAGCATACGTAATAGATGATAATAAAGAAAAGGGTAGAATGGAGGAAATGCGGGTAGTGAACGAGTACCCGGAAGTGTTTCCAGAGGATTTGACAGATCTACCTCCTAATCGTCAAGTCGAATTTCGGATTGATCTGGTGGCTGGTGCCTCTCCGGTAGCGCGTGCACTGTACCGACTGGCACCCTCGAAGATGAAGGAAATGATGCCGTAATTGAAATAATTGTTAGATAAGGGGTTTATAAGGCCTAGTACTTCTCTGTAGGGAGCGCTGGTCCTCTTTGTGAAAAAGAAGGACGGATCTATGCGAATGTGCATAGATTACAAAGAGCTCAATAAGTTGACGATCAAGAATAAGTATCCGATTCCCAGGATAGACGACTTATTCGATCAGCTTCAGGGGGAAAGTTTCTTCTCCAAGATAGATTTAAGGTCGGGATATCATCAACTCAAGGTGAAGGAAGAGGATACACCGAAAACAACCTTCCGTATAAGGTATAGGCATTACGAATTCCTTGTAATGCCATTCGGATTGACCAACGCTCCTGCATCCTTTATGGATTTGATGAATAGGGTGTGTCAACGTTACTTAGACAAGTTCGTGATAGTGTATCGACGATATTCTAATGTACTCGAAGATCGAGAAGGAGCACGAGGAACATTTGCGAACAATACTGGATTTGTTAAAGAGAGAGAGACTTTACGCCAAATGCTCGAAATGCGAATTCTGGCTACGAGAAGTGCAGTTCCTTGGGCACGTGGTGTACCAAGAAGGAATCAAAGTGGATCCGACAAAGGTGGAAGCAATTCGTAGTTGGGAAGCGCCAAAGAATCTGTCAAAAGTCCGAAGTTTCCTGGGATTAGCAGGGTATTACCGGAAGTTTATTAGAGATTTCTCTAGAATAGACACTCCGCTAACTTCGTTGACGAAAAAGAATGTAAAGTTCGTATGGACGGAAGCTCAGTGGGAGGCCTTCCAGAGACTTAAGGATTTGTTGAGCAGCGCTCCGATCTTAACCCTGCCAGACGGTACGGAAGACTTCGTAGTATATATCGATACGTCTAGATTAGGTTTGGGATGTGTCCTTATGCAGCGGGGAAAGGTAATTGCTTACGCATTACCCCAGTTGAAGGATCACGAATCATGATACCCTACTCATGATTTAGAGCTGGCCGCTGTGGTTTTTGCATTGAAGATTTGGAGGCACTACCTTTATGGAACGAAATGTCAAATCTTCACGGATCACAAAATCCTATGTCATATGTTCGATCAGAAAGAGCTAAATATGCACCAGCGAAGATGGATGGAGTTGCTAACCGATTATGATTGTAAGATCGAATACCATCCTGGGAAGGCCAACGTAGTAGCAGATGCTCTGAGTTGGAAGGAAAGAAGCGAAAATCTGATGATGGTAGCTACGAGAGTTAAGGCGACACTAGCTCTACTGGAGGAGATTAAAATATTTCAAGTGGAAACCTTAAGACCTGAGAACCTTAAAGCTGAAATAGTGGTAGGTTTTACCAGCTCGCTCATAGAGGACAGTCAGGGACTGAAGTGCTTCAGTGGGAGGATTTGGGTTCCGAGACTTAGGGATTTGATAGCAGTAATCCTATCGGAGGCTCATAAATCGAAGTATTTTTTAGAGCACATATTTGTTGGATTCAAGATCATAAAGAATGAAGATCAATGTGAAACAAGTCAAAGCTTCAAAGTCAACTCTAAAGCATGAAAGTTAAAATATTTGTAATAAAAGTCAAAGTCAAAGTGTCTTGTATTTGTTTTCCTTGTTTAAGTTGTTAGGTATAAATAGGTCTAGTCCTTGTAATCTTGGTAACACTCAACAATTGAGAACAAGTGTGTGAATTTTTGTATTAGCAGAAAGAGTTTTAGAGAGAGAAAGAGATTTGTAGCGAGAAAAGTGATTCAATCCTTTTGTAATTGAATCTTGTAGTTAATCAAACAGGTAGTTTACATAATCTTGTTTGTGTGTTTGATTTAGATAAGAACTTGAACAAATCTGGGAATAATAATTAGTATTAGAGCAGATCCAGATTGAAATCAAGAAAGTCAGAGTCCAAACAAGTCTCTTGTATTCATTTCATTCTTTCAATATACTTGTTTGAAATATCTTCAATGGTTAAAATGCTCAAATCTTCATGATTATATTTACGAGCATACAAACATCTGACATTTGTATTTGTGCTTTAACTGTTCTAGTTAAACCATTCTGAGCAAAATTGATCCTTATAGGATTACATGGGTTCATTGTGTACGACTTAAATGAAACTTTTATGGATTCACGTTAACCAGTGTTTCCTACCCAAGAAGTTAATCCTTACTGATCGAGTGTGAGGAGTCAGAAAGAAATGAGTGTGGGTTGTGTGACGAGGTAAAATGAAAAGAGAGTTTGGTTAGAAGCGAGCTCATTGATTAAAAAGAAAAAGGGTGAGTGAACAGAGTAAAAGAATATCAAACTCTGCACCAACTACTTTCTGAGCCGGGCAGCCACATTACTAATGTTTCACAATTCTTCGTGAACATTATTGAAACAGGCATCTAGCCCATTCTAACTCTTGTTAAAAACCCCACCAGCCACTCATTTTCTTCTTAACAAGAAAATGTTTCATATTTTTTTGGGGAATCAGCACATAATCTATCTGATTCTCATTTGGAAAATCTTGATATTGAAAAAGAATGAAGTCTGCCCCACCTTCGCACTTCGATCATGCACAATAGAGTCTGTGTATAATTACTGTTGTCTCAGTGGTTTACACAATTTTGAGCCTTATAAAAGCAATCATCATGTGCTTAATTCTTTCTACACTTGCACAAACACACAAGGAATATATTTTCTTGTCATAACATTCATAGAAATTTCCTTTGTGATGTTTCGATGATTGGATGGAAGCCCTGGGGGAGTGATCATTAAAAAGCTCATTTCCAATGTGTATTCGTTACACACAGTGACTTAGTGTCACTGACAGACATATTAACTGATTCATTTGTTGATTCAGGTGTTACATTCCTATTTTGTCTGAATTTGCAAAGATTTGGATAAATATCTTTTTGTATCGGCAAATAATTAGAGGCTCAATATGAATGATCAGTGGTCAGAAAAATTCCAGAGACATTTCTTGTTAAATGGTTTGATGATTTCATGCTTATATCATCAAAAAGGGGGAGACTGTATCAAGAAATGTTAAGAATGGGAGAAAATGTTCAAGAATTGATTGTTAAAGAAAGATTGTTGTTCAAAGCTGAAAGAGTTTAAAAGATTTCAGAATTGTTGAGGATCTTACTGAAATTTTATTTGGAGATAGTTTGCTAAAGCAATCAGATTTGTGTCTGAAAGAGGTTTGTTTATAACCTTGGGAGAGAATGCTGATATTTTTGAAGATCAGATTTTGAGGAAGATTGTTGTAAGTTTTTGAAAATACTGTGTTTATCAAAGAAAGGGGAGAATGTCAAATTTTCATATTAATAGGGGAGAATGTTGATTGTTTGAGAAGAACTTTTTACTACAAATGGGGAGAAGATTCAAATTGAGCTTAAAGAGAGAAGATTGAATTGCAAAATCTTTTAGAGATGATTTTTGAAAATGATCTTGATCCAAAGGGGGAGAATGTTAGAACATATATTTGTTTGGATTCAAGATCATAAAGATTGAAGATGAAAGTAAAGAAAGTCAAAGCTCAAAGTCAACTCTCAAGCATCAAAGTCAAAGTCTTTTGTAATAAAGTCAAAGTCAATGTATTTTATTTTGTTTCTTTGTTTTAGGTGGTGGTATAAATAGTCCTTGCCTTGTAATCTTTGGGTAACAATCAATAAGTAAGCGTGTGAGCAGATTTGAGAAGGGATATATAGAATATCATTCTAGAGAGAGAGAGAAAGAATGTAGAGAGAGAAAGTGAGAATTTGTAATCGTTGGAATCTAATTCAATGACGTGTGATTTGATTAATTGTTCATCTTGATTGTTAGTATTGTTTAGAACTTGAATTCTGGGAATATCAGTATTCAATTCACCCCGAAACAAACAAGATGTACGGAGATCTGAGACTAGATTACTGGTGGCCGGGATTAAAGAAATATATCATTATGTGGAAAGGTGCCTGACGTGTTTGCAAGTAAAGATGGAACATCAACAACCGTACGGGAAACTTCAACCGTTAGAAATTCCCGTCTAGAAATGGGAACAAATCACGATGGATTTCGTGACTAAGTTACCCAGAACCCCGAAGGGGTATGATGCGATTTGGGTCATTGTGGATCGGCTGACCAAATCAGCGGATTTCTTACCCATCAAGGAAATCTACTCTATGGAAAGGCTCACGAAACTGTACATTGACGAGAATGTTGTCCGCCATGGTGTACCCTTATCGATTGTGTCCGACCGAGATAGTCGATTCACTTCACACTTGTGGAAGAGATTCCAGCGAGAAATGTGGTCAACAATCAAAAGGAGCACGACATATCACCCTCAAACCGACGGTCAGAGAGAACAGACTATTTAGACCCTAGAAGATATGTTAAAAGCATGCGTCCTGGATTTCCAAGGCTCATGGGAGAACCATCTACCACTAATTGAGTTTGCTTACAATAATAGTTATCACGCAAGCATCAAAGCGGCTCCTTATGAGATGCTTTATGGTAGGAAATGTCAGACTCCTTTATGCTGGAACAGGTTGGATAAAGGCAGCTGACTGGGCCAAAGTTAGTGTAGATGACTGCGGAGTGCGGATAAAATCATTCAAGGGCGAGAGAGATTGAAAGTGGCGCGCGACCGTCAAAAGAGCTACGCCGATAAACGCCGGAAGGATATAGAATTCCAGGTAGACAATAGGGTGATGTTGAGGGTATCATCTTGGAAAGGGGTAATCCGCTTTGGGAAGAAAGGGAAGCTAAGCCCACGATTTATTGGGCTGTTTAAAATTATCGAACGTGTCAGGGACGTGGCGTATAAGTTGAAATTACCTGAAGAGTTGAAGGGTATCCACAACACCTTCCATGTCTCCAACTTGAGAAAGTGTTTAGCAAGTGTAGATATGGCTGTACCTTTGCATGACATCCGAGTGGACGAGAAGGTGAACTTCGCCGAAGAACCTGAATCTATAGTGGATCGTAAGGTTAAACGTCTAAGATCAAAGGATATCAATCTAGTGAAAGTTCAATGGAAGTTTCATAAAGGGCGAGAAGCAATGTGGGAGTTAGAATCGGAGATGTTGTCTAAATATCCGCATTTATTTGATGAAGAAATTCCGAAGACATAATTCTTTTAAGGGGGGGGGGGGTTGTTGTAACAACCGTCAACGTGTGACGTTGTGTTATGCCTTTCTTCTTTAAATAAAAGAAGTTATAGGGTGAAATATGGGAAGTTGATAAGTTAAGGGACCTTATTAGAAAATGGGAGCATTTAGGGCCCAAAACCCTAAGTCACTATTCATTTTTGGGGGAAATAGTATTCTTTGTATGTGTTATTCCCAATATTCAAGTTCTAATTGCTACACACAATCAAGATGAGAATTCCAAATCCATATGTCATTGATTTAAACACAACTATTACAAACTCTCTCACTTTCTCGCACTACTTTCTCTCACTAGAATGATATACCAAGGAAGCTCTTCTCTAATCTGCTCTCTCTCTACAATTTGAATTACACACTTACTCACAAAGATAAACAAGGTATTTATACCTCCATACAAAATACAAAGAAACAAACAAAATACAAATGTTGACTTTGACTTTTATTAACAAATGACTTTGACTTTCACTAGAGAGTTGACTTTCAGCCTTTGACTTCTTGAACTTTGGTCTTCAATCTTTAAGATCTTTAATCCAATAAATCTGTGCTCTAACAATCTCCCCCTTTGGATCAAGATCATTACTAAAAGATTTAGCAATGCAATTTTCTCTCTTTAAGCTCGATTTGATTAAGCTCCCCCTTTGAACAACCTTTATCTTCTCTTGTAATCTCTCTCAAAATCTGTTCTTCAAGAATATTAACATTCTCCCCAAGGTTGTACACAAACCTCTTTCAGACTTGAAAAGAAATTATCTTCATATTTAGCATACTTTGTTCCAGCAAAATTATCTTCAATAATTATGTTGCTTTCATCTTTCAACAATCTTAAGAAATTCATCTTTCAATCAATCTTGAATATTTTCTCTCAGCTTTAACTCAAACTCTTGATTCGAACATTTCTTTTAAACAAATTCTCAAACATTTCTTGAACTCTTCTCCCCCTTTTTGATGATAAAAGCATCAATATCATCAAAACTTTGACCAAGAAATGTCTTTGAAATCTTTTTTACCACTGATCTTTCAAACTGAGCCTCTGATTCACCATCAATCCGAACAATGTATTCATCTAGATCTTTTCAAATCTAGACAAAATAGGAATGTAACACCTGAATCAACAAATGAATCCGTTAAAATGTCTGTCAGTAACAGGAAGTCACTGTGTAACGAATACACATTGGAAAGGATCTTTTTGATGTTCACTCCCCCAGGGCTTCCATCCAATCATCGAAACACCACATAGGCAATTTCTATGAATGTTATGACAAAGAAACAAATTCTTTGTGTGTTCGTGCATGTGTAGAAAGAATTAAGCACGAATAATTGCCTTTTAAGGCTCAACATAGTGTAAACCACTGAGACAACAGTAGATAAACACATACTCAATGTGTATGATTGAAGTGCGAAGGTGGGGCATACTTCCTTCTTTTTCAATATCCAGATTTTCCAAATGAAAACCAGATAGATTATATATTGTGTCCCCTTGAAAATGTGAAACATTTTCTTTTTGAGAAGAAAATGAGTATCTTGTGGGGTTTAGTCAAGAGTTGGCATGGGCTAGTTGCCTATTTCAATAACGTTCACCAAAGAATTGTGAAACGTTAGTAATGTGGCTGCCCGGCTCAGAAAGTAGTTGGTGCAGAGTTTAATATTCTTTTACTCTGATCTCATACCCTCTTTCTTTTAATTCAATAAGCTCACATCTAACCAAACTCTCCTTTACATTTTACCTCATCACACCCACACTCATTTCTTTTAGACTCCTCACACTCAATATCTATGGATTAACTTCTTGGGTAGAAATCACTAGTTAACGCGATTTCATAGAAGTTCAGTTAATTCCTAGCACAAAGAACCCATATTGTCCTATAAAAGCATAATGTTGCTCAAAATGGTTTAACTTTATCAGTTAAAGCTCAAATACAAGTCAGATGTTGATATGCTCAGAATATAATCATGAAGATATGAGCATTTTTAAACATTGAAGTATTTTCAAACAAGTAGATTGAATGAATGAATATGAATGCAAAAGACTTGTTTGAAAATCTGACATTGTATGAAAATGATCAGAAATGAATGATATAGCAATCAAAGCTTATGGTCAAGAATAATGGATATGTGTCTACACGAAACAAAAATATAGAGATTCTTGAAATGACGTTTCGAAATGAAATATCGCTCAAAATTCTTTAAAGTACAAGCGAAGTGTCTTACCATCGAAAAATTGGTTACAATATGAGACATGGTAAGAACGATTTGAACAAAAATTCAAACCGGAGTGTGTGAATACTTGAAAGTATATAGAAAAGACAATACGCAAGTATTTATCTTTGGAAACACACGGTTTGTAATTATTGAAGCTCAAAATGAAAAATGAAAACATTTAAAATCACACTTCCAATTCATGAAATCTGTTTAAGAATCGGGAAGTGGTTTGAACATTTAAGAACATGTTTTCTATGATTGAAAGTTGTCCTTATTTCAACCATATATGAGATTAAGATAAGAAATCTTAACCTTTCTGTGCAATCTTAAATCTCATGAAGTCAGCTGTAGTCAATAAGATATGATCATGTCAGCTTCTCTTGTTCTGCAAAAGTCTCAAAGTCTAGTCAAAGCAACTTTTATTCACAGAATTATTCAAATGTAAAAGACATAAAGCAGTAAAACGATTAATGTACGAGTTCTGATCTGAAATAATCAGAAATCATAATCCTTTTACTCCCCCTGAAAATATGTATCTGAGATTTATCAGTGAAAAAACACATGATAGAGATCTACAACTTCCTTTGAAGTGTAGTTCGTCATATCTTCCGAATACATATTTCCAGAAAAATTTATGTACTCCCCCTTGAAGGTTGATTTCCTCTTTTGAGTATCTGAGTACAATCTCTTATCAGCCCGGGAGTATCATCTCTTTTTCATCTTTGAAGAGACATAAAATCAGAAAAAGAAAGAGTATGTGTTTGTGGAGACTCAAGAAAGAAAGGGAAGGTTCAATCGTAGCTTTGGAGATTCAAAAATTGGGAAGGCAGAAACCGTAATCGCATTGGACTCATCTCTAAGGGGTAAGTGTTAGGTCTGATTTTATAGTAATCATTGTATTTATAGGCTTGGTCAAATATTGTGTCAAGAAGCTTTATACTGTGTTGTATTGACCAAGGGTATTTAAGTCCCTTTGGTCTTGTTTCCTTGTAACACTCTTTCACGCATACATCAATATACACATACTTGCGCTACATTGCTCTCTCTCTCTACTTTCTCTCTCTATTGATTCAGTGATCTTGGACTTACAATTGGTATCAGAGCCATCTGAATCTTGAGAGGATTGAGAGAATTCATTTTTATATTCTGAATTTGTGATTTAATCCGAAAATTTGATTGATTTTCCTTAATTTTTCAAGAAAATCTCGTTTTTGGATCTTTAATCAAATTCGATCTGTTTTTTTGATTGAATTTCTTTGCAAATTGTTTTGTTGGATTCGAAATTGATAGGAGAACATCTTTGATTCACATCGATTTGCAAGAAAAACAAGTTTTGTTTGTCAATTTTGAGTTTTAGAGTTTTTCTGAAAAACTCGTGTTCACGTACTGTTTCATTCGTGAAATTTTGAATTTGTGGATTTTAATCAAAAAATTTGATTGAAAAGTGTTGAAAAGTTGTTTTCGAATGTGTTGGTGTAAGAAAATTTCATCAAAATCTGTTTTGAAATCGAGTTTTTAGAAGATCTTGTGGTTTTCCTTCGGTTTGCGCTAGATCTCTACTTTGCGCAAGTTCTTCATACTTTGCGCGAGTTCATCTTTTGGATTGCACGATCTTCCTTATGTTATTTCAGTTTGTTACAGGTTTTCGCTTCATTTGTGTCACGCAAAGCTCAGTTTGCGTTACAAGTTATTCACGCAAAGAGAAGTTCTCGTATTCCTCCAATCACGCAAAGCTAAGTTTGCGCAACCAATACTTTACGCAAAGTCGGATACTCGCAAACCTCTTCTTACGCAAAGCTTACTTTGCGTCTTCAAGTACTAACGCAAAGCTTACTTTGCATCTTCATCGAATAACGCAAACTTGGTTTGCGTTTCCAACAGCTTACGAGAAGTCAAGTTGTCGCCTCGGTCTTCTAACGCAAAGTTCAGTTTGTGTAACCTTCACATAACGCAAAGCTACTTTGCGTCTCTGCCTTATAACGCAAAGCTACTTTGCGACACAGCCTGCTCACGCAAAGCTTCCTTTTCGTATCTCATTGTTCACGAAAAGTTCCAGTTTGCGCTACCTGACTCTCACGCAAACATCAACTTTGCGCCAGTCTCAGACTTAGAATTTTTTCTGGATTATCTGAAACATGGATTCTGACAAATTTGTTTATCAAGCTCAGTTCTACAAAAGTGATCTTATGATGTCTCTGGGTATAGAAAATCGTCCACCAGTGTTGATTGATGAAAATGAATTTACACAGTGGCAAGATCGGTTTCTGAACTTCATTGAACGTCAAATGAATGGTAACGACATGTTGACCATTCTATCTGAAGAACCGTTTGAAAAACCCAAATTGGCTTCTGGATTATATAAGCCCACTAAAGAGTATTCACATGATGAGTTGTTTGCATATCAAGTTGATCGTGATATTAAAGCAAATCTGATGCTAGCCTTACCAAACTCTATATACAACAGGATTGATTGTTTCAAAAATCATGCTAATCTGATGTGGCAATAGCTTGAGAAGATTATGTTTGGTTCTTCGGTCGCAACTCAACTCAGGCATACGCGCTACATGAATAACTTTGAAGAATTCAAAACCAAGGATGGGGAGCCATTGAAAACGGTGTTTGACAGATTTTGTGCCATTATCAATGATCTGAGGAAGATTAAAGTTGAAAAGACAGAGCTTGAGAAAAATCTGAAGTTCCTCAACACATTGCAACCAGAATGGAATAAATCATGCCATAGACTGAGGAACGATGTCAGAATCTCTACTATGAAAATCCATGAATTATATGAGATTCTGATGACTGATGAGAGTTTGGTGATAGAGAAGAAAGCCAAACTGGACAAAAAGAATAAGAAGTTAGTGGACCCGGTTGCATTCCTCACGAGCCAACTGGCTGAACAAGCGTTGTCTAAAAACGCTTACAACGGGTCAACTGATGATGATGGTGAGGCTCTGCAGAAAGCGATGATCCTTATCTCTCAGCATTATCAGAAAAAGTTCCAACCAAGATTGGGTTCTAACACTTCTCGCTTCACTTCCGGTTCTACAGTCAAAGTACCCAAGCCAAAGACTGCTGCTTGCTACAACTGTGGAAAGTCGGGTCACATCTCAAAGGAGTGTAGAGCAAAGAAGGTTAAGGACTCAGCTTATTATAGACAGAAAATGGAACTGGCAAAGAAAAGAGAGAGTGGAATAGCTTTGCTAGAAGAAGAAGAATTTTGGCTAGATCACTCTGACGATGAAGCAGCAAACGTAGAGATCGCTCAGATGTGCTTGCTTGGAGATGACCAGTCAGATGATTCTGATTCTGATGAAGATAAGGTATATACTGATTTTGATCACAAGTTTATTACCTCTCAGATGAATATTATTATTTCTGCTTTATCTGATCATTGCTTAAAGTTTTTATCTGAAAAGAATTTAAATTCTGAAAAGTCAGATTTGATTGACAAACTGAAAATTTATTTGAAAGAAGAAAAATCTATTTTAGAAAATACTAAAGAAATCTTTCAAAAGAAATTGGATGATTTGGAAAATTCAAATAAGACTTATCTTTCTATGACTAATTTAAAAGATGAATTTTCAGATAAAATAAATAAATTAGAAGAAAAGCTTTATCGAAGGAACCAATATGAACAAACAATTTTTATGAATAAACCAAGGAGTGAATAAGCTTTAAAACAAAGGTGGGGACTTGGTTTTAACAATCCTCATTGTTTAAACAAAGTGATAAACGAAGTTCCTACTTTATATAAATATGATTATCTAACTCTTGCACAATATGCTCCTCAGTTCAAATTTCATTGGACTAGTGAAAAGCAAGTGTTAGAACTGGAAAATGAGAAAAGGATGAATAACAAGAAAAATGAAATTCCTTTTGTTTATGCATATGAAAATGCAAAATATTTTCCTGAAAAATCAAGGAGAGGCAGAAGAATTTTAAATGATATATCTCCTATCAAATCTTCAATGTCTGATGATTTTATTGATCCTTATGCTCCTGATTCTGATAAGGAAAATATTTCTCCAATCATTTATGATTCGAAGAAATATACTCCTCCGTTAGTATTAGAAAGCAAAATCATCAATCTTGAAGATAAGTTAGAAGATCAAAATATTTTAAAGAAAATTGAATCTGATATCATTCTTTCTTTCATGACGTCTAGTCTTGAAGAAAATTTATTTTCTCAAAAATCAGATTCTATCTCTAACCTTTCTTCTGATCTTCAAGAAAACAAAAAGGAAGTTTCAAATTTTAAAATCTTTTCTCAAAATACTTCAGACTCCGAGGCGAATTCAGATTTATTAGTTGATCAGATTGGTTGCTTAGGTAAATTTATTTCTTCTGATTTAAATATTTCGTCTAAAATTCTTGATGATTCTTTTACGCTCAATGATCAATATTATAAACCTAAGCGTAAAAGAAGACGGTCAAATAAGTCGAAGAAACAAGATAAAGTTATTTCTGACAATTCTTATTCTTCCGATTCAATTCTTACAGATAGGACTTTGAGAGCTCGATCAAAGAAGCAGATCTAGAGAGCGAAGCGGACATCTACTGATTCTATGATTGATGAGGATAAATGTGTAGACAGACTTTATAAAAGTGATTCATTTGCTACATGTAATAAAATTTCAAAATATTCTATAAAACAAATGATTCGAATTTCAAAACATGTCTCATGTTCTTCCTCGGATTCTAGTTCGGATGATTATGATTTCTCTTCTTCTGATGATTCTGTTCATTCGTGTGATTATATCTCTCGTGCTTTAATTGTTAAATCTAACAATTTTATCCCCATATGAACAGCAACTAACAAACACGGACCCAAATTCAAATGGGTACCCAAGACTAAATCTGATTCTAAGTTGCAGGAACCTCATGTTAAGGGGGAGTAAGAGAAAGAATGGTTTTTAAACATAACAGTTCAAAACCCGGTCTTAAATGTCAAGACTATGGCTTCTGAGTAATTCAGTCCAGAACCCGTGCTTCATAGACTATGACTTCTAGACATATCAGTCTAGGACTCCTTATTCAATGCATTAAGCTTCTGACTAATGAGAAACTGTGAGTACATCTACTTAATTTCTGCTGCATTTATATCTGATAATGATGTTGTTCCAATTTTCTCAAATTGTTTTAAAAGAATCTGAGCATTTCAATTCAACTCCTGAATTTGTTCAACCCAATATTTACAAATGAGATACAAATTTTTTTTTACATTGTGTGAAAGATGATACTATTGAATTATATTTTGTTTCAACTGAATATAAACTTGCCGATCAAATATTTCTATTTTTAAAATTTTGGCATGTTTTAAAAGTTTAAACCTTCACAATTTTTTCTTCCTTCAAGTTGCTTTGTTTATATTGAAGTTCTTATATGTTCAAATTTCAGTTCTAACAAAAGTCGAAAAGTCAGCAACATGTTTGCAACTTTTGATATTGCTTTAAAGTTGTGTGATTCGGAATATTTATAGTTTACAATGCTTAGAAAACCTAAAAAGTCGGAATTTTGGATCGTAATGAAAATATGGGCTAAGCACTTAGACGTAAAACCTTGTGTTTGAGATGATTATTAAATTCTTATAAATCAGAAATCTCTAAGTTTGAAAGTTTGTACTTGTGACCTTTATGGTTTGGGAAAGTAAGTTCTGTGGGATGCTTGTCATCTGGTCCCCTAAGGTCATTTGATCTGGGAGTGATCGAACCCAAATCCTTCTATAGAATCTGATCGAAAGTCATGTTCTACTGGTATGAATGGGTTTAGGATATGTCGATGTAGCCTTTCTGATCTGGGAAAGTAAGTTCCAAGGGGTGCTTGACATCTAGTCCCCTAAGGCCAACTGGTCTGGGAGTGGCTGACCCAAATCCTGCAATAGGGTCAGATAGAAAGTTACGTTTACGGCATGTTCTTTACTTAATAAACTTGTTGATTAAAAAAATGCCAAAAGTGCACACGCTTAAAAGATGCCAAAGAGCACACTCATGTAATGATGCCATAGTGCACAATGCTAAAAAGATGCCAATGAGCACACATCTCATGATACTTGGTTATATATTTCTGAGTTGCAATAAACCTGTAAATTTGTGAAAGTCTTAATTTTTGATGGATTAGTGTGATTACATGCAAAGTTCTCTATTATATTTTTAGAATTGCATTTTCTTGAAGCTAATCGAAGTTCACATGCGAGCACACTGAATAGATTGATGAAAGTTTTTTGAAACTGAACATGTCTTAACTTGATATGCAATAAAACTTGTTTCTGTATCCAAATACATACATTTGATTTCATTTGATGGATTTTATTGTGATATTTTACTAAGTAGAATTTTATTTGTTTCTGTTTAAATTTTTATATATTTAGTCGTTTCAAAATACATATTCAGTATATTTTTCTTTCTACATTGATATTTGATCATTGTGTTCTCATATGTCTTTTTAAATGGGTTTGAGCATTATTCAAGGGGGAGTGAAAAAGGAGAATTTTCTAAATGATCATATCTGTTTTTGAGGGGGAGTATAATCAGTAAAATATCACAGATTTATCAATCAGTTGAAATCAAATATATGTTGTTGAATTGTCATATCTAGTGCATTTGTGTATGGGGAGTCAAAGAGCTTAAAAAGGTAAAAAAAAAATCTGAGTTTAAGTCAGCTTTGCGCCATCAGTTGCTCGCTTTGCGCAACCTGCGAGTAACGCAAACCTCACTTTGCGCAACCTGCGTGTAACTCAAACCTCCCTTTGCGCCACTAGTGTGTCGCGCAAACCTCTATTTGCGCCACCAATGTGTAGCGCAAACCTCTCATGTTTTCTCCGTTTCTTTGATTTTGCAGATCCTAAGTTGTCTCGTCTCCAACATTTGCATGACCTAGTTGATCCAGATCATCAAGGTCATGAGGGGGAGAAATCAGAGAAGTCAAAGAGAAGTTAAAGAGACAAAGAGCTCAAACGTTTATCTGCTGATCAAGATTCGCTCAAAGATTTTATTCTCTCAGCCATTTTTATTCTTTTGCTGTTCCTGCTCCGACCACCACAGTTCATTCAAGATCTTTCAAAAGAGGTGTGTCGTTTAGAGCACAAGCTACTGGTCAGACTTGTCAAAGGCAACAAAGACAAATCAAACTGAAAGATGCTGAGAAGAAATTTTCTTTTAAAAGTCAGATTGCTTCATAAAGTCGCTTTTTTGGTCCGTGCTGTTTTAGAAGATTAATTTTGAAGACCAAAGCGCCAATGATTACTAAGGGGGAGATTGTTAGGTCTGATTTTATAGTAATCATTGTATTTATAGGCTTGGTCAAATATTGTGTCTAGAAGCTTTATACTGTGTTGTATTGACCAAGGGTATTTAAGTCCCTTTGGTCTTGTTTCCTTGCAACACTCTTTCACACATATATCAATATACACATACTTGCGCTACATTGCTCTCTCTCTACTTTCTCTCTCTATTGATTCAATGATCTTGGACTTACAGTAAGTATCTATTTTAAATCCTTGTTTTATTGTCGATTTAAGTTTTAGAGGATTTCATCGATGTGAGTTTTCGGATGAGTCTGGGTTAGAATCGAGGAGGGAATAAATTGGGTTAAGGTTGATTAATCGATGTTTGAATCTGGGTGGGTACTATATTAATCGTATTACAAAATGGACTGTGGGACGAAAACCGATTGTTTACTCTATTGGGGTTTATCTTCGAAGGATTATCGTTCGACCTGGGTCACTTCGACTGGGGCTACCCGGGGTGGGTCGGGGTGGGTTGACTGGGCTCACTTCGACCGGGGTTACCCGGGGTGGGTCGACTGGGCTCACTTCGACCGGGGTTACCCGGGTTGGGTCGACCTGGGTCACTTCGACTGGGGCCCAGGGTCACTTCGACCGGGGCTACCCGGGGTAGGTCGACCGGGGCCACTTCGACCGGGGCCACTTCGACCGGGGCTACCTGGGGTGGGTCGACTGGGACCGCCCTGTGCCATTAGCTCAGTTCCTTTTTAGTTCCTTTGATCGATCAGTGAGTGATGAATTATTAGAGAGTAGCATAATTATAATGGTCTTATTATAATGAAATGTAGGAGTTCGTTTTGTTGGGGAATAGTTGTTCGTGTGGGTTGAAGTTCATCCAATTAGGTGAGTTCCCTCGTGTTAAAACTTATTAAACTGGAAATGGCTTTCGTTGTTGATTCTACTATGTTTATCTCTTTCATTTAAATATTACTTTGAACTGTGTTGAATTGTGTTTTACTTCAATAGCGAGCATACATACTTTCTCGTTGTTTTCATCCTGTGGGAATTGGTATTATTTAAATGAACCAAATGCTATGGATTATCTTCAACCATCGGGGATGGTTGAAACCGTGTGTTTGGAATTCGTTTTCTTGCACACGGTAACGACATCGACGAGGGGGCCGTATGGGGATCTACTAGGGGCCCCCGAGTACGAGTAGTCCTGTTCCTTGACGAAGGATTTCTATGTGGCACTAGTCACCTACGGTGACATGAGGTCTTTGATCTAATTCGAAATTTCGATTGTGTAATTTGTTGCTATAAAATGGACGAGGTTGGGAATTCACTAGACCTTTCGGTCTAATCCTCGTTTCCACTTTTGTTAAAAACCATTTTCAGGTAACAGGGTGACTCCGGGATCTTCCAAAAGTGTCAGGAGCTGGCAATCAGGAGAGGGAGCCTTAGTTGCGGCATAATCATAGCTTATATATAGATTCTCGATTGTAATAGACATGTTGTGGATCGTGTAAATCCTTTCTTATTGAAACTTTTTACTGGGACCCGTTTTTGGGATTGGATTTTATTTAAAATTATTATGCTATGTTGTGGGTTGTTACAGTTATACATGGATGAGCACATAAGGAATTCATTTTCTTGTCATAACGTTCATAGAAAATTCTTTGCGATTTTCATTGATTGAATGGAAGCTCTAGGGGAGTGAACATTAAAAAGCTCATTTCCAATGTACATTCGTTGTACAAAGTGGCTTCGTGCCGCTTACAGACATTTTTTAACTAATTCATTTGTTGATTCAGGGTTACATTCTTGTTTGTCTAAATTTGAAAAGATTTGGATGAATACATTTTTTGAGTTGACAGATGTTCAGATATCAATTTGGAAATATCATGGTCAGAGATTGGGTACATGACATTTCTTGAAGAAGTTTCCATGATTTTTATGATCTACATCATCAAAAAGGGGGAGAAAGTCAAGAAATGGAAAAGAAGCTATTATGGGAGATAATCAAGAAATGAGAAAGTTGTGAATAAAGTTCAAGATTTCAAGATTGTTCAAGAAATTTTCTTTGAAGATTATTTTGGAAAGAGAAAAGTGAGTTACAATCGAAGATAATTTCTTTGCTAGAGATGATGATATTTATCAAAGTCTTTGGGGGAGAATATTAAAGATCACAAGAATAGGAGATCAATGCTCAAGATAGTTGTTGCTATCAGTATCAGTTCAAAAGTGGAGATTATCAATATTTCATCTCAGTAAGGGAATATTGTTGATTGCTTGAGAAGATCAGTTTTTGTCTCAAAAGGGAGAATGCTTTTGAAAGGGGGAAATGTACTTTGAAGATGAAATTTGTTTGAAGATAAGTGAAAGTTTAATCCAAAGGGATATTACTAGTTTTTGAATCAAAGGGTGAGAATTTGTTTTGAAGATGAATTTGTTTTTGATGATGATCTTGAATCCAAATGAGGAGAATGTTAGAGCACAAATTGTTGCCTTCAAGATGATCTAGATTGAAAGTCAAAAGCCCAAGTCAAAGCCTCAAGATTGCAAGTCAAAGTTACTCAAAGTGGAAAGTCAAAGTCAACTTAATTCAAGCAAAGTCAAGCCTTGTTAGTTTAACTGTTTGTTGTATTTGTTCCTTAGTATAAATAGTGTTTCTTTTGTAATTTGTGTGTACAGTTTAATAGAGAATATCGTATTGTATATCTTTAGAGTGAGAAAGTAGAGAGAGAGAGAGAGAGTTTGTATTATGTGAAGATCATATCAATGACATATGAGATTTGAAATCGAAATTCGTTGTTAATCTTGATACTTGCACATTAAACTGGGAATAACAAAGTAGGTTAACAAAGTTAGTATGAATGAGATGGTTAACAAAATAATTTGACAGAATGGGCAAAAAAGTGAAAGAATTTAGAAGGGAACGGATATGAACATATATACGTTAACAATCCTCTATTAGTGTTCATGGTGAGAATGTGAACGTATAGAAATATAAATGGACATATATAGAACGACTGAACATCTATGATCATTCATTAGTGTTTATTTGACATAACTTGAACGTATATGAACATATATGGGCATATATATATATATATATATATATATATATATATATCGACTGAAAAATTAGATGTGTGATATAATGAACTTCTGTCAAGTTTTTTGAAAATCCATGACATTTTGACATGTTTGAGAATGTCACTGCTTAACAGAAGATTGCCAATTAGCTCTTTGTCATAAGCAAAACTACTATCTTTAACTTGCGGTGTTGATGAGTTCCCAAGACATCTTCAATTATGCAGTTATGTTGTGATATTGATATCACTTTCCCCGCATATTCACATGGGTTCATATATATTAACGTGTTCATTAGTGTTCAGTCTTGCATGTGAACGTATATGAACATGAATGTCTATATATTCACACATGTCTAGCTCTCAATCATAACCTATCTATATGCCTATGGTGAAGTCACCTGTTCCCTATGGTGTTCATATATGTTAACACTCCTCCATATTGGTTTGCCAACATTATGGAGAAAACAACTCAATCCTGCATTGAGAACAATGTTTACTAGTCATAATTGATATGAGTTGTCATGAACAGGTTGTGTAGATCGTTGAGAAATCTATAACTTTGTGACAAAATCACAAATTAAGTAATTACTAGCAAGAAAGAAGCACCATTTTCCCTAACCTCTTCGTCCATACGTGTCATGGTGTATTGAATCTGGAAATTGTAACTTCCATCGGCACTAGTTCAAAATGCAATGCCTAAGGAATTGAAAAAAATGTACATGCAATGTTGTTATTTTGTAACATCCTCCTAATTAATTGTTATTTTGTAACTCCCAACCAAAAAGTCTAGCAAAAAAAAACATTGTGAATTACCATTTCTACCCTTGGACATTTAATGATTTGTTGATATGGACCAAGGTTGAAAGTGAATTCCCATTGGTTGAGAGGGGTTCATAAAGTTAATAACATTTGGGAGGTTAACAAAGTAACCTCCCTCTCTCTCTCTCTCTCTCTCTCTCTCTCTATATATATATATATATATATATATATATATATATATATATATATATAATTTGATGTTATGATAATCCATCAATATTCCATTCATAAATTGATGAACCATCATATTGACTTCTATTTAGAGCAAAGTCTCTATATTCATATTATACATTTGGAAAAGTTGGTCTTGGATAATAATTTAAAGTATTAGGTCGATTTGTTGAAATTGTGTTTCCTCTAAATTTGAGTTTATTAATATTATTTGAAAATTGTTCTTGAAGTTGAGAAGATTTATTACAATTTTCATTATCAAAAGATCTATCTTAGTTTTGATTAATAACATTAATTTTCATTCCACTTAATTTTTGTTCTAATTCATTAACCAAATTTTTATTGTATCCTAAATTTGTTGTTGAATCTAATTGTGTTTTCAACATATTGTATAGAAGTATTTGTATTTTGCTTTGAATTTTGACTATCACTTTTATTTTTATCTTCATTATTAGTATTACTTTCTATTATATTTAGTTGTTGACTCATAGTATTAAGTATCTCATTTGAATATTTATTTTGATATACAATATTTTTAATTAGATCTTCTTTACTTGATTTTTCATTAGTTATAACCAACGGTGAGGCGATATATTTATCTTGAATTAATATATTATGCGTTGGTGGATGAATAGTTATTATTTTTTCATCATTTGATATATCTTTATATTCTTGAATTATTTTTGGAGAATTATTTATATTTAAAAAACGATTGTCAATGTTAAACTGTCTACAATACATTTCATACCATTCAAAAAATGTTTTATGAACATTATTTTGAATAATGTATTTTCTCCATAAAAGTTGATGTTTGAATTCTTCTTTATTATCATTAACAGTATTATAATAATGTCTTCTTATATCTATATTATGATCAACATAAAATTCCTTTTTAAAGTATTCCATATTAAATGTTGATTCCGTCATTTTAGCAGGCAGTTGAAGATAATTCAGATGAATACACTTTTATCCAAAATTGATTTATCTTAACTTGTTTTTCAAAAGCGTTTAACAATTTCTTTCGATTATCAGTAGATTCTTTGAATTCTGGAAAATACTCTCTTATTTTAATTTCTTGTTTTAATTTACTTATTTGATTAAAATTTTCTTTTAAGTTTATCCATTCTCTTTTTAAATGATTTACTCTTAATTTATTATTTCTATTACAGTTTATTTGAGTTTTATTGCTCATATTTGACTTTTAAATTTGTTGACTTTTGATAAGACATGTGAACGAGTTGGGTTATACCCTTGAGATTCACTTCAGTTTTCTTCTTGATAAATGGGCTTTGGAATATTTTGATTAAAATCTACATATTTTAATGATCTAGATTTTGAGATAGAAGGATTTCTTAAATTAATTGTATTATGAATTGAGCTTGTAGAAAATCTTGATGAAATAGATTGAGGATTTTCAAAACTAATGTCTACAGATCCATCTTCATGTTCTATTATGTCAGATATTTGACTAGATTCTCCTATAGGTTTAGGTTAATTAATATCTTGAAGGTTCCAATTGCAAGATTGAGTTATTTCATTCCATTTGAGACGTTTTGGAGTTTGAACTTTAGTGTGTTGAGGATTTGATTCAAAAATTATTGTTTCATTTTTAGGGTTTGTTATCTTAGTTCTAGGTTCGATTGTTGAAGACATAGTTTTATAACAAATTCTATATATTATAGCAACAACTTTTGTATCTTCCTTAAATTCTAAATTCTTAGTTTTGATTGTTAAAACTAAAGTATCTAGAATATTTGGATCAAATAATCCTACCGAGAAGTTTGGATAACAATTAAAATATATAGGGACATTTGATATATTAGTTTCTGCCATAGCTAATATTGAATTTTGAAAATTAGTATGCCTACCGTCTCTTAAAAATAAAAGAACTGGGGCATCTATTCCTAATCTAAACAAAGGTTTGATTGTTATTTGAACTAGACCAACATGTAAGAACTTATATTTCTTTCTATGTTGTATGATTGAATATTTTGATAGAAGATTTAAAGTATCATAATCTTTGTTGATTGATACTGTTTGTTCAGTTGCTTTGATTGAGTATCCTTGTAGAAAATCAAAAGTTCCAATTTTATATATCGTATTAAAATCTTGTTTTGGGATTGTCCAATTTGACAAACTTTGTTCAATACCTAAGATATGAATTTCAACAGAGTTCATATGAAGATCATTTTCTTCATTAATTTCGTTGTCTGAATTATGCTTTTTTGAAAACAAATTCATCATCTTATCTATAAAACTAAAGTGTATTTAGGAATAATTTCGTTTTAGTGAGAAAATTGGGCATTTCTAATGGTTGTTAGGCTATTATCGGACCACCTACGATGGGAACACCTACTCACTGTCCGGGTCCGATTGGGTGACTTATCTGGTCCGCCTCCTACGCTAATCCAACGGACAAGGCTGACCAACGCCGACACTAATAGGCTGACCAACACTAACATCCAACCATCATTAGAAAACTTCATTTTCTTACAGATCAAACTTATCTCTAAATTACTTTGATATAAATAGATGAGATTAGATTTCATGACCTAAAAATTTAATGAAGACAATAAAATATATTTAATAAAATAGACTTTAATATGAATATGCATAAACTCATGTGTAACACCCGTAATTTCAGGTTGTACCCTCGACGGTGTTACGAGAGTCTTTTGACTCTTGGGTTGTAAAGTATCGGAAAATCAGGTAAGTTTCGTAATGGGATCATCGGGAATCGAATCGGGTGCGGGAGTCATGAGAAACTGAGTTTTGGGGCTGCCGCGGGTTGTGGCGCGACTTGGAGTCGCGGCATAAGCCGCGTAACTCACTGGATGTGAGTTTTCTGGAAACGGGCGACTAACGCCGCGACTTGCAAGTCGCGGGAGCCATCTGATGGGTTTTAATCGCGATTTTAGGGCTTCAACCTCATTTCCCTCATATCTTCTCCTTCCCAAAGTCGTTTGGAGCGATTCTTGAACCTAGGGTTCGTCTTTTGGAGCTTTTCAAGTAGAAAAGGAAGTAGATTGAAGTATTGGGTGAATCCAAGAGTTTATAACCAAGGTAATCTACCCTTTCTCTCCATCTATAAAGTTAGGATTTGGTATTCTTCATCTTGTTTGGCATTCCTAGAGTTGGTATAATTTTGTAGATGTTTGTGGTAGTGGATCTATAGAAAGCTTGGAGCTAGTGGAAGGATTCAAGATCTTCTCTTCTAAGGAACTCAAGTTGTGGGTAAACCTAGATTTAGTCTAAATCTAGCAAGGTGAGTTCTAATTGCTTTGAAAAACTATATACATGTCAAAATGCACATATTTTGGGTTTTAAAAGTATATCCATGAGTTTGCTTCATTTTGAAAAGTTTTGTAGACATTTGTACACTTGCACATGTTTGGGTTTCAAATGTTTGAAAATGGTTTACAATAATACATGAGATGTTGGAGTTATCAAAAAGGGGATTTTAATCCACCAATCATGTTCCTTGACTATTTGTTAAATGTGGGTATTATGTTGCTTTGAGTCCTATTATGGGAAGATTTGGAGTACAAATAGTTTTAAATGGGATTTTAGTGTGTGTTAGAGATTTTAAAGAACCGTTACTGAAATATGGTCAATTGGGGCTTTACTCAATCTACGGGTTTTATATTTTAAAACTTTAACCCCTTTGACTTTAAAAGTGTGAGTTGTTGGAACGGGTACCTTTTAAATCGGGAATATTTGGCAAAGTTGTAAATCGGCTTATATAGCCATATTGGCTCTTTTGAGTATCAAACGTTTTATGAAGCCTTTCGGCTTGAATTGTACCTTAACGGGTTTTGGGACGTTGTCCGGTTTAAACGGCTCCTTATGGAGTGTTTCATTGAAAAACAACTATTATATAAATGTTGGTAAATTACATGTTTTGGATGTGTCAGTTCATTCATATGGAGTCATGTAATGTTTAGACTGTAATGCATTGGATCCATAGGCATATGAGTCGTTATGTTCATCATGGAGTTTTAATGTTCATGTTTGAGTCTAGTGAGTGGTCCCCAAGTCATGTTGATTATGTAAGCTTGCGGTGGTGCTCTGCAGAGCCGTATACGGAGCTAAGTCTTGCGGTGGTAGCTCGGATGAGCCGTATATGGGAACTTGTGACTTTGTGGTGAGACTCATCTAGAGGTCGACTAGACACTAGGATCAGTGGTGTCTTGCGGTGGTAGCTCGGATAAGCCGTATACGGGGAACGATGGTCTTATGTGAAACTCGTGATCGTCGATACGTGGCTTAACTTTGTGTGCCCGTCACATACGATGGAATCGGGTATCCCCCGTCACTGAAAGGTGTTATATTGAGTATTCCCTTATCCATGCCTTCGGTGTTAAAACGTACCATTTTAATTACGCAATGAGTCTTTTGGAGAAATACCGTGTGGGTGCATTTTGGGGAAATTTGGGAGTCAGTTATTTATTTAAAATGGGTGATTTGAAATGTGAAGGAACGTGTTATGTCAATAAAGCCTCTTTACAATCAACATTTCTAAAATGGCCTATTCAGAGTAAAATGTTTATTTTAATTTTTTTATGATTTATATGATGAAAACTGCTTTAACTCAATAGGCGTCAAGCCTAACACTTTTTCTTTTCGACATGTATATCAGGTCTTAGATGGATCTGAGTGGCGAGTGGAGCTTGGTAGAAGTTCCGGTAGGATGACGGTAGAGATATCGTCACGTTTGGTGAAGATAGCAGATTTGGTGGTTTTAGTAACACCCGACTAATGTTGTCCCTAGTTTTTGGGACTAGATAGTTCCGTTAGAACTCTGATACATTGTTGTAGAGATTCTCCTTTGTAACTTTAGATTCTTGTCGTTACAAAGCTTTGTATTTAAGAGTTTTTGGAAGTTTTATTTCGTATGCTATTTTTGAATTTTAGGGATGTTATATCATGGCTCTGATACCAATTCTCCACTACAAGATCATGATCGAAATGTTTTAAAAATTAAAGCAAAAAATAAAAAATAAAGCAAGCATTTCAGATATTGAGATTTATGATTATGAAAAGGAAGTACATTCTTTGACTAAATGATCTTTTGAACACTTATTCTTGAAACAATCAGAACATACATCTGGAGATATGAAAATTTGAAAATCTAAAGACTTTAAACATTGAGAGGTAGAAAATTTGAGAGAAGGCTTAGGATTTGGCATAACATTCACATTCACATTCACATTCTGATTCTGACTCTGAAGTTGAATAATTTCTTACAACGTTTAAATCATTGTCTTCATAGTCTGATAAACTATATTCATTAGAACTATCATCATTAAGAATTAATTTGCTTATTTGAGATTTCAGTTGATCAGAAATATCTAGTTCATTGATTTTCTTCTTAACATAGCAATTCTTAGCCATATGACCAGTTTTACCACATTTATAGCAAGTAATTATATCTCTAGAGTCTTTTTGATTACTATTATGAGAATTGGGTTTCTTATTATACTTCTTATAAGGTTATCTAGTCTTGTAGTCATTATATTTTTCTATTTTGTCATATTTAGATGTATATTTTTTGTTTGAAAAACTTTTCTTGGAAAAATGTTTCTTAGGGGCTGTTTACTAACTGCTGACCCAGCTGACTCGGTCAGCATATCTGACTCGGTCAGCAGTCAGTGCGTTTACCGAATCTCGAATCTGACCGAGATCTGACCGAGCTCTTACCGAGCCAGATCCAAAATGTTGCTTACCCGGGTCAGTTTTTAAAATTCCAACGCTCTCCTCTCCCTCGCCGTTCTCATGTGCGACTAGGGTTTATCGCCGCTCCTCTGCTCCTCCGCCTATCTCCCTTGCCGCTCCTCCTCCCTCCTACGTTGTCGACTCTGGCCTCCTCCCTTCTCCCTCGTCGCTCTCAGCCCCTCTTCACGACGCCGCAGGTAATTCAAAATCGAGAAATTGCATACAAAATGTTTCTTTCTCTCTCTCTTTTTTTCTTTCTAGAAATCAATTTTTTGAAATATATGTATCCGGTTGTATTGATTGATCTTTTTTCTGGCTGAACGTTTTACATTCGGTTGATTTGTATTTGATTTTTTTTTTCTGGTTTAACGATTTGAAATCGATTTTTTTCCTGGTTTGCATTCTGAAATCTATGTATTTGGTTGTTGATTTGTATTTGGTTGATCGATTGTTTTTTTTTTTTTTGTAGAGATCGATTTGTATTTGGTGATTTCAACCTCTCCCTTCTCAAGCTGTCAACTGAATTTAGCTACCGTACTCTGATTTTGATCTTTGCATTTGGGTTTTTTCTTATTATTAATCATATCCCTCATTTTGATTGACTCCATCATCATCAATCTAAAAGATTTTGATCTACATTCATACCCACAACAAAAACTGCATCTGGGTATATCTGATTTTAAGGAAAATTATGAGTAACAACTTGAATGGTTGGTTTTCACTACATAAATGATACATAAAAGAAAAGAAAATTACTGTATGCAAAATTAGATGCCACAACAACTCCAACTCCTACACTACTTCCCAATGTCACTGCTAATAACCCCACAGATGACATCAACCATTTTCTTCTATCAATATTAAATGATCTACCATCATCCAATGAACCCCTCTCATCTGCATCCACCAATTATGACAACATATTACAAATAGGCTTACAAATTCACTTTTGGGTCATTAGAAATTTTCTTACTTCATAAGTAAAGATAGACAACAATAGAACAAAGAATCCAAGTTACAAACCAGATAAAGAAGAAGATACATAGATGGTGTGTAGAATTGGGGATGATTTAATTTGATTGCCCATCCATTGCTGTAAATCAGAGGATATACCCACTTTAGGTTTGCAAGGATTTTGTGAAGTAAATTAAAATTAAATAAAGAAATCTTGAATTGAAAGGTACCGATGAAGAAGAGGGTTTAGGGGTAAAGGATGAGGGAGGAGATCCGACAACTGCAACTGTAACTCCAAACACCATTTATTGATTTCTTGATCTCGGTGGGTTTATGTTTGATTTCTTAATCTGGGTTTTGTTATATGTTTGATTTTTTTATCTGAGTGTGTTATATGTTTAATTTCTTGATCTAGGTGTGTTCTATGTTTGATTTCTCGATCTGGTTTCATATGGGTTTTGTTATATGTTTGATTTCCCAATCTCAAATGTGATCATATATGTGTTTGCTTGGTGGGTGTTGATATTTATTGAAAGTAGACATTTGCTTGGTGGTTCTAACGTCTAACCATGAGCCGTTTGTAAATGATTTGATATACATAAATGTGCTTCTCATTGTATAGGGGTTATTTGGTTAATTTTCAATAATCTTGTTGTTCCCAAAGATTTGGATTGTGTTGGTTTATTCTGGTTGATTGTTCAATCATGCATAAAAACTTGAAGCTTTCAAAGTTGTTTACCAATGGACTTTACTTTCTATGACACACACACACACACACACATATATATATATATATGAAAAAAATGGTTTTTTTTCACGAAGTTTCTCTCATATTTTATTATAATCAAGTGTTATTTAGAAATATAAAAGGATTCCCAATGGGTTATTAAGATAAGAGGATTCTAACCGTAGAGAAATGGATAATTCGTTATGAGTTTTTATAGTTTATAGTGTTTCTTGATCATATCTTGATGTGGGTACTTTTTGACATAGGTATGGAATCGTATGATGAGTCATCAAAACCAAAAAAATCAAGGGTTAGTTGGAAAGATAACGTGGTAAAGACTTTCTTAGAGTGTTGTGCACATGAGATGTCTAAGAATGGGATCCAAGGCGACAACCTTAAGATGCATTCTTGGAATAATATAGCGGAAACATTAAAAAACACTCATAACTTCATTGTAAATCAAAGGCAAATGAAGAATCACTATGATTATCTGAGGGAGAAGTATGCGGTGTATTCTAGGCTAAGATATAGAACGGGTAATGTGTATAACCCAGTGACCAACACATTCAATCTAACTGAAGAGGAATGGAAGGCAGAGGCGAAGGTCAATTTCTTTTCTACTTTTAATTTTCTTATATTTTCTTTTAGTTATATGTTTTTTTATAAGCAGTTGACTAAATATTCTGACAAGTTAAGGAATGCACCACTACTTTATCCTTAACTTTGTATGCAAGTTTTCGATGGAGTGGCGACCACGGGTGTTGGGAGTTGGGGATCGTGGTCTAAACATCAGAACCCTTCACATGCTTCTAATGTTTCTAATCCGTCTTTAGTTGTTGATGATCAAAGCTTGGATACCACACACGCACCGCCTGTTTCAGATCATGCACCAATTGTTACATATCATGCACCACCTGTTTCAGATCAAGGACCACCTGTTTCAATTCAAGGGTCGTCTAGCTCAACACAAGAATGTTCCTCTCGTTCTCAATCCAGAAAACGAAAATCTAATCAACCGTTGGTAAGGGAAGAGGAGTTGGCTCATGTGGTGACACATGTGAAATCCATTTTTGACAAACCATCGGAGGACGGTGATATGGATGCTTGTATGATGAAGTTGGATAGGCTTGTTTGGGAAGATAAGTCATTGTATGACATCACACTTTACCTCTTTAGCCAAGGCGTGGACTATAGGAAAATTTGGCTGCGTTTGAAGGATGAGAGATGTGAGTTATGGATTAAATTTACGGCACGCCAACTCAACTTGAGTTAGAATGACTTTTGGTTTTTGTGTGGATGGTTATCGAACTTTATGACTTTAGGTTTTTTTGTGGATGTTTATCGAACTTTATGACTTTAGGTTTTTGTGTGGATGGTTATGGAATTTTATGATTTTTTGATGTTATTTATGGACGTATATGGAACATTGTGTTATGTATGGACGTATATGGAATTTTGTTGATTGTTATTTTGATGCTTTTGTTGTTCTAATTGTATGTTAAAGATTTATGTCATATATGAAATATAATATGATGTTATCTTTTGTATTTTATATTTGCAAGGTCATGGATCGTAATCAATTAATGATGATTGTGGTGATTGCATATTGGTATTTGAGAAGAAGAGCTGAAGCAAGAATAGAAAGAATAAGAGATAACAATTCAAATTTGACTGGGCATGCATATACACAAGAATTATTACGTGGGTCTAGTACGCAATGTCATGAACTGATGCGTCTATCTCGCGATGCTTATATACTCTTGTGTAACCATTTTAAACAAAACATTTGGTTGCAATCAAGTCGTCGTGTAAGTGTTGAAGAGAAGATGGCAATGTTTTTAACTATTATTGGTCATAATGAACGTTTTAGAATGGTTAAACGGAGATTTCAACATTCCACACAGACTATACACACATGTTTTCATGAAGTATTAAATGGAATGATAGAATTTGCAAGAGAAGTCATAAGGCCGACATCCTTCGATGGAACTTTGAGCATGTCAGAGAGAGTTAGAAACCTTAAAGAAATATTTCCGGTATGTTATTTGTTTTGATACTTTGTAAAACATTAAAAGTTTGTATGATAATATTATATATAATTTGTGGTTTTCTTATAGGGGGCTATAGGTGCACTAGATGGAACTTTGATACATGCAGTTGTGCCCTTAAATCAACAAGCAAGATATAGAGGAAGAGGAATAGGTGATTGCTTTCAAAATGTTTTAGCAATGTGTGATTTTAATATGATATTCACATATGTTTGGGTCGGATGGGAAGACATTGCACATGATGCTAGAGTATTGAGGGAAGTTGCATTCGACCCAAATTCGAGATTTCCGTTTCCTCCACCAAGTATGTATCATCCTTTTCTAATAGTGAGATAATTATTTTTCTGTGTCTTTTAATTGTATTCGTAAATGTAGATAAATATTATCTTTGTGATGCCGCATACCCCAATACCCGTGGTTTTTTGACTCCTTATCGCAATACAAGGTATTGGTTAGCTGATTTTCGACACAGACGTGCGGTAACTAAAGAAGAAAAGTTTAATCATGCACATGCACAACTTAGAAACCTTATTGAACGTGCGTATGGAGTCTTGAAAGCAAGATTCCCGATTTTGAAGCAAATGGCTTGTTATCCTTTTCCAAAACAAATAGAGGTTGTGGTTGCTTGTTTTGCAATCCATAATTTTATAAGAAGATGTAATATCCAAGATCAATTGTTTATGGAATACGATGAGAGTGCCATGTTTACTGCTGAAGAGGATCATGGAGGAGGCAGTGAAGAAGAAATTGTTGAAGTACAATGGGGGGCTTCTCAAGACAACGGATATATGGCTAATCTGCGGGATCAGATTGCGACTCAAATGGTTCAAATTAATTTTTATTTTGCCTTGGATGAAAAACAAACAACTTCTTTTTGGTATTAAAATGTTTCATATTTCATTTGTATTTAAATATGAATGATTATTAATATGTTTCATCGTTTGTTTTGAAGTATGAAAATTGCATTTTGGTGTCTAATTTGGCGGTTAATTATATAAAAAAAGATTATAATGTTGATAAACAGTTGTTGAAGTACGAAATTTATTTTTTTTCTTCCATTATATGATTGATAAAAGAAATAATTACATTTTATTTAGCATATAATTATAAAAAAAAAGGCTAAAATGGTCATTTTGTTGTTGGTAATCACTTACCACAAAACACTTGAAAACGCACTTACCCGGACAGCACTTACCAGCCCCTTACCCCCCCTTACCCCAGACAACACTTACCCGGGTCAGCACTCTTACCCGGACAACACTTACCCAATAAGAGTTAATAAACAGCTCTTTAGTCTTAGAAGAGGAAGGAGTTAAAATAGGTTGATATCCATATTATTGACAAAAGTCTCCTAATTCATTCTTACTAGTTATCTGATCTTTCTTAAGTTTAGCCTTTAATCTTAAGTCTGAGCATATTGATAAGCCTTCTTTATTAACATGACTAATAATTTCTCCATAAGTAAGATCTTTATAAGGAATTTGATTACTATATTTTTCTCTTAGATTATTTCTAATTTTTTCCGCAAACAGATTTGGTAAACCTGCAATAAACCTTTCTTTCCATTATGCTTCTTTGCAGTCTGGTCTTAGCATTACTTTGGTTAGAAACATATCTTTATACCATCGAAAATCTTGAAGCTTTCTACAAGTTAAATTTAAAAGTATTTTTGCACTCTTTTCTTGAAAGATAGTAGGATCACCTATATGATTTTTGATAATAGCGTATAAAGGGTATTAATAATATCATCTTCTTGAGTAGTAAGGGTTTGATTATTTTCTTGTTTTATAATTGTTTTCTTAGCAGTGAGTATATGTTCTTCTTCTTCCTTTGTAACATATAGATCCCACTAGCCCTTTAAATGGCCAGTAAAACCAGAGGTTAATAAATTGGCAATTTGCTTTTGACTGCTTCCTTAGATCTTATAAGCATTTGAAGCCATATATATATATATATATATATATATATATATATATATAGGGCCAGGTTAAGGGAAAACCTCAAAAAAACGGAAAACTGAAGAACACCCTGGTATCCCTTCATCTGGACGGTATGCACTTGTGCATACAAGTAATTTGTAACATGCACACATGCATATGCACAAGTGCATGAAACAAAAAAAAAAACATAATTTACCTATATGCATAAGTGCATACCGTCCAGATGAAAGGTAACCAAAGTGTTCTTCAGTTTTCCGTTTTTTTTAGGTTTTCCCTTGAATATATATATATATAGATCAAGGATCATTTGTTAACCACCCAATTCTTGTTAACTCTGTGAACCTTGCTCAACCAATAAAAATGCATCCTTGGTTGTTGTTTTAATTGTGTATATATTTAATGTAAAAGGGTATAAAGGTCATTTCATAATCAACCAATATTTCATTTATTTTCTTGGGGGTTACAAAAATAAAACATCCATAATTAGTGTGTATGTTACAATTTCATAATTTTTTCCATTTTCATCATACTTTTAAAATAATATGAATATTATCAAAGTCTTCCTTTTGTCAAAATCGTATAGTCGTTGATTTCAAAATTTGTATCCGGTATCAATTTTAATTCAGAAAAACAAATGAACATCCCGGTAATGAACGCAACAACGTCCTCCAATGTTATGAATTCAGGCATCCATAAAGACGTCGATAGAAGTGCAATTGGTGAAATTTTGTTGATCCCGGAAACAAAAAATATGGATGAAGGAAATCAAGATCAACTAGTAAACCAGGAACTTGAGAATGAGAACAGCGGAATATGCACCGTGGATGTATTCGATGCAAACAACAACAATTGTATTGGTTAGTTTTTTTAATGTTTTTGAGTTGTGTACAATGCTATCACACTCTGTTACCCACCTATGCAAGGGATGAATAATTTTACAGATATGAAAATTGATGAACCATGATATCAGACTCTGTTACACACCTACGAAAGGGGTGAATAATTTTACAGAGTTGAACATCAATGAACACACATTCAAAATCTGCTACCCACCTTCATGGAGGTGAACAATTTTACATAGATGAACACACATGTTACTGATTATAAGTCATTCTTTTTGAGTGTCACTCATTTGAGAAGGTTGTTTGGCGAACACTTCAAATATGAACACCGATGAACACACATGTTTACTTTGTACTCAAGTGAGAAGATTGCTTGGTGAACACTTCAAATATGAACACCGATGAACCCAATTTCAAATCAGTTACACATTTTTAAGAGATGAATACTGATGAAACAATCATAAAACAAAGGCAAAAAACATGAATTGATGAAACACTTCAAATATGAACACCGATGAACCCAATTTCAAAACTTTACTATAAAAACGTTTTTGGTTTTAATCTTTTGTAACATATATTTATTTTATAATTCCTAAAAAAATATCATTTCATATTGTATACTTCTAAAATTTTACTATAAACCAATAAAAAACCCTAATATAATTATTTATTAAAACAAATCTAACGTTTTGATCATTAATAATTAAATACGATAAATTATGAAACTAAATAATTGTTTTTGATTTTGAAAAAAGTAATAGGTTTTCATTAAGTAATGGAACATTAATTAAGCATTTAATAGGATTTAAAAAAAATATGAGATTTAATTCTCACAATTACCCTTAACCACATATGTTCACATAACCATCTAAGAAATAAAGCTTTTTTATTAATTAAAAAATTACTCTTAATCTCAACCATCCAATGTCAAGATGGATGGTTTAGATTAGTTCATAAAGTTAACAACAAAACTAGGGTAAACAAAAGAACTTAACCCGGGTTGGTTTATTTTGTTAACCAAACATTTGTATTAACTTTGTGAACCAATCCTCACCATTGATGATGAGATTGGATGGATGAGATTTAATCTATAAAAATAACTAATAAATAGTTTTAAATTAGTAACCGATTAAATGAACCTTTGTGACAAAGGGTATTTTGGGAAAAAAAATCCTCAAACCTCTCAAACTAAAAAACGACTCATTAATTACTCTAAATCAAACCGGCTAAGAATGTTCGTCCATGTTCACTGCCATATGTTCAACATAAGGAATGTTTTTATTTATTTATTTTTGTAATAAGGAATTGTGAACCTGTTAGTATGATTTTTTGTTCATAAATGTTCACTCCCATATGATCAACACAAGGTATTTTATTCTTATGATTTTGGTTCATAAATGTTCACTGTCATATATTCAATGCGTGCATATTTTATTCTTATGATTTTTTATTCATAAATGTTCACTGCCATGTGATCAACACAAGTAATGTTTTTTTTTTTGTAATAAGGAACTGTGAACCTGTTAGAGCATTTTTTTGTTCATAAAGGTGCATTGTCATATATTCAACCCAATGTTTGCATTAGACTATGATCTTGACAAGATCTTGAAGACCATATATCATTTCCAAAACCACATTCCCATGTTCATATCGTTTCAATGAACATACATGATCCAAACATAAAATATACCACGATGCTAACAAGAGAAGCTATATTTTATGCAAAAAAGCATCATCTTGTTATGAGCGATATATTTTATTGAAAAAGAAAAAAGTTAAAAAAACCAATAACATTTATACAAAAAAAAGCATGCCTACATTTTAATCACAATATATTACCACGATCACATAATCATTCCATTGCATATATCCGACGTTGTAGTTATTAACGATGAACAATGGAATATGTCATCTCTTCCACCGATATCGCCTAAACTCCCACAATTCATAGAATGGTAAGGATGCATAATGTAGTTTTGCTCACCTTGCGATTCCTTCAACGTGACATACTAGATTACACATTGAGTCATAATCATAACATCAAAGCTATAATCATGGATTAGAATTATTGTAACTCCTCATTAATGATGCTATTAAAAATCAACAAAGTGAAATACTAACTCTACCCTTACGGATTTATTTAATGAAGATAATCAACCTATGAAAAGGACGCTTTCTTATTGGTTAGAAGAGGTTAGCAATGTTAATAACATCTTAGTGGTTAACAAAATAACCTAGCTCTCTCTCTCTCTCTCTCTATATATATATATATATATATATAAATCTATATAGAGGAAGGTTCAAACGAGAACACTAACTATTTAAGAAAACAAGAAAACAATAAATCATGTACAAAATCATGTGATTTTATATTAACCGGAAAAAAACAGACGCAGACGACTTTAGCCGTGATTTAAATCGCGGGGAAAGTCGCGTGAATCATATATGATTTTGTACGTCAATCATATATGATTTTGTAATGATTCGACCGTTCTCGTGTTTTCTTAAATAGATATTCTCGTATGGACACATCTCTCTCTGTCTCTCTCTCTCTCTCTATATATATATATATATATATAGGGGGAGGATCATGCGAGAAGTTAAACATTTTGCGAGAAGGCGAGAAGTGTTTAATCATATATGATTACACGACTTGTAGGTGTGTTTAATCATGTATGATTAAACGTCTATGTATTGTCAATATAACATGTGTTTAATCATATATGATTAAGCTTGTGTATCATATATGATTAAACACTTCTCGCCTTCTCGCAAAATGTTTAGCTTCTCGTTTGAACCTTCCCCTATATATATAGAGAGAGAGAGAGAGAAAGAGAGGTGGGTTCATTTGTTAACCAAGTCATTAGTGTTAACCATGTAACCCATCTAAACTATTTATTATTATGATCAATGGATAATGATTTTTAGTATTTTTAATAATGTAATTGATTAAATACACGTGCTTTTAAAATTGTGCATAGGCAAAGAGGGGTAAAATGGTAAAGTTAGTTATTTGATTAAAGAAAGAAATCGATTCTTGAAGGGGTAATCGGAAGACGTGGTAAAATTCCAAATTTGGATTGGTTTATTTATGGAGAATGTACTCTTATGTACGTCCCAAAATTGGTTAATTGGAAAATTCCAAATTGGCATTAAGCTAATTTATGGAGAATTCCACAAATTATGTTCATTGTGCATATTGGCACATTATTGTGCATTGGGTATTATGTATAAGGGCACATTAATATGAATTATGGACACAATTATGTGCATTGTGCATTATGCATAAGGGCCCACTTTTGTCAATTGTTCATAGTTGCACATGTATGATAATTGTGCATAAGGCACATCTATCAGCATTATAGACAATTTCACAGGTATTTGCATTGTGCATAAGGGTACAATTATGTGCATTATGGTGAACAATGACCAACATACACATATATGCGCATTTTGAGAATATGCAGTTTACCATAGTAGCCCTGTTTACAAAAATTACAATGTGTATTAAGTTAAAACATGTGCATATATGCATAAGATATGTATTGTGCATATATGCACAATATATAATACTTTTACGTGGTCATCAATAACTTGTGCAAAACTGAAAGTCAGTTATGGTGGCATAATTTCTTAACAAATTCAAATGCATAATAATATGATTCCTTCCTCAAATTTTTAATAAATTATTAACAAATGAAAACTACAAAAAATTAGAATTAGATAACTACCACAAATAAAAAAGAGAAAATCAAGGAAAGGATACATGCACGAGGATATTCAATTGAAATACCAAATTCACCCCTCAATTGAAAAGAAGAATTGTGATTTAACATAAAGGATAAAAGGAATGGTGAACTATGGTTGGTTAATATTTGGTTAATATGGTAAACACTAATACAGTGGCTAGTAAAAGAAAGCCTCTCTCTCTCTCTATATATATATAGAGAGAGAGAGAAGAAAGTTCAAATGAAAACTCATTTTTCATTGTGCACGTGAGGACAAATCTCAACCACTCTATCTTTTTTGATCCAACAACTAATATTAAATAGAGTTTTTAATTTTAAAATGTTTAGGGGTAAAATTGGAAGAAAATTTAAACAAACGCCTATCATATTTGACTTTTTATTTTATTTTTTAATTAAAAACTTTTTACCCAATTAAAGTTTAAAATAATTTATCTTAAAAATTACTAATATTTTAATCAAACAAATTACATCAAAAAAACGAGAATTTCATGCTCTTCGATATGACATCCATCTCGATATAGTTTTTTTTGTCGTTTTAACCGTTTTTTACGTGAAATGCTATATACGTGTTATATTCATTATGAATATTTATGTACGTTCAAGTTTGCACAACGTCTCGACACCGTAAGTATGTAACTCGACATCACCTTTTCGACACTTTCTTTAACGTCGTAAGGCATCACGTTTCTTCAACACCATAACCCAAAAACCATCAAGACGAATCCAGAACCTATCAAGTAATTCTGTTGTGAATCGGGGAACAAAAGAGAGCGCATCACGTCTCCACATCTTTACTGGTCATTCATGTTTTATTCATCATGAATAATGTATCATTCAGGATGAATAATACAACATTCAGGGTGAATAATTCACTATTCATGAATTCATGTATTATTCGTCATGAATGTTGTGTAATTCATCCTGAATACTATATTATTCATCATGAATAATGAATGAACGTTCTCATTTGTTATTCATACTGAATGTGGGACATCCGGGGATGCGCATACATATTCATAATGAATTAAACCAAATTTCGGTTGTGAATTGGGAAACAAAAGAGATTGCGCCATGTGTCTACACCTTCACGGATCATTCATATATTATTCATCATGAATAATGTATTATTCAGGATGAATAATAGAACATTCAGGGTGAATAATACACGATTCATGATAAATAATACATGAATCATGGATTCGTGTATTATTCATCCTGAATATTGTAATATTCATCATGAATAGTGAATGAACGTTTACCTTTGTTATTCATACTGAATGTGGATACCCGAGGACGTGCATGCATATTCATAATGAATATAACACATATATAGAATTTCACGTAAAAAACGGTTAAAACGAAAAAAAATCCTGAATATTGTATTATTCATCCTACATACGGTATTATTCATCATGAATAGTGAATGAACATTCACCTTTGTTATTCATACTGAATGTGGACACCCGAAGACGGGCATGCATATTCATAATGAATATAACACGTATATAGAATTTCACGTAAAAAATGGTTAAAACGAAAAAAAACTATATCGAGATGGATGTCATATCGAAAAGCACGAAATTCTCGTTTTTTTGATGTAATTTGTTTGATTAAAATATTAGTAATTTTTAAGATAAATTATTTTAAAGTTTAAGGGGGTAAATTTTTTTTAATTAAAAATAAAAATAAAAAGTCAAAGAAGGTAGGCGTGATTCAAAATTACAATTTTGTCCTTAATCACCTTCCAATTAACCTTATTATGTATTAACCATTGATTAGTTTTCTAAGTTTTGATCAATGGTTAAGATTTGTCCTCATGTGCACAATGAAAAATGAGTTTTCATTTGAACCCACCCCTATATATATATATATATATATATATATATATATATATATAGGGAGGTTCAAGGGAAAACCTCAAAAAAATGTAAAATAAAGGAACACTCTGGTAGCCCTTGATTTAGACGGTATGCATACAAGTAATTAAGTTTTTTTTTTTGCTTTTTATTCACGTGTGAATTACGCACTTGTGCATGTTACAAATTATTTGTATGCACAAGTGCATACCGTCCAGATGAAGGTCTACCAAAGTGTTCTTCAGTTTTCCGTTTTTTGAGGTTTTCCCCTAAACCTCCTTCTCTCTCTATATATATATATATAGAGAGAGAGAGAGAGGGAGGATCAAACGAGAATAGTAACTATTTAAAAGAACACGATAACTAACAAAATCATTAGTGATTTTACATTAATGTGCAAAAAAACCACGCGAACCTGAAGCCGCGGCCAAAGTCCTTTTTTGGTGTGTTAATGGAAAATCACTAATGATTTTGTTAGTTCTCGTGTTATTTTAAAAATAGGTGTTGTTCTCGTTTGAACCCGACTCTCTCTCTCTATATATATATATATATATTTGGGTTGGGTTCCGGTGAAAAGTGTCAAATTTGGTGAGAAGCATGGGAAGTGGTTATCAACCGTTGGATGAGAAATGGATGAACATCAGGATGAGATGCACCAGGTCAATTCCTTTTAAAGCCGCAATTCATGGGAGGGTATTTGATTAAAAGTAATCAACGGCTTAAAACCACTTCTCACACTTCTCACCAAAAATAGCACTTCTCACATGATCCCATGCCTATATATATATGTATGTATATATATATGTCATAATTATATGAGTAAATTACACTTTTAGTCCCTGTTGTTTGTGGAAGTTTTCTATTTTTGTCCTTATGGTTTTAAAATTATGATATTCATACCTTTAGTTTATTATACATTACCTTTTTCATCCTTATAATTTAAATTTTATTACTTTTTTCATCCCTATGGTTTGCAGTTGATTTCTATTTTAGTCCTTCATACTAAAAAGTAATGTTTTGGCCTCAGGGTCGAATATAGAAATGAATTGCAAACCATAGGGACCAAAATCAAAATTTCAAAACCACAGGGACGAAATTTGCAATTTTTAATAAACCCAGGGACAAAAAATGTAATTTACTCTAATTATAATTTATAATAAAGTTTTGAGTAAAGTACAAACTTGGTCCATATGGTTTGTCAGTTATAACACTTTTCCTACAATTTCAAAAATACAAGATGGTCAACATGGTTAGCAAAAGCATCTGGATTTTGTTCCTCTCTAAGGACAGTTAAAAACATTTGTTAATTAATGGGCATTTTAGACTTTTTCATGTTCTTGCATTTTTATTTAAAATGTAATTAATATTATATATAATATATGTATATATATGTATATAATTGTATTTGAGGTTAGTTGTGCGATCATCCCAACTATATTTTTGTCATTAATATTTTGGAAATAGCATTGTGGAGGCTAAGTTAATTCCATGGGTCAACCATGAAGCCTAAAATTCAAAAATAAAATTTAACTTTCACTTGAAATAATATTTTAACATGTGACCTCTTGCATGTAGAGTGTTAATCCAACCATCCCATCTGCGGTTGGTCCTTTTAAAAATATTACTAAGGTACCCATGCAATGTGTTAATGACAAAAATCACCCTTTGAAATGACTTAAGATTGGTGTGGAGCTTTAACAACTAAAGAAAGAGATCTTGGATAAATCACACGACAAACAAAGAAAAATAAATGAGACACAAGAATTTGGTGATGCGGAAAACCGTGTCGAGGGTAAAAACCGCGAATGACAGATTAGGTTGTCAGTGCACTATGGACTTCAAATAGGGATGTCGTCCTTTGGCAACAGTGATCGAAAGTACAATTAGTTATAATCTGAATAAAATGTAAACAAATCGTAAACTTGCTTCGTGGGTTGTGAGATTGAGTGAAGTGTCGTACGTTTCCTCTAGAGAGAGTAGCTTGGTTTGCTTTTTGCGTAGTAAAGTTCTCTAAAATTAGCTTGATCTGTCTGAATGAGCTCTCGTTGCTTGTTTATATATCTTTTGCCCTCATAAATGAGCTTTTAATGAGAATAACGATCCTCGTCTTGAATGGTCTTGATGATTGATAACACCAATTTATGGTGTTATTTTCATATCACTAATTGGGTAAAATTGCTTTTTCCAAGTAAATTTAGCTGGCATTTTATAATATAAATCAAGTGTTTCAGGAATTTCATCATGTAATGAGATAGCCAAGAATGGATGCGAAAAGTACGTTTCCGAACGATAATCGAGCATAATGTACGGCAAGTTCCAAACCCGAGAATTGGACGGTGAAAAAGTAAAGTTAAGAAGAAAACTCAGTTCAAATGTGGGCCAAAAATCAGTTGTTTAAGGGACTTTTATGTGGGTTGCTGAAGTTGAACCCACTTGCAACCCACCAAAATGGAAATTAGGGGGACTTTCATGTGAGTTACTGAAGTTGAACTCAAGGACTCACCCACGAGAAAGGGGTTGTATGTTTTTTTTGATTATCTCCTAGGGTTTGAAGACACTTTTCATTCTATTCTCAATTGGGCGACAGGAGGAAGCAAGGAGGCGACCTTGGGCGATTTTTGCAAGAAGCAAACACCGAATTGAAGCTAGGAAACATCTTGGGGCGCGATTCTTACCCAGATTCTTCCAATTCTTCGTCGGTTTTACATATTCAAAAGGGAGTTTTTCAATCTTTAATGTTTAAGAGAACCTTTCTTAGATCTATGACTTTTTCTAGTATTTTCTTGTTTAATACCCCCAACATGAACTAATCTTTAGATGTTGGGGGTCGGTTTGACTTTGGTTTAAGCTTGTGAACATGTGATTTGGAGTTTTTATCAGTTTTTCTTAACTAATGAAGCATATGATTTGGGTATTAATGCTTTTGAGAGTTTGGCCAACTTTCATCTAATTTGTTCGTTATAAATTCAATTCGAGAGAATTAATTGTTAACAAGAACTGGAATTATATGCCTAGGGTGAGAAATTGGATAGAGATATACAAACTAAACCTTAGTATCATAATAATTTGGAACTTAATGTGTTTTGAACTCATGTGTTAAGATCGAGAGATGAGACTTGTGTTTTCAAAATAAAATCCGTTGTTGCTTGAGAAAGAGCAACAATGATTTTACAGATTTTATTTTCATTAAGGGTTTAACTGATAATTATTTTCAAGACTATTGTTCATTAGTGAAAACCATAGTGTTATTCCCTAATTCAAGTTCTAATTGCTAATTAATCAATAACAACAATATGAGAATCAACCTCGTTGATTCAATCACAGATTACAAATCTTACACTTTCTCTCTCTATATGCTCTCTCTCTCTCTAGAATGATATTCTATACATCTCTTCTCTCATCTGCTCTGTGTGACTAGTTACTATCTTACAAGCTTACAAAGACAAAAACTATTTATACCACCATCTAAAACAAAGAAACAAAATACAATAGACATTGACTTTGACTTTGACTTTTATTACAAAGACCTTGACTTTGATGCTTGAGAGTTGACTTTGAGGTTTGACTTTGATCTTCAAACATTATGATCTTGCATCCAACAAATATGTGCTCTAACATTCTCCCCCTTTGGATCAAGATCATTTCTAAAAAGATTTTGCAATTCAATCTTCTCTTGTTAAGCTCAAATTATAATCTCCCCCTTTGATGAAAGAAAAAAAAAATTTCTCAAGCAATCAACATTCTCCCCCTATCCACATGAAAAATTGACATTCCCCCTTTCTTTAATAAACACAGTATCTTCAAAAACTTTCAACAATCTTCCCAAAGTTTGTTCTTCAAAAGAAATAGCATTCTCCCCAAAGATTGATAAAACCTCTATCAGACATAATTCTGATTGCTCCAGCAGATTATCTTCAAATAAAATTTCAATAAAATCTTCAACAATTTTGAAAACTTTAAACTCTTCCAGCAATCTTACTTTAACATCTTTCTTTCACAATCATTACTTGATCTTCTCCCCATCTATGATATTATTTGATTCTCTCTCCCCATATATGATACAAACTGTTCTTTCCAGAAATATCTTTAACTTGTCTCCCCCTTTTTGATGAATGAAGCATGAACTCATCAAAACTTTCACCAAGAAATGTCTTTGACCTGATCTGATCTTTCTGATACTGAGCCTCTGACTATTTGTCGATCCAAAAATATATTCATACGAATCTTTACAAATTTAGACAAATTATGAATGTAACACCTGAATCAACAAATGAATCAGTTAATATGCCTGTCAGTAACACGGAGTTACTATGTGTAACGAATACCCATTAGAAAGGAGCTTTTGTGATGTTCACTCCCCCAGGGCTTCCATTCAATCATCGAAATACTACAAAGGCAATTTCTATGACCGTTATGACAAGAAAACAAATTCCTTGTGTGTTCGTGCAAATGTTAGAAAAATTAAGCACATGATGATTGCTTTTATAAGGCTCAAAATTGTGTAAACCACTAAGACAACAACAGTTAAACACATACTCAATTGTACATGATCGAAGTGTGAAGGTGGGGTAGACTTTCTTCTTTTTCAATATCCAGATTTTCCAAATGAAAATCAGATAGATTATGTGTTGCATCCCCTTAAAATTTGAAACATTTTCTTGTTGAGAAGAAAAATGAGTGGTTGGTGTGGTTTTTATCAAGAGTTGGCATGGGCTAGTTGCCTATTTCAATAATATTCACGAAAAAATTGTGAAACACTAGTAATGTGGCTGCCCGGCTCAGAAAGTAGTTGGTGCAGAGTTTAATATTCTTTTACTCTGTTCTCTCACCTTATTTCTTTTAATCATTAAGCGAACATCTAACCAAACTCTGTTTTCATTATATCTCGACACTCAACCCACACTCAGTATTTGACTCCTCACACAATCGATCACTCAATGGTTAACTTCTTGGGTAGGAAACACTGGTTAACGTGAATCCATAGAAGTTTTCATATAAGCTCACACAAAGAACCCATGTTGTTTTCCTAAAATCATAATGTTGCTCAAATGATTTAACCTTTCAGTTAAAGCATAGAAAATACATGTCAAATGTCTGTATGCTCAATGAGATAATCATGAAGATTTGAGCATTTTAAAAATTGAAGATTTTTCAAACAAGATAATTTGAATGAATGAAATGAATAGAAGAAACTTGTTTAAAAATCTGACATTGTATGAAAATGATCAGAATAAAATGATATAGCAATTTAAGCTTAGGTCAACAAAAATTGGATATTGTCTATACAATTCAAAATATAGACATTCTTGAAAGAAACGTTTAGAAATGAAATCACGCTCAAATTGTGAAGTTCAATTGGAGTGTCTTACCATCGAAAATTTGTTTCAATTTAGAGACATGGTAAGAACATTTTCAACAAAAGATTAAACCGGTGTGTGTGAATACTTGACAGTATATTGAAAAGATAATATGCAAGTATTTATCTTTGGAAACACACAGTTTATAAACATTTTAGCACAACTAAAAGTGAAAACATTTAAAAAACACACTTCCAAATTATGAAATATATTTAAAAATCGGGAAGTGGTTTGAATGTTTAAGAACATGTTTTCTATGATTGAAATTCTCCCGTCTTTCAACCATATATGAGATTAAGAATAGAAATAAACCTTTTGGTCCGTCTTAAATCTCATGAAGTCAAGTCTTTAAGTCATTTAAGATATGATCTTGTAAGCATTCTCTCAATCTGCATCAGTCAGAAAGTCTGTCAAAGAAACTTTATTCACAACACTTTATTGAAAAAATAAAATGACATAAAGCATTAAAACATTGAATGTACGAGTTCTGATCAGAAGTAATCAGAAGTCATAATTCATACTCCCCCTGAAAATATGCATCTGTAATTTGTCAGTGAAAAAGCAAATGATAGAGATCTACAACTCCCCCTGAAGTGTAGTTCATCATATCTTCCGAATGTATATTTCCAGAATAATATATATATACTCCCCCTTGAAGGTTGATTTCCTCATTTAGATCTCGGAGTACATTCCACATATCAACCCAGGAGTATCATTTCTTTCATCGTTGAAGTACGAGTCCTAAACTGTTGTGTTTAGAAGTCAAACTATTTTATCATTGAGGTACGGGTCCTGAACAGTAGTATTCAGAAGCCTTGGTTCTCTTACTTCCCCTTGACTGAGATGCCTGCAACACAGATTCATCTTTCGGCTTTGGTATCTACTGGTATTTGGGTCCATACTTGTGAGTTGCAATTCTATTGGGAGTAATAGAATAAGAACCATACTAGTAATGATCACTAGCATTGTGAACATAATCATATGTATAGAACAATACCTTTTCCTTGTAGACAACCTGATTAATTGATTTCTCGAATAAGAAAAACCAGGTTTACCTTTCAGCACTTTGTTCTTCTTTGCATTTGATGCTGAAAATGTATAATTCCAGATTCAAGCACAAACAAACTAAGATTCAAGATTTCACAATCAAAGAATATGATCTAGAGAGAGTGTAGAGAGAGAAAGTCTCAATAGTCGTATTCCTCACAATGTGACAATTGCAAGTCTTAGCCCACACCACTACAAAACACTAATCACCTTATATATATGGTCAAAGATCATAAAGATTACAAGCAAACAATATTGACTTTCACAAAACTACTTTGACTTAGACTTTTCTACATTAAATCTTGGATACAATTTATACACTAACATTCTCCCTCCTTGTATTCAAGATTTAAAAAAATTTTGACAATAGTCTTCAGTTCTTGATTCTTCAAACTTTATCTCTGACATCTTTAAACTTTGAAGCTCTGGAAATCTTTAAACTCTGATGCTTTGATGAATCTTGAAAAGTCTTTCACAATTACTTTGTAAAGTCATTCAGTCTCGAACAAGAATTTGATTTTTCTTGAAGCCTTTATAACTTCTTTGATCTTTGAGGAATCTTTTACTATTTGTATCTTCATCTCTTTGATCTCTGAACAGTCTTTGGAAAATAAACTTTGTTCAATCATCTTGATTTGTCTTTGAATCATCTCAGAATAATTTCTTTTCATCAGACTTGATCTAATTGAACTTTCAGTATTTCTCCTCAAGTCTTCTTCACTTTGACATCTCTCTATGGCTTTGAAATTGAATTGTCAAAATTTCTCCCCCTTTTTGATGATTGTGAACATCATGATCATCAAAACTTCTTCAATTTCAACACTGTCTTTGATAAATTGATCTCCCCCTTTGTAAAAAACTAACAATCTCCGCCTTTTTTGATATGTGAATCCGTCAATTCATAAAATGTATTCATCTGAATTTTTTCAAATTCAGACAAAATAAGAATTGTAACCCTGAATCAACAAATGATACAGTTAGTACGCCTGTAAGTAGCACGGATCTACTTTGTACAACGAATGTACATTGGAAAGGAGCTTTTGTGATGTTCACTCCCACAGGGCTTCCATTCAATCATCGAAAAACCACAAAGGAATTTTCTATGAATGTTATTACAAAAAAACATATTCCTTGTGTGTACGTGAAAGTGTAGAATGATTGAAGCTACTTAATCTTTTTCAGGCTCAAATTGTGTAAACTGTTGAGACAACAACAACTATTACACGGACTCAATGTGCATGAAAGAGGTACTAAGGTGGGGCAAACTTCCTTCTTTTTCAATATCTAAATATTCCGAGTGAAGACCAGATAGCAGATGTGCTGCATGCCCAAAGAAAATGAAACATTTCTTTGTTAAGAAAGAAACGAGTGGTTGGTGGGGTTAATGCAAGAGTTGGCATGGGCTCACTGCCTGTTTCAATGATGGTCACCAAAGAATGTGAACCAATCAGTAGATGTGGCTGCCCGGCTCAGAAACTGGTTGGTGCAGAGTTTTGATATTCTTTTAACTCTGATCTCACATCCTCTTTCTATTAAACATTTAAGCTCACTTATAACCAAACTCTCTTTTCCATTTTACCGCTCAGCACAATGAGAAAAACTCAATTGGATGAGTTATCTCCCCCACTCTTTGATTTAAAAACCCCTCACCCCTTAATCACTCTAGGATTACTTCCTGGGTAGGAAACACCGGTTAACGTGAATCGATGGAAGTTTTGTTTAAGTTCTCACACTGATCCCATGTAAGTCCTAAAAAGAATGATTGCTCAACAATTTAACTTGAACAATTAAGCACAAATATGATAACATTGTCAAAATGTATGCTCATCATAAGATATGAATGATAATTAAGCATTTGAACTTTGAAGATCTCTCAAAACAATGAAATTGAATGAATAAAATGAAATCAAGAGAATTGTTTTGAGAATTTGACAATGTATCAATCAGATCAAATATCATGAATATGGACAAAAATTTATTGGGGTATCAAAGAACTTGATAGTTTGTTTATATGAACGAATAGAAACAATTTAGCAATGAAAGCACAAAGTTGGAAATGATGATTGATGCTCAACAAATTTGAAAGCAAACGGGAGTATTACCATCGAAATATTGTGTCGTTTAGATTCAAATGAAGTACTGAACCGGTGTGTATGAATACTCGACAATATATAGAAAAAATAATACACAATTATTGATCTTTAGAAACACACGGTTAGATAATCATCAAAGTATCTAAGAAAAAATCATTTAAAAACACACTTCTCAATTCATGAAAACTTTTAAGAGTAAGAAGTGGTTTGAACATTTATGAAAACATTTTGCATGTTCAAAAGTTGTTCTTCTTTCAAACAATCAGAGATCTAGATCAGAAGATACTTACAAACATTTAGGCTCCCCCTCAAATCATGATATAATGATTTAGACCAGATAAGCTCCCCCTGGATATTTTCAAAATATCCTTATATTTAAACATTAAAGACCGAGTCCTAGACTGTTTTATCTAGAAGTCATAGTCCTTTAACTTTGAAGTCCGGGTCTTGAACTGAATTATTCAAAAGCCACAGTTTTTTGAGGTACGAGTCCTAGACTGTTTTGTCTAGAAGTCAAACTCATTGACTCTGAAGTCCGAGTTCTGAGCTGATTTACTCAGAAGTCATTTTGCCTACTCCCCCCTAAACCTGTGCATCCTGCAAAACAATTTTCACAGGTTTTGGTACCCATTGATATTTGGGTCCTAGTAAGTTAAATTTAGGAATCCACTTCTCATTAAATTTAACACTTTTAATTACATTTTTCTGAGAAGTAATCCTGTAAGTTCTGTACCAGTTATGAACAAATTATCTTTGAACGGAGTCATTCTCTCCACAGTAAGAACAACATATTTTCTTTTGAGCCAGCCTGATCAAACGATTAGTAGAATAAAACATATCTGGTGTACCAAAAGATTTACCTTTATAAGCACTATTCTTTTTGGCATTTGATGTGGATTTGAATGATTTGTCATTCTTCTTCTCATCAGGAGAACTCTTCACTCTCTAGACCATCTGTCTTTTCTTTGAATGCTTTCCAAGAGATTTAACATAGAAGCTCGTTGAACTATCAACATACTTGTTATAAAATAGATTAGATGGATGAATCTGATTTGATTTGACAATGTTTGGTTTGACACATTTCTTTTTGAAAATATTTTCATGAATGGAACTTGAAGAAGTTTTGAAAGAGAAAAATGATTCGTTGAGTTGTCAAGTGATTGATTAATCACATCAGCAAAAACTTTATCTGACAATTCAACATTTATAGCTTCCAAGTCCTTTATCTTTTTGGATAAAATGTTTCTTTCATCATAAATGTGTCAAATTTCTTCTTTAAATCAATTCTAGCGATTGGTTCTCTCTGAATGTCTGAGGATAGAACAAATATCTTGGATGTGAGCTTAGATATTTCAGATTCAAAGTTTAAACGTTCTTGTTCAAAATCTTTCTCCAAGTTCTTGTTCTTTTCAGATATTTACTTGAAGATTCCAACATTTCACTTTTCAGAAATTTTCTTTTCCATCTCAAAAGACTTCTTCTTTTCTTTAAAAATGTGTCTTTCTTTTTCAAGTAAGTCTTGCAGAACTGAGATTTGTTTGGGAAGTTCAATCATTTTGTCTTCAAGAACTTGTCTCTCTTTAGCAAAAGTATCTCTTTCAGTAACTACTATCTTTTCAAATTCCGACACTTGCTTAGAGAGTCTTGAATATCTTAGCTCCAAATCCTTTTTCTCTTGTAAAGTTTTTTTTGATAAGTCAGACATCTTTTGAGTAGAATCTTTCTCCAGATTTGCTTTTTCATTATCTGCTTGGATGCTTTTTATCAGATCAGCATTCTTTGTATCTAAAGCAGATATTTTTTCCTCAAAAACCTTAAACTTTTGTTGAAGCTCAACTGATTCAGCTTGCCATTCTGATGATTTTTGTTCAGTTGGCTTCAGTTGGCTTTGAAGATTGGATATTTTTCTTTCTTTTAGCTTGATTTCTTTCTCACATGTCACAATAATATCCTCTTTCCTCTTAATTTCTTCTTCTTTGGCTTTGAGGATATTTTCTTTTAAAGTAATATCTTTCTCTCTTGCCTTCATTTCTCTTTCTTTATCTTTAATCTCTTTCTCTCTGGCCTTGATGATACCTGGAAAATCAGAGTAAGAAGTATTAGTACATTTAGCACATACATAAGTTTTATCATAATTTAACAATTTAGATTTAAACTCCTGAATCTGTTTTAGAAGAACTGAATTCTGATCTTTCAGTTTATACCGTTCAACTTCTAATGCCGGTATCTCAGGTATGTACATGATAGCACAGTCTCTCCCTGACAAAACTGTAGACATCTTGAATAGAATGTTAGCTTAAAAAATGATCGTCAAAAATCAGAAAATTATGATCATTGCCAGAAATATGTCCCCCTCCGCAGACTTAGCACGGGGGTCGAGGGGCAACGCCCCTAGAGAAATTTTTTTATGACATATTGAATGTATGCTTGAAATGATCGTTTCCAAAATATTCAGATAAAAATTTGACTTGGAAATCAAACTTGAAAAACACTTGAAAGGATCAGAAAAAAAATTCTAAGGCAAAAACTCGCAGACCAAAGAAACTCGCAAAACACTGTTCATTTCACTTCGCGCTAACAGGCATGTGCGCGTTTATGGTTTGCGCAGAATGCTACGTGCGAGTTTCTTGCTTCGCGCAAATAACTATGTGCGTGTTTGGGCTTCTTGCTAAACAAAGCATGCGCGTTTTTAACTTCATATTCTCGCCATGCTTTAACGCGTTCTGTACTTAGAAACTTTTTGACAACTTAACTTCGTGCAAAACGTAAACTCGCTAAACATAAACTCGTAGATCACTGTGACATCACTTCGCGCAAGTCAGGTCGTGCGTGTTTCCTCTTCTCGCATATAACACTTAGTGCGTTTCTACCAAGAACTCGCAAAACCCAATATAACATCAACACCCTTCATCGTGCGCGTTCTTCCTTTCTGAATATTTCTTTGATGTGCGAGTTCTTCCCTTTGAAGCTTACGTGAAGTTTAGATCTAGCGTGTTCTTCCGTTTAGCACTCTGATTACGATCCAAAATCCTTAATACCTGTAATTAGAACTTGAAAATGCACAGGGTTGGTCGATTAATCATTTAGAACACATTTCTAATACGAATTTCAGGCTAAAAACAACAAAACACAATGAATTGATTCAAAACAGTGTTCGATATTTTCAAAACAAAAAATCACAAAAATCCAAAATTGAATACGAATTGGTGCGAATTTCGTGATATGATCAACACAAGAAAGTTTTAGAAACACAAATCGAACACTATGGAATCATTTTCTTTGATTAAAGTTGATTTTTCAAATTTTTTTTGAATGAAACAGTGTATTTCCAGAAAATGCGTGCGGGTTTGTCAAGAATTGAAATTCGATCAAATCAATGTGTGTTTTTAATCAATCTGAATACTTTGGTTTTCTCTCATACCAATTGAAAATGTATAATTCCAGATTCAAGCACAAACAAACTAAGATTCAAGATTTGACAATCAAAGAATATGATCTAGAGAGAGAGTATAGAGAGAGAAAGTCTCAATAGTCGTATTCCTCACAATGTGATAATTGCAAGTCTTAGCCCACACCACTACAAAACACTAATGACTTTATATATATGGTCTAAGATCACAAAGCTTACAAGCAAACAATATTGACTTTCACAAAACTACTTTGACTTAGACTTTTCTACATTAAATATTGGATACAATTTATACACTAACAGATGCGTGTACAAATGATTTGTTACTTTTCTTCTCTTCCTTCTTTCCTTTCTTTTCTTCCTTCTTCTCATCATTCTTTTCTTCATCTACTAATTTGACTTTCCATACTAGTTTCTCTTCTTTATCTTTTCTTCTTCTATATGCACCTGAACCATGTACATGTCTATCATAGAAGATGTTAGTAGTACGAATCTGATCAAATGAATTACCTGGCCTTTTTGAAGAAACAATTTTCTGATGTGAGCTTGAGGCTGGCTTGTTAGAACCAACTGAACTATTTCTAGGTGTGTGGATTTTTGACTCTGGAGTCGTTTGCTTAGTCACCACAACCTTTGAAACAACATCTTCAAGCTCTTTTATCCTTGAAGAATAACTGTCTCTTTCTTTGAGAATCAAGTCAATCTTTTTCTTGAATTCAGACTTCGTTTTCTGATCTTTCAATGCACTTTTAGATAGTTCAGATAGCTTCTCAGTAAGCTTCTTGATCTCTGTCTCAAAGATATTTCTTTCTTCTTCAAAATCATCTTTATCTTTGACCATTTTTTGTTCCAAAACAGATATTTTCTTTGGAAGCTCAGCATTAGCATCTTCCAGACTCTTAATCTTCTCCTCATAACTTTCAACAAATTCTTGCTGGATTTGAGTAGTCTGATGTTCCAAGTCAAAGTTTTACTTTTTAGCTCAATGTTCTCAGATTCCAAACTCATTACCTTATCTTCACTAATCCCAGAAGTCTGTTTCAGAAGTTTTTTATTAACCATCTTTAATGCACTAACTTCTTCTCTCAGTATTTTTCCTTTCATCATAATATCTCTTTGACCGCTTTGAATAATAGTCAACTGAAGAAACGAGATTTTTGTTCTCTATTCTGAGCTTGGCAATCTTCTCTTCATGATCAAAGAAAGACATTTTGAACTACACTGTTAAAAAATAAAAACTTGAAAATGATCGTTAGAAATTCAGAAACTTTGATCACAATAAGAACTTTGTCCCCCTCCGCTGACTTAGCACGGGGGTCCCGCTAACCGGGTGGGTTCAAGGGGCAATGCCCTTACGGGGTCTGGGGACAGCGCCCCGAGAGAAATTTTTTTGGCAATTAAAGGCCATATTACAACTTCAAAAAAATTTCAGAAAAATATTCTAAGTACAAAACTCGCAGAACAAAGAAAATTGAACTTAGCGCAAAAACAGTATCTTGCGCGTTTTGAACTTCGCGCACGTCGAATGATGCGAGTTCTGAGATTCGCGCAAGAAGGCTCGTGCGAGTTCTTGCTTCGCGCAGGTAACTACGTGCGAGTTCTTGATACTTCGCGCACAACACTTCTAGCTATGTGTTTGCGCGTTCGAGACATAGAAATATTTTCAAATTTGACTTCACGCTAAATGTAAACTCGCAGAAGATCACTTCTCGCAGATCAACTTCTCGCACAACCCACTTCTCGTAGATATCTGTTCGCGCAATATGAATGATATGAACAGTAAAAACTCGCACGATGTGATTTGCAAGTTTCTACTTCTCGCACAACCCATTTCTCGTAGATCTCTGTTCGCGCACAATGAATGATATGAACAGTAAAAACTCACACGATGTGATTTGCAAGTTTCTACTTCTCGCACAACAAAGCTTGCGAGTTCTTCATGTTTTTCGAATCTTAGTTTCGTGCGTGTTCTTCAGTATCTGCGAGTTCTTCCTTTGCGTGTTTTCTAGATCTTGCGAGTTCTTGCCTCTGTCGAACAAAAACTTGATTTTTCGCACAAAATTCGATTCAAATCCTTACCAATTGCTTTGAAACTCTGCAGATCTCATCGATTTCATGTCTAGAATACTTTACAAAGAAAGAATTTCAAACTAAAACACTAGATATTGCTGATCGATCTAGAACAGTTCGTTTATATACTTCGAACAAAAAACTTCCAAAAATCAAAATTCAGATTGAAATAATACGAATTAGGATAAGCAAATCAAATGAAAAATGTTTTAGACATCAAGTCGATTCTAAAACAATCAATTACAAGACTAAATCAACATTGAACCATAAAAAATGAATCTGCACAGTTCTCTTGCAAGTTCTCAAATTATCGATCAATTTTCTTCAAATCAGACATGTTTCTGAATTTCTTCTACTCTAATACCAATTGTTATTCCATAATTCAAGTTCTAATAGCTAATTAATCAATAACAACAATATGAGAATCAAACTCTAATCACATGTCATTGATTCAATCACATATTACAAATCTTACACTTTCTCTCTCTATATGCTCTCTCTCTCTCTAGAATGATATTCTATACATCTCTTCTCTCAACTGCTCCGTGTGACTAGTTACTATCTTTTACTTCTACTATTACAAAGACAATACTAGCAACCTATTTATACCACCATCTAAAACAAAGAAACAAAATACAAAAGACATTGACTTTGACATTTATTACAAAGACTTTGACTTTCTTGCTTGAGAGTTGACTTTGAGCATTTGACTTTGATCTTCATTCTTTATGATCTTGAATCCAAGAAATATGTGCTCTAACACATAGGATTTCCAACCCTCAACTATTAGTCTCCATAAAAGTTTCCAAAGTCGTTATTTTGAATAGTGTGTTAATTTAATTTATCGTTATCAGTACTCAGTTAATCATTCATAAAAATTCAACCTTTTTGACCATTCAGTTAATAGTGAATATAGTCATTGTGATACTCAATTCCTAGTTCCCTAGTTCGATACTCGCACTTCCAAGTACATATTACTTGATTCGACTCTTGCGGTTAGATTAGAGGGGTGTAAACCCTCCTATCAATGATTGTCTTCAGTTATAGTCGTTTGACCGTAAATGACTGGAGACCTGCTGTTGATCCAAACTCTCTCAGTGATTTGATAAAGACACTCTTTTGTACTTAGTGAAAATTACGTTTATTAATATGTATTAGTGTTTCATCATCAGCGATCAGACTGAGTCTGTTCAGTTATCACTGATGATCTTTCTTGTAAACATTCATATGTATTAGTGATTCACCATCAGCGATTAGACTGAGTATGTTCAGTTATCGCTGATGATTTATAATGTAAACAGCTAATGTAATCCCTGAAGACAAGTTTCGCGTCAACAGATGTTCATAGCTGAATCGAAGACGAAGCTGCTGAACAAAGACAAGTCTACTAGTGACCTGATGCGGATATCAGTGAAGCAAAGACGACTCTACTCATACGCGAAGAAACCTGAGGAAAAGCTTCAACGATAGTTGATTTCTTTGTATCTCTGAAGGAAGAGATATTCAGCGATCGATGATCACTTAGCTTATGACTCAAGTCTCTTTTGTCTTTCCCTTGCACACCCAGTACGATGTGTAAGAATGGACATGCCTCTGCCACAATTCGTACAACAACTCTGTCAACTACACTGTTCATGATACGGCCGAAAAGCATGTCTCCCAAAGTCAAACTCTCTCTACCAATCAATGAAGGACACGTGTAAAGTGCTCTTCCATGCATTTAATGCATAGGGTATAAATAGAAAGATTACCTCTCCATCTGGGGAGCGTGCCTCTAGCCTTCATCTTTCTAAAATATAGAAACATTTGTTTTCTATACTCTCTAATCTCCCATTCTCTATATTCTTGTGCAACCATCTTAGTATTTTCTTAAGTTTGTTTAGTTTGAGTTCTACTTAATCTTATATTCTTATTCCGCAACAGACTTGTAAACTGTGTTTGATTTATCAATAAACAATTTATTAAACTTTAAATTCTGTGTTTGTATTCAACCCCCCCCCCCCTTTACAAACTTGTTAAGCACCTTCGGGACCAACAAGTGGTATCAGAGCAGACTGTTTAATCTAATAAACAAGATCTTGCTTTATTCTCTTTCTTGCTATTCTAAAATGGCACTTAACACAAACACAAACTACTATGATAATTCTTCACTCTCCAAACCTCCTCGATTCAGAAAAGATAACTTTTCTCTCTAGAAGAATCGAATGATGCTATTTATAGAAGGTGTAGACCCTACTATACCTGATTATGTAGCACATGGACCTTATGAACCTTTCACTATCATAAGCGACGTTCCTGCCACTGCCACCACTCCTGCTGTCCCTGAACGATATGCTGTCAAGGAAATAAGATAGTGGAGTGATGAAGACAAGAATAAAGTAGGTCTAGATGCAAATACAAAAACCATTATCTCTATGGCTCTGCCTGATGAAGCTTTCCATTCCATCATGCATCTTAAAACTTCTAAAGAAATATGGGAAACCGTATGTGTTCAATATGAAGGCACCACTGAAATCCAAGAACTCGAAAGATTAATTTGGTAAGACAGTATGAATGTTTTATCGCTGGTAGGAATGAATCTCTTTCTGATGTTCATTAGCGGTTTAACTGCTAAATCATTTATCTAAGAACTGTGGGTAGGACCTATTCTAATTCTGAGGTCTTAACCAAACTCCTAGAATGTCTTCCTGAAAGTTGTGACAGTTATTCAATATGTCTTAAGCTGACAAAAGACTTAAATTCTCTTTTTCTTAGCACCTTGTATGGAATATTGCTCAACTATGAGCAATCAAACCTTCTGAAGAAGAAATCTTGTAAAAGATTCTAAAGACTCCAAAAGCACTCCTGTTGCTTTAGTCTCTTCAGAGATAATTCCATCTTAGCGATCTACTCTTACTATCACTGAGTTAGATTCTGAATCTAAGGAACTATCAGACACTGATCTTTCAGATTTTGACGAGTCCTTAGCACTCTTGACAAACTCTTTTAAATGATTTGCAAGAAAGAGCAATTTCCGAAGAAATAAGCCTCTCTCTCTCACTAACAAGCCAAAATCAACCCCTGTTGATAAGGCTACTGCTACTTGCTTTAACTGTGAAAAGATTGGACACTTTGCAAATGATTGCAGGTCAGAGAAAGTCTTCAAAGCTTCTACCTCAAGAAGATCTAGCGATGACAAATACCTTAAACTGAAAGAAAAATATCAAAAGCTGAAAAACTACAAGAGAAAAGGTAAAGGTCTCATTGTTGAAGAACACGACTGGGCTAAATTAGAAGAATCAAGTTCTGATGAAGAAGAAGTCGCTAATCTCTATCTTATGGCCGAGATTAAAGAAGAAGTGGAAGAATCTCCAGAAACTTCAATGAGCTATATATCATCTCAGTTATCTATCTCTACTAATCCCTCTCTATCTGAAGTTGAGAGAAGTCGTGTTGTTGATGTGCTGACGATTGATCTATACAATGCTCTAAACGACAAATCTCTAGCTGAAAGCAAAAACAGTGATTTAACTGAACAGCTAGAAAAATTCCATGAAAAGATCAGAGAACTGACTCTTTTAGAGGAAGGTTTAAAAGATCAAGGCATTGTTAATGAAATCATCAGCATTGAACGCGAACAAGCCATCACTACTCTAAAAGCACAGAAGTCTACTGTTGAAGGATGGTGCAAATCCTCAACAAAGATCACTGAGATTATAAGTGCTCAGATCCCTGCCAGTGATTAGGTGTACGCGGGTTGGGTTGGGCGGTTTTTGGCAATTTTACAACCCAACCCAATTATGGCGGTTTGAAAAATCTCAACCCAACCCAACCCAACCCTTGCGGGTTAGAGCGGGTTGGGTTGGGTTGGCGGGTTAGTAATCTATAAAAAATTGTCGATTGAAAGAAGATAAATAATACTAAAAGTATTCTCAAGAAAGTTATAAGTTATTACATTACAATCATCCAAATAGGCAAATAATATATCAAAATCCATAAGTCTTAGAATTAAACTTAAAAAGTCTGTCAGGATCGAATTCTCAACAAGAATTAATTCTCAGAAACAATATCAAAGAAGTTTGCGGAATAACACTTTGACATTCAATCAAACAGTAAATCAATACAGAAAATATGAAGAACAAACTGTAAACTTGTATTTAATGCTTTGAAGTTACAAGATTACTCACTCAACCTCAATATTGATGAACAGGCTCACCAATACGAATTCTACTTCTCTAGAATTAGGATCTATGCCTTGAGGTTGATTTTTTCTCTAGAATGAAAATTAACTCTCTTTAACATTATTCTAACTATACAATATATACTGAATACAAAGATAATTACAATAAATAAAATATCTTCAGTATATCTTCCATGTATATCTCTAAGCTTTCATGTATATCCTTTCATACGAATCTTCATCAAATAAGCAGTATTAATCTTCAGCAGCATTAACTTCCTTCTAGCAGCATTAACTACTAAGCAGTACTAACTACTAGCAGTACTAACTAGCTAAGCAGTACTAACTTTGTTCAAGCAGCACTAACTTTGACTAGCAGTATTAATTAACACTAGCAGTAGTAACACTCAGCAGTATTAACCTTTATGTCTTCTAGCAGTATTAACATTGAACCAGCAGCATTAACCATACTTGATGAATTCTTCAGTTCCCAACAATCTCCCCCTAACTTGACTTTTAGGAAAAGAAGTCAAGTTCTTCAGATCTTCTTCAAGATGCTTTCAACACCTCTGATTCAATTTCCCAAATTTGGATCTAGGCCCAAACTTTGATTTACAGTTCTTCTCACCACAATCTTGGCCATTTCTGAATCCTTTGTACACACCAGTGTAGCTTTAAGCATCCCTTCTAACGTCTCCTTGCTATGCTCATATATTTTGTCCACCAGGTAGTATTCATGATAACAATTGTCAATAGTAATCATGTATACTCCACAGTTTTCAAACAGTATCCATTTGTCAATCTTCTTGAATATGAACTCATGCATATGATCTTTAATCCTATGGTGCACTCTTGCAGGCTCAAACATCATGCACAAGTATTCCAATGTCACTTTGGGAAGATTCTCTTCAGTACCTTTCAACACAGGTTCATAAAGTTTCATCCCAACTTTATATAGTTCTTCCATATCAGCTCTTGAACAACTTCTGATGACTTTCCCCCATGTTGAATAAGCTTCAAATGAACCATCAGCTCTCTTGATTCTGAAGAAATTCTTTCCATTGTCTCTCAGAATATCCCAGAAGATGATCTCTGGAGCTTGCATAGAGATTGGAACAGCTTTCAAAGGTTCCACTATTGTCATGTACGGATCCATACTTTCATCAGTTTGCTTAGTGACCTGCTCTGGGCTCTGTACTGGCTCTGTTGGGGATGTGACTGAAGGTTCTGCTTCCTTTTCAGTTTCTTCCACCCTAGGCCTTTTCAACTGCCTTTTTGGAGCAATTGTTTTCACTCTTTTTCCAGACTTGACTTCTCTACCAACATTTCCAGGTTCTTCCTTCTTCTCTTCTGCTTCTTCTTTGGAAGGTGTGGTTTTCTCAGGGAATGGTTGTTGGATGTTGAGATCATGTCTCTCTTTCATCCTTCTTTCTGCTTCTTCCCTTTGAGAGGAATCCCCTTGGAGCTTTGTCATTTCCTTCCTGTATAGCTCTTCAACCTGAGAGTATGCCATATGAGTAAACATCTCCCCCTTAACACCAATTGCACCTTTCAGGAAGTTTATCATCTTTCTTCTTTTCCTGATTGGCCAAAAAGGTCTTGGAGGGTTGTCTTTTCTGCTTTTTGAATGGCATTCTTTTTACTTGTACTTGCTTGGCCTGAGCTGATGTTTTCATGCTCTTCTGATACTCTTCATTTAGTTTTCTGGCCATATTCAGTGCAAGCTCTCTATCCTTCTCAGATTGAAGTTGTTCCTCCCTTTCTATTTCTGCCTGAAGCTGCTTTGCCACTTCTTCATCCAGTTCTATCTGAATTTTCTTCTTTGCAGGTTGTTCAGGTTCAATCATCTTAGCTTTACCCTTTGTATCCTTCAACCCTGCCTCACTTCTTTCTTGTGTCTTCTTTTCAAGGTCTCCTTCATTGATGACCACTCCCTTAGCCTTTTGAGTAGCCTTAGGAGTGTCATTCTTTGCTTTTACTAAGGTTGCAGCTATTTCCAATTCTTCAACAGATAGCCCTGTTACTGCTTGAGCATTATCTGTTTCTACTTCTTGTGCTTCTGTTTCTGCAGCTTTCTCCCCCTTAACATCAAATCCCATCTCAGAAATACTTTCTTTTTCTGCTTCAGCCTCTGAATTCTCCCCCTTGTTGAAATCATCTTCAACACTTGTCCTCCTCTTTAGCACAAACTGCTTCCTTCTCCTTTTCTGTAACAATCTTGTCACCATTTTCTTCAGTTTGGTGATCTGAACTTGTTGAGATAGAATAATCAGCTTCATCTCCTCTATTTCTTTTCCTTGCTTGATGACATCCTGGTTGATGTTTCCCATGGTCTCCATCAATTCATCATAGTTATATATGTCCTCACCTTCTCCAGGAGTGTTACCCCCTATTGAAGGATCATTGGATCTTTTATTAGTAGATGTCTTCTGCCTAGCAGAAGCACTATCCACCCCTGTGGTTTCTTGGCACCAGGGTCCTTCAAATGATTGCTCATTCAAAGTTGCCATGGGGGAGGTCTTATTGATGTTACCACTTTCCTCCTCTGTGCTAGCAGGAGTAGTGGCAGCCTCATCACCCATATGCTCTACCTCCTCCTCAGAGAGCACCTCCTTTGGGTTGGGAGACACCCTTGTGGTTTCCCTTTGGATATTCTCTAGGAGAGAATTCCCCCTTAGAGGGCTTAAAGGCTTAGTGGGTGATGGTACAAGAAGGGAAGGAGCCTTCTTTACCTGTTTTCTTTGATAAGTTTGGGTAATTGGAGAAGTGGGCTTATTTAGTAGGGACTGTGGGATAGATATAGAGTGGGAAGGTTGGGCTTGGCTAGCAGTGGATTGATCTAATGAGGGCCTTGACCCTGCTGCCATACCTTCATTGGGTTGGGACACCACCATCATTGTAGAGAACAATGGGGTGTCAACTCCTTCAGAGTCCCCAGCAGATCTTCTCATATTTGAGAAAACCTTGCCTTTTGGGGGTTTTGGTACATAAATTCCATCAGAATGAGGAATATCCGTCAATTCATGGTTGATAACTGCTTGAACAAACCTGGGATACATATAAAAGCTCTTTTTGTTTCCCATGTTTGAGACAAGATCATTGAAAATCATTTGTGAAAAATTGTACCTTCTGGCAGTGGCCAAACAGACCAAAGCATAAGCAATGGTACTGCTGAACTCACTCCATCCAGTAGTCTTTTTAGAAATGCAGTGCATCAAGGTATGAACAAGAAAACGCCATTGGGGTGAAAATTTAGCTTTTGAGAACTTAAAAATACCCAATGGGCCTCCATACCCCATTCTTGTCAGAGTAGAAAACAGTTCATCATTAGGGATAGACGTTATACCAGAGGCATCGTCTAGACGTAGACTGATGCGAACTATCTCTTTAGTAACTGTCAATGGATTGCCACATACTGTCGTCTTGATCATTCGCACACCATCCTCAGTAACAATGGTGGCATGTGCCCAGAATTGCCTCTGATGCTCTATAAAGATAGTTGGAGACATAGTGAGAGCATGGGCAATGTGGCTAGTCTTCAGAAAGTCGACTATCTGATGAAAGCCATCTGCTTGTTTTGGCTTTTGGAGCATTGCGATTTCATTGTGCTCGTCAATGAACGCCATTGATGCCATTGACCTTGAAGATTCTTGCCTGAAAACTTTGAACTTTGAGAGAGAAAGGGTTTAGAGCGCAGGTGAATAGTATGCAAAGAGTCGTTATAAGCTTTTAGGCGGGCAAAGAGTATTTATAGTATTCGGAATAGAAGCAGTATTAACGACTAGCAGTATTAACTGCGAGCAGTAGTAACTAACTAGCAGTATTAACTACTAGCAGTAGTAACTGCGAGCAGTATTAACTAACTAGCAGTATTAACTACTAGCAGTAGTAACTGCGAGCAGTATTAACTAACTAGCAGTATTAACTACTAGCAGTATTAACTGCGAGCAGTATTAACTAACTAGCAGTATTAACTACTAGCAGTAGTAACTGCAAGCAGTATTAACTAACTAGCAGTATTAACTACTAGCAGTAGTAACTGCGAGCAGTATTAACTAACTAGCAGTATTAACTACTAGCAGTATTAACTACGAGCAGTATTAACTAACTAGCAGTATTAACTACTAGCAGTATTAACTACTTACTCCTTTTTGATGTAGTCCATAAAGTGCTTTCTTTAATTTGTATACCCTGTCTGGATAGCTTGGGTTTTCAAACCCTGGTGGTTGACAGACATATACTTCTTCTTCAATTGAGCCATAGAGAAAAGCACTTTTTACATCCATTTGATAGACTTTGAAGTTCATGTAAGAAGCATAGGCTAGGAATAGTCTGATTGCTTCTATCCTAGATACAGGTGCAAAAACTTCTTCATAATCTATACCCTCTTCTTGAGTGTAGCCTTGAGCTACCAGCCTTGCTTTGTTTCTTATAACAATACCTCTTTCATCTCTCTTGTTTCTGAAGATCCATTTTGTGCCAATTGCTCTGTGACCTTTAGGAAGGTCTACTAGATCCCACACATCTTGTAGCTTGAACTGTAACAGTTCTTCTTGCATTGCTTCTATCCAGCTAGATTCTTTCATAGCATCATGTGCCTTTTTAGGCTCAAGCTGGGATAAAAAACAAGAAAGGACTGTATGCTGTTGATCTTTCATTTCTTGAAGCCTGCTTTGATGTCTAGTCATCATAGGAGAAGAGATATCTCCTATTACCAGCTGTGGAGGATGATTCTTTTGAACTCTTGTGTTATGACTAGGTTCTTCATTCAGTCCAGCCTCTAGATTAGAGTCATGCAATTCAACTGAAGTGTCTTCAGATGTCACTTCTGATTCTTGAGTCTCCTCATCTCTAGTGTCTTCTTCACTCTGACTTGATTCAGAAAATGATTCCTTTTCACAGTCTTCAACTGAATTTACTATGGGTATGGGAAAAATCACAGATTTAGATATACTTTCTTGAACTTGTGTGATCTCTGATTCTCCACTACCTGTTCCTGTATACTCATTACTGAAACCAAAAGAGTTAGTTAGTGAATCAATGTCAAATAGCCACTGAGGTCCAGACCCAACAGGATTTGGTGTGTTCTCATTGCATTTGACATTGTCACTTTCTTCAATTATTCTAGAAGAAGAGTTAAAAACTCTGTAGGCCTTACTCTGAGATGAATATCCAACAAGAAATCCATCATCTGCTTTGCTATCAAACTTACCTAAGTGAGATTTGGTATTTAGAATTGTACAAGGACACCCAAAAGGTTTGAAGAAACCAATAAAAGGTTTTCTTTGATTTAAAAGCTCATATGGGGTTTTGTTCTTTTGCTTGACCACTAGAACTCTGTTTTGGACATAACAAGCAGTATTAACTGCTTCAGCCCAGAAGGTAATTGGCAATTTTGAATCAGCTAACAGAGATCTAGCAGCCTCTATTAGTGTCCTATTTCTCCTTTCAGCAACACCATTCTGTTGAGGAGTCCTAGGAGCACTATATTGTCTCTCAATACCTTTCTCTTCACAAAAGGTGTTTAGATCATGATTTTTAAACTCAGTTCCATTATCTGATCTAATGACTTTTACTCTTTGATTAGTTTTGTTTTCAATTCTTAGAATAAAGGATTTGATAAGACCACTTGTTTCATCCTTAGTCCTTAGAAAATATACCCAAGTAAATCTGGAGTAATCATCAACAATAACCAAGCAGTAAGATTTCTTGCCTATACTCATAACATTTGTAGGACCAAACAGATCCATATGCAATAACTGGAGACAAGAAGAAACAGAATTTAACTCTTTGGTCTTATGAGAAGTTTTGTGTTGTTTGCCTTTAAGACAAGCAACACAATGATCATCACATGAAAAGACTTTTGAAGGTAAACCTCTTACAAGGTTATTTTTAACAAGATTGTTCATAGTCTTGAAATTCATGTGACACATCCTTCTGTGCCAAAGGGAGGATTCATCTACAGAAGCTTTTGAAACAAGACAATTTAAAGATGAATCACTATCAACATTGTCCAAATCAAGACAGTAAACATTGTCCTTTCTTGGAGTTCTCAGTAGTATCATGCTTTCATCAACTACCTTGAACCCTGGAGCAAGAATCATACACTCAGTATTAGTAAATAATATACTATGTTGTTTGTCACAAACCTGTGATACACTTAACAGGTTGTACTTTAATTGATCAACATAGTAGACACCCTCAAATGTCATCTTACCTTTGGTGACATTACCTTTTCCACTTATCTTACCACCAGTAAGATTGTCTCCAAATGCAACATGTCCTCCATTAATATGCTTGAAATCCTGAAGGCATGACATGTTGCCTGTCATGTGCCTAGAGCAACCACTATCAACATGCCAAATGCTCTTTCCCTTGAGCTGTTGGTTGCCCTGCACATTAAATAAATCAATTAGTATGATTGGGGACCCAAGCCAAAGTGATCTTGGGTCTTCCTTTCTCATCAAAGTATTTACATTCCTTTTTAATGAGGTTTTTAAACTCAGAGCACTCTTTATTAGAGTACTTTGTCAATATGATTGGCTTAGCAGAATCAACACTAGAAGCAGTACTAACCTTAAAAGTACTAACAGAGTTAGCAGTACTAACAGGTGTAGCAGTACTAACCGGTTTAGCAGTACTAACCTTGTTAGCAGCATTAACATTGTTAGCAGTAGTATTACTTCTAGCAGCACTATCATTGTCAGCAGCACTATTTGTGGTAGCAGTACTAACAGTTTTAGTGCTTTTAGGAATCCACATATTGACACTTTCTTTAACAGAATACTTTTTCTTCATGTGGCTTTTAGTTTTAACAGTTTCCTTAGCCACATGGTTCTTTTCAATTTTCTTATAACCAAAGGGTTTTTGCATGGATCTTTGGAAATTCATTCTTTGGTTCATAGGATTGAAATAACAGAATTTTGCAAGATGATTCAATTTGCCACAGATAAAACAAGGTTTTGGTCTATTGATTTTACTCAGATCAACCCCTTGTTTATGTGCCCAATGATTATTCCAGTTTCTTTGATTTCCCCTCTTTTTGTCCTGTTTTTGGGGCTCATTCTTCTTACAAGCACACTGTTTGCAAGGATCTGGATTCACAACTGTGGTCTGTTTATAATGGACCTTACCAGACTTTTCCTCTGTCTTCTCTATGTTCTTGGATTTGATCCAAGCCCTTCCACAATCCTCATTGGTGATAATGTTGTTTTCTATAGAAATCTCACCACTCACCTTGTTCTCCTTACTCTTGCCAACCTCTTTCTCAGTCTTATCCTCAACAACTACCTCATCTAAGGGATCTATTTCAGTGGCTCCCTCAGGCAAGTCCTTCCTATCTTTGGTGTCTAACAGGTCTGAAGTACGAGGAATGTAATTGTTGTTATATGGTGGAGGTGTGGCATTATACCCAATTCCTCTTCTCAACTTATCATGAATCTGATTTTGCAGTAAGGAGTCCATTGCTTTAGAAGCATTGGAAAACTTTTCTACATCAAGCTTAACCTTGGTTAACTCCTCTTTCAGTTTTTCACTCTCCTCTTTAGATTTGGTCAGTTTAAGTTCTAAATCCTTTTTCTCCCACTGCCAGTAATTTGTGTCATATGACTGTTGGAGTTCATTGGCTTGAAAACCTTTGATCTGATCTTCAAATCTCTCTACAATCCTTACATAGTCTTTGATATCTTTTTCTAATCTCTTAAGGTCATCACTCATCTTCTGATTGTGATCCCTGTACCTTTTAACAGTGTCTATGCAAGTTTTAGAACAGATATTAGAACTTACCTCAGATGGGAGATCAGATACTTTAGCCATAAGAGCTTGATTCTGAATAGCTTCTTCTGCTTGATCACTCCAATCAAACCCCATTCCTTGTTGAGAAACAAGGGCTTGAGCAGAGTTTCTGTTGTTATTGAAGCTTCCAGATTGAGCTTGTTGATGGTTGTTGTTGTGAGACATTCCACTTCTGCATTCTCTAGCAAAATGTCCCTTCAGATGGCATTTGTAGCATTCTACCTTTGATTTATCAAACCCTGCTCCATCTTCTCTTCTTTGTGAGAAGTTGTTTCTTCCAGTCCTCTTTATAAACTTCTTAACCCTCATGGAGAGCATCGCCATCTGCCATTTAATATCCATTTCTTCCAGATCATCAGGATGAAGTTGTTCTAAGTCATCATTGATCAAAGAGGAATTTCCATGATTAGAAAGAAGAGCTTCAAACACATAATCAGTGCCTTTATCTAGATTTGATCCATTAGCAGCATTAACTGATTCAGGGTTAGCAGTAGAATCAATTGATGCTGATAGGAGTGCAGCATTATGAACATATCCAAAAGGCTTCTTCTTTGCCTCCACCTCAGCTTCAAATACTCTAAGATCATTATACAGATCATCAAGTTCTTTTTCTTCCAACTGATCATTCTGTCTGAATGACACAGTGTACATGGTCCATTCATCTCCAAGGGACCTTAAGAACTTTCTGTTCACATCATCTTGATCAATCTGTACTCCCATAGTAGCTAGTTCACCAATTAGTTTATTAAACCTGTCAAAAGTTTGAGTCATGGACTCATTCTTAGTTGAGATGAAGTTTTCATACTGTTGCTTTAAGATTGCCTTTTGATTTCTCTTGGTACTTTTGGTACCTGAGAATCTCTTCTCTAGAGAATTCCAGAGCATCTGTGCATCAGTACAATTGCAGAATTGGTGTTGATACTCATTTGGAATGGCCAAGAGCAGTGTGCTCAAGGCTTTCATCTCTATCTGCCTTGTCTTCCTGTCTGCATCTGTCTTTGGAGGGGTTCTTTTGCCATCTTCACCAATCTTTCCTGCATCAGATGGGCCATTCTCAATGATGTCCCACATAGAGTAATCTGTGAGGAGAATATATTGCTTGATTCTGATCTTCCACATGTCAAATTCATTGGATCTGAGCATTGGAACTTTTGAGACCAAAGTACTGCTTGATTCTGTAAGATTTTCCATGATGAATAACTGTTTTTGAGAGAGTTTGGCTCTGATACCACTTGTCAGGATCGAATTCTCAACAAGAATTAATTCTCAGAAACAATATCAAAGAAGTTTGCGGAATAACACTTTGACATTCAATCAAACAGTAAATCAATACAGAAAATATGAAGAACAAACTGTAAACTTGTATTTAATGCTTTGAAGTTACAAGATTACTCACTCAACCTCAATATTGATGAACAGGCTCACCAATACGAATTCTACTTCTCTAGAATTAGGATCTATGCCTTGAGGTTGATTTTTTCTCTAGAATGAAAATTAACTCTCTTTAACATTATTCTAACTATACAATATATACTGAATACAAAGATAATTACAATAAATAAAATATCTTCAGTATATCTTCCATGTATATCTCTAAGCTTTCATGTATATCCTTTCATACGAATCTTCATCAAATAAGCAGTATTAATCTTCAGCAGCATTAACTTCCTTCTAGCAGCATTAACTACTAAGCAGTACTAACTACTAGCAGTACTAACTTTGTTCAAGCAGCACTAACTTTGACTAGCAGTATTAATTAACACTAGCAGTAGTAACACTCAGCAGTATTAACCTTTATGTCTTCTAGCAGTATTAACATTGAACCAGCAGCATTAACCATACTTGATGAATTCTTCAGTTCCCAACAAAGTCTAAATGATAGCAACCGATTCAAATCCTTAATCAATTTTTGTTCATCCGTGCCTTCAATTTTTGGAGATTTAGAGGTATTTTCCATTGTTTCTATAAATATTGATAAAAACAGTAAAGTTTATCAAAAAGTTTATCAGTGAATCAATCAATCATACAAATTTTGACTCAAACAATCTATACAAATTTTGACTCAATCAATCGTGATACCAAAGGCATTAAGGGTCGAAATATAGTATCTGGAGTGAACATATACATGATCTAAGAATTATCCAAGTGATTAACCAGGAAACCTAGATTCTCAACATAACCTATACTTTATGCTTGAATAGACTGATGCAGTTCTTTTTTTTTATGGGCCATGATGTAATTGATTTTTTACCTTTTCAATTTCAAAACCACTTAAAGGACAAGATGGGAACGTATCTCATAGTTGTTATCTAGGGGATGTTGAGTTTTATGTTAGCTTAAAGAGTAAAACCACATGACTCTTATGTATTATGTATTTCCATGGTGTAAGTTGGCACTTCTCATGGCTCAAGCAGTATGCCATAGAAGGCAACACTTTCTGAATCAGTGAAGAACGAATATGTATCTGTAGGTGTGTAGCAGTGGCAACAGTAGGTGGAACTGTGGAAGCGGTCGGCAGCAGCAGCGGTCGTCTTGATTTCTTCGATGTTTGATTTCACTACTCCAGTCCCAAAACGGCAAAAACCTAATTCAATTTCAAGCTACTTGAATTTGGCCTAAATTTAGTAAGTTGGTAAGTGGTAACTGATTAAGGCTTGAATTTGGGTAAAACTTTGGTCCTTTATTTAGTTAGCTAACAAATAACATGGGCTTCATAAATTGTATAACTGAAAATTTAAAATCAGACTTTGTATTTAATTTATAACTTCATTCTTGAGCTGTATATATGTACATACATATATATATATATATATATATAATTTTATAAATAAAAAAATAGCGGCGGGTTGGCGGGTTGGGTTGGGTTGGGTTGAGTTTTCCTAACCCAATTTCAACCCTTATAATTAGCAGTTTGGCGGTTCGATGGTTCGCGGGTTCGGCGGTTCGGGTTTAATCGGGTTGGGAGCGGGTTGTGTTGGTCGGGTTTCGTGGGTTGGGAATTTTTTGTACACCCCTACCAGTGATAGAACTGGTCTTGGTTTTTGGAAATCACAGGATGGACCCAAAGAAGACATTTCCATGCTTAAGTTTGGAATGTTTGTTTCTTCTATCCCTGACACTTTTCATGCTCAGTGCTCTTCTTCATTTTCTTCTAATCCCATCCCTGAGGAAATATCTAAAGGCTCTAAGCCTGCAGATAAAGGAAAATCCATTTTCCATCCTCAGAAGGACTCCAAGAAAGCAAAGTTGAAAGTTCCTTATAAACCTTCAGTAAAACAATCTTCTAGCTCTGTGATAGAAATCTTTGATTTTTGTCCTCCAAAGCTGAAGATTGATCTTAAGCCTAAGAGATCTGATGAAATGAAAATTCCTCCCAGGTCTCATGCTAAAGGCATTCTTAGAGCTAGCCCTGCTCATCTTAAATTCTCAAAACCTACTACTCATGGTCCTAAAACCACATTTAAATATAGAAAATGTTATCATTGTGGATTTACTAACCATATTGAGAGCAAATGTCCAACTGCCACTAAAGCTGATAAAACAGCTAAAGTGAAGATGAATGCCTCCAAGGCTGAGAAGGTCACCAAAGCTGAGAAATCGACCAAGGTGAAGAATACCACAAAGGTTAAAAAATTAATCAAAGTGAAGGTTACCACTGAAGCTGAATCTTCATCTGCTGTGAAGATTGTTGAACCTTCCATCTCCACTAACCCAAAAGGACCCATTGAAAAGTGGGTACTAAACAAAGCTTAATCTTCCTTATGTTTGCAGGGATCAAAGGGCATCTGGTATCTTGATTGTTAGATCTAGTTTAATCAAGTTGTATTTGTTAGCCCTTCGTTATGTTTTGTTAGTTTTGTGTTTGTTTGACTTGTGTAGGTGTCCAGGTTATTGACCCTATATAAAGTCCTTGTTTTATCTTTTTAGGTTAAGAATGATAAGTGCTACAGGAATCAATCATTGTAATTCTCACAATCATTGTAGCCGTCATCTCCTTCAATGAAACATATGACATCACTCTTTTCTCAATAATCTTCTTCCTTCCTGTGATTGTTATTGATATTACTCTGATAATGTTTATGTGTGCTTGAATCTGGAACAACAATTGGTATCAGAGCCACATCAGAAATTCATAATCAATCGATCTGTGCAGAAAACAATCCCAATTTACTATTTTCGAAAACTTCACTGTTCCATTAGTGATTTTGTGATTTAGAGGTTGTTTAGATGCAATCTTGAGTCCATTAGATGCATATGATGATTATGAACATGTTTCATATTGATCAGAAACAGATTTGATTACATTTAATTGGTCTATTTAATCAATCTTTGAAGTTTTTAGACACACTCATATGCGACCTGTCCAGATTCAAAAAGGTCAGATCTGTTGAAGTTTTTGAAAACTTAGTGATAAGGGTTTGATCACGATCAATCATAGAGCATATTATCAAGTTTTTGCTTTGATTGAACAAGTATTGCTATGGATCTATTGAAAAATTTAAGAAAAGGCTCGAAGTATGCAATTTTCGCAAGAAAGAGTGTAGAACTCGCAAGGTTCCTAGAACTCGCAGGATTGAAGATTCTCAAGTTTAAAGGTGAAAATAATCCAAGTACAGGATTCGCATACTACTCACTTACGAATTCTAAAGAATTCGCAGAATACAGTCAACGAAAGTCTCAGGATTCGTAGACAACAAACTTGCGAATCTATCAACTTTCTCAACTCAAGCACTTGTGAATCCTGGTCCAAGCCTCTTTGATCTGCGAAAGTTATATCCTTTTAAGTATTCTTGCCTATTACTTGTGAATCCTTGCCTTATTTTTCATATTTTTGCATACTTGTTGATCTTCTGTACTTAATATCTGATTTTCTAATCAAAGATCACTTCAAGCACATATTTCAGACATACAGGAAAGATGCCTTACACAGATGATATGGTAAATACTGTACTCACTCCAAGAGACTGTGCTCTATCCTACATGCCAGAGATACCCAAAATGGAAGCTGAACTTGAAACTCTCAGATGTCAAAACAAGAAACTGAGAGATGACATAGATGCTTTAAATGTCAAATTGACAAAAGCTGAAGTTCATGTGAAGTGGTATCAATACAAAGGTCATGACTAGCTTAAGAAAGTGGATGACAGAAAAAACAAAGAAATTACTGAACTGGAAAAGACTTTCAACCAAAGACTGTCTGATATTTCCAAGAAGTCTGAGTCTGAAAAGAAACAATTGGAGATTAAAGTCTCAAATCTTTTAAAACAAGTTTCTGACTTTGAACAACTCATCATATCTAAAAGGAAGTCCTTTGATGATGAGAGAAAAGATTTTAAAAGCAAAAATGTTAATCTGTTCAAAGAAATTTCAAATAAAAACCAGACTTTAGAAAAGGATTTTGAAGAAGAGAGAAAGATTTTTGAAAAAGAAATCTCTAAGCTAACAAGCAAATTGGCAAACTTGTCTACTGAAATCATGAGGGATAAAAGGAGTAAGTCTAGAATTCAGAGCAAATTTGATAAACTATGCAATGAGAAATCCAAGTTGTGTGATAAATTTCAACAACTTGAGATTGATAATACTGACTTGTCTCACAAGATAACCACTGATGCATCTATTTCATCCTCTTATGATGATGATTCTGCTGAATCAGTGCGTTCTTTTCAAATAGTATCAAGCATATTTCAGAAAATGGTTTTTAGAAAACAAGATGTGAAATCCAATGTTTCTGAACTAGAGCAGATTAAAACTCCAAAATCTTTTTATGTGAAATCAGTTGATAAGTGTGTCAATCATTTTCAAAAATCTCCAACTCAGTCTCCAAGGAAAGATCAAATGGTTTGGGTTGTTAAAGGTTCTCTAGAGGCAACAATGCTTCACAGAGCTAACCGGAAGAAAAAGAACAGAGCTTCAAAAGGTAAGTCTTTTGCACCTGACTTTGTCAAATCAACAACACATTTGATTAGGTTAGCAAAAAGAAATTTATGTTGCTCTTATTGTTACTCTAAAAATCTCATTCACAAAGCACAAGCATATAGCAGATCTTATCATCGCAGTGCTTATCACAGGTATGAGAATCACTCAAATATATTCTCAAGAACTGACCAAACTGGACCTAAATCTATCTGGGTACCAAAACCTAAACCTGTGGTGCAGGTAGAAAAAGAAAAATAGAAGATGGAAGTTGTCCCAGTCATGAAGGACTGAAGAAACGATGACTTCTGATTACTATAGATCAGGACTCTTGCTTAAGTGTCAAAGCAATGACTTCTAAGTACAACAACTTAGAACTCACACACAACTGTCAAAAGTTGGTGATCATCTGGAAAACAGGGAGTTTCTCTTACTCTAAATATCTGTCTCACAATGTTTGTTACTTTCAAAAATTGATATTTCCAATGTCATATCTTTATATGTCAAGGGGGAGCTAAAAGAAGCAATCACAAACAACTCTGAACATAAGCAAGATCAACTAGAGATCAAATCAAGGGGGAATATCTGATGAACTCAAGGGAGTACGACATTGATACATCAAGGGGGAGCAAAGATGTGTTGTAAGTGGGGTGTGTGTAAATCTTTTGAAAATTAAAATTGATAAAAATGCCATTTTTGGAAAGTTTCTTTAGTTAGAAAGTTTCTATTTTTGGTAAGTTTGGTGAAAATAGCCAATTTCCCAATTTGGAATATTTTTGAAAGTAAGGAAATTGTGCTAAGTTCAAAATTCGCAACCTACAAGTCTGAGAAAGCTTCAGGTTTAGCTAAGTAAGCATTTGCGAAACTTGTAGAATTCGCAGACTATAGGGATACGAATGTTAAACTTTTGCAGATGAACTATCTATGAATCCTTAATGATTCTTAAATTATTTGCTTGTGAAAGATTCAACCTTGCACAAGGATTCATGACTCAGTTCCTTGCAAATCCTCACTCCCATAGCTTACGAATCCTTCAGTATGTCACTTATTTTTGCGAAAGATGAGCTCTTTTGACACGTGTGCAAGTCATCTTTGACTATATATACGACACTTAGTGATTTTTCTCATTACCATCCTTCAGTATTATTCGCGAAAGTCTTAAAGCCTCCAAAACCCCTTGTTCACTAACTTTCTCAGAAAACCCTTCGATTTCATCTCATATTCTAAAGGTTGTTCATTGTTAAAAATCTTGATTGTTTGTGTTATTAAATCGATTATTGTGATTGTTTTTGCAGGTTTCCTCGACTTGGATTAGACTTAGGATGATTTGAACTATTTTGGACCCTTGAACTTCAAAGGACCGAATGATAGAATCTCAAATTCTTTGGACCTTAATGTTAAATCTTGATGTTTAAATGATTGCATTACCCTCGTAACACTGATTTAGAACCCACAAAATGTTTGATTGATAGAAAACCTAACTTTTGAACTCATCTCATTGATTTTGTCGATTGGTGTTCTTTAAGAACCATCGACTGTTCTTGAGGGAAATTCAAATTTTGGAAATCAATCATTGTTTAAAAACAAAATTAAAGGTTTAAATCATGTTTTAAATACTAAATCGATCCCAATGGTACCAATTTCTAAACCCAAAATCGATTTTAGTGATTTCTTCAATCTGGGTTCAAAGTCAGTGTTCTTGGTGTTCTAAGGTTTCGTGAGTTTTTTGAATGTTCATGTTTGTTTTTGTTCTAAGGGAAGAATTCGCAGATTAATGCCCTGCGAATTCTAAGTCTTCCTAAAATCCTTCAAGTGAAGGATTCGCAGAAAACACACCTGCGAATCCTGAGTACTTCTTCATTGCTAAGTGTAGGAATTAGCAACCCTCTATCTTGCGAATCCTATACTTGGGGAATCTAATTTTTTTTGCTTCAACTATTTAACTCTCAAGTACTGATTCTAACTCCTTGAACTTTGTCCAAACTCTTTTGTTTCCTATTCCAGATCAAATGGCAGACAACGACTCACAAAACGTTCAGATGGATGAGAACTCCATTCAAGAGGCTGAGCAAGAGCACTCCATTCCATCACAGAGAACAGCATAAGTTCCACCTCCAAATGTCAACACTGATATGCTGCTCATACAGCCATCAGAATATATGGCTCAGACTCCAAACAACCATAAGTTTGATTTCAGGCTAAACACTGATCCTTTGGTGAATCTCATTCTTCAGAATCATCCTCTGAACAAAGCACTGTTTGATAGTGAGGATGTGCCAGAAATCTACGTTCAACAGGCTTGGAAAACTATCCATCTTACTCACATCACTGTTGGGTAGATCAGATGTCCAGTTCTCAAAGTCAAAATTGACTTCTCCTCAGCAACCATTTATCTTGAGCTATTCAGACGATCCCTTCAATTACCAGAAGCCAATTCAAGGGAGGGCAAAACAAACTTTGATGATTTACCTACTGAGGAAACTGCACTTGTTGGCATTCGGGAAATGGGATATGTTGGTGACCTTAACAGAGTTAGCCAATTCAAAAAGAACAATCTTCCACCCTTCTTCTATGCACTGTTCTCAGTCATTAACCGGTGCTTGACAGCAAAATCATATGGAACTGATAATGCAAGCAGTTATATACTGAAGCTTTTCTACTCTATAGTGCATGACTTACATATAGACTATGCTATCGTGTTCTGGACTGAGCTACTAGAGAAGATTTCTGCCAAGAAAAATGTTGTCAAAGTCCTCAACTACTTGCCATATCAGAGGTTCATGACACTCTTAGTTAGAAGTGTTCTAAGAGGGAACAGGCAGATTCCTAGGCAAAGCTCTCATGAAGGTGCTGAAGTACACGAGATGAAGTTCTTAGTACGACAAAGAAGCAATTCAGCTATTCCATGCCAATCCCAGAAGCTCTACTCAGTTACGTTGATCCAGAGGCTGAGTGCTTAGTCGAGTATAGAGAATCTATGGCACAGCCAGAACTGGCTGTACCTACCCAAGGTTTAATCCCTAGGAGAGAGGTGTCTGTGAGAGTACCCGAAACTCAGGGAGTTAGGGTACGGGGAGAGAAGAGGACAAACTCTGAGAGGGGAACCGGCGGGGGTCAGAGACCAAGACTGGAGACTTCAGGGTCACGGGTTCTTACCCCACCTCGTGTGACACCTGAGGTCAGTGAAGGTCAAGGCTCTGAAGAAGTACATGCTGCGGAAGAAGTACACTCTGTTGCCAGTTCACCGGACCGAGTGACAGAAAATGTTGACTTATGAAGTGGGAGCTCGGATTCTGAAAAGACAAACACTGCAACGAGAGAAAAAGATAATGGAAATGATGGTGATGATGATGCTGATGATGATGATTCCTTTGGCATGGATGTGGCCATCAGTGCCCCAGAGATTACTACCATAGATGGTGCTGAAATTACTGTTAGTGCTAGTGGAGACATAAGGAGAACAGAGGGAGTTTTAGTTGAAGATGTCAGTGAGTCTATGAGAGAAAGGGAAGGAAAAGAAAATGAAGAGAGGGAGAGACCCACAACCCAGTACTCTAGACGATCAACCAAATCTCATACTTCAGTGCATGTGTTGCCTGAAGATGTAGACATGAGAAGATCACTCATGCAAATGCACACCCGAACCACCCACTCTACTTCCTCTCAACAGGAAATAGTTTCATTTTCACATGGGGATTTAGCATAAAGTCTATCAATGTCTCACTCGGAGACATCTGATATTGAAATCAGAGATCTGTTGCTCCAGATCTCCACTTCCTTCAGTGCACAAGTCCTAGAGCCCATTGTCAGTCCACCAATTTTTGTTGATAGTACACTATTTGCAGGACTAGATCTCAGTCGTCTTAGTGACTTGAGCGGAACATCCTGAGTAGATCCGCAATCCGGACTACGAGGACCGGATGGAAATCCTGTCATAGCTAACACCATGCCATCTATGAGCATAGGTCACACTGTAGATTCATATGTAGTTGTGCAAACGGGTAATCTACGTGATCCCGGTGTTAGCTCACCTGACTTTGTGTCAAGGGAATACGTCGACGGCGCCCTAAAGGCTGTTGAATACAGGTGGTCGGAGAAATATGACCGATTTGAGAAAGAAATGGGAGACATCAAGAGATTACTGAAGGGGAATCACGTTGCTGAACCTGATCCAGAACAGAGAGAACTAGTGTTACCAACTCCACCACCTATAACACCAAATCCTACTGATCCTTCAATTGATGAGCTCAAGTCTTTGCTTCTAGCAAAACTTTTGTCTCAAGCTCCATACAATCAACAAGATGCCGACTTATTCACACTCCTACATTCCCATCATCAACAACAACAGCAGCAACCACCTTCAGATGTAGATATACTCAAGTCCTACACTCTACTAAATCAAGTGTTTCAGTTATCATGTCAGACTCAGGCAGCTGTTCAAGTTACCAGGCATGACCATGATCATGAGGGGGAGACACAAGGAGAACAGTCTACAGTCGAAAGACAATTGGTTGTAGTAAAAAGTGTTGTGCCTATCAATATCGTACCCGAAAGAGAAGGTTCTAGCAGTCAAGGTACAGGTACAAGTCAAAGAGCTCATAATGAAGAAATGTTGGAGCAAGGAGCATCAAAGAGTTTGGTTGTATACATTGATGATGATGAGTCAAGGGTTGAAAAGCCTAAGACTGCTACATATGAAGAGTTTATGGAGGCTATGGGCATATCAGCTTGCAATGTTATAGATGTTGATGATCTGGACACAGATGAACAAGCAGTTGCCAAGTATGAACTATTCTGGAAGATGAAAGAAGAAGGTGAAAGAGTAATAGATTTGGGCCTTCAAGATGCAACTCAATCAGAGAATACTATGAACGTTGAAGACTTTGTCAGGAATGTCTCAGAAACAGAAGTTCCAGGAAGTGTTTTAGATGAAATTTTTTTTGAAGATATTTTTGGTGTTGACTTCAGAATGGATGGTCAAGAAGATGAAGATGACAAAGTTAAACCAGCACATCCTGTTGAACAAGAGAAAGTGAGTGTGGCAACTCAAGTGGATGAGCCATACATCCCTACTGCCATTCCATTGGTTTCTCCTGATAGAAACTGTGTTTTTCCTTCTCCTGGTAAAGCTTCAACTCCAGATACTCAAAACATTGTTTTACCTTTGGAAAAATCAGTTGAAAGAGTATTTAAAAGGAATGTCTCAGATCCTATCGCTCCAATAGTGATCGATATGGAAGAGCTAAGGAAATCTTTGAGAAAAGAAAGAAGAAAGATGGAGAAAGAAGAGAGAAGAATAAAGAGGGAAGCTAAGGAGAGAGAAGAGAGAGAGAGAGAGCTGAAAAAGAAAGAGCAGAGCCTGAAGCTCTACCTTACATCAGAAATCCCGATAGCCTAAGAATTTTAACTGGAGCTGAACGTCCAAATCCAGTATTTGTAACTCCGGTGGAAGCAGAAACTCTAGCAAAGAAACATCAGGACCCTCAAGAAGGTCCCTCTGCTCCTGTCAGAGTTGGATCTACTCTATTTACCGGGTATGATGAACAAGGTACGTCTCTCGAGCTTATCAGACTAATCAGAAAATCTCTCAGGGTTCCGTTTCTCGAAGAGTCCATCAGAATCTTTGTCAAAGAACAAGTAGAGATTAATGCATGCAAGCTATATGGCATTACTGACAAACGACTGGACTATCAAAGAAACTACCTCAACTTCATTGAAAACTTCTCAAGAACAAAAGGTTATGTTCGTAGAGCTGGAATCCTACAGATAAAGGAAGTAAGAAAGTTGAGCTACTTTGCGGTCTGGTACCCGGAATTTGACATTCAAAGGAGAGATCTACAGGTGTCAACCTTTAGTGAAGCAGCCTTTGAAAATTTGAATGTGGCAGACCTGGAATTTATTTATCATGACTTCAGAAGCAGAATAGTCAGGCCTAGAGCTGTAATCTTTGCAATGGAAGCAGTAAAGATGTACATGAAGTTTCAGGTAAAAAAACGCATATATTCTTGATTTCCAGTTGGGGGCAGAGACAAACCAAAACAACATAAACCTAACTGCTCCTAACTTTAATCACTACTTGATGGAAGACTAACCATGATCCAAAACTGTCTTAACTCCGGAGCTCGGAGTTATATATGTTAATACAAAGACTCACAAGAAGCAATACATGCGAGCTAGTGAGGTTGCAAAGTTCTCTGACGGAACATTAAAGATGGTATTGAAAGAGCTGGAATAGAGGCACAAACACTCGTAGATGAAGAGACTTGAGATGGTTGATCACATGCCCAAATCTGACAGGATTGTAATGGAGAGGATGATTGAAGCCATCAATGAAAGAATTGAATTCAGAGAATGCATAAGGAGGTTTGAAAGCTTTCTGGGAATGAGGAAAACAAGTTTTAGCCGGTGGAATCGATGAAGATCACAACTTTGATTAAAAGGGGGAGATTGCTAGATCTAGTTTAATCAAGTTGTATTTGTTAGCCCTTCGTTATGTTTTGTTAGTTTTGTGTTTGTTTGACTTGTGTAGGTGTCAAGGTTATTGACCCTATATAAAGTCCTTGTTTTATCTTTTTAGGTTAAGAATGATAAGTGCTACAGGAATCAATCATTGTAATTCTCTCAATCATTGTAGCTGTCATCTCCTTCAAAGAAACATATGACATCAGTCTTTTCTCAATAATCTTCTTCCTTCCTGTGATTCTTATTGAAATTACTCTGATAATGTTTATGTGTGCTTGAATCTGGAACAACATTGATAGTGGATGCTCTCGATATATGACAGGACAAAAAGACTGTTGGATCATAAATTGTATTCAAGATTAAAGCTAAAGTTAAGGGTTTAAATTGCAATTTTGTTAAAGTTAATTAGAGGGTCTAACTTGTAATAAGTTGATAGTTATTTAGTTGTTGGGCCCAAGCCCATTAGGCTTATACGCCTAAGTATTTATAGGTTTTAGTTATTAGGTTTTTAGGTTAATCCTCTCATAACTAGTAATCATAATCTGTAGAGAGAGGTAGCCGTACGTATATTCTGTAATCGCACAAGGTACCAAGAACACACAAGGTTTTCATTGTTTAATCAAGGGATTGTGGTATGTTATTATGATCTTATATCTCTTGATCTATATTGTGTTGTGTGTTAATCTATCAACTAGTATCTGGGTTTAACAAGTGGTATCAGAGCCAAAAGAATCAAGCTTTTTGGATTAAAACTGTGCTTATCGTTAACTTGCTGTGTGATAATCGAGTTCATGAATTTATGAGTTATTATGCATAAAATTGATAAGATTATATTCGTTTCATGCTTCTGAATGTTATCTGATTGGTTAATTGCATTTAATTAAATCAATCAACTAGCTTTTTATGATTTTGTGCTTTCTAGGTTCATGATACTGTCGAGTACTGTGGTTATCAAATTGAAGCATGAAAGTTGATTTTAATCTTTGATTCTGATTGTGATTTGGTCGTTACATGCTTATTCTTACAAAAGTTTGAGTTTTGCATTGAGTTTCTGTGTTAGAAGTGTTTTCTGGGTTAATTATCGACAACTGGTTCGAACTCTGCATAAACACCGGTCGACCCAGGTTTGCGCCACCTCTTAATCACGCAAAACCTTCTTTTGCGCCATACACTACCGGGCGACATCGGTCACAGCAGCACCCCGGTCCACACCGGTTCGAGGACCCCGGTCGACCCTGGTCACCGCATACCGGTCAGGACACCGGTCGCTACATTGATCCGGTCTCCTCACAATACCGGTCGAAGCACCCTATCGGTCGCATTATATCGGTCGAACATAGGTCCGGTCAAGCAAGACCCCGGTCGAAGCAAGACACCGGTCGAGCTAAACACAGGTCACTTTCTTTTGCGCCACTACTTTCTCATGCATATCTTTCTTTTGCGTGACCCACGTCTAGCGCATATCTCCTTTTGCGCCACCCTCCTCTCGCTCAAAACTCCCTTTGCGCCACCCTCACCTCGCACGAAACTCTCTTTGCACCAGACTCTTCTAGCGCAAAGTTGTTCTTTTGCGCCAACTGCCCTTAGCGCAATTCTAGACTTTTGCGCCAGAGTCTTTTGTGCCAGTTTTTTTTTCGGATTACTTTGTGACTTGTACTGTTTGTGAATTCTACAATCAATTATTTTTGGAAATTTATTTTTCTGAAAATTTTTGAGTGTATTTTTATCTAATTCTTGACTCTAACGATCTCATCTAGTTGATTCTCTTGGTACAGATAAGTTTGATTTCTAACCATACAGTTAAGATGTCGAACCAGCTTCTCTCAATGGGCTCTCAGTCCAAACCTCCTATCCTCATGGCTAATGAATATCAGCAATGGAAGAGAAGAATGATTCAGTTTCTGAATCACTAAAACAGAAGTTTCATGGAGTCAATCATCAATGGCCATGTAAATCCAATGGTCAGAGTACAGGGTCTAGCTGAAACTTCCACCTCTCCAGAAATCCCTGATAGACTTGTCCCTAAACCGTATCAGTACTTCACTGAAAAGGAGAAAGATCAATACAAGATAGATGAAGAGGCTCTCATTTATCTGACCATGGCAATTCCGAATGACATCTACAACCGTGTAGACAGTCAGAACTCTGCAAAAGAAGTCTGGGATGAACTATCAAGACAGTTTGAAGGAAGTGAAGCCTCCATCCAAGCTAAGCAGAATCTATGCATAAATGCATACGAGGGGTTTCACGCAAAAGAAGGAGAGTTGCTGCTAGATACCTACAACAGATACAACATCATTCTCAATGACTTGCGGAGGAACAACATCTCTAAATCCGCTTCTGAGATAAATTACAAGTTCATCAAGAACCTGAATCCAGAGTGGAAGAACTTTGCCATCAACCTCTAGATGTCAAAGAACATGGCTCAAGAAAACGTCACTGATATATTCTCTACTCTTTCTCAGCATGAGGATGAGGTGAGATCAATTAATAATGAGTCCAATAATCTGAAGGAATCCGTGGCTCTCATAGCTGGCAAAAGAAAGAGTTCAATTCCTATATCCTCTGCAAGGTCAAAGAAAAAGGTGTCTAAAGCTCTGGTTACTGAGGTTACTGAGGTTACTGAGTCCGAATCTGATTCAAGTGATGAAGAACTGGAGATTGATTCTGATCCGGATATACAGAAGTTCTCTGAGGACTTGGCTCTAATTACTCGACGATTCCAGAAGAGCTTTGGCAAGAAGAAATACTACTCAAAGCCATAGTATGATGGATACAAGAAAGAGAAGTCTGAGATGCGATACAAGCCAAGGCATGGAAGGAGAGAGGAAGGACGAGAAGACAGGAAGGAAGATAGTGTTGGGTCTGATATGTGCCAAGGATGGTTACTACTGCTAGACATGACTATTACTACTGCCTGAGGAAGTTAGTACTGCCAGATCACAATTACTACTGTTTGAAGGAGTTAATGCTGATGAGACAAAATTAATACTGCTTGCTGAGATTAATACTGCTAGTTCAGAATTAATACTGTTCATGAAGTTAGTGTTGCATATGAGATGAAGACTCCGTTTCTGAATGAAGACAACTGTATAGATTGAAGCTAAAGTAAAGGAGATAATTATGGAATGAAGATCCATTCTATTTTGATAATTATCTTGTAATCAGTCTTGTATATATAGTATAGAAGTCTTTGATAGTTTGATAATGAATTCATACGTTTTGTTTTAGAGAGAATTAACCTCAAGACTAGTCTAGATCCTTTCTATAGAGAAGTATAAAACGTATGTTGAGCCTGTTCAACAGATTGAGGTTTTGTTTGTAATCATCAAGTTGAATCAATATAAACTTGTGATTTAAGTGCATATACTGTTTCATTGATTGTTAGTGTTAAAGTGTTTTTCCGCAACTTCTTTAGCATTGATTCTGAGTGTGTGTAAATTAAATTCTTGTTTGAATTTCTATCCTGACAAGTGGTATCAGAGCTTTGTTAAACTCAGAAAAACAAAAATCATCATGGACGGTTCAAGTGATAACGTTCTGGTCTCAAAGATTCCAATGCTCAGATCTAATGAGTTTGACATGTGGAAGATTAGGATCAGGCAATACATCCTTCTAACATATTACTCTATGTGGGACATCATTGAGAATGGCCCATCTAATGAAGGAAAGATTGGAGCAGATGGAAAAAGAATCCCACCAAATACGGATGGAGAGAGGAAGATAAGGCAGACAGAGATGAAAGCCTTGAGCACACTGCTCTTGGCTATTCCTAATGAGTATCAACACCAATTCTGCAACTGCACTAATGCACAGATGCTTTGGAATGCTTTAGAGAAGAGATTCTCTGGTACCAAAAGTACCAAGAGAAATCAAAAGGCAATATTGAAGCAACTGTATGAAAACTTCATGACAACTAAGAATGAGTCCATGACTCAAACTTTTGATAGGTTTAACAAGCTGATTGGTGAACTAGCTACTATTGGAGTGCAGATTGCTCAAGATGATGTAAACAGAAAGTTCTTAAGGTCCCTTGGAGATGAATGGACCATGTATACTGTCTCTTTTAGACAGAATGACAAGCTGGAGGACAAAGAACTAGACGATCTTTATAATGACTTAAGGGTGTTTGAGGCTGAAGTTGAAGCCAAGAAAATACCATCTGGATACACTCATAATGCTGCTCTTTTATCATCTTCTTCTTCTACTGATTTTGCTGCTAATACAGAATCAGTTAGTACTGCTTATGTATCTAAGCAGGATGTATCTAATGACTCTGTATTAGAAGCTTTTCTTGCTAGTCATGCTAATTCTGGTTTAATTAATGATGATCTTGAACAAATTAATGCAAATGACCTTGAGAATATGGATATAAAGTGGCAGATGGCCATGCTAACTATGAGGGTCAAGAGATTCATAAAGAAGACTGGAAGGAACAACTTTTCTCAGAGGAGAGAAGATAGTGCTGGGTTTGACAAGTCAAAGGTGGAGTGCTACAAGTGTCACAAGATGAGACACTTTGAAAAAGAATGCAGATGAGGAATTCCTCAACAATATAGCAGCAACCACCAGCAAGAACATTCCTCAAGCTTCCAAAACAACAGAAACTCCATTCAAGCTCTTGTTTCTCAAGAAGGAATGGGATTTGATTGGAGTGATCAAGCAGAAGAAGTTGTTCAGAATCAAGCCTTGATGGAAGAAGTCTCAGAATCTTCAAGCACAGATATTCCAACAGAGGTAAAAACTAAACTGTGCACTGAAGAGTGTCTTCAGACTGTTAAAAAGTACAGGGATCATAACCAAAGCATGTGTGACGACCTTAAAAGGTTAGAAAGAGATATAAGAGAGTATAAAGTGATTGTTGAGAAGTTTGAAGATCAAATCAAGGCTTACAAGGCCAATGAACTTCAGCAATACTATGACACAAATTACTGGAAGTGGGAGAAAGATCAATTAGAGATTCAAATAGAAAAATCTAAAGAGTAGTGTGAGAAGATAAAGAGTGAGTATGAGAAAGCTAAGCATGAGATTGAGAAGTTTTCTTATGCTTCCAAAGCAATGGACTCTTTGCTTAAAGCTCAAGTTCATGATAAGATCAAGAGTGGTATAGGATACAATGCAACACCTCCACCTTATAACAATAATTACATCCCTCCCTCTTCAGATCTCTTAGAGAACCAAAATAAGGAGGACTTACCTATAAGAGCAACAGAAGTAGATCCTATAGATAGTGTGGTGGTTGAAGAAAAGAATGAGGAAGAGAATTCAGAGAGTAAGAATGCAGAAGAGATTCATGTAGAAAATCATATCCTTACAAATGAAAGGGGGTAAACCATTCATCAAGAGTGAAAAGGTGGATAGCTCAAAAAGAGAAAAGGGAAAGGTACAGGGAGTCCACTATATGCAGACCACAGTTGTGAATCCCTGTACATGTAAACAACATCAGCTCCAAGAACATGATAAAACAAGGGGTAATCAAAGAAATTGGAATAATCAGTGAGCACAAAAACAAGGGATTGATCTGAGTAAAATCAATAGACCAAAACCTTGTTTTATTTGTGGAAAGCTTAACCATATTGCCAAATACTGTTATTTCAATCCTATGAACCAGAGGATAAATTTTCAAAGACATATACAAAATCCTGTTGGTTATAGGAATCAAAGAAGGAATCATATGAATGAAAATGTAAAAAGAGCACCTTTAAAAGCTCAAGTTCAAAAACAAGTTTGCAAAATCAAAGAAAAATACTCCAAATAAGCCAAGGAGTACTTTAAAGACAAAGAAAGCAAACAACTTTGTTCAGGTATGGGTTCCAAAAATAAAGAAAGTTGTTAGTACTGCTACTTCAAATAGTACTGCTGACAGAAATAATGTTGCTGTAAGCAATACTACTGCTAACTCAGATAGTACTGCTAACAAAGTTAGTACTGCTAACCCAATTAGTACTGCTAATGATGTTAGTACTGCTAACCTAGTTAGTACTGCTAATTCAGTTAGTATTGCTTCCAGTGTTAGTACTGCAAGACCTATTATCCTGACAAAATACTCAAGCCATAAGATTCCCCAGTCTGAAAAGCTCATCAAAACTGATTATGAATATGTTGATGAGAATGGGAAACCTAAGACCACTTTGGCTTGGGTTCCTATTAAAAACTAACTGTTCTACTTTATGTGCAGGGCAACCAACAGCAAAAAGGGAATAGCATTTGGCATGTTGATAGTGGTTGCTCTAGGCACATGACAGGCAACAAGTACTGCCTACAAAACTTCAAAAGAATTGATGGAGGACATGTTGCATATTGTGATAATCCATCTGGAGGAAAGATTAGTGGAAAAGGTAATGTTTCAAAGGGTAAGATGACCTTTGAGCAATTGAGATACAACCTGTTAAGTGTATCACAGGTTTGTGACAAGAAACATAGTATATTGTTTACTGATACTGAATGTATTATCCTTGCTAAAGGGTTCAAGGTAGTTGATGAAAGTATGATACTAATGAGAACACCAAGAAAGGACAATGTTTACTGCTTGGATTTAGAGAATGTATCTAATGATTCATCATTTAATTGTCTATTTTCAAAAGCTTCTGTTGATGAATCATCTCTCTGGCACAGAAGGATGTGTCACATGAACTTTAAAACAATGAATAATCTTGTGAAAAACAACTTTGTAAGAGGTTTACCACAAAAGGTATTTTCATGTGATGATCATTGTGTTGCATATCTTAAAGGCAAATAGCACAAAACTTCTCATAAGTCCAAATAGATAAATACAATCTCTTCACCTCTTACTTTATTGCATATGGATCTGTTTGGCCCTACAAATGTGATGAGTATTGGCAAGAAATCTTACTGCTTAGTTATTGTTGATGATTTCTCTAGATTCACTTGGGCCTATTTTCTGAGGACAAAGGATGAGACAAATGGACTGATCAAATCCTTTATTCTCAGAGTTGAAAACCAAATAAATCAAAGAGTTAAAATCATCAGGTCTGATAATGGAACTGAATTTAAAAACCATAGTCTAAACAACTTCTGTGAGGAAAAATGTATTGATAGACAATACAGTGCTCCTAGGACCCCTCAACAGAATGGAGTTGCTGAGAGAAGAAATAGGACACTGATTGAAGCTGCAAGATCCCTGTTGGAAGATTCAAAACTGCCAGTTACATTTTGGGCAGAAACAGTTAATACTTCTTGTTATGTTCAAAACAGGGTTCTAATAGTTAAATCTCAAGGCAAGACACCATATGAACTTTTTAACAAGAAGAAACCTTTTATTGTATTTTTCAAACCATTTGGGTGTCCTTGCATAATTCTTAATACCAAAACTCACTTAGGCAAGTTTGATAGCAAAGCAGATGATGGATTTCTGGTTGGTTACTCATCCCAAAGTAAGGCTTACAGAGTATTTAATACCTCTTCTAGAATAATTGAGGAAAGTGACAACGTCAAATGCAATGAGAGCACACCAAATAAACTTGGTACAGGCCCTGATTGGCTTTTTGACATTGATTCACTAACTAATTCTTTGGGTTTCAGTTATGAGAATAATGCAGGAACAGGGACAGAATCAGTACAAGACAAAAGACAAGAGTTTGTGCTATTCCCAATCCCTATAGCAGATTCTATTGAACTCTGTGTTCAAGAGAAGAAATATGCTTCAGATTCAAGGGATACTGAAACTGCTCAGAATGAAGAGGAGAGAGGTGAAAAGGAGGATCAACTTTTGATTTCAGAACATCTAGAACCTGAGATGCCTGCATTGGCAGAAGATGATACTGTTGATGAGAACACCTCAGTGTTTGGTGGCAGCTCTCCTGAAAAGAATGACTCTAATCTGGATGCAGAGATTATTGATGAGGCTATTCATCAAACAAAAGTGCATAAAGATCATCCTCTTCAGTTGGTGATTGGTGACATCAATTCTCCAATCATCACAAGGAATTAGAGTAAGTTGGGAGGATTAAAAGACAAACAATCAGGCTTAATATCTTGTTTTCTATCTCAGTTTGAGCCCCAAAAGGAACATGATACAATGAAAGATCCAAGCTGGATAGAAGCAATGCAAGAGGAGCTGCTGCAGTTTGTACTGCAAAATGTATGGGATTTGGTAGAACTGCCTAAAGGACACAGAGCTATAGGGACAAAATGGATTTTCAGAAACAAGAAGGAAGAGAGAGGGATAGTGATCAAGAACAAGGCTAGATTGGTAGCACAGGGGTACACTCAAGAAGAAGGAATTGATTATGAAGAGGTTTTTGCACCAGTGGCTAGGATTGAGGCAATTAGGCTGTTTTTAGCCTATGCTTGTTTCATGAAGTTCAAAGTCTACCAAATGGATGTGAAAAGTGCTTTTCTATATGGCAAAATTGAAGAAGAAGTATATGTATGTCAGCCCCCAGGGTTTGAAAATCCCAAGTACCCTGACAGAGTATACAAATTGAAGAAAGCACTGTATGGACTACATCAAGCACCAAGAGCTTGGTATGACACATTGTCTACCTATCTCTTGGAAAATGGTTTTGAGAGAGGAATCATTGACAAGACTCTATTCATTCAAAGGAAGAAGAAGGACATCCTGTTAGTGCAAATCTATGTGGATGACATCATCTTTGGATCCACAAAAGATCAATTGTGTAGAGATTTTGAAGAATTAATGCATAAGAGATTCAAGATGAGTTCTATGGGTGAACTTACTTTCTTCCTTGGGCTACAGGTTAAGCAGAAACAAGATGGAATATTCATAAGCCAAACCAAGTATGTGCAGGACATTTTAACCAAGTTTGGGTTCTCAGATTCCAAGCCTGCAAGCACACCCATGGAGACACATAAGCAAATAACTGCAGATCTTGAGGGGGAGGATGTGGATGTTCATTATTACAGATCCATGATTGGCTCCCTCATGTATCTCACTGCTTCAAGACCAGATATCATGTTTCCTGTTTGTGTGTGTGCAAGATTTCAAGTTAGGCCAAAGCAATCACATTTTCATGCAGTCAAGAGGATATTCAGATATCTCAAAGGTCATCCCAGATTAGGACTTTGGTATCCTCATGACTCACCATTTGACCTACTGGCATATTCAGATAGTGATTTGGGTGGAGCTAACTTGGACAGAAAGTCTACAACTGGAGGATGTAGTTTTTGGGTGCAAGACTAGTATCATGGCAGTGTAATAAGCAAACCACAGTGTCCACTTCAACAACAGAAGCAGAATACATAGCTGCTACAAGCTGCTGCTCACAAGTGCTATGGATTCAGAATCAAATGATGGACTATGGTATGACATTTCTTCACACTCCTATTTTCAAAGACAAAAGCAGTGCTATTAGCATTATTAATAATCCTATCAAGCATTCAAAAACAAAGCATATATAAATAAGGTACCATTTTATCAGAGACTGTAATTAGAAGAAGCTAATTCAGGTTCAGAAAGTACACACAAGTAACCAGTTTGCTGATCTATTCACAAAAGCTTTTGAGGTGGGTATATTCACATTCTTGGTCACAAGTGTGGGCATGATGAACAATGAATAAGTATATTCTCATTCTCTTTATGTACCTATTTAGATTCCTCCTTGTTTACTTTCATTAAATTGGGGCTATTAACCCCCCGTGTGTTTAAGTGTTTCAGGTTGTTTTGATTGGATACTTGATACTTCTAGTTCAGTTGATACTGCTCGCTATATTACTCATGAATTTTTTTTTCAAAAGTGGTTTAGTATGGTTACGACTGCTAGGTGGTTTATACTGCCAGTGTAAAGTTACTACTGCTTGACTTATTTAATACTGCTAATCAGGGTTACTACTGCTGGTCTGTGTTAATACTGCTAGTATGTGTTACTACTGCTAATATGAGTTAATACTGCGAGTTAGTTAATACTGCTAGCGTACTATCTACTGCTTCAAAGAATTACTACTCCGGGGGTCAGTTACTACTACTAATGTAAATTAGTACTGCTCTTAATTGTTTTACTGATTGTATAAATACCCCCTTAGTCCGCCAAAAATCAAAACGGCTCTTTGAATTTCTTGCGCTTACCTATCTTCTTTCTCTATCGCTCTCGCTAACGTTCTATATTTTCAAGCTCTTAACCCTAGTTCGCAGTCGAATCTCTCTCAAATGGCAGGTCTTGTATTTGTTGATGACCACAATGAGTTGGCAATGTTGAATAAGCCCAACCAAGCCGAAGGATTTCATCAGATTGTGGACTTCCTAAAATCCACACATATCGCCCACGCTTTAACGGTCAATCCCACAATCTATGTGGATCATCAAAGACAGTTCTGGGCAAATGCCACTATCCATAATGAAGAGGGTACTCAGGTTATCAAGTCAAGGGTTTGTGATAAACCCCTGACCATCTCAGAGGATACCATTCGCATTCATCTACTTTTAGATGATGGCTCAGGTATAACATCTCTACCCAAGGAAGATCTTTTTGAAAATCTAAGCAGAATGGGATATGAAGGTCCCACTGAGATTTTTAAGTTCTTTAAGAACAAATTCTCACCTCAGTGGAGATTTTTTGTTCATACCCTCCAGCACTGCATTTCAAAGAAAACAACTGGCTGGAGTGAGTTCAACAGTACCCTTGCTTATGCTATGGTCTGCTTAGCCACCTCCAGGAAGTTCAATTTTTCGCAAATGATCTTAAATGACTTACTGTCCAACCTGGATACCAAAACAAAATCTTTTTATATGTATCCCAGGTTTGTGCAAGCTTTACTGAATAAGGAATTGACGGATTTACCTCATTTTAATGAGGTATATGTACCTAAGGTCCCGAAAGGGAAGGTGTTTTCTAATATGAGGAGGACTTGTAAGGTCCACTCAGGTATTGACACACCATTGTTCTCAATAATGATGGTTGTGTCTCCTTCCCATGGTGAGGCATCAGTGTCAAAGCCCTCATCTGACAACCAAACTGATGACCTACCAACACCACTCATTTCTATTAATATCCCTCAGTCCCTTCTTAAAAAGCCAACATCACCCATCACTCACTCTTATATAAGGAAAAAGGTAAAGAAGGTTCCTTCCCTTCTTGTACCTTCACCCACAAAGCCTTCAAGCCCTCTAATGGAGCATTCTCCATTAGAGAATATCCAAAGGGAAACCACAGGGGTGTCTCCCAACCCCAAGAAGGTGCTCAATAAGGAGAAGAAAGAGCATATGGGTTGTAAGGCTCACACTACTAACTTTGCACAAAGTGCAGGGCAGGACAGTGTGAACATATCTAAGACCTTTCCCATGGCAACTTTGGGTGAGCAATCATCCAGAGGTCCCCGGTGCCAAGAAACCAAGGGGGTAAAAGGTGCCTCTGCTAGGCAGAGGACCCCTACTAAAAGTTCCAGTGATCCTCCAAGGGTGGCAAACACACCTAAAGGTGGTGAGGATAGATATACATACGATGAATTGATGGAAACTATTGCCAATATAAATAAGGATGTCCTATCTCAGGGCAAACTTATTGAGGAGATGCAACAAGTGATCTTATCCCAACAAGTCCAGATTTCCAACCTCAAGAAAATGGTCCTCAAGCATGTACAAAAGAAGAAGAGGACCAAATTCATACTGAAGAAGAGGAGCATTCCTCATGATGCTTCCAAAGAGGGGGAGAATAGAGCTGAATCTGAGAAGCAAAGTCCTGTTGGAATGGACTCTACTTTTGAGGGGCAGAAGGGCAAAGAAGCAGAAACCAGTACAGCAGTAGAAACATTCAAGAAAGCAGCATCAATTGGCTTAGCAGCTGTAACAGAGGCAGCAGCAGTAACAGAGCTTTCTGTTGAAGAAATAGAGATAGCATAAACCCTTCTAAAGTACCAAAGATGTCTTGTCAAGCATATCATCAAAGATGTCTTCAAGTCTGTGGACAACTGGATGTTCATAGAAAGGTGTGGGGTGTATATCTTAACCATTAACAAAAGCTTTCATGAATATTACCTGGTGGATAAGATATATGACCATAGCCTAGCCAAGCTACATGGGATGCTGAAATCCAAACTAATCTGTCCTCAAGGCTCTGAAATGGCAAGGATTGTGGTTAGCAGGATCATCAATCAAAGTTTGGGTTTGGATCCTAATCTAGGGGTGTAAACTTAGGCTTTGAAAGCACATGAAGACCAGTTTTTGAAGAACTTAACTTCTCAATTTGAAAAGTTAAGTTAGGGGGAGATTGTTGGGTCTGAAATGTGCCAAGGATGGTTACTACTGCCTGAGGAAGTTAGTACTGCCAGATCACAATTACTACTGCTTGAAGGAGTTAATGCTGATGAGACAAAATTAATACTGCTTGCTGAGATTAATACTGCTAGTTCAGAATTAATAATATTCATGAAGTTAGTGTTGCTTATGAGATGAAGACTCCGTTTCTGAATGAAGACAACTGTATAGATTGAAGCTAAAGTAAAGGAGATAATTATGGAATAAAGATCAGTTTTATTTTGATAATTATCTTGTAATCAGTCTTGTATATATAGTATAGAAGTCTTTGATAGTTTGATGATGAACTCATACGTTTTGTTTTAGAGAGAATTAACCTCAAGACTAGTCTAGATCCTTTCTATAGAGAAGTATAGAACGTCTGTTGAGCCTGTTCAACAAATTGAGGTTTTGTTTGTAATCATTAAGTTGAATCAATATAAACTTGTGTTTTAAGTGCATATATTGTTTCATTGATTGTTAGTGTTAAAGTGTTTTTCCGCAACTTCTTTAGCATTGATTCTGAGTGTGTGTGAATTAAATTCTTGTTTGAATTTCGATCCTGACAGATAGAAGAGAAGGAAAGAGAGAGGAGAAGAAAGAAGAAAGAAAGGATGAACTAGGCAGATGATACAACTGTGGCAAATTTGGGCACTTCTCTAGAGATTGCAAGTTCAAGAAAGTAAAGAACTCAGAATACTATGCAAGGAAGTCACTCATTGCCAAGAAAGCTGAAGAAGGAAAGGTGCTTATGGATGAAGAAGAAAACTGGTTGTTCCAAAGTTCGGATGACGAGGAGCAGGCGCACTTCACCCAAGTCTCCTACATGGCAAAGCTGGATGGTGACGATGAAGATTCTGATGCACCTTCCGAAGATGCGAACTCTGAGGTAAGTGATAATTCTGAACTTATTGAATCTCTGATGGCCCAAATACATAACATGAAAGATGAATTTTCTTTACTGAAAGGTAAACTTAGCTCTGCACATCAAAATGTTTTGAGTTTTCGTGATGAAAACGCTTTGCTAAAAGTTGTTGTGGAAGAAAAAGAAAAACAAAAGGATGGTTTAAAAGCTGAAAAGGAATCTTTAAAGAGAAAAATATCTGGTTTAGAAAAGGATCTTGTCAATCTCAATGCTGAAAAGGGTGAGTTTAAAATCAAATTTGAAGTTTGTTTTCAAGAAAGAAATGAAGCTTTCACTAAAATCAAGCAATTGGAGGATATAAATATGAAACGAGGTCAGACTGAGCAGACATTAAATCTGTTGACCAATAATCTCCAAGATGAAAGGTTTTATAAACTTAAACCTGGTTTGGGTCTGCCAATTAACGATGTTTTGAAAAAGGCACCGGAGCACCTATATAATTTTAATAAATTTGGCTCCGCAATCAGACCCATTCCTAACAGTCGTGTAACCTTTGTTGAAGCAAGTACTTCTAAACCTTTTACCGAGACCAAAGGTCAAGAAGAAATGGGAAAGGACAAGTCTTGTGAAACTGATTCTCAAAATTCTTTTAATCAGTTGGTTTTAAATACAGTGATTTGAACAAAAGCTATGAAACTCGAAAGATCGAATTAACTGAGTTTGATTCACTGTTTACCACATCTTCAAAAGAATCAGTCAGCAATGACACGGTTCCACCTGAGACTGGATGCAAATATAATGAGTATGAATCGGATGTTGATCCATCAACTATACCATCAGTCTCAAATCTCATTGCTTCTAAACCTTTACTTGTTGAAGAGGTTGAAGAAGAAACTGTCATCATGAATGGATCTTGTTCTAAAAATGATAAAATGGAGTTTATTGAAAACATGACCGAGGAAAGGTTTTCTGAAATGATGAATGCCTCAGATTTTGATCATGTTTCTATTGCAAAGGAGTCAAATTCTGTGAGTGATCATACATCTGAATTGATGAAGCAAATTGATATGTTGCAACAGTCTCTTGATGAGGTTGAAGATGAAAACTTTGATCTCAAATTTAAACTTGAAAAATCTTTGAAAGAAAATCAAGAGCTTTGCACAGAGATCAATGATTTGAAAATTACTTTGTTTAAAAATGCTTCAAATGATAAATAGATGTTCCATGATCCAAGCTGGAAGGTGAGAACTAATCCAGAATTTGATGCTCCTGCAAAACCTCAGTTGTTTACTCTGATTGTCTAGAATATCCACCTAGTATTTTTGAAAAGGGTGAGACTTCAAGTAACTCTAGAAAAGAACCACCCTCTAAGATAGAGACTAACAAGTTTCCTGTTTCTATTTCAGATATAAAAGGAAATGGAGTTGGGAGGAGTAAGAAGAATAAAGTTACTAGTTTGAATAAACAGGATAGTCTGACTTCTAGTGAATCTTTTGTTAAAAACAGTTGTATTTCAGACAGTGTTATTTTGAAAAGTAATTCTTTTGATGGACATGAATGTAAGATTTGTTCCGATAAATCTAAGTTTATGAATTTTGCTCGAAAGAATCTATATTGAAAACACTGCTGGGATAACTCTTTCAAATACTACTCCACTCCTAAGTCCAAAAAGAATAAAAGAAAAGCTAATCTGAATCTTAATTCTGACTCTAATTCCATAGGGCTAAGGTTGTCAATCCTAGATCTAAAGAGCACTTTCAGGAATTAAATGTTAAAATGGTTTGGAAATGGGTTCCAAAACCCCATTATGAATGGCGAGTGAAAGTTAAACCTGCTGATATTCCTGAATTGCTTGGTGCTAACCTCAAAGGACCCATCTTGATATGGGTACGTAAGCAAAACTAATTGTCTCTTTTGCAGGCCTGTCGATTGTAGATGATAGATTCCGGATATTCACGCCACATGACAGGATTCAAGAACCTCTTGCATAACTATATGGAGGAGCCTGCCGGAGCAGTTCGTTTTGCAAATTCTGAAGTAGAAGGACACGTCAGAGGATATGGCATGCTTGATAATGGAGTTGTAAAGATACAAAGGGTGTTATATGTTGAAGGAGTTGATCACAATATGTTTAGCACCAGTCAATTCTGTGATATGAAATATCAAGTTCGCTTCACAACAACTCATTGCTATCTTGAGGATCCAGATGGTTACGAAGTCTTCAAAGCTGAACACCATGGAAATCTATATTATGTAGATTTTCCAACACTGTCTGCCACACGTCCAGTATGCCTATTAGCCAAAGCTTCTAAAGCACAAACGTAGACGTGGCATCGCCGCTTGTCTCATCAGAATTTCAGATCCATAGCTAAGCTACAAAGACAAGGTCTGGTCAAAGGTCTACCAGATATGAGGTTTGAAAAAGACTCACTATGTTCTGCATGTGAGATGGTCAAAATGAAGCGAACCTCATTCAAGTCCAAACCTAAATCATCAACCTCATATACATTGGAACTTCTTCATATGTACCTTTGTGGCCCAATGCGAACAGCATCTATCAACAGAAAGAAATACGTTTTAGTAATGATAGATGACTATTCAAGGTATACATGGCTCAAGTTTCTTCGCAACAAGTCGGATGCGCCAGAGTTGATTATCGCTTTTATTAAGCGCATTTAAGTACGTCTTCAATTGCCAGTCAGGACTCTTCACAGCGACAACGGCACGGAGTTCAGCAATGACACCTTGCAGAGTTATCTTATCTCTGTGGGCATTTCACATAACATCTCCGCAGCCTACACTTCACAGCAAAATGGCATTTTTGAACGGAAGAACCGCACTCTTGTTGAAGCTGCTCGTACTATGCTTGCATATTCAGATCTACTCATGTATCTTTGGGTTGAGGCAGTCGCGACATCCTGTTTCACACAGAATCGTACCATTGTGGTCAAATGCTTTAACAAAACAACATATGAGTTAATCAACAATCGTAAACCTAACATCAAATTCCTTCGTGTTTTTGGTTGCAGCTGTTACATTCTTAGAGAGCATCATGGACTATCAAAGTTTGATAAGAAAGCGGATGAAGGATATCTCGTTGGATACTCTCTGACATCCAAAGCTTATAGAATTTACATTATTCGAACCAAGACGGTTGTTGAAAGCATGAATGTCTCCTTTAATGAGAATTCTACTCGTATTTCTGGACACAACAGTTCAGAACTCGGACTTAAGAACAAAGTTTCTATTCACTCCAGAATAGAACCAACTTCCAAAGAATCTAATTCTTCTAACTCTACTTCATCTGAGTTAGATTTGTTGTTTACTGATGCCTTCGATGATATTTGTGCAGACTTTGACAAAGGCATATCAACTTCTACAGCAAACTCGGAGGTACCTACAATTTCTGAAGACATGTCTGGACCGTCCGAAGAAGTCACTGAAATTTCATCTCCATCAGGTACCACTAAACCGTTAGTTTCTGAATCTACTAATGCTGAGTCTGTCTCTGCAGATAATTCTTATGGAAATGAAGTCACGATTACTTCAGCCTCTACTCCAGAAGCCTCAGTATCAGGAACTTCTGTACAAGATGTCCCGAGTACATCTGTAGATCTACCTGTCGTGCATGATGAAAATGATGCATCAAATACGCAACAAACAATTGAATCCTTACCAAGCACACATCGTTGGACTAAGGATCATCCCCTGTATAACGTGATAGGAGACGTACAATCTGGTCTCACGACAAGGTCCGCATCAGCTAATTTCTGCATGTTTTCAAGCTTCCTTAGTTCCCTAGAACCAAAGAAAGCATCAGAAGCTCTACGTGATCCCTTCTTTATTTCTGCTATGCAAGATGAGCTTCTGCAATTCGAACTGAACAAGGTATGGTACTTGATCCCACTACCTAAAGGTAAAACTGTTATTGGAACAAAGTGGGTATTCAGAAACAAGAAAGATGAGGCTGAATTAGTTATGAGAAACAAAGCTCGTTTGGTTGCAAAAGGGTACTGTTAACAGGAGGGCATTGACTATGATGAAACATTTGCCCCTGTTGCAAGGATTGAAGCCATCAGAATCTTCTTAGCATATGCAGCGCACAAAAACTTTATAGTCTATCAAATGGACGTAAAGTCAGCTTTCCTGAATGGCGTTCTGCATGAGGAGGTCTACATAGCACAACCTGAAGGTTTCATTGATACTCATCACCCTGATCATGTCTATGTGTTAGACAAAGCGCTTTATGGTCTTAAACAAGAACCACGAGCCTGGTATGAAACTCTAACTAAATTTCTCATAGCTTCTGGTTTCAGGAAAGGTACGGTTGATACCACCTTATTTCTTAAAAGGCAAGCTGAGGACTTGATTCTCATTCAGATTTATGTTAACGACATAATATTTAGGTCGACAAATCAGAAATTTTGCAAGAACTTTTCTAAAATCATGGAAACAAAGTTTGAAATGTCGATGATGGGTGAATTAAATTTCTTTCTTGATTTACAAGTAAAACAATTACCCGAAGGCATTTTCATTAATCAAGCTAAATATATAAAAGACATGTTAAGAAAGTTCAATATGTCAGATAGTTCAGTCATGAAAACACCAATGGCTACGGGTACACGCTTAGATACAGATCCCTCTGGTAAACCTGTTGATCAAAAGGTGTATCGTAGCAAGATTGGTTCCTTACTTTATCTGACTGCCAGTTGCCCAGATATAATGTTCGTCAAATGTTTTTGTGCGAGATATCAGTCTAATCCTAAAGAGTTTCACATTCATGCTATTAAACGAATCCTTAGATATCTCAAAGGCACTCCTAATGTAGGCCTTTGGTATCCAAAGGATTCTCGTTTTGAACTAACTGCCTTTACAGATGCTGATCATGCAGGATGTAAGTTAGACCGGAAAAGCACCTCTGGATCATGTCAATTTATAGGTGACAAACTTGTGAGTTGGACCTCAAAGAAACAAAACTGTGTTTCAACATCGACTGTCGAGGCTAAATATGTAGCTGCTGCTAGTTGTTGTTCACAAGTCCTCTGGATGAAGACACAGTTAAGGGACTGTTGATACAACTACAAGCGCATCCCAATTTATTGTGATTCCAAGAGTGCAATCGCCATAACTGCTAACCCGGTTCAGCATTCGAAGACCAAGCATATCGATGTACGCTATCACTTCATCAAGAATCATGTAGAAAAAAGTGATATTGAAATGCACTTTGTTCAAACTGACTTCCAGTTAGCTGATCTTTTCACCAAGCAGTTGGATGAAAATAGGTTCCAATTTCTCATCAGCAAACTTGGTATGTTGAACATGTCATCTTAGACCTTACTCATGATTCTAGGGGGAATATTCTGAACTTAATCTTGTGTTTTACTTTCCAACTGTTCCTTACGAGAGAGGAATCACTTTTCACAAATGATTACCATGATTTCTTTTATATGCAGGTTTGTTCAAGTAACTATGGCTTCTAATCACATATGATTGGAACCCACACTTCAGTGCTTCCTTTTTTTGTATTTTATTCTGTTAAAAAACAATCTTAAGTTGAGGGGGAGCTTAATTGTCAAAGAGCTTAATTGAAAAACTCCTTTAGAGCTTAATTTAGAGCTTAATTGTCAAACTCTTTTAGTTTGAGGGGGAGAATCGTATTTTCAAACACCTTATGTTTTGACTTCTCCAAAATTTTATTCTTCATGTAACTGTATTCCTTTGTGCTTTCATATATAAAAGACTGTTGAACAACACGTTCTTTTAGGAAAATACAACAAGAATTTTTTACTAGAATTTTTGACTAAAGACTGCTGAAGATTTCAAAGATGTCAAAGTGTCTGAGCTTATTTGATTCATCAAAAGTCTGATTGAAGATGATCGTCAGAAGGACACTTCATTTGAAGATAGAGGAAGATGAAGACTGTATCTGAAGTTTTCAAGAAAAGTGAAGACCCGAAGACAATTGCCAAAAATTTTTTAATCTTGAATCCAAAGGGGGAGATTGTTGGATCATAAATTGTATTCAAGATTAAAGCTAAAGTTAAGGGTTTAAATTGCAATTTTGTTAAAGTTAATTAGAGGGTCTAACTTGTAATAAGTTGATAGTTATTTAGTAGTTGGGCCCAAGACCATTAGGCTTATACGCCTAAGTATTTATAGGTTTTAGTTATTAGGTTTTTAGGTTAATCCTCTCATAACTAATAATCATAATCTGTAGAGAGAGGTAGTCGTACGTATATTCTGTAATCGCACAAGGTACCAAGAACACACAAGGTTTTCATTGTTTAATCAAGGGATTGTGGTATGTTATTCTGATCTTTTAACTCTTGATATATATTGTGTCGTGTGTTAATCTATCAACTAGTATCTGGGTTTAACAAAGACATGCTCACTGAACACAATGAAGAGAAAGGTCCCTCGGTGACCTTTGGTGGAAATGGAAAAGGATATACCCGAGGGTTTGGTGTCCTCAGCAATAGGATAACTACCTTCAGAAGAATCGCTTACGTAGATGGACTGAAGCACAATCTTTTGAGCATCAGTCAGCTATGTGACAAAGACATTGAAGTTTGCTTTAACAAGAAAGCATGTTCAGTGGTAAATGAGAAAGGGAAACTTGCTCTTAGTGGTTATCGTAAAGAAAATGTCTACGTAATAGATATGGACTCTACTACCACTGAAAACGTATGTTTTCTTTCTAAAGCCTCTTCTGATGTCAACTGGCTATGGCACAAATGGCTCTCTCATCTAAAATTCAAAACCCTGAATTCTATCTCATCTAAGGAACTGGTTTCTGGTCTTCCTCAACACTCATATGCTAAAGAATCTCTCTGCTCAACATGTGAAAAAGAAAAACAGACAAAAGCTAGTTTCAAGTCTAAACAAGTTTCCTTAGTGACAAGTCCTCTTAAACTCTTGCATATGGATTTGTTTGGCCCTGCCAATATTCAATCCATATCTGGAAAGAAATATACACTTGTCATTGTAGATGAATACTCTCGCTACACTTGGGTTATCTTTCTTCGTTGCAAGAGTGATACTCCAGAAGAAGTAATATATTTTGTTAAAAAGATGGAAGTGTTGAATAATCTTACTGTTCGTTCAATAAGAAGTGATCATGGAACTGAATTCAAAAACAGTTCTCTGAACAATTTCTTTGAGAACAAGGGAATTTTTCACAACTTTTCTTCAGTAAGAACGCCTAAGCAAAACGTAGTCGCTGAAAGAAGAAGCAAAACGATCATTGAAGCTAATAGATCAATGCTCAGCGATTCTCACCTCCCTACTCAATTCTGGGCTGAATATGTAAACACTACATGTTTTACTCAAAACAGATAACTGATAGTAAAGCGATTTGGAAAGACAGCTTATGAACTATTTCATGGAAGAAAACCATCTATCAGTTTTCTTCATATCTTTGGTTGTCAGTGCTTTATCTTAAACAACAAAGATCTACTTGGAAAGTTTGATCCAAAAGCTGATGACGTAATATTTCTTGGATATTCCTATATCTCTAAAGCCTACAGAGTCTTCAACAAGAGAAGACAAACTGTGGAAGAAACAATTCATGTCACCTTTGATGAAACTCGCTCAGTGAACTCTAAACCAATCGCTGACAATGAAGAGCTAAATGCTTGGATGTTTTCTCATTACAGAGAAACAGAACCCTTCTTCTCAAACCATCAGCACACAGATCCTCAAGTTGTTGGTGATGATCCAAACATCATACCTCCTAATGCTGAATCCACTTCATGGGTTTCAGCTGAGCCTCTAAACACACTTCCACCATCAGATCCATCTTCGTCTGAAGATCTATCTGAAAACAATGGTCTTTCTGACACTCAACAATTAATAGTTGATGAACCTCAGTCTTCTTCATCAGTGAACATTCCAATTGTTGATCCAACTTCTAAAATGAGCGATCATGCTCCTACTCAGCGATGGACCAGAGATCACCCCATAGATCAAATTCTTGGTGATCCCGATGCAGGTATTCAGACTCGATGAAGTTCAGGTAATATATGCCTCTTTGTCAACTTTATTTCTTTAATAGAGACAAAGAAGACTTATGATGCCCTCAGATATCCAAACTGGGTCAGCGCTATGCAAGAAGAGCTGACTGAGTTTACTCATAACAATGTTTGGAATCTCATTCCTAGACAATCTGATAAAACTGTTATAGGCACCAAATGGATGTTTAGAAACAAGTTAGATGAACATAGAACTGTAACCCGTAACAAGGCTCGACTTGTTGCTCAGGGATACAGACAAGAGGAAGGCATAGACTATGATGAAACCTTTACCCCTGTGGCTAGGCTCGAAGCAATTCGACTCTTCTTAGCTTATGCAATTTACAAAGACTTCATTGTATATCAAATGGATGTAAAATCAGCGTTCCTAAATGGAAAGCTGAATGAAGAAGTCTATGTAGAACAACCTCCAGGGTTTTATGACCCTAAACATCCAAATTATGTTTATAAATTGGATAAGGCTCTCTATGGTCTAAAACAAGCCCCTCGTGCTTGGTATGATACTCTCTCATCTTTTCTTATCTCTAAAAATTTTGAACGTGGTAAAATTGATAATACCTTATTTTTCAGAAAGATAAAAGGTCATATTACTCTTGTACAAATATATGTCGATGACATAATATTTGGTTCTACTAACCCATCTTTATGTACTCGCTTCGTTGAAAGAATGAAGAAAGAATACAAGATGAGTATGATGGGCGAACTAACGTACTTTCTTGGTCTTCATATTAAACAATCTGAAAAAGGTACTTTTATCAACCAAGGTAAGTATGTTAAGGATATGCTGAAGAAGTTTGATTTAACTCAAACTTCAGCGATGAAAACTCCTATGGCACCTCCTCTGACATTAAACAAAGATCCATCTGGAAAACCTGTTAATGTCACTGCCTATAGAGGAATGATAGGCTCCCTGCTGTATCTTACTGTGAGCCGACCTGACATCATGTACTCTACCTGTTTATGTTCACGCTATCAATCTGAACCCAAGGAATCCCATCTGATCACTGTCAAGCGAATTTTCAGATATCTGAAAGGAACTCCTAACCTCGGTCTTTGGTATCCCAAAGACTCAGGGTTCGATCTAATTGGATATTCAGATAGTGATTTTGCAGGTTATAAACTCGATAGAAAGAGTACGACTGGTGGATGTCAACTTCTAGGAGGAAAGCTGGTAAGCTGGACCAGCAAAAAGCAAAATTCAGTGTCCACTTCCACAGCTGAAGCTGAATACGTAGCCGTTGGAAGTTGTTGTGCTCAAGTCTAATGGATGAGAAATCAACTATTAGACTATGACCTTTAGCTATCAAAGATTCCAATCTATTGCGACAGCACTAGTGCTATCGCTATAGCAAATAATACAGTGTTGCATTAAAAAACAAAACACATATAGATCAGATACCATTTTATCAGAGATCGTGTGATGAATAGTGATATTGAACTTCACTTTATCTCCACTGACTATCAGCTAGCAGATTTATTCACCAAACCTCTTGATGAGACAGGGTTTAACTTTCTCATCAGTGAGCTTGGAATGCTGAATCTTGAAGAGTGACTCTTTATCTTTCACGCATTATGTCAGTGATTCTAAGTTCCCCTTTATCACTTAATCTCTGAACAAATCTCTCACTCTCAGGTATGTTCTCTCACTCTCAATCACTGAATATTTATTCAGTAAGACATTTTTCAAAAATCAAAACTTTAATCACTGATTGTTCTTCAAATGATTAAAAGCTTTTTGATAAACAAAATCTATCACTGACTTTTCTCATCAATGATCCTTTTGAAAAGAAAAACTAATCTCTGAATTTTATCAACGATTCTTTCAAAAAGAAAACCTATCTCTGACTTTTCTTCAGAGATAATTTCAAAAAGGACAAATGAAACGTTTTTCTCTCTCTCCTGTGACGTCATTTGAACCGACAATCCACGACATGCCTTTTTCTGTGACACATTTGTCCATTGCCTTTCTATCCAGTCAACTTCGTAAAACAAGTCCATGTCATGATGAGCATTTGTTTTCTCGCCTCACTCATTCTCTTTTATTCTCCCTCTCTCTCTTCTCATATAAAAAGAATGCCTTTTTCATTCTTATCTTTTTACGCTTTCTGAAAATCTTCTCAAGCAAGAAAACCTCACAAGGCATTCCAAGCAAACAACTCATTCTAGACCTTGCATCTTCTTACCTTCAAGATCAACAGGTTATTTCGTTCATCTTTTTCTTCTTAAATTTTGTTACAAAATCCTATATATGTTTCATCATTATGGGTTTTTACAAGATTTATCATCTCTAAAATCATTTTTTTATCTACTCAAACTTTTGGTTTTCTCCGTGTTCTTTCTTCTTCAACAAGGAACACTAGTTTACTCTAAAAATAACTTGGTTTTTTCTATGTTTCTTTCTCCAAATGGAAACTGGTAAAAATTTCTTTATTTTTGGACTCTAAACCTTTTCTTCTATTATGATTCTTTCTATATTCAGAAATGGCTCAATCCTCGTTCATTGCTTCCAAGAACGTGAAATTTGCGATCACTGAATCTGAGTTCCCAAAGAACAACCATCTCGCACGGTTGGACTTTGAAGTTGAGAAATACCCCCACCTGGTGGATGCATCTGCATTTTTGAAGCAGTCCTGTTTGGCCTACCCTCTAAACATGGATCCCAAACCATCCAAGACTCTTCTACAACAGTTTTGGTTCACCGCAGATGAAACCACTATCACCAACAAGAAGGGTGAAGTGGTTCCCGCTATCTCCTTCTCAACTGAACTAGGATCAGGAAAACTCACTGCCTATGGCCTCAAGAAGGCACTTCGCCTCCCTGAGAAGACGAAACATGGTTTCGATGCTCTCCCCACTAACGCTGAACTCATCCAGTTCCTAGATGACATAGAGTACTACTGGGACAACAAGCCTCGCTCCACCATCCCCAACAAGCGCCTGACAAAGATTCAGAAGGCAAACATGCTTTCTCAACTAAACTACATCTTCTCACACATCATTGAAAGCATGAATGGGAAGATTGGCTCCCTGGATCAGGCGAGCAAAGTTCAACTCCATATGGGCTATTCAGTAATCGATGGCAAGCATTTTGATTACGTTGGAGATATCTTTGACGATTTCAAGTCAAAGATAGAGAAGACGGAGAGGGATCCCAAGATCCCATATGTACGCTTTATCTATTCGTACTTACGGTTTCTCTATGGTGACAAGTACCCAACTTCTCAAGATGGTACTTTTTCAAAAGTTGGTCAGCGATCTTTGGAAGTCAAGTCGTCGCCAATGAGGTAAGTCTCTCAACTCTACGCACTCATCTCTCTCTCCACTCTTCGACTTCAGCGGCCACGCAGGAGGTTCCTTCTCCTGCTATCCCTACCGCTACCATCTCACAAAAACAACCATCAACTAGTCTTCATGGTCCTTCTAAAAAGGCCAAAAAGACTAAGGAGACCGCACCTAGTGGTTCAATTCCTGAAGTAGTTTCTCAACAAACTACTTTAGATGCTTATGTGGGTATCTCCTCCACAACTTCAGCAACCATCACATCAACCGTGCCAACGATTACCATCGCTGCCACAACAACAGTAACACCACCCATCACCTCAGTTCTTCAACAACCTTCTGAGGTAACTTCCACTATCCAAATTTATTCTATCCCCATTACTCATCCTTCTATTTATTTGGTCTCTAACCCTCCATCTCTTTCACAACAACCTCAGTTTGCACCAATATGACCTGATAATCAAACGTTTGAAGAATCTATGCATTTCTACAACATGTTTGAAAACTCAAGTACTCCTATTACCCTAAACACCACTCCCATCTCACCATATAAGCCTATGCATCGTTGTGCTCATCTGCTAACTTTACTTGCATGTCCTACTTTGGCTACTATTGACACTCACGTCAACACACTTGCTGAGAAGGTGGAGTGTCTTACCACCTCTGTCAACGAATCCACTGGCGCTGTTAATCTCGTTGGTGAGGAGCTCAAGAGGTTGACTGATGCCTCCTCTTCCAAAGATGATTCTTCTCAGCTATCAAATGTTCAAGAGGACATCATCAAGATTAAGGACAACCTGGTCAGGACTCACCAACAGGTCACTCTTATTCAGGGAACGCAAAACACCCTTAGAGATGACTTTAGGGATCTATATCTCAAGGTTGATTCCTGCACCTCCATGCTTCAACAAGTACTTCTGAAGTTGAATGAACCAGCTCCATCGCCAACACCTTCCTTTACTGAAAATGATCGGACGTCTCTAAATGTCGTTGTTGAATTCATTAATCAGGTTAATTCAGATTTCCCCGTCATTGAAGGACGTCTTGAGCGAATGGAGGATGAAGTACGGTCCCTGGCAACTGTAAAAGCTACTCCTTCAAACCACTTAACTCCCCCATTCTGATAATGACAAAGAGGGGGAGAAATATTTGAATGATGAAGAAAACGAGGAAGTTGTTGCTGAAGTCCAAATGGAAGAACCTCCCTCTCATGTTGAGGGGGAGAAGGTTGCTGACAAAACTCCTCCCTCTTCTTCCCTAGCTCAAATTCTTGATGAAGAAGAAGAGGAAGAGGATAAAGAAGTTGATGAAGAACTTGATCTTCAAGATCAAGGGAAAGAGCAACAAGCTGACGACGACGACGATGAAGAGTACCAATCTCTTAGGTTCTCAACAGAGACCGTCTCCTCAGCGACAGCGTCGAAAGGAGCTATCATAGCAGGGGGAGAAGTGAAAATTCTTCAGGTGCTCCTTCCCAAGGAAAGCAGAAGGGTATAGCTGTCGAGGGAAACCCGGACATATTCTCACATTCTGAGGGGGAGAATCCTTCTCAGGTATGTCTTTCTATTATACCCATATCTTACTATACCTTTCCCACCCCTGTCTCTTTCTAAGCCTTTATCTTTCTCCTTCCTAAAATAAACACTAACTCCTTTTTCACTTCTTGACCAGACAGTTCTCTCCCCTGCTTAAGGGAACTGCACTCTAAATAATTCCAGCTTCTACAGCTGAAGAACAAATAATCCCAATCTCTTTTAGTGAGATTGATGAACAAGAAGAAGAAGAAGAAGAAGAAGAAGCCTTGCTCCACCCAGGAAGGCCCTCCAGACCAGCTCATTGGTCAGAGGAAGAACTTAATAGAAGAACAGAGTTGATCTCTCATCTAGAAAGTCAACGGCTGAAGCTCCCTCTTCAAACTCCATCTACAGAGCTCGACTTCCTGACTGAAGCTGATATTGAAGAATCTGTCAGAGCTGAGAAACTGATCGCTGAATGTCAAAAAGATGCTTCTCTAGCTCTCAAGGTTCAGTCTTCTCAAGTCAAAGACAAGAAGCTAAAGGAAAATCTAGTGGAAGTTCAGGCTGCTCTACTCAAAGAAATTGAAGAGGAGCGTTCAAAAGAAAAGGAGGTCATCGATAAAACACTTGAATGGTTAAACAAAAAATTGATTATCACTCTGACCCGATGAAGATTATGTCTGTTGTCATCTCTGGAAGAAAGAAGAAGGAACGTACTTCTGTAACAATGGAGATAACTAGAGAGAATGGAAGCTTAAAGGCAATGTTCATTTCAAGACTTGAAAGCTTCGGTTACATGGAATGGTTAGAGTTTAAGGATGCACTGAAGAAATCAAAGTCAACTTACAGAGTCGCTGCTATATTAAAGCTTCGGTTATGTTGAAGGGATCAATGATGCTCTCATCAACAGAGTCGCTGCTATATTAAAGGTGTCATCTTCTCTTCTTTCTAAGCCAAGGCAATTAAAAAGAAAGCATGTCTCCTCCTCCTTTGAGAATGTCGCTGCTATCAGGAACGACACCTCCATCAAATTCTCAAAGGAAGCATTGTTTGGTCCTCCTCTTGATCTCTCAGTTCTATATCTATCCCTGCCTCCTGGTGGACCATATATTCTCGGGCAAGTACTTAAAGATCCTTTTGGAATCTTCTTCAGAGATGATGAGGAACAACTCATATTCCAAAGAGTCTCTGAGATCCCTATCTGACTACTTAGTCATCTCAAGGATCTCTTATGCTTATGGTGTGACTTATCTCCTTTAGCTGAATCGATCAAGACAATCATTAGTCAAGAATCTTCAGATCGAAGGCAAAGAGGAGAAGAAATATCTGACTATATGATCAATCCTCCAAAGTCTTCTCTAGATAGCTGATAAATTAGTTTCTTAATTTTTGTAATCTATTAGTTAGACTTACAGTAGTTAGTTCTTCACTTGTACTTTATATTTTCATATCTTGTAATTCTTTCTCTGAATTAATGAAAAATTCCGTGAAGTACTTAACTCTATCAGTACTGTAAAAGATCCCTCAAAATAGTAATTGGGACATGTACGTTATGAGTCTTAATTATTCCTCATTTTGAATTATAAAGTAATTTTCTTCAGTTACATTGTCATTATCAAATAGGGGGAGATTGTTGATCCAAACTCTCTCTGTGATTTGATAAAGACCCTCTTCTGTACTTAGTGAAAATTACGTTTATTAATATGTATTAGTGTTTCATCATCAGCGATCAGACTGAGTCTGTTCAGTTATCACTGATGATCTTTCTTGTAAACATTCATATGTATTAGTGATTCACCATCAGCGATCAGACTAAGTATGTTCAGTTATCGCTGATGATTTCTGATATAAACAGTTAACGTAATCCCCGAAGACAAGTTTCATGTCAACAGATGTTCATATCTGAATCGAAGACGAAGCTGCTGAACAAAGACAAGTCTACTAGTGACCTGATATCAGTGAAGCAAAGACGACTCTACTCATACGCGAAGAAACCTGAGGAAAAGCTTCAGCGATAGCTGATTTCTTTGTATCTCTGAAGGAAGAGATATTAAGCGATCGATGATCACTTAGCTTATGCCTCAAGTCTCTTTTGTCTTTCCCTTGCACACCCAGTACGATGTGTCAGAACGGAAATGTCTCTACCACAATTCTTACAACAACTCTGTCAACTACATTGTTCATGATACGGCCGAAAAACATGTCTCCCAAAGTCAGACTCTCTCTGCCAATCAATGAAGGACACGTGTAAAGTGCTCTTCCATGCATTTAATGCATAGGGTATAAATAGAAAGATTGCCTCTCCATCTGGAGAGCGCGCCTCTAGCCTTCATCTTTCTAAAATATAGAAACCTTTGTTTTCTATACTCTCTAATCTCCCATTCTCTATATTCTTGTGCAACCATCTTAGTGTTTTCTTAAGTTTGTTTAGATTGAGTTCTACTTAATCTTATTCCACAACAGACTTGTAAATTGTGTTTGATTTATCAATAAATAATTTATTAAACTTTAAACTATGTGTTTGTATTCAACCCCCCCCCTTTTACAAACTTGTTAAGCACCTTCGGGACCAACACCTGCACTCAATATTCAAAAGAGAAACGCTTGTTAGATGTTAAACGGTTAGTATCGTAAGTAAACTTATGACGATCGACAGTTATTAGCGAAGTGAAGGTCTAGGCCTAAATGATCATTAGTCATGAGCTACGAGAAACTTTGCGACTGATACTAAAAGTAGTGATCGTGAGTCTTACTGTCTATTGTCGTTAAGACCTAGTCTTAGGATATGTTCGATCATGTGAATTTTACGTCAGTCAAGATTTTGGTTGGAAATTTTACCCATACACAATGCTACACTGTGCATTTCAAAATAAAGTCGAGAACATAAAATGTTAATCATGTTTCAATTTTTTGTCTCTTTTTTGTCCATTCTCATGCTAGTTGTATACTAGCACAATTAATTTGAGTGTAAAATTTGAATTGAAGTAAGCAATAATACCTAGTACAAATAGGTTTTTACCAAATAAAATATAAGTGAAAGATCGTGTGAGAAGTTGAGATTAACGTGAGAAGCGTGGTAAGTGGATCTGAACCGTTAATCACTTTTAATTTCATGCCCTCCCATGAGTTGGGCCTTCAAAGGGGATTAATCCGGTGCATCTCAGTGCATCTTATCTCGATGCAACTCATCCTAATGTGCACCCCTTTTTCATTCAACAGTTGATAACCATTTCTCTCACATTTCTCACGTTAACCTCAACTTCTCACCGGAATCCAACCCATAAAATATATATGTTGATTTATTTATTAGTATGTAGAATATGAGATATAAAAAGCAAATTGACATCAATGTTGTGAAAAATAATGTTTTCATGTGTGAAAATGGTTAATAGATGATGTTGTTATAGGAATTACAGGTTTAACGTTCCCTTCCTTCACCAACCAAGTAATCTAGGTTTATGCAACTAATTTATATAATTGAAAACCGACGACTTTCATTTTCTGAATATATCAATGATAATTTTATTATTAACGTCGACTCGAACATCATTTCTAAATAAGTAACTAAATATGAATGTCGTAGGTGATTCGTCGGTAAATGGTCGTCCGTATAGATGTGGTCGGCGTTCATATTACCGACGGATCACCAACGGATATTACCGACGGATCACCGACGGCGTGTTAATTTCCGACGGATCACCGACGGTCTCTATTTTGCGACGAATTACCGACGGACATTCACCGACGGATTATTTCCAACGGATTTTCGACGGATATTTAATAAATAAAAGTTCAATTAAAAAACATTTACTGACGGATTATCCGTCGGTAAACCGTCAGTAATTTTAATATTTTTTTTTAAATAACTAAAAATTAAAAAATTCCAGTTTTTAACCTGTACAAAATCTGCCAATTTTTAATTAATATTAAGCTTTAAACGGTACAAAACTGTCATTTAATATCTATAAATACATAAACGTAGTACAAAAACGTAATCCTACGGAGGGGAAAAGGGGTGATCTGTAAACTTCCTCATGAACGCCTCAAACTGATCTATTCGCTCTTGCATCCGCCTCCTCTCTTCTTCATCTCTCTCTATTCGCTCCTGCATCCGTCTCCTCTCTTCTTCCTCTCTTTCTACCCTCTGTATCATGTCATTCAACTAAAATTCAACATTTGACAAACATATATAGAACAACGTTAGACAACATTTAACAAACATATGATTGACAATGTTAAACAACATTTGACAAGCATACCTCCTCATCGTGACGGACGCTCGTGCTCTTGCTCGAACTGGTACCTGAATCACCGATCATAGCATAATAGGGATCCTGACTAGTCCCCCATCCAAAAATATGGCCCTTACGCCGTCCTCCGACACTACGCTCCCACAACTCGGCGTCATTGGGAGGTACAGTGCCGACAGGTAAGTCCCGGTACTCATCCCTCCTAATCCGATGGTAGTTATGCTATAGTTTACCAAATTAGACATTGTCAAGTCAACTTACCTATAGAAAATTCGGCAGCATTTCAACTGTAATTTGAACATATATATCTATGACCTACTTTTATTAAAACAATCCTATCGCTTGCCTAACAATGGCAGTCCAAACTAAGTTTGCTATGATTTCTATCTATCTTATAAAACAAACAAATATCTAGCCATGCATAATTGAACTTACCGCCATATGAGTCGCCTTTGGGTAAACGTAGATCGGAGGATCCGTGGACGGACCAGTCACACCCGGAACAAGCTTCATGTTGGTGCAGTGTGTAGCCTCCCAAACCTCGTCGCTGGTAGGCTCATGGCCCCATGCATCTCTCTACAATAGACAACTTAAATTGTTAGTAGGTAATAAAATCATGTATATATATATTCATCAATTATATATATTTAGTCTAGTGTATGATAAATTATCATGCGGTCCCGATGCATAGTGGTACTAATAGATCTGGTACAGGATGTCATCCCCTCATACTCGGTGGCCCGATTGGCTGCAAATACATGTCGGAACGCATCGGTGTTCCATACCTGTTAAAAAGAAGACACAAATCAATATAAATCCTAGTACAACCAGATACAAGTATTCAAAACAAAACAAACCTGCTCAATCATTTGGACCTAAAACTCACTCCGGATCCACTCTGGAGGGAGTGCGGCAAGAATCGTGTAGTCACGTCCGTCGAACTGGACACCATCAATGGCTAAAGCCCTTTCCTGGGCGAATAGACGGGCATCTCTCATCATGTCCACGTACCTATTATTTAGGATACGCAGGAATGCAGCTACTATGTTGGCGTCCATCTCAGGAGGCCAACTATAATATAACTGCAAACACATTTTTTGGATTAAGTAAAAATAAATCCACTTAATTAGTTAAATAGAGTAAAATACCTACCCGTAATAGATCCAGCATTCGTGGATAGTGCTCATCAGGGACATCCCTAAAATGAGCCCACGGACCATCGAACATGGACTTAAAGACGGCAACGGCCCTCCGGACTGCCGACTTATCCCTAAACCTTCACAATTGCAAAATATACAACACAAAAAACATTAGGATCGGTTTGTTATGTACTAGAATAAATAATATATCACATCTACTTACCCGCCCGCTTCAGACAACAAAAGTGGCAGTCGCTAACTCGGATGGGGCGTCTATGATGCCACATTCAGGCCTCTAACCCTCGAGTCCGCTGCTAGTCCGTCATCAGACTGGATCTGATCTAGTCCATCCTCGGTGAACTCATCGGCGTGGGGATCACCACACCCGGCGGAGCTGCTACTGCCCCTACCCCTACTACCCCTAGAAGGGCATCCTGACATCTAAAAATAGAGAATGGTTAACACAAAATGATATAAGTGTACATAAATCATAAGACCCAAAAATATCTACATAAGAAAGGAAAAATAGAGAATGTTCAACACGAAAATGTCTACATAAATGATATAAGTGTACATAAATCATAGAGAATGGTTAACACAAAATGTCTACATAAGAAAGGCACACTAGTTCTCAAACGAGTGATCAGATAACATAAGTTCGTCTTCGTTATCTTCATCATCGCCACATCTTCAAATTCTACTTCCTCGTTGCTAGCTTCGTGATTTGATGCATCTTCCTCCCTAGCTTCGTCATTTGTGGCAACTACGTTGAGTTCCCAAGTGACAAGAGGGACGGAATCGAGGTCCTCATTTACCCAATTGTTTGTATTATGAGTTACCCGTTAGTTGATTTGAAAGAACGGTTCTCCATCCATGTTATCATCATCCAACACATCGATATCCCTTTCTGAAACTTCATATATTCCACGGGCTTTGGTCTTCACAACTGCCAACCAGTCCTTTAAATCCTTACTTCCTGAAAGATAGGGTGTGTAATACACTTATTCCGCTTGTGATTCTAGGACGTAATAGTCCTCACCTCCGAGTCTAGACTTGTATTTGATAACAACTAACCCATGTTTAGGGTCAATTCTAACTCCCTCTAGACTATCACACCATGTACACTTGAACAAAACTACAACACAATAGCCCACACCATAATACTCCACCTCTAACACATCGTCCAATAATCCGTAATAGTCAAACTCGGAGTCATCATAACAAGATCCTCTCACACATACGCCACTATTATGTGTGAGACACCCAGCAACATGTGTTACCATATGAAACTTGTAACCATTGACAAAATATCCCTTATACGACCAAGCATATCGGCCCGGTCCACGTGCTAGGGATTTCAAATGATCGGAGAAATCGCCTGATTCGAGCATGACCTATAAAACCACAAATAAGAAATAAATTACATATGTGTAACATTACATACGTAAATTTCATATTTTTGTACTCACGTGTTGTTTGAACCAAGTAGAAAACCTTTCATCTCGAGATTTATCTCGTGCAACTGCATCAAGATGAGGTTCTCTTTGTCGTATCCACTCATCGAAGGTCCATTGAAAAGGTCGAACTTCTTCACAATTCAACAACACATATGTGTGGATCTTGTGAATATCTGTTTGAGTCAAGATGGTCTTTTTCCCCTTCTTCTCAAATAATCTACGAGATGGAACCTTGAATATGCTCAAGCGATCGTCTATTCCTAAAGAACTAAGAATATCTAGGGAAAAGTTTCTTGACTCGCGATTATGTCGAGTTTCTATCTGTGGATCAAAATACAGGGAGCAATAGGTGGAGAGTTCATTTACTAGATAAGACTCAACGATAGACTCCTCCACCCTTGCTTTGTTTCTAACAGTCCTCTTCAACGACCCAAGTTTCCTAAACAACAATTGAAATACGTGTTAGAAAATAAATGGGTAAGTATTTGAATGAAAGGTATTTAAATGGAAAAGTTCATTTACCTCTCATAAATATACATCCACCTATATTGGACCGGCCCACCATTTACGGCTTCTCGTGTCAAATGTATCACTAAGTGTTCCATAGAATCAAAGAATCCGGGCGGGAAGACTTTTTCCAACTTACAAATTGTTTGAACGATATTTGTTTGCAATGGAATCAAGTCTTTTAAGTGTAACAGCCTTGAGCAGATTACACGAAAGAATGTGCATAACTTCGTTATCGCATCCCATATGGGAGTCGGTATCATCCCTCGTAACGCAATAGGAAGCAATTGTTGCATAAACACATGACAATCATGACTCTTGAAGCTATAAAAGCTGTAATCTGCCATGTTTACACATCCCCCAATATTCGAAGCATACCCGTCCGAAAACTTCAGTCTCTTCAACCATTCACATACTTGTTTTACTTGTTGTTTCGTCAAAGTGTAAGACGACTTCGACTTTACTACTTTATTGCCTGACGTAGCAATGTGCAACTGCGATCGGTTGAAATAAATCTCTACATCCTTCCTTTCTTTTATATTGTCTTTCGTTTTTGATGTGTCTATGACAGTGTTAAAGAGATTCTCAAAGACGTTATTCTCAATGTGCATGACATCCAGATTGTGTCGGATTAACAACGTCTTCCAATATGGCAGCTCCCAAAAGATGCTTCTCTTCACTCAATTATGAGTGATTCCGAAACCAGTAATTTTTCTATTGGTCAATCGAAACTGGGAGCTATCGTAAACAGTTGGAATATGACGGACCTGTTCCCATATTTCTTCACCGGTTAACTCGGGTGGTGGACCGGCTAACACCCTAGATCCGTATAGAAACCCTGTTTGATCACGTCGGAAGGGGTGTGCACTAGGTAACTATCTCCGATGACAGTCAAACCAATAAGATTTACCTCCATTTCTTAACTGAAACGAATCAACTGTACCTATCCAGTATGGGCAGGCTAGTTTGTCGTGCATGCTCCAACCCGACAACATTGCGTAGGCAGGGAAGTCGCTGACGGTCCATAGAAGTATAGCCCTCATCTCAAAATTATTCTCACGATAAGCATCATACGTAAGGGGACCCACTGTATACAACATCTTGAGATCATCTATTAGCGGCCTAAGAAAGATATCCAAATTCTGACCGGGGCTCTTTCTACCTGGAATGACCAATGCAAGTTTCACATATGAATCTTTCAAACTTAACCAAGGAGGTAAATTGTAGATGGTAAGAAACATTGGCCAAAATGAATACGGATTCGAATTTGAATTATTCGAGTTGAAACCGTCGGTGTATAAGCCAAGACGCACATTCCGGACCTCAGAAGCGAAGTTAGGATGTACCATGTCGAAATAGCTTCCAAGCTGCACCATCACTTGGATGTACCATCACACCCGGTTTTGTCTGATGATCATTGTGCCAAGTCATCTCTTTAGACGTCTTCTTTGACATATACAATCTTTGAAGTCTAGGAACAATCGGCAAGTACGTCATCACCAAGTTAGGGACCTTGCTTCGACCACTTGTCTTGAAACGATATTCATTGCACACTCAGTAGTGGGTCAACTCAGAATCATCCTTATAAAATAACATGCAATGGTTTTTGCAAGCGTCGATCTTTTGTTTTGGCAGAGCAAGCTTTTTCAAACTCTTCTTCGTCTCATAGAAGTTACCAGGTAGTTTATCACCCTCGGGTAACATCTCTTTAATTATAGCAACATTACAGTTATAAGTCGTCTCGGGTACATTACATTCTTCCTTCCAATTCAACAATCTCGTCGCAGCTCCTAATTTCGAGTAATTTGGAGACCCGTCCCATAATGGCTCGTCAGCAGCTTGTAACATGTCATAAAATCCTTGGGCAGAAGGATTAGGGGTTTCTTCTTCCCATGTCATGCCATCATGTATCGTGTGATCGTTCACCATTTCAACATACCCTTCATTATGATCTACTACTGGAGTAGAATATTGAACCACGTCTTGATGCCCTTCATTATTGTAATAAGTTTCACCATGTGCCCACCATGTGGTATAATCAGGCATGAAACCGTGCTTCATTAAATGCAGCCTCACGTCAGTCCTTTCTTTATAGCGTAAGTTTTGACACCTCTTACAAGGGCATCTAATACGAAGCACTATCCCATCACGTGTAGGTTTCCTTTCAACAATCCCTTCATCGACATAGGCATAGTCCAAAAAACTGTCCATTGCAACAATATAGTTGAAACTAAGAAACCCCCGACTGTCGTTCTTTCTATACATCCATCCTCTATCTGTTGACATATTCAACCACTACAACAAAGAAAGAAGTAGTTAATCGACATAATCAATATAGAGGTGGGGTAATGGTTTGACTATTGAAAACTCACACCGTAGGTTTAGATGAGCTTTGGATGACTTTAAAACCCTACGTGTAATGGTTTGACTATTTAAAAGTCAAAGTGTAGGTGTCAACGAAGTTAGAAGTCTATTGAACACTACATGTAATGGTTTGCCTTCTTGAAAGTCAAACCATAGGTGTAGAGGAGGTTTGGATGACTCTAAAACTCTAAGTGTAATGGTTTGACTATTGGAAAATCAAAACTGTAGGTTACAATCAAAGAAAGGTGTTTTGGAAAGTTTAAAACCCTACGTGTAACGGTTTGACTATTTAAAAGTCAAACGTTAGGTGTCAACGAAGTTAGAAGTCTATTGAACACTACATGTAATGGTTTGCCTTCTTGAAAGTCAAACCATAGGTGTAGAGGAATTTTGGATGACTCTAAAACTCTAACTGTAATGGTTTGACTATTGGAAAGTCAAAACCGTAGGTTACAATCAAATAAAGGTGTTTTGGAAAGTTTAAAACCCTACGTGTAATGGTTTGACTACTTAAAAGTCAAACCGTAGGTGTTAACGAAGTTAGAAGTCTATTGAACACTACATGTAATGGTTTGCCTTCTCAAAAGTCAAACCATAGGTGTAGAGGAGTTTTGGATGACTCTAAAACTCTAAGTATAATGGTTTGAGTATTGGAAAGTCAAAACCGTAGGTTTTTTAAAATTTTGGCGGCATAACAACTATAAAATGAATATTTCCATATATCAACCTAATGTTTGCCCAACAATTGGCAACCCAACTAAAATAAATAAATAAATAAAATCAAGTAATCAAATACTAAATCATACTAAATGTTTCCATATATCAAACTAATGTTTGTCCAACAATAGGCAACCCAACTAAAATAAATAAATAAAATCAAGTATAATCAAATCCTAAATCATACAAAATGTTTCCATTTATCAACCTAATGTTTGTCCAAAAATTGACAACCCAACAAATTAATATCACAAGTTTATCAAACCAAATCATACCAAAACATTTTTACAAAAACCAAATCATAAGTTAAACTCATACAAAAACATTATCACACAGATTTATACACACAAAGATTATTAAGAAACATAATCCCAAACATAAAGAAAATCTTCAATTTTGGTAAAATTATTTGACTACTAGAATTCTTCTGGTTTTGAAAATCAAAATCTCAACATTTAGGATATAATCAAGAGAGGCAAAAACTTTATAAATCAACTTAATATATAAATTTATAAAACAAAATTATATGTAATTGTTAGTAAATGTTTTCCAAATATATATCCTAACAATATATATAACTAATCTTTAGTTTTAACAAAATAAATGTTATTATTTTCATGCTATGAAAGATACATATTTATGATTCCTACCGATCGATAGCATCATATACACCAAACACATACAAAGAGCACATTTTTAACAATTGCACGTTTTTAACAAATTGCACATTTTTAACAATTGCACATTTTTAACAATTGCATATATATATATATATATATATATATATATATATATATATATATATATATATATATATATATATATATATATATATAGGAAAGTTCAAATGAAAACTTATTTTTCATTGTGCACGTGAGGACAGATTTCAGCCACTTGATCTCACTACAAAAAAAAAACTTAGTTAGTGACCAAAATTTTAGTGACAACTTATATTTTGGTCACTAATTATGACGTTAGTGACGATGACAAAGGTCGTCATTAATTTTTCGTCACTAAAATGAATTTTAGTGACAAAAAATAAATTTGGTCACTAAGTGGTCACTAATTCTCACATAATTTCTTTTACGAGATAGTGTTTCGTCACAAGAAGTAGTGGTCATTACATGAAAGTATTAGTGATCAAATAAATAGTGGTCACTAGATGTTATTTATTAGTTGTAATTGAGTTGGATGTGTTAGTGACCAAAAAAAGTTGTCACTAAATTGAAAGTGTTAATGACCAACTAAAGGTAGTCACTAAATGTTGTTTATAAATCATAGAGTTAGAAGGGTTAGTTACTAAAAAATGGTAGTCTCTAAATTAAATGTGTTAGTGACAAAAAAAATGGTCACTAAGTGTGATTTATTAGTTGTACATTGAGTTGAATGAGTTGTGACCAAACAAATGTGGTCATTAAATTGAAAGTGTTAATGACCAACAAAAAGTACACCAAATGGTGTTTGTAAATCATAAAGTTGGAAGGATTAGTAACCAAAAAGTGGTAGCCACTAAATTAAATGTGTTAGTGACCAAAAAATAGTGGTCACTAGGTGTGATTTATTAGTTGTACTTGAGTTTGATGTGTTAGTGACAAAAAAAGATGGTCACTAAATTGAAAGTGTTAATGACCAACAAAATGTAGTCACAAAATGGTGTTTATTGATCATAGAGTTGGAAGGGTTAGTGACCAAAAAATGGAGTCACTAAATTAAATATGTTAGTGACCAAAAAATAGTGGTCACTAAGGGGTTGTTTGTTTTTTTCAAAAAACCTCTTAATGACTCTTAAGTCTAATTCGTTCAGACTTTTTTACACACCACCTCTTATTAATCATAATTAAAATAAGATTTCAGACTTTAAACCTCTTAAAAAACAAACGGCACCTAAGTGTAATTCATTAGTTGTAATTGAGTTGGATGAATTAGTGACAAAAAAAAGGTCACTAAATTAAAAGTGTTAATGACTAACAAAAAGTAGTCTCTAAATTCTAAGTGTTAATGACCAAAAAATAGTGGTCACTAAATAATACCAAAAAAAAATAGTAACTAATTAGCAAGATCATGACATAAATATAAGAATCTGAACTCCAGGGACTAAAACTACCAACCTTCTATTCTTTTTTTAAAAACACATCCATTAGGTTCGACCCGCTATCCAGTTCATTTTCTCCTCAAACTCCAATTGGAAGTGAACCCTAGGTGCTCTGCTCTAGACCGACTTTCCATGGACCATCCCTGAACCGAGTTTCCAGAGACACATCATCTACCACCTCCAAGTGGTGATCGTATTACTCGTGCTGCAAAGGTCCGATGTCTCTATGTCGATGTCTCTCTGTCGATCTCTGAAAGAGTACAGTAATATGTTTCTTCCTTCATGATTTTGTTATATGCTTATTTAGCTATTCATCTTATATATCACTTCTTCCTATTTCATTTCAGTTTAATGGTGAGAAACGTAAGTGGTTCTGAATTTTTGAGATCAATAGAAGGTTAAATTGATATCGTAGTTAGATACAAGTTATCACCATTAATGGTAAGCATATATAGAAACTAGAAAAAGGTTAATTTCTTTGATGTGAAGCATTTTTGAAGAAACATGTAGACTTGCTTGTAGAATTATAATGTGTGTATAATGTCGTATGTTTAGAACACTTGATAGACAAATGAATTTCATTGGTCTCCTGTAGAAACAGTTATGGATTGTTGAACTTGTTTGTCTTTTGGGATCTTTTTGGTCATCAAACATTCTTTTTCACTTGTCAATATTTCCTATTTTATTGTTTTCCTTGAATAATATGTATTTCATCTCTGTGTTAATATTTCTTGCTAATGCTAGTGTTTTTTATACAGGTAGGCAGACCAGCATCAGGTAGTTTTTGATTGATATTCTCATATCACTCACCACATGGCTAATAGCCTAATACTACAAAAAGTAGATTGCAGTCAATCGTATTTTTGACATTGCTGAGTTATCTTACTTTTCTTTTGGATCAATACACTAGCCTGTTTCTCAACAGACCACATATTCATCATAACAATTACTGTATTGGTTTGGGTTTGCACTCTTCATACTGATTAGTTCTACATCCCCACTTCTAGCATACATGAAAAATCATGAAAGTTGAAATCATGCTCACAAAACAACTGAGGTGGTATCTGCTGCTAATATTCCACTTTGGGTTGGTCTTGAGATGTGGCATACCACTATATTTTTATTTTTTGGTGTAATAGTGGTTGCGATGGACAGTAAAAGCATTTGGTTGTATGATTTCTAGAAAAGACAAAAATTTCATGCTTTATAAGATAAAAGCCAGAGCCTTGAAAAACCCTTTATATGTATCCAAAATATAAAGTCGTGCTCTAGAATCATCGTGCAAATCGTCTCCTCTCACTATCGTTCTGCAAATATTCGTCTCTCAGATCGTCGTGACCTCTATTCGCTGTTCCAGTTCTCAACTCGAATCGGTAAGCATTGTAACACGAAATTGATCGATTTTCGCTAATGTCAGAATTTTTTGAAATCCAACAAGATTGAGATGATTGCTCTTCAGGATTACTGGACCAAAATTGGTAATTGTTTCTGTCTTTGCCCTTTTTATATCTTAATCATTTATGTAAATGTATTTCAATTCCCATCAGTTGTTTTATGCAATCTGCTAGTAGCTTTGGTTGATCATGGTATGTTATTTACTCCTTTATTTTCCTCATTGGGATGCATACATGATATTAGTTCTAATATCTGAATAAGGTATGACAGTAGTTGTGTATGTATGGTGTTTCGCTGATTTGTGGCTTTCTGCTGTGTTTTCTATTTGTTTTACAACTTTTACCTACCTTTTTTGCAAGCCAGGTGTTTTCTTGTGTCTGTGTCTCTTGAGACAGTGTGTGTGCATATCTAACAATCCCCGAACCTACTATCGGGTGGTTTTGTTTGGTTTATGGTTTTGATGGTGTTAAAGAGAGAGTTGATGGTTGGTTGTTTATATAGTGATCTTCATGAGAGGGTAGACCTGATCGCGTGTTTGGGGGGAGACGGGGTTATTCTTCATGCATCAAACTTGTTTAGAGGTGTTGTTCCCCCTGTCGTATCATTTAATCTTGGGTCTCTTGGTTTTCTCACTTCACATGCTGTAAGCATCTTACTCAAACTTGTGAGATTAAAAGATGCCAACTTTTTATAAGAGAATGATTTATTCATTGAATAGATTTATCTGTTGTTTTGATGTCAGCTCGGGCCTCCAGAATCGAAAACCAGGATGCAATTGATGTTGCTATAGTTGGTATGCTCGCTGATCCAAAGGAGGTAATCTTGTGAAGAATCGAGTGTATCGAACAACCTTTTTTTGTTGATTTTTTTATCGTTAGCGGACTTAGATTTTCTTCTTTGTTTTCTAGGCACGAGTTGGCATTCAAGAACTGCACTTTTTGCCATTTAACCCTACCGATAAACGCACAGCCTTGACCTATTTGGACAATGAGGGTAAAATGCATAGAGTCAGCAAAGGTGCACCCGAGCAGGTGACGTGACATTTGAGTCGTATAGAAACCTTCAAATTTTGGTCCACCGTTGTTAATATCTTGTGTTTCTTTTTCAATATGGTTTAGATCTTGAATCTTGCACACAACAAATCGGATATTGAACGCCGAGTTCATGCCATCATTGACAAGTTTGCAAACCGAGGTTTACGGTCACTTGTTGTAGCTTACCAGGTGATTAGAAATATCAAATTGTTAACCCAATTGCCATATCGAGTTTTATTATTAATAGTATTTCTTGATCGATTGTTTGGTTTTAGGACGTTCCCGAGGGACGGAAAGATAGCGCCGGAGGACCATGGCAGTTTATAGGTCTCATGCCTCTCTTTGATCCACCGAGGCACGATAGTGCTGATACGATACGAAGGGCTTTGGATCTTGGAGTAAATGTTAAAATGATTACAGGTCTTGTTACATCGAAACTTTATAGTAAATTGACCAAACCCGAGAATGTCCGTGTTAAATCGGAATCTATGTTTGAATTTCTTTATTTGACTTGGAACAGGGGATCAACTGGCGATCGGGAAAGAAACGGGCCGCCGTCTAGGAATGGGAACGAACATGTATCCTTCATCTGCTTTGCTCGGCCAACATGCCGACGAGTCGATTGCCGCTTTACCGATCGATGAACTAATCGAGAAAGCCGATGGTTTTGCTGGCGTGTTCCCTGGTAAAACTCGTTCAGTCTTCTCTCTTTTTTCCTATGTGTGTGTGATAATATTGATCCTAATGGAAATATGTCTCAGAGCACAAATACGAAATAGTAAAACAGTTGCAAGCTCGGAAACACATTTGCGGAATGACGGGTGATGGCGTTAACGATGCCTCCGCTCTTAAAAAGGCTGATATTGGGATTGCCGTGGCTGATGCCACCGATGCAGCCCATGGTGCATCAGACATCGTCCTCACTGAACCAGGTCTCAGTGTTATCATTAGCACGGTCTTGACCAGTCGAGCCATCTTCCAGAGGATGAAAAATTACACAGTAAAGTCTCGTTTGTTCGCAATTTTTACTTGTATCGATAGTGAAAAACGTTTAATAGACCCTAATTATGTTCTTCCGTTTCGCAGATTTATGTTGTTTCTATTACAATTTGTATTGTGGTAAGTTATCTTGTTTTACCCTAAACCCCAAATACTAAACGTAAACAAATGAATCTTATTACGACTTTGGTGCCATTGTGAGAGCTTGGTTTTATGCTGCTCGCATTGATATGGAAGTTCGACTTCCCGCCTTTTATGGTGCTTATAATTGCTATCCTTAATGACATTTTGTTCTCGTCTCTCTGATTTTTCGGTTACTTGCTTTGAATATTTGGGTGATGGTAATCATCTGATGAGCAACTACGTTCCGTGTCAGGTACCATAATGACGATATCGAAGGATCGAGTAAAGCCGTCTCCTCTCCCGGATAACTGGAAATTAGCCGAGATTTTCACAACGGGCGTCATTCTTGGTAGTTACTTAGCGATGATGACCGTCATATTCTTTTGGGTGGCATATAAAACGGACTTTTTCCCGGTATGTTTCTTCACGTTTCATTCAATCTGGTATTCATGCAATATCCGTATTTGCATCCAATATTAGCGGACGTGGATATAGATATGGATATAGATATAATCACGTTGTCATAGGCCATGTTTGGCAACAATAAGCTACCTTACTCTTTTTTTATTATTACAGAGAATTATTCTCTGGAGAGAGAAAAAAAATTCTCAACAAATGAATGGGTGGCACCAAAACTCTCCAAGAGGATGGACAGGTTTATGCTCTACATGCTAACTGCCGGCAAGAAAGCTTTGGCAGATGGCCAGATAACCGAAGATCAAATGGATGAGCTAGATCTAGATGTGGAGTTCTAATTGGCTCCGCTATGGCCTATGGGTGGTATCGAAGAATTTTATGTCACGCCAATGGAATTTATATTTTATTATTACAAATTAGTAGGTTTTAATTTTATTGCAATACAATTGTAGTAGAAATTAGTGACAATTTTTTTTTTTGTTCACATCTTATAATTAGTGACCACTTTTTTTGGTAACTAATACCAATTAATGCCAGTGACCACATATTTGGTCACTAATGGTATCAACGGACGTTAACGGAATCGTTATCTTAGTGACGTATTTTGTGGTGGTCACTAACTTGGTCACTAATTTAGTCAAGTTAGTGACGACTGTCATCGTTTAGTGACGATATTTAGTGACCAAATTAGTTGTCACAAAGATAGTGACCACTCTATTTTTGTCACTAATTAGTGACCATTTTCGTTTTTGGTCATTAACACAAATTAGTGACGGACCTTTAGTGACGAAAAATGACCACCCAAATTTTAGTCACTAAAGTGCCTTAGTGACCAATTTTGTGTAGTTAGTGACCAAAAATTTTTCGTCACTGATTAACAATTTTCTTGTAGTGTCTCTTTTGATCCAACAACTCATATTAAATAGAGTTTTTAATTTTAAAATGTTTAGGGGTAAAAATGGAAGAAAATTTAAACACACACCTACCATATTTGACTTTTTTTTTTTTTTAATTAAAAACTCTTTACCCAATTAAAGTTTAAAATATATTATCTTAAAAATTATTAATATTTTAATCAAACAAATTACATCAAAAAAACGAGAATTTCGTGCTCTTCGATATGACATCCATCTCGATATAGTTTTTTTCGTCGTTTTAACCGTTTTTTTACGTGAAATGCTATATATGTGTTATATTCATTATGAATATTTATGTAAGTTCAAGTTTGTACAACGTCTCGACACCGTAAGTATGTAACTCGACATCATCTTCTTCAACACTTTCTTGAACGTTGTAAGGCATCACGTTTCTTCAACACCATAACCCAACACCCATCCAGACGAATCGAGAACCTATCGAGTAATTCGGTTGTGAATCGGAGAACAAAAGAGAGCGCGTCACATCTCCACATCTTCACAGGTCATTCATGTATTATTCATCATGAATAATGTATCATTCAGGATGAATAATACAACATTGAGGGTGAATAATTCACGATTCATGAATTCGTGTATTATTCGTCATGAATGTTGTGTAATTCATCCTGAATACTATATTATTCATCATAAATAATAAATGAATGTTCACATTTGTTATTCATACTGAATGTAAGACATCCGGGGATGCGCATACATATTCATAATGAATTAAACCAAATTTCTGTGTGAATTGGAAAACAAAAGAGAGTGTGTCATGTGTCTACACCTTCACGGGTCATTCATATATTATTCATCATGAATAATGTATTATTCAGGATGAATAATAGAACATTTAGGGTGAATAATACATGATTCATGATAAATAATACATGAATCATGAATTCGTGTATTATTCATCCTGAATACTGTATTATTCATCATGAATAGTGAATGAATGTTCACCTTTGTTATTCATACTGAATGTGGACACCCGAGGATGTGCATGCATATTCATAATGAATATAACACATATATAGAAGTTCACGTAAAAAAAACGGTTAAAACGAAAAAATTCTAAATATTGTATTATTCATTCTGCATAGGTATTATTCATCATGAATAGTGAATGAATGTTCACCTTTGTTATTCATACTGAATGTGTACACTCAAAGACGTACATGCATATTCATAATGAATATAGCACGTATATAAAATTTCACGTAAAAAACGGTTAAAACGAAAAGAAAAAAACTATATCGAGATGGACGTCATATCGAAAAGCACGAAATTTTCGTTTTTTTGATGTAATTTGTTTGATTAAAATATTAGTAATTTTTAAGATAAATTATTTTAAAGTTTGAGGGGGTAAATTTTTTAAATTAAAAATAAAAAACAAGTCAAAGAAGGTAGGCGTTGATTCAAAATTACTATTTTGTCCTTAATCACTTCCCAATTAACCTTATTGTGTATTAACCATTGATTAGTTTTCTAAGTTTTGATCAATGGTTAAGATTTGTCCTCATGTACACAATGAAAGATGAGTTTTCATTTGAACTCACCCCTATATACATATATATATATATATATATATATATATATATATATATATATATATATATGTTTCTTCTTTTTTTGGCTCTAACAATTGCACATTTTAATAAAGAAGCCATTAAACACATACAAAAAGCACATCCGAAATAATAATGTTGCAAGATGCAAAACCAAAAGACAAGAGGTCGAATCCCAAACAAACATACACACACACACACATATTTATACACATACAGATTATTAATCAGATACACACATATTTATATACACACAAATTAATCATATATACCTGAACAAGTGGAGGTGGTCGTCGCCGGTGGCTGTGAGACGAGGGTTGTGAGAGGGACGAGGGCTGTGAGAGTTCGAACGATGGTGAGGTCATCGCCGGTGGAGGTAGGTGAGGGACGAGGGTTGTGAGAGTTCGTCGGTGGCTGTGGAGGTCGTCGCCGGTGGAGGTGAGGTCGAGAGATGGACAGATCGAGAGATTGAGATGGAGAGGTGGTGTGATCGAGAGGGAGAGATGGAGAGATGGAGAGGTCGTTGAGAGGGAGAGATGGAAGGAGAGATTGAGACAGAGGCTGATGAGATCGACAGATTGAGAGGGAGGACTGAAATTAGGGCTATATGCCCGCTTATTTTTTTTAGAAATTTCGGAAATTCACCGACGGATTTCCGACGGATATTATTTTTTATTAAATAAATTACTTTTAAATTAATAAATTATTAAATAAATTAATTTTAATATTAAAATTTTTAAATAAATTATTAATTAATTTATCAAATTATATTTAAAATTATTAATTAATTTATCAAATTATATTTTAATTGACTAAAATACCCCTGATGTAACTGGACTTAACGGAAATAATTAACGGCCGTTATCTTTTCCCGTTAATTCCAGTTAGATTAGGGAACAAATGTGTTACACACACATACATACATACATACACCTAAAGTAACTAGACTTAACAGAAACAGTTAACGGTCGTTATCTTTTCCCGTTAATTCCAGTTAGATCAGGGACCAAACGTGTTATACACACATACATACATCTATACACATACATTCATACATACATATATGACATATTTATACATACTATACACATATATTTATAGATACTATAAACATATATATAGACATACATATATATTTAAATACTCCTGAAAGGATGTAAATTTCATATGCTAAATTTTTTTTTCTCTTCATATAATCGAGTGAGCAAGGACAAAATAGTTCATGAGCCTACTTGTCTAGTAGTAGGCCCGTCCACCCTTGGGTAGCGGGTATGACTTGCAATAATTCCACCTTCTATTATTTGAATCTCCGGTTTATTATCTAATCGAACTTAACCTTGGAAAACCAACGGTTTTTATTATATAAGAGCATCTCCAATAGCTTCTCCATTTTGAAGAAAATGGGGATTTTGGGTCTAATTCGTGCTCCAACAATTTCTCTAAAACTATCTCAAAAAATGGAAAAAATAGGAGAGATAAGGGTTTTTTCTCCGAATATGGAGATTACCCAAAAATGATTACCAATTGAGAGGAAAAATAGAAAACTTTAAAAACAAATATATTGAGAGAGAAATAATATTTTAATAAATGAATGAAATATTTAAATATTGTAATTAATGTTGGATGGGAATATGTTGGAGATGGATGTAAATAATTTTAAAGATTTTGAATTTTAGTTTTACATTTTGAAGAAATTTTAGGAAAGGTATTGAATATCTTCCCACCGACCCTAACATAGGAAAACCAAGAAGAAAAAGAGCATCAAACCCGATATAAAAACCACTCTATAGTAGCCATACATTCCCATCTCTCTCTCTCTAGTCTCTCTCTGCACACATACTTTGGAGGTAGCAATGGCTTTCCTCACTAAAATACCCCATCAAAGAAGTTTATCTACAGTTTCACTGTTAGATTACAAAGGTATTAATTATATACAACCCACAAACCCTAGTATTATTGGCTTCGGTAATCCTAGAAACAGATGGAGCATTACTACTACCTCACTCCACTGCAAACAGTCTTTAAATGCTTATGATTCCATCTGCAAGGAAATGAGTACGATCATTGGTTATCAGGTATTTAATTCTATACATACATATATATACATATATATATATATATATATATATATGTATTGACGAAGTATATGATCACTTCCATCTTCTTTTCCTTCAATTTCACAACAAAATCTTCAATCCTTTTGCTGCTAATATATATTTATTGGAAGGATTCAGAATGGGGGCAACCGGCTCTAAATGGTAACTTCTATAATTTTTGAAGATTCTAAGACTTATGCAATACCCGAAGGCTTCCTTTGGCTTTCTAAGAAAGCTTCATGTTTGACAAAATATTTGGTCAGAACTTTGAACTTATTCCGAGGGTTATGATCGGCAAATTAACTGATAAATTAGTTGTTAGTTGATGAACTAATTATGTTTGATCAAAAGTAGATGATAAGCTATAAATGACAAAATAAAATGACATACACAAATATGTTAAAAGAATTAATTTGAAAAATATATGAGATATAATTAGAAAAAAGTGGAAAAAAACTTATTGAAATGCTAGTCGAAGTAGTTTCTCAAACATTTGCAATAAGGCTAAGCGAATGGGGGTTTTATAAAAAGCTCAGAAAAAAACTAGTTTATAATTGTCAAACATTTTACCTTGGCATATCTCTCTCTCTCTCTCTCCCATGAGGGAAATTGTAGATGCTGTTATGTTGTTTTTTTTCTTTATTTATCTATTTTGGAGTGAACTACGTTTTTCCTTCATATGGTTTGTTAAAAAATGCAACTTTCTTCTTCTCTGTTCTTTTGAAATTACGGGTTTCATCCCAATGGTTGAAAAATGCATTGTTATTTTCATCTCTAAGGCTAACTCTGTCGGTGGTTAACCGTTAAGTATGTGAGACTAAAACAACATAGAATTATAAATTATGCAGAAAAACAACACTAAGTTATGAATGACATGAAGAAAATATCAATTAATTTTCAACAAACCACAAGTACTAAAAGCATCTTTACTCTCTTTTACATTTAATATAACAACTTTATAAAAAATTTAAAATGTCTAATCGTACTAATAAAATGCTCTATAGGACCAAACTATAAAGCATCTTATCTAAAAGTGTTACAAAAGGTATATAGGATGTTTTAAACGTTTCACCTAGTTTTTTAAGAGGTTATTGAGATAAAATGTCGTATTAGCTATTTTTAGGACACTACTTGAAAATGTCATATCAAAATAACTAATACGACACTTTATTTTACATGCGTCCTAAAAGAATTTGTTAAAATACTTAAAAACGTCCTATAAATTTATTGTAACACTTTTAGATACGACCCTTTATAGTTTGGTCCTATAAACTTAAGTTCTATAAAGTATTCTATTTGGGCGCTTAGAAATTATAGGCGTCCTATAAAACCAATTTTGTTGTAGTGATTGATCATAAACGTTTGTGGTGCCATAAATCAATTATGTAGGAAGATGATCACGGGAAACATACAAAATTGGTGAAACGTATTCGGAGATTAATCGCCGAAGCTAATGATGAAAGTTTTGAGGATTTGATTATGGTTGATGCTCTCCAACGACTTGCAATTGATTATCACTTTGAAGATGAGATCGACTTAATATTGAGAAGGCGTTACGTGCAAGTTAAAAACACAAATTTATTTGAGCAACAAAATTTGTATCACGTATCCCTATGTTTTCGAATTTTACGACAAAATGGTTTTCATGTGTCAGCAGGTTTGAATGTGCTCCTCTCTCTACAACAAAATCGAGTTTATATATGAAACGTCAATAATGTCTAAATGTCATAATAAAATACTTTATAGAGTAAGTTTATAGAATGTTTTTAGACGTCTTAAGAAGCTTTTTAGAACATTTTTGAAATAAATCGTCATATTAATTTTTTATATAATTATTTGAAAAATATCTTATAAAAAGATGTGTTTATAGAATACTTCTTAAAATTGTATTTTAAAAAAATTAATAAGACTTTATTTTAAAAGTGTAGTATTAACTTGTTAAGACGCCTAAACGAGTCATATATATACTTACTGTAACGTTTTTATACATGCATGATGCATAAATGTTTGGTCATATGAACTTAAGTCCACATAAACATTTAAGTGTCCTATAAACCCGATTTTGTTAGAGCGTCTTCATTGCTTTCTTTGTTTTCTTACATATTTCTTTTGATTTTTTATGCATCAAAATCTGTTCTATAAATGTATATATATCAGATGCTTTTATGAAATTCAAGGGAAGCGACGACAAGTTTGAAGGAAAACTGAATAACGATATAAGAGGTTTAATGGCGTTATACGAAGCTTCACATTTAAGGGTAGAAGGAGAAATGATACTAGATGAAGCTGAAACATTTAGCTTCCAGCTTTTGGAGGATGCAATGAAGTTTTTGGATGATGAACAAGTTAAATTAATGGTGATACATACACTTGAGAATCCCTACCAAAAAACCTTACCCTTGTTCAACTTTAACAACTCTATCAAGGAATTTAAGGGCACAATCTTGCAAGAAGTAGCTGAAATGGAATTCAATATGATGCAATCTATACACCATATGGAAATAGATCAAATCTCAAGGTACAAACTTGTAGGCATATAAAACCAAATGATAACCAATCTTTTATATATATATATATATATATGTATGTATAATGAGCTAGAATTGCATATGTTTATGATTTATATGAATTGATTGACATTGATGTAGGTGGTGGAGGGACCTAGGTTTGTGCCAAGAGTTGATTCTTGCGAGGGATCAACCTTTAAAGTGGTATCTTTGGCCCTTGGCTGCCCTAACAAATCCCAACCTTTCAATGCACCGGATCCATCTCACAAAAACCATTTCGCTCATTTATATCATAGACGACATTTTTGATGTCTACGGGAATATTCACGAACTAACTCTATTCACAGAAGCCATTAACAGGTAAATATCGTCTATACTATGTTATAAATTATTTAATTAGGGTTTTGTCCTTAACAACCCATAAAATTTTAAAGTTATAAAAATCGTAAAGTATAAATTATTAAGTATATAAATTAAAATTATCTTAATTTCATGAATATTTTATTTTACGCATATTTTTAAATGCTAAAAGTATAAGGTTATTTAACTAAATAAAAAAAATAAAATATTTGAGGTTTTTGAAAATCTCACCTCAGTTAATTGATTTCCAGGAAACATAAGATCATAAAAAAACATGTTTAAAACAATTGAATTTTAGGCTTACAATAAAAGTTTACGTTCTAGTACTGGTTACAGGTATACTTCGAAATTCTAAAAAAATGAAATATATATATATATACACTATATTATAAAGAAGACATAAAAAAACTCTTAAAAACAAGTCTTAAAACTTAATGTACCGCTATTTAATGCTAATTACTTAAAAAACAACTATTAAAGCTGTATGTACTAAATTTAATGTTATTTATTAATTTTCAATCATTATCTTTAACCATTTTAACTCCCCTAAAATCATTTCCTACTTTAACTCTCCTAAAATAACTCTCAGCATAATTAAATATAAAATCAAATTTTAAATATAAAAAATGTAAAATATAATTAAAAAAATCTAACAGAATATTTTATAAAAAAATTATATTATTAAACCAAAATAAATTACATTATATTATTAAGTCTAAATTAAACAAATTTATATAAAAAATCATTATCACTCTCTAACAACCATCCAAAATCATAATGTAAATCGATAAAAAACAGAAAATAAAATAAAACATTAAATCGTGATGTATCTAGCTGCATTACGCGAATACACTTCTAGTATATATATATATATGTATATATATATATATAGGATTAGGTTCATTTGTTAAAAATATGAAAAATAAAGAAATGATCATTGTCTTTTATCTAGTCATAATTTGTGGCTTTTACCATGAATCACCAGATAATTTTTTTTTGTGTGGTCTGTAAAATATAGAGGGATAGTTTTGTAAAATATGTAGGACGAGTTCATAAATGAACCTTTATGATTCACATATGAATTAAATGTTCATATATGAACTCTTTTAACTGATTCATATATGAATCTTTGTGATTCATATATGAATCAATTAATTAGTTCATATGTGAATCACAAAAGTTCATATATAAATAATAATTGTTAATATATGAATCAGTTAAAAGAGTTCATATGTGAATGTCACTGGTTCACTTATGAACATATAGTTCATATATGAATTCGTCCCATGTATTTGTAAAAATTACGAAACTATCCTTTTATTTTTTGAATATCCGCAACTTTTGACCAGTCAAAGCCGTAATTGTTGATCAGTTACAGCCGATCTTGACCGAATAAAATGTTAGGATTACTTCTCTATTTCTCATATATTTAGGATTCCTCAAATGAATCTCTTCATATATCTATCTATTGCGAAATGACAAGAAGAAATATGAACCATATATCTTATTAAATCATTAATTTAAATAAAATCCTCTCTAAAAATAAATTAAAAAGGATATCAACGTCATTTTATAATATAAGAAAAATTCTAACCGTAATTAAATTTCAAATAAATCGGAGATTTTTAAACCAATTTAAAAACTAAATCTTATCAATAAGAATGGATCACCATTCAACCTATATGCTTCTCAAAACTTTGTTGCATGCCTCCTTATCATTCCAACTTAACCAATTATACATTATTTCTTAACATTCAATTTGATATTATCACATCTGATTACTAATAGTATCACATATGTTATTTGATATTTTCATATGTAATATTCGGTATTAGATGTAATCACATGAGATTACTGATAGTATCACATATGATATATGTACAAAAATCATTCAATGTCTTTTTCAAAACTCCTTTTTTTGTTGTGATAGGACCACGAAAAAATATCATTTTTGATAATTGTCAACCGAAAAGTGCTAATATTTTGCCTTTTTCATTTAAAGATAAGTTGAATAATTTACCATTAAAGATAATAATTATCTTGATTTATATATATATATATATATATATATATAGGGGTTGTTTAATCTGCAACCCTTAAAAAGGTTGCAAACCTTACAACCCACATCTTAACCGTCGGATTCATGATCGGCGGTTACAATAGATATGGGGCCCAATATTTTTAATTAAAAAAAAAAAATAACCGTCAATCATGAATCCAACTGGTTAAGATGTAGGTTGCAAGGGTTGCAACATTTTTAAGGGTTGCAAAATATATCCTTCCACTATATATATATATATATATATATATATATATATATATATATATATATAGGGGACGTATCTTTTGCAAACCAGTCAGATTGTGCAAACTTTGTGAACCAATCTTAGCCGTTCATCAAGTCTAATGAATATATAATTTTATTATGTTTCCTAATTTAAAATCATGATTATAATGAATAAACTTAACATTTCCTAATTTAAAATCATGATTATAATGAATAAACTTAACATTTTCCATATATATCACAATCATTATTAATGAATCATAATCATTATCCATAAATATATCTATTGATTCCTAAAATAGTGGTTTGCATAGTTTGTATAAATTGTTTGGTTTGCAAAAGAAACGCACCCTATATATATATATATATATCAAATTTGCCCAAAACACTGAATTCAGAGTAATATTGATTAAATAATTTTTATATATACAGATGGGATCTCAATGCTATTGAAGAACTTCCTTATTACATGAGGTCATCCTTTAAGGCTGTTTATGACATTACAAATGAAATCGCCAGTAAAGTTTATGATGAACATGGGTTTAATCCTATAACCTCCTTGCAAAAGTCGGTAAGTTGCTTAATTTTTCTAGCTTAATTAGGGATTGAGAATTTTACCCAGTAAGAGAAATGACAGGGGACATAGAATCTTACACGGTAAATGAGAGTGATGATTTTTACTCGGTAAACGTTTGCCGGATGAAAATTTTGCATACGATACCGTTTTTATGGACTAAAATCTTACCTGTTAAGTTGAGTGAAAATGCTGACTACTGCCGATAAACGTTTACCAAATAAACGTTCGACATCTATAATAAAAGATGAAGATTTTTTGGAAATCGAGTCAGATTTTGAAAAAGCATTAGACATAAAAGTAACTCATTTTGCATATAATTGACCAAGTACTAAAAAGCTTGTGGCCCCAAAGAGTTTGTTTGGATCCACTTATTTTGAATAAGCTCCTCGTGGTCTGTGGATGCTCTTATATTTGAAACAGCAAATATGTTTTTAGTTAGGTTGATGAATATTGCTATTTTTGTCCTTGTATTTTTGAGATTACAATTTACGTGAATATGGTTTATAATTTATTGTTTTTTCATTTTACAAAACATTATTGATTTCGTCTCTTATTCTTAAACCATTGATATAGTCAGCCTCAATGACGAAAACAATATAAATTGCAAACCACATAGACGAAAACCATAATTTCGAAAACTGTAAGAACGAAAACCGTAGTTTTTAGCAAACACTTCAAAAAAAAAAAATTGGGTTTATAAAACTTAATTTATAGGACCAAAAAATAAAATATTCTATCTAAAGACGTTGTAATAATTTATAGGACACAAATCATGTCTAGCTCAGTTGGTTTCCCCAAGGGCGGTAACATCCTGGGGGGGTTGTGGATGGTATCCCAATCTACCCGGGTTCGATTACAAGGGGAGTCAATTTGAGGGCATGAGGAGTACCCAGTCCTTGGGCAGTCCAGTCAACGACTGGGCTGCCCCCTAGCCCATTCTTAGAATGTGGTTGGGCTCTAGGTTCAGCGTAAGCTGGGCCGGGACAGCGGCGGATTAGTGGGCTGCCCGTGGATGCCCGATACCGCCGGGGAGGTGTGTGTGCGTGTGCTCGTGGTAGTCGTTCGTTGGTTCGATGCCGCTATGCCTTCCAAAAAAAAAGTTTATAGGACATTTTGGGCGTCGTAATGAGATTATTAGGACAACTTTATAAAAAATGTCGTATTAACTATTTTATACGACACTATTTGATAAAGTGTCTTATAAAAACAAGTGTCAATAAAATTATGGTTTTATAAAACACTTTCTCAAAATTGTTCTATTGAAAAGCTAATGCGACACTTTTTATTTATAGTGTATTCAACAACATGTTAAAATGCCCAAAAACGTCCTATAAACTTATTACATTAATGCCTTTAAATATGACGCTTTATTTTTCGATACTATAAATTAAGTCTTAGAAAGCAGTCTATTATTAGGACTCTTAGAATTTGGTAGCATCCTATAAAGCTAATTAATGAAACCAGCAAATTAATAGTTTTACTTCAGACTTAAAATTAAAAGAGAGAATCTGATACAAAGTACTAAGTAATAACATTTCAGTGGGCGACACTTTGCAATGCATTCTTAGTGGAAGCAAAATGGTTTGCTTGTGGGCACATTCCAATGGCGAAAGAATACTTGAAGAATGGGATGGTTACTTCAGGGGTACAAGTTTTACTTGTTCATATGTTTTACCTCCTTGGTAATGGTACTGCAGAGATTAACCATGATCATGGCATTGTATCATCAGTTTCAAAGATTCTACGTTTGTGGGATGATCTGGGAAGTGCACAAGTAAGTACTTCTTTAATTAACCGAATAAAATCAGGTTTATAAGACGTTAAAAATGTGTAAGTGTCCTACACTGTATTATATGACTTAACTTTATAGAACTAAAACGTACGTAAAGGTGTTGCAATAAGTATATATAGCACGTTCTCAGACATCTTAACAACTTTTTTATGACACTTTTAAAATAAAATTAACGGTTTGTTAATTTTGTATACGACATTTTGTGAATGTCCTAAAATAACAAGTTTCTTATAAAAGATATGTTTATAGGACGCTTCTCAATATTGTCTTGTAAAAAGACTAGCTAATACGACACTTTATTTTGAAGGTCTATTGAAAAACTTGTTAAAATGCCCAAAACATTATGTAAAATTATTGCAACACTTTTACATAGGACCAAAGGGTCATTGACCCGGCGGTGTCCGAATTGCCGGTAAAACCCATCCCTATGTAGGTCAAGTTTAATCCTCACCAAAGGTGAGGAGTGTATCATATATACACAATGTATGTTAGTATTTGCCATATATATTATACATACTTCCAAAAACACTTTTACAGAGGATGCATAATCGTTTGATCCTATAAACTTAAATCTTTGCTAAAATGTTGTCTCTATTAGGATACTTAAACAATTTTGGAGTTCTATAAACCTGATTTTGTAGTAACGATACGATGGTAGTGAATATTTACATACATAAATTAAATCAGTTTTATGTATATGTTGTTATATTTAACAGGATGAGAATCAAGATGGGCATGATGGATCATACATAAAGTGTTTCCTGAATGAACATGAAGGTTGTTCAATTAAGATTGCACGTGAGCATGTTATTAAATTGATTTCAGATACATGGAAGAGTCTAAATAGAGAGTGTTTATCTCCAAATCCTTATTCACCAACTTTTATCAAGGCATGCAATAATATTGCAAGAATGGTGCCTTTGATGTATAGTTATGGTGATAATGGTTCACTTCCACTGCTCAATTACTATATCAAGGCTATGCTATAGGGTATTGGTTTAGAATCTGAGACTGTAACATCATTTTCTTTAAGAAATATTTCAACTCTTTATCCTATTTGCGTTGCACGAAATTTTCTTGACGATAATTTGAATTCACTATCCCGAGTTATGAAGAAAATCAAGAGCTATAAACACAGAGAAATTGTAACGTCTTATACACTAAAAACGAGCTAGAAAGCATTTAGCCTTAAAAGGTAGTCGGTTACGAGAAGTGATTGTGTTGTTATCGAAAGGTTACAAAACGTGGTTGTTGCACTAAATTCAGAAGGTGATTGGCTTTATGATGTTAGATGTATTCTAGTCAAATTTAGCATTTAACAAGTTGTGTTAGTATACATTTTGTTGTATTCAAGATCATCAAGATTGAAAATGAAACCCTCAAGTCAAAGCTTCAAGATAAAAAGTCAAAGTCAATTCATTTAAAGAGAAAGTCAAAGTCAATGTCTTTTAGTTTACTTGTGTTTAGTTTTGCCTTGTAACCTTGTAGGTATAAATAGGTTTTTATTTCTTGTAATCGTGTAGCACTTCATATAGATCATAACTCATATTCATTCTAGTGAGAGAAATATTGTAGAGAGGAAGAGATTGTAATTCCTGGAAATCAATAAGATTGTGAGATTTGGTGAATTGTGATTGTTAATCTTGATTCACTTGCATAATTGGGACCATCAAGTTGTGAGCTGATGCCTGTGTTTGGCATGGTGTCTTAAAACATATTCGTCCCCAAACAGTACTGCATCTGTTTTCTAGGATACAACGACTCGAGTGGCTTGAGATTTAAGCCGTAAACGTAATGCAAGCCGGAATATTACCTTAGCTTAGATTCCCGGAAAATATTAAGAGAGTTAGAGAGAGGATGATTGGATATTTCGATGTCCAAGTTTACGAAAATTAAAGGTTGAAAGAATGTGTTTTATTTAAGAGATGATATGTAATTCCAAGTTTGAGTTTTGAAAATCTGTAAAATATTTTCAAATATTTTTGAGATATTTTGAAATGATTTCCGAAAATAAAAACAAAACTTTATACAAGTTAACAAAATATCAAAATGAAAGGCGCCGAAAACGAGCCCTTTCGGTGGATCAAGATTTTCTGGCGGATACATCCGCCAAAAATCCGCCGGAAACGTTTTTCAATATTTGACCCGAATTAATTAATTGCCTAATTTATTTATTTATTTATTTTCCGGCGGATTAATCCGTCGAAAATCCGCCAAAAATTTGGAAAATCAAAAACAGAAAACCTGTTTTTTCATTTAAAAACCTGCTAAAAACTGTAAACATTGTAGAAACTGCTAAAAAATGTACAAAACATAAAATACAACTAAATTGTCATAAATTAATGTCCTAATGCCCAATACATTTTACCGGACGGAAATACCAAATAATTGTTCCAAATATTGTTGCAATACATTTTTCCGGGCAGATAATCCGTCGGAAATATCCGTCGGAATTGCCCCTCTATCTAGTAGTGCGAGCTGCAGTGCTCGTGTACAAGTTCATGGTTCGAACCCAATTTTGGCCAGTTTTGAACACCCCAATCCATGCGTGCACTGTTGGAAAATATGTGGAGGTTGGAAGTTTTACCTCCATCCCAAATAGATGGAAATTGAAACATAAGTTGACTTTATAAGTCCTTACCCACAATTGAGCCTTGAATGAAATGATGGGCTTGTGGTGGGGGATTCAAAGAAGTGAAACGCGGACGCGGAGGGGCGTACTGATGTGCACTTTGGAGCGGAGGATTCTCGCTCCGAGCTCTCGAGCTTTCCCTTTTTACGAAAATTTATAGAGAAAATGAGAAGTAATTTATTTTCAGATAATTCCGATTTTAATTCAGTTTAAATTTGAAATTTAAATAAAAATGTTTTTATTTATTTTATCAAAATCGGTTGGAGACTTAGTCTCCAACTTATTGTTAATGGGCACCTATTCTTTGGGAGCAACCTTGGGTTTTTCGGGGAGGTTTTTCAGTAGAAATATTGAGTTTAACCCCCTCCCAAAACAGACAGAAAATTACTTCTCTACATCTCGTTTTTCTCTATATCATTTTCTCGGCTACCTACTGTTTTCCATCTTCCGATTTTCTGCATCGGTTTTGCTTGGTTCTGTGTTCTTTGCTGTTGATACACGAAAGATATACTGCATCAAATCCTGGGGCTTTGCGACCCGAGACTCACAGCCTTAGGAGTGGTCGTATAAAACCTTAAAGGACAGGTTGCATACCATGCAGTTCATCTACATTTTCGATTATCTATACAGGTTGGTTTTATTTTTAAAGTGCACTGTATTTTAATTTCCATTCACTAAGTGAACGATATGTTTCTACTCCTTTATGTATTGATTCTATCGCGAAGGATAGAATCAACCGTGTCTTCATTTCAATTTACTTATATAAAGGCTTAGTATTTCTGGGTTTCATAAAGTTCACGACTTTATACACTTCGTTTTCGTCTACGTATATAAAGTTCATGCCTTTATTTAATTTTGTAAATAAAGGCTAATACTTTATTGATTTGAGTACTTGATTATTTCTAATATTCAATTTATATTTCAACAATCTTTAAGGGTTTAGATCAAGAAATGGAATCTGGAAACTGTCGGTTGATGCAACAAGATTTGGTTAAGCTGGACAGCTTCGATGGGTCCAAATATACCCGTTGTGCTGAAAAAGTAAAATTCATGTTGATGGTCCTTAAATTATACTATGTGATGGACCCATCTCTGCCACCTGTTGATGCCAAAAATTACCCACATAACTTAAGGTTGGTGTGGAGATTTTAACAACTAAAATACAGAAACCTTCGACAAATCGTGCGACATAAATTAAATGGAGAAAGAGACACAAAAATTTGGTGACGCGGAAAACCCCGTCGAGGGTAAAAACCGCGGACGATAGCAGAGATCGTCAATTCACTATGGACGTCAAACAGGGACGTCGTCCTTTAGAAGGAGTGATCGAGAGTACAATGAGTTACAGTGTAAGTAAAATCGAACAAATCGTAAGATTATCTATCGTCGTGAGGTAAATGGAACATCGTCGTGAGTTTCTCTGAGAGAGAATGAGCTTGATTTTAGCTTGAATGCCTTGCAAATGCTCTGGGATCACTTCGTGTCCTAGAAGTTCTTTGTTGCCTTGTATATATAGCTTGGGTCGTCATAAATGAGCTTTAATGTCACTAACGGTCTATGTTGAATGGTTTTGAAGGCAATCTTCGATTATGACCGTTGTCCATAAACGCTTCATGACCTGAAATAAAATAGACATGGAAAAAACGTTCGTTGATGGTTAACGAGTCACGATCGTTAGATATATTGCGATAGTCGTAAGATACTTGTCGACAAGAGATTTTGGTCATAGGTCATGAGAAACTCACGACCATCACTATAAGTAACGACCATAGTCCTCGATTTACGTGGTTGGCAGGACCTTATCTTAATACAAGATCTGTCTTAAGATTGAAGACGTTTGGTTTTCTATTGTCAGTCGAGACTTGTAAAATTTTACCCAAACAGTTTGCCCCCAAAATTTGAATTTTAGGCGGCAAGTCTGAGTTTCAAATTTTCCTTGACTAAGTCGACATGTGTCGATCAAAGAAATTGAATCGGTTTCTTGATAACTGAATCGTTTGCGAGGGGAACCGTAAGGCCAAAATGGTCGTGACGTCATGGCGATGTGGGGCACGTGGTGGCAGGTGTAGGGACACCTGTCATACATCCGACGGAGAGCGTGAAAAGACGTTTGGACAGGTGTCACCCATCGATCGACTCGACCTGACATCGCAATCCGTATAAATACCGATCTCCGATGATTTCCTTTGCTTTTTATGCGATCAAGTTTTAGAGAGAGATATCTTCCTGGAATCCTTGCCAAAAAACTTGCAAAAATATTTACCATTTCGAGTTCGAGGTTAGAGCCTATATAAGGTACGATCTCTTTTAACCCCGTATGCACCTAAAATCATTAGCTCAAAATCCTAGAAAGAACTAGGAAGTTTTCGAGTTTTACAAAGCCGCAACTTCTATTACTGACTTTTCTTTGGCACTCGATCCTGTTAGAGCCCGCAATGAAGATGAGGAAATTGAGACTTTTCGGCTGTTGGCTGGGATTCCAGCCAACGTTAGGTTGAATGCTCCGGACCAACTGAGGCTGGAGCAATGCCCAAGGGGATACTTTGTGATATACGAGTATCCTTTTAAGATAAAGTTTTCTTGGCCCTACTCCCCACTCTCGAGGTCGTTTCTACGACCTTCGATCTTTCTCCAAGGCAAATGATGTCTCAGTTCTAGAGAATCGTTCAAGTGATTGAACGATTGACGGTGAATGGGCTTCGCCTTTCACCGTCAACGACCTCCTCTCAACCTATTCGGTCAAGGCCGAGGTGAACCATCAGTACAACCTTTTTTCATGCTACAGAGGGGCTCATACGTTGGTCCAGGCCACTGCGATCAACGATCGTAAGTGGAAGACTCGGTACGTCTTCGAGCAACTATCGACATTAGGTGATGACAGTCAATGGCTTGTCTCGGGGTGGAACACCCAAGGTAAAACTCTTTTATTCAATCTTTTTATTTACTATCGTTAGTTTTAAAATGTACAACGATTTTTTTTGTTTGTCTTTGTGATTTGATAGCGATCGGCTTACCTCTCGAGGACTCTACTGAGAAGATCGAAAGATTTGTCAAGTTCAGGCATGAGGAGCGCTCCTTCTTCACCCGGTTGTGAATCAACGAAGACGAAGATGACGAGGTGACCTACGTCGGGACATCTGAGGCTCTAGTCGTAGAGAAGGAGAAGGAGGAAGAGGAGACGATGACAGGTAAGTTGGTCGTACGTTTCCGTGTTTCGTCATCATAAGTTTTTAGTCGTAAGTTTTTATTTGTCTGTCGACGTAACTTACATATGTTTTCTTTTGTTTCCAAGAGGATCGTCCCACAAGTCGGCAATAGACCTCTCTAAGAAAGAGGCGTTGGCCCAGCTTGCCCGTAAGGGTCGGGACTTAAAGAGGAAGGCTCCCCTGACAGCAGGGTCGGGGGTAAAAAAGGCAAAGGCGGTTCCGTGGGAACCGTCTTCGAAGAGCGATGACCCTAAGGTCATCGTTCACGAGAAGGCAATGTCGCCTCCGGTTGTGGAGGCCATGCCTGTTTCTTCGACACCACCATCGGGGGTAGAAGTACCTTTGTCGAAAGATAAAGGGAAGGGTCCCCAAGTCGATGAGGACTCGAACATGATGTCAGTTAAATTCAAGTTATCGGTCGACTTCATGTCGACTTGTAACTTGGAGAGGAAGAAGCTGTTCCCACATCTTAACAACTTCGTACTGCCGACCTTCCGAAACCGTTTCAAGGAAGTCTCCGTCGGCGAAATGGGTGCCAATGTCACAGGGCTCTCATTTATGGTAAGAAAAACTTTTATGGTTATATATTTTACCTAATCATATGATCTAATCCATTTGTCGTATGTTTTTCAGGCTTTTCAGGCTTCTCTAGTCCTCCACTCGCGTCTTGACGACATGATGAAGCTAGTCCCCAAGAACTTGGAGAGGGAGAAAAAGGCTCTCGCTAAGAAGAAGGAGGCGACAACTTGATGTGAGGAGTACTCTGCCCAACATGACGATGCACTGAATCATCTAGAGGTCGTAGGGCATGAGAAGGAGGAGATTAGGGAACGCCTAAAAGAGGCCCTGGACAAGGCTTCCGCGGCTGAGGCGGAGATCATGGCGACTAAGGCCACCTTGATCGAGAATGAAAAAGAGGTCGAGGCCATTAGGTCGAAGCTGAGTGCGACCGAAGAGCAGGTCGCGACCTTAGAGGAGAAAGTAGCATCCATCGAGGTGTTTACTCTACTCAAAGTCCGAGCGGCCCTTACGCGATGCCACCTGACGGGGAAGAACCCCATGGCGTCGGCAGATGAGGAATTGGCCTTCTTCCTTCAATCTGTCGGGGTCGAGAGAGATCTCGTCTCCGAAAATGAGTTGGAGGTTAAAGATGGAGAGGACGCCCCCAAGGTAGAGATGTTGAGGTCGCACCTCAGCAGCAGGAGCAGGGGCAGGATCAACCTGCTCCTTAGTTTAGCTCTTTTATTTTCTTTTGTTTGGGCGACCGTTGGTGGTCGTGCCTTAAGTATGTAATCTTTTGAAGATTAATACAAGTAGTTTTTTCTTCATCACACGTCTTGATTATCAGAGTAACCATCGTCATACAAACTTATAAAAAATACAAGTCATTCATGACAGTTATAACAAATAAAAGTAACGACGAGAGTTTATAGAAATGATAAATTTTTTCTAAGTAACTCACGACATAATATGTGACAAACTTGTCGATCAACTGAATCAAATTTAGATCAAGGAACTTGCGATTAGGGCATGACATAATATACGACAAATCTGTCGATCCACTAAATCAAAATTAGATCAAGGAACTTGTGACTAAGGCAAATTTTTCTAAAGATTTGATATTTAGAAAAAATTATAGATCGTGCGACTCGACGCAATATGATCGTATAACAGCGAATCGTATGAGGTCGAAAGTCCGACCGATTCACATATTCATGTAATCATCCGATGAGACAATATTAGCGGTCTCCGATGCTCAAGTCAGTAATCGATATGATGAATAATCGTAAAGAAAAAAGTAAAGTTCAAAAGAAATACTTTTTTAAATGTACCGCATTCCAGCTTCGTGGGATGTTCTAGTTATCGAGGGTTTGTAGCCGATAGGCATCTTTTCCTACGACTTCAGATATGCGATATGGTCCTTCCCATTTGGTGGATAATTTAATTGCATTTGATTCTTGAGTGTTTTGGAACACTCGTCGTAAGACGTAGTCACCTTCTTGGAAGACTTTGGCTTTGACATTTTTATTAAAATGTCGCTCGACCGATTGTCTTAGAGACGCCATTCTGATTAGGGCAGATTCTCTTAGTTCCTCCAATGCGTCAAGGTCGTAAGTTAGGTCTACTAAGTTATGGTCGATTGATGTGTGTATGGGTTGGTAATTGGGCCTCAACACGTAAGACCGCATCACAACCGTAGACTAAGGAGAAAGGGATTTGTCCTATAGATGTACGAGGCGTCGTACGATTGGCCCAAATAACTGTTAGAAGTTATTTGACCCATTTGCCTTTTGCTGCTTTGAGTCTCTTTCTTATTGAATTGATGATCACTTTATTGCTCGACTCAGTGAGTCCATTCGACTGAGGATAACGAGGTGTCGAAGTCGTAATTTTTATGTTATGATCTTCACAGAACTGTCGAGTTTTATCGCTTATGAATTGTGATCCATTGTCGCATATGATCTCGGATGGGACTCCAAATCTACAAATAATGTTAGTCTGGATAAAAGAGACCTTCTTTATCTCGAATTTGGGAAAGGGCAGTTGTTTCTATCCATTTGGAAAAATAATCCGTAAGGACAAGTAGAAATACCTTTTGCCCGGGGCAGGTGGTAATTTACCGACAATGTCCATTCCCCATCTCATAAAGGTCCATGGAATTAAGGTCAAATGTAATGGTTCTGAAGGTCGATGAGACATACCCGAGTGTCGTTGACAAGCGTCACAACTTTGGACGTACCTTATGGCGTCTTGTCGTAAGGTTGGCCAGTAGTAACCTTGTCGAGAGATTCGATTCGCTAGGTTGCGACCACCCGAATGATTGCCACATTCTCCATCGTGCATTTCTTGTAGAATATTCTGGACTTGACTTTTATCGATGACGCATCGTAAGTTTGGTCATGTTGATGATCGTCGGTAAAGTCTTCCTCTGATCATGGTGTATCTAGATGCTTTGAATCGGATCTTTCGAGCTTCCTTTTTGTGTTTGGGAAGTTGGTCGTTTGTTAAGAAATTCTTGATGTCGCTCGACCAATCATCTTCCTCGTTCACCACACGAGTGTGATATTCCCTTTCGATATATAATTTTGCTAAGTGGATTATCGGGACAACGTCGAATGAAGATTGACTAAGTGTCGACCAAGATTGGCTAGTGCGTCAGCTTGGGTGTTTTGATTCCTGGGAATTTGTGCGATGGATAAAGGCTTAAAATATTTCAGACTTCGTTTTAGCCACTTTAAGGTAGGCTGTCATTTTAGAGTCTTTAGCCGTGAATTCTCCGTTCATCTGATTTATGACCAGAAGGGAGTCACTTTTGACGCATAGTTCTGTTGCCCCCTGGTCGTGAGCCATATCGATCCCTACGATCAGGGCTTCGTACTGAACTTCGTTATTTGTTGTTTTGAGGTCACATCGTATGGGGTATACCATCTTTCCCCTTGTGGCAACTTGAGGACGACACCGAGACCTGCCCCCTGGCATTTGAAGATCTGTCGACATGTAGAGTCGAGGTCGTGTCGTCGAGAGTTGCCACAGTTTCTGTCTGTACTTCCAATTCCGGGCTGAAGTCGGCGACAAAGTCTGCTAAAGTTTGCCACTTGATGGTCGTCCTTTGTTTGAAGTCGATGTCGCAACTGCTGAGGTAGATACTTCATTTCGCTAGTCGAACTGTTAGTTCTTGTTTTCTTAAGACAAACTAAAAAGGGAAATTAGTCACGACAGTTATACGATGTGATTCGAAATAATGTCAAACTTTTTAGCTGTTGTATCTAGCGACAATGATAGTTTTTCCATAGAGGAAAACCGGGTTTCGGCGTCTAGTAATGACTTACTTACGTATTAAATTGGGAGTTGCTATTTTTCGTGCTCTCGAGTCAGGACGACACTTACAGCATTGGAACTGACAACTAGATAGAGCTGTAGTACTTTATGAATTTTGGGTTTCGACAATAAAGGTGGTGACATCATATATTCTTTTAACTTCTGAAGTGCACGCTCATGGTCGTCCATCCTCTCGAAGCCCCTGTTTTTTTTCAAAACATTGTAAAATAAAAAATTTTGTCGGACGATCATGAGATGAACCTGTTCAAAGCCATGACATGTCCAGTAAATCGTTGGACCGTGCTGCAAGAGTGATACCAAATTAAGGTAAACTATTAATACTAGATATGACCTCAAAATAATAGGGGTCAAGGTCAGCCAATGAGACAATGGGGGATAAGCTTCATCGTCTAGAGGGATACAACCCAAATCAGTAGCTAAGGCCTGCTTTGAAGTTTCGATGAGACTTAATGTTGTTGATTGCTTTGATTTGTTCAGGGTTGGCTTCGATCCCACGTCGTGTGACCATGTATCCCAGGAATTTGCCTGCACTTTCTCCAAAGGAGCACTTTGTCGGGTTCAACTTCATATGGTATTCTCTAAGTATGTCGAATGACTTCTTCAAATGATCAATATGGTCTGTCACTTGTTTTGATTTGACGAGCATGTCATCTATATAGACTTCCATCGTGTCGCCCAGATGTTCTTTGAACACCCTATTGACTAGTCGCTGATATGTTAAACCTGTATTCTTAAAACCGAGAGCCATAACTTTATAACAATAGATACCTTTGTCCGTCATGAAGGCAGTTTTTTCTTGGTCGTCACGATGCATTAGGATCTGGTTGTATCCCGAATAGGCGTCCATGAATGTTAAAAGTTCAAGTCTTGTCGTTGCATCGACCATAGCGTCGATATGTGGTAATGGAAAAGGGTCTTTAGGACAAGCTTTATTGATGTCTGTGAAGTCTATGCATACTCTCCACTTTTCATTCTTCTTTTGTACGACCACGACGTTGGCTAGCCAGTCAGGGTATTTGACCTCCCTTATTTTTCCAGTCTTGAGCAAATTGTCGACCTCATCATTTATAACTTGTTTCGCTCTGGAGCGAACTTGCGTCGTTTCAGTTTAATAGGTTTGAACGAAGGATCGATATTTAAGCGATGTGAGATCACTTCAGGGTCTATGTCGACCATGTCTTCGTGCGTCCAACTGAAGCAATCAACATGTTCCTACAAAAAATATATTAATGATTTCTTTATAACAGGGTCTAGAGATAACCCGATGAAGACGATTCTATCAGGCTTGTCCTGATCCAAGACGACTTCTTCCATTCAATAGTCGTCAATATTTTCAGGAATGTCCTGGCTCTGTAATTGCTAGATATTCTGCTTCCGAGGTTTCATCATGACTTTGTAGCAATCTCTTGCGATCTTTTACTCGCTTCTGATCTCCTAGACTCCCCATGGTGTCGGAAATTTAACCGTCTGACGATATGTCGAGGGGACGACTTTCATATCGTAAATCCAGGGTCGCACTAGTATAACATTGTAAGCTGACGAGCAATCGATGACATTGAATTTGGTCTGCTTGTTGACTCCTTTGGCGTATACCAGAAGGATTATCTCTCCGATGGTATTGGCCATGTCCCCATTGAATCTCACCAGTACTGTCGAGCGTCGTATGATTTCTGCATTTTTTATTCCCATAGCTTTGATCGTGCTAAGGAAAAATGATATTGGCAGAACTTTGTCCGTCGATCAGGATCCTTTTGGTCGAGCAATTCCCAATTGTAAGTTGGATGATTAACCCGTCGTGATGTTTTTGCCATGGATCGCCGAGGTCATCTTGATCGAATGTTGTTGGCATAGCTTCTAACTCCAGTTCATGCTTTGGTCTTGACGACCTTGAGATCGAATGTTCATCAGGTCCTCGGTTAGCATACCTTTTAGCTGCGGAATAGGTCAGACCACAGATATCCGAGCCTCCAGTTACACAATTTACGACCTTTGTATATTCTGGAGAGGCTTGTTGTGCGTTAGTCTCTTTGCCCAATAGGTCTTGAAGGTGTCCCTTTGATACTATCCAGGCTAATTCTTTTCATAGGGCTATACATTCGTCCGTCGTATGTCCATGATCGCTATGAAAGTCGTACCATTTGGATTTGTCTTTTTTAGCGTCGTCCTTATCGTTTTTTTGCGACCACCTGACATTCGACTGCACGTTCTTAAGAGATTCGACCAAATCTTTGGACGTCCCTTTAAATCCATAAGAGGAGATCTTAGGATACTGAGGGAATTTAGGCATCGAGACATTTTTCTTTTTATCAAATCTCACGTTCGAGATTTGTCATGATGGTTCGATCTTAGGAATTTCTTGAGTCTTGAATTTAGGTTTCTTGACACTTAGTGACCTTTTGTCACCCGAATGTTTGCATCGAAAGGCCACATCATCCTCGACCCGCATGTAGGCCAATGTTCTGGCTCGAACGTCTTCAAAGCTTTCTGGTGGATACTTCGTTAGGTCCGAACTGTCGTGAAGATCTCGCTTGTAGGCTTCGATTGTGGTCCTAATGTCACAATTGCGTACGTTGATCATTTGTAAATTGAAGCGATTGAAGTAGCTTCGGACAAACTCGCCAATATTCTGAGTGATGTAATAAAGATCACTAGTCTGCTTCTTCATCTTGCGACTACTGGCAAATTGTTAGAAGAATTGGTTGACTAGCTCCGCAAAATTGTTGATGGATTTGTTCTTGAGATTGATCAACCATTGGAGAGCAGCGCTTGTAAGGGTCGCACCAAAATTTTTGCACATGCACACCTCTTGATATTGGTGGGGGATTGACACAATCCACATCAATTGCTTGTAATGCACGATGTGTTATGTTGTATTCATCACTCCAGAATATTTTGGAGTGAAGGTGGAGATGTTGTACTTCTTTGGGACGTCGACCATGGCTATCTCGTGATGAAAGGAGATGCTTGAAATCTAGTGCATGATGAAAGTAGTAACATCTTCTCGTCATGTTCTTCCAACAGTCTTAATCATCGAGCGACGGGGTCATCGAGATTAGGTCCATTAGTCGAAGGGTGGTGCTGGGATAAATCCTGAATCCTGAAATGTTATGCCGACCGTCATGTAAAATACATTTCGATGTGACGACTTAGTGGATTAACCATTGGTTGGCATAGGTATCGTTGGGATGGGCATCGTAGGGAACACCATGGATGACATTGGCAGCATCGGGACTGGCATCGTTGGAATGGGATAAGCAACAACACTAGAGTTCTTCGTCAACCTTGGATATGGAGGCAGAGAAGGTTGAAGACCTTAAAAATTCACGTTAAAGGGTGGTCTTCGACCATTTTGTTATACAAAGAAGTTCTCTGTGTTTTGACTCCTCAAAAGTGCAATTTCTTCAGCTGCTTTGTGATTTTGCTCATCCAGTGTATTGATGCGATTGCGGGCAACGTCTAGTTCAATGCGCATTTGAGCTAGAGCGTTGAGATGAGCTCCTTGTCCTGACATACTCCTGTCAATAAAAAAGACTCTATGAAATCGTTAGTAGAATGCACCCTTTGTCGAAGATTTTCTCTAGCTGGGGCCCCACAGTGGGCGCCAAACTGTAGATGCCAAAAATTACCCAAAAAGATAACTTAAGGTCGGTGTGGAGATTTTAAGAACTAAAGTAAAGAAACCTTCGACAAATCATGCGACATAAATTAAATGGAGAAAGAGAAACAAAAATTTGGTCATGTGAAAAACCCCGTCGAGGGTAGAAACCGCAGACGATAGCTAAGATCGTAAATTCACTATGGACGTCAAACAGTGACGTCGTCTTTTAGAAAGAAGTGATCGAGAGTACAATGAGTTATAGTGTAAGTAAAATTGAACAAATCATAAGATTATCTATTGTCGTGAGGTAAATGAAACTTCGTCGTGAGTTTCTCTAAGAGAGGATGAGCTTGATTTTAGCTTGAATGCCTTGCAAATGCTCTAGGATCACATCGTGTCATTGAAGTTCTTTGTTTCCTTGTATATATAGCTTGGGTCGTCATAAATGAGCTTTAATGTCACTAACGATCTTTTTATTGAATGGTTTTGATGGCGATCTTCCGTTATGACCGTTTTCCAAAAATGCTTCATGACCTGAAATAAATAGACATGGAAAAAACGTTCGTTGATAGTTAACAAGTCACGGTCGTTAGATATCTTGCGATATTCATAAGATACTTGTCGACGAGAGATTTTGGTAATAGGTCGTGAGAAACTTACGACCATCACTATAAGTGACGACCATAGTCCTCGGTGTACGTGGTCCGCATGACCTTATCTTAATACAAGACATGTCTTAAAATTGGAGACGTTTGGTTTTCTATTGGTGGTCGAGACTTATGAAATTTTACCCAAACACCACCAATTCTCGATAACTTGGTACCTGAAGTCGGAAAAGAGCCAAACAAGGCCAAAATTGCTGATCTGGAGAAGCAGCGGCTACTCCGACAGGAGGCTGAAATCCTGTCTTGTAGGCATAATTAAAATGCTCTATCTGGCCGACTGTATGACCTTTATGCCCTGATTACGTGTCCCCTAGAAGTTTGCAATGCTTTGGAATTCAAGTACAAGGCACAAAGAATAAGGTACCAATAAATACCTTGTGTCTCATTACCTAAGGTTCCCAATGGTTGACGATAAACCAATACTTGAGCAAGTTCATGAACTTAAAGTATTGGTTAATAATGAAAGTGCTTTTTATCGCTATTCTAGAAATCTTCCAAGATGGGGGCAAGGATTTTTCGAAAAGAATGATGCATAAATCCGAAGACTACTCTTTAGATGATCTAATTAACATTTGACAATAAAGGAAGAGGCATGTAATTGGAACATAAGGGGAAAGGCTATCTTGAGTGCCAACAGGGTGCAGGCTGGTGGCAAAGGAAAAGGAAAATCTGGAGGACCCACTAAAAGTGGAATTTGAGTCCACATAAGAAAAACATCAAGAGGCCTGGTCAATCATCGAGTCAAGTTCTGAAGCGAGTGGGTAAGTGTCACGTATGTGGAGAGACATGATACTCTTGGTCTTTGCCTTAGATCTTACGACTAAAATTCTTGGTCATTGGCATCTTCATCCATAAGGTAATATGACTTGGTAAGCGCTTACTCGGGTAAGCGTTTGGTAAACGACCCTGTAGTTCACTCTAAATTTAATAAAGTTAATTCTTTTGAGTATTTTTCTTATTCAATATCTTTATGGCATAAATGTTTAGCACATACCAGTGTGAAAATATTGAAAAAACATGCAAAATGAAGGATTAATTAAAATTGACAACAAAGATTTTGGGAAATGTGAAACTTGTATAAAATCAAAATTTACAAAGGAACCTTTTTCATTAGTTAAAAGGGATATTACTATTTTAGAATTGATTCATTCCGATATTTATAAATTAAATGGAATACTTACTTGTGGTGGTAAACGATATTTCAATACATTATGTGATGACTTCAGTCGATTTTTACATGTTTACTTACTACATTCAAAAGACGAAGCTTTTGATGCTTTTAAACTTTATAAAGCTGAAGTGGAAAATCAACTTGAAAAACTAATCAAAATACTTCGATCAGATAGAGGTGGGGAGTACTTTAATTGAGAATTTGATACTTTCTATGAAGAGAATGGTATCAAACATGAACGCACCTCACCGTTCACTCCCCAACAGAATGGTTTGGCAGAACGAAAGAATCAGACTCTTGTTGAGATGATTCACTGTATGTTGAACCAATCGGGTCTGCCAAACAACCTGTGGAGAGAAGCGTTATTGACCATTTGTCACATTCACATTCGAATCACTAGTCGTGTGATTCCTACTAGCCCATACGAGCTATGGAAAGGCATGAAACCTAACTTGAACTATTTTAGAGTTTGGGGTTGTATTGCCTACTATCGTACTCCTGATCAAAATAGATCTAAATTGGGAGCCCATGCTATAAATAGCATCTTCGTGGGATATGCTAGAAATAGCAAGGCCTAAAGATTAATGGACGAAGAATCAAGAGTAATAGTAGAATCTAGAGATGTGGAATTCTTTGAAGACAAGTTTTCAGAAGATGCTGAAAACTCGGAAAGAACATTGGCTTCAAATCTTCCTAATATATCTCGGGATAGTTCAAAAACATCAAACAAGGTTGACGAATCACGTGGAAGTACTAGAGCAAGAAAAGAGAAAAGTGTAAGAGATGATTTCTGTAGATCCTAGAAACAGTGCAATAACAATAATAATCAATAAGCTATAAATATTGAATCACAATTGCTGGTCATATGATTGAATTTATCGATAAAGGGTTTAAGGTTTACATAGAGAATTTCTGATGCATATATGTAAACCTAAAGGACCATTCCCTTCTCTAACCCTAAACTCTAAACAAACGAACTTTAAATACTTATGGTTAAAACCCTAATGGCCCAAGGCCCACTAAACCAAACAAGCCCATTAACAATATAGGCTTTTACAACGCTTTTAAATAAATAAATAAAACTCTATAAGTGCGTTATACAACTTTCAACGCACTAGGACTGTCAGTCCTAACAATCTCCCCCTTGAAGTTGAATAAGACATTTATCATCTTGAAACTTCAGACTTGATCTTCTCTCCCTCTTGAATCTTTGAAAAACTTTGGTGTTGCATGTCTTCATGTCTTTCCAAGCTCCCCCTTGAATAATGCTCTTGGTCTTCATAGTTTCAACTTTGTAACCCGATTCAATGTACAATAGTCTCGACTGAATGCATAATTGAGCAACTTTCAACTATAGAAACTCAACACATTGGATAAGAACACAAGAAAGATATTGTGCGAGTTACATGACATTCCACAGTGCAGCTTTAGTTAAAAAACAAAGAATTTGTCTTTGAACCGCGAGTTGAATATGCTCTCAGCTTAAGAACTTATTTCAATCAGCTCGTGGGAGGAAATAACTTGTAGCAAACACCACTTGATAAGGATAGAAGAACCAATAAAATATTTTCTGATCAGCTGCAATCTTTGAATCCAAAGTCTTTTCAACCTTAGGTAAGAAATTATGTTCCTCTCCCTCAGATTTTTCTAACTCCCCCTCAACACGATAATTTGTGTCTTTGAATTTTGTGTCATTCTCCCCCTCATGATGATTAGGAGAATCCTGAGCATCATGTAAATTCAAAGACTAAAAGGATGAGTAGCAAAATACCAGATAAAACGATTCAGTAACCAGGGGTAACAACTAACATAGAAACACAGAAGTAACTGTTATCACAACAATTGAGATAATTGTGTGGCCTACTTTCAGAGTTGGCAAAGGCGTATCTTTGATAGGACCTACATATTAAAACTTACTTCTCAAACTGTTCCGGCAATATCACGAAGATATGCGATTGGAATCACAAAGATTTGTGCGTGTGTGAAAGAAATATAAATCATATGGCTCAAAAAAAATTTCAACCTGGGATGCAGGTTGAGAAATCAATAGACATAGTGAGTAGATTATGAAGTTCGGAGACCAGAGCTGATGTCTTCCCTTTTTCAATATCTAAGTGCTCCGAATGAGGAATAGATAGATTATATGCTAAATCTCTGTGCATATATGAAACAAGTATCTTTTGGGAGATACTTGAGTGGCTAGGTGGGGTGACACGAGTTATCGACCTTGGGTCCATGTCTATTTCAATATCCATCTCCAAAGAACGAGAATGAATAGATTGTATGGTAACCTGGATAACTGAGTCGGTTTGGTAAGGACCAATAATTCTTTTAAGTCCTGTCACATCCTCACCATATTTTTTTCGCTCTGAACTCTTCTATCAATCTAGACCCCTCACTGATATCTATGAATGGGATGTGTTTCTTGGGTAGGTCATTCCGGTTCTGGATAGACCATAGAAACAATATAAGACCTAACACTCATTTAACTCACAAAGATAAAACATTGAAGGACTGTTAAGTCCAATTGAGATCATGATTGGATTGATTTAGAAATAAACGAGATATTAAGGGATAGAAATCTGTAGATTTATTGAAAGCAAGAAAACTACACTACTAGAGAGAAAACAAGTTCATACGGGTACATTGTAACTGAAAAGTTAACCTAAAACTATTACATGATTTCTATTTATACCCCATACTCCCTTGAATACATTGTAAGCCCAAACCCAATACAAGGCCTAATACAATAAATGTAGATTACTTTATAAAACTTCTAAATAGAACATAAAATATGTTCTAACATTCTCCCCCTAAGTTTTGTAAAGTAATCATTCTCTGATCAGCTCCAGCTTCAGCTCTTTTCCCCCTTGATTTCTTTAGAAAACTTAGTGATGTATAAACTTCAAAGCTCCTCTTGCTCCCCCTAGAAAATGGCTCTTATCCTCGAAGTATCAACTGAAAATCAGATCTGATGTAGACCATAACCTCGACTGAGTGCACATAAAGACAACTTTTATCTCTAGTAAATCCAACACATTCCTTAATGCCCACAAGAATGATATGTGTGGATTATGGAGTGACACCCAAGTGCATCTTCAGTTTATAACATCTGATATGTTTGTGAACCATGAGTTGAAATTAGAATTCAGCTTAAGAACCTCATTCGGTAGCATCCGGTAGCAACACTACAAGGCAAGGGTTAGAAGGCAAACAATTGTTCAACAACTGATAGAAGATACTCATACTGACTTCTTTCCAGAATACTGAATAATCAAACCTAGAACTCCTTTCTTCACGAATCAGCTAGATGATTATAGACACTCAGGATTCTGAATCACAACTCAAATAGCAGAACAATGATTGTAGTCGCTCACACTACTGAGTGATCAAGTCAGAAGAATGATAAAGTGCCCTCAATGGTCTAACCACAAAAGAAGCTTTCTAGACTGATGATTGCAGATGCTCATGCAGCTAACTCAATCCAAGCAGAGACCAAATCATCAAATCCAAAATCTGAAAGTATTGACAGGCATGAGCACTCGAGTAATAATAGATCAGTTGCTAATGATATGTGACCAACGTATGATAGGAGTGATGTCACATATGTATTACGCGTATAAATCTCAGGAACAGGGCAAACTTGTAATAAACTGGGTTCAGAATAGTCAGAATTCTCAAAATAATCACCAACTTTCGCAAATAATCAACATTCACAGATCACTTTAGCAATTAGAGCACAATTCGCACGATGCATTAAGCTTAAACTCAAAATTCGTAGAGGCTTGCATTGCGAATTCCCCAACTTTCGCAAGCCTCATATAAGCGAATCCTCTCATTTCGCAAGACATATGTCTACGAATCCTTCAGAATTTGAAAGACACACATATGCGAATCCTTCACTTTCGCAATACTCTCTTCTGCGAAACCAATACTTAGAACATTTTTCAAAATTTGGAAGCCACTTTTCGCAACATACTTACTTGCGAAACCTTTGACATTTCATAATCAGTGGCCTGCGAATTCCTTTAGAATTCGTACACAACATGTGCACAGTAGTCTGCGAATTCTTAACTTTCGCATTCAACTACCTGGGAATCCCACACTTGTAATTTTGTTGTGTCCAATGTTCTTTGCGAAACCTTCAATAAGAACTCTTCTTTCTGCGAAAACTTCAACATTTGCGAGTTCTTCACAAGATCTTGCGAAACTTATGGATCTGGAACGATTTTCTAAAAATCTTCAATAAAAACTTCAATACTTCGATTTCTGAGATAAACTTTTGAACGAAGGTTCGAAAACTACTATTGAGCACAATTGTAGTTGAACATATAGTCTAATTTTGAATCTAAGCACCAAATTTATTCAACCACAATAACAAAAGTTTTCGAACAAAAAATACTCAAAAATCGATTAATCTGATTTCTGGAATGAAATTGATACTAGCAAATGATTCGATAGTGATAGAAAATAACCTCTGAATCAATTAAACATCAAAGAACGATCAATTTCACAATAAAACACAGAAATCAAAATTTTCAATAGAACTACTCTATTCAATCCAATCAGTCTCGATCGTTCAGAAAAAAAATATTTCTGTTCAGCTCTGATACCACTTGTTAGGTCCAATTGAGATCATGATTGGATTGATTTAGAAATAAACAAGAGATTAAGGGATAGAAATCTGTAGATTTATTGAAAGCAAGAAAACTACACTACTAGAGAGAAAACAAGTTCATACGGCTACATTATAATTGATAAGTTAACCTAAAACTATTACATGATTTCTATTTATACCCCATACTCCCTTGAATACATTGTAAGCCCAAACCCAATACAAGGCCCAATACAAAAAATTTAGATTACTTTATAAAACTTCTAAATAGAACATAAAATATGTTCTAACAGCCCACCTTCGCACTTCTATCATGCACAATTGAGTCCGTGTATTACTGTTGTTGTCTCAATGGTTTACATATTTTGAGCCTATTATAAAACATTCATGTTATAAATTCTTTCATACACAAGCACGAACACACAGAAAATTCGTTTTTCTGTCAGAACGTTCATAGAATAATCTTGTGTTATTCGATGATTGAATGGAAGACCTGGGGAGTGAACATCAATAAAACTCCTTGTACAGTACATTCGTTGTACTAAGTAACTTCGTGTTACTTACATGCATATTAACTGATTCATTTGTTGATTCAGGGTTACATTCTTATTTGTCTGAATTTGAAAAGATTTAGATGAATACTTTATGAATTGACGGATGTTTAGTGGCTCATTTTTGAAAGATCAATGGTCAAAAAAAGGTTAATGACATTTCTTGAAGATGTTTTGATGATTTCTATGCTACATCATCAAAAAGGGAGAGAGATAGTCAAGAAATGTTATATATGGGAGAAATTGTCAAGAAATGAAAGTTTGTGAAAGTTCATTTTCAAGAGATATGAGGAGAAATTTCAAGAAGTCAAGAAAGTTCAAGAAATTTTCTTTGAAGATTATTTTGGAAAGATAAAAGTGAACTACAACCGAAGATAATTTATTTGCTAAAGATGATGATGTTTGTCAAAGTCTTTGGAGGAGAATATTAAAGATCACAATAAGGGGAGATCAATATTCAAGAGAAGATTATCAATTTTCATTTCAATGGGGGAGAATGTTGTTTACTTTAGAAGATCAGTTTTTATCCTAAAAGGGGAGAATGTTCTTGAAAAGGGGAGAACGTGCTTTAAAGATGAAATTCATTTGAAGAGAAGTACAAGTTTATCCGAAAAGGGGAGATCACTTCTTACTGAATCAAAGGAGGAGAATTTGTTTTGAAGTTGAATTTGTTTTTGAAGATGATCTTGAATCCAAAGGGGGATAATGTTAGAGCACAGATTGTTGTCTTCAAGATCATCTAGAGTGGAAGTCTAAAGCTCAAGTCAAAGCCTTCAATATTGCAAAGTCAAAGTTTCTTAAAGTGAAAAGTCAAAGTCAACCAAAGTCAATGTGTTAGTTTGTTAAATGTTTGTTCCTTGTAATAGTTTGTGGTATAAATACTTTTTTTCTTTGTATTCGTAGAAAAGAGTAGAGAGCTTATCAATGTATGTATCTTGGAGTATCATTTTCAGATATATCTAGTGAGAGAAAGTAGAGTGAGAGAAAGATTGTAATCTGTGAAGTTTAAATCAATGACATAAGAGTTTTGATATTGAAATCTATTGTTCATCTTGTTAATCTTGCACATAAAATCTGGGAAAAACATCCTTCATGACCCAACAATATCCCCCTATTTGATGATGACATCTCATACTTAAAAATGAGTAAGTAAATGAATAATGCATTTTGACCCTATTTTATTCTTTTGGGTTCTTTTTCATATAGACCATTCTTTTTGTTTCTTTTTGAATTTCCTAAGGTATCCGATACATACAAGTATAAAATGAATGAAAGAATAAGCTATAAACACTATTTACTAAAGAAAATTGCACTCGAATTAATCTCATATGATTGAGTACAAGACATAGCAAAATTCAAGTACAATTCAAAGAAAGATTAAATTTCTAAGATTCTTCAAAAGGGTCATTTCGAATACACTCCCTCTTCTTTAGTTCATCAATCACAACATTGAAGAGAGCAATCGCATGATCCCCGATTAGGATGATCTGAAGAATCCTAGAGAGAAATAGGTTGTCGGCAATATGAACTTGATCAGCTCTGAAGAAGCAGAATTGGCCAAAACCATGATTGAAGAATATTTCATAAACCGGATGAAGGATGATCGTGGTTGAAGGTTGAGGCACGGTATTAGGCAGAGAAAGATCAAGGTTGGAGGTCTTTGGAACCTTTCCTTCCTTGGCCATTTCTTCAAAAACACTCTCCTTCTTCACCAACCGAGACTTAGGCTTAGAGGAGGAAGAGGATTGATGATCAGCCTTGAGTTTTTGAATGAACTCATTTTCGATACCAGAGTGCTCGATTCGGTACTTGGTTCGGTAGGATTTCATCTTCTTCTTAAGTGAGTCAATTTGATCAATAACTTGGTCTTTGAAAGCACTCATACTCTTGTTCAAAATTTTGATAATTTTGAACCATTCACTAAGGCCACAGGCTTTGAGCCATTCCAGCTTATCCGTTCGACTTGTCCCATCCTCTCGTGAAATAATCAGCCAGATTGGGTCTTTTGAAGATTTTGGCCCTGAGATTTTAACCCCTGAGATTGGGGAGTTTTCATATCGGCTAGTGAGTGACCTTCTGTACCACCGAATGCACTTAGCTTTTTGTTCATCAGTTTCCTTGGCCGATTTTTCCAAGCTTCCAAGATCTTGCTTTTGAGCCTCATTTGGATCATCATTAAGTTTATCTTCCTTATCCTCATCTTCAGCAATTTTCTGAGCAATCTCTTGAGTTTCATTAAAGGTTTTCTGAGCAAGCTTGGCTGCCTTAATTTCATCGGCTGACATCCTAAGCTGGGATGTTATCTTTGGGGGAGGTTTAATCTTAGAACATCTGAGTAGCGTTTTATTCTTTCTTCTTTTTCATTTCTTTATCCTCCTCCTCAACTATCATTTTCTTCTTGCCTTTATCTTTTGCCAACTCCCCCTTAGATACTTCGGCCCGATTGGTAGGACCCGATCGACCGGTTCCTTCACCTTCGGCCAGATTGGTTGGAGTCGATCTGCCGGTACCCATTTCTTTTTCTTGGATGCTGTTAAAATTATTTAAGGGGTTTGATTCTCCCCCTCAATAGGTTTCTCCATCTCAGCGGCCGAAGGAGAAGAAATCCTAAATGAGTCGACACACGACCCATTCGGTGATCAAGTCGGCGCAGACAATCCCTATCATCGTTGCCAAACACTGCATCACTAAGATCAATGTCCCATTCCTCTGACCGAGACTTGGTAACCGAGGCAGGAAGACTATCTACCTTTTGATGAAGGCAATTGAGATAATCCAAAATTTGAGAGTTCACCATGTCCTGGGAGAGGACTTTGGTCTTTAAGGACTCAACCTCCTTATCCCTGGCATCAGAGGATGCCTTGAAAGCAGCAATAGATAATGTGAGATAAAGGTGGAAGAAAGATGCCTTTCTAACCGAGTATTTACAGCTCCAACCGAAGATAGAAGGGGCTCAACCTGCCCCGAGATATCATGAGCCATAGCATCCATACATTTAAAGAAATCAGATTACACCTGTGTAAGTTCAGAATTCTACTCCTTGAGAAGTTGAAGGAGTTCAGTCAAGAAAGTGTTGTGGAGGGATAGATTCAGGAAAGTTGATCCTCCCTGATGGAGTTCTACTCAAGAATAGTCACCCGATGACCCGTTGCTGCCGTAAACCGATCGAACTCGACTTGAAGGTTGGCGATTTGTGCACCGTGCTGCCGATTTATGTTCTGGATATCGGCAAGCACATCAGGGGAAGAGTAGATGAGGTTTTGGGATATGGGGATGGAAGGTGTTGTCTAAGATGTAGAGGTTCGGCAGGTGGGTGGGGTTGGTGGTTAATAAATGAAAAGATGTTTTTGCTTAGATGTTGAGCTTAGACGCATGAAACTTCTAAAAAAGTCTCTAAATTTGAAAAGATTTTAATAAATGAAAGAGACGTTTTTGCTAAAGAAAGAAAAGCTTTTGAAGAAAAATCTACTGATTTTCCCAAGCAAATATCTACTTTGCAAGACTTACTTGAAAAGGACAGAAAACTTTTTCAAGAAAAGAAAAAGTCTTATGAAACTAAAAAGAAAATTTTTGATAAAAAGAATGCTGGGATTTTCAAGGTGATTTCTTGTTGGTCCCAAAGATGCTTAACAAGTTTGGAGAAGGGGGGGGGGGTGAATACAAACACAAATTCTGAGTTTAATAAATTTTTTATTGATGAATCAAATCATAATTTACAGTTTGTTACGGAACAAGAATAAGTAAAACCTAATCTAAACAAAGTTGAGAATCACACAGATTTTTGCACTAAGAACTAGAGATAGAAGGTTGGGAGATATAGAAAACAAGGGTTTCTATATTTGGTTCACTAAAAGAGAGGATAGAAAGAAACTCTTAGAGGGAGTCTCAACCTTTCTATTTATACCCTATGCATTAAATGCATGGCAGGGTACTTTACACGTGTCACTATTTAATTGGTTGCATGCCTATGACTTTTGGAGACATGCTTTTGGCCGAATGGAGAATAATGTAGTTCATCAGAGTTGTTTGTACGAATTGCAGCATAGGTATGTCTTTTCTAACAATTGTACTTTATGTGCAAAGATAAGACAAAAGAGACTTGGAGCATAATCTTTGTGATCATCAATCGCTGAATATCTCTTTCTTTAGGGAGACTGAATTAAGAGTCAGCTATCCTTGAGACTTTTCTTCAAGGTTTTTCGTGTGTTTTGGAATTTTCTTGGTTTCACCGATGTCCGCATCAGATCATGAGTAGACTTGTCATTTGTTCAGCAACTTTGTCTTCGATGTCAGCGGTGAACATCTTTGTCATGAAACTTGGCTTCAGGGATTACGTTTAACAGAATACATTAGAAACCATCAGCGATACTGAACATACTCAGTATTTGATCGTTTATGGTGAAATAGTAATACATACAAATGTTAAACATAATTTTCACTAAGTATATTAAAGGGTCATCATCAAATCTCTAAGAGGGTTTGGATCAACAATCTCCCCCTATTTGATGATGACAAAGTAATAGGAGAAAATTACTTTAATTCAAAATATAAGGATAGTCAGGAATCATAACATACATGTCCCAATTACTATTTTGAGGGATCTTTTACAATATTGATGATGTAAAGAACTTCACTGAAATTTTCATTGATTCGTTAATAGTGATTACAAACAGAATGTGAAAATTACAAGTACAAGTGAAGTCCTATACTACTGTAATCCTAACTAATAGATTACAAAAGAAGAGGGTAACCTATCAGCTAATTTGGTTCTTCCTTAATAGGGAATTCTTCTACTACTATCATATGATCAGGTACCTCTTCTTCTCTCTATCTTCGATCAGCTGCTTCTTTTTGAATAAAAGTCTTGATGAAGGTGCCTGATGTTGAACTATCACACCATAAGTAGATAAGATCCTTCAAGTGTCCAAGAGGGAAGATAGGGATTTCTAAAGCCCTTTGAAACCTGATGTTTTCCTCTTCGTCACGGAAGAAAATAGGCAAGAGTTATTTATCACTTTCCCACGTCTAAGAGATTTACCATGGTCAGTGATAAGTCGAGAGCTAAGAGATCTGGAGAGAGTCCAACTACTGCTTCCCTGGAGAATTTGATGATGGTCTCATTTCTGATCACTGCATCATTTTTAGAGTGAGAGGCACTTTTCCTTCTGGAAGATATTGGTTTCTATGGAAGAGCTGAGGGCACATTCATTCTTGCAGTGACTCTGTTGATGAGAGCATTGAGTAGTTTTTCAACATTTCCTCTGAATTTGGACTTTGATTTCTTCATTGCTTCCTTAAACTCTAGCCATTCATAGAATCCAAAAGTCTCCAGCTTTTAAAGGAACATGGCTTTTGCAGTACCATCTTTTCTTAATATCTCCATGGTGATAGATAGTTGGTTTTTCTTCCTTTTCCCTGAGATGGTTACGACAGAGATCATTGAAGGATCAGATTTGTGAAGATGCTTCTTTCTACACCAAGCAAGTTCATTATCGCTTACTTCCTTTGCTTTTCTGTTCTCCTCCTCGATTTCCTTCAGAAGGGTTGCTTGAACTTTCACCCGATTTATTTTCAGCTTCTTGTCTTTAACCAGGGTTGATTGTACCTTGAGGGCTAGAGAAGTATCCTCTTGCCATTCACCTATTAGACGTTCAGCCCTGATCGACTCTTTTATTTCTGCTAGAGAAAGAAAGACAAACTCTTCGGTGGAGGATTGAGGAAGGATCTTCAGTCGTTGTCTCTCGAGATGAGAGATCATCTCTAAGAGCCTTTGGATTTCATCCTTTGACCTTATGAGAAGTCGAGAGGGTCTTTTTGGGTGGCTCAGCGACTCTTCTTCCTCATCTTCTTCATCAGTCTCTCTGACAGAGACTAGGATTTTTTGATCATTAGCTGGGGTAGCTAAGATTATTTGATGAGAAGCTCCCTTAAGTAGGGGAGAGAACTGTCTAAAAAAAAAAGAATGGTGAATTAGTGTGTTTATTTGATGATGGAGAAAGATAAAGGCTAGAAATACAGGAGTGATAGGTGAGAGAAGAAAGAGATGGGAATGATAGAGAGACATACCAGAGAAGGTAGCTCCCCCTCAAATGTTGACAGCAATTTCAGATTCCCATTGGAAGTAATCCCATTTTGCTTACCATGGGTGGAGGAATCTGAAGGCTTGTCTTGTCTTGCCCCTGCTTCATTTATTATGACGCCCTTCATCGTTGGAGCGCTGATTGACGCAGGGATGAACCATAGGGATGGATCCTCCTCGTCATCATGGTCATCAGCGATGTCATCCTTGGAACCTTGATCTTCTATATCAAGTTCCTTTTCACCTTCCTCTTCCTCTTCTTCTTCATTTTCTTTGTTGGGAACTGAAGATTTGCTTAAGTATGATTACTACTGCTGAGACAGATTACTACTGCTAATCAAGGTTAATACTGCTTGAAGAAGTTACTACTGCTAAGCAGAATTAGTGCTGCTGGAGATTAGTACTGCTCAGAGTGGTTAATGCTGCTACAACTTAATACTGCTTATGAGATGAAGACTCAGTATGGAAAGAAGACAGTTGTATAGAAGACTTGCTAAAGTAAAGGAGATAATTATGGACTGAAGATCAATTGTATTTTGATAATTATCTTGTAATATGTCTTGTATAAATAGTATAGAAGTCTTTGCTAAATTAACTTTTGTTTGATAAGTTTTTAGAGAGAGAATTAACCTCAAGGTTTATAATCCTAGTTCTAGAGAAGTAGAATTCGTCTTGGTGAGCCTGTTCATCAAGATTGAGGTTTTGTTTGAAAGCTTGTAACTTTAATCATTCAATAAAGTTTACAAGTTGTGATTTCTAATTCACTGTTACATTGATAGTTGAATATTAAAGTGTTATTCCGCAACTCCTTTAATATTGTTTCTGAGTTCATTATTCTTGTTAAGAATTAGATCTTGACAAGTGGTATCAGAGCAAGTATTCTCATAAACCTTTATTCATCATGGACAACACAGGTGAATCAAACAGTACTTTTGTCTCAAAGGTTCCCATGCTCAAACCTAATGAGTTTGACATGTGGAAAATTCGAATCAAGCATTACATCCTCCTTACAGACTGTTCTATGTGGGACATTGTTGAGAATGGTCCCTCTGCTGAAGGTAAAATTGGACAAGATGGCAGAAGACCACCTCCAAAAACTGATGGTGAGAAGAAAGTCAGACAATTGGAGATGAAAGCCTTAAGCACCCTGCTTTTGGCCATTCCTAATGAGTATCAACATCAGTTTCAACACTGCACAGATGCTCAGATTCTATGAAATGCTTTAGAGAAGAGATTTGCTGGTACCAAGAGCACTAAGAGGAATCAAAGGGATATTCTCAAGCAGCAATATGAGAATTTTACATCTTCAAAGAATGAGTCTATGACTCAAACTTTTGACAGATTTAATAAGATAATTGGAGAGTTGGCTACAGTTGGAGTTCATATGGAACAAGATGATGTCAACCGCAACCATGTACACTGTCTAATTCAGACAGAATGACATGTTGGAAGAAAAGGAACTGGACGATCTGTATAATGATCTGAGAGTGTTTGAATCTGAGGTGGAAGCAAAGAAGAATCCTACTGGATATGTGCATAATGCTGCACTCCTATCAGCATCAATTGATTCTACTACTAACCCTGAATCGGTTAATGCTGCCAGTGGAGTAAATCAAGAAAAAGGAAATGAATCTGTTTTTGAAGCCTTTCTTTCCAGCCATGGTAATTCTTCTTTAATCAATGATGACTTAGAGCAACTTCATCCTGATGATCTTGAAGAGATGGATATCAAATGGCAGATGGCCATGCTTTCTATGAGGGTGAAGAAATTCATCAAGAGGACTGGGAGGAACAACTTTTCCCAAAGAAGAGAAGATGGAGCAGGCTTTGATAAGTCAAAGGTGGAATGCTACAAGTGTCATATGAAGGGACACTTTGCTAGGGAATGCAGAAGTGGAGTGTCTCACAACAACCACCAACAAGCACAGACTGGAAGCTTCAACCAAAACAGAAACTCTGCTCAAGCTCTTGTTTCTCAACAAGGAATGAGGTTTGACTGGAGTGATCAAGCAGATGAAGCCATTCAAAATCAAGCTCTCATGGCAGAGGTATCTGATCTCCCAACTGAGGTACTTTCTAATCTCTGTTCTCAAACTTGCATAGACACTGTTAAAAGGTACAGGGATCACAACTAGAATATGAGTGATGACCTTAAGAGGTTAGAAAATGATAGAAAAGATTATGTGAGAATTGTTTAGAGGTTTGAGGAACAAATCAAAGGTTTTCAAGCCAATGAACTTCAACACACATATGATACAAATTACTGGAAGTGGGAGAAGAATGATCTAGAGATCCAACTGACAAAGTCCAAGGAGGAGAATGAAAAGTTGAGAGGAGAACTAGACAAGGTTAAGCTAGACGTGGAAAAGTTTTCATATGCGTCTAAAGCCATGGATTCTATTCTAAAGGTCCAAATCCATGATAAGCTTAAACCAGGAATTGGGTACAATACCACACCACCACCATACAACAACAACTACATCTCTCCTAAATCAGACTTGCTAGAGACCAAGGATAGGAAGGACTTGCATGAAGGAGCTACTGAGATAGATCCTTTAGATGAAGTAGTTGTTGAGGACAAGACTGAGAAAGAAGCTGGTAAGAGTAAGGATAACACTGTGAGTAGTGAGATTCCCTTAGAAAATAACATTCTTACCAATGAGGGTGGTGGAAGGGATTGGGTCAAATCCAATGGTGTAGAGAAGACTGAGGGAAAGTCCAAAAAGGTTCATTACAAGCAGACTACAGTTGTGAATCTTGTTCCTTGCAAACAGTGTGCATGTAATAAATCTGAGTCCCTAAAACAGGATAAAAGGAGGGGAAATCAAAGAAATTGGAATAATCAGTGGGCTCAGAAACAAGGAGTTGATCTGAGAAGAATCATCAGACCAAAACCTTGTTTCATATGTGGCAAATTGAATCATCTTGCCAAACACTGTTATTTTAATCCAACTAACCAAAGGCTAAATTTTCAAATATCTATGCAAAAACCCTTTGGTTATAGGAAGAATGAAAGGAACCATGTGGCTAAGAAACATGTTAAATCTAAAAGCCATATGAAGAAAAAGACTGTAAAAGAGAGTGTCAAGATGTGGGCCCAAAAGCACTAAAACTGTTAGTACTGCTACCACAAATAGGGCTGCTGACAAAGATAGTGCTGCCAGAAGCAATACTACTGCTATCAATGTTAGTGCTGCTAACATTGTTAGTACTTCTTCAAATATTAATACTGCTAACTCTGTTAGTGCTTCTAACCAGGTTAGTACTGCTAAACCTGTTAGTGCTGTTAACTCTGTTAGTACTTCTAAAATTAATATTGCTTTTAGTGTTTGTGCTGCTAGACCAATCATCTTGAAAAAGTACTCCAGTAAATAGTGCTCTGATTTTAAAAATCTCAGCAAAAAGGAGTGTAAATACTTTGATGAGAAAGGGAGACCCAAGACCACTTTGGCTTGGGTTCCCAATCAATACTAATTGATTTATCTTATGTGCAGGGCAATCAGCAGCTCAAGGGAAAGAGCATATGGCATGTTGATAGTGGTTGCTCTAGGCACAAGACAGGGAACATAGCTTGCCTCAAGAATTTCAAGAAAATTGATGGAGGACATGTTGCCTTCGGTAATACTCCAGATGGAGGTAAGATTAGTGGTAAGGGTGATGTAACAAAAGGTAAGATGACCTTTGAGGATGTTTTCTATGTTGAGCAGTTAAGGTACAACCTGTTAAGTGTATCACAGGTTTGTGACAAAAAGCATAATATATTATTCACTGATTCAGAATGCATTATCCTTGCTCCTGGTTTCAAGGTAGTTGATGAAAAGATGATACTACTAAGAACACCCAGAAAGGATAATGTCTATTGTTTGGATATGGAAAATGTTTCAACTGATTCATCCCTAAACTGTCTTGTTTCAAAAGCATCTTTGGATGAATCATCACTTTGGCACAGAAGGATGTGTCACATGAACTTTAAAATAATGAATAAACTTGTTAAAAACAACCTTGTAAGAGGTTTGCCTTCAAAAGTCTTTTCATGTGATGATCATTGTGTTGCTTGTCTCAAAGGCAAACAACACAAAACTTCTCATAAGTCCAAAGAAGTGAACACAATTTCTTCTTCTCTTCAGTTGTTGCATATGGATCTGTTTGGTCCTACAAATGTTATGAGTATATGTAAGAAATCATACTGCTTAGTTATTGTTGATGATTACTCTAGATTTACTTGGGTATATTTTCTAAGGACTAAGGATGAGACAAGTGGACTGATCAAATCCTTTATCCTAAGAATTGAAAACCAAACAAATCAAAAGGTAAAAGTCATTAGGTCAGACAATGGTACTGAATTTAAAAATCTTGACCTAAACACCTTTTGTGAGGAAAAAGGAATTGAGAGGCAATACAGTGCTCCTAGGACTCCACAACAAAATGGTGTTGCTGAGAGAAGGAATAGGACACTGATTCAAGCTGCTAGATCTCTGTTAGATGATTCAAAACTTCCAATTACTTTCTGGGCTGAAGCAGTTAATACTGCTTGCTATGTCCAAAACAGAGTTCTAGTAGTCAAGCCTAAAAACAATACACCATATGAGCTTTTAAATAAAAGAAAACCATTTATTGGATTTTTCAAACCTTTTGGGTGTCCTTGTACCATTCTCAATACCAAAACTCACTTAGGAAAGTTTGATAGCAAAGCAGATGATGGATTTCTTTTTGGTTACTCATCTCAGAGTAAGGCCTACAGAGTATTTAATTCTTCTTCTAGAATAATTGAGGAAAGTGACAATGTCAAATGCAATGAGAACACACCAAATCCTATTGGTTCAGGTCCTCAATGGCTATTTGACATTGATTCACTAACTAACTCTTTGGGTTTCAGTATTGATGATCTTGCAGGATCAGGAAGTAGAGGATCAGAGGAAAAACAAGTACAACATATTATTCCTCAGTCTGTGATCTTTCCATTTCCTACAATGGAACCTGTTGAAATCTGTGAAAAGGAGACTGTTACTGAACAAATTCAGAGTGAAGAAGAAAGAAGAGATGAGGAGAATCTAGAGCATGAAGAGCTAGAAGCAGCTGATGTGATTCCCTTAGCTGACTTAAATGATTCCAATTTAGATGTGGGAATTAATGAAGAACCTAGTCTTCAGACAAGAACTCAGAAGAATCATCCTCTGGAGCTGGTAATAGGAGACATCTCTTCTCCTATGATGACTAGGAAACAAAGCAGACTTCAAGACATGCAGGATCAGCAGAATACAGTACTCTCTTGCTTTCTATCTCAGATTGAGCCTAAGAAGGCTTATGATGCATTGAAATATTCAAGTTGGATAGAAGCCATGCAAGAAGAGTTACTACAGTTCAAATTGCAAGATATTTGGGACTTGGTGGACCTTCCAAAAGGTCATAGAGCTATTGGCACCAAGTGGATTTTCAGAAATAAAAAGGATGAGAGAGGAATAGTAATCAGGAATAAAGAAAGGCTAGTGGCACAAGGGTACACTCAGGAAGAAGGCATAGACTATGAGAAAGTTTTTGCTCCAGTTGCAAGGGTAGAGGCAATTAGGCTGTTTCTAGCCTATGCTTCATTTATGCAGTTCAAGGTATATCAAATGGATATGAAGAGTGCCTTTCTATATGGAACAATTGATGAAGAAGTATATGTCTGTCAGCCCCCTGGATTTGAGAATCCATCATATCCTGACAGAGTATACAAACTGAAGAAAGCTCTCTATGGTCTACATCAAGCCCCAAGAGCATGGTATGATACTCTGTCTACCTATCTTTTGGAAAATGGGTTTGAAAGGGGAATAATTGACAAGACCTTTTTTATCCAAAAAAGAAAGAAGGACATCCTACTAGTTTAGATCTATGTGGATGACATCATCTTTGGATCCACAAAAGATCAGATGTGTAGAGACTTTGAAGAGTTGATGCACAAAAGCTTCAAAATGAGTTCAATGGGTGAACTTGCTTTCTTCCTTGGGCTTCAAGTGAAACAACAGAAAGATGGGATCTTCATAAGCCAATCAAAGTATGTGAACGACATCCTGGACAAATATGATTTATCAGACTCAAATCCAGCAAGCACACCTATGGAAACACACAAACAGATCACTGTTGATCTTGAGGGGGAGGATGTCGATGTCCGTCTTTATAGATCAATGATTGGATCTCTCATGTATCTCACAGCCTCAAGACTAGATATCATGTTTCCAGTGTGTGTGTGTGCCAGATTCCAAGTCAAGCCAAAGCAGTCACATCTTCAAGATGTTAAGAGGATTTTCAGATACTTAAGAGGGCAACCTAGATTAGGTCTTTCGTATCCTTATGAATCTTCTTTTTACTTGATTGCATATTCAGACAGTGACTTGGGTGGTGCTAATATGGATAGAAAGTCTACTTCAGGAGGATGTCAATTTTTGGGTGCAAGAGTAGTCTCTTAGCAGTGCAAGAAGTAAACCACAGTGTCCTTATCCACAACAGAAGCTGAGTACATTGCTGCTGCAAGTTGCTGCTCTCAGGTTCTATGGATTCAGAATCAAATGCTGGACTATGGGGTAACCTTTCTTCACACTCCAATCTTCATTGACAATAGCAGTGCTATTAGCATTGTGAACAATCCAGTCAAGCACTCCAAAACAAAGCACATTGAAATCAGGTATCACTTTATTAGAGACTGTAATGAAAAGAAGCTTATTCAAGTTGCTAAAGTTCATACTGATAACCAGTTTGCTGATCTATTAACTAAAGCTTTTGATGTGGGTAGATTCACTTTCTTGGTCACAAGTGTGGGCATGATCAACTCTGAAGGAGCTCATGTTTAAAAAGTGATTGTATACCTGTTATTTGTTTATTTTTGGTGCTACTAATCATCTTTCTCAGGAAGTGTATTGCCTTGCTCAGACTAACTCAAGCTTCAATAGTGTAAGTTAGTTAATACTGCTAGTGGTTAATACTGCTCTCAGTTAATACTGCTCTCAGTTAATACTGCTAGTTAGTTAATACTGCTAGTGGTTAATACTGCTCTCAGTTAATACTGCTAGTTAGTGAATACTGCTAGTGGTTAATACTGCTCTCAGTTAATACTGCTAGTTCGTTAATACTGCTAGTGGTTAATATTGCTCTTAGTTAATACTGCTCGTTAGTTAATACTGCTCTGAGTTAATACTGCTTCTTTCCCGAATCATATAAATACCCTCTTTGCCTGCCTAAAAGCTCATAACGACTCTTTGAATATTGTTCTTCTTCTCTCTAACCTTTTTCTCTCAAGCACCTAGTGAGTTTCAGTCCAGTTTACTCAAGCTCGATGGCATCAATGGCGTTTATTGATGAACACAACGAGATCGCAATGCTTCAAAAGCCTAAGCAGGCTGCTGGATTTCATCAAATAGTCGATTTCCTCAAGTCCAACCATATCTCTCATGCTTTTAAAGTGTCACCATCAATCTACATTGAGCACCAGAAGCAATTTTGGGCCAATGCCACTGCTATTACTGAAAATGGTGTGAAGGTTATCAAGACAAGGGTGTGTGACAAACCCTTGACAGTTTCTGAAGAGGTAATTCGCATCAGTCTACGACTAGACGATGCCTCAGGTATCACATCTATCTCTAATGATGATCTGTTTTCCACTCTGACTAGAATGGGGTATGGTGGCCCATTGGGTGTTTTCAAGTTATCCAAAGCTAAATTTTCTCCCCAATGGCGTTTCTTTGTCCATACCCTTATGCATTGCATTTCTAGAAAAACTACTGGATGGAGTGAGTTCAGTAGTACCATTTCTTATGCTTTGGTCTGCTTGGCCACTGAGAGAAAGTATAATTTTTCAAAAATTATTTTCAGTGACCTTGTGTAAAACTTGGGAAATAAAAAGAGTTTCTATATGTACCCAAGATTTGTCCAGGCAGTTATAACCACTGAATTGACGGATATGCCTCAATTTGATGAGGTATATGTACCCAAAATCCCCAAGGGCAAGGTCTTTTCAAATATGAAGAGATCTCCTATGGACTCGGAAGATGTTGACACCCCATTGTTCTCTACAATGATGGTGGTGTCCCACAATCAAGAAGGTATGGCTTCAGGGTCAAGGCCCTCACTAGACCATCCCACTGAGAGCCAATCCCAACCTTCAATCACTATATCTATCCCTCAGTCCCTTCTTCAAAAACTAACTTCACCCATCACCAGTACTTACATAAGGAAAAAGGTAAAGAAGACTCCTTCTCTTCTTGTACCTTCACCCACACAGCCTTCAAGCCCTCTAATGGAGAATTCTCCATTAGAGAAAATCTATAGGGAAACCACAGGGGTGTCTCCTAACCCCAAGGAGGTGCTCACTGAGGAGATGCATGAGCATATGGGTGAGAAGGCTGCCACTACTCCTGCTAGCACAGAGGAGGACAGTGGTAACATCAATAAGACCTCCCCCATGGCAACTTTGGATGAGCAATCATCCAAAGGTCCCAGGTGCCAAGAAACCAAGGGGGTGGAGGGTGCTTCTGCTAGGCAGAAGACTTCTACTACTAAATGTTCCAATGATCCTTCAAAAGGGGGTAACACTCCTGGAGAAGGTGAGGATATATATAACTACCAAGAATTGATGGATACAATGGGCAACATTAATCTAGATGTCATCAAACAGGGAGCAGACATAGAGGAGATGAAATTGGTTATTCTGTCTCAACAAGTGCAGATTACCAAACTGAAGAAGCTAGTGAAGAAGTTGGTGCAGAAAAGGAAAAGAAAACAGTTTGTCTTGAAGAAGAGGGCAGATGCTTTCAAAAAGGGGGAGAAACAGAATAAAAAGGAGAAACTCAGTCCTAGTGGTATGGAAGCACAATTTGAGGGGGAGCAGAATAGGGAAGCAGAAACTGTTAATCAAGCAGCAGAAACTAGTCAAGCAGCAGTAACTGTTAAACAAGCAGCAGTAACTGAAAAAGATCAAGCAGCAGTGACAGGGCTATCTGTTGAAGAGTTGGAAATTGCAGAAACATTGGTCAAAGCCAGGAATGACACTCCTAAGTCTACTCAAAAGGCCAAGGGAGTGGTCATTAAAGAAGGAGCTATTGAACAGAAAAGAACAGAAATCAGTGAGGCAGAATTAAAGAGGAAAGGAAAGGAAAAGGTGGATGAATCTGCAAAGCCACCAAAGAAACTAAAACAGATTGAAAAAGATGAGGAATTGGCTAGGAAGTTGCAGGCTGAGCTACAACAAGAAGAAGAGACTCAACAGGCCAAAGATAGACAGATTGCTCTAGATCTGTCTAGTAAGCTGAATGAGGAGTATCAAAAGAGCCTGAAAATTGCAGCTGAGGCCAAGAAAAGTATAGTAAAAGCAACCAAGCACAGAATGCCTTCAAAGATTCAGAAAAGACAACCCTCTAAGACCTTTTTGGCCAATCAAGAAAGGAGAAAAATGATAAACTTTCTGAGAGGCTCAATTGGTGTAAAAGGGGAGATATTTGCTAACATGGCATACAGCAAAGTTGAGGAGCTATATAACAAGGAAATGGCAAAACTTCAAGGGGATTCCTCTCAAAGGGAAGAAGCAGAAAGGAGGATGAAAGAGAGGTATTATCTCAACATCCAACAACCCTTTCCTGAGGAAACCACTCCTTCAACCACTCCTTTAAAGGAGAAAGCAGAAGAAAAGAAGGAAGAGCAAGTTGATGTAGAAGCCAAACCTGCAAAGAGAGTGAAAACTCTAGCCTCCAAGAAACAGTCCAAAAAGCCAAGGATTGAAGAAGCAGAAAAAGAGGCAGAACCATCTGTTGCAGGTCATACAGAGCAAACAAGTCAAAGTGCACAACAACCAAGTTAATCTAATGTGCATTTTGATCTTTACATGACTGTAACAGATGATGAACCAGTACAAGATGATCCTATTTCTATGAAAGCACCTGAAATCATCTTTTGGGATATCCTGGAAGATCAAAGAAGGAAATACTTCAGGATTAAGAGAATGAGAGACATATATGAAGTGTATTCTACTTGGGGGAGAATCATCAGAAGCTGTTCAAGATCAGATCTAGAAGAGATGTTTAAAGTTGGAATGAGTCTATATGAAAAGGATCTGACAGGAGAAGAGATGAGCTTAATCAGATTAGCCATGGAGTACTTGTGTATGATGTTTGATCCTAGCAAAGTTCAACATGTGATCAGAGATTTGCATCTAAAGAATAAATTCCAAAGAATAGAAAATTGGATGATATTTGAAAGGTGTGGAGTCTATGTCATCACTGTGGACAGAGCTTATCATGAGTACTACTTGGTTGATAAGATCTATGATCACAGCAAGGGTAAACTGCAAGCAATGTTGAATGCCAATCTTACATGTTCAAAGAATTCAGAAATGGCAAAGATTGTGGTAAGCAGAATCATCAATCAAAGCTTGGGTTTGGATCCTAATCTAGGGGTGTAAATCTAGGTTTTGAAAGCATCTTGAAGACTTTATCTGAAGAACTTGACTTCTCTTTCTAAAAGTCAAATTAGGGGGAGATTGTTGGGAACTGAAGATTTGCTTAAGTATGATTACTACTGCTGAGACAGATTACTACTGCTAATCAAGGTTAATACTGCTTGAAGAAGTTACTACTGCTAAGCAGAATTAGTGCTGCTGGAGATTAATACTGCTCAGAGTGGTTAATGCTGCTACAACTTAATACTGCTTATGAGATGAAGACTCAGTATGGAAAGAAGACAACTGTATAGAAGACTTGCTAAAGTAAAGGAGATAATTATGGACTGAAGATCAATTGTATTTTGATAATTATCTTGTAATATGTCTTGTATAAATAGTATAGAAGTCTTTGATAAAATTAACTTTTGTTTGATAAGTTTTTAGAGAGAGAATTAACCTCAAGGTTTATAATCCTAGTTCTAGAGAAGTAGAATTCATCTTGGTGAGCCTATTCATCAAGATTGAGGTTTTGTTTGAAAGCTTGTAACTTTAATCATTCAATAAAGTTTACAAGTTGTGATTTCTGATTCACTGTTACATTGATAGTTGAATATTAAAGTGTTATTCCGCAACTCCTTTAATATTTTTTCTGAGTTCATTATTCTTGTTAAGAATTAGATCCTGACATTCTTCTTCCATGAGCACTAGAGAAAGGAAGGAAGTGCTTGCTCTACAGCTGATTCCTCAGTTGTCTTCTCCCCCTCAACATGAGAGGGAGGTTCTTCCGTATTTACCTCTGCGACGACCACTGCATTTTCTTCTTCAAGGGTCTTCTCCCCCTCTTTGTCATCATCATGGGGGGAGGGATGAGCAGCATCGGCAGCAGAACCGGCATCAGCTTTGGCCTTATGGGCATCAACCTCCAATGCCTTAATCTTCTCATCGAGGCTAAGGATTGTTGATGTCGCCTCAAATACAAAGTCAGCAGCGAGTTTGAGAGACAAATGATCATCAACCGTGAAAGATGGAGAGGGCGTTGGAGCTGGTTCATTCACTTTACTCAGGATATCACCTAGAACGTGATTGGTGACATCCACCTTGGAACTGAGGGTCTTTATTTCCTCATTGATCTTGTCAACATGTCCATTAAGTAATTGAATCTGAAGAGAGTTGTAGGCCACATCATTCTTCAAAGCAGTGACTTCTTCCTCGAGAGTAGAAAGTTGATAGGCTTCAACTTTTGTAGAGATGGAGGTGGAAAGGTTCTTCAGCTCTTCACCAACAGTATTAACTACAGATGTGTTGGAGTCGACGGTTGTTGAGAGAGATTCCTCCGTCTTGACCACCTTTTTGAGAGAGGCATCAACTGTAGCCTAACTAGGACCTGTAAAACAAGTTAGTGTTTGAGCAATGGATTGCTCAGGCTTATTTAGTAGGTGGGTAAAATTATGTAGGTGTTGAGGAATACCTGATGTATCAAATAGTTTGTAGAAGTCCATGTCCCGATCCAAAGATAATTAGGACATAGGTAATTGATGTGAACCCCCAAGAGGGGGCCATTAAGTCCTAGATTTGCACTTGGAAAAACTGGCTGTCGTAAAATAGAAAATTCAGAGACTAAGAAGTAAAAGAAGGAAGGGATGAGATTGAAAGAAGAGCATTAGTGATGCTCAGAATTACCTCAGCAGGGCTTTGATGCACTGAGGGTATGGGGGTAGACACCATAATGCTTTTAGTGATGAGAGGCACTAAAATGGTTGAGGTTGCAGCTGTGGATGAGCGGTCCACGAAGTCATGTAGAGTTTTGTGATGAGAAACTAACCCTGATGACGTTTGTTGATGGGTTTGCTCAGCAGTCCTCTTGGCCTTCTTAGAGAGACCATGAGAAGCTGTGGATTTGCGCTTTGAAGAAGTGGTGGTAGTAGCGGGGATAGCCGAGGCAGAAACCATCAACGTAGCTACTGAAGTCGAAGAAGGTGGAGAGACGAGGGAGCGTAGAGTAAGAAGACTTACCTCGTTCTATGAAGAGATGACGTCGAGGATCCAAGATCCTACCTTGTAGAGTGTGTTGTCTAACTCCTTTGGGTAGAGATCCTTCACCATGGCATTGAGAAATGCTGAAATGAATCGGACGTAGGGAATCTTTAGTTCCTTCTCAGCCTTCTCGACCTTGGAGAGTAGGTCGTCAAAGATGATGGTAGTGTAGTCAATGTTCCGCCCAACATTGATGGAGAACCCCATCTACAACTATACTTTGTTGGCTTGATCCAGTGACCCCATCTTCCCACTCATGCTTGATATTCATGAGCCTCTTATCAGGGACAATGGTGCAAGGATTCAAGTCCCATTGGTATCCCATCAGGTCTAAAAATCTGATCAATTCCTCCTCAGTAGGGAGGGCTTCAAAACCTGTAGCGGTTTTGGAGGGAAAACACAGAACCGTTCGGAGAGTAGTAGCAGTGATCGTCACAGCGCCATGCTGAGTTCGAAAAGTGATGGCAGGTAGTTTTTTACCCTTGCTGGTGGTAACTTCAACCTTCTCGGCAGTGTACCAGAATTGCTGTAGGAGACTTTTTGAAGCGGGTGGAGCAATCTTCAGTGCGTAGGCAATAAAGGAGGACTTCAGGAAGTCTACGACATACTGAAGGTGTGTGGAAGGCTTCTTAGTAGGAAAGTTCACCAATGTCAGGTAGTTGTTGGGGGTGAGTTGAGATGCAGCTAGCTCAAACTTAACATTCTTGGATTTGATGAGAGTGGTTTGGGAAGCCATTGCTGAAATAGCAAGTAAAAATGGCATATAAATGGTTTAGAAGAAAATTAGTGGAAAAATATACCAGTTTCCTTTTTGAGAAGGAAACTTGTAAAAATGGAGTCTCCAGTAATTTAGAGTTTGAAAACAGATAAAAGAGTTATTGATAGTTTTCTTATTGAGAAAGAAACTTGATCAATATTTAAACAAAAGTTTAAAGTCTTAAAAACCAAAAGGTTTTGCATAAAAATCATGAACTAAATGATTTTAAGAGAACAAAAAAAAAAAAAACAGTTTGTAATCCGAAATATAGGAGTTTTAGGATCAAACAAAAGGTTTTTAAGATATGAAGAAGGAAGAATAAGAACCTGTGATTCTTGAAGATTTGAAGATTCAAATATGAGTTCTTGAGTTCTTAGGTTGCTTGAGTGCCAAGAGTATTTTTTTTTTGCCTTTTAGATAATATGAGAGCATAAAAGGTAAAAATATGAAATGCAAGGTTTTTATATTAGAGAGAGAGAGGAGAGAGAAAGAATGTTGAGCGGGAAAAATAGGCTTATCATGACACGGACACGTCCCTTGATTTTGATTGGTCAAGAAGTGCAATGGATGAACGTGTCAGGAAGAATTGCGTGTCATAGAACGTCGTACAAATGACGTCACACTATAAAGTGTCTTTTCATTTTTAAGGGTATCTCTGATAGAAAATCAGGGATAGTCTTTTATTTTTGAAGAATCTTTGATGGGAAATATCAGTGATGAATGTTATTTTCAAAAAGATTTTAATCACTTGAAGAAAGTCAGTGATTAAGTGTTAATTTTTGAAAACATCTCGCTGAGTAAGATTTAGTGAGAGAGATAGAAGAAATGAGAATATGTACCTGAATATCAGATACATTTTGTTCAGGGATTAGGAGATGAACAAGATAGAATTTTATTTCTGACCTGATGCATGAACGCTGAAAAGTTAATCTTCAAGGTTCAGCATCCCAAGCTCGTTGATGAGAAAGTTAAAATCTTGTCTCATCAAGAGGTTTGGTGAAGAGATAAGCAAGCTGATAGTCAGTTGGAATAAAATGGAGTTATTTGTCACCATTCAAAAAATGATATCTGATCTCAATGTTTTTTGTCTTTGAGTGTAGAATTTGGTTATTTGCTATAGCGATGGCACTAGTACTGTTGCAAAAGATTGGAATTTTGGAGAGCTGAAGGTCATAGTCTAATAGCTGATTTCTCATCCATAAGACCTGAGCACAACAAATTCTAGTGGCTACATACTCAGCTTCAGTCGTGGAAGTTGACACTGAGTTTTGCTTTTTTGCTTGTCCAACTTATCACCTTTCCACCAAGGAGTTGACATCCTCCAATGGTTCATTTTTTATCCAGTTTGCTACCTGCAAAATCACTATCTGAATAGGCAGTTAGATCGAACCCTGAGTCTTTGGGGGTACCAAAGACCTAGGTGAGGAGTTCCCTTCAAGTATCTGAAAATTCGCTTGACATCGATCAGATGAGATTCCTTGGGCTCTGATTTATATCGAGCACAAGACAAGTAGAATACATGATATCAGGTCGGCTCGCTGTAAGATACAGCAGGGAGCCTATCATTCCTCTATAGGCAGTGACATTAACAGGTTTTCCAGAAGGATCCTTGTTTAATGTTAGCGGAGGTGCTATTAGAGTTTTCATTGTTGAAGTTTAAGTAAGATCAAACTTCTTTAACATATATTTAATATACTTACCTTGATGAATAAATGTGCCTTTATCAGATTGTTTGATCTGAAGGCCAAGGAAGTAGGTTAGCTCACCCATCATACTCATTTTATATTATTTCTTCATTTTTTTAGTGAATCGAGTACACAAAGATGGGTTAGTAGAACCAAATATAATATCATCAACATATATTTGAACAAGGATAATATGAACTTTTATCTTCCTGAAAAATAGAGTGTTATCAATTTTGCCACACTCAAATTTTTCAGTGATAAGGAAGGAAGAGAGAGTGTCATACCAAGCACGAGGGGTTTGTTTTAACCTATAAAGAGCCTTATCCAACTTATAGACAAAATGTGGATGTTTAGGGTCAGAAAACCCTGGGGGTTGCTCAACATAGACTTCCTCAGTCATCTTTCCATTTAGGAATGTTGATTTAACATCCATTTGAAATACAATGAAGGCTTTGTGAACTACATAGGCTAAGAATAATCAAATTTCTTCGAGCCTAACCACAGGGGCAAAGGTTTCATCATAGTCTATGCCTTCCTCTTGTCTGTATCCCTGAGCAAGTAGTCTAGCTTGGTTGCAGGTTACAGTCCCATTTTCATCTAACTTTTTTTAATACACCCATTTGGTGCCTATAACAGTTTTGTTAGATGGTCAGGGAATGAGATTCCAAACTTTATTTGTTTCAAACTCAGTCAGTTCTTCTTACATAGTGCTGACCAAGTTTGGATCCCTGAGCGCATCATCAGTCTTCTTAGGCTCGAGAGAAGAGAGAAAGTTAACAAAAAGAAATATGATACCAGTGCTTCGTTGAGTCTGAATACCTGCGTCTGAATCACCGAGAATTTGATCAATAGGGTGATTTATTGTCCATCTCTGAGCGGGGGCATGAGTATTCATTTCCATTATTGGATCAAAAATGGGAATATTTACTGATGAAGATGGTTCACCCTGAGGTTCATCAGTTATCAGCTATTGAGTTTCAGGATGAATATCGTTTACTGAGAGATAGTAGGTGATTCAGAGGTTGGAAGATCTGATGGAGGTAAAGTGTTTTGAGGGACAGCCGAAACCCATGAGGTGGATTCAGTGTTAGGAGGTATAATGTCTGGATCATCATCAGCGTTAGTAGGGTGTTCATGATTATGTGAGTTGAAGAGAGGTTCAATTTCCCCATAATGAGAAAACATCTAGGCATTGAGTTCTTCATTATCAGGGATAGGTTTAGAATTCGCTGATCTGGACTCATTAAAGGTGACATGAATTATTTCTTCTACAGTTTGTTTTCTCTTGTTGAAGACCCTATAGGCTTTGGAGATTGAGGAATATCCGAGAAATATTCCGTCGTTAGCCTTTGGATCAAATTTTCCAAGAGTATCTTTGTTGTTTAAAATGAAACACTGACAACCAAAGATATGAAGAAAGTTGATAGAAGGTTTTCTTTCGTGGAAAAGTTCATAGGTAGTCTTGTTGAACCGTTTGACGATTAGTGACATGTATTGACTAAAACAAGCAATGTTGACGGCTTCTGCCCAAAATTGAGTTGGAAGATGAGAATCGTTGAGCATTGATCTAGCGGCTTCAATGATCGTTCGGTTTCTTCTTTCAGGGACTCCATTTTGCTGAGGAGTTCTCACAGATGAGAAGTTATTAGAAATTCCGTTGTTCTCAAAGAAGTTATACAGGTAACTGTTTTTATATTCAGTCTCATGATCACTTCTTATTGAGAGAACGGTTAGATTATTCAACACTTCCATCTTTCTAACGAAAGATATTAGTTCTTATGGAGTATCACTCTTAGAACGGAAGAATATCACCCCAGGTGTAGCGAGAGTATTCATATACTATGATAAGAGTATATTTCTTTCTAGCTATGCATTGAATGTTGACAAGGCCAAACAAATCCATATGCAAGAGTTGAAGAGGACTTGTTACTGGTGAAACTTGATTAGATTTGAAACTAGCTTTAGTCTGCTTTCCCTTTTCACAAGCAGAGCAAAGAGATTCCTTGGCATATGAATGCTGAGGTAGACCGAATACTAGTTCTTTTGAGGAGAGAGTGTTCAATGTCTTGAAGTTGAGATGAGAGAGCCTCTTATGCCATAGCCAGTTGACATATGATGACGCTTTGGACATAAAACAAATATTTTCAGTGGTTGTAGAGTCCATATTTATTACATAAACATTTTCCATACGATAACCTCTGAGAGGTTTTCCATTCTTGTCCATAACTAAACATGCTTTATAAGAAAAACATACTTCAAAGTCTTTATCACATAGCTGACTAATGCTGAGAAGATTGTGCTTTAGTCCATCTACGTAAGCAACTCTTTGGAAGGTTGTTGTACCATTGCTGAGTAAACCAAACACTCTGGTATATCCTTTTCCATTTCCATCAAAGGTCATCGAGGGACCTTTCTCTTCCTTGTATTCAGTAAGAGGTCTTTTTGGCGAGTCATGTGTCGAGAGCATCCACTATCAAGAAACCAGATACCCTTCAAGACCTACAGACATATGAAAGATTAAGTTTTGATTAGTACCCACTTTTTAATGGGTCCAATTGGGTTAGTGGAGATGGAAGGTTCAGCAATCTTCACGACGTCTGTAGATTCAACGTCAGTGGTAACCTTCACTTCAGTTATTTTCTTAACTTTAGTGGTATTTTTCACCTTGGCAGATTTCTCAGACTTGGAGGCATTCATCTTCACTTTGGCTATCTTTTCAGCCTTAGTAGCATTGGGACATTTACTGGCAATATGGTCAGAAAGTCCATAGTGATAGCACTTTCTATATCTAAAAGTGGTTTTTAACACCAGGAGCATTAGAAAACTTGAGATGAGTCGGGCCAACTCCAAGAATGCCCTTAACATTAGGTGTCGGAGGAACTTTCAGTTCTTCTGATTTCTTAGGCTTGATGTCAATATTTAGTTTTGGAGTAGATCTCTGAATATTACTAGAGGTCTTCGATTTAGAACTAGAAGATTGACTCACTAAAGGTTTTGAAACAACCTTCTTTATCTTTGCTACCTTTGTAGCTGGCCTTCTGAGGATGATAGGAAATGGATTTCCCTTTATTAGCGAATTAAGGGCTCTTTGATATATCCTTAGGGATAGGATTGGAAGATGAGGAATATTTAGATGAAGAAGTGTCAAGGATAGAAGAGACAAACATTCCAAACATAAGCATGGAACAGTCTCTCCTAGATCCATCCTTATCAGATTTATATCCAAGATTGGTTTTATCATGAGCAGGGATTTGAGCACTCAAAATCTCAATGACCTTAGTTGAGGATTTACACCATCCTTCAACTGTTGCCTTTTCAGCTTTGAGAGCAGCGATAGCTTGTTCGCGTTTAATGTTGATGATTTCATTAACGATGACTTGATCTTTTAAAATTTCCTCTAAAATAGTTAGTTCCTTGATCCTTAAATGAAAATTTTCTAGTTGTTCAGTTAAATCAATATTTTTGTTTTCAGCTAAAGTTTTGCCATTCAGTGCATTATATAAGTCAATCGTCAGTAGGTCAACAACACAACATCTCTCAGCTTCAGGAAGAGAGCGGTTAGTAGAGATTGATACCTGAGAGGAGATAAAGGTAGTGGTTGATTCTGAAGATTTTCCACTTCTTCTTTAATCTCAGCCATAAGGCAAAGATTAGCAACTTCCTCTTCATCAGAACTTGATTCTTTTGATTCGACCCAGTCATGCTCTTCAGCGATAAGACCTTTACCCTTTCGCTTGTAGCTTTTCAGCTTCTCATGTTTTTCTTTCAGCTTAAGGTATTTGTTATCGATGGTTTTCATAGATGAATAAGGTTTGAAAACTTTCTTCGACCTGCACTCGCTAGCAAAATGGCCAATTTTCTCGCAGTTGAAGCAAGTAGCAGTTGTCTTAGCAACAGGGGTTGATCTAGGCTTTTCAGGTAGGGAGAGAAGCTTATTTCTTCTGAAATTTCTCTTTAAGAGATTTGCAAGAGTGCTAAGGATTCATCAAACATTGAAAAGTCAGTGTCTGATAATTCCTCGGATTCAGAATCTAACTCAGTGATAGTGAGAGTAGATCGCTGAGATAGAATAATCTCTGAAGAGACTAAAGCAATAGGAGTGCTTTTGGAGTCTTTAGAATCTTTACCAATATCCTTCTTTAGTTGATTTGATTGCTTATAGTTGAGCAAAATTCCATATAGGGTGCTGAGAGAAAGATGATTTAAGTCTTCTGTCAGCTTGAGACACATTGAATAACTGTCCCAGCTTTCAGGAAGACATTCTAAGTTGATTAAACAGTTAAATCTTTGGTGAACATCATATAGGGATTCATTCTTACCGCATATAAAACTTTCATACTATCTTACCAAGTTGATCTTTCTTGTTTCCTGGGTTTCAGTGGTTCCTTCATACTGAACACATATAGTTTCGCATATTTCCTTAGAAGTTTTAAGATGCATGATGGAATGGAAGGATTAATCAGGCAGAGCCATAGAGATAATGGTTTTTGCCTTTGCATCTAAACCAACTTTCTATTTATCTTTATCAGTCCACCGTCTTATTTCTTTGAGAGTATATATTTCAGGGACAGCAGGTCTGGTTGTAGTGGCAGGTACTGCAGCTATGATAAGAAATGGCTCATAGGGTCCATTTGCTACATATTCAGGTATAGTAGGATCTACACCTTCTAGAAATAACATCATTCTATTTTTCTAGAGAGCAAAGTTGTCTCTGCTAAATCGAGTAGGTTTTGATTGTGAACCATTATCATAGTAGTTAGAGTTTGTGTTTAGTGCCAATTTTGAGAATAGCAAGGAAGAGAATAGAGCAAGATCTTGTTTATGAGATTAAACAATATGCTCTGATACGACTTGTAGGTCCCTAAGGTGCTTAACAAGTTTGTAGAAAGGGGTTGAATACAAACACAAATTTTCAATTTAATAAATTGTTTATTGATGAATCAAATCACAATTTACAGTTTGTTGCGGAACAAGATTAAGTAAAACCTAATCTAAACAAACTTGAGAATCACACAGATGTTTGCACTAAGAACTAGAGATAGAAGGTTGGGGGGATATAGAATTCAAGGGATTCTATATTCGGTTCACTAAGAGAAAGGATAGAAGGCAACTCTTAGAGGGAGTCTCAACCTTTCTATTTATACCATATGCATTAAATGCATGGCAGGATACTTTACACGTGTCACTATTTGGTTGGTTGCATGCCTCTGACTTTTAGAGACATTCTTTTGGCCGAATGGTGAACAGTGTAGTTCTTCAGAGTTGTTTGTACGAATTGCAACAGAGGTATGCCTTTTCTGACAATTGTACTTTGTGTGCAAGGATAAGACAAAAGAGACTTGGAGCATAAGTTTTGTGATCATCAATCGCTGAATATCTCTTTCTTCAGGGAAACTGAATTAAGAGTCAGCTATCGCTGAGGCTTTTCTTCAGTCTTCTTCGTGTGTTGTGGACTTGTCTTGGTTTCATTGATGTCTGCATCAGATCATGAGTAGACTTGTCATTTGTTCAGCAGCTTTGTCTTCGATGTCAACGGTGAACGTCTTTGTCGCGAAAATTGTCTTTAGGGATTACATTTAACATAATACATTAGAAACCGTCAACGATACTGAACATATTCAGTATTTGACCGTTGATGGTGAAACACTAATACATACACATGTTAAACATAATTTTCACTAAGTATATTAAAAGGTCATCGTCAAATCACTGAGAGGGTTTGGATCAACTTTTCTACAAAAAGCAAGAACATAGAAAGTGATTTTGAGCAAGAAAGACATATTTTTGAAAGTGAAATCTCTAACCTCAACAAAAGGTTATTGGCTCTGTCCTCATATATTCTAAAAAAACAGTTGGTTAAATCTGATTTGCAAAAGAAGTTTGACACACTTTTTGATGAAAGAAACAATTTATCTGAAAAGGTAAAGAAATTGGAAGCAACAAATGTTGAATTATCTGATAAGATTTTCGTTGATGTGATTTATCAATCACCTTATGATAATACAACTGAATCTGTTTGTTCTTTCGAAACTGTTTCTAGTTCTATAAATGAATCTGTTTCCAAAAAGAAAAGTGTCAACTCAAAGACTTTTAATAATCCTCTATTTTATAATTCAGATTCTAAGTCTAAAAATCAGATTCGCCCTTCTAATCTCTTTTATGATAAATCTGTTGATGGTTCATCTAGATCTTATTTTAAATCTGATCAAAAGCATGCTTCTATGACATATCAGATGGTTTGGGCTGTAAAAGGTTTCACTAATGACAAAGTTGTTCAGAAATCATCTGCACCAACTAAAAAAGCCAAAAAGAACAAAGCACGTAAAGGTAAATCTTTTGCTAAGCCTGATTTTACGTATTCTATAAATCATTTGATTACGCATGCACAAAAGAAAATATGTTTTTCTTACTGTTGTGCTAATGATTTTCTACAAAAATACTTTGCTCATCACTAGTATGGAACATACAGAACCACTTCCCATCAAACTGATTTTAACAGATCTGGATCCAAATTCAAGTGGATTCCAAAATCTAACCAAACTGGACCCAAATACCAATGGGTACCAAAACCTGTTAAATCTGTCTTGCATGAACCACAGGTGTAGGGGGAGTGAGAAAAGAGGCTTTTGAATACAACAGTTCAAGACTCGGACCTTAAAGTGTAGAAAATACAATGACTTCTAATCAAATCAGTTTAGGACTCGTACTTCAAAGATTTTTACTTTTGAGTACATTAGACTCATACTTCAATGATGAGAGCTCAATGATTATATCGAGGGGGAGTGTAAGTATTTTGTTCTGTACAGATATAATTTGAATTGTTGAAAGAGATATTCCTAACCAGTAAGGACTCATGTTCATATGAGTACCTAGTCATATATGATTTTGTAGGACTTAATATGCATACTTCAAGGGGGAGTATCAGATAAATGTCTGTAAGTATGTAAGTATGTGCTCAAATTTTTGAGAAATCTAAAGTTTTTTTAAGTGAGAGATAAATTGTTGAGCTTAACAGTGAAAAAGTGCAAAGTTTCTATTTTTGGAAAGTCAAAAAGTGCATTTTGGAAAGTTGAAATTTTTTTGTGCTAAGTCTACTTCTTGCAAACAGTTGCTTGCGACAAGTAATTTGACACAAAGCATTGCTGGCAACAAGTCCACTTGACGCAAAGCGATGCTTGCGACAAGTTATTTGACGCAAACAATGGCTTGCGACAAGTTTACTTTTCGCATGCACTGGTCGGCGAATAGTAGCATCTCGCATCATGTTGCTTGCAACTTCTTTCCTTAGGCACACTTGTCGTGAATTGTGTTAGAACATAAAATATTTTAAGTTTGGAAAATTTTGTAAAGGCTTCATTATTTGTTATTGGGCCTTGCCTTTAGCATTTAGTTTGGGCTTAATAAATATAAAAGGATGATAGGGTATATATATTGGAATTGTTTGTAATTGTTAGTAAGTTTTCATTCAAAATGTAGACGTATTGTGATGTGAGTGTTTCTAAAGAGAGAAACAATTTGCTCTCTCTAGATGTGTGAATAAACACCAATTCCCTCCTAATTCATCTCTTGTGTATCAATCTACATTGATTTAATTGTAATCATGGACCTAACAAGTGGTATCAGAGCCGGATCGATTGATTCGATCAATTTTCAACAATTTGTGATCTACGGCCCAAGTTTTTGAAATTCTGCAATTTGGATTTGATTTTATGGAGTTTGGAGAATAATCTGTGAATTTATTGCATAAATCGACTCAATCTTAATCGGTATACATATTTGAATCGATTACATTTGTTGATTTTATCAATTTTGGATCAGATCTGTGGATTTTATAAAATTTTGGATGCGACTTTGTTCATCTCGATTTTCAGAATTTGGAGTATTTTTTGTGATTTGATCGGTTGCTTATTTCAAAGGATTGATTACACTGTGTTTGTGATACCTTACGATCGTCAATCTACCAAGAAATTGATCAATTCTGTTAATAAATGTTTTTGGATCGTATACATGTTTGCGTACGGGAGTTCAATTTTGACCCGGGAGTTGAACCGAGAGTTGGACCCAGGAGTTGAACCGAGAGTTTGACCCGGGAGTACACATTACACCACCCGGGAGTCCGTTATCACCCGGGAATCGAATATCACAATGTAAATGGCATGTTGTTAAATAGCATATAACCGACAACCGGAAACTATGTTTTGTAAGTGGATCAAAGCCCTTGACAATCTGTTCGAACATTTCATTGAGAATTCAGGAATTAAATATGATTGGATGTAAAACATAATGGGTCGGTGTATGGATGAAATTAAATTTGAACGACGGCTGTTAGATTTTATGAAAATGAGTTTTGTGATTCCATTTCAAATGTGATTGGAGCAAAATTGATGGTCGGTGGAGGCATGTATATGCTGGAACCGAGTAGTGGATTTCAACTTCAAAATTGTGATTGGTTGAAGAATATAGTGGACGGTGGTGGATGGAATTTGTTAATCGACTGACTGTTTCTTTTAATGATCGGTGGAGTTAATTTGGGACCGGCGAAGATAAATTGTAATAGGTCGGTGAAGTGTAATTGTGTTTGGTGGTCAGCGGCTGTAATTGCAAATTGATGGACGGTGGAATCAAATTGAAGTGTATAGGGCGGCTGTGTAGGGACGGACCCAGAAATTTTTTCATACGGTGGCACCATATAATATAAACAAAAAATAAAAAACAAAAAGCATGATTTTTATCGGCATGTCTTCATCTTTTTAACGTTCAATATTTGATGATGTGTTTTTAGCCTAATACCACCATTTCGAGGGGGGTTTTAAAGTTTTTTGCTTTATTTCGAAGGATTTTTAGGTTTTTTTGATTGATTTTGAGGGATTTTCTCGATTTTTTGGTTTGTTTCAAGAGTTTTTTTTCGGTTTTTTTGGTTGATTTCGAGAGACTTTTTTTGTTTTTTGGTTGATTACGAGGTATGGTTGCACCTTCTTGAAGTTTCTGAAATAATACGGTATCACCTTCCAAGACAATACGGTTGCACCTTTCACGAACCTAAAATTTTTTACCCATCGCCGAAGAAATAATACGGTGGCACGTGACACTGTTACCACAAGGCTAGGTCCGTCCATGCGGCTGTGTAATGCAAATTGTGGCCAGCGGCTGCTACTTCTGTTTGTAATCGATGGAAATCTAAATTAGTGGCGGCTGTTGATTCAGATTTGTTAACCGGCGGCTGTAGATTCCATGTGATCCCGGTTTCTATTCTCTTTGTATCCGGCCTTACCATTTGATCTGGGAATGATTCCCATGTGAAACGGGACTCCAAGCGCCTCATCTGGTATTGAGACATAGCACCCGGGAATTAAACCCACCGGGACTTGATGCCCTTGTCACCCGGGTTTGTTAAGATTATGTACCGGGTTTGAATCTAAAGGATCAACCGGGCCTAAAGTCACATCCGTGCCTAAGTAATCCGGGCTTATAATCATCCAGGTCGTGTTCATAGTTGAGCTTATCAACAATTTTTTTTGTTGGGTCGTTTACATCCATGTTTTGGACTTAAATGATCAAATTTTTTACAAGTGATCATGTCATCTGAATTTTTGAAGATTGGTACCGAAGATTAATTTGAGGATTTTATTTTTGCAATTCTCGAGAACCATGTATTGTTTCGAAGAGCGTATATGTCGGATTTATTTGCGCTTTGACCGTATGATCCGTGATACAGATTCTTCAAGAAATATTTTTGTATCTGTTTCGGGATTTCTCGTTCGGTTTTTCTCGACGATTGCTTATCAGAGTATGATCCAGTTTATATTTCGACAATCTGTTCACAAGATTTTCGTTGAACGCATATGTGGCATCATTCTGATATTGAGTCTACTACATATTTCTATGCAACTGGCTCAGATTCATAGAGCTCATGTTAGTCAAGATTTTCAGACATTGCGTGTTTGGATTCAGTATTCGATTGGCTTAGATTAGTAGTTTGAGTATCTGCAATCATCATTCTGGAGTTTTCGTGACGATGCTAGACCTTTGAGTGCTTTTAATCATTTTTCTAAACTGATCAACCAGAATCGTGAGTGTTTGCAATCATTGTTCTGGTGCTTTGGTTGTGATCCAGACTTTTGAGTGCCTATAATCATCCAGCTGATTTGTGAAGATTGGAGGTCTGAGTGTACTCATTCAATGTTCTGGAAAGTGTTATGAAAATGAGCATTATTCTTTAGTTGTTGAACGGTTGTTGATTGCTTCTTCTAACCCTTGCCTAGTAGTGCTGGCAACAAGATGCTTCCTCCTACGAGCTGATCAGTACAAGTTCTTAACCTGAACTCCTATTCAACTCGCGTCTCAAAAACAGAATCATTGTTATAAACTGAAGATGCACTGTGGTTGTCACATCAAAATTCACACATTTCTTTCTTGTGGGCATAACGAATGTGTTGATTTTTCTAGAGATAAAAGTTGTCTTTCGTGCACTCAGTCGAGGTTATTGTATACATCGGATCTGGTATTAAAGTTGAAACTCCAAAGGATAAGAGATATTTTCAAGGGGAAGCCATAATTGTTTTGAAGATAAGCAACGCTAAAGTTTTATAAAGAAATCAAGGGGGAGAAGAGCTAAAACTAAATTGAGGATGATTCATTTACAAAACTTAGGGGGATAATGTTAGAACAAAAAATGTTCTAAGTTTGGAAAGTTTTGTAAAGGCCTCATTATTTGTTATTGGGCCTTGTCTTTAGCATTGGGTATGGGCTTAATGAATATACAAGGATGATAGGGTATATATAGTGGAATTGTTTGTAATCGTTAGTAAGTTTTTCATTCAAAATGTAGACATATTGTGATGTGAGTGATTCTAGAGAGAGAAACATTTTGCTCTCTCTAGATGTGTGAATAAACATCAATTCCCTCCCAATTCATCTCTTGTGTATCAATCTACATTGATTTAATTGTGAACATGGACCTAACAAATTGTGTCGTGCGACAAGTTCACACACACCTTGTCAGTTTTGCCGACAAGTTCCTTTTCATTCAGCTTACGACAAGTGGGAGGTCCACTCAAATCGTGCCACGTATCAACCCTTTTCTCGAGTATATATACACATTCAAACTTTCAAATTCCCACTTTGTCTCATAAGCTTTTTGCGAATTCTTGCACTTAGATATTTTGCTCTCAAATCACTTCATACGTCTTTTCATCTTAGGTTCCGATTTCAGATTTCAGGTGGGTATATGTTCTTATTTTTCTTTGTTTTGTGTTTGATTCTTCATTATAAACTGTTTTCGTTCCATTAATTTCAAATTTTGAATGTTGATTTAGGGTTTTAAATCGATTAGGACTGTTCATCTCTTGAAAACCCCTTCGAACCGAGTTTTTGAAATTTTGGACATGGTATTGGGATTATTGAACAAATCAGGGACTTAATATTGTTAAATCTTATGGGTTTTGGACTTCATACATCTTAAACAGTTTAATCTTGGTTTTTTTTTGGCATTTCCAGGACTGATTTGTGGATTTTGACCTTTCAAACTCTACTCGACTTCTTGGATCGTTGTTTGAATTTTAATGGACCATAATGAAATTAAAGACTTATTTGTGATTAAAAGATGTTGTCGAACTAATCTGTGAATGGATTTTTGGGTTTAAAAGGACAAATTTTTGGCTTTGGACAACTTCTGGACTTATTTTTTTTTTAATGAAACTTGTGAGTTCATCATAAGATGAATCTTGCGAGTTCTTGATTTGTTCAAGCATCATACGTCAAGTCTAAATTTTTCAGAGTTTTGCGAATTCTTCGTGTGTCAATAAAATTTTGTCCAAGTATACTTGTCGCAAACCTTGGCTTGCGATAAGTTAGTCATTTCTTCGGCCTGCGACAAGTGCTTACATTTCAGGCACTTGCGAATTCTTTCCTTAGTCTTGATAAGTTTTCTAGTCCTTTGGTCTACGACTTTTGGACTTAGGAAATTTTTCTAAATTTTTTTTAAATCAATTTTTGCTTTAACTGACAAATTGGACACTGGTCCAAACATTTTAACTTTTCAGGTATCCAATGGCGAGTGACAATCAATCAGTGGAACAAAATGTTCAAATGGATGAACACAATCCTGAAGTTACTAGGGAGGCACCGATGCCCTCATCTCGATCCAACTATCAATCACAAGTTGGCGAGAACCCTGACCGAGTGTTGATTCATCTGAATGATTATTTGTTGTTATACCCGAACGATCATCATGTTGATTTCAACCATCTCAACATTGATCCTCTTGGGCTGGAAATCTTCAAAGGACATCCTCTATTGCATGCTCTCACTGCAACTGCATCAGTTCCTCTGATCTATCTACAGCAAGCCTGGAGATCCATTTCCTTTCTTAACAAAAACAATCAACCACAATTTCTAATTCAGATAGATCACTTTACATCTGTCTTGAACTATGAGAGATTGAGACTTATCCTAGATCTACCGGATGCCAATTCCCGAGAAGGCAGCTAACACTTTGATATTGTTTCTGAGAATTAATTCTTGTCAGGATCGAATTCTCAACAAGAATTAATTCTCAGAAACAATATCAAAGAAGTTTGCGGAATAACACTTTGATATTTAATGAAACAGTAAATCAACACAGAAAATATGAAGAACAAACAGTAAACTTGTATTGAATGCTTTGAAGTTACAAGATTACACACTCAACCTCAATATTGATGAACAGGCTCACCAATACGAATTCTACTTCTCTAGAATTAGGATCTATGCCTTGAGGTTGATTTTTCTCTAAAACTTAGAATTAATACATCTAAAACTATTCTAAACAATACTATATATATATACTGAAGATAAAAGCTAATTACAATTAATAAAATATCTTCAGAATATCTTCCATCATTATCTCCAAGCTTTCCATAATCTTCAGTTTATCGCTGTCATTCTTTCCATACATATCTCCATCTTATAAGCAGTATTAATCATAAGCAACATTAATACTTTGAGCAGTATTAACTCTAGCAGTACTAACCATGCTCAGCAGCATTAATCTCTTCAAGCAGTACTAACTTTGAACTAGCAGTACTAATCTTGTTGAGCAACATTAATCATCAACTAGCAGCATTAATAACAGAAGTACTAACTAGAAGTATTAACAACTAGAAGTATTAACTGTTTTCTTCTAGCAGCATTAACTAGAAGCATTAATAACAGAAGTACTAACTAGAAGTATTAACAACTAGAAGTATTAACTGTTTTCTTCTAGCAGCATTAACTACAACTAGCAACATTAACCACAGAAGTAGTAACCATGTTGAATATTAACTTCAGAAGTATTAACCATGTTGAATATTAACTTCAGAAGTATTAACCATGTTGAACTAGAAGTATTAACCATGTTGAACTAGAAGTAGTAACCATGTTGAACTAGAAGTAGTAACCATCCTTGGCATATTTCAGACCCAACAATCTCCCCCTAACTTAACTTTTCAAAACTGAGAAGTTAAGTTCTTCAACATAGGGTCTTTATGATAATTTCAAAACTTTCTGCAATTTCTAGTTCTTCTTGATTCAGTTTCTGCTGTTATCTTCTTTTCTGTTTCTACTGTTATCTTCTTTTCTGTTTCTGATGTAGTTACTGCTTTGTTTCAGCTTCTTCACTTATCTCCCCCTCAAAATAAGATTTCATATCAACTTGATTCTCCTTCTCATGTCTTCTCAAGTTCAGTTGTTTAAGTCTCCCCCTTTTTGAAATAATCATGATCTGTGTTCCTTTTCATCTCTTTTATCTCCATAATTTGATTGTGAACTTTCAGACTAATTGTACCAAGTGTATCCATCAATTCTTTGTAGTTAAATCTGTCCTCACCTCCTTTAGGTGTGTTTACCACCTTTGAAGGATCCTTGGATCTTTTAGTAGAGATCTTCTGCCTAGCAGAAGCACCTTCTACTCCCTTGGTTTCTTGGCACCTGGGACCTTTAGATAATTACTCATCTAAAGTTGCCATGGGGAAGGTCTTAGATATGTTCACACTGTCCTATCCTGCACTTTGAGCAAAGTCAGTAGTGTGAGCCTTACAACCCATATGCTCTTGCATCTCCCTATTGAGCACCTTCTTGAGGTTGGGAGACACCCCTATGGTTTCCCTTTGGATATTCTCTGATGAAAAATGCTCCATCAGAGGGCTTGTAGGTTTTGAGGTTGAAGATACAAGAAGGGAAGGAACCTTCAGTATCTTTTCCTTATATAATATAGTAATGGGGAATGTTGGTTTGACAAAAGGAATCTGAAGATTTATGCTTGGTAGTGGAAGGTGTGGATAGGTCATCAGTGGGTTGGTCTAATGAGGGCTTTGACCCTGATGCCTTACCTTCTTGATTGTGGGACATCACCATCATTGTAGAGAACAATGGTATATCAACTCCTTCCGAGTCCCTAGCAGATCTTCTCATGTTTGAGAAAACCTTGCCTTTAGGGGGTTTAGGTACATATATCTCATTAAAATGAGGTTAATCCGTCAATTCCTTATTAAGTACTTCTTGTACAAACCTTGGATACAGATAAAAGCTTTTTGATTGATATCCAGGTGTCAGGATCGAATTCTCAACAAGAATTAACTCTCAGAAACAATATCAAAGAAGTTTGCGGAATAACACTTTGATATTCAATGAAACAGTAAATCAACACAGAAAATATGAATAACAAACTGTAAGCTTTTATTAAATGCTTTGAAGTTACAAGATTACTCACTCAACCTCAATATTGATGAACAGGCTCACCAATACGAATTCTACTTCTCTAGAATTAGGATCTATGCCTTGAGGTTGTTTTTCTCTAAAAGAATGAAAACTCTAAGTTCTCTAACTATTCTAAACAATACAATATATATACTGAATACAAAGATAATTACAATAAATAAAATATCTTCAGTATATCTTCTATGTATATCTCTAAGCTTCCATGTATATCCTTTCATACGAATCTTCATCATATAAGCAGTATTAATCTTCAGCAGCATTAACTTTCTTCTAGCAGCATTAACTACTAAGCAGTACTAACCACTAGCAGTACTAACTAGCTAAGCAGTACTAACTTTGTTCAAGCAGCACTAACTTTGACTAGCAGTATTAATAGTACTAGCAGTAGTAACACTCAGCAGTACTAACCTTTAAGTCTTCTATCAGTAGTAATTTTGAACTAGCAGCATTAACCATACTTGATGAATTCTTCAGTTCCCAACAATCTCCCCCTAACTTGACTTTTAGGAAAAGAAGTCAAGTTCTTCAGATCTTCTTCAAGATGCTCCCAAAACTCTATCATGACCTAAATTCCAGTATTTGCATCCAATCCCAAACTTTGATTAATTGTTCTTTGGATCAAATATTTAGCCATTTCTGAATTTTCACCACATCCAAGCTTCTTCTTCAACATTAAATGAAGTTTCAATCTGCTATGGTTGTATACTTTATCCACTAGGAAGTATTCAATGTGATTTCTATCCAAAGTCACAGAATATACGCCACTAGTTTCATACAAAGTCCAATTTGTAACTGCTTGAAAAACACTCCTTATGATCTTCTCTACTTCATCAGGTTTGAACATCATACACAGATACTCCATCACCAGTTTTGTAATTGAAATCCCTGGAGCTTTCAACTGATCTGCATACAACTTCATCCCTATATCAAACATTTCTTCAATATCAGACCTTGAGCAAGTTCTGACAATTTTAGCCCAAGTACTGTAGACTTCATACTTTTCATCTTTTCTCTTCAGTCTGATATACTCCTTGCCATCTACTTCCAAAACATCCCAGTGAATGACTTCAGGAGGTTTAACTCCTACAGGTTCTGCTGCAATTGGTTCAGGCACTTTATCCATCACAACCATGTACATCTTGACATCCTCAGAACTTGCAGGTTCTTTCATTGTAGATGACTCAGGTGCCTCTTCTTCTTCAGCAACCTTTTCAGCCTCTTCTTCCACTAATCTAGGCTTCTTTGTAGGCTTTCTCCTAGCAATCATCTTTGTTCTTTTTAAAGTCCTTAGACTTTCACCAATTGTTGTTTCCTTCTCTGGAGTTTCTTGCTCATCAGGGAATGGTTTTTGTAAGAAATCATTGCTTTCTTTCATTCTTTTCTCCATTTCAACCCTTGCAAGATCATCCCCTTGAAGCTTTATCATCTCAGCATCATACATCTTCTTGAGCTTCTCAAAAGACATCTTTGAAAACATCTCTACCTTGACACCTACTGCACCCTTGAGGAAAGTAATCATTTTCTTTCTCTCTTGAGCACCCAGGTATGTCTTTGAAGGTTGTCTTTTCCTTGCAGCCATTTTGATCTTATCAGGCTTCCTCAAAGATGTGGCTTTCTGCTTGGCTTGTTCTGTTGCTAAGCTTTGTTGATAGGCTTTGTTTAACTCTGCAGCCATTGCTTTAGCTATCTCTCTATCCTTTTGCACTTGCATGGTTTCTGCTTCTTCAAATTCAGCCTGTATCTTCCTAGCTAGAGCTTCATCTGATTCAATCAGCTTCTGCTTTTTCATTGGTTTATCAGATTCAACTAGCTTTGCCTTACCTTTATCTTTACCCATCCCCTTCTCAATGCTAGAGTTCTTTGCTGCATCACCTCTTTCTTTTATGACAACTCCTTTGGCCTTTGAGGTGACCTTGGGAGTATCATGTTTGGCTTTGATGAGTGTTTCTGCAACCTCAAGCTCTGTAAGGACCTCTTTTACTGTTTCTGCTGCTTCTTTCAGTTCAGCAGTATTAACCATTTCTGCTGCTTTACTTGAACTGGCAGTATTAATGGTTTATGCTGCTGGCTCTGTTTCTGCTGCTTGCTCATTCTCCCCCTCAACATTATGTTTTTCTTCTTGCTCCCCCTTAGCTTTGGCATCAGCTTCTGACTCCCCCTTTTTGGGAGCATCAGTCACTGGTTTCCTCCTTCTGAGCACAAATTGTTTCTTCTTCCTTTGCAGAATCAGTTTCCTTACCATGTGCTTCAACTTGATGATTTGTTCTTGTTGTGCCAGAACTATGAGTTTAAGCTCTTCTATATCTTTGCCCTGTTGGAGTACATCCATGTTGATGTTGCCCATTGCCTCCATCAATTCATCATAGTTATATCTGTCCTCACCTTCTCCAGGAGTGTTACCCCCTATTGAAGGATCATTGGATCTTTTAGTAGTGGAAGTCTTCTGCCTAGCAGAAGCACTATCCACCCCTGTGGTTTCTTGGCACCAGGGACCTTCAAATGATTGCTCATTCAAAGTTGCCATGGGGGAGGTCTTATTGATGTTACCATTTTCCTCCTCTGTGCTAGCAGGAGGAGTGGCAGCCTCATCACCCATATGCTCTACCTCCTCCTCAGAGAGCACCTCCTTTGGGTTGGGAGACACCCTTGTGGTTTCCCTTTGGATATTCTCTAGGGGAGAATTCTCCCTTAGAGGGCTTATAGGCTTAGTGGGTAAAGGTACAAGAAGGGAAGGAGCCTTCTTTACCTGTTTTCTCTTGTAGGTTTGGGTGATGGGAGAGGTTGGTTTTTCAAGAAGGGACTGGGGAATTGATTTTGAGAGGGAAGGTTGGGCTTGGCTAGCAGTGGGTTGGTCTAATGGGGGCCTTGACCCTGCTACCATACCTTCATTGGTTTGGGACACCACCATCATTGTAGAGAACAATGGGGTGTCATCTCCTTCAGAGTCCCCAGCAGATCTTCTCATATTTGAGAAAACCTTGCCTTTGGGGGGTTTAGGTACATATACCCCAACAGGTTGAGGTATATCCGTCAATTGATTAGTAATAACTTCTTGAACAAACCTGGGATACATAAAGAAGCTCTTTTTGTTTCCCATGTTTGAGACAAGATCATTGAAAATCATTTTAGAAAAATTGTACTTTCTAGCAGTGGCCAAGCACACCAAAGCATAAGCAATAGTGCTGCTGAACTCACTCCATCCAGTAGTCTTTTTGGATATACAATGCATAAGAGTATGGACAAAGAAACGCCATTGGGGTGAGAATTTTGCTTTAGAAAATTTGAAAACACCCAATGGGCCTCCATACCCCATTCTTGTAAGGTTTGAAAACAGTTCATCATTTGGGATAGAAGTTATACCAGAGGCATCGTCTAGACGTAGACTGATGCGAATAACCTCTTCAGTAACTGTAAGTGATTGATCACAGATTCTTGTCTTGATCATTTGCACACCATTTTCCACAACAATGGTTGCATTAGCCCAGAACTGCCTTTGATGCTCAATGTAGATTGTAGGGGATACAGTAAGAGCATGAGCAATGTGGCTTGACTTGAGGAAATCCACAATCTGATGAAATCCTGAAGCTTGCTTTGGCTTTTGTAGCATCGCAATCTCGTTGTGCTCGTCGATGAACGTCATGGATGCCATTGATCTTTGTGAAAACTTGCCTGAAAACTTCGAACTTGAGAGAGAAAAGGTTTTGAGCGCAAGAGAACAGTATGCAAAGAGTCGTTATGAACTTTTAGGCGGGCAAAGAGTATTTATAGTATTCGGAATATAAGCAGTATTAACCTAGAGCAGTATTAACTACTAGCAGTAGTAACGGCTAGCAGTATTAACTAACTAGCAGTATTAACTGAAAGCAGTATTAACCACTAGCAGTATTAACTGAAAGCAGTATTAACCACTAGCAGTATTAACTGAAAGCAGTATTAACCTCTAGCAGTATTAACTGAAAGCAGTATTAACCACTAGCAGTATTAACTGAAAGCAGTATTAACCACTAGCAGTATTAACTGAAAGCAGTATTAACTACGAGCAGTATTAACTGAAAGCAGTATTAACCACTAGCAGTATTAACTATACTTACTCCTTTTAAACTTGCTAAACACTGAGTACTGCTATGCATATCCTGAAAAAGAAGATTAGTAACACCAAGAATGAAAATATACAGGTATAAAACCACTGTTTGAGAAGAAGATTATTCAGAGTTTATCATTCCCACACTTGTTACCAAGAAAGTGAATCTACCCACATCAAAAGCTTTAGTGAATAGATCAGCAAACTGATTATCAGTGTGAACTTTGACAACTTGAATAAGTTTCTTTTCATTACAATCTCTTATAAAGTGATACCTGATTTCAATGTGCTTTGTCTTTGAGTGCTTGACTGGATTATTTACAATGCTAATAGCACTGCTGTTGTCAATAAAGATTGGAGTGTGTAGAAAGGTTACCCCATAATCCAACATTTGATTCTGAATCCATAAGACTTGAGAACAGCAACTTGCAGCTGCTATGTACTCTGCCTCTGTTGTAGATGTGGATACTGTGGTTTGTTTCTTGCACTGCCATGAGACTAGTCTAGCACCCAAAAACTGACATCCTCCAGAAGTAGATTTTCTGTCCAAGTTTGCCCCACCTAGATCACTGTCTGAGTATGCTATTAGGTCAAAAGGTGAGTTATGAGGATACCAAAGTCCCAATCTGGGTTGCCCTTTGAGGTATCTGAATATCCTCTTAACAGCTTGAAAGTGAGATTGCTTTGGCCTAACTTGAAATCTTGCACATACACAGACTGGAAACATTATATCTGGCCTTGATGCTGTGAGATACATGAGAGAGCCAATCATGGATCTATAATGATGCACATCCATATCCTCCCCCTCAAGATCTGCTGTGATCTGCTTGTGTGTTTCCATAGGTGTGCTGGCAGGTTTTGATTCTGAGAAACCAAACTTGGTTAGAATATCCTGCACATACTTGGATTGACATATGAAAATGCCATCTGACTTCTGTTGAACTTGGAGTCCAAGGAAGAAAGTAAGTTCCCCCATGGAACTCATTTTGAACCTTTGATGCATTAAATCCTCAAACTCCTTGCACATGTTGTTTCTTGTAGATCCAAAGATAATGTCATCAACATAGATTTGGACCAGCAAGATATCCTTCTTCTTTCTTTTGATAAATAGAGTCTTATCAATGACTCCTCTTTCAAAGTCATTTTCCAAGAGATAGGATGACAGAGTGTCATACCATGCTCTTGGGGCTTGATGTAGTCCATAAAGTGCTTTCTTTAATTTGTATACCCTGTCTGGATAGCTTGGGTTTTCAAACCCTGGTGGTTGACAGACATATACTTCTTCTTCAATTGATCCATAGAGAAAAGCACTTTTTACATCCATTTGATAGACTTTGAAGTTCATGTAAGAAGCATAGGCTAGGAATAGTCTGATTGCTTCTATCCTAGCCACAGGTGCAAAAACTTCTTCATAATCTATACCCTCTTCTTGAGTATAGCCTTGAGCCACCAGCCTTGCTTTGTTCCTTATGACAATACCTCTTTCATCTCTCTTGTTTCTGAAAATCCACTTTGTGCCAATTGCTCTGTGACCTTTAGGAAGGTCTACTAGTTCCCATACATCTTGTAGCTTGAACTGTAACAGTTCTTCTTGCATTGCTTCAATCCAGCTAGATTCTTTCATAGCATCATGTGCCTTTTTAGGCTCAAGCTGGGATAGAAAACAAGAAAGGACTGTATGCTGTTGATCTTGCATTTCTTGAAGCCTGCTTTGATGTCTAGTCATCATAGGAGAAGAGATATCTCCTATTACCAGCTGTGGAGGATGATTCTTTTGAACTCTTGTGTTATGACTAGGTTCTTCATTCAGTCCAGCCTCTAGATTAGAGTCATGCAATTCAACTGAAGTGTTTTCAGATGCCACTTCTGATTCTTTACTTTCTTGAGTCTCCTCATCTCTAGTTTCTTCTTTACTCTGATTTGGTTCAGTAAATGATTCCTTTTCACAGTCTTCAACAGAATGCACTGTGGGTATGGGAAATATCACAGATTTAGGTATGCTTTCTGAGACTTGTGTGATCCCTGATCCTCCACATCCTGTTCCTGTAGAATCATCACTACTGAAACCAAAAGAATTAGTTAGTGAATCAATGTCAAATAGCCACTGAGGTCCAGATCCAACAGGATTTGGTGTGCTCTCATTGCATTTGACATTGTCACTTTCTTCAATTATTCTAGAAGAAGAGTTAAATATTCTGTAGGCCTTACTCTGAGATGAATATCCAACAAGAAATCCATCATCTGCTTTGCTATCAAACTTACCTAAGTGAGATTTGGTATTTAGAATTGTACAAGGACACCCAAAAGGTTTGAAGAAACCAATAAAAGGTTTTCTTTTATTTAAAAGCTCATATGGGGTCTTGTTCTTTTGCTTGACCACTAGAACTCTGTTTTGGACATAACAAGCAGTATTAACTGCTTCAGCCCAGAAGGTAATTGGCAATTTTGAATCAGCCAACAGAGATCTAGCAGCCTCTATTAGTGTTCTATTCCTCCTTTCAGCAATACCATTCTGTTGAGGAGTCCTAGGAGCACTATATTGCCTCTCAATACCTTTCTCTTCACAAAAGGTGTTTAGATCATGATTTTTAAACTCAGTTCCATTATCTGATCTAATGACTTTTACTCTTTGATTGGTTTGGTTTTCAATTCTTAGAATAAAGGATTTGATAAGACCACTTGTTTCATCCTTAGTCCTTAGAAAATATACCCAAGTAAATCTGGAGTAATCATCAACAATAACTAAGCAGTAAGATTTCTTGCCTATACTCATAACATTTGTAGGACCAAACAGATCCATATGCAATAACTGGAGACAAGAAGAAACAGAATTTAACTCTTTGGTCTTATGAGAAGTTTTGTGTTGTTTGCCTTTAAGACAAGCAACACAATGATCATCACATGAAAAGACTTTTGAAGGTAACCCTCTTACAAGGTTATTTTTAACAAGATTGTTCATAGTCTTGAAATTCATGTGACACATCCTTCTGTGCCATAGAGAGGATTCATCTACAGAAGCTTTTGAAACAAGACAATTTAGAGAAGAATCACTATAAACATTATCCATATCAAGACAGTAAACATTGTCCTTCCTTGGAGTTCTAAGTAGTATCATGCTTTCATCAACTACCTTGAACCCTGGAGCAAGGATCATACACTCAGTATTTGTGAATAATATACTATGTTGTTTGTCACAAACCTGTGATACACTTAACAGGTTGTACTTTAATTGATCAACATAGTAGACATCCTCAAATGTCATCTTACCTTTGGTGACATTACCTTTTCCACTTATCTTACCACCAGTAAGATTGTCTCCAAATGCAACATGTCCTCCATTGATATTCTTGAAATCCTGAAGGCATGACATGTTGCCTGTCATGTGCCTAGAGCAACCACTATCAACATGCCAAATGCTCTTTCCCTTGAGCTGTTGGTTGCCCTGCACATTAGATAAATCAATTAGTATGATTTAGGAACCCAAGCCAAAGTGGTCTTGGGTACCCCTTTCTCATCAAAATATTTGCACTCTTTCTTGACAAGATTTTTGAACTTTAACTCCTCATTCTTGGAGTACTTTGTTACAATAATAGGCTTGGAACTATGTTTGCTAGAATCAGTACTAGTTTTAGAAGTACTAACTACCTTGGCAGCACTTGCATGCTTAGCAGCACTAACTTTGTTAGAAGTAGTAACTGTGTTAGCAGCAGTAACTGTGTTGGCAGTATTAACTTTTGAAGAGGTATTAACAGTATTAGCAGCATTAATATTTTCAGCAGTACTAACACTGTTAGCAGTAGTAACTGTGTTAGCAGTACTAATATTGTTAGCAGTACTAATACTGTTAGTACTTCTAGGCACCCACATTTTGATACTTTCTTTTAAAATCTTTTTCTTTAAAGTGCCTTTACTTTCAACATATTTCTTTATCACATGTTTCTTTCCAGCCTTCCTATAACCCACAGATTTTTTCATAAATCTTTGAAAGTTCATCTGTTGGTTAATAGGGTTAAAGTAACAATACTTAGCCAAATGATTCAACTTGCCACATATAAAACAAGGTTTTGGTCTATTGATTTTATTCAGATCAACTCCTTGTTTCTGAGCCCATTGATTATTCCAGTTTCTTTGATTTCCTCTTTTTAAACCAGAATTTAGGCTCTTGGCTTTATTGCAATCACACTGTTTGCAAGGAATAGGTTTCACAACAGTGGTCTACTTATAGTGAACCATCTTGTTCTTTCCCTCAGTCTTTTCTATCTCTTTAGACTTGATCCAGTGCTTTCCACATCCCTCATTGGTGATAATGTTATTTTCTTTAGGAATCTCACCACTCACAGTATTGTCCTTATCCTTGACAACTTCTTTCTCAGTTTTATCCTTAACAACCACTTCATCTAAGGGATCTATTTCAGTGGCTCCCTTAGGTAGATCCTTCCTATCCTTTGTTTCTAACAGCTCTGAACTAGGAGGGATGTAGTTGTTGTTATAGGGTGGTGGTGTGGTATTGTACCCTATACCTCTTCTCAGTTTATCATGAATCTGAGTTTGTAACAAAGAATCCATTGCTTTGGAAGCATTAGAAAACTTTTCTACATCAAGTTTGACTTTAGCTAGCTCTCCTCTTAGCTTTTCACTTTCTTCTTTAGATCTGGTCAGTTGAAGCTCTAAGTCATTCTTCTCCCACTTCCAGTAATTTGTGTCATAAGAGTGTTGAAGCTCATTAGCTTGAAAACCCTTAATCTGTTCTTCAAATCTCTCAACAATCCTCACATAATCTTTTATGTCTTTTTCCAATCTCTTAAGGTTATCACTCATGTTCTGGTTGTGATCCCTATACCTTTTAACAGTGTTAATGCAATTTTGAGAGCAAAGATTGGAAGTTACCTCTGTAGTGAGACCAGACACCTCTGCCATTAGAGCTTGATTCTGAATAGCCTCTTCAGCTTGATCACTCCAATCAAACCCCATACCTTGTTGAGAGACAAGGGCTTGTGCAGAGTTTCTGTTGAAGCTTCCAGATTGAGCTTGTTGGTGGTTGTTATTCTGAGACATTCCACTTCTGCATTCTCTAGCAAAGTGTCCCTTTTGATGGCATTTGTAACATTCCACCTTGGACTTGTCAAATCCTGCTCCATCTTCTCTTCTTTGGGAGAAGTTGTTCCTCCCAGTTCTTTTGATGAACTTTTTAACTCTCATGGAGAGCATGGCCATCTGCCATTTAATATCCATCTCTTCAAGATCATCTGGATTGAGTTGTTCCAAGTCATCATTAATGAGAGAAGAGTTTCCATGACTTGCCAGAAATGCCTCAAACACAGTTTCAGTCCCTTTCTCTTGGTTTGTTCCATTGGCAGTACTAACTGATTCAAGGTTGGAAGTAGAATCAGTTGATGCTGAAAGGAGTGCAGCATTGTGAACATACCCAGAAGGCCTCTTTTTAGCCTCTACCTCAGATTCAAAAACTCTTAGATCATTATAAAGATCATCAAGTTCCTTTTCTTCCAGTTGATCATTCTGTCTGAAAGACACAGTATACATGGTCCATTCATCACTCAAGGACCTTAGAAACTTTCTGTTCAGATCATCTTGATCAATTTGTACTCCCACTGTAGCTAGTTCACCAATAAGTTTGTTGAACCTGTCAAAAGTTTGAGTCATGGACTCATTCTTGGTTGACATAAAGTTCTCATATTGTTGCTTCAGAATGGCTTTCTGATTTCTCTTGGTACTTTTGGTGCCAGAGAATCTCTTCTCCAGAGCATTCCAGAGCATCTCTGCATCAGTGCAGTTACAGAACTGATGTTGATATTCATTGGGAATAGCCAAGAGCAAGGTGCTCAAGGCTTTCATCTCTGTCTGTCTGATCTTTCTTTCTGCATCAGTTTTTGGAGGAGTTCTCTTTCCATCTGCACCAATCTTTCCTGCTTCAGAAGGACCATTCTCTATGATGTCCCACATAGAATAGTCAGTGAGGAGTATGTACTGCTTGATTCTGATCTTCCACATATCAAATTCATTGGGTCTAAGCATTGGAACCTTTGAGACCAAAGTACTGCTTGATTCTGCAAGATTTTCCATGATGAATAGTTGTTTCTGAGAAATCAGGCTCTGATACCACTTGTCAGGATCGAATTCTCAACAAGAATTAACTCTCAGAAACAATATCAAAGAAGTTTGCGGAATAACACTTTGATATTCAATGAAACAGTAAATCAACACAGAAAATATGAATAACAAACTGTAAGCTTTTATTAAATGCTTTGAAGTTACAAGATTACTCACTCAACCTTAATATTGATGAACAGGCTCACCAATACGAATTCTACTTCTCTAGAATTAGGATCTATGCCTTGAGGTTGTTTTTCTCTAAAAGAATGAAAACTCTAAGTTCTCTAACTATTCTAAACAATACAATATATATACTGAATACAAAGATAATTACAATAAATAAAATATCTTCAGTATATCTTCTATGTATATCTCTAAGCTTCCATGTATATCCTTTCATACGAATCTTCATCATATAAGCAGTATTAATCTTCAGCAGCATTAACTTTCTTCTAGCAGCATTAACTACTAAGCAGTACTAACCACTAGCAGTACTAACTAGCTAAGCAGTACTAACTTTGTTCAAGCAACACTAACTTTGACTAGCAGTATTAATAGTACTAGCAGTAGTAACACTCAGCAGTACTAACCTTTAAGTCTTCTATCAGTAGTAATTTTGAACTAGCAGCATTAACCATACTTGATGAATTCTTCAGTTCCCAACACCAGGTTTGACATTAAATCATTGAAGATCATTTTTAGGTATAGAAAACTTACATTAGCAGTAGTAACACTTATCAGCAGCATTAACACAGACTGACAGTTTTCACTGAACTAGAAGTACTAACTACCTTTCAGTATTAGCAACCTGAAACACTTACAGACACAAGGTTAGTAGTACCATATACCATAAAATTTTCAAAAGTTACTTTATCTTTTGAAACTATACCTTTTTCACTTTTCTTACCTTCTGCTGGATCAAAAGTAACATGTCCTCCATCAAATCTTTTTAAAGAATTTGAAGGCAATCCATGTTCCTTGTTATGTGCCAAGAGCAATCATTATCTTCATTCCAAAATGCTCTTCCTCTTGAGCTTTTGATTGCCCTGCACACTTGATAAATCAGTTAGTCTTTGAGGGAACCCAAGCCAAAGTGGTCTTGGGTTGTCCTTTCTAATTTATATAATCTGTCAGTTTGGTCTGGATGAGTTGTTTAGGAATCTCATGGCTGGAATACTTTGTCAAGATTATAGGCTTTGCAACATTAATACTAGTAGAAGCACTATCCTTGTTAGCACTAGTATTGGTTGCAGCAACACTATTTCTGTTAGCAGTACTATCTGGGATAGCAGTACTAACAGGTTTCTTTACAATTGGAACCCAAACTTGAACAAAGTTGTTTGCTTTCTTTGTCTTTAAATTACTCCTTGGCTTATCTGGAGCATTTTTCTTTGTATTAGCAAACTTGTTCTGAGCATGAGACTTTAAAGGTGCTCTTTTCTCAGCCAATTGATACCTTCTTTTATTCCTATAACCAAAAGAGTTTTGTGGTTTTCTTTGAAAAGTGACTCTTTGGTTGATAGGGTTGAAATAACAGTGTTTGGCAAGATGATTCAATTTGCCACAGATAAAACAAGGTTTTGGTCTATTGATTTTACTCAAATCAACCCCTTGTTTTTGTGCCCACTGATTATTCCAGTTTCTCTGATTTCCCCTTGGTTTATCATGTTTTTGGGGCTCAGATTTATTGCAAGAACACTGTTTACAAGGGACAGGATTCACAACTGTGGTTTGCTTATAATGGACCTTCTCAGACTTTCCCTCAGTCTTCTCAATGTCCTTAGATTTGACCCAAGTCTTTCCACATCCCTCATTGGTGATAATGTGATTTTCTAGAGGAATCTCACCACTCCCAGTGTTCTCCTTACTCTTTTCACTAGAGTTATCTTCTTCAGAGTCTGTTTCAACCACCACTTTGTCTAAAGGATCTACCTTAGTGGCTTCAACAGGCAATTCCTTCCTATCCTTGGTCTCTAGTAAGTTTGATATAGGATGAATGTAATTGTTGTTGTATGGTGGTGGTGTGGTGTTATAGCCTATTCCTCTTCTAAGTTTGTCATGGATTTGAGTTTGGAGCAAAGAGTCCATTGCTTTAGAAGCATTTGAAAATTTCTCAATATCCAGCTTGGCTTTCTCAAACTCACTCTTTATCTTCTCATTCTCCTCTTTAGACTTTTTCAGCTGAAGTTCTAGGTCATTCTTCTCCCACTTCCAGTAATTTGTATCATAAGAATGTTGAAGTTCATTGGCTTGGAAAACTTTGATCCGTTCCTCAAAACTCTCAACAATTCTTACATAGTCTTTTATATCTCTCTCTAATCTTTTAAGGTCATCACTCATTGTCTGGTTGTGATCCCTGTACCTTTTAACAGTTTCCATACAAGTTTTAGAGCAAAGATTAGACATTACCTCTGTGGGGATTTCTGTGCTTGAAGAATCTGAAACTTTAGCCATTGATGATTTCTGATTTCAAGGAAGAATGATGATTGCAGGTTTCTGAGAATACTAGCTCTGATACCACTTGTCAGGATCGAATTCTCAACAAGAATTAATTCTCAGAAACAATATCAAAGTGTTATTCCGCAAACTTCTTTGATATTGTTTCTGAGAATTAATTCTTGTTGAGAATTCGATCCTGACAGCAGAGATAGCTTTGATGTCTATCCATCTGACAGTGTGGTATTTGAAGGTATACGGGGTTGGGCTATGTTGGTGAGCTGACAAGGATAATCCAGTTCAAGAAGAACAACCTTCCATCTTTCTGGTATGCCATGTTTTCTGTGATCAACTGATGCTTCACAGCAAAACATACTAGAATTGACAATGCCAACATGCACATTGTATAGCTTTTCCATGCCATTGTGTACGATCTGCACGTAGACTATTCTATCATCTTCTGAACTGAGCTATATGAAAGAGTACTTGCAAAGAGAACTACCAAGAAGACAATATTTTTCCCATATCAAATATTTCTCCAGCTAATCATCTTCAGCATGCTAAGATCTAACAGAAACATTCCAAGAAGGTCACAACATGAGAAAGGACCATAATTTAGCATGAGATACCTTCAAAAGGAGAAGCACATATTTAACTATTCTATGCCAGTTCTAAGGCACTACTTGCTTACGCCGATCTGAACTCTGAGTGTGTAAAAGATTATAAAGAGTCGATAGAACAATCAGAGCCGGTTGTTCCTACCTAAGGATCCATCCCTAGGAGAGCGGAGTCGGTAAGGGTTCATGTTACCACGAGGGTACTTGAATAGGTAGTGCCGAGAGAAAAATCTGAGAGGGGATTGGAAGGGGGTCGTACTTCTCGACCAAAGGCTGTGGGATCACAGGCTTTTGCCACATGTCAAGTTGATTCCACATCTCAACTTGAAACGGCTACCATTCATCAATCGGGCTTTCAGGAAGAGAACACCGAGGAGAGTTCGGATTACGAAACTGAGTTAGATCGAGCAGCAAGTGATGATGATGACAATGATAGTGTTCACACCGCTACTGCTGAAAGTGGCGAAGAAGAAAATGTTAATGATGCTTCTGTTAATGATGATGGTAATGATGATTCTGATGATGATAATCATGATCAAAACGATCAGGCTATGGAAATGGATGTTGTTACCACGATTCATCAAGTGGTAGGTGATATAAGGAGTCATGAGGGAGATTTAGTTGAAAATTCAGAAAATGTGAGGTTTAGTGGACGGAACATAGAAGAATATGGTGAGAGAGTGCGTAACCTAACCTACAGATCTAAAAGTGCATCCACATCTGGAACTCATGTGTTGAGTTTTGGTATTGAACAAGACATTAGTCACCCACTAACGCAGTTGTACATCCCTACCAACCATTCTACCACCTCACAACAGATGATAGTCTCAAATATAAACATGGAAATAGCACAACGACTATCTAGCTCTCACTTGGAGAGTATAGATATTAAAACAAGAGAACACTAGCCCTGGTTCTCAACTTCTTTGAATGCACTATCGAGTCTAGAGCCAATTGATATACCTATTTTTATTCCTAGGACACATATTTTTCCTACTGCTACCATCGGATGTCTTAGTGACCCAATAGGAACACTCGGAGTAGATCCGTTTATTGGACTACAAGGACTGAGTGGAAGTCCTGTAATTGCTAACGATATTACAGATTTGAACACAGGCCACACGATTGATTCATCAACTGCTTTGTCAACGGAACGCCTAAGTAGCTCCGGAGTTACCTTACCAGACTTTGTGTCTAAGGAATTTCTCAACAGTGCCTTAAAGGCTGTTGAAACCATTTTACGTGAGCATATTTCTGAAGAGATCTCCAACGTGAGATAAGATTGTTTAACGGAAAGGATCCAGTTGATCAACAGATGCCAACTACTCCAGCTCCAGCTCCACCTCCATCTATTGCTCAACAAGCTGACATGACCATTGATGAGCTGAAGTCCTTCTTATTTGCAAAGTTGTTGTCTCAATCTCCTACTGGTTAATTAGATGTTGATCTAGTTGGTCTTCTCAGATCTCAACAACCACAAGTTGTTCTAGTGGTTCCCCAGTCTCAGGCTGATGTAGTTCGTGCTTTAGAGTTTAATTCTTTCAAATAAGATGTTATGTAATCTCTTCAGTCTATGCAACAAGAGTTTTCCGAGTTGGCAAAGATTGTTCAGACTACTTTCAAGGCTCAGGCATAAAGTTCTAGAAAGAGGCATGATCATGATTCAGATCATGACCATGAGGGGGAGAGACAGAAAAGACAGAGAGCTTTTGGAGACTTCGAGCAACATGTTTTCATTATTGGTTCATCTAGTCAAGGTGATGAAGCTCAACATCAGTCTTAGGGTGATAATCAAAGAAATGATAGTTCCATGGAGTTAGTATTATATGTGGATCCGGATTCAGAACCAACGGTTGCAAAGCCTGAGGTTGCTACAAGAGAGGTTATCTTACTACTTACTGGTGGAAACTTAGATGTGATTAAGGTGAGCGCCGATGAAAATGATCAAAGTGCCCAGTATGATAAGTTTTGGAAGGTCAAAGAGGAAATGGAGCAGTTAACTGATGTTTCTGATGATGAGCAAGATCAAGGAGTTACTAATGATGTTGATCAAGGTGAAAGTATTTTGGATGGATTGTTTGAGGATGTTGATACCGAAAATTTATGTGAATTGTATGCCTCTGAATCTCCAAAAGATATTCATCTCAACCCACTTAGAGATGAAATTCCTGAATTCCCTAACTTCACTACATTTCCAGATGTTTGTACAAGTCATGATGCTCCAACCTTTCAACCAACTTTTCGAATCCCACCTTCTCAAGAAAGTCAACCTGATCTGTCAACCTTTCCAACTTCAAATCAAGTTGATCCTTCTGTTCAAGCTAATCCTTCTAATCAAGTCGTTCTGTCTAATCAAGCTGATTCTTCTGAACCACAAAAGACAGAGAACTTTTGGAGACTTCGAGCAACATCTTTTCATTATTGGTTCATCTAGTCAAGGTGATGAAGCTCAGCATCAGTCTCGGGGTGATAATCAAAGAAATGAAAGTTGCATGGAGTTAGTATTATATGTGGATCCGAAATCAGAACCAACGGTTGCAAAGACTGAGGTTGCTACAAGAGAGGAGATCTTACTACTTACTGGTGGAAACTTAGATGTGATTAAGGTGAGCTCGGCTGATGAAGACGATCAAAGTGCCTAGTATGATAAGTTTTGGAAGTACAAAGAGGAAATGGAGCAGTTAATTGATGTTTCTGATGGTGAGCAAGATCAAGGAGTTACTAATGATGTTGATCAAGGTGAAAGTATTTTGGATGGATTGTTTGAGGATGTTGATACCGAAAAGTTATGTGAATTGTATGCCTATGAATCTCCAAAAGATATTCATCTCAACCCATTTAGAGATGAAATTCCTGAATTCCCTAACTTCACTACATTTCCAGATGTTTGTACAAGTCATGATGCCCCAACCTTTCAACCAACTTTTCGAATCCCACCTTCTCAAGAAATTCAACCTGATTTGTCAACCTTTCCAACTTCAAATCAAGTTGATCCTTCTGTTCAAGCTAATCCTTCTATTCAAGTCGTTCTGTCTAATCAAGTAGATTCTTCTGAACCAGAAAAGACAGAGAACTTTTGGAGACTTCGAGCAACATGTTTTCATTATTGGTTCATCTAGTCAAGGTGATGAAGCTCAGCATCAGTCTCAGGGTGATAATCAAAGAAATGAAAGTTGCATGGAGTTAGTATTATATGTGGATCCAGAATCAAAACCAACGGTTGCAAAGCCCGAGGTTGCTACAAGAGAGAAGATCTTACTACTTACTGGTGGAAACTTAGACGTGATTAAGGTGAGCTCGGCTGATGAAGTTGATCAAAGTGCCTAGTATGATAAGTTTTGGAAGGTCAAAGAGGAAATGGAGCAGTTAATTGATGTTTCTGATGATGAGCAAGATCAAGGAGTTACTAATGATGTTGATCAAGGTGAAAGTATTTTGGATGGATTGTTTGAGGATGTTGATACCGAAAAGTTATGTGAATTGTATGCCTCTGAATCTCCAAAAGATATTCATCTCAACCCACTTAGAGATGAAATTCCTGAATTCCCTAACTTCACTACATTTCCAGATGTTTGTACAAGTCATGATGCTCCAACCTTTCAACCAACTTTTCGAATACCACCTTCTCAAGAAATTCAACCTGATCTGTCAACCTTTCCAACTTCAAATCAAGTTGATCCTTCTATTCAAGCTAATCCTTCTAATCAAGTCGTTCTGTCTAATCAAGCTGATTCTTCTGAACCAACCGGTACCTCAAAATGCACCTGAACCAGATCTTTCTCATGTTGAAGTAAAATTCTACCGTAATGCTTTCAAAATGGCTTTCTTGAAGAATCCAACAAGATTTTTGTGCATCATATTCGGAAATTGGATCTATGTGTTGTCTTGGAAATCAAAGATAAGCCCTTGGATTATTAAGATGAGTACATTCGGATGATCAATGGTCTGATACAAGAGGAGTACTATGATAAGTCAAAGAGCAAGATTGTGGTTATCAAATAAATCAAATTGAAGAAGTTTTACAGAATATGGTATCCTTATTTCGTGGTTCAAAGGTAAAACATGCAAGAATACATTTTCACTGAAGCTGTTTTTCATCATCTTCAGATTGATGATTTTGAGTACATGTACCACGAGTTCAGAAACATGACTATCCGAAAAGAGAACATCACGTATGCACTGGATGCTATCAAGATATTTTTGAGAAGGAACATCATTTACAACTACTGTTATGATTTTCAGCTTGGGATAGAGACCAATCAGAAGAATATCAACATGAAAAAGCCAAACTTGCAGCTTCCAGACTTGGAAAATTATCCTCTATTCATAATTTTGGAAAAACAGAGTTTGGGGTACTTTACAAGAATGATAAGATTGAGAAAAGATTTCTGAGATTTTCAGAGGTGGCTAAATTTTCTGATGGAACTTTAAAGTTGATCAAGCTTTAGTTGGAAAGCAGACATGAACAGGATGAAAGAATAAGAATAGCTCAAGGTGACTATTTGCCTAGAAGAAGGAGGATGAATATGGAAAGAGCAATTGAAAAACTGGAAGACATAATTGAGTTCAAAAAAGTAATCAGACGTTTTGAAACATATATGGGCATTCGAGACACGAGAACAAGACGCTTCATGAATTGATTCCAAATGGGGAGATTGTTAAAGCATTTATGTTGGAATCAATTAAGTCTTTTGAAGTCTTGTTAGAAAGTCAATGTTTTGTTGAAGTATTTGTAATTTCCTTTATAGATTGTTTTGTGGTCAAGTTTGTTTGATCATATAAATACCTTGTGTCTTTGTATTGAAGAAACTCTTGTCATATTGTGAGACTTGTAACCGAGAGTTTTGATATCATTAAACATATGACTTTCTCTCTCTAGAACTCGCTCTATTCATCTACTTTGTTTGATCCAAATTGTGTAATTGATTGTTTGTGCTTGAATTCTAGAATCACAAAGGGAGTATTCGGTAGGGGGAAATAAGGCGGCGGTGAGGAGGTAAATCAGGAGAGGTGTTGGATGGGAAGGCTTAGGGTGTATGTTTCGGTGGAGGTGAAGTGTGTGGGGAATGGGGGGCATTGGCTAGGGTGTCACCTAAAGTGTCGGCTGAGGGGAATGTTTGAGGGGTTGACGGGGGAGTGTTTTTGGGAGTGGGTGTGGCAATAATCTCTTTTCCATGAGCCGGGGAGTTGATATCGTACTTCCAAAAACTCTTGGTCCAGTCGAGAGGCAGACCCAGATCCTGTATCACTTAGAAGAAAATCCAGAAAGTTATCTGGATCCTCATAACTGGCCCCTAGAACAACCGATCCTTCCTTAGATCGTGCAAATTCATCAGGACTAGTAGTCTCGGGTGAAAGGTTGTATGGTGGAGAAGAGGGGATTTGGACTAGGGAGGTGTCCAATTCATCCTCATCGAGTAAGGAATAAGTCAATGACGGTTTAGTGAGGGTACCCTGATGTACAATCCAACCCTGTTGAGATGGTAAAAAGGAGTCGGCTACAGGGTGAGCAGATTCCCTTGGCCAGAAAGGGAGAAGTTGAACACCTACTGATTGTTGAGAATCGGTTGGTGGAGTAGGTGGCTGGGCCAGAAAGGGTTTTCTAAGTCTCTTAGAATGAGACCTAGGTGGGGATGTAGAGTTCCTCCACTTTTGAGAAGAAGGGGGTTTGACTTAGGTAGTCTGTGAAGGTTTCTTCGGTGGCAGATTCATTAGAGCAAGTGCGGAGGTACCGGTGGCCTTTAACTTCTTTTTAGAAGCCACCGATTTAGCCGGGAAAGGGAAGTCGGGGCCACAAAAGAGGGCGTAGCCGACGGTTCTTGCGGTTGTTCAGCCGAAGGATCCGAGGGTGTGCCCCACTCCGGATTGGGAGAAGAAAGGAAGTAAATCATACCTCGGTTGAGTGTTTGGTCGGTTGATGAGGGGCCATTCTTCAGTACTTACCGCCCAACCTTGGGAGCCAGAAAATAATACATGACTTTTGGCTCTCGAAGTTTGGCTTTAGCCTCTAGAGCAACCTTTATCTTAAGGTTGATGATTAAAGAAAGAAGACGAGGGAGAGCCACTTGGGTGATGCGTGGAGGAGAAATCACAGTGACAATTGCAGTGAAGAAGAATTGAGCGAAGTCGATTTGTCGCTGGAACATGAGAGTGTGTGCTAGTTGGGTGACGTAGGAGGGGGATTAGTCCCATCCAGTTGTCTTCTGGGAGACATTGAATGAGATAAGAGAAAAAGAAATTCCAGACTCCCCCCATATTTTTACGGAGGATAGTCCGGGAAGCCTTGTCTTTCCCTTCCGATAGATAGTTGGGAGCATCAACCACTTCTTCATTTTCATGACCAGTAGGAAAATCATCATATGCAGAGTAAACGGGAAGTTTAAGAGCATCTCTCACATCTTCACATCCAAAAGTGAGATCGTGATCTTTTGCATCCGTCAAAATAGAAGCAGAGACGGAATCATTTGTTGAGTCGTAGATACATGTAAGCCAAAAAATCCCGAGAAACAACTTGCTGATCTTGGGAGTGGCAGTGAAACCATACTGAAGAGGTTATCCTTTAAGGAACAATGATGTATGGTTAAACTCTGGATAAGTTGGATCGAGCTCAAAGCGAGCAACATGGTTGCATGAAGGAAATGACAGTGAATCTTGGGTGAGTGGTTCACCTTTGCTGGATTTCGAGTGCTTGGATGGAGTAGTTGAGGATGACAATGTTGAGTGTCAGAGAAAATTGCATGTTTGCAGGTACGAGAGGGAGAGAGCTCGTTGAAAACGATGAAACACTAAAAAAATTAAAATGAGGGTGAAAAAGATTTATATATGGCTGGGAGATGAAACGGTCCGAATGGGTTTATTTTTAAAAAATAGAGAAATAATTATGAGGAGTTATAGGGTTATGGGGGCAAACAAAAATGATGGCCGGCCATTTTAGGGACGTAAGGAAGTGGAAAGGGCTGTAAATCGTCGTAAAATAAGGGTAGAGGGAAGGTCATGTCATTGAAATATGATGTGGCAGACGTCATGACGTAACCGTTAGTGGATAAGGACAAAATAAAAAAATGAACCTGCCGAAGAGAATATTTGGTAGAGATGTGGTAGCCGAAAGAGATGATCTACCGAAGAGAGGATTCAGTAGGTGTTGAGTAGCCGAAGGAAAGAACCAGCCGAGGACCTACCGAAGAGAAGAATCAGTAGGTTAGAAGCTAACCGAAGAGATATACCAAAAAATGTACTGAAGTTGACTAGTCTAAAGGTAAGGACTATCTGAGAAAGGGGTTGCCGAAGTATGGTTAGCCTAAGAGCTAGATCAGCAAGAGTAGGACTTGCCTAATATGGTATTTTCCAAGAGGAACAAAAAGTTAACTACAAGTTTAACTACCGAAAGATGGTCTTACCAAAGGCAACCTTACCGAAGATGGCCTTGCCGAAGGTTGGCCAATCGAAGAAAAACTATATGTAGAGGAAACCTACCGAAGGAGGTTTTAGTAGATGAAAAATACTTTATATATATATATATTAACGATCAAAAATTAACATGCCTAATGATCCCATCAGAAAATTGAACCTAGCTTCATCAAGAGGTTTTGTGAAGAGATCAGCCAACTGAAGATCAGTTGGAATGAAGTATAGTTAAATATCACCTTTTGAGATGTGATCTCTGATAAAGTGATCTCTGATGTCAATATGCTTTGACCTTGAGTAAAGCACAAGATTGTTTGCAATAGCTATTGCACTTGAGTTGTCACACAGTATTGGGACCTTGGAGTAGAATTGATTGTAATCTTGAAGTTGATTCTTCGTCCACAAGATTTGAGCACAACAACTTTCAGCTGCAACATCTTCAGCCTCAGCAGTAGAGGTGGAAACTGAATGTTGTTTCTTTCTGGACCAGCTTACCAAATATCCACCAAGCAATTGGCAGCTTCCTCGCGTGCTCTTTCTATCTACCTTAGGTCCTGCAAAGTCAGAATCTGAATACCCAATTAGATCAAAACCTGAGTCTTTGGGATACCAAAGACCCAGATTCATGGTACCTTTGAGATACCGAAAAATATGTTTTACAACAGCCAAATGGGATTCCATAGGATTGGCTTGATAACGCACACATAGACAAGTAGCAAACATGATATCAGGTTTGCTAGCAGTGAGATAAAGAAGACAACCTATCATCCCTCTAAAATTTGTGACATCAACCGATTTTCCATCGGGGTCAACATGAATGTTGAGAGCTGGTGCCATAGGGGTTTTCATGGGAGAACAATTGTCAAAATTAAATTTCTTGAGGAGATCATGAATATATTTGTTTTCATTTATAAAGATCCCCTCAGAAGTTTGTTTTATTTGTAGGCCTAAGAAAAATGTAAGTTCTCCCATCATGCTCATCTCATATTTACTTTGCATGACAGAGGTAAACTCTTGACAAAGAGTTTCATCGGTGGCACCAAAGATGATATCATCCATATAGATTTGAACAAAAATATGTTACCTTTAGTCTTCTTGAGAAAGAGGGTTTTATCAATTTTACCTCTGGAGTACTTGTTGGCAAGTAAGAAGTCTGACAAGGTATCATACCAGACACGAGGGGCCTGTTTGAGACCATAGAGGGCTTTGTCAAGCTTGTACACATAGTTTGGATGAGTGGAGTCTTCAAATACAGGAGGTTGTTTCACATAGACCTTTTCAGCAAGTTCTCCATTTAGAAAGGCACTCTTGACATCCATTTAAAAAACTTTCAAATTTTTATGAGCAGCATGGGCAAGGATAATCCTTATTGCCTCAAGCCTAGCAACAAGAGCAAAGGTTTCATCATAGTCAATCCCTTCCTCCTGTCGATATCCTTGAGCAACAAGACTAGCGTTGTTACGTATCACAATGCCTTCTTCATCCATCTTGTTTCTAAAGACCCATTTAGTTCCAATTATTGTTTTTCTAGGAGGGCAAGGCACATGTCTCCAAACCTTGTTTCTTTCAATTGGGATAGCTCTTCTTGCATGGTTGTTATCCAACATGGATTAATTAGAGCTTCTTCAATCTTCTTGGGTTCAATGATAGAAAGGATATTCACATATAGACAAATATTCCCTATTCCTCTTCTAGTTTGGACACCAACTTGTTGATCACCAATAATTTGTTCAATGAGGTGATCTTTAGTCCACTTGGTAGCTGGTGGAAGAGGTGCAGGAAGCATTTCAGGAGTCTGAGAGGTAGAAGGTTCGGTAGGTATGATGGATGTAGAGGTAGGTGAGAAAGTGTGTTGAGATATAGGATCGGCTAGATCTTCAGATATCATGATCTGAAGGTTTGGGTTTAAAGGTGAGGAGGAGGAGGAGGGGTCATTTGTTTGATCAGATGACTCAACCATGAAGGGAACAGAAGAATGAGGTTCAGAAGATTGATTTTGAGAGTTTTCTCCTACACAAGAGGTTATCCATTGATTTAATTCAACATCATCACATGAGAGAGAAGATGATTTTTTGTCATCAAATTTCACATGTATTGACTCATCAGTGCATTTCCTCCAAAGATTATAGACTCAGTAGGCTTTGGAGGTAAGAGAGTATCCCATGAAAATCCCTTCATCAGCCTTGGGATCAAATTTCCCAAGATTTTCTCAATCATTAAGAATGAAGCATACACAGCCCAAAACATGAAGAAAACCAATATTGGGTTTTCGACCATAGAAAACTTCAGATGGGGTTTTGTTATGCCTTTTCACAATTACCGACTGATTTTACGTGAAGCAAGCAATGTTAATTGCTTCAGCCCAAAAAAAGGTGGGTAGGTTGGATTCACTTAGCATAGAGCGAGCTACCTCACATAGAGTTATATTCTTTATTTCCACCACACCATTTTGTTGTGGGGTTCTGATAGCCGAGAAGTTTTGAGAGTGTCCTTTGTTATTGAAGAAGGCTTCCAAAGTAGTATTTCTGAATTCAGTGCCATTGTCACTTCTTATAAATCTTATCAGTTGCCGATTTAGCACCTCAGATTTCTTGATGAAGTTGATGATTTATTTAGAAGTATCATTTTTGTACCTGAGAAAAGATACCCAAGTGTAACGTGTAAATTCATCAACAATTACCATAATGTACCTTTACCTCCAAGACTTGGAGTGCTAACTGGTCCGCATAGGTCCATATGAAGCATTTGAAGAGGATTGAAGATTGAAAAACATTGCTTTGTTTGAAGGAAGATTTTGTCAGTTTTCCCTTCTCGCAAGCTACACACAGTTTCTCTTTCACAAAGGATAGCTTTGGCATCCCAACAACAAGATCTTTGTTAGAGAGAGTGTTCATGGTCTTGAAGTTGAGATGAGATTGGCGTTTGTGCCAGAGCCAGTTCCTTTTGATAGAATCTTCTTAAATGAAACAATTGTTTCCTTCAACTGACTTTTGGCTCATGTTGATGACATACACATTGTCCTTTCTAACACCAGATAAAATAATATGATTATTTTTATCTAAGATGGTGATAGGTCGGGTTTACACCCTTCCCACATGGACCGCAAGTGTACGGTGTCGTATCAAGTAATACGTACGTAAGTACGAGTATCGAACCGTAGGAACTTGGTATTGAGTACCACAAGACTATATCAACTATTAAACTAGACGAACTGAAAGTTGGATTTACGTGACAGAGTTTTAAGAAAACAAAGCCAGAAAATTAGATCTGGAAAATGACTGGGCAACTGCTGAAGAGAAAAGTTGGGGGTTGGAGTCATATTCAATTCAATTCTTTACAAAACCATGAATGAAATTGGGTTTTAACAAGTGGTTCAATGAATTTAATCACGAACAATTATATTACACTTTCTCAAGCAATAATGAAAGTAGCACGTAACAGAGACTTTTTCATCTTTCGATCTCAAAATCGAGTTACAATACTTATGAATAACAAGATTAAAACATCTATGGTGGGATCGATATATATCTATCTGATTCGCACCATAGGTTTATGATAAACACATCTAATCATTTAAATCTTCTCTCGAAGATGCAAAATAATCAAGATATATCCAAATAGTTGATCAGACCAAAAGGATTCCCTAAAAACTCATCATAAACATTCATTGAATACATCATTCATCAATTCCCAAACTCAAATCATATGTTTAACAAGAACATCACCAAATATTCATCCAACCCCCAACATGAGAAGTTTAGCTCATGTTGGGGTTCGAAACAATCACAAACATAAAATCAAATATAGGAAATAAAACCATTGTAGCCAAGATAAAAATACTAGAACTCCCTGAAGAAGGATTTCGATAGCCTCTCGTACCCGTCGCACGTTGATTCTTGCGTGTTAATCGTCGATTCCCTTTCTTCTCCTTCAGTCTCCTTTTGTTTCTCAAGAAAAAGTCCTCTGCTCTCCCTATTTCGTAGCCTCAAACTCTGATACCCCAGCCTACACACGAATCCCTAGTTAAATGAATTGAAACGTCACAGTCAGGAGGTCCGCGCGGCGACCCACGCGCAACACTGGAGTGGTATCAGATTGAAGACCTGCGCAGTTTACTGCGTGTTTGGACCCGCACGGAGACCCACGCACAACACTGGAGTGGTATCAAATTGAAGGCCCACGCGGTTTACTGCGCGTCTGGACCCACGCGGAGACCCGCGCACAACACTGGATTCTTTCTAATCGGATGGTCCGCGCGAGTGTCCGCGCGGCTTGGTCCGCGCAAGTGTCCGCGCGACTTGGCCCGCGCCTCCTTCCGCGCGGAGCACTGTTCTTCCACATTGATTGATTTCTTTCTTTCGGCCGAACTTGCTACCATTCTTCACCAAATTTCTCGGAATTCCTCAGCTTGATCCTCAATCCTCTTCCTATACTTTCCTTTGCAAAAATGATTAGATTTATCACTATTCTACCTGGGATTAGGCAAAACTTTCCCGATTTTTGATTATGAATAACGTCAAGAAATGACGTTATCACCAACCCCAAACCGCTCGTTGCTTGTCCTCAAGCAAAGTAGCGATAAACTACAGCTAAAAACCAAGGATTCACATAATTTTTCCAAAACTGTTGGTGGTAATAGCGTGGTTACCCTATATCCATTAACCAACGGTCCAACACAATAAGAGAAAGAATAGTTGTGCATTAAAGTGTTAATCTTCATTGAGGACAGAACTATCGGAGACTACACCACATTGAATCTTGTCTTAGGTTGAACATGCTTAAAAAGGATTTCTCTTTGACCCTACCTTGTTGGATACTCTCAATCAGACTAGAACTTAGGTTTCACACAACTGTTCATGCTTAATGAGTTTATGTACAAGAAATTATCGAAAAATTGCATGAACACATCATGAAAGACGCACAAAGTGTAAGCAAAGTGATCTCTAAGAAACTCAACCAACAAGACTAGGTATTACTGGGTGTTCTGCTTTCATCCTCTACTCCTTCCAAGAGTCTTATACCTTTAATTTCTGCCCAAGCCGCATTAATCTAGAACCAATTCTTGATTCTTCCTATTTCAGGTTAGAACCATATCCTCTCTTCTTCTTCTTCTTTCTTTTTTTCTTTTTTTTTCATCAATACTCGTTGTTTCTTGGCAGACGAGTTGTTATTGAAATCAAGATTCTTTGACTTCTGAAGAGTGGGCTTAGCGGAAAAAGGAATTAGGGCCTTCGGAAAGGTAGTTAGACTAAGAATTCAAGAGATCGGAAGCATATTTTGAACCCAGACTATCCTAATCCTGTCTTTGTTAGCTGAGACAATGTTATAGTGAGATCATTCTATAACTACGAAGAAATCCAAAGGAATGTCTTTATAGGAATTGATCCTCTCGCAATTGAAGTACACATTGGCTCAAAGTTCTCTTTCAGGTTGGTCTCCATTAATGTCTCTAAGTCATGTAGCTCTCAAGTTCTCCTCTTTGCTATGTTATCCCCTAAATAGTTCCTACATCAATGACTACCATTTAGCACTTGTAGGCACAACAAAAATTCAACAAACATGTTAACCCTGGTTTCATAAAAAAATACGATATTACCAAACACGTGTTAACACCGACACGCAACCCCAAACCAAAAATTCACATTGTCCCCAATGTGATCAGATACAGTATCAAATAAGCGCAACAGCAATCAACAGTTATGTGAGATTTAGTACAGTCATCCACAAAAGGTTCAAAGACTTCAAAGCTTGAATAAAAAATAATGGAGTACCAAGAGATTTGAATAACCAACCTCTCAATCGTTCCTGCTGCAACGACAGGATGGAGAGCCGCTAGGTGGATTGCGCCTTTGCCTCCTTGGGGGTGGTTGGGTGGAAGGACCGTCCTCATTTGGATCAGCTTCACCGGTAATCAACCGAGGCAACTGCAAGAAGTTTTGGTCCATTCTGCTATAAATTCTCTCTTCAGCTATCTCCATTCTGCTGTTGAAGTAGGTAGCAAGCCCAGGGATGTCGGTGGGTAACGGTGCCTCTTTATTCTCGTGCCTTTCTACTTCGGGGTGGTAATCAGCATCATCCTCCTCCTCAGCTTCTTCATCATCCACTCCTTCTAGTATGTCCAGGTCTTCATTGCGTAAAGCCTCCACCCTATCTAATATGTTGGCTGCTAGGACACATGCCTGATATGTATGCTTATCGAATGTTGGTCGTGGTGCCATAGTGGGTCCCACATTGCATCCGGCTTCCCTGCACATCCTGGTTATTAAAGAAGGGAAAGGAAGTATACTAGGGGTGGTGGAGTCCGAAGCTTCATCAATCATTTGCAACTGGATGATATGGCCGATATCCAAAGGAAGGTTTACTTAGACACAGTAAAGTATCCGGGAAACAACAGGGTCAACGGTGGTTTCGTGAGTAGAAGGTACCTGATTACTTTTCAATAATCTCATCCAGAAAGTAATTTCGGGCAACAAGTCGCTCTTTTTTATTTCACAGATCTTTGAGACCCATCTACCTTCCCCATTTCTACGCAATGATGAAGCTAACACTTCACTGCACTGCTCATTCCGTCCCACACAGGTATTGGTAAAATTCCCCACATCATACCCAGATTGCCCGGCCTTTGAACTCCATAGTGATTTCATATGTCGTCCATCGTTATTCTGACGAGCTTGTCTAGAACAATAACGGAGTAAAACTCGTTAAAAGTGGGCGGCCTCATAGAAGAATAAAATTCCAGTACAATGCTTGGGTCATAAGGTTCGGGTTCTGCTATATACGTCATCCAACCCCTTTCTTCAGCTATTTCTCTCACACGAGGATTATTTATCCCATTCAGGATGACTCCTCTTTCTGAGTGAATGGGTTGGGAGGCGAACCGGGAGAGACGTAAGTTGATTCTCTCATTGGTTGTTTCCGTTAACGCTTCCCTCTCGCGGTTGCTGAGATTGTAATAATGAAACCATCTCTCGGCGGTATCGGGGTTTGTGCGAACCATTGTATCTGCAAAATAGCAAGTGTTACTACCTTTCATGAATAAATCTCACACACAACCCCAAACCAAAGGTTTGGCATGATAACAAATAGTTATAAATTGAGCACAACCACAACCCAAGGTCAAAGTTATCAGCAGTTCAACTATGCTCTTTACTCTAGGATGCATCTAATGAACCTAAAATGCCCTTATCAACCATCAAAGAGAAATTTATTGCATTCCAACTAAGAAATCAACCCTCAACAACAAATACTTTGCAACAACCCCAATTTCCCCAAGAAATATTTAGAGAGAAAAAGACATTCATGGATTTGACCACAAGAGTCAAAGTAGAGTTGAGAAAGTGACAAGAAGTACATACCTTGAAGTTTGTTGGGAGAGATGAGAGATTAAAACCTTGATAAGATGAGTGAAGAAGATGATTTATGCGAGAGGCTTTTGGAAGCGTCGAAGTTGAGAGAGATTAGGGTTTAGAAAAACCTAATTTTTGTCTGATTTGGGAGTTTTATTCGACAGGGGTTCCGCACGGCCGACCGCACGGATGGACTCGCACGGAGACCCGCGTACAACACTGGATTACTCGAGTAATCCTTCGGCGCGGCTGGGCGCACGGCTAGGCCGGCGCAGTGACCCGCGCGGCCCACTGTCTCTCTCCCATTTTTCGCGTTTTGCTTCGACTTCGCATCACAAATCCACAACAAAGAGTACCTAGAAGAAAATAATAGATTGAACGGAACTAAAAACAAACTTTAAAGAAAAATTAACTACGATGGGTTGCCTCCCACCAAGCGCCTTGTATAGTGTCGTGGCTCGACCTCCTTCTTTAAATCACTCTTTTGGATCATCGAGATAGAAGCTGGTTCCTTTTATTGGTTCACCTCCAAGATATGGTTTTACCCGCTGCCCGTTCACCTTAAAAGTAGATCCGTCTTTTCCTTGTAGTTCTATTGCTCCATACGGAAACACTTCCTTGATAGTGAAGGGGCCCGACCACCTAGACTTCAGTTTACCTGGAAACAAGCACGATCATGAATTAAACAATAAAACGTTCATACCCGGTGTGAGCACCTTTTCGCGAATGCGTTGGTCATGGAATCGTTTGGTCCTTTCCTTGTAGATGATAGCATTCTCATAAGCATCTTGCCTGATTTCATCCAATTCATTAAGTTGAAGGAATTGGCGCTTTCCGGCGGCTTGAAGGTCCATATTTAACTGTTTAATTGCCCAAAAGGCTTTGTGCTCAAGCTCGACCGGTAGATGGCATGACTTACCAAACACCAAACGATAAGGAGTAGTGCCAAGTGGAATCTTGAATGCTGTCTGGTAGGCCCATAACGCATCGTCTAGCTTAGACGACCAATCCTTTCGTGAAGTACCGACTGTCTTTTCAAGGATTTGTTTAATCTCACGATTTGACACTTCAGCTAGTCCATTTCCCTGCGGATGATACGGAGTGGTAACCCGATGTTTGACAGAATATTTCTGGAGTACAACATCCAAATAGCGGTTACAGAAGTGGCTTCCTCCATCACTGATTAATGCTCGTGGTATCCCAAACCTTGAGAAAATATGTCGTCGAAGAAAGTTTACTACCACTTTAGAATCATTTGTGGGGGTGGCTATTTCTTCCACCCACTTCAACACATAATCCACCGCGACGAGAATGTATTCGTTTCTGTGCGATTGTGGGAAGGGACCCATAAAATCAATGCCCCAAACATCGAACAACTCCACTTCCATGAAGATGTTCATGGGCATTTCATCCCTCTTCGTTATATTACCAACTCGCTGACATCTGTCACAATGAAGAATGAAATCTCTAGCATCTTTAAACATAGAAGGCCAAAAGAAACCCGCTTGTACCACCTTTGCTACTGTCCTATCAGTACTAAAATGACCACCACATTCTAACGTATGACAGTGTGTTAGAATGTTGATCTTTTCATCCTTGGGCACACATCTCCTTATCATGCCATCTGCACACATCTTGTATAAACATGGCTCGTCCCAATAATACTGTTTTGTGTCAGATAGGAATTTCTTCCTTTGATGCAAGTTAAGCTTGTATGGTATAACGGAACTCACCAAATAATTCACAATGTCTGCGTACCATGGTTCAGAATGGCTTGCCTTGAACAATTGCTCATCAGGGAACGAATCATTAATGATAGATTCATCTTTGGCTCCATTATGTTCAAGTCTAGAGAGGTGATCGACTACTGTATTCTCCGAGCCCTTTTTATCCAAAATCTCCAAAACGAATTATTGGAGTAAAATTACCCAACGAATAAGTTTGGGTTTTGCATCCTTCTTGGTCATCAGATACTTGAGTGTCGAGTGGTCTGTGTAAACTATGACCTTCGTACCTACCAAATAGGAACTGAACATTTCACAAGCATACACAACAACCAAGAGCTCCTTTTCAGTAGTAGTATAATTGATTTGACTGTCATCTAGAGTCTTGCTTGCATAGTAGATGACATGCAGTTTCTTGTCTTTCCTTTGTCCCAACATGGCTCCTACAGTCGTGTCACTTGCATCACACATCAAAGTAAATGGGAGACTCCAATTGGGTGCTGCGATAATGGGTGCTGAGATTAGTTTCGTCTTCAACCTGTAAAAAGCATGAATCCATTCATTAGTTTCGTCTTTAAGAAGTAATGAATAAAAGGGTCTAGAGATTTTAGAAAAATCCTTTATGAACCGCCGGTAGAATCCGGCGTGACCCAAAAAGCTTCTGATTCCCTTCACCGAATTTGGATACGGTAAATTCTCGATCACAGCTACCTTTGCCTTATCAACTTCGATCCCAACCTTCGAGACCTTATGAACAAGTACAATGCCTTCAGTAACCATGAAATGGAATTTCTCCCAATTCAGCACAGGACTCGTCTCCTTACACCTTTGCAGAATCGCTTCCAGATTAGCCAAGCAAGTGTCAAAAGATGGTCTAAACACGGAGAAATCGTCCATGAAGATCTCTATAGTCTTTTCAACCATATCTAAAAATATTTCTATCATGCATCGTTGGAAAGTAGCTGGAGCGTTACACAACCCAAACGGCATCCTACGGTAAGCAAACGTGCCAAACGGACATGTAAATGTCGTTTTGTCTTGATCTTCGGGTGCGATGGGTATCTGATTGTACCCGGAATATCCGTCGAGGAAGAAATAATATTCGTGTCCCGCTAATCGTTCCAACATCTCATCAATAAATGGAAGAGGAAAATGATCTTTCTTTGTAGCATCATTTAGCTTCCGGTAATCGATACAGACTCTCCATCCGGTGACTGTCCTTGAGGGGATAAGTTCATTGTTGTTGTTCCGGACTATTGTAATTCCTCCTTTCTTTGGCACAACCTGAACTGGACTGACCTATGGACTATCCGGAACCGGATAGATGATTCCAGCATCAACGAGTTTAAGAATTTCCTTCCGCACTACCTCCTTCATATTCGGATTCAAACTTCTTTGAGGTTGAACCACCGATCGATGTCCCTCTTCTAAGTTGATACGGTGAGTGTAAAAAGTCGGACTCAAGCCTTTAAGGTCGGCTATCGTCCACCCGATAGCTGTCTGATGCTCTCGAAGGACTCGAAGTAACTTGTCCTTGTTTTCTGCTGTCAACTGGGCTGATATGATTACCGGTAGTGTCTCCTTATCACCTAAGTATGCATACTCCAAATGTGAAGGTAACTGCTTTAGTTCCAGCTGAGGAGGAACTTTTGAGGATGGTTGAGACTTTGGGAGCAGTGTTCCCAAATCTTAAACTATTTGTTTTCGATGCCCTTTGAAGTTCGGTAATGCGTTCAATTGCATTACACTTTCACTCTCTTCATTTGAATCAGTACCGGTAAGAGCATTTTGTAGTGTGTCTTCAGAAACCACCACATTACCTCCTTCTCGGATTATAGCTTCCATGACATCTACTCGATAGCATTCGTTTGATGCCGACTTGTGTTTGGCTGCCCGAAATACATTGAACACAACTTCTTCTTCCCCAACCTGAAGTGTCAGTTTGACACCCTTCACATCTATCAAAGCTCCTCCTATGGCTAAAAATGGTCTCCCAAGGATTAGTGGTATCTTGTTAGCCCCAAATCTGAACCAATGAAAGTATTGAAAATAACTATGTCTTCATCTAAAGAATTTCAAGGGACATCAACAAGTCTGTCTCTGAAGTCAATTCAGACTTAGTCTGAAGAAAGCAAGTCTGTCTCTGAAGTCAGTTCAGAGTCAGTCTGAAGAAAGCAAGTATGTCTCTGAAGTCAGTTCAGAGTCAGTCTGAAGAAAGTATGTCTGTCTCTGAAGTTAGTTCAGAGGCAGTCTCACAGAAAGACATCAGAGAGCCCCTTATCAGAGATCCTACTTTAGAGCTCTGAAGATGTTCACTCTGAATTTCTTGACAAAGAAGAACAGATGACACGTCACCTTGTGATAAGATTTACTTTCTAGAGTAGGTCACTGTTCAAGCATGTCTTGATCTTACCTCTTAGGTAAGACACTGTTCAATATCTTGATCTTACCTCTTAGGTAAGATATTGTTCAAGCCATGTTTCTATTTGTCAGATAAGTACACTGTTTACTTTATGGTCCTATAAAAAGGACCATCACCTTATTGTTCAAAGTGTGCTTAAGAAGTCTTATAACTGATAATATAAGTTGAATATTTTATTCAAAGAATATCTTGTTTATCTATTTGCTTTATGAACTGTGATATTTGAATCTCCTTTGATATTAAACTATACTGCTTCCGCTGTTATTACTCTTATTGTTTATATCATTGTTGTGAGATTAAATCTGGGATCCAACAATTGGTATCAGAGCCTTCTTTGTTTTCTAAACAAAGTAAGATCGCATCTGCATACTCGGATAGATTTACATCTCATTGATTCTAACTTTCATTATCTTTGCATGTTCAAATAAACCTGGTTTATTAAAGAACACCATATGCTCAAGATTTGATAGTAAATCACTGTTCAATACAAAAAGCATCTGTTCTTCAAATCTTCATCTTTTTCTTCAAAAATGGCAAACTCAAGCATAAGTGTCATTTATATAGCTGGGTCATTAACAAAACCTCCTACACTTTTAAGGGATGAATATCCCCAATGGAAGATAAGGATGGTAAATTTCTTAGAAGGTATGGACAAGGATCTATTTAGATCAGTGAACGTTGGACCTCACATTCCAATGGTGTTGGTACCAAGAGTTCCTGCAACAGCAGATACTGTTGAAATCCCTGCATATTATGAAAAGAAAACCACAAACTTCACTGATGAAGAAACTAATATGATGGATAATGACTCAAAAGCTGTTAGATTACTAATAATGGCCATTCCCAATGATATCTTTCAAGAACTTGATTCTTGTAAAACTGCAAAAGAGATATGGGATCAATTGTTAAATCAACTTGAAGGAGGCCTACAAACCCAGAAAAATAGAAGAAATCTATGCATCAATGAATATCATGATTTTCATGCTCTATCAGAAGAAATATTACACCAAACTTACTCAAGATTCAACATTCTTATCAACAAATGCAGAAAGTTTGGAGTGATAAGAACAAAAGAGGAAAACAATGTTCTTTTCTTGAAAAGCTTAAATGAAGAATGGTCACAAATGTCCATGTCTATACAAGCCAATAAAGATCTTGAGTCATGATCATTAACTGACATTTATGGCACTCTTGTTGCACATGAAAAGGAAGTTATGAAGCAAAAATCAAAACTGTCTTTAGGTGGACCCCTTGCACTTGTTTCAAAACAAATTTCGAAAGAAAACAACTGTGAAGAGTCACAAAAAGGTTTGGAAACAAAAAGAAGATCCAAAAAGGTCCTAATGGCAGAAGAAAATCATTCAGATTCAGAATCAGAAGATGATATCAATGCCTTCGCCAAATCTCTTGCATTAATAACTCATCAATTTAACAAGAAATTTGGCAAGAAAGTATTTGAAGGAAGGAGAGAGAATGAAGAAAGAAGAAATCCTGAAAGAAGATTTCAACAAGATGGTGTCAGATTTCAACAAGAACCCAGATTCACTCCATATAGTGATCAAAAGGGTACAAACTTCAACAACAATGATGCAACTCAACAATCAAGACCTCAACAATCATTTCAACCAAGGTATCCACAGCCACAGAGATATTTCAAACCTCAAGAACAGAAGCCAGAGACAAGTACTGCCACTCTTTCAACAAATCAAAATGATGGAAGATGTTTCAGATGTGGAAAAATAGGCCATTTCTCTGCAAACTGCAGAGGAAAACTTGTCAAAGATCAAGATTACTACAAGAAAAAATACAAGTACAACGTAAAAGAAAGAGTTCTTGTAGCAGAAATGGAAGACTGGCTATCAGACTCAACAAGTGACGGCGAGGAAGAACCTACCAATCTCTGTGGTATGGCCTTTTCAGATGGAAATCAAACTGATGGAGCATCAGAAGACAACTCTGAAAAGGTAAACTCTCTTTACACCTCTGACAGTGATCCTGAAATAGATGCTTTTAAACTAATTAATGAACTTCAGGATCTAGAGCAAAAGTTTCTTGAAGAGAAAAAGAAAAGAGAGCAAGTGACAAAAGAGCTCATTTTTTTCAAAAGAGAAAAGAATCTTCTGGAATCAAAAAAGAAAGAAATTTTTCTTGAAAAAACCAAACTTGAAGACACTCACAAGCAAAAAGAAAAATCATTTTCAGAAGAAATAAGAAAATTTGAGAAAGTTTTAAAAAGAAAAGAAGAAGAAGTAAAGAAATATGAGTATGAAAGGCTCAATTCTATTGCCTTAACCAAATTTTTTCAAAAGGAAAGAGAAATCCTACATCAATCTCTAGATAGAAAAAATCTTCGAATCAAAAGCTATGTTAATGCACAAGGTGTTTTCGACAAAATAAAAACTCAAATGGACTCTCAAGGGTTGGGATTCAATGAGTTGAATTCATTCACTGGATTGGAGAAAACTTCACTTTCTTCCACTTTCCGTATGGGAAAGGTCCAAAGCTCTGAAGGTCCATCTCTGAATAATTTCAAAAGAATGAAAACATCAGAGGGATCAAAAGCAAGAGCTCTAAATTTCAAAAATACTACATACTCTGAAGTAAAAAACTTTCAAAAATCTATGTTACAGATAAAAGAAGAAACTTCAGAGGTACACTTCACAAAACCTCAGAGCTATGATCCCAAAGAAATTTTCAGATTTGATGCTTTCATCTCAAATGAATCAGACACATCCGAACCAAGTACCTCTGATACAAGTACTTCTGAAAATGAATCTCAAAGTTCACTAAATCCGAATGCCCCTCTGTATTCAACAAAGTCAGATGAAAACATCAGAACTACATTTGAAGATGATGTTAAAAAGATATGGAAATAAAATGTCTTGGAGGACTTAAAAAGAAAAGAAAGCATGAAACGGATCATTAAAGTCTCTAGAACAAAAGAAATTGAAAAACCAATAGAGGTAGCTATCTCTATTAAAACTAAGAGAGACTTTCTTGATTCTGATTCAGAATCTGATCAAGAGATTGATGAACAGATTTTTTGTAAACCAAAGAATGTAATTCACAAAAAGATAGAAACTGTTGGGTCTGGTATTTTGAATGTTCCAATTTCAACTTTGAAAACCAAAACCAGAATACCAATAAGTCTTGATTTTGCAAATATGTGTTTACAAGCAAAAACATCTCTGGAACTTGAAAAAGAATTACAAGAAAAGGCAAAGAATAAAACAAACACTTCTGAATCTTACTCCTATAAAACAATAAAATTCTCTCCTGAACAAAAAGGAAAATGGACAAAAATTAACCATATTGATCCTGTTTGTGCAGTAAGCAGCAAAGAAAAGAAGATGTTTTTGATCAAGAAAAAGCAACTTGAAAAGAAGAATGTCTTTCAAGAAAAAAGGAAAGAAGTAGTTAGGGATACATGTAATATTCCTAATGCTAGTTTCAAAAGAAGTCAAAATGTAACAAATGCTTTTAATAAAAAGAAAAACTTTGCTCCTACTTCTTCTTGTTCTATTAATTGCAACTGCATTCATCTCTTGATCAAACTGAAAAATCATTTCAGAGGATCACATTGTCTTCTGAATCAATCTCTGAAAAATATCTAAGAGACAAAATTTTAACAGAAGACAACAAACGGCAAGACAACAAAAGATGAAATGCCAAAAAGTCATACAAATCCACCAAAATCTAACAAAAAAGGACCCATAATGAGATGGGTACCTAAGAAACAATAATTTGTCTTGCAGAATCAGTCAATGCCAATCTGGTACCTAGATTCTGGATGTTCAAGGCATATAACTGGAAATAAGGAACTGCTATCCTCATTCAAAGCAAAATCTGGAGGAGCAGTTACTTTTGGAGACAATGTGCAAGGACAGATTAAAGGATATGGTGAGTTGTCAAGAGGAAATGTTTTAGTTTCAAAGGTTGGTTATGTGGATGGATTAAAACACAATCTGATCAGCATAAGTCAACTTTGTGATCATGGTTTTGATGTGAAATTTCAAAGAAAATATTGTTCACTTCTCCACTCAGAATCAGGTCAAGAATTACTCAGAGCAGACAGAAAAGGTAACCTCTACAGAATGAATTTTACCAAAATAAACTACACTGATTCAGAGAAACTTTGTCTTGTATCTCTGAATAGTGAGGAAGTTTGGCTCTGGCATAAAAAGTTTTCACATCTAAACTTTTTCTCACTTGATAAATTAGTTAAACTTAATTTGGTTAAGGGATTACCATCTCTGAAGTTTAACAAATATCATCTTTGTTCTGCTTGTGAGATGGGAAAAATGAAAAGACCTTCCCATAAAACCAAAAGTGAAAACAACTGTCCTAGACCTCTGCACATGCTTCATGTGGACCTCTGTGGTCCTATCTCTGTACAGAGTCTAGCAGGTAAGAAATACATTCTGGTTTTAATTGATGAATTTTCCAGATTCACATGGATAGAATTCATCAGAGCCAAATCTGAAGTACCTGATATTTTGATAAGATTGTTGAAAAGATTACAGGTTCTATTTAGCAGCAAAGTTCAGAAACTAAGAAGTGATAATGGAACTGAGTTCAAAAATGCCAAAATCAATTCATATCTATCAGAAGAAGGCATTACTCTTAACTTTTCTGCAGCAAGAACCCCTCAGCAAAATGGAGTAGTTGAAAGGAAGAACAGAACACTTGTTGAAGCTGCAAGGACAATGCTAGCTGGATCTGATCTTTCAACAAATTTTTGGGCAGAAGCAGTGGCATCAGCCTGCTTTACTCAGAATAGAGCTACAATTGTCAAGAGATTTCAGAAAACATTCTATGAACTCATTATCAATAGGAAACCTAATGTTAAATATTTTCATGTTTTTGGATGCAGATGTTACATTCTAAACGATAGAGAATCTCTTGGAAAGTTTGACAAGAAAGCTGATGAGGGCAAATTCATTGGATATTCATTAGCCTCAAAAGCTTTCAGAGTGTTCAATCTTAGAACAAGGACCATCCAAGAGAGCATCAATATCACTTTTGATGACAATAAAAGCTCTGAACAACAAGAAAGTCTCTCAACACCTATCTCTGAATCATCAAGAGAATCTGAATTAAACAGAATATTTGAAGATTTCTTTGATGAAGATAACCCAGAAGTTATCTACAGAGATAGACAAAGAGAGAATTCAGAAGGACCCCAAGAAACAGGTACAACCCTTTCTGGACCCTCTGAATTAACACCTTCTGTTTCACCAAATTCAGATCAGCAAAGTGAATCAGAAGAAGCTGAAGATCAAAAAGAGGATGATCAAGGTGTGTCTGAAGTAACTCCAGAAACAAATAGTGAAGAAATTCAAGAATCTGCTTCACCATCTCGGGAAACAACTTCAGAGCCTCTGAACAGCACAACAGAGATGTCACCAACTGTCATCTCTGAAGCTCAAACTCCACCCCAAATCTTTGCTCCAATCTCAAGATGGACAAAAGATCATCCAATTGATCAAATCATTGGATCCTCATCAGAAGGAGTTAAAACAAGATCTGCAACAATCAATGAATGCTTCTACGTAAACTTTTTTAGCATTATTGAACCAAAGAAGGTAAAAGAAGCTCTTGAAGATCCTCATTGGATTTTTGCAATGCAGGATGAACTTCAAGAGTTTGTAAGAAACAAAGTCTGGACCCTAGTTCCCCTTCCCAAAGGAAAATTTGCAATTGGAACAAAATGGGTTTTCAGAAACAAAAAGGATGAGGATGGAATTATAATCAGGAACAAAGCCAGGTTGGTTGCTAAAGGATATTGACAAGAAAAAGTTATTGATTATGATGAAACCTTTGCACCTGTAGCTAGGCTAGAAGCAATAAGAATCTTCTTAGCCTATGCTGCACACAGAGGATTCAAAGTTTATCAAATGGATGTTAAATATGCCTTTCTACATGGTAAATTAAATGAAGAAGTTTATGTCCAGCAACCACCTGGATTTGAAAGTACAGAGTTTCCTAATCATGTTTATTATTTGGATAAGGCTCTGTATGGACTTAAACAAGCTCCAAGAGCTTGGTATGCAACTCTGTCCACTTTTCTGATTAAAAATGGATTTGACAAAGGCACAATTGATACAACATTATTCATCAAAAGGTACAAAAATGAGATGCTATTAGTACAAATTTATGTTGATGACATTATATTTGGCTCTACAAATCAAAAGTATTGTGACAAGTTTTCAGAGTTGATGAAGAGTGAATTTGAGATGAGCCTCATGGGAGAATTAACTTTCTTTCTGGGCTTACAAGTAAAACAAACTTCAGAAGGAACTTTCATAAGGCAAACTAAATATGTCTCTGAAATTTTAAACAAATACAAACTCAATGATTCAACTTCTATGAAAACGCCTCTAGCCACTGGAGTCAAACTTGACTCTGATCCTTCAGGACAATCTGTGGAAATAAAAACCTACAGAGGCATGATAGGTTCACTATTATACTTAACTGCAAGTAGGCCTGACATAATGTTTGCAACATGTCTTTGTGCTAGATATCAAGCAAATCCAAAAGAATCTCATTTATCTGCTGTCAAAAGAATTTTCAGATACCTAAGAGGGTCACCATCTTTAGGCCTCTGGTATCCAAAACTTTCTAGTTTTGATCTAACAGCTTACACTGATGCAGATCATGCAGGATGTAAGCTTGACAGAAAAAGTACCTCTGGTGCTGTCAGTTACTGGGCAATAAGCTAGTAAGTTGGTCATCCAAGAAACAAAATTGTGTTTCAACTTCAACTGGAGAGGCAGAATATGTTGCTGCTGCTAGTTGTTGCTCTCAAGTAATATGGATGAAAACTCAGCTTAGAGATTATGGCCACTAATATGAAAGAATACCCATTCTGTGTGATTCAAAAAGTGTCATAGCCATCTCTGCCAATCCAGTACAACATTCAAAGACAAAGCACATTGATGTAAGGTATCATTTCTTAAAAGATCATGTTGAAAGGGGAACAATAGAAATGTATTTTGTACCAACTGATCTCCAACTTGCTGATATTTTCACAAAAGCTTTAGATGAACGAAGGTTCAATTTTTTAATTAGCAAGTTAGGAATGTTGAATATGTCTACCTAACAAGGAAGAAATTCAGAGTCTCTTGATCAAATAATCAGAGCCTCTGAACCAAGTAGCATATATCAATATAAGTCTCTGAATGTTCTCCAAACACATGACAAGGGGAGAAAAATAAAAAGTTGTTCTTTTGTCAAGGGGGAGAAAAAGAACTTTTCAGAAGACATCTCAGAGTCTCTGAATTTCATCTCAGAGTCTCTGAAATTGAGAAAAAGAACTTTTCAGAAGACAACTCAGAGTCTCTAAATTTCAACTCAGAGTCTCTGAAATTGAGAAAAAGAATTTTTCAAGTGTCAACTCAGAATCTCTGAATTTTGTCTCTGAATCAAATTAAATTTATCTCAGAGTTTCTGAAAATGGTCTCTGAAGTCTACTCAGAGTCTCTGAAATTAATCTCAGAGTCTCTGAAATTGAGGATTTTTTTTACAAATCATCTGTCAAGGAGAGTCAACAACTTTATGACCAAGTCATTCCTCAAACAAGAACTTTTTAATTAATAAGCATTTTTTGATATCATTTGAAATTAAAATTTAGTTTAACTGAACCTTTTTATTACAAGTGATATCTTAAATTACTTCTTAAGGCGAAAGGTTTGTCTAGTCAGCACAAAGAAGTTATTTAATTTTTTATTAAAAAAATGGCACCCCTTTCCTATTTTCTTGGAACCTACATTCGTAGGTACAACAATTTTCAAGGCCACGTGTCACAAAAAGGGATGAGTGAAAGGCCAAACGGCTTTATCCAAAGGGTCAAATCACTGCCATTTCACCTTATGTACTCGAGTGTATCTTTTTCTAAATTTGGATACAAAACCAATTTAAAATCCAGATATTCATTTTTACAAATTACTCTCGAGCACAATCTCTCTTTCTCTTCAAAAAGAATTTGAACCTCATCTTCTTCACTTGAACTCAAAAATGGCGTCTTCAAATGAATGGTGCAAGCTTTTTCCCAAATCTGGCGAACCTTCAAGACTGTATCGTTTTCCAATCAAAGACAACAATCATATGATTCAGCTTGATTCTTCCAAATTTGAAGAACAATATGGAATAATCTACGAGTTCTTCTCCAACTGTGAACTGACTCAAGCCCTAACTGCTTTTACCAATGAATGTCCACTCTCGTTTGTTCAAGAATGGTATTCTTCAAGTCACTATAGCGATGCACATAACGGAATAATCGGCGAGTTCGACATATCTCAAGTCGTAAAATGTCGAATACTCATAAATCCTACTGTTCTAAGAGAAGTTCTCCCACTCCTAGCAACTGAGGAACTTCAAATCACGCGTTTTGAAAAACGCCCAACTTCTGAAACCCTACTCCAGTTCATTCGAATGCTAGGTTACAACACTGAAATCACCAGATTGAGCAACTTCCGACGACAACACCTACCACCAATCTGGAACTTCATATTCTCTGTCCTAAACCGCACTCTCACCTACAAACTGGGGAGCATGGATCAAGCAACACCAGAAATACTGTCAATCATGTATGCCCTATTCTTCAATCGCAACTTGGACATGGCCGGCATAATCTTTGATATGATTCTGACATCAATAGAGAAGAATAACAAATTCTTGGCAAAGGACCCTGAACAAACGACCCAATCATCCAAAGTTCCTTCAATAACATTCCCCAGATTTCTGTCTTTAATCATCCATGCGGCGATCGAGAAACTTCATATTTTGATCGCCACTGAACAACCCAAAACTCCTTTCTACATAATGAACAGCTTCAAACCGACGATTCTATCTGAAGGCTATCCAGAAGCAAGGAGGATCCCTCACCACATGCTGAATCAGGTAAATCCTCAATCTGTAGCCCTAGCTTCTTATCTCAGTGTTGCCCAAGGACTAGAACCAGTTCTGGGAACCCCAACACACTTAGGTCCTGAACATGGAATGGAGAGTAAGAGCATCTCGGCTTCAGAGGGATCTGAGGACCCTGAAGTACAGAGCTCTCACAAGAGTGAACCAGAGGGTACTCTTGCAAGAGAAACAGAAGTTGAGAGGGATGACATAGCACTTGAAAGGGCTGTCAATGAGGAAGTAATGGAAGAAACCTCATCTGCTAGTGTAGAGGATAGCTCGACTAGCTCTGAGGAAAGTGAGGATGAATCTTCAGAGACTAGCTCTGAAGATTCTCAGAGAAAAGAGAGCAAGTCTTCTAAGGACTTGGAGAAACCTGAGAGTTCTTCCCCTTCCATACAAAAAGATGCCTCAAGGCACATATATTTTAGGACACCAACCCCGTCTCCCAGTGCAACCACACAATCTAACCTACCTGATCCAGAGGTAATGGTTATTGAATCAGAGGTGCACACCTCGAACCCAAACCAGCCAGCCACTTCAGAGGTACGTGTTTCCACCTCTGAAGTTCACATAACTGAGGAAACTCAAATTCTGGATAAGCCCTCTTCACAGGACTTAGCCAATACTTTAAGTATTCAGTTGCCTCAGAGTACATCCGAAAATCCTACACATAATGATGCCTCTGTGGCTCATCTCTCACCCTTTAGGATATCCAGAAGTAGCTGTCCAACTCAGGGACAATGGCTTGCCCTACAAGAACAAGGATTGACTTTCCTGGATCGCAAGCTCAACTCCCACATTCACTTCCAGTCCTCTGAATCTGAGGAGGAGGACTTGGTTGAGAACAGAACACTCAGAGATGATTCTCCGGAACATCAAGGATTGAGTGGAAGTCCTTCCAGAGACAACATCAAAACAGCTCTGAACGAAGGCTCCTCTGAACTCGAGGAAAAATTGGCTACATGTGTTGTAACCAATGTACCCCTCTCTGAACTTCTCACAAAATCTGAGTTCTAGAGATTCTGTGAGGAAGTCAGAGGCTCCATGAATGAGCATAACTTTCAGAGAATTGACGGTCCAGAGACCTCTGCTCTTCGCTCTGAAAACACAAACCTCAGAGCAGAGGTTTCCACTCTAAAGACCCAACTTTTGGACTCCTCAAACAGAATCCAAGAGTTGGAACAAGAACTATTCAGACAGAAGGCTCAATCATCTCTAGAGATAGCCAATCTTAAAGCTCAGAATGCATCTCTTCAAAGTCAAGCATCTACAACCATCGATGTCCAGAAGGCTCTACAAGAACTAAGGGACGAGGTAGTAGCCACCAGATCATCTTCACTCTCAACAGATCAAATGGCCTCTATCTCTGACCTCATCAAAACTATAATTCAAGCCTCTGTACCAGAAGTCACCACACCATCAGCAACACCAAAGCCGCCACCTCGAACTTCTGAAGACCTCATCACTAAAAGTGATATGGCCTCTTTCAAATCCGCAATAATGAGTAGAATGCAGACTTGTTCTTCCAAGATCTCTACAATTGCTCAAAAGCAGGTCAAAACTACTCTGGAACTTCACAACTATAAATCAGAGGACCAGATTGCTGAAATCAGAACTGCGGCTTCAGAGGCAATTGAATCCATTCAGAAGACACTTCTGGATCCCAAAGGAAAAGGAATCGCTGAACCAAGCTCTCCCAAATACAAACGCAAGTTTTCTGGTGGGACTTGTAGCGATGCAGTGAAGAAATCCATATTTGATGATTCTGAGGATTCAGATGATGATGAGAACTCTGAATCACAAGATAGGGAGATCAGAGATACAACCGCGCACACCTTTAAAGTTGCTCCCTCTACACCAGTTCAAGAGAAGGAACCAGAGAGGAGAACCACCTCTTCTGATGAAAACCGAACTTTGCAATCATTCACAGCACCGGTAATACTTTTCGCCTCATCAACACCAGGTGTTCCAATCACTCCAGTTACTGATGCAACTGCAGAGAAAATTTAAGCTCTGGAAGAGGAAGAAGAACAACCTGTAGACTTCTCTACATCCTCTGAATATGCATTCTCATCACCCGAAAGACAACCAATGGTGATGAGAGATGCCTTTGACTCAGAGTCTGAGAAAGAACAGAAAGATTCTGACAGAGAGGAAGAAGCTGCTGGAGAAGAGATCGAAGTAATTGATGTCGAAGAGTATGTTTTCAAAAATGCTCAACCTCATCATATCTCAACAGCTTCAGAATTAAGAGAATCTCCAGAGATAGATGGATATATCTCTGAACAGCCTTCAGAGATAACTCAGTCACAGCTCAAGGACAAAGAAACCATGGTTGTTGATGAACAGGCTCCTCAAGAGAATCTTGTTCAGAAAACAAGCATCGGTTTACCAGCCAAGGTCTTCACTCATCCTCCCACATTCTTAGAATCCACTCCTGAAGCATCGATAGAAGATCACTTTCGGCATATATATTGTGAGTTCAATTTGGAAGACACTCAAGTAATCCCTCTGAATCCAAGAATCAGAGAGGATATGCCAGACTACGAATGAAGATTCATACAGTCAAAGACATCACCAAGAAAGGCGGTTCTCAACGATGCTCCAATAATAAAAGTTGAGAAAATCACTGAAAAAACATTTGCCTTCAACAAAATCATATATAGGCATTACGTGGTGACTCGATCTGATCAGAAGATTTACGAGTTCAATGATAATGATCTCGTAAATCTAAATCCTTATGATCTCACTCATCTCTATGCCTACTGCTTTTCAAGATACGATTCAGGAAGAAGGGAGATAAGAATGGGCATGGTTGAAGTAAGACGGTCAATGGAAGCTTACATCAAACACAGAGCCAAACGAGACTTTCAGATAGCTCTGAACTTGGGTGAAGAAAAGCTCCAAGTGACTGAACCAGAGGAAACCATCGAAAACCTGGACAAACAGAAGACTGGATCAATCATTGAAGAACCTCTGGGTTTTATCTACAGAGTAAACCAAGATAAGAAAATCTTTCTAGCTTCGCAAGTAGCGAAGTATTCTGATGAAACCTTGAAAGGCATACAAAAGATGATTCATCTGAAGCAAGAACGGCACAGAGCAGACCTACTGGCGAAATTAGACTTGGAAATTGACTCAATGATTAACTTCAGAGAGCTAATCATGAAGTTTCATAGGATATGTTCTAGTGATAGGTTCTGAATTTTTTTTGAATATTATTCTCTTGTAATTCCAAATTCTTATGAGAAGTAATATTTAAAGAGGATGACTTTCTCCACTTCGCTTTCTAGTTAAATGTTCTATGTGTTCTTTATTTATTTTCAGTACTTAGGGAGAGATTGTTAGCCCCAAATCTGAACCAATGAAAGTATTGAAAATAACTAAGTCTTCATCTAAAGAATTTCAAGGGACATCAACAAGTCTGTCTCTAAAGTCAATTTCAGAGTTAGTCTGAACAAAGCAAGTTTGTCTCTGAAGTCAGTTCAGAGTCAGTCTGAAGAAAGCAAGTATGTCTCTGAAGTCAGTTCAGAGTCAGTCTGAAGAAGGTATGTCTGTCTCTGAAGTCAGTTCAGATACAGTCTCACAGAAAGACATCAGAGAGCCCCTCATCAGAGATCCTACTTTAGAGATCTGAAGATGTTCACTCTGAATTTCTTGACAAAGAAGAACAGATGACACGTCACCTTGTGATAAGATTTACTTTCTAGAGTAGGTCACTGTTCAAGCATGTCTTGATCTTACCTCTTAGGTAAGACACTGTTCAATATATTGATCTTACCTCTTAGGTAAGATACTGTTCAAACCATGTTTCTATTTGTCAGATAAGTACACTGTTTACTTTATGGTCCTATAAAAAGGACCATCACCTTATTGTTCAAAGTGTGCTTAAGAAGTCTTATAACTGACAATATAAGTTGAATATTTTATTCAAAGAATATCTTGTTTATCTATTTGCTTTATGAACTGTGATATTTGAATCTCCTTTGATATTAAACTATACTGCTTCCGCTGTTATTACTCTTATTGTTTATATCATTGTTGTGAGATTAAATCTGGGATCCAACGTATCTCCTTGTCTTCATCCATGTCGAGGACCACGAAATCTACCGGAAAGTAGAATTTATCTACTTTGATGAGCACATCCTCGATCACGCCATACGGGAATTTAATGGATGGATCGGCAAGTTGTAGCGTGATATTCGTTGGTTGCACCTCTCTAAGCCCCAATTTCCTGAAAATTGACAAAGGCATCAAATTAATACCTGCACCAAGATCACATAAAGCTTTACTAAGTTCAGAATTTCCAATATGAGCATGGATAGTAAAAATCCCTAGATCCTTGAGCTTTGGGTGAAGCTTGTGTTGTATAATAGCACTGCACTCTTCAGTAAGTGCAACTGTGGCTTGTTCCTCTATTTTTCTCTTGTTCGAGAGGATATCCTTCAAAAACTTCACATACTATGGCATTTGTGCCAATGCATCTGCGAAAGGGATATTAATATGCAATTTTTAAAACACTTCTAAAAATTTAACAAAATTTAAATCATCCCTATGAGCTTTCAAATGATTAGGATATGGCACTCTTGGTGCTACGGGTTTGACCGGTGCCTGATCTTTTGCTCGCTCCGGCTCCTTCTTCTATTCCTTTTTCTCCAGCTTATCCATTTCTATACTTTCATCTACTCTCTCTTCATAACCACCACGTCTGGTTCCTTACTTTTCTCTACTATCGACTCTCTACTCGAATTATTTTCTAACTCTTTGCCGCTTCTTAATTTGATCACGTTACAATTCTCTCTTGGATGCTTCTCTATTTGACTAGGAAACTAGCCTTTGTTTCGAGATTGCAATGCCTCCGCGATTTGCCCCACTTGCCTCTCTAAAATCTGAATCGAAGCAGTATTCTGGTCAGTTGTTGCTTTAACCGTACTCACTATGGATGTGATTCCTTCAAACGTTGAATCCATCTTTGTCATGAATTTCATCATCATTTCTTCTAGCCCTGTCTTCTTCTCTGAGGTTTGTCCCTCGTCTTATCTTCTTTGGTTGTGCCCTGGATGACGATACACATTATTAGTATTAGACGAAGAAGTAAAATTAGAGCCATTACCGTAACCTTCATGATTTCCCATATTCTCTTTCGATCCATATGATGGTTGGCTCCAAGAGAAGTTGGGGTGCTTCCTTCAACCCTCATTGTAAGTGTTGGAGAAGGGGTCGTTTCTAGGACGGTTACGGTTTTTCAAGAAATTAACTTGCTCGGATGATTCAAACGGTGCAAATTGATCCATCATTCCATCATTTGGTGATTGGCTCGAAAGGGTAGAGCCCTTTAGCTGGTTGGTGATTGAAGCCAATTGTGCCTTGATCTGCCGCAGTTCCTCATTATCTTGGACTTGAGCTACTCTCCGAACATCTGATCATGGTGTGGCATAGCTATGTTCGGCGAGATTTTCAATTAACTCCCACGCCTCTTCATAGGTTTTATTCATTAGAGCGCCCCCGACAGCAGCTGTGATGTCGTTTTTAAATTGGGGGTGTAATCCTCCAAAGAATGTTTGGATGACTACCCACCCGTATAAACTATGGTGTGGACATATCTTCAACATGCCTTTGTACCGTTCCCACGCCTCATATAGGGATTCTTGATCCCATTGTGCAAAATGAGTAATCTCGGCTAATAACTGAAAGGTACGGCCGGGAGAAAAAAACTTATTCAAGAATGCGATAACCATTTACGCCCACGTATTGATCGAATTCGGCGACAAGTTCTCTTACCACATAGCCGCTCTATCACGGAGAGAGAATGGGAAACATCTCAGCTTAATGGCGTCTTCAGAAACCCCGTTCCATTTGAAAGTGTTGCAGATTTTTTCAAAGGAACGGAGATGATCGTGAGGGTCTTCGGTTGGCCCTCCTTCGAATTGGTAATCTTGGAGGAGCTGGATAGTTCCATACTTGATTTCAAAAGAGTTGGCGGCAACCGCCGATGCTTGTACTCCTCGTTGACCCACCACTACCATTGGTGTAGCATAATTCCTCATGGGAATTCGATTCGGTGGTGGTGGTGGATTGTTATTGTTGTTGTTGTTGACCGGAACCTCGCCATTCATGTTGTTATCGTCCATATTTCTCCGATTCCGGTCTCTGGCTTCTTGACGCAGTTGTCATGCGGTTCTTTCAATTTCAGGATCTAACGGCTCAAGATCTCTGAAGAGTCTTCTTATTGGCATAAACCAAAAAGAATCCTGCAATCAAAACACAAGTCGTAAGTACCTCAAAATTGAATTGATAAAATAGTACTGAAAAATAAAAAATGTCTAATCTAATAATCTCTATAGACTATAGTGATATCAACACAAAACAAGATCCCCGGCAACGGCGCCAAAAACTTGATAGGTTAGGTTTACACCCTTCCCACACGGACCGCAAGTGTACGGTGTCGTATCAAGTAATACGTACGAAAGTACGAGTATCGAACCGTAGAAACTTAGTATTGAGTACCACAAGATTATATCAACTATTAACTAGACGAACTGAAAGTTGGATTTAGGTGACAGAGTTTTAAGAAAACTAAGACAGAAAATTAGATCTGGAAAATGACTGGGCAACTGCTGAAGAGAAAAGATGGGGGTTGGAGTCATATTCAATTCAATTCTTTTCAAAACCATGAATGGAATTGGGTTTTAACAAGTGGTTCAATGAATTTAATCACGAAGGATAATATTACACTTTCTCAAGCTATAATGAAAGTAGCACGTAACAGAGACTTTTCATCTTTCGATCTCAAAATCGAGTTACAATACTTATGAATAACAAGATTAAAACATCTATGGTGGGATCGATATATCTCTATCCGATTCGCACCATAGGTTTATGATAAACACATCTAATCATTTAACTCTTCTCTCGAAGATGCAAAATAATCAAGATATATCCAAATAGTTGATCAGACCAAAAGGATTCCATAAAAACTCATTCATAAACATTCATTGAATACATCATTCATCAATTCCCAAACTCAAATCATATGTTTAACAATAACATCACCAAATATTCATCCAACCCCCAATATGAGAAGTTTAGCTCATGTTAGGGTTCGAAACAATCACAAACATAAAATCAAATATAGGAAATAAAACCATTGTAGCCAAGATAGAAATACTAGAACTCCCTGAAGAAGGATTTCGATAGCCTCTCGTACCCGTCGCACGTTGATTCTTGCGTGTTAATCGTCGATTCCATTTCTTCTCCTTCAGTCTCCTTTTGTTTCTCCAGAAAAAGTCCTCTTCTCTCCCTATTTCGTAGCCTCAAACTCTGATACCCCAAACTCTACACGAATCCCTAGTTAAATGAATTGAAATTTAACAGTCAAGAGGTCCGCGCGGTCGACCACGCGTCTGGACCTGCACGGAGACCCGCGAACAACACTGGATTCTTTCTAATCGGATGGTCCGTGCGACTGTCCGCGCGGCTTGGCCCGCGCCTCCTTCCGCGCGGAGCACTGTTCTTCCACATTGATTGATTTCTTTCTTTCGGCCGAACTTGCTACCATTCTTCACCAAATTTCTCGGAATTGCTCAGCTTGATCCTCAATCCTCTTCTTGTACTTTCCTTTCCAAAAATGATTAGATTTATCACTATTCTACGTGGGATTTGGCAAAACTTTCCCGATTTTTTATTACAAATAATGTCAAGAAATTACGTTATCAGATGGTGCAGTCACTAAGTCTGAAAGTGATAATGTATCCCAAATCACACAGTTGACTAACGCTTAAGAGATTGTGTGGTAGGACATTATTGCATTCAAGATTTAAATGTAAATGTCAATGTTGTAAAAGTCAAAGATAGTCAAAGTCTTGTGTAGTCAAGGTAGTTTACTTTGTGTTTATACATGGTCTTGGACCATACAAATAGCCTCTTATGTGGTTGTTAGGAGTGAATAACTAAGTGTAGTGGTGAGACATGTAATTGTAACACTTGTCACTTTAAGAGCTATATGAATATTTCTCTCTCTACATTCTCTCTCTAGATTGTAATTGTCAAATCTTGATTAAGATTCATTGATATATGCTTGAAATCTAGAACAACATTTGGTATCAGAGCCTCACGATTAATTCAGAAACATGGTTTGATTTCACTTTGGTCTATTCTTTGTGTAATTTTGGAAGAATTATAGAACTCACAAAACGCTCCTGACAATTGTTGTTAATTTCGAATTTTAGTGATTTGTTGATTTTTGGTTTCAAGATTGGTTGATTCTTGTTCGATTTTGATAGTGGAATAGTTTTCATTTGGATTACAAATCCTAATTCACAACATTCGAATGTGAATATTGGATTTTCAAATTTGTTAAGTCGAAGTTTTTCAAGAATCTGTTTCTTGATCTAATTCTGAGATAAAGTGGTTTTTGGAAGAAAGTTTGTATTAGAAAAGTGAATCAAATAATAAATCGAAGTTTTTTGGAAGAAAGATTGCAAGATCATTTTCCCAAATCTGAAGTTTATATGGCCAAATTTGTGAATTCGAGTGAAGAACTCGCAAGATCCACAGATGTCGAAAGTATCATCGTGGAACTCACAAGACTCATCTGAGGCATTGGTGTGAAGAACTCGCAGAAAGAAGTATTCATCAAGGGGATAACACGTAAGATACTGCTTACGAGTCGTTGTGTTTTTGGATTTCTTTTCTTAAGTATAGAACTCACAACATATAATTGTGTCTTCCTTGAACTCGAAAGACATAGCTTATGACTTGGTACTTCTCGGTTACTTCGATCAACGTCAATCAAGAACTCGCACATTGAAGTCTGCGTCAAGTACTTTTTACGACAAGTGCTTTTCTTGTTTTTGCCTAAAGTAGATGTTGTTCTAGATTTCTAACTCACGATTATCACACAAACATATAGGAAATACTCTATTATTGATTGATCAATGATTACAAAGATTCCTATGAGCCATATATCTCACAGTGCCACATATCTCACGTGACAAAATATTTCTCTCTCTACTATGTAAAATCTGTGTTGTCTTTGTGCGTGTTCACTCTATGTTCGTGTCTATCAATCTAACAAAGACACAAGGTATTTATACCTAGTCAACACATGTTGACTTTACAACTTAAACACTTAGACTTTACAAACATTTACACAAAAGACCCTCATTTAATCTTGAATACAATTCTGACTCAACATTTTACCCCTTTGGATTCAAGATTAAAAAAATTGACGATGATCTTCAGGTCTTCTTTCACTTGAAAAATCTTCAACAAAGAATCTCTATCAGCTTCAAATCTTGAACATCTTTGACATTCTTTACAAACTTTGAAATATTCAAAACTCTAATATCTTCAACAATCTTCCCCATTTGTTACAAACATGCAACAAGTTCTTAGAAAATTTCTTTAACACAACAATAATCTGAACTTGCTTTGACTTGAAGTACAAACATCTTTAGCTTTTCAACTTTCTCTTGACTTAGATCTCTTCTTTGAATCATCTCTTCGACAAACGTTTCTTCTTTTAGAATAAATAACAATCTGACTTTATTTTCTCCCCCTTTATCATTCTTACTTGACTTTGCTTTCTCTTTGAAATTGATCATTGAAAACTCTCCCCCTTTTTGATGAATTTTGAGAATCAGAATCATCAAAACATTATCAATTTCAGTTTTGTCTTTGAAATATCTCCCCCAAATAGAAATGTAAACACAGTCTTCATGAGAAATACAGATAGTCTTCTCCTTTGGAAACATATAAACAATTTCCCCCAACGAGAATATAAACTCCGTCTGATCTGATGTTATCAATCTGCCGTCAATTCATAAATGTATTTATTCGAATCTTTTCAAATTTAGACAAATTATGAGTAGTAACCCTAAATCAACAGATGAAATAGTTAATCTGCCTGTCAGTAGCACGGAGCCACTGTGTGTAACGGATACACATTGGAAAGGTGATTTTTGATGTTCACTCCCCCAGGGCTTCCATTCAATCATTGAAAACCCACAAAGGAATTTTCTATAAATGTTATGACAAGAAAACTTATTCCTTGTGTGCTCGTGCAAGTGTAGCAATGATTGAAGCATTTAAAGCTTAAACAGGCTCAAAGTATGTAAACCATTGAGACAAGAACAATATTACATAGACTCAAAATGCATGAGAAAGAGTCGAAGGTGGGGAAACTTTCCCTCTTTTTCAATATCAACATCCTCCAAATGAAGATCTGATAGATTATGTGTTGCTTCCCCTTTAAAATATGAAACATTATTTTGTTGAGAAAAGAATGAGTAGCTGGTGGGGTTATATGCAAGAGTTGGCATGGGCTAGTTGCATTTTTCAATGAAGTTCACGAAGAATTGTGAATCAACAGATAATGTGGCTGCCCGGCTCAGAAAAAGATTGGTGCAGAGTTTGATATTCTTTTACTCTGATCTCTCACCCTCTCTCTATTTAACATTTGAGCTCACTTCTAACCAAACTCTCTTTCACATTTTATCTCAGCACTCCCACACTCTAATCTTTTGACTCCTCTCCCCTCAATCACTCAAGGATTACTTCTAGGGTAGGAAACACTGGTTAACGTGAATCCATGGAAGTCTTTTAAGCACTCACACTGAATCCCATGTATTTTGTCCTAACAGAATATGTGTTGCTCAACAGTTATCATGACTTTTAAGCACAAGATATCATTATCAGAAAATGTATGCTCATTAAAGATAAGAATGAAATATGAGCATTTTGAACGTTTAAGATCTCTCAAAACAAAGAAATTGAATGAATGAAACGAATTCAAGTGAAGTGTTTTGAGAATCTAACAATGATTCGATCAGATCAAATATCAGGAAGAAAAAATATTGGGATATCAAAGAATCGAGATATGTTTATATGAACGAATATAAACAATTTTGAAAATGAAAGCACATTTATTTAGAAATGACGTCTGATTTCAAACAATTTAGAAATCAAACAAGATTATTACCATCGAAAGATTTATCTTTTGATACATGGTAAAAATAAAGTCAATAAAAATGTACTGAACCGATGTGTGTAAGAATACTTGACAGTATAAAGACAAGATAATACAAAAGTATTTATCTTTGAGAAACACACGGTCAGATAAACGTGAAAGTACTTTATATGAAAAACCTTTAAAATCACACTTCGGAATTCATAAAACTTTTGAGAACACGAAGTGGATTGAACGTTTAAAAAAATATTTTTCACATCTGAAAGTCGTTCTTCTTTCAAATATGATAGAGTTTAAGATTCAAATTAATATACCTTTAGTGTAGAAATCTTAACTCCCCCTAAAATGAATATGTAACATTTAAGCTTCCTTTGACAAAAACCTCATATACTCTTCCACTGTATCTGTAAAAAAGTCAAGTTATTAGTAGAAAACAATATCAATATAACAATTAATTTCATTTCTCTTTTCTACTATCTCCCACATAAAAAAATATGACAGTGAAAATTTAACTAACTCCCCCTCAAAGAAACAGTAAAAACCCCTTAAAAATATGTATCTTATCAGCATCCTTAAGAAGAAAAACATTTAAGGTCGGGTTCTAAACATAATTATCCATAAGCCATCGTCACGTATTCTCCGGTGAGAATAGTAATTGTTCATCTTTATCATTGAAGACCGGGTCTTGAACTGCTTTGTTCAAAAGCCAAGCATCTTAAACATTTAAGACCAGCATCTGATCTGGTGTAATCAGAAACCAATGTTCGTTGAAGTAAGAGTTCTGAACTGTTGTATTAATAAGTCTACTTTGATCTTTTAGATACGGGTTCTAAACCATACCAGTAATTCACATAATTTTTGCTAACAAAATCATTTGTACCACAATAAGAACAATTAATTTTCTTTTGTGTTGACCTGATCAATTGATTAACAGTATAAACAAGATCAGGTTTGCTAAAAGTTTTACCTTTAGGACCATTGTTCCTTTTAGCATTGGATGCATGCGTAAATGATTTATGTTCCTTCTTCTCATTTGAGGATCCTTTCACTCTCCAAATCCACTTTTCTTTTTCATTTATCCTTTTATGTTTACCTGAACCATCAACAACTTTATCATAGAAAAGGTTAGAAGGACGAATCTGATCTTTATGTTTAGAAGTATAATTATCATCTGAGTCAAATAAAGGATTATTAGAAACATTCACAAAATGTGAACTTGAAGTTGTTTTGAATGAGCATTCTGAATCAGCTAGATCATCTGTCGGTGATTGAATAATTGATTCTGGCGTCTTTTTCTCAGTCAACTTCACCTTGAACATAATCTCCTCAAGTTCTTTGATCTTGATTGACAAACTGTTTCTTTCCTTTGAGAGCAGATCAAACTTTTTATGCAATTCAGACTTTGCATTCTTCTCCTTCATAACAGTTGTTGATAGCTCAGATAGTTTTTTTGTCAGCTTGTTTATCTCAGTCTCAAAAACTTTTCTTTCTTCCTCAAAATCTTTCTCCATAGATACCTTCTGATCAGATATTTCTTTGAAGACTCCAACATTCTTCTGTTTTGTTATCTTCTTCTCTTTCTCGAACTTAACTCTTTCCATAATGATAACTTTCTCAAAGTCTGACACTTGTTGAGAAATTTTAGCACATTTAAGTTCAACTATATCCTTGTTTTCAAAAGATTTCCTTAAAAAGTCAGAAAACTTTTGTGCAAAAGATTTTCTTTCTCTTTCAAACTCTTCTCTTTCTTTCTTTGACTTATTTTTATCTTGAGGGATCTGTTCTTTCGTTTCAGCAATCCTCTTTTGAAGCACAACATTATCTTTTTCCAAATCATTTATTTTCTTTTCAATCTTCTTTATCTCCTCTTGAGTTGTTTATCTCTTTTGCGGCTTTTTCTTTCAACATGTTTATCTCAACCTCAAGACTAAACACTTTATCTCTTAACTCATTTCATTCTGAAAAGATTTGTGAGTTTATCTTTTTCAGTCCATCACATGTCTCTCCAGCAATATTTGCTCTTCTTCTGAGATCATCAATCTCTTTTTGCATCAATTCCTTCTTGGATCATGTGGAATTTGCATTAAGACCTTCAGACTTCTTCAACTTGGAGTGAAGATTTGAAATCTCCTTTTCTTTTGGCTCACTTATTCCTGAAAAATTAATTTTGGAGTTAGAAATGCAATATGAGTAAATAAAACTTTTCTCTAAAAATGTAGAATTTTTTTTCAATTTATTGATCTGATCAAGAAGAGATGAATTTTGAATTTTTAGTTTTTTATTTTCAGCTTCAAAGACTGGAATCTTTGCATAGAGGCGATAGCACAATCTCTTTTTGTCAAAACATTATTTCTTTTCTCGTCAATGTAAGGCATCTTGAAATCTGTAAAAATGAGCTAGAAATGATCGTTAGTTCGAAAGATAATCAACAATTAAAACACTTAGAAATTTTCAGGAAAAAAAAATTCCAAAAATTTCTAAGGTAAGAATCCTCACACCACTAAGTTTCAAAACAATTCACACACCAAAGAAAGAACACCAGAATTCGCAGAAAATGAACAATTCGCACACCACTAGATCAAAATTCGCACACCTAGAACAATTCGCATGACTTGGTATACGAATTCTACGAAATTCGCACATCGCTATATGCTAAATCTGAGGAATTCGCACGACGCTGTATGCGAATTCTGAACAATTCGCACACAACTATATGTGAATTCTTGACTTAGACAAAATTTTGAACTTTAAGCTTTTCGCATGAACTTTTCTTATGACAGGGAGATGCGAATTCTACACTCAGAAAAATTCCTTGATATCTTTATGCAAATTCTGAGAGATTCGTATGCCTCATTATGCGAATTCACCACTTTTCGTATAAAGACTTGTGCAAATTTTGTCCTTGGAATTATTTTCCACCAACTTTTCGTATGAGAGAGTTATGTGAATTCTTCACTTCTCGTTTAAAGCTATATGTGAATTCTGTGATTTTCGTATAACACTCTTATGCGAATTCCATACTTGTATTTTCAGAAAAACAAAGTTATGTGAAATCCTTATGCGAATAGTGTAGATCTTGCGAGTTCTTCAGAGATTATGCGAGTTCTTCAAGTTTTCGATGAAAATTTCTTCAAATCAATCGAAACCTTATCAAACCTTCAAGTTTTGATCTGAAACTTTGCCAAATTGTTCACGATCACTATTAGAACCAATTACAAACAAAGAATTACAGTAAAATGAACTCAAAATTACAATTCGATGATTGAACAGTGTTCGAACTCATAAAACCAAAAAATCACAAAAATCCAAATTAAATGAAAAATTACAGTGCAACTGTGAATTATACCTATACAAATATGTTATATGATACTAATCGAATACAATTCAATCAAAAATTCAACCAATTACAGTCTAAAACTCAAGAATCAATCTAAGAACCGAAACTCAGAGTGTGATGCATTTTCTGTTGATTTTGATCGAATTAAGCTCTGATACCAATTGTTGTTCCAGATTTCTAACTCACGATTATCACACAAACATATAGGAAATACTCTTTTATTGATTGATCAATGATTACAAAGATTCCTTTGAGCCATATATCTCACAGTGCCACAGATATCACGTGACAAAATATTTCTCTCTCTACTATGCGAAATCTGTGTTGTCTTTGTGCGTGTTCACTCTGTGTTCGTGTCTATCAATCTAACAAAGACACAAGGTATTTATACCTAGTCAACACATGTTGACTTTACAACTCAAACACTTAGTGTCGGTCCCTTATCTTTGATCAAGTTCTTATCAAACAATAACAATCACAAACAAATATGATTAACCAACCTGTTAGATTACAAACCACGGATTACAGATTTGATGTTTGCGTTTTTCTCTTTGAAGCTCTCTCTGTTTTTCTCTCTTGATGAATAGTTGGTTGATGTTTGATTATGAGATTTTCTAATAATATCTCTAATATCTAATAACTAACATAATATCTAATAATAATATCTAAAACTAAATATCCTAAAATATCTAATAAAAAGATATTTAGGAATAATAATAAAATACTAAAAACAAACTTTGACATTTTATTACAAATTAACATTAGACTAATATTGAGAGTGATTTTTCAGCTTTAGCTTTAGATTTCAATCTTCAGATTGGATGATCTTGAATCCAATAAATCTGTGATCTAACAATCTCCCCCTTTGGATCAAGATCATTACTAAAAGGATTTAGCAATTCAGTCTTCTCTTTCAGCTCAGAAGATGCAATCTCCTTCTTTGTCTTCAATATATAATAATCTCCAGTTTTAGCTCAGAATGCTTTAGCAAAGTATCTTCAAAGAAAATTTCTCTAAAATCATCATGTCTTCATAATACTTTGTCTTTGAAGAATTCGATCTTGGACATTTCTTTAACCTTTGTTCTCTCCCATTTCTTCTCCTATTTCTTGATTAGCTCTTCTCCCCCTTTTTGATGAAAAGAGCAACGATATCATCAAAACTTTAAGTAAGAAATGTCTTTCATAAGGAGCCTCTGATTCGCCAATCCAAAAGATATTCATCCAGATCTTTGCAAATCCAGACAAAATATTTGTGTAACACCTGAATCAACAAATGAATCAGTTAAAATGTCTGTCAGTAACACTAAGTCACTGTGTGTAACGAGTACACAATGGAAAGGAGCTTTTTGAAGGTCACTCCCCTAGGGCTTCCATTCAATCATCGAAACACCACAAAGGTAAATTCTATGAATGTTATGACAAAGAAACAAATTCCTTGTGTGTTCGTGCATGTGATAGAAAAAATTAAGCACGGATGATTACTTATAGGCTCAAAATTGTGTAAACCACTTAGACAACAGTAAGTACAATCACAGACTCAATGTGCATGATTGAAGTGCGAAGGTGGGGCTAACTTCCTTCTTTTTCAATATCCAGATTTTCCAAATGAAAATCAGATAGCAAATGTGCTGCTTCTCCTTTGAAAATGAAACATTTTCCGTTTAAGAAGAAAATGAGTAGTTGGTGGGGTAATGACAAGAGTTGGCATGGGCTAGTTGCTTATTTCAATAATGATCACCAAAGAGTTGTGAAACATTAGAATTGTGGCTGCCCGGCTCAGAAAAAGTTGGTTCAGAGTTCTGATATTCTTTTAACTCTGTTCCCACACCCTCTTTCTTTTAAACATTTAGCTCACTCGAACCAAACTCTCTTTTTCTGTATACCTCATCACTCAACCCACACTCATTTCTTTTCGACTCCTCACACTCAATCACTATGGATTAACTTCTTAGGTAGAAATCACTGGTTAACGTGATTCCGTAGAAGTTGTGTTAAGTCCTAGCACAATGAAATCCCATGTTTTCCTATGAAGCATATGATGCTCAAAATGGTTGAACTATATCAGTTAAAGCTCAAAGATGAATTAAGAAAACATTGAAAAATTACACTTCCAAATTATAAAATCTGATGAAGAATCGGGAAGTGATTTGAACATTTAAGAACATGTTTTCTATGATTGATAGTTGTCCTTCATTCAACCATATATGAGATTAAGATAAAGAATTATACCTTGACGTGCAATCTTACATCTCATGAAGTCAAGCGTAAAGTCATAATAGATATGAACGTGTAAGCGTCTCTCAAACTGCAAAAGTCTAAAGTCATAGTCAAACCAAATTTATTCACTGAAATTAAAAATACAAAAAGCAGTAAAACAATGAAAGTACGAGTTTTGATAAGAAATAATCAGAAGTCATAGCCTAACTCCTTTTCTTTGTAAAAGCTCCCCTTAAAATCATGCATTACAAAAATTTGACAGAAAAGTAAATGCAGAGATTATATATGCTCCCCCTAAGATCATGAATAGACTGTTAAAGTGAAGATATTTTGCGGACATAAAGATAAAGAAATGATGAAAAATTTACAATAAGAAACTTTAATAGGTAACTACCAATTAGGTCATAAGATTTAACATACCAAGCCTAGAGACAAGAAAATTGAATATCTTTTCATCCAAGGGTTTGGTAAACAAATCTGCAAGTTGATAATCAGTTTTTACAAAGTAAAGTTCAATTGTTCCTTTTTCGACATTATCTTTTATAAAATGATACCTGACATCGATGTGTTTGGTCTTTGTATACTGAACAGGATTAGCTGTTATCGTGATAGCGCTCTTCGAGTCACAGTAGATCAGGATTTTGTTGAAGTGAAAACCGTAGTCTCGCAGTTGTGTTCTCATCTACAAGAGAACAGCAGCTAGCAACAACCACATATTCTACTTCGGCCGTTGAAGTTCAGACACATAATTGCTTCTTCGATGCCCAACTGACGAGATTATCACCGAGGAACTGTATATGACCTGACGTGCTCTTCCTGTCTAGTATGCAACCAGCATGATCTGCGTCTGTATATGCTGTTAGTTCAAAGCTAGTATCTTTAGGATACCACAGACCAAGATCTGCAGTCCCCTTCAGATACCTAAAAATGCGCTTAACTGCAGACACATGGGATTCTTTAGGATTAGCCTGATATCTAGCACATAAACATGTAGAAAACATTATATCCGGCCTACTGGAAGTAAGATACATCAAAGAACCTATCATTCCTCTATAAGTCCTAACATCAATAGCCTTTCCAGAAGGATCGGTGCCAATCTTAGTACCAGGTGCCATTGGGGTACCAATCGGTTTACAATTTTCCATTTTGAACTTTCGAAGAATATCAAGAATGTATTTAGATTGATTGATGAAAATCCCCGATGAAAATTGTTTGACTTGTAATCCGTGAAAGAAATTCATCTCTCCCATCATATTCATCTGAAAACATGTCACCATGAGGTTTGAAAAGTTCTTACAGTATTTAGGATTTGTAGAGCCAAAAATAATATCATCCACATATATTTGAATTAGAATGATATCGGCTTTCTCCATTTTAAGGAATAAAGTGGTATCTATCGTACCTTTTGTAAAACCTGACTTGACCAAAAACTTAGATAAGACATCATATCAGGCACGAGGAGCTTGTTTCAGTCCATAAAGTGCTTTGTCGAGAACGTATACATGATTCGGTTTCTCTTGATTGACAAAGCCTTCTGGTTGCAAGACATAGACTTCCTCCTTGAGAATGCCATTCAGAAATGTTGTCTTCACGTCCATTTGAAAGACCGTGAAGTTCTTGTGGGCTGTGTAGGCCAGAAACATCCGAATTGCCTCTAAACGCGCCACTGGAGCATAAGTCTCGTTGTAATCTATTCCTTCCTCTTGCCTATATCCCTTGGCAAGAAGTCTTGCTTTATTTCTGATAACAGTACCAACTTCATCTTTCTTGATTTTGAAAACCCATTTCGTACCAATTATGGTTTTACCTTGAGGTTTGGGTACGAGTCTCCAGACTTTAAGTGCTTCGACCTGATTCAGCTCTTCATACATTGCAGTCACCCAATCGGAATCAGCAAGGGCCTCAGATACGCGAGTAGGATCGATCTTGCTCAGAAAGGATTCATGCATACACATATTCATAGAAGCAGACCTAGTTTGCACCGGTTTTGTTGGATCTCCAATGATTTGGCTTATTGGGTGCTCTTTGGTCCATTTGTGTTCATGAGGGAGTGGATTATATGTAGATAGATCAATATCATCATATATGAATCCACTATTATCTTCTTCAGGTTGTTCAGTAGGAATGAGGGGTTCAGTTGAAGTAGTAGGTGCAGAAGTCTCAGTAGGTACAGCTTGGTCAGTCTGTATATTAGTCCTTACAGAACACCCTACTGATTCAACAACTTCTGTCTCTTCATTATTGGTCACAGCTTCAACTGTAGGAGTAGGTATTTGAACTTGAACTTCTTGTTGAATCATATCTGACATGGTTGGATGAGTAGTCATTGAGTCTTCCATCCTGTCAACCACAACAGATTTGGTTACTTTAGATCCAAGAAATTCATCATAAAAAAGTTCAAATAATAAATCTAAATCAGATAAATGATTAGTAGACGTTGATTCCCCATCTGATTTGTTCGCTTGAGACACAGGTTCTGGACTGATTTGCCCAGAAGCTAGTACTCTGATTATCACGGGTTCTGAACGAACGTGCTCAGAAACCATCTCTTCATCAAATGTAACGTTTACGCTTTCAACAACAGTCTTCGACTTCTTCAAGTATACACGGTATGCAGTAGATGTAGAGGAATAGCCAATAAAGATGTTTTCATCCGCCTTAGCGCTGAACTTGTTCAGACTCTCTCTGTCGTTTAGAACATAACACTTACACCCAAATATATGAAAATATTTGATTGTTGGTGTTCGGTTGTTGATTAACGAATACGGAGTCTTCTTATATCTGCGGTGTATCATGGAACAATTCTGAGTGTAGCACGCAGTCGATACAGCTTCGGCCCATAGAAATAGAGGTAAGTCAGATTGACTTAGCATAGTTCGAGCGGCCTCGACTAGCATACGATTTCGCCTTTCGACCAATCCATTCTGTTGAGGTGTGCGAGCAGCAGAGTATTGATGTGATATCCCGACCGATTCGAGATATTCTTCGACTGTTTTGTTCTTAAACTCTGTGTCATTGTCAGTTCTGAGAAGCTTGACTGGTTTCTGCAAATTCACCTGGGTCGTCTTCAGAAATTTGATGAGTATTTCAGGCGTCTCATCTTTTGAACATAGAAATTTGACCCACGTGTATCGCGAATAATCGTCCACGATAACTAATATGTACTTCTTTCCGCCTAAGCTTTGCGTTCGCATCGGACCACAGAGATCCATATGCAACAACTCTAATGAAGAGCTGGTACTCGGTTCAGGCTTTGGTTTGTGCGGAGCTCTCTTCATCTTACCTTTTTAACACGATGCACACAGATGTTCTTTGACATACTTTAGCTCAGGAATTCCGTTCACTAACTTTCCACTGACCAATTTATTGATGTACTGAAAATTGAGGTGAGAGAGTTGTCGATGCCATAACCAGCTTTGTTGCATCGAGGCTTTTGAGAGTAGACATACCTGCTTGTCAGTCTGGACGTTTGACAAATTAATTGTGTAGAGGTTGGACTTTCGAGTGCCGACCAAGAGTTCCTTGCCATCTTCAGTACGAACAGAACACCTCTTGGCCTTGAAATTTACCTCTAAGCCTTTGTCACAGAACTGGCCAATACTGAAAAGGTTGTGTCCTAATCCTTCAACATAGCTCACCTTCTTAATTGTGACTTTGTCGTGTACCATATCACCATACCCCAGAATTGGTGAAAACTGATTGTTACCAAATCGAACTGTTCCGCAGTATTTCTCTGTATAGTTGGTCAACATACCTTTCTGTCCGGTCATATGCTTGGAACACCCGCTATTCAAGTACCACATATGACGGGTCTGCACAAGAGAAATTACAAAACAAGAGGTTTAGGTACCCACTTATAAATGGGACCTAAGGTGTTAGCACATGATTTTGGCACCCATTGAAATTTGGGTCCTCTTTGCTTTTGAGAATCAAATGAAGAATTAGAATGATAAGTGTGTACATGATATGTGCCAAACCAAACATCAAAATGTTTATGAGAATTATAATCATTTCTATCATAATTGGAAAACTTTCTAGTAGACAAAAATAACTGGAATAATTGTTGTCTTCAATATTTCTTGCGAGAATCAACAAGTTTTGGTTTAGAAAAAGCAACATCCACAATTATATCATCTTTACTAGTAGTAATCTTATTACAGTCAACACTAGAAAAAGATTTAACAGTCTCGTCAATCTCCTGTTTTGGTTGTCACTTAGATTTAACTCCAAGCTTTTTCTTGCTCATATCTGAAACATTTGAAACTTTTGAGTTAGAATTGTGAGAATCAAAAGAATGCTTCTTCTTTGGCTTACCAGTAGTGATCGGTTTCTGTGAATGCTGAGATTTCTTTTTACCTTTAACATTCTTAGTTTTCACAGAAACTGATTTATCAACTTTCGTTGATTTTGCACATTTCTCAAACATGCTGGATAATCCAAAGGAATTCACAACAAAAGACGAATGATTAGGAAGTTTGGCACTAAAATCAAATTGATCAATACAATCATCTAAAACACCATCAGAGTTTAGAAAATCAAACCCTCCATCAGTTAAACCAAACATATCATCAGATTTTGAAGCCTTAGTTGATTTAGAAAGAACAGTATTCTTAAGCACAGTTGAAAACACTTTTTGTTCAACATCAATCAAAAGTCTTTCATCTGCTAAAGATTTCACAAGTTCAGAAATTTTACTTTCCAAAATGAGAGGAGGGACGTAAAGTTTACCTTCAATAGGCTTCGCCTCCATTTCTTTTACAGAATAACTCTCAAAAAAATCATTTGAAAGAGATTTTGATTGAACAGAACTATAACTATAATTCAACTTCACATAACAAAATGGAAGTTGAAATTTGGATGTGTTCTTTCGTTTTTATGTTTCCTTGGCTTCATCCTCTTTAGACAGTCCAGTCCAGAAAACTTTAAGGTTAGGGTATCGTTGAGAAAGTCTTAAGAATGTAAAATCATAAAGTATTGGCACTTCAGATATACCCTTTCTAAGGTAGTTAGGATTCTCATAACCAAGTCCCCAACTCTCTTTATTCTCTTTGGCTTTGTTTAGATGAATGGTTTGTTCAGTTTGACCCAATGAGTATAACTTCCTTTCCAAAGCATTTAATTTTGCAAGTAAAGATTTGTTTTCTTCAGAACGCGAATAATACATTCTCGTAAGCTCTTTGAAATCAAACTCACACATTCTCAATTTATAATTTTTTTCAGCAATCTCTTTAAGAATTATGGTCTTCTCTTTTGCGCTGGTGTCAATGCTTTTATGTAAAGTCTCAATCAATACTTTCTTCTCAGCAATATCCTCGCTAAGTTTCTGTATTGATTGGTTTTTGTCATTAATAACACCCTTTTCACGTTTAAGTTTAGAATCTAATTCTTGGAGTTTTGTCATCATGGCATTCATTTGATTTAAGAAATATGATTTAGTTAAATCACATACCTCTTCGTTGTCCTCTTCATCGGAATCAGCTTCAGCTTCTATTTCCAGCTTGCCGATAAAGCATAGGTGTGTTGTATCGTTCTTCTCTTCATTTTCATTTTCTTGGTCTGAAAGATCTAGCCAGAACTCATCTTCTGCCATCAATGCCTTTCCAGCTTCCTGTTGCTTGGATAGAAGCATTTTGTTCTTGTAGTAGTCGGAGTTCCGGACTTTAGGTCTTCGGCAGTCTTTGGCAAAGTGTCCAAGTCTGCCACAGTTGTAGCATTTTGAAGGTTCTTGCTGATTGGTCTCTTCAACTTTATACCTTTTCTATTCTGGCTTCCTTTTCTCTAACCTCTTTCCTTCAAATCTCTCCTTGTGAACATAGTTACTAGGACCAGATGAATACCTCTGACTGTTCGAGATAGTCTTTTTATAGAACTTCTTTTGAAAAGCCTTGGTCAACATAAGCATAGCCTGCTTTAGTTTTTCACAGTCGTCAGAGTCAGAGTTCACTTCACTTTCAACCTCTTCTGATTCAGACACAGTCATCTTCTTCTTTTTCTTCTTCATACCAAGAGCAATTGAATCAACAACTGTCTTCTCACCCTGTCTCTTTTCATCCATGATCTCATCCACCTCTTCCTCATTCTGCTTGAGGGTTTCATATACCTCGTGAAGTGGAATATCGTTCAGATCTTTTATTTGCTTCATCTGCCTTGTAAACCTTTTCCATTCAGGCTGGAGGATGCTGAGGAATTTGACATTCAACTCTATCTGTGATTTATTGACCTTGTTCTTGCTTAACTCATTCAGCAAGGTCACAAATCTGTCATATGTTTCTGCTAGAGATTCTCCAACTCTGCCTTTAAACTCTTCATAGTTGTTAAGGCAGTTGGGTATCTTGAGCTGATTTCCATCTTTTGAACCAAGCATCATTTTCTCCAGTTGATCTCACATCTGTTTGCCTGTAGCTTTGTAGCTATCAATATTCACATATATTTCATTAGTAATGCCTTGAAGAATGAAAGACTTTGCTAATCTATCAGCTCTTGCTCTCTTTAGGTCTTCACCATCGAGTTCATCAAACTTAAGTTGATATGGTACTTCCTCAGTACCAACCGTGCGAGTCTTCATAACAGGTGGCATTACTCCTTCCTCTAAATATTTCGTGATTAAATCACCCAAAACATGTCTTTCTATGAAGTCCATGAACCGATCTTTCCACTGCTCATACTCTCCCCTGAAGAGTACTGGTGGCTTTGTGTCAGTTCCGATAGCTAGAGCTTCTCTTGATGTCATCCTTTTAGATTAATGTGCAATAAGAACTTGTACTTGATCGTTAGTCCAGATAAAATCAAATGAATACTGAATAAAACGATTTAGAAAGACTAAGTCAGGTACTGGCGCAAAAAGCACAATTTGCGCTAAAGGAGGTTGGCGCAAAATAGAACTTTGCGCTACAAGGAGTTGGCGCAAATAAGGAACTTTGCGCTAAGTGAAGCTGGCGCAAAGAGGATTTTGCGCGAGAGGCGGGTCGCGCGGAATGGACGTTGCGCGAGAAGTGGGTCGCGCAAAATGAAACTTTGAGTGAGTAATTGGTGGCGCAAACTGGAGACTTGCGCGAGAAGAAGGTCGCGAGAAGTGGAAGTTTGCGCGAATAGTTGATGGCGCGAAATGGAGGTTTGCGCTAAGCACTGAGTCGCTTATGAACTGGCGCAAAACTTCAATTGTCGCAAGTTCATCCCTGCAACTTCGAAAAACGATTGATTCACAAATAAACCTATCTAGACTTCGATTAGCAGTCCCAAATTTTGACAAAAAGACCACTAACACTTCTAGAACAGATTACAAGCTTTTGATCTAAAAAACAAACACTTTTTGAAGATTTGATCGATGGAACAGTGACGTTGAACTCGTGAACTGATAGACAACAAAATCACAAATTGGAATCGATTATAGTGCAATACTGAAATTAAACAATACCAACTCGATCTAGAACACTAATCGAATGCAACCTGATCGATTTCAACACCAAAAACACACTAAAACTAAAAAATGATTTTAAAGATGAAGAACACAGTGTCGAGTTCTTATAATTCGATTTGAATCTGGTTTATAACTCTGATACCAATTGTCGGTCCCTTATCTTTGATCAAGTTCTTATCAAACAATAACAATCACAAAAAAATATGATTAACCAACCTGTTAGATTACAAACCACGGATTACAGATTTGATGTTTGCGTTTTTCTCTTTGAAGCTCTCTCTGTTTTTCTCTCTTGATGAATAGTTGGCTGATGTTTGATTATGAGAGGTTCTAATAATATCTCTAATATCTAACAACTAACATAATATCTAATAATAATATCTAAAACTAAATATCCTAAAATATCTAATAAAAAGATATTTAGGAATAATAATAAAATACTAAAAACAAACTTTGACATTTTATTACAAATTAACATTAGACTAATATTGATAGTGATTTTTTAGCTTTAGCTTCAGATTTCAATCTTCAGATTGGATGATCTTGAATCCAATAAATCTGTGATCTAACACTTAGACTTCACAAACATTTACACAAAAGACCCTCATTTAATCTTGAATACAATTCTGACTCAACAATAGAGAACTCGTATCTTCGCGAGAAGTTTGTCTTGTTGAATTCTTCTAAGTACCGAACTCGTACCTTCACGAGAAGTTCCTTTTCTTAAATTTGCTAAGTGTAGAACTCATGTACAGCAGTCTGCGACAAGTGTACTTCTCGTACCCAGTTATCTGCGACAAGTAAGAACTCGTACGCCTTTACTTGCGATATCTATGAACTCAGACATAGTTCTCTGCAAGTTGTGGGTTTGCGACAAGTTTTAGCCTGCGAATTCTTTGTTCTCCGACAAGTGTGTTCCTAGTGCTTTGCGACTTCAGCACTTAGAAAATTTTTGCAACTTTTTCAAGCTTTGACCAAAGTTGACTTTTTAAGTCAAATTTTTTTGTGAATTTTTCGGACGATCATTTTCAAGCATTATTTCAAGATGGCTACTGTTATGTCTATGAGAGATTGTGCAATCGCATACATGCCTGAGATACCTGCAATTGAAGCTGAGAGAGACAGATTAAAAGTTCATAATACATTGCTTCAATATCAGATCAAGCTGCTGGAAGACAAAGTAGTATCTGGTAAGAAATTTTTTGAATGCTCAAATTGCCTTACTAACTCTAGATCTGATTTTGCGGGTAAATTTAAATCAAAAGAGAGAGAGATTACAACTCTTCAAAGCAAATTGAAGATAACTGAAGAAAAATAAAAATAGCCGAAAGCTGAAACAGTTGATCTTCAGAGCAAATTTATAACTTTTGAAGAGAAAATATTTGCATTGGAATCAAAGAATGTTGATCTGAAGAAGAACCTTCATGCAGATAAAGATAAAGTAGATCGGGAGAAAACCTACTCCCAAAAATTATCTGAACTCTCAAAGAAAGCATCTCAAGAGAAGAAAGACCTTGAGCTTAGATGCATGAAACTCTCAAAGCAAGTCTCAAAATTTGAAAAGATTTTAATAACTGAAAGAGACACATTTGCAAAAGAGAGAAAAGTTCTTGAAGATAAAACTGTTGAACTTCCCAAGCAGATTTCTACTCTACAAGACTTACTTGAAAAGGAAAGAAAAGTTTTTCAAGAAAAGAAGAAGTCTTTTGAAACTTAAAAGAAAAATTTTGAGAAAAATAATGTTGGGATGTTCAAAGAGATTTCTAACAGGAGCAAGAACTTGGAAAAAGACTTTGAGCATGAAAGACAAATCTTTGAAAATGAAATATCTAAGCTCACCAAGAAGTTGTCTGCTCTATCATCAGATATTATGAAAGAAAAGTTGGTCAAATATGATTTGCAAAGAAATTTGACACAATTTTTGTAGGAAGAAACATTTTAATTGAAAAGATAAAACAACTGGAAGTTGCAAATATTGAATTGTCAAAAAAGATTTCTGCAGATGTGATTGATCAATCACCTTATGATAATTCAACTGAATCAGTTTGTTCTTTCAAAGCTGCTTCCAGTTCTATACATTAACATGTTTCTAAAAAGAACAGTGTCAAATCAAAAATTGTTAAATCAAAAAAGATTTGTCCTTCTAATCTATTTTATGATAAATTTGTTGATAGTTTAAATAGCTATCATGTTAAATCTTTTGGAAAACATGCTTCTAAGAGAGAACAGATGGTCTCGAGAGTGAAGGTTCTCCTGATGAAAAGAAAATTGATAAATCATCTGCATCCACATCTAATGCTAAGAAGAACAATGGATATAAAGGTAAATCTTTTAGCAAACCTAATACAATTTATTCTTCTAATCATCTTATCAGGTTAGCTCAAAAGAAAATTTATTCTTACTATGGAGCAAATGATTTTGTAAGGAAAAATTATGTCAATTACTGGTATGGCTCATACTATATTACTCCTAAAAGAACTGCAATTAACAGATCTGGACCCAAATACCATTGGATACCAAAAGCGACTCAATCTATTTTGCAGGCACCTCTAAGGAGGAGTAAGAGCTATGGTTTCTTAATACAATAGTTCAGGACCCAAACTTCAATGTCAAGAGCATAGACTTGTAGACAAAGCAGTCTAGGACTCGTCCTTCAACGTAAAGAACATTGACTTTTGATCACAACAGATCAGGACTCGTCCTTCAACGTCAAGAATATTGGCTTTTGAATAACACAGTTCAAAACCCATACCTCAAAGATCAAAGAATATTGACTTCTAAACACATCAGTTTAGGACTCGTACTTCACAAATTTTGACTTCTAATCATATCAGATCAGGACTCGGTCTTCAATGACTATGACATTGACTTCTGAATTTATTTTATCATAGTGATTCAGAACTCGTTTTAATGATTAAGGATACTTTGATTCAAGTCTTATAATCTTTGCAGATTTTGTTCAGATAAGGATATTTTGCAAATATCAAGGGAGAGCTTATCTGAATGTAACTCATTCCATCATGATTTGAGGGGAAGCTCAAATGTATGTAAGTATCTTCTAATCTTAATCTCTGATTGTTTGAAAGAAGAATGACTTTCGAACATGAAGAATGTTTTCTTAAATGTTCAAACCACTTCTCTATTCTCAAAAAGGTTTTATGGATTTAGAGGTGTGACTTTAAATGATTTTCATGGAGATTTCGGATAACATCATTTCTGACCGTGTGTTTCTAAAGATTAATACTTGCATATTATCTTGTCTATAATTTCAAGTATTCATATACACCGGTTCAGCTTCATATTGACTTTATTATTACCATGTCTCAAAATGAAATGGTAATACTCCCGCTTGTATTCCAAGTTGTTGAGCATCAATCATCATTTCAACCTGTTAGCGTTCATTTCAGAATTGTTTATATTCTTTCATATAAACAACTATCAAGTTCTTTGATACCTTAACCTTTCACGTTCATATGTCATGATATTTGATATGATTGATACATTGTCAGATTCTCAAACAAGTCTTTTGAATTCATTTCATTCATTCAATATCCTTGTTTTGAGAAATCTTCAAAGCTCAAATGCTCAAATTCCATTTGTATTCTTGAAGAGCATACATATTGTGACAATGATATCACATTTTGAGCTTTATATGTTCAAGATAAACTGTTGGACAATGCATTTTAGAACAAATTTCATGGGATCGGTGTGAAAGCTTAATAGAACTTCTATGGATTCACATTAACCAGTGTATCCTACCCAAGAAGTTATCCTAGAGTGATTGAGGGGTGAGGGGTTATTAAATCAAAGAGTAGGGGAGATAACTCAATGGGATGAGTTTTTCTCGGTGTGATAAGGTAAAATTTAAAAGAGAGTTGGGTTAGACGTGATCTAAATGATAAAAAAAAGATGGTTTGAGAACAGAGGTAAAAGAATATCAAAACTCTGCACCAACTACCTTCTGAGCCGGGCAGCCAAGTTACTGTTGTTTCACAATTCTTTGGTGAACTTCATTGAAACATTCACTAGCCCATGCCAACTCTTGCATTAACCCCACCAACCACTCGTTTCTTTCTTGAAAAAGAAATGTTTCAAATTTTCTTGGGGCCTCGGCATATCTACTATCTCGTCTTCATTTGGAAGATGTAGATATTGAAAAAGAAGGAAATTTACCCCACCTTCACACCTCTTTCATGCACATTGAGTCTATGTAATACTTGTTGTTGTCTCAACATTTTACACATTTTGAGTATGAAAAAGCCTAAGTGGCTTCAATCATTCCTACACTTTCACGTACACACAAGGAATATGTTTTCTTGTCATAATATTCATAGAAAATTCCTTTGTGGTTTTTCGATGATTGAATGGAAGCCCTAGGGGAGTGAACATCAAAAATATCCTTCCTAAAGTGCATCCATTGCACAAAGTCGCTTTGTGCTACTTACAGGCATTCCCAACTGTTTCATCTGTTGATACAGGTTTACAACTCTTATTATATCTGAATTTGAAAAGATTTAGATGAATACATTTTATGAATTAACGGATACTCAGATCAAAAAGGCAGAGATTGCTATTTTTTCATAAAGGAGAAGACTGATAGTCAAAGACAGTGTTGAATTGGAAAGTTTTGATGATCATGATTGTTACAATCATCAAAAAGGGGGAGAAATAGAATTCAGAAGAAAAAGGGAGATAATTCAATTTCAAAGAAGAAAGATATGTCAAAGTCAAGAAATTTGTTCCGAGAAGATTCGAGAAAGTTCGTTGTTCAAAAACAGATAATTCATATGTGAAAGAGATAAAGATATAAGAGTATGCAAAGATTCCTCAAAGTCACAAAGTTCAAAGTTACAAAGTTTAAAGGCTTTCAAAGATTTCAAATTCTTGTTAAATACTTGATAACTGTTCAAAGTTTTAAGAGAATGACTTTTCAAAAGAGAAAGTGAAAGAATTTTCAAGTATATTTGAAGATTCTTCAAATCCGAATGTTTGAAGATTGTCAGAGCATCAATGTTTAAATCTTTCAGAGTTGAAGTTTTGAAGAATCAAGAGTTGAAGACTGCTATCAATTTTTTTTTTAAATCTTGAATCCAAAGGGGGAGATTGTTAGGACATTATTGTATTCAATATTTAAATGTAAATGTCAATGTTGTAAAAGTCAAAGATAGTCAAAGTCTTGTGTACTCAAGGTAGTTTACTTTATGTTTGTACATGGTCTTGGACCATATAAATAGCCTCTTATGTGTTTGTTAGGAGTGAGTAACTAAGTATAGTGGTGAGACTTGTAATTGCAACACTTGTGACTTTAAGAGATATATGAATATTTCTCTCTCTAGATTGTAATTGTCAAATCTTGATAGATTCATTGATATATGCTTGAAATTTGGAATAACATTGTGCATTAGTCCTTCAACATAGGATACTTTATTAAAGGTGATGAAACCATTAGAAAGGGTTCCATAACCTTTTGTGGAACCTCTAGAGTTATCTTCAAAGGTTACTGTAGGTCCTTTCTCAGTTACATAGTCAATACGAAGAGTTTTGTTGCCAGTCATATGTCTTGAACATCCACTGTCCAGATACCAAGTCTGATGATGTTCAAACACCTGCAATCACAAGAAAATCAGTCCTTTGGTACCCATTTTGAGGTGGCTCCTTTAGGGTTAGAGGAGGAAGAAGAAGAGTCATCAGGATTCTTCCTTTCAATCCTCTCATAGGGACAATCCTTTACAAGGTGAAATGTGTCCCCACAATTATAGCATTTTCTATAAATAAAAACTTTCTTAGATTTTTGACTTAGATCTTTTTCCTTTCCCTTAATATTGAATTTAAACGAGTTAGAAGAGGCAAGTGAAGGGCGAGGCATAGGTCGAAGAATCCCTTTTTCATAAGAAGGGAGAGGAGAGTTAGAAGTACCCTTGGACTGGGTTTCTTCAAGTTCACAGATCTGGGAATAACCTTGGTAGAAGGAGCATAAGATTCAACTTTGGAGGAAGGAGACAATTTTTTCTTTTCAAAGGCAAATCAGAAACTACTGACTTTCCTTTGTCAAATTTGGAAAACTTTCTTGAGGAAGGTTGAGTATTCTTCTTTGAGAAATTTGGAGGTTTAGAAGAAGAAAAGGTATCCTCATCAAGATTTAATGATTTTAAAAGATCATTAATAGGCTTAACAAGATCATTTGAACCTTGATCTTCCTCAGGTTGGCACAAAGGAATAGATTCTTTGGCCTTCACAAACATTCCAAATTTTAAAGAATCACGAAGATTTAGAGAATGCATAGAATGAGAATCTTCAGAATTAGACTCTGTGTTTTCAGGAGAAAGAGAAGGAAGTTTTGAAGAGGAAGAAGGTTCTTGAGTAGAAGAAAAGTTAACTTCCATTTTTCCAAAACTAAGGGCAGACTTATCATCACAGGACATTTGATCTTGAAAGATCTTTTCAAGGTTTTTGGAAGAACTTTTCCATCTTCTTACAATTTCTTGCTCCTTTTTAAGTCGTTAAAACATTTTATTTTTCTTCTTGGCAAGAATGTAGTTGATGGTTTTTAAATCTTCAAGTTCAGCCTTGATTTTGTCAAAATGTTTGAGCTGAGAAAGACAAATTTGAAGTTGAGAAGAGAAAGATTTAACTTGAGCATTGGCCTTTCTTTTTGCATCCATTTCATTATAAAAGTCAACACTTAAGGAGTCAAAGGCCTCAATCTTTTCAGATTCGGTAAGACAGTGAAAGGGATGTACTTGAGAAGAGGAGGAGGAACACTCAGTAGAAACAAGTACAACCGTCATGTCATGGTCTTCATTTTCGTCCATGTCGTTGAGTTTGGCCATGAGGCACTTGTTTGAGGCTTATTTGTCAATTTTAGAGGTAGGTTCATCAACTCATTCATGAGATTCGGCCATAAGGCCTTTTCCTTTTCTGAGAAGGCCTTCATTCCTCTCCTTTTCTCTCTTATATTTAGCTTTGTATTTTTCAGCTCTGTCAGTGCTTTCTTTGAAAGAAGAAGAAGAAGAGTTTTGAGAGGAAGACCTGTTCACAAAGTCAGGTCTCTTTCTTCTGAACATAGAAGAATTTCGAGTAGAATTATAATTTCTTTAAATTTTGCTTCTACACTAATAGGCAAAATGACCTTTCTTGCCACAATTGAAGCATTCCTCATTAGACTTATCAGAGGATTTTTTAGAAAAGGAGAGAGAGGTTTTTTGGTCAGACCTGAGTCGACTGGAAGGAGATTGAGATTTGAACCTAGAAAAACCAGCAAGCATAACCATCTCATCAGTCATTTATTCGACCGAAGTTTCTTCATCTTCATCATCGGCATCACTAAGATATGCCTCCAAATGGTGATATGAGCCCTCTTGACTTTCTTGGTCAGATTCCTCGGATGGGTGGGTGATTCTTGGGATGCACACAGAATTCTTGGAAGAGTCACTAATAAGAGCCATAGAAGAGCTCTTTATTTCTTTTATGACGGTCTTCCGTTGGATCCTTGTTTGTTCATAATTGAAGAGGGATCCATAAAGAATGGTAAGAGGTGTATGATCAAGATCCTTGGTTGTCATGATGCAAGTACAGATGTTTTCCCAAAATTCAGGGAGACCATCCATAAATTTGCATAAGACTTCCTCATTGTCATACATTCTTCCTGAGTTTAAGGTCATTAAAAATGTTGTTAAAGTGGTTGTAGTAATCAGAAAGAGACTCTCCTTTTTCATGAGAAAAGAGCTCATACTTTCTGACAAGAGCAATCTTTTTGCTCTTTTTAACCTCATATGTTCCCTCATACATAATACATAAGGTAGATCATATTTCCTTGGCAGTAGAAAGATTTACCAAGGAGTGATACACCTCATCAGGAAGGGAGAGAGCAATGATGTCTCTGACTCTAGTGTCAAGAGCAATGAGATGTTTGTCATCATCATTGTATTTCCTGGGATTTTTTAGGATGTACCTCCCAGTAGCAGAAGTTCGTTCCTCATCTGAAGAATCATCAGAATCACCAACAACAACATCTTTGTCTTTTGAATCAGAATGAGATTTTTGCATCTCAAAGTGATCCCAGACTTTAGGGATAATATGTCCCTCACGAAGAATAGTAATGAATCTGCTATCAACTCCTAAGAAGAGTATCATACGACCTTTCCACAAAGCAAAGTTGTTAGGATTAAACTTTGGTGGTTTGACTATAGAGCCATTGTCATATGAAGTAGCAGAAGATATGTGAGAAGAAGAGTCAACTTTTAAAGAAGAGGGTGATGCCATCTCAGATCAAGTTTATTGGATTAAACTGACCTGCTCTATACCACTTGTTTGTCCCAAAATATGAAGGCAGAAGTAAACAAGTATTGTAGAAGGGGGTTTGAATACAATACTCAAAATTTTCACTTAACTTTAATTCTTTATTGATATAAATATCAATAATTACACATAGAAAACCTTTAAGATTGTTGTGGAGAAGAACAGATAAAACTATTCTAACAATCTTTCACAAAGTAAGAAAAACTATAAACACAACTTGAATACACAAAGATTAAAAGCTATGAAGTTTCTTAGAGAGAACAAGGTTGCCAACTTTCTTGAGTGCACTGAGATCTCTTTCAAAACTGTAGTTTTCATGGAGAAGTTCTTCACCTTTAAATACCACCTTGTGGATTAAATGCAAAAGGCACTTGTCGACTTGGTATTGGATGTCAGAGATTTTCTAGCAAAAGGAAAAAGATATTTGATGTGACTTATCAAGAAGAAAAGTAGACCTTCGTACCTTGATAAGACAATACCTTAATAAAATATATCTGGCACGTATCCTTTTTCTGATCTTTTGGAGAAGGTCTCCATCATTTCAGAACTTGGGTGAAAATTTTCTATGCAATAGAATGTTCCATCCTTTTTGTTAGAAGAATGTTGGCAAATGGGGAATTAGCCGAATTATCATAATTCGGCTAGTAAGGGCCCTACCGAAAATGAGATGTTAATTCGATAGGTGGAATGTCTGCTGATTAAAGAGAGGTCAATCGACAGGTAGGATACCTGCCGATTGAGGAGAGGAACTTCGGCAGGTAGATAGCTTAGTAAGGTTGGAATTTTATCTTGATCCGCATCTGAGGACTTACTTCTTGCTAACTTCGGTTGGTCTTCGACTTCACCGACCTTTTGAGGCACAACTAAGCTATTACAAAGAACCTTGAAATAAACTAAGTATACGGATGATCAACATTCTACAAGTATGAATTAACAAACCGAAAGGGAGGTCATCTTCAAATCCTTGATGACCCAACAGTAATCGCTATGGTTTAATCTTTCTTGCCGATGGCGACTTTCTAAGATTTCAAAGAGTCTCAGAGATTCCTTTCTGCCCTCTTGCTCATCTTAAGGATCTTCTTTACGGCTGGTGTGATAACTCAACATCAGGGACTCTTATCAAATCTCTTATTCGAAAGGATGCATCCCTTAGAAGACAGAGAGGATAAAAGATACCTGATCATATGATTGCCGAAGAAGAATTCCCTGAAATACAAGTCAAAGAAGAACAACTTAACTGATAGATTATATTTTCTTCTTATAGTTGTTTTGCTATAGAATTTTAGTACTTGTATAGTTTTCACTCGTACTTGTAAATTTTCATAATCCCTATGTAATTTGATTAAGAATCAATGAAAATTTTAAGTGAAGTACTTTACTCCAGCAGTACTAGAAAATATCCCTCAAAACAGTAACTGGGACATGTTTTGAACTTAGCAATTTTCTTATGTTTCTTTGTCATCATCAAACAGGGGAAGATTTTTGATCCAAACTCTCTCAGTGATTTGATGATGATCCTTGTTGGGTCATTGACCAGCATCTTCCTAAATCGAAACGTAGCGCTGCCTGCTACGCTATAAGGAAATAAAGTTATGCCTTCTCCATCAGCAATTGCTTTTGGCGTAGTGGTAAGCGCTTGATCCTAACATGTGGTATCAGAGCAGGTCACGGGTTCGAATCCCATGGAGTGCATTTAAATGCCAAAGGCAAGTTGTGCAGCCATTGACTTCTAGCGAAGATCTTGTTAGTGCTGGCAGATGCTGGGGGGGGGGGGGGGGGATTGTTGGGTCATTGACCAGCATCTTCCTAAATCGAAACGTGGCGCTGGCTACTACGCTATAAGAAAATAAAGTTGCGCATTTTCCATCAGCAATTGCTTTTGGCGTAGTGGTAAGCGCTTAATCCTAACAATCCTTATAATTACTTAGTGAAAATTACATTTAACATCTGTATGTATTAGTATTTCACCATCAGCGATAATATACTGAGTCTGTTCAATATCATTGATGATTTATGATGTAATTGTTAGATGTAATCCCTGAAGACAAGTTTCGCGACAAAGAAGTTCATCGCTGACATCGAAGACAAAGTTGATGAACAAAGTGACAAGTCAACTCATGATCTGATGCGGACATAAGTGAAACCAAGACAAGTCCACACACGCGACAAACCAAGAAGGAAAAGCTTCAGCGATAGCTGACTTTTATCAGAGCTCAATGATAAAAGATTTCATCAGCGATCACTGATCATGAAGCTTACACTCTAAGGTTCATTTGTCTTATCTTTTGCACACATAGTACGAATTGTCAGAAGATACATGCTTTTGTTCAGAATCGTACAACAAATCTGAAGACAACATTGTTCACCATACGGCCCGGAGCATGTCGCTAAAAGTCAGAAGCATGCACCTAACCAGATGCTGACACGTGTAAAGTACCTCTGTCATGCATTAAATACATAGGGTATAAATAGGAGGTTCATCCTTCATTTTGAAGGGTTACCTACTGCCTTTTCTCTCTTTGTGTACATTATAGAAGCTCTTGTTTTTTATAATCTCCTCAACCTCCATTTCTTTTTTTTCTTGTGCAACCATACTTAGTGATTCTTAAGTTCGTTTAAATTAGGTTCTACTTAATCTTATTCCGCAACAAACTGTAAATTGTAACCTGATTTATCAATAAACAATTTATTAAACTGAAAATTTGTGTTTGGATTCAAACCCCCCCCCCCCTTCTACAAACTTGTATAACACCTTCTGGACTAACACATACGTACATATCACCATACAAATCATATAATGCTCAAATAAATTTATACATAGATATGCATCCCATTGTAAATCTCATGAAGACTCGCCTGATTACGTGTAGATCGGCTACTGATAGCTCATGATCGAAGACCTACACATTTCATACCATAGTCTCTAATTAATGGCTTAATTTCTCCAAATGTCAACAACAAACAACTATGGTCAAACTCGACCCGACCCAAAGTCAAAATCAAAAACCAAATCTCTTAATATCTCTAGTATCTCCATTTGATCTTATCGTTAATATACTTGTGGGTCAAACGAGGTAAAAATTGATCCTTGGTCAACTCGGTCAACCTCAACTAACTTTAGTGAAACCCCAAGTCTAAAACTAGACGCCATCCCAAAACGACAAAATAATCATTCTACAATCTTATAAATATCTCTCTCCAAATTAAAACGTCCCAATAAATACTTAACTCAAATTACAACGTTTTAATCCCATTATTAAATCATCAAAATAATTTAATAAATCTCTAAGTGTTATGCTCGATAAGGACTCTTAACGTCGATTTATCATTTTAATAAATAAATGAATCATTTGTTGTGCACTATAGGAACTCAAACCGAGGTAACCCGATACATAATCGATACAAGTTTTGTCCAAACCGCATCTATTGGGTTGGAAACGGGTTGGGCCCAAAGTAACCCGACCAAATCGTCAACCCGACCAAAACTTGTACGTTTTTATTTTTTTTAATGGTTTTAGACTTTTAATGGTTTTAAACCGCACGGTTTTGGTTGGGTTGAGTTGCACTTTTAATTGGGTTGGATTGAGTTGAGATTTTTCAAACCGCAAACATTGGGTTGGGTTGTTCAAGTGCCTTAAACCCGGCCAACCCAACCCGTGAACACGCACTAAACCGTCTCGATAATATTTAACTACAACGCTTCAAATCCGTTATTTAATTGTATTTAAATAATTTGACAAACACCTCCATGAAAAATAACTAATTAGTATTAATATCCTAAAATAAATTAATATATTAATTTAATAAAATTTAAACTAATATATATTTTAGAAATTAGATCAACGAATCCTCCTTAATAGACCAAACTCATAATCATAGACTCAATTAAAATAAATAGCAATCAACAAAATTGGGCCTAAAAATAATCAAATTACCCAAACCCAAAAATGACTTGGGCTTTCTCCTTATTTGTCACTATTAAAAAGCCCATGGGACAGGAAGCACGCAAGGCGCCGGAAAGTTTTATGCCGAACGACATTGTGTCTACAACTCGTCATGCAGCGAATTTCAAGTCCGCTTAGCCCCGTTCTTCTATCGTTTCCTTTGATTCTTCTTTAGCCAAACCTTTGGTAATATTTATTCTCACCAAATGAGCCAAGAATTATGTAAAATGGTTAACTAACGAACTCATATTTTGAGTCCAAAGGTTCGGTTTCTAAACCGAAACCCAACAAACTTGAACACGGAAACCGAACCTTCTAAATGTAAATATGAGACATGAAACTACTTGGATTTGATATTAAACTTAAAACCGGAAACCCAAACATGAACTTCAAGAACCGATTTCTCTCTCAAAACTCCATTTTTTAAACAGTTTGAACGAAAATGTTCATGGATCGGTTATCTATTTAAACCTGTAATTGTTTTTTGGCTTTTTCTTTGACTAACAAAGCCCGCAGGCCTCAAAACGCAGCATCATCCCGTGCCTTTCAAACTGAAGTTTATTACATAATAGGTCCCTCGACTTTGGACCAATTGACGTCTGACACAGTGACTCTAACCCTTAACTATTAGCGAATGTCATTCGGCCCCCTGCTTCAATGCTTTGGCCAATAATACATTTTCACACCTGATATGAAATTTTCTTGCATTTTTAGCCATGTATACGTAAACTCCCGTATTCACATCTCACTTTCATTAAATGACATAATTGACCCGTTTTCACGTTTTTCTTCACATTCTTGGACTAATAAATTAAAATCCAATTTTTTTTTCTTTTTCCTTTTTTTCATATTTATTTATTTACCGCATTTGAGGTTCCACATCTATGATGATATCGCAATATAATCGTCTGGATTAATGAGATTGTGCAATGTAGTGGGACATAGAATTACTTAGTTTTCTTTTTCAAATAATTAATAACTATGCATCTAAGAACAATATTTTTGTTTTCTTTCATGTCATTCAAAAACAGTGCTCTAAAAGGCTCACTCTGGCACAAGGCTCGTGTGCTACATCTTGTTGCACTTATGGCGCGCCATGGTCCAACGCACGTTTTTTTGTAAGACATTAGTTGCTTTTTTTTTTACTTTACAACCTCTTTTAACCTTTTAGTATTTTACTTTTTAGTTTTTAGTATATAACCCACTTTTATATGGTTATATATTAGAGTAATAGTAGAAAACATATATGTGTATAAACAATTATATACATGATATAAATTTTTTTTCCCGTAAGTCAAGTTTTGGAAAACGTATTTGCCTTGCATAGGCTTGAGGCTTTAACTCACCAATACATGACGACCTCACGTCATTGATAACCTGGTAAGTAAGGAACAAGACTCTTATCCGGTTAGCGTTTACGAGATGAAAGATGTTTACCAACAATCCATTTTTAAGAACTGAAAATATTACCCAATAAAATAAATGAAAACAATAACTCTTACCGATTATCAATTACCAATCCAATTCATATGGTCTTGGTTTGGATTCTTTTATATCCACAAATATTCTTTTTGCATTTGTAAACAAAACTTTTCCACGTCTTGTATTTAGTAATTTGCCATTTGTCCCACACACATCTGTTTCTTCTAGGGGGAGCATCGGGCGGGTTCGGGTGGAGGAGGGCAAAACCCGATCGGGTTTCGGGGAGGGATAATGAAAGTCGAACCACATAAATTCGTGGTAGGTGTCATCAGGTTCGGGTGGATTTCGGGTAGGACGGGTTTGGACGGGTAAGTCGGGTTGGTTCATAAAATAGGCATACAAAAAATACTTCCCTACACGGCTAACCAAACGTGGATTCCTGCTCGATCCCAGTCTCACAGATCAATATATTGGCCTGCATCCTGCTGCGTTGCATTTGCATGTCTTATTTCCATGGAAAATTGAAAATGGAATGGAATCTCGTTTCATAACTTGCTTTGGTTTTTGAATAAATTAATAACATACTAGAAGTGTACTCGCGCAATACAGCGAGATACATTACGATTTTAATGTTTCATTTTATTTTTTGGTCGATTTACAGTACGATTTTGGATGGTTTTGAGAAAGTGATATGTTTTTTTTATAAATTTGTTTAATTTAGGCTTAATAATATAATTTTTTTTATATAAAAAAATTATGCATTTTGTTAGAATTCAATGATTATCTTATATATTTTAATGACATCTAGAAAAAATAACCAATTACATATTTAATAATATAATTAAAACAAAATTATAGTAATATAATATATTAATTAATAGTGATACATGGAAATGTCTGCGTAAAAGGATTACACTGCACATACCAAATTGGTGGGTGTTAGAAGCCTGCAGTGGTAATATGTATCTTGTGCTTTGATACTTGTAAATTAAGAGATTTTTAAAATCTTGCATAAAACGATGGTAACTTGTGCCTAATAATTTGTATTTAAGAGTTTTTTATCCGTGCTTTATAATATAGTATAGAAAGATAAGCACTCCACCATATAATAGGAAAAGATTACATTTACAATTTTACATTATTGAATATATATATATATATACTATATTATAAAGCACGGATAAAAAACTCTTAAATACAAATTATTAGGCACAAGGTACCATCATTTTATGCAAGATTTTAAAAATCTCTTAATTTACAAGTATCAAAGCACAAGATACATATTACTACTGCAGACTTCTAACACCCACCAATTTGGTATGTGCATGGTCTTCCTTTTATGCAAACTTTTCCATGTATCACTATTAATTAGTATATTGTATTACTATAAATTTGTTTTAATTATATTATTAAATATGTAATTGGTTATTTTTTCTAGATGTCATTAAAATATATAAGATAATCATTGAATTCTAACAAAATACTTAATTTTTTTATATAAAAAATATTATATTATTAAGCCTAAATTAAACGAATTTATAAAAAAAATTATCACAATATCACTTTCTCAAAACCATCCAAAATTGTACTGTAAATCGACAAAAAAACAAAAAATAAAATGAAACATTAAAATCTTGATGTATCTCGCTGCATTGCGCGAGTACGCTTCTAGTATATATATAATATCTTGATTACCTTATTATTTAATTAGTTTAATTGGATATTCGGGCGGGTTCGGGTGGCTCATATGCAAACCCAACCCAAACCCTACAATCCTACATTAAATATCGGGTTTCGGATGTCGGGTTTCAATGATGATCGGATATCCACTTATGCGAAGGATTTCGGATCGGGTAGGACGGATAATTCGGGTTGATTCGGGTTTTGCTCACCCCTAGTTTCTTCAATCCTGGTCATATTTTAAGTTTCCGTAATTAAATATTTCTTTCGTGTTAAAATAGATATTCATAATAAAATAATAGTAACTGTTACACGTTTTAATTAATAATATGACAATTTCACTCTTAATTATAAAGAGAACTTTTTTTCGTACCATAACTAAGGGTAAAATGTAAAAAGTAAATATTTATTCAGGCATAAATTAATTAAAATAATAATTTAGATATTATTTTGAAACAAACTAAAATTATAATAACAAGACTTTTAGTAGAAAAAAATCATGAATGCATGCATACTTTTTAACTTTCAAAACAAATTTATTTATAAATTTCACATTTTTTTCAGATTTTTTTCTATCCCTTAAAATATTACTAGAAGCATACTCGCGCAATGTAGCAAGATACATCCCGATTTTAATGTTTCATTTTATTTTTTTGTCGATTTACAATACGATTTTGGATGGTTTTGAGAAAGTGATAATGTTTTTTTATAAATTTGTTTAATTTAGGCTTAATAATATAATGTTTTTTATATAAAAAATTAAGTATTTTTTTAGAATTCAATTATTATCTTATATATTTTAATGACATCTAGAAAAAATAACCAATTACATATTTAATATTATAATTAAAACAAAATTATAGTAATATAATTTATTAATTAATAGTGATACATTGAAAAGTTTGCATAAAAGGAAGACTTTGTACATACCAAATTGGTGGGTGTTAGAAACCTGCAGTAGTAATATGTATCTTGTGTTTTGATACTTGTAAATTAAGAGATTTTTAAAATCTTGCATAAAATGATAATACCTTGTGTCTAATAATTTGTATTTAAGAGTTTTTTATCCGTGCTTTATAATATAGTATAGATAAATTGTTTTAGGTGAGACTTCAAAATAAACGGTGAATTTGTTAGTCTTGTATATAACAATATTTATTGCATTCCTTAAATAATATAGAAAGAATGGTGTTGAACAATGAGGTTTGACGGCCCGTCCATTGTATCTATTTTTAAAAGACTTTAACAGGTTCAAAAGAATATTGGTCAAAAACCGGACATCCAATTTTATTAACAACCGAATCAGGTATGATAAAGTAGGGGTTAGCATCGGCAGGTTTGGGTGGGAAAATCAATAACCCGATCAGATTTTGGATATGGAAACCAAGCCCCAACTTTGAGTCTCGGATTTCGGCTTACTTTGGGTTCATCGGGTTTCGGGTTGGATTCGGTCGGGTTTCAGGTATAATTATATGTAAATAATTTATAAGATTCGATCGCCTTTTAAGATAAACTCAATAGGTTGAGAAGATTGATAATAGGTTTAATCTCTCGAAAAGACTACGACGGACTAGAATTTAGGATTTTTAAATGATAATTTGATAAATAAATATATTTATATAATACATACATACATATATATATGTCGTGTTTTTGGACGGGTCGGGTGGTGAGAAATCAAACCCAACCCGAACCCAAATATCCCCCCGAAAATTCGGGTTTCAGATTTTCGGATTTCAGGACATTCAGGTTTTACAAAAACACCTCAATTACGGTTCGGGTTCGGTTCGGGTTTTCGGACCATTCGGGTTTTGTACACCCCTATGATCAAGTTTCTAAAAGGGTTATTTTAAATAAACACTGCCATTGTTAAACAAAACCGTTCCTACCATTTTGATGCAAGTTGGATTCAACGGTTTCAGGCATTAAAGCAATCTAGTGTAATTATAGCGGTTTGAAAAAATCTCAACACAATCTGACCTATTACAAAGTCTAGCCCAACCCTTGCGGGTTGAACTGAATTGGGTTGAGAGGTTGGCATCAATTATTTTAAATAAGTATGTGTATTCCCTTATGGTGACTTAGGAGTTATGATCAATATTTTCTAGAGGTGTTCTTGGTCCGGTTTAGATGGTTTAACCCCCCAAAACACAATCCAAACCACAAATGGCGGTAAACCGAGTGATTTGGTAGCAAATGACCAAACCGGTCAAACCGGGCCACAAAAAGACAGTCTGGTCTGACCAGTTTAAGCGGTTTGGGCCTGTTATGGACTTTAAGCTAAAAAAACATTAACTCTATATCCAAAAAAAAAATTCTATCAATATAACATTATTAAAAAAATAGTGTATCGAATTATAAAAGAACGTTTATATATTAAATTAAAAAACATTGAGCAAGTTAAAAAAAAAAGTTAAACAAGTCCACCAACAATGGTTGAATTTTGGACAAATATTGAGAAAGTCGAATGACGATTTGGATTTAGATTTGAATTTTTAAAGAATCTTAGAACATTGTCAATTTAGATAACACAATCAATTGAAAAATAAAAACTAAAGATATAATTTTTTGACGAACTTTTTTTAATTGGGCAATAAAAGTTGAGCCTACAATATGAAAACTAAATATGATTAAAACATGCGTATTTTTGGCGGTCGGTTCGGTCTAGAACACTCAAAAAAAGGGTCAAACCGCAGACCAGACCGGACCGAGCGGTTTGACTATTTTCAGACCGGACCGGACCGGACCACCAGACTGCCAAAAACGGTCCGGTTTGACTTGGTTCGACCGATTTGAGCGGTTCAACGGTTTTTTTGAACACCCCTATAACAAATAGATAAAATTAAATTATTGAAACACAAGTACATGCAACAACGAACAAATTGTGTTTGCTAAATATGTAAATATGTTTACATACCAATATTCATATCTGCTACCTTCACCCAACAAGATATATATATATATATATATATATATATATATATATATATATATATATATAGGGGCGGTTCAAATGAAAATCGATTTTTGGTTGTGAATTGCGGGACAAAGGAGAGCGGTGACACGTGTCTCACACCTTCACAAGTTATTCATCATGAATAATGTATCGTTTATTATGAATGTTGTATCATTCATCATGAACAGTGAATCAATTTAACAAGAATCATGATCATGTATTATTCATCATTAATGTTGTATTATTTATGATGAATAGTTCATGAACGTTCACCTTTGTTAATTATATTGAATCGCATTCGTTATTCATACTGAGTGTGGACACTGGGGACACGTGTTGCACTCTTTTTTGTCCCCATGTTCATATACGAAAATGGGTTTGCAATTGAACTTTCTCTCTCTCTCTCTCTCTCTCTCTCACACACACACACACACACAGACACACACATATATATATATATAGAGAGAGAGGATCAAACGAGAATGCTAACTATTTATGAAAACAAGAGAACAACAAATCATGTGAAAAATCACATGTGATTTTACGTTAACGGCAAAAAAATGGACACGCACGACTTTGGTCGCGACTTAAGTAGCAGGGCAAAGTCGCATGAATCATATATGATTTTATATGTGAATCAATATGATTTTGTACATTAACGGTCGTTCTCGTGTTTTCCTATATAGTGTATATATATAGAGAGAGAGGTTCAAATGAGAAATGCTAAAGGTGTCAGAAATAGAGAAATGATCTTAGCCCTTAATCTGGTCAACATTTGTGGCTTTAATTGTGAAGCACCGGATAATTCCTCGTATGGTCTGCAGAAAATAGAGGGGGTAGGTTCATAACTTTTACAAATTGACGACAAACAAGTTCACATATGAACCAGTGTGATTCACATATGAACTATATGTTCATATGTAAGACACTTAATTTGTTCATATGAGCATCACTTAATTAGTTCATATGCGAATCACAAAGGTTCATATGTGAATTTGTAAATTAGTTCAACTGATTCACATATGAACCTACAGTTAATTAGTTCATATATGAAAAACAAAGATTTATATGTGAATTAATTAAAAAAGAGATCATATATGAATTACACGGGTTCATATATGAACATATAGTTCATATGTGAATCACACAAGTTCACATATGAACTCGTCCAGCGTATTTGTAAAAGTTACGAAACCGTCCTCCTATTTTTGGAATAACTGTAATTTTTGACCGATTAAAGTCGCAATTTTTGACCAGTCAAATCCATTCTTGACCGTATGAATGACTAGGTTTACTTATCTATTTCTTACACACTTAGCATTTCTCATTTGAACGTATGGCTATATATATATATATAGAGATAGAGAGGTGAGTTATTGTGCACCCTTTTTAATGGTGCAACCCATGCAACCCACCTATCTACCACTCATTTTATTTTCACCTTTTTTAATTAAAAAGGTGAAAACAAAATGAGTGGTAGATAGGTGGGTTGCATGAGGTTGCACCATTAAAAAGGGTTGTATTTGAACACCCCCTCTCTCTTTATATATATGTCTACATATATAGAGGGAGGATTGTACGAGAATGACAACTGTTTAAAAGAATAAAAGAATAGCTCTCAACCAATCATTGTTAAGAATAATTCCAAAAATAAGGTAAAAAGGGCAAATATGTCAAAATATGTTATTGATTATTTTTAGAATCTTACCAAATTTCCTTTAATTCTCATTCAATCTCAATCAAATAAATTAGACAATCCTTATTTTTTTAAACCCACTCCTGATTTTTTTGAAACCCTAATACAGATTTTGGTGTTAATTCATAAAACCACATATGATTTTGGCATTATGTATAATAGATAGACAAGTGATTTAGGGTTGCAAACTAATAAATTCATTTAATCCAAACTATTTATCATAAAATCACATATGATTTTGTGAAATATATTAAATATAAAAATTTGTCTAATTAGTATAAAGTATAATCACATGTGATTTAGGGATGCATATTACACTTAAACAAATTGTCCAATTTCTTTACAATATAATCATATGTGATTTTGGGTTGCATATTATATCTAAACAAGTTGTCCAACGTATTTATCATATAATCATCTATGATTTTGGGTTGCATATTCAGGATTTGCTTAAAGAAACAAACAAAATCAGATCAATTTTGAAATGGATTAACCGATTTGATTGAATAAAGAAAAATGATAAATACGATTTTGATTTAAATGATTTATTGTTATCCCTTATTTTTTTGGAAGTCAATACTATCCTAAATTAATCCATATCATATATATATGACCTTAATACCCTTTTAATCTAAAATTTGGAAAGTATTATTTTCGGAATTACTATAAAAAATGATTGGCTGAGAGTTATTCTTTTAAATAGCCTCCATTCTCATTTGAACCCACCTCTCTCTCTCTCTCTCTCTCTCTCTCTCTCTCTCTATATATATATATATATATATATATATATATATATATATATATATATATATATATATATATATATATATATATATATATATATATATACACACACGAAGAAGTGCAAGTTATAAGTATGTTTGATATTGGCTTTAATAATTTTATTTTTAGATGGTATATATATATATTTATATATAAAGATTCTAGAATTCTCTCTGTCTATTTTCCATTGATTTACAACCTATATATAAACAGAATTACAAAGGAAATCCCAATAATTACGGAAACGAAATCAAGGTAATTACCATAAACATAATTAGGTAATTACCATAAACATAATTATGGAAACAAATAATATAATTACTATATTTCACTAATAGGTTGTTATCCCAGTTTAATCTAGTTGATAAACAATCACACACAATAATATAGATCAAGAGATATAAAGATTAGAATAACATACCAATCCCTTGAATATTCAATGAAAACCTTGTGTGTTCTTGATACCTTGAATGTAGGATTATAGAGAATACGTACGGCTACTAATTAGAAAATTATCAGAGTTCTTACCTAAAACTAATTAATCAAAACTATAAATACCTAAGCCTAATAGGCCTAATGGGCTTGGGCCCAATTACAAAATAACTATTAACTAAATACTGATTAGACCCTCTAATTAACTTTAACATAATTGCAATTTAAACCCTTAACTTTAACTTTAATCTTGAATACAATTTATGATCCAACAATCTCCCCTTTGAATTCAAGATTAAAAAATTTTTGCAATAATCTTCGGGTCTTCACTTGACTTCACTTTTCTTGAAAACTTCAGAAACAGTCTGTTAGGTCCCAAGGCTTGAGCTTCCCAGGAGGTCACCCATCCTAGGATTGCTCTCGCCCGAGCACGCTTAACTTGTTAGGATCAAGCGCTTACCACTACACCAAAAGCAATTTCTGATGGTGAAGGCGCAACTTTATTTCCTTAAACCATGGTAGCGCAAAGCCCCGTACTAAGCGACAGGCGGACATGAGGGGCTGCACCACTTTCGTGGAGCCAGCGGGTCGGGCTGTTAGTCCCGGCCAGTTACGTACTCTCGAGTCGAAGGTGAGGGCGCTGGATGCTTGTGGCATTCCCAGCAAATGTTGGGATTTCTCCTCAACACAGTCTTCATCTTTATCTTTGAAGTCTTCAGCAACCTTTATTTCAAAATTCTTGAAATCTTCTTTTTATTCTCCTTCTTTGATTATTCTCCCTCTTTGTATATTCTCCCCCTTTTTGATGAGTGGTGAGAATCATCATCATCAAAACTTTGCAAAACAATCTCCTCCTTTGAATATGTTCATCAAGTTAGCACTGTCTTCATGTAACGAGCCCTGTGTGAAATAAGAGCAGTCTCTCCAAATGGAGAAAGTGATTATTTCAATCTATTCATATTCAAATAAAAAGTAGTAACCGTTAAAATCTTTGCAAATTCAAACAGTTTAAGAGTTGTAACCCTGAATCAACAAATGACTCAGTTTAGAATGCCTGTCAGTGGCACAAAGTCACTGAGTAACACAAAGTTACTATATAAGGAGCTGGTTTGATGTTGGCTCCCCAGGACTTCCATTCAATCATCGAATAACACATGGTTATCTATGAACGTTCTGACAGAAAACAAATTTTTGTGTGCTTGTGCATGTGTATGAAAGAATTAAGCACCGATGATTGCTTTTCAATATAGGCTCAAAGTATGTAAACTTGTTGAGACATCAACAAATTATACAAAGACTCAATGTGCATGAGAAAGGGTTCGAAGGTGGGGCAACTTTCCTTCTTTTTCAATATTAGTATCTTCCAAATGAAGAACCAATAGCATATGTGCTGCGTCCCCAGAAAATGTGAAACATTCTCTTTTTGAGAAAAGAATGAGTAGCTGGTGGGGTTGTATGCAAGAGATGGCATGGGCTAGTTGCCTATTTCAATGATGGTCACCAAAGAATGTGAACCAATCAGATAATGTGGTTGCCCGACTCAGAAAGAAGTTTGGTGCAGAGTTTGATATTCTTTTACTCTGTTCTCTCACCCTCTTTCTTTTAATGCTCACTTCTAACCAATCTCTCTTTTCCATTTTACCTCTTCACACACCATCACTCAATTCTTTTGACCCCTCTCCCCTTAATCACTCAGGGAATACTTCCTGGGTAGGAAACACTAGTTATCGTGAATCCATGGAAGTTCTATTAAGTTCACACACTGAATCCCATGTAATTTTCCTAAAAGAACATATTGTTCAACAAGCTTTTGTACATGAAAGCATAAAGGAATACAGTTACATGAAGAATAAAATTTCGGAGGAGTCAAAATAGTTGTGCTTGACGATGCAATTCTTCCCCTCAAACTAAAAGAGTTTGTCAAATAAGCGCATAGATGTTTGAAGAATCTTAAGCGAAAACATTTCATGTCTTCATAGACGATTAAGCTCTTTTTCTATTAAGCTCCCCCTCAACTGAAGATTTTTTTTTTAATCAATGAATGTAAAACAGAATAATAAAGCACTGAAGTGCGGGTTCTAATCCGAAGTGATTAGAAGCCATAGTCACTTGAACATACCTGCATATAAAAGAAAATATGGTAATCATTTGTGAAAATGATTCCTCTATTGTGAGCAACAGTTGTAGAATAAAACACAAGATTAAAACGTAGAATACTCCCTCTAGAATCATGAGTAAGGTCTAAGACATGTTCAACATACCAAGTTTGCTGATGAGAAATTGGAACCTCTTTTCATCCAACGGCTTGGTGAAGAGATCAGCTAACTGGAAATCAGTTTGAACAAAGTGTGTTGGTCCCGGAGGTGCTTAACAAGTTTGTAGAAGGGGGGGGGGGGGTTGAATACAAACACAGAAATTAAAGTTTAATAAATTGTTTATTGACAAATCAAACACAATTTACAAGTTTGTTGCGGAATAAGATTAAGACAGACTCAATCTAAACAAACTTAAGAAACACAAAGATGGTTGCACAAGAATATAGAAAAAGGGGGTTTTAGAAGTATAGAAAACAAAGGTTTCTATCTTGGTTCAAGAATAGAGCACACCCTCAGATGTAGACGTGATCTTTCTATTTATACCATATGCATTAAATGCATGGCAGGGTACTTTACACGTGTCATTCAGTGATTGACTTTGGTAGTCTGACTTTTGGGAGACATGCTTTTGGCCGTATCATGAACAGTGTAGTTGACAGAGTTGTTGTACGATTTGTGGCAGGGATATGTCCGTTCTGACACATCGTACTGGTTGTGCAAGGTAAGACAAAAGGAAACTTGAGGCATAAGCTTTGTGATCGATTGATCGCTGAAAATCTCTTTCTTCAGAGATATAAAGAGGTTCAGCTATCGCTGAAGCTTTTCCTCATGTTCCTTCACGTATAAGTAGAGTTATCTTTGATTCACTGATATCCGCATCAGGTCACTAGTAGACTTCTCTTTGTTCAGTGGCTTCGTCTTCGATTCAGCTATGAACATATGTTGACGCGAGACTTGTCTTCAGGGATTACGTTACTGTTTACATCAGAACTATCAGCGATAACTGAACAGACTCAGTTTGATCACTGATAGTGAAACACTAATACATATTAAATGTTTATAAGAAAGACTATCAGCGATAACTGAACAGACTCAGTCTGATCGCTGATGGTGAAACACTAATACATATTAAAACGTAATTTTCACTAAGTATAGAAAAGGGTCGTTATCAAATCACTGAGAGAGTTTGGATCAACAAAGTGCATTTCAATATCACCTTTTTCTACATGATCCTTGATGAAGTGATAACGTACATCTATATGCTTGGTCTTCGAATGCTGTACCGGGTTAGAAGTTATGGAGATTGCGCTCTTGGAATCACAATAAATAGGAACACGCTTGTAGTTGTATCCAAAGTCCCTTAACTGTGTCGTCATCCAGAGGACTTGAGAACAGCAGCTAGCAGCAACGACATATTCAGCCTCGGCAGTGGATGTTGAAACACAGTTTTGTTTCTTTGAGGTCCAACTCACAAGTTTGTCACCTATAAATTGACATGATCCAGAGGTGCTTTTCTGGTCTAGCTTACATCCTGCATGATCAACATTTGTAAAGGCAGTTAGATCGAAACGAGAATCCTTTGGATACCAAAGGCCTAAATTTGGAGTGCCTTTGAGATATCTAAGGATTCGCTTAAAAGCATTATAGTGTGACTCTTTAGGATTAGACTGATACCTCACACAAAAACATGTGTCAAACATTATATCTAGGCGACTGGAAGTCAGATAAAGTAAAGAACCAATCATGCTGCGATACACCTTTTGATCAACAGGTTTCCCGGAGGGATCTGAGTCTAAGAGTGTACCAGTAGCCATTGGTGTTTTCATGACAGAACAATCTGACATATTGAACTTTTTCAAAACATCTTTTATGTATTTAGCTTGATTAAGAAATATGCCTTCGGGTAATTACTTTACTTGTAAACCAAGAAAGAAATTCAATTCACCCATCATCGACATTTCAAACTTTGTTTCCATTATCTTTGAAAAGTTCTTACAAAATTTCTGATTTGTCGACCCAAATATTATGTCGTCAACATAAATTTGAATGAGAATCAAGTCCTCTCCTTGCCTTTTAAGGAATAAGGTAGTATCAACTGTACCTTTCTTGAAACCAGAAGCTAAGAGAAATTTAGTGAGAGTGTCATACCAGGCTCGTGGTGCTTGTTTAAGACCATAAAGCGCTTTGTCTAAAACATAGACATGATCAGGGTGATGAGGATCAATGAACCCTTCAGGTTGAGCCACATAGACCCCCTCATGCAGAACGCCGTTCAAGAAAGCTGACTTTACATCCATTTGATAGACTGTAAAGTTTTTGTGCGCTGCATAGGCTAGGAAGATTCTGATGGCTTCGATCCTTGCAACAGGGGCGAATGTTTCGTCATAGTCAATGCCCTCTTGTTGACAGTACCCTTTTGCGACCAAGCGAGCTTTGTTTCTCACAACTATTCCATCTTCGTCTTTCTTGTTTCTGAAAACCCACTTTGTTCCAATAACAGATTTACCTTTAGGTAGTGGGATCAAGCGCCATACCTTGTTCCTTTCGAATTGTAGAAGCTCGTCTTGCATAGCAGAAATCCAGAAGGGATCACGTAGAGCTTCAGACGCGTTCTTTGGTTCTAAGGAACTAAGGAAGCTTGAAAACATGTAGAAGTTCGCTGATGCAGATCTTGTTGTGACACCAGATTGTACGTCACCTATAACATTATGCAGGGGATGATCCTTAGTCCAATGATGTGTGCTTGGTAAGGATGCAACTGTTTGTTGCGTATTTGATGCATCGTTTTCATCATGCACGACAGGTAGCTCCACAGATGTACTCGGGACATCTTGTACTGGTGTTTCTGATACTGAAGCTTCTGGACTAGCAGTTGAAGTACTCGTGACTTCATTTCCAGAAGAACTATCTGCAGAGACAGATTCAACATTAGTAGAGTCAGAAACTAACGGTTTAGTTGTACCTGATGGAGATGAAGTTTCAGTGACTTCTTCGGATGGTCCAGACATGTCTTCAGAAATAGTAGGGACCTCCGAGCTTGTTATTGATGTAGATATGCCTTTATCAAAATCTGCACAAATATCATCAAAGGCATCAATAAACAATAAATCTAACTCAGATGAAGTAGAGTTAGAGTTAGAAGAAGTGGATCCTTTAGAAGCTGGTTCTATTCTGGATTGAATAGAAACTTTGTCCTTAAAACCGAGTTCTGAACTGTTGTGTCCAGAAGTCCTTGTAGAATTCTCATCAAAGGAGACATTCATGCTCTAAACAACCGTCTTAGTTCGAATAATGTAAATTCGATAAGCTTTGGATGTCAGAGAGTATCCAACGAGATATCCTTCATCCGCTTTCTTATCAAATTTTGATAGACCTTGACGCTCTCGCATAATGTAACACCTGCAACCAAAAACACGAAGGAATTTGATGTTAGGTATACGATTGTTGATTAAATCATATGCTGTTTTATTAAAACGCTTGACCACAATGGTACGATTCTGTGTAAAGCATGCTATCACGACTGCCTTGGCCCAGAGGTACATAGGTAGATCTAAATAAGAAAGCATAGTACGAGCTGCTTCAACAAGAGTGCGGTTCTTCCGTTCAACAATGCCGTTTTGCTGTGGAGTGTAGGCTGCGGAGAAGTTATGTGAAATTCCTACAGAGATAAGATAGCTCTGCAAGGTGGCATTCTTGAACTCCGTGCCGTTGTCGCTGTGAATTGTTCGGACCGGCAATTGAATACGTACTTGAATACGCTTAATAAAAGCGATAATCAACGCTGGCGCATATGACTTGTTGCGAAGAAACTCGAGCCATGTATACCTTGAATAGTCATCTATCATTACTAAAACGTACTTCTTGCCGTTGATATATGTTGTTCGCATTGGGCCACAAAGGTCCATATGAAGGAGTTCCAGTACAGATGAGGTCGATGATTCAACTTTGGACTTGAAGGAGCTTCGCTTCATTTTGCCCAACTCACATGTAGAACACAGTGAGTCTTTCTCAAACCTCATTTATGGTAGACCTTTAACCAGACCTTGTCTTTGTAGCTTCGCTATAGATCGGAAATTCTGATGAGACAAGCGGCGATGCCACGTCCACGATTGTGCTTTAGAAGCTTTGGCTAGTAGACATACTGGATGTGTGGCAGACAATGTAGGAAAATCTACATAGTATAGATTTCCATGGCGCTCAGCTTTGAAAACTTCATAACCATCGGGATCCTCTAGATAGCAATGAGTGGTTGTGAAGCGAACTTGATATTTCATGTCACAGAAGTGACTGGTGCTAAACAAATTATGATCAAGTCCTTCAACATATAACACCCTTTGAATCTTCACAACTCCATTATCGAGCATTCCATATCCTCTGACGTGTCCTGCTTCAGAATTGGCAAATCTAACTGCTCCAGCAGGCTCCTCCACATAGTTATGCAAGAGGTTCTTGAATCCTGTCATGTGGCATGAGCATCCGGAATCTATCACCCACAGCTGAAAGGCCTGCAAAAGAGACAATTAGTTTTGCTTAGGTACCCATATCAAGATGGGTCCTTCGCGGTTAGCTTCACGCAATTTAGGAATATCAGTTGGTTTAACTTTCACACGCCATTCATAACGGGGTTTTGGAACCCATTTCAAAACCATCTTGACATTTAATTCCTGAAAATGCTTCTTAGATTTAGGATTGGCAACCTTAGCTCGAAACACTTTGGGTTGTGTGGAAGAATCAGAATTAGAATTAGACTTAAGATTTAGTTTAGCTTTTCTCTTACTCTGTTTGGACTTTGGAGGGGAGTAGTATTTGAATGAGTTATCCCAGCAGTGTTTGCAATATAGATTCTTTCGAGCAAAATTCATAAACTTAGATTTATCGGAACGAATCTTACATTCATGTTCATCAAAAGAATTACTTTTCAAAATAACACTGTTTGAAGTACAACTATTTGAAGTAAAAGTTTCACTAGATAACCTATCATTCTTATTCAAACTATTATCTTTATTCTTCTTACTCCTACCAACTCCATTTCCTTTTATATCTGAAACAGAAACAGGAACCTTGTTAGTCTCTTTCTTAGAGGGTGGTTCTTTTCTAGTGCTATTTGAAGTCTCCCCCTTCTCAAAAATACTCGGTAGATATTCAGGACAATCAGAGTAAACAACTGAAGGTTTTGCAGGAGCATCAAATTCTGGATTAGTTCTTACTTTCCAACTTGGATCATTGAACATCTGTTTATCATTTGAAGCATTTTTAAACAAAGTAATTTTCAAATCATTGATCTTTATGCAAAGCTCTTGATTTTCTTTCAAAGAATTTTCATGTTTAAACTTAAGATCAAAGTTTTCATCTTCAACCTCATCAAGAGACTGTTGCAACATATCAATTTGCTTCATCAATTCAGATGTATGATCATTCACAGAATTTGACTCCTTTAAATCAGAAACAAGACCAGAATCTGAAGCATTCATCATGTCAGAAAATATCTCTTCAGTCATGGACTCATTAACTCCTTTTTAACATTTTTAACACAAGATTCATTCGTGATGACAGTTTCTTCTTCAACCTCTTCAACAAGTAAAGGTTTAGAAGCAATGGGATTTGAGACTGATGGTATAGTAGATGGATCAACATCCGATTCATACTCATCATATTTGCATGCAGTCTCAGGTGGAACTGTGTTTGAGCTGACTGATTCTTTGGAAGGTGTGGTAAACAGTGATTCAAACTCAGTTAATTCAATCTTTCGAGTTTCATAGCTTTTGTTCAAATCACTGTATTTAAAACCAACTGTTTTAAAAGTATTTTGAGAATCAGTTTCACAAGACTTGTCCTTCCCTATTTCTTCTCCACCTTTGGTCTCTGTAGAAGGTTTAAGAGTACTTGCTTTAACAAAGGATGCACGAATGTTAGGATTGGGTCTGATTGCGGAGCCGAATTTATCAAAATTATATAAGTGCTCCGGTGCCTTTTTCAAAATTTCATTAGTTGGCACACCCAAACCTGGTTTAAGTTTATAAAACCTTTCGTCTTGGAGTTTATTGTTCAACATATTTAATGTCTGCTCAGTCTGACCTCGTTTCATATTAATATCTTCCAATTGCTTGATTTTGGTGAAAGCTTCATTTCTTTCTTGATAACAAACTTCAAATTTGATTTTAAACTCACCCTTTTCAGCATTAAGATTCACAAGATCCTTTTCTAAACCAGATATTTTTCTTTTTAAAGAATCTTTTTCAGCTTTTAAACCATCCTTTTCAGCTTTTAAACCATCCTTTTCTTTTTCTTTTTCTTCCACAACAACTTTTAAAAAAGCATTTTCATCACGAAAACTTAAGACAGATTGCTGTGCAGAGCTAAGTTTACCTTTCAGTAAAGCAAATTCATCTTTCATACTATGTATTTGGGTCATTAAAGATTCAATAAAGATTCAATAAGTTCAGAATTATCACTTACCTCAAAGTTTGCATCATCGGATTGTGCCTCAGAATCTTCATCGTCACCATCCAGCTTTGCCATATAAGATACTTGGGTGAAGTGTGCTTGCTCCTCGTCATCGGAACTTTGGTACAACCAGTTTTCTTCTTCAGCCATCAACACTTTTCCTTCTTCAGCTTTCTTGGAAATGAGTGACTTCCTTGCATAATACTCTGAGTTCTTTACCTTCTTGAACTTGCAGTCTCTTGAGAAATGCCCAAATTTGCCACAGTTGTAGCATCTTCCTGGTTCATTCTTTCTTTCTTCACGCTTTTCCTCTCTCTTTCCTTCTCTTCTATCTTCCTTCCTGTCTTCTCGACCTTCTTCTCTCCTTCCATGCCTTGACTTGTATCGCATCTCAGACTTCTCTTTCTTGTATCCGTCATACTTTGTCTTTGAGTAGAATTTCTTCTTGCCAAAGCTCTTCTTGAATCGTCGAGTAATTAGAGCTAAGTCCTCAGAAAACTTCTAAATATCTAGATCAGAATCAATCTCCAGTTCTTCATCACTTGTATCAGATTCAGACTCAGTAACCTCAGTAACCAGAGCTTTAGACATCTTTTTCTTTGACCTTGCAGAGGATATCGGAACTGAACTATTTCCTTTGCCAACAATGAGAGCCACAGACTCCTTCAGATTATTGGACTCATTATTAATCGTTCTCACCTCATCCTCATGATGAGAAAGAGTAGAGAAGATATCAATGACGTTTTTCTGAGCCATGTTCTTTGACATCTGAAGGTTAATGGCAAAGTTCTTCCATTCAGGATTCAGGTTCTTGATGAACTTGTAATTTATCTCTGAAGCTGATTTAGAGATATTGTTCCTCCGCAAGTCATTGAGAATGATGTTGTATCTGTTGTAGGTCTCTAGCAACGTCTCTCCTTCTTTTGCGTGAAATCCCTCGTATGCATTTATGCATAGATTCTGCTTAGCTTGGATGGAGGCTTCACTTCCTTCAAACTGTCTTGATAGTTCATCCCAGACTTCTTTTGCAGAGTTCCGACTGTCTACTCGGTTGTAGATGTCATTCGGAATTGCCATGGTCAGATAAATAAGAGCCTCTTCATCTGTCTTGTACTGTTCTTTCTGCTTTTCAGTAAAGTACTGATAAGGTTTAGGGACGAATCTATCAGGAATTTCTGGAGATGTTTCAGTTTCAGCTTGACCCTGTACTCTGATCATTGGATTTACTGGACCATTGATGATTGATTTCATATAGTCTCTGTTTTTGTGATTCAGAAACTGGATCATTCTCTTCTTTCATTGCTGATATTCATCAGCCATGAGGACAGGAGGTTTGGACTGAGAGCCAATTAAGAGAAGTTGATTCGATATCTTAGCTGTATGGTTAGTAAGCAAACTTATCTGTATCAAGACAACCAACTAGATGAGATCGTTAGAATCAAGTATAAGATAAAAACTACACTAAAAAATTTTCAGAAAATTAAATTTCCAAAAATAATTAAATGCAGTCCTCTCACACAATATAAAACACAAATAGATTAAACACAGTTAAATCTGGTGCAAAAATAAGATATATGCCAAGGACAGTGGCGCAAAGAACGGTTTGCGCGAGAAGCAGGCCGCGCAAAGTGAGGTTTGCGCTAGACACAGGTGGCGCAAAGAAGAGTTTCTCACGAGCAGTGGATGGCGCAAATAAGAGGTTTGCGTGTTATGTGGGTCGCGCAAAATGAAGTTTGCCCGAGCCTCGAGTGGCGCAAAGTGTGGTTTTCGCAAGAAGGCACTGGCGTAAAGTGAGAGACAGGATACTTGCTTGGACCGGTACCTTGCTCGACTGGGAACTTGTCCGACCGGTAGGTTGCACGACCGGTAGGGTCGACCGTTAATCTGTATGGACCGGTACACGCGACCGGGATCTGAATAGGTATGGATCGACCGATAAAGTGTTAACCGGACTAGACTTACGACCGGTATGGGACAGTCGACCGGTATAGTGATTTGACCGGTAAACTGTCGACCGGATTAGGTCTGTGAGTGTATCGGGCGACCGGGATAGTGTGACAGGGTGTCTCAACCGGTATGGACCGAAGTGGTGCAACCGGTATCAATTGACCGGTACAGGACTGATGAATAACGACCGATATTATCTTGAAGGCTCGACCAGTATGTTCTTACAGGTCGACCCAGAACACAAATTAACCCAGAAATCAAATCGAGAACACAAAATCAAATGCAGAAATCAGACTTTGGTATCCGATAACATATATCGATTATCATGCAATCAAAATCAAAGGCCAAATCCAACTTTCATGCATCAATTTTGAGGAACACAGTATCGACATGTTTATACGAGCTTATCGAACCCAGATATCAAAAATCACAGAAAGTCAATCAATTGATGAATTTAACTGCAATTAATCACTTAGATAATGTTCACTAGCATAAATCGCATCTAATCATATCAATTTTATGCAGAAAAACATATCAATTCAAGAACTCAAATGTTAGTATAAATCACAGAAAGTCAATCAATTGATGAATTTAACTGCAATTAATCACTTAGGTAATGTTCACTAGCATAAATCGCATCTAATCATATTAATTTTATGCAATTAATCATAGTATGTTTTATCGATAAACATGCAGAACACAGATTTAATCCTAAAAACTTGATTCTTTTGGCTCTGATACCACTTGTTATCCCAGTTTAATCTAGTTGATAAACAATCACACACAATAATATAGATCAAGAGATATAAAGATTAGAATAACATACCAATCCCTTGAATATTCAATGAAAACCTTGTGTGTTCTTGATACCTTGAATGTAGGATTACAGAGAATACGTACGGCTACTAATTAGAAAATTATCAGAGTTCTTACCTAAAACCAATTAATCAAAACTATAAATACCTAAGCCTAATAGGCCTAATGGGCTTGGGCCCAATTACAAAATAACTATTAACTAAATACTGATTAGACCCTCTAATTAACTTTAACATAATTGCAATTTAAACCCTTAACTTTAACTTTAATTTTGAATACAATTTATGATCCAACATAGGCCCCCTCAGTTGGAGCTGGATGAGGACGAATGCTCAAGCTGGATTTGAAGTCTAGAAACAGTTGTCGGGGAAGACCTTTAGTGAATATATCGGCATATTGAAAGGTTGAGGGAATGTGTGAAACCCGAACTTGGTCAAGCGTAACTTTTTCCCGAACAAAATAGATATCCAGTTCAACATGTTTGGTTCTCTGATGTTGATATGGATTACCTAATAAGTAAACTGCTGAGACATTATCACAAAATACCAAAGTGGCGCGTTTGAGAGGAGTATGAAGTTCGAGTGGCAGGTTTCGGAGGCAACATGTTTCGGAAACAACATTTGCAACCCCGCGGTACTCGGCTTCGGCACTGGATCTTGAGACTGTGGGTTGTCGTTTGGCGGACCATGAAATTAAGTTGTCGCCTAAGAAAACACAATATCCGGACGTAGATCTACGGGTGTCCGGACAACCACCCCAGTCTGCATCGGTGTAGGCAACAAGTTGAGACGGTGCGGTGGGGTATAAGTGAAGACCAAGAGTAGGAGTGCCTTTAAGATACCGGATGACACGTTTTAGGGCATTAAAATGTGGTACTCTTGGGGCATGCATAAACAAACAAATCTGACAATGTCAGGCCTGGTAAACGTGAGGTATTGGAGAGCGCCGACAAGACTGGGATAAAGAGCAACATCGTCTAGCGGTTCACCGCTTATCGCACTTAATTTGGAATTGGTATCAACTTGAGTTACCACGGGTTTACAACTCTCCATATTTGCACGTTTGACCGAAATTCCCAAGAAATATGTAAGCGGACCAAGATCAATCATGTGAAACTCTTGTTTGAGTGCAGTGATTATCTCGATTTGGAGTGATGTCGATGAGGCTGTGAGAACAATATTATCGACATAGAGGAGAAGGTAGGTATAGTCATTGTTCCGCCTAAACATAAACAGGGATGTGTCACTTTTGCTACTTATGAAACCAAGGGTGACAATAAACTTTGCAAATCGATGATACTAGGCCCGTGGAGCCTGTTTTAGCCCATAGAGAGACTTTTGAAGTTTACACACATGATCCGGGTAAGAAGGATTGTAGAATCCCGGAGGTTGATGCATGTATACGGTTTCATTCAAGTGACCCTGCAGGAAGGCGTTTTTTGACATCAAGTTGGCGGATTTGCCAACTGTGTCCCATCGCTAAACATAGAACCGTGCGAATTGTGGCCGGTTTGACCACAGGACTGAACGTTTCATCACTGTGGACCCCTACTTGTTGAGAATTACCATTGACCACGAGACGGGCTTTATACCGTTCAAGAGAACTATCTGCATGAAACTTGTGACGAAATATCCAATGACATCTTATGATATTAGAGTCTCGTGGACGGGGCACTAGTTTCCAAGTATTTTGTTTAAGCAAAGCATTATATTCAGTGGTCATTGCAAGATTCCAATTTTGGTCAAGAAGAACGACTTTAGGATTAGGTGGAATGGGAGAGATGGTTTGTGTATGAAGAGAGAAGAGGGGATTGGGTTTGAAAATGCCACTTTTGGAGCGTGTTTGCATAGGATGAAGAGGTGTGGGAGGTGCCCTGGTGGGGGGTGCCCTGGTGGGGGGTGTCATGGGCTAGGAAGGAGGTGGTGGGGTAGGTGATCGAGTAGGAGATGGGGGATGGGAGTGGGATTCGGTTTGGGTTTGGGCTGAAGGGGGGTGGTTCGTAGGAGAGCGAGTCGTATTGTTGATGATCGGTGGTGTGTGATGATGTTGATGGGCTTGATATAGTAGATAGGGGGATGGTGCAATATCGGTGAGAAAGTCATAGGTTTGTTGGCGAAAGTTGGAAAGATTGGTATATGGGAAAGTGAGTTCGTCAAAAGAGATTATTGGTTGAGTGGTAGAGAGGGTGTGGCATAAGTATCCTCGATGGTTATCCGGGTAACCTAGAAAAACACAAGGTATCGATCTAGGGGCAAGTTTGTGTGGAGCGGTGGAGGAAATATTTGGATAACATAAGCAACCAAAGGTACGAAGGTGGGAATATGTGGGTTTGCGATGGTAGAGGATTTTGGTGGGGGTCGTGTTGTTTATAGAGGTGGAAGAAAGAATGTTTAGAAGGTAGGTGGCAAGGGCAAGGGCATAGTTCCAGAAAGAAGGTGGAAGGGATGCTTGAATGAGAGATGTGCGAAGAGTGTTGTTTATAGTTCAGATCATTCGTCCGGATTTACCGTTTTTTGGAGAAGTGTAGGGACATAAGAAACGAAATTGTATTCCATGTTGGGTGCAAAGATTGTGAAAAGGTGTATTATTGAATTCACGACCATTATCACATTGGAACGTCTTAATCTTCTTGCCAAATTGTGTTTGTATATACATGTGAAATTGCAAGAATATAGGAAAGATTTGAGACTTTGTTTTTAAAGGAAAGGTCCAAAGAAAACAAGAGAAATCATCAAGTAATACAAGATAGTATTTGTGGTCCATTTTTGATGGAACAGGAGATGTCCATAAATCAGGATGAATTATATCAAATGATGAATAAGTAACAGACAGAAATGATGAAAAACTCAAATGACAATGTTTGCCTAACGAACACGCATTACAGGATGCATTATTCTGCAATTTATTACTGGAAATAGAATTTCTACGCTGAAAGAAATTGAAAACAGAAAGTCCTGGATGGCCAAGACGATTATGCCAAATGCTTGGAGAAATGGTGTGGAGAGCGATAGGGGAAGTATGAGCATTACGGACGGGAGGGAGAGGGTAGAGATCACTGGAATTGTTGCATCTCGTAAGAGTTTTCCCCGTTGTAAGATCCTTCACAGAAAAACCAAAGGGATCAAACTCGATTGAGACATTATTATCACATGTGAATTTACGGACAGAGATTAGGTCTTTGATTATGTGAGGAACATGGTGAACATGTTTTAGCGTGTAGGGTCGATTTAGGTGAGAGATGGTGGTGGAACAGTGACCAAAAATAGGAATGCTAGTACCATTGACAACTAAAAGTGATGTTGGTTTGCTTAAATAAAATATATTTGAAACTTTACCCGAATCATTGGTGAGATGCGAAGTAGAACCCGTATCCATGTTCCATGTATTATCTGGTGGTTGAATCTGCATTGTGTGGAATGCACCATCCAATTCGGTTGGAGTTATCAGGGATCCATGAATGGAGCCAGGAGTGGTCATGAGATGGGCCTGATGAGGCTGTTGTGTGGGTCGGTTAGCAGGTCGCAGATCGAGTTGGCCCTGATGAGGGTCTTATGGAACCATGGGATACGGACACGGCGGTGGTGTGGTCCACTGGTTTGGCGGATACCAGACAGTGGGGGGATATTGATTGTGCGGCTGGAAGATTGAACGACCGCGACCTCGTCCACGACCTCGATAGTTACCGCGACCGTGATGGCCCCCACGGTTACTGCCACGACTGCCGCTGCTGCCACCGGTGTTTTCTCGGGCAGGTGAATCATAAGTTGGAAGTTGATTGTTGGTGCATTCGGTAACAAGTGCTTGTGGTACATGCGACTTTTGTTTCGCTCGGTGGGTCTCTTCTAACAGCAGGTGAGATCGAGCTTTGGTGAAGCTCGGGAGCGGATCAAATTGTTAAATAAGTGTGGCGATGGTGTCATAGTCGCCTTTCGTGAGACCGGAAACAAGTTGGAGAACCATCTTGTTTTCCGTGAGCGGATTACCCACATTGGCCAATTGATCAGCCAAGGTTTTGGGACGGGCACAATAATCGGATATGTTGGAAAAAGAATCAAGACGGATGTTGTTGAACTGTTCTTCTAGATATACGGCTCGAGTTGCTTTGTTGTCTTGAAAGATTTCTTGAAGACGGTTCCATAGTTGTTGAGCGGTGGCACCCGGTTTCATGATGGTTTAAAGGAGATCGCTGGAGATGGTACTATAGATCCATTGTTTAACAATGGCATCAAGACGAGTCCAGGTAGCCATATCGATCTCAGAGGGAGACTCGGTTTTGGGGTCAATGTGATCGAGCACATTATAGGCACAAGCGTAGATGTGGAATAACTCCACCCATGAGGCGTAGTGTCCATCATTTTGGTCTAGAAGAATAGGTATAGAATTCTTGATGTTGTTTACGCCAAAATTCGGATTAAACGGCGTTTTGACAGTACTAGAGGAGGGTGTTTCAGAGGTTGTTACCGTCATTGTAAGATGGAGATGGCGGCAAGCTGTGAGGGTTTAGGGTTACGATTCGAGAGGCTTGTGAAGAAGAGAGAGAGAGCCTATCACGGCTCTGATACCATAAAGATTGTAGAATTCTCTCTGTCTATTTTCCATTGATTTACAACCTATATATAAACAGAAATCAATGGTAATTACCATAAACATAATTAGGTAATTACCATAAACATAATTATGGAAACAAATAATATAATTACTATATTTCACTAATAATATATACTATATTTATATAATTTCATAAGTAAATAAAAAAATGAAATGAGTAATTACTAGTTATTTACCCGCTGCAAATTGCAGCGGAATATAAAATTTATCGAGTTTAAAATATGATAACTAGAAATGGCAATCTTGTTTCATGATTTGTTCTGTGTTCAGCGGAATATAAAATTTCATCACACTCGATGCTAACTTTGTGGGTTCTATGGTATATAAATTCAAGGTTGATATAGTCGTTTGGTGAATTGCTAGATAGCAAGGTTTTCAAAGCCATAACATTTGTTGTTATTGATTGTAAAGACCGGGTTAAGCATTAGCATGTGGTTTGTCTTCGTTGCAACTTTTAATTCTGAAACTTATGCAATACTACCTATGAAAACTGCTTCACTCTCCTATATGAAGTAACCATCCATTGTCCATTGAAAACTGTAACATTTTCTATTTTTAAGAGTTCATTTTTCAATGTTGTAGCAGCGACTGAGGAGAGCGAATGTTGAACCAGTGGTATTTGTGTATGCAATGCAGTTCATACCTGAAAGATGTGTAGTATTTGGGAATTTGATTCTATATAGAAGTAGAGTCGGCTCATGATTTGAAATTGAAGTGTGTGGTTGTGGCTAGCAAACATCTTGTTTATGATCGTATTGTTGCTAATTTGGTGGTAAGGTGGCTTGACGAGCTTTCAATGGTTGACTTAAAACAACGGGATTTAAATATTTCATCAAGATTAATGTTGAAGCCTCTAAACTCTTTCAAGATATCAATTTGTATATTGGTGGGGGTATGATGGTAGACAAATATGTAAATATCTTATTTATGTATATAGTTTTCTAGGTCAAGTTCAGGGGAAACCTAAAAAACGAAAAACCTAAAAAAACGAAAAACTGAGGAACACCCTGGTAGCCCTTCAATGGGACGGTATGCACTTATGCATACAAGTAATTTGTAACATACACGCATGCCTATGCTAAAATACATAATGCACACGTGCATAAAAACCAAAAAACGACTTAAATTACTTGTATGCATCCGTCCCGTTCAAGAGCTACCAAAGTGTTCCTTAGTTTTCCTCTTTTTTGAGGTTTTCTCCTGAACCTCCCTCTAGTTTCCTAATCTTATAATTTCTACGTTTTCGAATTGATAAGCTTTGTACTCTTTATATAAGCCAATTAATATTCATCCCAATGTGTGGACTCTTTTACCAAAATACAAATATGTATAGTAAAAACGAAAAAAAGAATATCCCAGTCATGAGACAATTCTATCACAATAACTTATTTTTTGTATTCATTAATGGACAATGGTTCTAGAAGTAGTTCAGGATATATCTCAATTAAATCATATGTTGCCATCATTTTCTCGTCCGAAATTACATGTTCAACCTGATAGAACATCAAAGAAAGTAATAAATTAAACATACACGAAATCAGGCTATACGATATCCCACACATGATCACAAAAGCATGCACATGAAACAATAATCAATAGGTTCAACAAACAAGGCACACATTAAGGTTCAAAACTGCAATCTAGTAGAAAAAGATCCAAAAGCCACTTGCTTGATGCTCAACGCCTAATAAACGATGGATCCATTAGCAGAAAGAATAGAAAATCATAAAAAAGAATAAAAACAAAGTAACAAACTGGTACTCTAACAAATACCAATATATAACGATAAGAAAGCGCATACAAATATAGCCTCCCACGCTAGCTTAGGAATCCACGTCTATCATCACACCATCCTTAGAAATAAAAGCCAGAGTCGTTCCCTTCTCGGGCTTTAGCATTTGTATAGATTTCTTCTGAAATTCATCAGAATGAAACAACGGGGGAAGATACTTTGACAAATTGCTACATTTACTTTAAGAAGAAATCATATATAAGACAAATTTAAGGAATTGTAACTCATATATGACGTAACAGGAAACTCGAATGAAGAGGCAACTGCAAAACCCATACAAAAATTTTCGTATAAAGTGGGGCACTTGATTGATTCTAGTCTATCAAGTTTCACGATTTCAACCAAGAAACATCATTTCATCAAAAAGAGTTTCTAGCTTTAATCCAAATGATACATTCTTAATAGTAAACCAAAAATACTTGCACAGCCCGCATGATTCACCCAAGGTCGTAACACTGCACTAAAAAGAAAATACAAGTAAATGAAGTTGAGAAAATACAGTGTAACATATAATTATCTCATTAAACTAACCAGATAATATGATCATGGTAAATAAAATGAAGTGTAGGTAATCATTTGAGGATCTAAACTCCATACATGATGGACAGAGGAATAAATATTAATCATAATGTGAGTATGATGATATCTGTTCTGACACAATGGCGGTAAAAAAATAGTTGATCTAAAACTCTTAAGGCAAAAAGAAACAACAAACCAACGTTGAAATAACAATTGAAGGACCAAAAAAGTGATCAAAACATTAACATAAGCAATAAATCAATGTTACAAGAAGAAATCTAATATTAAGTTATTAACCACTCATCATAATACCTTTCACGACACTTTTTCCCAATACGAAGACTACGCTATGAGAGACCACTTTGTAGGTCCATATCTCTTCCCCACCTCGACGATTTTGTCATCCTCCTACAGCAAAAAACAAAACCAAGATAGTTTTCTAATCAAGTGCTTCAAAAAGTATATTCACAAAAAACTACAACTCAAAGTAGGAATCATACCTCATGTGTCCAAGGAACTTTATTTTCTCTATGACTTGCAACTATCTTCTTGCTTAGTAATGATTATGATGGTTGATTCTATCTCTAATCAATCTCATTGGCTGCAACATGTAGCAAAATACATCATTAAACATACAATGCAAGGATTTGAATGATGGCTTCTGAACATGAATCCTAGAAAAACAAAACTACAATATACAATTTAAATGCAAAAGGTGAGAAATATCCATCCTATGGAGACTAAATTGATCTGCCAAAGCTAATGCAGGGAAAGATTTGTAAATAGAGATTTACAGGCACCAAAAACTTATGATGGATATAATGAACAAACATCATCTAAAGTCAAAAGTGATGTTCTATATTCTTGAAGGGAGGAATTTTAATGTGCCTAATAAACATTTGGAGTCGTCTAAACCCATAGCCATAGGAGATATTGTCTCATTGCTAAAACGTTGACCACCTTCATAATTGTACTCTTTAAGAGGCTTGAACATGCAACTTCCATACCTCTCTTAGATCAATGGAAGAAACAAAAAAAATGATCACATTTTTCATGACTTAGGAAATTTCTTTATCATGTAATGTTAATGATGATGCTCCACCAAGTAACTAACAACAACTTAATTCCCTTTTAAAATTCAAAAGGTGATTGAATTATAGCACAATGGCCAATAGATCGAGGAAAATGTCCCACCTTTTAGTGTCCCCTATCAACCAATGATAAACCAACTCTACTAGAAAACCAATCACCCTCAGGTGTGGGTGCTATAAGAGATCACATTGCATCCACAATAGAAACAACAATTAAAGCAACCGAAGATCTTCCCCATTTTTTCTTATAAAAACTCCAAGTCTTTACCTCTCCAAAAAACATTTACCAACAATTACTGCTAAATACACGTAAAAAAACTGTGTACGCAACAAGGGAGTGTAGTTAAAACTTTGACTTGAAAAAGTCAAGCTATTGCACCATGAAGGATGCGATATCGCAGACTATCGCAGAAAGTAGGTTGCAATAAACTTCAAAACCACTTATCGCAGTAGAGGACTGCAATAAGTAACTATTCACCAACTATTACAGTCTGTGTATTGCGATATATTTACTCTTTTGGCCAAAATTTTGAAATTTTCACTAAGTTCAAACTTTTGACATTCACTCACCCTAGACAAATGCATGAAGTATTACCTTGGCCCTTTCTCCCCCTTAACCTGTGCACAAAATGAGAAATTCAGAAATCTAGCACACATATCAAATATCAGATACAGATCTTAAATATTTAAAGCAAGAACGAAGTGAACATCCCCTGGAATCATGAAGAACCATTAGAATATAAGTATCAAAAAGAACAAACGAAACATGCGGAAAGGAAAAAAATAAATATATATATATATATAGTGAGAATACAGACATAGAGGGATGAATGAATGAAACATAAGGAAGATTCAGGTGGGTTGAATACTGTCACTGACTCAAAAAGAGGTAGTGACATGTTCAACCGACTGAATGAGCCTTATGCAACATTCATGCACCATTTGAAATTTAAATTTTCAGATTGAGCATACCTAGCTTGGACACCAAGAAATTAAAGCATTTTTCGTCCAAAGCTTTGGTAAACAGGTCTGCTATCTGAAGATATGTATTGACAAAGTATAGTTCTATCGTACCTCTCTCAACATGGTCTTTGATAAAATGATACTGGACATCAATCTGTTTTGTCTTCCTGTGCTGAATAAGATTGTTGGATATGGCAATTGCGCTCTTCGAGTCACAGTAGATTCAGAACTTTTTGTAGTGAAAGTCGTAGTCTTTTAGTTGTGTGCGCATCCAGATAAATTAGGGGCAACAATTCGCAACAACTACATACTCCACCTCAACAGCCGATGTGGACATGCAATTTTTTTCTTTGAGGCCCAACTGACGAGATTATCACCTAGGAACTGCACATGACCAGTTGTGCTCTTCCTGTCCAGCATGGATCCCACATGATCCGCATCTGAGTATGCAACCATCTCATACCCTGTGTCCTTAGGATACCACAAGCCAAGATCAATAGTACCTTTAAAGTAACGAAAAATCCTTTTGACTGCTATGAGATGAGACTCTTTTGGCTTGGACCGATACCTTGCACAGAGACGTGTTCAAACATAATATCCGGTCTACTGGTTGTCATATACATCAAAGACCCTATCATGCCTCTATAGGTCTTAGCATCCACATCCTTTTCGTTAGGATCGGAGTGGAGCTTAGAACCTGATGTCATTGGAGTCTTCATGGGAGTAATGTTTTCCAACTTATATTTATTTAAAATGTCATAAGTGTATTTTGATTGATTAATGAAAATTTCTGTTGAAAGTTGTTTAACTTGAAGACCTAGAAAAATTTTTATTTCTCCCATCATACTCATTTGGAATTTGGACATCATGAGGGCAAAAAAGTTCTTACAGTATTGAGAGTTGGTAGATCCAAATATTATACCATCTACATAAATCTATATAAGAATGATGTCGTCCTTTTCTTTCTTTATAAACAAAGTGGTATCGATCTTACCTTTTGAGAAACTGGCTTTGACTAAGAATTGAGAAAGGACATCATACCAGGCACGAGGGGTTTGCGTGAGACCGTACAGGGCTTTGTCAAGTCTGTAGACGTGATCGGGCTTGACTTCATCGACAAAGCCTTCTAGTTGTGAGACATACACTTCTTCCTTCAGAATTCCATTCAAGAACGTTGTCTACACATCCATTTGAAAGATTGTGAAATTCTTGTGAGCGACATAAGCGACATAAGCGATAAACATGATAATGGATTCAATCATGGTAACTGGTGCAAACGTCTCATCATAATCAACGTCTTCTTGTTGTCTGTATCCCTTAGACACCAGTCGTGCTTTGTTGCGATCCACAATGTCGTCTTCATCTCGTTTATTCTTGAACACCCATTTGGTACCTATTATATCTTGTTCCTTGTGGTAGGGTTATGAGTCACTATACTTTGAGTCTTTTGAATTGGTTTAGCTTCTCTTGCATGGCTTCCACCCAGTTGGGATCATCAAGAGCTTCAGATACGGTCGTTGGTTCGATCTTACTCAGGAAAATAGGGAACAAACAGTCATTTGTGGAGGCGGACCATGTGCGAACAAGAGTAGACAAATCACCATTGATTTGGTGAAGATGATGGTCTTTTGTCCACTAATGAGAGTGTGGAAGCGGTTGATAGTTTTTCTGATCTGGATTAGGATCTACGTAGCTTCCTGAGGGGATGTCTTGAACTGATTCCAGAGTGGGTTGTAAACCTGAGGAAATGGAGACAGGATTCACCGGGGTGGAACCTCCTCTTGTGTTGGAGATGGTTGTATCGTAGAGGTATCCAAAGAAGATGTGGCATTATTGACTTCAGGGGAATTTGAGTTGGGTGATTCATCAATTGAGGATGAAGTCCTTTGACCATCTGGACCATCCATTGAGGAGGATGTGCCTTGATCATTTGGCGGAGGAGTTGTAGTAGTCGGAGAGCTTTTTGATGTGGGTGTTTCTTGAGAGTCGGAAGGTCCCGATAGAGAGACATCGACTCCCACTCGTGCTTCTCCGACACTGTCTTGAACAAAATATTTAGGCTTAGATGATCCGAAATATTCATCATAAAAGTGTTCAAATAGAAAGTCCAAATCATTAGGATAATATTTTGATGTAGAAGCATGATTTGGTGTGACCGGTTATCATACAGATCCTGGAATGACTTGTTCAGAAGTTAATACACCAGTTATAGCGGATTCTAAACTGTTGTGTTCAGAAGTCAATTCAGTTAATTCATCAAAGGATATGTTTACGCTCTCTGTGAAAGATTTCGTTCTCTTGTTGTAGACTCGATATGCGGCCGATTCTAAGGAATAACTGATGAAGATAGCTCCATCTGCCTTGGGATTGAACTTCTCGAGATCCTCCTTGTCATTAAATACAAAGCACCTGCATCCAAAAGCATGAAAGAATTTGATGTTAGGGACGCGGTTATTGATAATATCATATGGAGTTTTACCAAACCGTTTGTTGACGATTGACAAATTCTGAGTGAAACAAGCTGTGGCAACGACTTCGGTCCAAAGAGACAAGGGAAGCTTGGACTGCGGTAGCATGGTACGTGCAACTTCCATTAATGTTCGTTTTGTCTTTCGACCACTCCATTCTGTTGAGGAGTGTGAGTCGCGGAATAGGTGTGAGTAATACCTATAGAATCTAGGTATATTCCCAAAACCCTGTTCTTGAACTTAATGTCGTTTTCGGTCCGAATGGATTTTGTAGTTAGCTAAAGGTTGATCTGGACACTCTTAAAAAAAGATGATAATCTCCGGGGTCTCGTCTTTGGTTCAAAAAAACATGACCCATGTGTATTGTGAGAAATCATCATCCATGAAAAAAAAACGTATTTCTTGTCGTTGATACTTTGAATGCGCAAAGGACCACACAGATCCATATGAATCAGCTTGAGTGATCTTGTTGTGCTCGAAACAACCTTTGGCTTATGAGACGCTTTCTTCATCTTCCCCATTTCACAACCACATGTAGATGTTCCTTCTCGAATTTGAGCTCTGGCAAGCCTTTGACTAACCTTCCAATGACTAGCTTGTTGATATTCTTAAAGTTTAGGTGGGAGAGTCGGCGATACCGTAACTGTGATTCCAAATTCAAGCTATCAATACAAATTAATCACACACACATGTAGAAATCGTTATATTGAATAGATCAAGATTTACACAATTATTTCTCACTCTATACAGATAGCCATATACCTATTTCTCTCTCTCTACAACAATATGAACTATGTCTCTCAAATGTGCATGTGTAGTTACAAGATTACATGACACTAAAACTATTTATACCAAGTCAAACAAGTTGACTTTTACAACTCAAGACACTTAAAGGAAATTCGAACACATTGACTTTTACAAGACTTACAAACAATTACACTTTTGACCCTTTTTAATCTTGAATACAACATTTTGACTCAACAATCTCCCCCTTTGGATTCAAGATTAAAAAAATTTGACACGAATCTTCGGGTCTTCATTCTCTTGAAAATTCTTCATCTTTGTATCTTTCAGAACTTTGAAACTTTGAATCTTAGTCACTTGAACAAACTTTCTTAAACACTCTTCACTTGATCTTTAACCTTTTTCAACAAAAAATCTTCACTTTGAGTTAATCTCCCCCTTTGGATTTCTTCTCAACAAAATTGCTATATCTTTCTTTACAAATTTTGTCTCTTCAAAATTTGAAACATCTTCTAAACATCTGACTTTGCTTTGAAATTGAAATCTTCTTCCACTTTTTTACTTGAAATTGAACTTTGAAATTTGTTAAGTCTGATTTAATAGTAATCATTGTATTTATAGGCTTGGTCTTATTCTGTACTTAGATAGGTTTTATCTTTGTTTTTGACCAAGGGTATTTAAGTCCCTTTGGTCCTTGTTCCTTGTAACAATTCACGCCTACTTTGAATACAGATATACTTTGCGCCTTGAACTCTCTCTCTACTTTCTCTCTCTAGGATTTAGAGATCTTGGATTCACAATTGGTATCAGAGCCAATCTAGATCTTGAGAGAATTGAGAGATTTGTTTTTCGTATCAGAATTTGTACAAGAATATGAAAATTTGATTGATTTTCTTGATTTTTTTTCAAGAAAATCTCGTTTTTAGAATTTTATCAAATTTGGGCTTGTTTTTGAACGAATTTTTGTGAAAATCGGTTTGTTGGATTCGATTTTGATAGAAGAAAACTTTTAATTCACATTGATTTTCAAGAAATTCAGTTTTTGAGGTTTGATTTTGATATTTTTGAAGATTCTGGAAAAACGTTTTAACGTTCTGTTCAGTTTACGAATTTTCGAAATTGTGGTTTTTAATCGAAAAGTTTGTTTAAAATGTGTTAGAAAGTGTTTTTCGATCTTATATGTGCAAGAAATTGTCTGAATTTGCTAATCTGTAATCGATTGTGTTGATTTTTCATGTGTTTCAGCGTCTTGCGCCAGATTCACACTTTGCACGAGTTCGTCTCAGTTTGCGCGAGTTCTTCGTTGTTTGCATGAGTTCATCAAGGAGTTCATCAAAGTTCTCTTCATTAACCTCTCACGCAAACTCAAGTTTGCGTCTTCAGTTTGTCACGCAAAGCAAATTTTGCGTCTTTGGTTACTCACGCAAATCTACTTTGCGTTATTCTCTAGTCACGCAAACAGTTGTTCTCACCAGCCTCACCACACGTAAATCTAGTTTGCGCGACATTCTGATCAAGAAAAGCTAGATTCTCGCCTTCAGTTGCTCACGCAAAGAGTGATTTGCGCTTTCTCTTACTCACACAAATCTAGGTTTGCGTCTCCAGCATCTAACGAGAAGTTTCAGTTTGCGTCTTGCTCTTCTCACGCAAAGCCCAGTTTGCGCTTCTTGCCTCTCACGCAAACCTCAAGTTTGCGCCAGTTCTCAGTCCAGACTTAGAATTTTTCTGAATTTTTGCCATGGATTCTACCAAGTTATCCTTTCAAGCTCAGTTCTATAAGAATGACCTCATGATGTCATTGGGTACTGACACTCGTCCTCCAGTACTGATAGATGAAAACGAATTCACTCAGTGGCAAGATCGGTTCCTCAACTTTATTGAACGTCAAACTAATGGAGCAAGCATGATGAAGTCTCTATCTGAAGGACCTTTCCTAAATCCTAACAAAGAGATTCCCGCAACACCCGAAGAGGTTTTGAGAATGAAAGCTGACCGAGAATTATCTGCTAATCTAATGTTAGCATTGCCAAACTATGTATACAACCGTGTTGATCATTACAAGAATTATCCAAATCAGATGTGGACACAGTAGGAAAAGATTATGCTTGGCTCATCAGTTGCAACTCAACTCCGACATACACGCTTCATGAACAACTTCGAGGAGTTTAAAGCCAAAGAAATTGAGTCTCTGAAGAGTGTTTTCGACAGATTCTGCACAATACTGAATGATCTGCGCAAGATAAATGTGAACAAGACAGAGCTTGAGACGAATCTGAAATTCCTCAATGCTCTTCAGCCTGAATGGAACAAATCCTGTCACAGACTGAGGAACGATGTTAGGATCTCTATAATGCAGATTCAGGAACTATACGAGATCTTGATGACTGATGAGAGCATTGTACTAGAGAAGAAGGCTAAGCTTGAAAAGAAGAACAAAAAGTCAGTGGACCCGGTTGCTCTCCTCACGAAAAAACTGGCAGAACAAGCATTGTCTGATAATGCTTATGACGGGTCAACTAATGATGATGGCAAGGCACTGCAGAAAGCAATGATCCTTCTCTCACAGCATTACTAGAAAAAGTTCCAACCACGTTCAAGTTCCAACACTTCTCGCTTCACTTCTGATTCAAGAGTCAAAGTTCCCGAGCCAAAGACTATTGCCTGCTATAACTGTGGAAAGCCGGGGCACATATCTAAGGAGTGTAAAGTGAAAAAAGTTAGGGACTCAGCTTACTATCGAAAGAAACTGGAACTGGCAGAGAAAAGAGAGAATGGAACTGCTTTGCTTGCAGAAGAAGAGTTTTGGCTGGATCACTCTGATGGTGAAGTTGCAAATGTCGAGATCGCTCAAATGTGCTTTATCGGAGATGATCAGTCAAATGATGATGATTCTGATGCTGATGAAGACGAGGTATATTATGAGTTTGATTTTAATTTCATATCTTCACAGATGAATGTTATAATTACTGCATTACATGATCTTCGCTTAAAGTTATTATCTGAAAAAAATTTAAATTCTAAAAAGTCATATTTGATTGAGAAATTAAAAATTTCTTTGAAAGATGAAATATCTATTTTAGAAAATACAAAAGACATCTTTCAAAAGAAATTAGATGATTTGGAAAAATCAAATAAGTCTTATCTTAAGTCTTTGACCGCTATGACTAATTTAAAAGATAGTCTTTCGGATAAAATAAATAAATTAGAAGAAAAGTTATATCGAAGAAACCAATCTGAGCAAACAATTTTTATGAATAAACCAAGGAGTGAGGAAGCTTTAAAAGAAAAATGGGGACTTGGTTTTAAAAATCCACATTGTTTAAACAATGCGATTGAAAAATCCCCTACTTTATATAAATACGATTATCTAACTCTTGCTCAATATGCTCTTCAATTTAAAATTGATTAGATGAATGAGAAGCAAGTATTAGAAATCGAAAATGAGAAAAGGACAAATAATAAGAAAAAGGAAATTTCTTTTGTTTACACATTTGAAAATGCAAAATATTTTCCTGACAAATCGAGAAGAAGTAGAAAAGGTTTAAACGATATATCTTCTGTCAAGTCTTCATTATCTGATGATTTTGTTGATATTTTTGCCAATCAATCTAATAAGGAAAATATTTCTCCAATCATCTATGATTCGAAGAAATATACCCCTCCTTTAATTTTAGAAGGCAAAATCATTAATCTTGAAGATAAGTTGGAAGAACAAAATATTTTAAAAGAAATTGAATCTGATATCTTTCTTTCTTTCATGACTTCAAGTCTTGAAGAAAATTTATTTTCTCAAAAACAAGATTCTATTTCTAGCCTTTCTTCTGATTGTCATGTAAACAAAAAGGAAATTTCTAAATCTGATATCTTTTCTCAAAATAAATCTGACTCTGAGGTTAGTTCAGATTTATTGTCTGATCAGATTGGTTGCTTAGGTAAAATTATTTCTTCTGGTTTAAATATTAATTCGGAAATTCTTGATGAATCTTTTATGTTAAATGATCAGTATTATAAACCAAAGAGTAAAAGAAGATGGTCAAAGAAGTCAAAGAAACAAGATCAAATCATTTCTGACAGTTATAATTCTTCTGATTCTAATCTTTCAGATAGGACTTTGAGCAAGTCATCGAAGCAGATTTGGAGAGCTAAGCAGATATCGGATGAATTTCAGATTGATGGGGATAGATGTATAAACAAACTTTATAAAAGTGATTCATTTGCTACTTGTAATAAAATTTCAAAATACTCTAGAAAGCAAATGATTCAAATTTCCAAACATGTCTCATCTTCTTCCTCTGATTCTAGTTCAGATGATTATGCTTTGTATTCATCTGATGAATGTGCTTATTTTTCTGATAATCTTTCTCGTGCTTCTCGTGTTAAATCTAATCAATATTTCCCCATAAGAACTGCAACTAACAAACACGGGCCCAAATTAAAGTGAGTACCAAAATCTCAATCTGACTCAAAGTTGCAGGCATCTCATGTCAAGGGGGAGTAAGAGACATTATGGCTCTTGAGTAAATCAGCTCAAGACCCGGATTTCATTGTCAACATTTTGGCTTCTAAGTACTTCAGCTTAGAACCCGTACTTCAAAGGAATTTGACTTCTAGACATGTCAGTCTAGAACCCGTACTTCAAAGAAACTGTGAGTACATCTACTTTATTCCGCTGCATTTATCTCTGATAATGATGTTGTTCCAGTTTTTCTCATATTTTTTTTTGAAAGAATCTGAGCATTTCAATTCAACTCCTGATTTTGTTCAACCCAAATTATTTTCAAAAGAGACGCAACTTTCATTTTACATTATGTGAAAGATAGTATAATTGAATTCTATTTTGTTTCAACTGAATATAAACTTGCCGATCAAATGTTTCTATTTTTAAATCTCGGCATGTTGTTTTAAAAGTTTATACCTTTACAAATTTTATTCTATAAAATAAAAGTTTTACAATTTTTTCTTTCTTTTAAATAAAATGTGTGTCTAGGATAAATTTTCAAGTTGCTTTGTTTATATCAAAGTTTTATATGTTCAAATTTCAATTCTAACAAAAGTCGAAAAGTCAGCAACATGTTTGTAGCTTTTGATATTGCTTTAAAGTTGTGTGATTCGGAATATTTATAGTTTACAATGCTTAGAAAACCTAAAAAGTTGGAATTTTGGATCGTAATGAAAATATGGGCTAAGCACTTAGACGTAAAACCTTGTGTTTGAGATGATTATTAAATTCTTATAAATCAGAAATCTATAAGTTTAAAAGTTTGTACCTGTGACCTTTCTGGTTTGGGAAAGTAAGTTCTGTGGGATGCTTGACATCTAGTTCCCTAAGGTCATTTGATCTGGGAGTGATCGAACTCAAATCCTTTTATAGAATCAGATCGAAAGTCATGTTCTACTTGTTTGAATGGGTTTAGGATATGTCGATGTAGCCTTTCTGATCTGGGAAAGTAAGTTCCAAGGGGTGCTTGACACCTAGTCCCCTAAGGCCATCTGGTCTGGGAGCGGCTGACCCAAATCCTGCAATAGGGTCAGATAGAAAGTTACTTTTACGGCATGTTTTTTACTTACCGAACTTGTTGATCAAAAGATGCCAATGTGCACAAGCTTAAAAGATGTCAAAGAGCACACTCATGTGAAGATGCCATATAGCACAATGCTAAAAGATGCCAATGAGCACACATCTCATGAGACTTGGTCATATGTTTGAGTTGCAATAAACCTGTAAAATTGTGAAAGTCTGAATTTTTGATGGATTAGTGTGATTACATGCAAAGTTCTCTATTATATTTTTAGAATTGCATTTTCTTGAAGCTAATCGGAGTTCACATGCGAGCACACTGAATAGATTGATGAAAGTTTTTGAAACTGAACATGTCCTAACTTGATATGCAATAAAACTTGTTTTTGTATCCAAATACATACATTTGATTTCATCTGATAGATTTTATTGTGATATTTTACTAAGTAGAATTTTATTTGTTTCTGTTTAAATTTTTATATATTTAGTCGTTTCAAAATACATATTCAGTATATTTTTCTTTCTACATTGATGTTTCATTTCTTGTGTTCTCATATTTTCTTTATAAATGAGTTTATGCATTATTCAAGGGGGAGTGAATAAGGAGAAATTATTCTGAAAATCTAATATCTGTTTTTGAGGGGGAGTATCTGATTTTCTACATGAATGTTAACTTGAATTGTCATATCTAGTGCATTAGTGTAGGGGGAGTCAAAGAGCTTAAAAAGGTAAAATTTTCTGAGTTCAAGTCAGATTTGCGCCAACAGTTGATCGCGCAAACCTCACTTTGCGCCACCTTCGGCTAGCGCAAACCTCCCTTTGCGCCACCAGCGTGTCGCGCAAACCTTCCCTATTTTTCATTTACTCTAATTTTGCAGATCTTAAGTTGTCTCGTCTCCAACATTTGCATGACCAAGTTGATCCCGATCATCAAGGTCATGAGGGGGAGAAGATTAAGGAGATATTAAAGAGACAAAGAGCTCCAAAGTTTATCTGCTGATCAAGAATATGCTGCTCAAGATTCTATTTTCTCAGTTATACTACATCTTTTGTTGTTCCTGCTCCGACCACCATTGTTCGTTCAAGGTCATTTAAAAGAGGTGTGTCGTCTAGAGCACAAGCTGGTGAATCAACTGTTCGTTCAAGTTTATTCAAACTGGTCCAGTCTTGTCAAGGCAACAAAGATAATTCAAACTGAAAGATGCTGAGAAGATTTTTTTTTAAAGTCAGAAAGCTTTGCAAAGTCGCTTAGTTGGTCCATGCTGATTTAGAAGATGGATTTTGAAGACCACATCGCCAATGATTACTAAGGGGGAGATTGTTAAGACTGATTTTATAGTAATCATTGTATTTATAGGCTTGGTCTTATTCTGTACTTAGATAGGTTTTATCTGTGTGTTTGACCAAGGGTATTTAAGTCCCTTTGGTCCTTGTTCCTTGCAACAATTCACGCCTACTTTGAATACAGATATACTTTGCGCCTTGAACTCTCTTTCTCTACTTTCTCTCTATAGGATTTAGAGATCTTGGATTCACAAAATCATCTCCCCTTTTTGATGTATTTTGAGACACCAGAATCATCAAAACTTTGTCAATTTCAACATCGTCTTTGATAATAAACTCCCATTTTAGGATAAAGTAACAATCTCCCCATTATCATGAAAATAGCAATCTCCTCCATGATGAATAAAGACAATCTCCCCTAAGGAATATGTTAAACAATCTCCCCTGAAGAAAATAGTATCTTTATGATGAATCTCCCCTAAGGATATAACAATAAGCACCATTTGACCTAAACAACCGTCAATTCATAATCTTTTCAATTTCAGACAAAATAGGAATTGGTAACCCTGAATCAACATATAAATCAGTTATCATGACTGTAAGTAGCACAGAGCCTCTTTGTATAACGAATGCACTTTGGAAATAATCTTTTTGATGTTCACTCCTCCAGGGCTTCCATTCAATCATTGAAAAACCACAATAGAATTTTATATGAATGTTATGACAAGAAAACTTATTCCTTGTGTGCTCGTGAAAGTGTACAATGATTGAAGCTACTTGTTAGAGCATAAATCTGTTGGATACAAGATCAAGAATATTTGAAGTCAAAGTTCAAGAAGTCAAAGCTGGAAAGTCAACTCTCTATGTAAAGTCAAAGTCTTGTGTTAATAAAGTCAAAGTCAATTGTATTGTTTTGTTTAGCTTTGTTTTAGTTGCTAGGTATAAATAGAGTTGTTTTTCTTTAATGGATAGATGACTATTTTGAGTTGAGCGTATTCAGAGAGAGTTTTGTAAAGAGAGAAATATATTTTAGAGAGAGAAAGTTGTAATTGTTTGAAATTGAAGTTGAAATCAAAACAGGTAGTTGAATCAATCTTATTTGTTTTGATTACTTGAATTAGAAACTTGAACAGATTTGGGAATAACACTACTTAACTTTTCAGGATCAAAATGTGTAAGTTGTTGAGACAACAACAAGTATTACACGGACTCAATGTGCATGAATGAGGTTCGAAGGTGGGGTAACTTTCCTTCTTTTTCAATATCCAGATCTTCCAAATGAAGACCAGATAGCATATAAGTTATGTCCCCAAAGAAATGAAACATTTCTTTGTTAAGAAAGAAACGAGTGGTTGGTGGGGTTAATGCAAAAGTTGGCATGGGATCACTGCCTTTTGCAATGATGGTCACCAAAGAATGTGAACCAATCAGTAGATGTGGCTGCCCGACTCAGAAAAAGTTGGTGCAGAGTTTTCATATTCTTTTAACTCTGATCTCACACCCTCTTTGTTTTTAACATTTAAGCTCGCTTCTAACCAAACTCTCTTTTTCATTTTATCTCATCACACCTAGAAAAACTCAACCCAATGGGAAGAACTTGGTAGTTGGTTTATATGAAGAAATATAAAGAATTTAGCAATGAACGCACAAAAATTTAGAAATGATGTCTGACACTCAACAACATTGAAATCAAGCGAGGGTATTACCATCGAAAAATTGTTTCTTTTAGAGACATGGTAATAACAAAGTCAATAAGAAGATATTGAACCGGTGTGTGTGAATACTTGATAGTATATAGGAAAGATAATACACAAGTATTTATCTTTGGAAGCGCACAGTCAGTTAAACATTAACGCTCTTTTGAAGTATATGAAAAACGTTTAAAATCACACTTCTAAATTCATGAAATCTTTTAAAAATAAGAAGTGGTGTGAACATTTAAGAAAAAAAATTCATACATGAAAGTTGTTCATCTTTCAAATATGTGTGAGATTAAGAATAAAAAATAATTACGTTCAGCTTGAGATTCTTACCTCCCCTTAAAAATAATATTTCCTTCATAAAAAAAAATTCTCCTCTTCAAGATAAGAGATATCTGCAAAATACAAAGAGTAACAAACTTGTAAGCTTTTTCTTGACAAAACATCAGATATTCTCCCCCTTGATATCTGTAAAAAGTCAAAATTATATTATCAGTATGTTCTCTTTTTCTCCATCTTCCCCTGTTAATGCACAAATGTTGGATCCAAGATCATTGTGGTTGGAAAGTCAAATTCCAAGTCAAAGACTCTCAAATGCAAAGTCAAAGCTCAAAGTGAAAAAGTCAATGTATTTAGTTAATGTTAGTTGTTAGTTTTAATTCCCTTGTAATATTCCTTGGTATAAATAGGTTTTTGTTTTGTTGTAAGCTTGTAGCACTTTGAGAGAATATACTTGTAGAGAGAGAATATTTGTATCCAGAGAGATTTGTATACTGTGAATTGAGAATCAATATATGGCAACTTGAATCATTTGATTGTTGTTCATCTTGATTAGAATTGCACATCTAAGGACACACAATTGGTATCAGAGCTAGCAAACCAATCAGGAAATTTCAAGAAATCTGAGATTTGTTGTCCGAATTTTTAAGAACTCGCAAAGGCAATGTTTCAGAATCGATTTCATTGTTTTTGTGTGAATTTTGAGTTGTAATTGACTGAGTTGTAATCGATTGGTGATTTAGAACAAGTTTGATTTGAATTAGTTCATCCAATTCACATTCATTTTGTGTGAATTTGGATTTGATTGAGTTTTTGTTTGAAAAGTTGTCACGCACTGTATCTAGATTGAGTTTGTAATTTTGTTGTTTTTCATTGTAAGTGTTCCATCATAATATGTTCTAACAGTGTACGAGGATCAATTGACAAAGTTTCAGAATCAAATATGGTGTTTTGAATATATTTTAGTCTTAATTTGAAGTTTTTGGGTCGAAACCTGAAGAACTCGCAAGATCCCAAGAACTCGCAAGATTCATCTCTGAAGAACTCGCAGAGATCAAGTTTGAGTTTGTTGCGAATTTTTGACAAGTAAAGAACTCACAGGGTTTAGTGTACGAATTGTGCAAGAACTCGCACAAGGCATCGTGCGAGAAGTAAGAACTCGCATGCTACTACGTACGAAAAGAGACTATTCATTTGGCTAAGGAAAGAACTCGCAATCCTCTTTATGCGAATTCCTCAAGAACTCGCAAGCAGTGTTGTGCGATAAGCTACTGTTCATCTTCTTTGGCCTGCGAATTCCTCAAGAACTCACAAGATAAATCATACGAGAAGTGATTTTGTGAATTTTTCTATGTATAGAATTCGCAAATCATTTAGAGAAAAGTTTGAAGTGTTGAATATTTTCTCTAAGGAAAGAACTCGCATGCCTCAGCCTGCGAAAAGCTCAGAACTCGCACACCTCAGCCTGCAAAAAGTTCAGAACTCGCAAGCTTCAGTCTGCGAGTTCCTCACTTCTTTGCTGATAGCCTTTGCGACAAGTTGGGTGCTCAGTGGTGTGCGAAAATTAGTTTCTTCAGCCTGCGAGAAGTGACTTCAAGTGACATACAAGTTCCATACTTAGCCAAATTTTCGACTTTTTTCAGAATTTTGAATTTTTCTGATTTTTTGTTTAAAGATCAGTGCAATCATCAAGATGAAATCAAGAGATACTTTAGCTATCAGAACTGATGTCAAACCACCAGTTCTATTCAAGGGAGAATATGAGTAGTGGAAAGACATATTTCTGGATTTTATTGACAGACATGCAAATGGAGAGAACATCAAGATCTCTATAGAAGAAGGGCCAATGATTCCAATCACTACTCAAATTCCAGACGATGAGTCATTAGACAGTGAGGATGGAAATGAACCAAGGGAATAAAACACAAGAGAAGTTCCACTTGATATCTCCAAATATAGTGATGAGCAGAAAAAACAGATACAAGGCTGACAAACAGGCTAGATCTCTACTTCTTGAAAGCATACCAAATGAGATCTATATCAAGATTGATAGCTACAAGGCAACAACAAAGAAAATGTGGGATTAGTTGGAAAGATGATGATGGAATCTAAAATTGGTAATCAGATGAAAGTGGATAACTGCATCAATAACTATGAAGAGTTTAAAGCTAAAGATGGGAAAAGCTTAGAGGAAACATATGAGAGATTTGTGTCTTTACTAAATGAGCTGGCTAAGAATAAAGTCAAGAAGAAGCAAATTGAGTACAACGTAAAGTTTTTGAGCATTCTCCAGCCATAGTGGAAGAAGCACACTAAGAGAATGAATTAGATGAAATATCTCATTGATATTCCCTTGCATGAAGTGTATGAGACACTAAGACAAAACGAGGAGGAAGTATAATAGAAAAGACGCGAGAAAAAAAAAGAATGAAAAGCCAGTAGTTGATCCTGTTGCTCTTGAATTGTTTTGATTAAGTGCTTGCTCTGATACCAATTGTGTGTCCATTAATGTGCAAGAATGATCAAGATGAGCAACGATTTATGATGCAATCTCCATATCTATTTCACGAATTCTCATATTACAGAATGTTTTCATATACAAATATTTCTCTCACTAAAATCACTCTGTATGCGAATTCTTCTAGATGCTACATGTCTAACAAAGAAAAATAAAACTATTTATACTAAGACATTACAAGGAAACAACAACAAGTAAACTAAACAAGTTGACTTTCTTAGCTTTAACTTTGACATTCTTCTTTAAACACTTTGACTTTGGCTTTGCAATAGAAGGCTTGGACTTGAACATTGACTTTCAACTTTAATAATCTCGGATCCAACTTTTGTGCACTAACAATCTCCCCCTTTGGATTCAAGATCATTTTCAAAATAAATTTGACGATAACGAACAATCTCTCCCTTTGTCTGATCTTTAACGAATTCAATCTTTTACTTTAACATCTTCACAAAGATAACCATGTCATCTCTCCTTTGAATTCAAAACGAATTTCTGCCTCAAAGAACGATCTTCCTCTTTACATTTCTGATGAACAATTCTCTTTTGAAAAGTTAATCTTCCCCTTTGAGTAAATCTGTTCAAAGTCAATCTTCCCTTTCTTTGAATTATATTCAGATTTTCAGTATTCTCTCTCAAAGTCTGTGAATATCTTCTTCAAGAATTATAGCAGTTTCCCCCAAGGTTATGAAAACCTCATTCAGACTTCAGAAAAGAAATTATCTTCAGATTCAGCTCTCTTTGCTTCAGCAAATAATCTTCAAAGAAATTTTCAGAAAATTTCATCAAACGTTCTAGACTCTTGAACTTTCTCTTTCATTCTGATCATTCTCCCCATAACTCTGACAATAAATCTTTCAAACTCAGTCATTTCTTGAATGTCTTCCCCAAAACAACTTTGTCATTTCTTGACTTTCTTCCATAACTTCTTTTCCATTTCTTGACATTCTCCCATAGCTTCTTTTCCATTTCTTGACTTTCTCCCCCTTTTTGATGATGTAGAGCATAAAAATCATCAAAACTTCTTCAAGAAATGTACTATTCCGCTTTCTGACCAACTAATCTTTCCATATGAGCCTCTGAACATCCGTCAATTCATAATATACTCATGTGAATCTTTTCCAAATATAGACAAATAGGAATATAACCTTGAATCAACAAATGAATCAGTTGAAATGTCTGTAAGTAGAACGAAGCCACTTAGTATAACAAATGTACCGTACAAGGAGTTTTATTGATGTTCACTCCCTAGGTCTTCCATTCAATCATCGAATAACACAAGGGAATTCTATGAACGTTCTGACAGAAAAACAAATTTTCTGTGTGTTCGTGCTTGTGTATGAAAGAATGTAAATATGAATTCTTTATAAGCCTAAAAATGTGTAAACCATTAAGACAACAATAGTAATACACAGACTCAATATGCATGATCAAAATGCGAAGGTGGGACAACTTTTCTTCTTTTTCAATATCCACATCTTCCAAATGAAGACGAAATAGAGTATGTGCTGGTTCCCAATGAAATTGAAACATCTTCTTCTTAAGAAAAAGATGAGTAGCTGGTGGGGTTTAAATCAAGAGTTGGTGTTAGAGCATAAATCTGTTGGATACAAGATCAAGAATACTGAAGGTCAAAGTACAAGAAGTCAAAGCTGGGAAAGTCAACTCTCATTTAAAAGTCAAAGTCTTTGTTAATAAAAGTCAAAGTCAATGTATTGTTTTGTAATTGTTTTTATTTCCTTGTATTTTAGTTGTAGGTATAAATAGATTACTTTGCTGTTTAATAGATAGATGGTTAGAGCTTGAGAGAGTTGAAGAGAGAGAGAAAGAGGAGTCTAGAGAGAGAAAGAGTGAAAACAGATTGTATTTGTTAGAGTTTTGAATTGAAATCAAACAGTTCTAGTATTGTAATCGAGCATTCCTGCAAAGTCTTGAGCCAATTGACAAAGGTTTCGATCGAAAACAGTGGAAGAAATCAAGTTTTTGCTCGACAAAGGGAAGAACACGCAAGATTTATAAAACGCGCAAGGTTCATCGGAAGAACGCGCAAGCTGAAGAATTTTTGATTCTGACAGAAAACGCGCAAAGGGTTGTATGCGAGTTCTAGAAACGCGCAAATCAAAGCCTGCGAGTTTAGCTCTTCAGTCTGCGAGTTTGAAAATTGAGAAAATTTTTCTAAGTGTTGAAACACGCAACCATTGCGAGTTTCATCTTGAGAGTTTAGCTTGCGAGTTTGTTAAAACGCGCAAGTAGACCTTTGTGAGTTCTCCAAACACGCAAGAATAAGCTTGCGAGTTTCATCGGAATAGTAATCTACGAGTTTCAGCGATTCCTTTCGGTCTGCGAGTTTGTCAAAACATGCAACCCTTTGCTTGCGAGTTTTACAAACACACACGCCTAAGCCTGGGTGTTTCAGAAACACGCACGCTTAAGCCTGCGAGTTCTTTTTGAACAGTGGTTTGCGAGTTTCAAACAATCTTTCTGTGATCTACGAGTTTCTATTTCCTTTTTGTGATCAATTTTTTTCTGAATTTCTGACGATCATTTTTCAAGTTTCTTATTGCATATTTTATCAAACATGATGACTTCAAGAGACGCTCTCTCGATTGGAACAGATGTCAAGCCCCCAGTTTTGTTCAAAGGGGAATATGAACAATGTAAAGACAAATTTCTGGATTTTGTTGACAGACAAACAAATGGAGAGAACATTCTAACATCTATCACAGAAGGTCCAATGAAAAGACCTACTGAGAAGATTCCTACTGAAGGTTATGATTCAGATGGAGTTCCGAATACAAAGCAAGTTGATAAAGACTTTGCTCAATTCACTGCTGAACAGAAGAGTCGGTTCAATGCTGATAAACAAGCCAGATCTTTGCTTTTACAAAGCATGACCAATGAGATCTATGTGAAAATAGATAGCTACAATGCAATTGCTAAATCAATGTGGGATCAGCTAAGAAAGATGATGTTGGGTTCTAAAGTTGGGAATCAAATGAAGGTGGCCAACTGTATCAACAATTATGAAGAATTCAAGGCTAAAGAGAATGAAAGTTTGGAGGATACTTATGAAAGATTTGTACTGCTTCTCAATGAGCTTTCCAAGAATAAAGTCACAAAGAAGCAGATAGAAAACAATGTCAAGTTTCTCAGCATCTTACAACCCGAGTGGAAAAAGCATACTCGTCGTATGAAGCAGATGAAAGATTTGAGTGAGATTCCACTACATGAGGTTTATGAGACTCTTCGACATAATGAATAAGAGGTAGAAGAGAAAAGTTCTGAGAAAAAGAAAGTTGAGAAGGCTGTTGATCCCATAGCATTGGTGACTAGAGAAAAAGAGAAGGAAAAGAAAAAGAAGAAGAAAAAGAAGAAGATAGTGATGTCCAGTTCTGAATCAGAGTCTGAATCTGATGGAGATGATGGAGAGAATCTTAAGCAAGCAATGCTTTTACTGACCCGTGCTTTTCAAAAGAAATTCTACAAGAAACCGGGTTCTAACTCTCGGAGATATTCTTCATCAAGCTCAAAGAACCACGAGCATAAAGAAAGAGTGGAAGGAAGTAGATTTGTTGAGAAGAAGCCGGAAGAAAAGAAAAAGTTTGTGAATGACTACACCAGTACTGAAAAGAAAGGTGATGATCTGATCAAATGCTACAACTTTGGCAAGGTCGGACATTACGCAAAAGAGTGTCGGAAGCCAAAGGTTCGCAATTCGGAGTACTACAAAAACAAAATGCTCTTGGCCAAGCAACAGGAGGTAGGCAAGGCATTAATGGCAGAACACGAATACTGGTTGGATCATTATGATGTGGAAGAAGAACAAGAAGAGACTGCTCATTTATGCTTGATGGGAAAAGAGGAGAAAGATGATGATCCTGATGATGAGACTGTTGATGAGGTAATGAAATTAACTGAAAATGATTTCATGACCAAAATGGAAGCCATGATGGTCGAACTTCAAGACCTTCAAATCAAACTGAAAAAGGAAAAAGACAGAGTTGTTAGGAGAAATCAACAGATCTTTGAACTTAATAAATCAGTTATTGGGAACAAAGATTTAATTGATTTTCTACGCAAATCTGCTTCTGATTTTAAAAATGAAAAAGATTGTTTTGAAAATAAGATTTCAGAGTTGCAAAAACAATTATTCAAGTCTGATTCTGAAAAACAAGAATGTGTTCTAAAAGCGTTTAAAATGCAGGTTGAGAACAAGACTTTAGAGCAAAAGGTAAATGGTCTGGAAGCAAAATTGTATATTCGAGGCCAAACAAATCAAACGATTTTCTTGAATACACCTAATGAAGAGGCTGATGTTAAAGAAAAATGGGGACTAGGTTATCATAATCCTTATTACCTAGAAAAAGCTATCAGAAAACAGCCAGCGTTATATAATGCAAATTATATGTATCCTGCTGATAAATATTCTCATTTGAAACCCAAATATATCTCCAAATCATCAAAAGAAGTTGAGGACAAAGAAGATGAGAAAATAATGAATTTAAAGAAAATGCAACTACCATTCTGTTATGAACGACTGAATGATAGTTACCTTTCTAAAACATCAAAATTTCTTTCAAATGATTATTTTGCTAGTTATTCTTCTACTGAGATGGAGGCAAAACCTATTCAAGCTAAAATTTATGTTCCTCCACTAGTATTAGAAAGCAAAATAATTGAGTTGGAAAATATTTTATCTGATGAAAGAATTTTGACTGATCTAACACAAGATGTATTTTATACAGTGTTGAAGAACACAGATTTTCATGTTAAATCTAAAGTGTGTTCTCCATCTTCTAAAGTACCTCAAACTTCTAAGACTGATTTTAATGATTTATTTGAGTCTGCAAATGATTTCATAAATTCTGATGAAGGGTGTATAGAGAAAATTGATATGTTTGACTTTAATGCTCCACTTCCAAATCATTCTACTTTTGTGATAAATGGAAAAGTTTTACCTAGTGTTCATGAAAAAGGCGAATCACCAACTAAGGTTGGTGAATCAGTTTCTGTGAATGCTGATTATTATGCAAAGGGTAAGAAACATAAGAAACAACGTTCACAGAAACAGAACAACACTGGTAAAAACAAGAAAAATCAATTTCAGAAATCTGATTTTCCTAATAAATCTAAGTTCTTTGTTTCAGATGTAAGAAAGAAAAGGTCAGAAGAGAGATCTGAATGGCGACCTAAAAGGAAGAGTGATGAAAAGGCAGAATCAATTACTGATAGTTCTTGTCATAGATCAACTAGTAGTGTGTGTGATGTAGTTGGTTCTATTTCTTCTCATAATAAAAACCTTGTAACTTCTTACAAGAGATATTCTATAAAGCAATTGTTCCGATTATCTCCTACTACTACTAAATCTTATTATTATCAGTGGAATGATTTTGCTTATCATCATAATGATTGGTTTGGATCTTATCATGTGTATTCTTCTAAATCAAATGTTTTCAAAAGTGCTCAAAGGAAAAGAGGATCCATATTCAAATGGATACCAAAATCTTGTACTAATCTGTTAGGACCCGTTTTTAAATGGGTACCTAAAATTGTTGTTTCCTGATTTCTCTTGCAGACCGGCATATGTGGTACTTGGATAGCGGTTGTTCCAAGCATATGACCGGGCAGAAAACTTTATTGTCTAATTATACAGAGAAATTCAGCGGCAATGTACGATTTGGGAACGGCCAGTTTTCACCAATCTTAGGATATGGTGACATCATTCAAGATAATATAACGATTACGAAGGTGAGCTATGTCGAAGGCTTAGGGCACAACCTGTTTAGTATCGGTCAATTCTGCGACAAAGGGTTAAAGGTCAACTTCAAATCTAAGAGTTGCTCGATCAGTACTGAAGACGGCAAAGAACTCTTAGTCGGAAATAGAAAGACAAATCTCTACACCATCAATCTTTCAAAAGTTCAGAATGACAATCAGGTTTGCTTACTGACAAAAGCCTCGATGCAGCAAAGTTGGCTTTGGCACCGAAGGTTATCTCATCTGAATTTTCGTTACATAAACAAGCTGGTCAGTGGAAAGTTAGTGAATGGACTTCCTGAGCTCAAGTATGTGAAAGAACACTTGTGTGCAGCGTGTGAAAAAGGGAAGATGAAGAGAGTTCCACATAAACCGAAGCCTGAACCTAGTACCAGTTCTCCACTAGAGTTGTTGCATATGGATCTCTGTGGTCCAATGCGAACGCAAAGCTTAGGAGGAAAGAAATATGTTCTTGTTATCGTGGACGACTATTCGCGATACACGTGGGTCAAATTTCTACGATCAAAAGATGACACAACCGAAGTACTCATTACATTTCTGAAGACGATCTAGGTGAATCTACAGAAACCAGTCAAGCTTCTCAGAACTGATAACGGCACAGAGTTCAAGAATAGAACTGTTGAAGAATATCTCGAATCAGTCGGGATATCACATCAATACTCTGTTGCTCGTACGCCCGAACATAATGGAGTAGTCGAAAGGCAAAATCGAACGCTAGTTTAGGCCGCTCGCACTATGCTCAGCCAATCAGACTTACCTCTATTTCTATGGGCAGAAGCTATTTCGACTGCGTGCTACACTTAGAACCGTTCCATGATACACCGCAGATTTTAAAAGACTTCGTATGCTTTGATCAACAATCGAACACCTACTATCAAATATTTTCATATATTTGTGTGTAAGTGTTTTGTGCTAAATGACAGAGAGAATCTCAACAAGTTTAGTGCTAAGGCAGATGAGGGCATCTTTATTGGATATTCTTCTACATCTGCTGCATATCGAGTTTACTTGAAGAAGTCGAAGATTGTTGTCGAAAGCGTAAATGTCACATTCGATGAGTAAATGGCTTCTGAACAATTCAGTTCAGAACCCGTGATAACTGGAGTATTAGATTCTGGGCAATTTCGTTTAGAACTTGTATCTGAAAAACAAATCAGATGAAGCATTAACGTCTACTAATCATTTATCTGATTTAGATCTTTTATTTGAACTGTTTTATGATGAATATCTTGGATCTAATGTGAATAAACCTGTTGTGGTTGACAGGATTGAAGATTCAACTATTAATCATCCAATCACTTCAGATGTTTCTACTTAATCAAATTCTCCGATTCGGCAAGATATTCCAGTTCAAATGCCTACTCCAATAGTTGAAGTTGTATCTACTAATGATGAGCCAGAAGTTGCTGAGTCAGTAGGATGTGCTGTAAGGACAGATCAACAGACTGAACAAGTTGTACCTACTGAAGCTTCAGCACCAATTACTTCAACTGAATCCCTCCCTCATGATGTACAAAATTAAGAAGTTGATAGTTATTCTTAGATGATAATCATGATCAATCTTCATCTAATCCACTCCCTCATGAACATTGCTGGACCAAAGAGCACCCTCTTCACCAAGTAATTGGAGATCTCAACAAACCGGTGCAAACTAGGTCAGCAACTTTAAACCAGTGTCTGCATGACTCATTCCTCAGCAAGATAGAGCCTACTCGAGTTTCAGAAGCTCTAGCTGATTCGGATTGGGTGTCTGCTATGCAAGAAGAGTTAAATCAGTTCGAAGCCCTGAAAGTCTGGAGACTAGTGCCAAAACCAGAAGGAAAAACCGTTATCGGCAATAAATGGATGTTCAAGAATAAAAAGGACGAAGATGGTATTGTTATAAGGAATAAAGCAAGACTTGTTGCCAAGGGATATAGGCAAGAGGAAGGCATCGATTACGACGAGACGTATGCTCCAGTAGCGCGTATAGAGGCAATTCGCATGTTTCTAGCCTACGCAACTCACAAGAACTTCACTGTCTATCAAATAGACGTGAAGACTGCTTTTCTGAATGGCATACTTAAAGAGGAAGTCTACGTCTCTCAGCCAGAAGGGTTTGTAAATCTAGATAAGCCGAATCACGTCTACATCTTGGATAAAGCTCTTTATGGTCTGAAACAAGCACCTCGTGCCTGGTATGATGTTCTATCTCAATTCTTGGTCAAGTCAGGTTTTTCAAAAGGTAAAGTTGATACCACTTTGTTTATTAAAAAGGAAAAGGCCGATATCATTCTTATTCAGATATATGTAGATGATATTATATTTGGCTCTACAAATTCTAAATACTGTAAAAACTTTTCTAACCTCATGGTGTCACGTTTTCAAATGAGTATGATGGGAAAGATGAATTTCTTTCTCGGATTACAAGTAAAACAGTTTTCAACGGGGATTTTCATAAATCAATCTAAGTACATTTTTGATATTCTTCGGAAATTCAAAATGGAAAATTGCAAACCAATTGGAACCCCAATGGCACCAGGTACTAAGATTGGCACTGATTCTTTGGGAAAAAAGTGTTGATGTTAGGACATATAGAGGTATGATAGGTTCTTTAATGTATCTTACTTCAAGTAGTCCAGATATAATGTTTTCAACATGCTTATGTGCTAGATATCAGGATGATCCTAAAGAATCCCATTTGGCTGTTGTCAAACGGATTTTTAGATATCTGAAGGGGACTGCAGATCTTGGTCTGTGGTATCCTAAAGATACAGGGTTTGAACTAACTGCTTATTCAGACGCAGATCATGCAGGGTGCATGCTGGACAGGAAGAGCACTTCAGGTCATATTCAATTTCTTGGAGATAAGCTTGTTAGCTGGGCGTTAAAAAAACAATTATGTGTTTCCACATCGACTGCTGAAGGAGAGTATGTAGCTGCTGGCAGTTGCTGCTCTCAGGTCTTGTGGATGCGAACACAGCTTCGAGACTATGGATTCAAGTTTGATAAAATACCGATCTATTGTGACTCGAAGAGCGCTATCGCAATATCAGCTAATCATGTGCAGCACACTAAAATAAAGCACATTGATGTCAGGTATCATTTTATAAAAGATAATGTAGAAAAAGGTACAATAGAACTTTACTTTGTAAAAACTGATTACCAACTTGCAGATTTGTTTACCAAACCTTTAGATGAAAAGAGATTCAATTTTCTTGTATCTAAACTTGGTATGCTAAATCTCAAGATCTAATCAGTAATTACCTATTAAAGTTTCTTTTATTGTAATTTTTCATCATTTCTTGTCAGGATCGAATTCTCAACAAGAATTAATTCTTAGAAACAATATCAAAGAAGTTTGCGGAATAACACTTTGATATTTAATCAAACAGAAAATCAAAACAGAATATAATCAACAAACTGTAAACTTGTATTGAATGCTTTGAAGTTACAATATTACTCACTCAACCTCAATATTGATGAACAGGCTCACCAATACGAATTCTACTTCTCTAGAATTAGGATCTATGCCTTGAGGTTGATTTTCTCTCTAAAAGAATGAAAAACCAAAGTTAACTCATTATTCTAAACTATACAATATATATATTGAATACAAAGATAATTACAATAAATAAAATATCTTCAGTATATCTTCCATGTATATCTCTAAGCTTCCATAATCTTCAGATTATCCAGCTGTCATTCTTTCCATCCGAATCTCTTTAGCAGCACTAACCATGATCAGCAGCATTAACTTCTTCTAGCAGCATTAACTACTAAGCAGCACTAACTACTAGCAGTACTAACTAGCTAAGCAGTACTAACTTTGTTCAAGCAACACTAACTATGACTAGCAGTATTAATAGTACTAGCAGTAGTAACACTCAGCAGTATTAACCTTTAAGTACTCAGCAGTATTAACCTTTAAGTCTTCTAGCAGTAGTAACTTTGAACCAGCAGCATTAACCATACTTGATGAATTCTTCAGTTCCCAACAATCTCCCCCTAACTTGACTTTTAGGAAGAGAAGTCAAGTTCTTCAGAATTAATCTTCAAGATGCTCCCAAAACTCTATCATGGCCTAAATTCCAGTGTTTGCATCCAATCCCAAACTCTGATTGATGGTTCTTTGAATCAAGTATTTAGCCATTTCTGAATCTGGAACACACCTTAACTTTTTCTTCAGCATGGCATGTAGCTTCAATCTGCTATGATTATACACTCTATCCACTAGGAAGTATTCAGTGTGATTTAAATCCAAAGTCACTGTATATACTCCACTAATTTCATATAGAGTCCAACTGTTGACCGACTTGAATACATCCTTGATCATATGCTTTACTTCTTCAGGTTTGAACATCATACACAGATACTCCATTACCAGTTTTGTAATTGAAATTCCTGGAGCCTTTAGAATATCTGCATACAACTTCATTCCTATCTCAAACATCTCTTCAAGATCTGATCTAGAGCATGTTCTGACAATTTTTTCCCATGTGTTGAACACTTCATACTTTTCATCCTTTCTTTTCAGCCTTATGTATTCCTTTCCATCCACTGTCAATGTATCCCAGAGAATGACCTCAGGAGGCTTAACTCCTACAGGTTCTGCTGAAATTGGTTCAGGCACTTTGTCCATCACTACCATATACAAATTTACATCATCAGTGTTAGCTGACTCTGTCTGTTTAGATGACTCAGGTGCCCCTTCTTCTTCAGCAACCTTCTTAGCCTCTTCTTCAGATACTTTAGGCTTCTTGATTGGCTTTCTCCTTGCCATCATTTTTGTTCTCTTTAAAGTTCTTAGACTTTCTCTCAGAGTGGACTCTTTCTTAGGAGGTGTTTCTTGCTCATCTGGAAATGGCTTTTGACAATCAAAATCATTACTTTCTTTTATCCTCTTCTCCATCTCCACCCTAGCAGTTTCATTTCCCTGAAGCTTTAACATCTCTGAATCATAGAGCTCTTTGATCTTCTCAAAAGACATTTTGGAGAACATCTCCTTTTTGACTCCTACAGCACCTTTAAGAAATATAATCATCTTGTTTCTCTCTTGGGTACCTAGGAATGTCTTTGAGGGTTTTCTCTTCTTTGCAGCTGTTTTCACTACTGATTTCTTCATACTTGCAGCTTTCTTCTGTGCAATTTCAGTTGCCATACTCTGTTGATAAGCTTCATTCAGTTCAGCAGCTAGAGCTTTTGCCATTTCCCTGTCCTTTTCCATCTGAACTCTTTCTTCTTTTTCAAAATCCTTCTGCATCTTTTTAGCTAGGGCTTCATCTGATTCAACCAACCTTTGCTTTTTGATTGGTTGATCAGATTCTACCATCTTTGCTTTTCCTTTGTCTTTGCTCATTCCCTTTTTACTGTTATCTTTCTTGATCACTTCACCTTGTTCTTTTATGATTACACCTTTGGTCTTTGAAGTGACCTTGGGAGTATCATTCTTGGCTTTTAGTAAGGTTTCTGCAATCTCAAGATCTGTTAAAACTTCTTTCACAGTTTTTGCTGCTTTATTAATGTCAACAGTAGTAACTGTTTCTGCTGCTTCTTTTGATTCTTTTGGCACTGAGTCTGTTTGTGTTTCTGCTTCCTGCTCCCCCTCAACCTCAAGTTTTTCTCTATCAATCTCCCCCTTTCTTGTGACTTCTTCCATGTTGATCTCCCCCTTTTTGGGAGCATCATTTTCAGACTTCCTTCTCCTTAGTTGGAATTGCTTTCTCTGCTTCCTTTGTACCAGACTAACCACCATCCTCTTCAGCTTAGCAATCTGTTCTTGTTGTGACAGAATGACTAGCTTCATTTCTTCAATATCTTTGCCTTGTTTGAGAACATCTTGATTGATGTTCCCCATTGTTTCCATCAATTCATAGTACGTATATCTGTCCTCACCCTTTCCAGAAGTGTTACCCTCCTTTGAAGGATCATTGGATCTTTTATTAGTGGAAGTCTTCTGCCTTGCAGAAGCACTATCCACCCCTGTGGTTTCTTGGCACCAGGGACCTTTAAATGATTTCTCATTCAAAGTTGCCATGGGGGAGGTCTTATTGATGTTACCACTTTCCTCCTCTGTACTAGCAGGAGTAGTGGCAGCCTCATCACCCATATGCTCTACCTCCTCCTCAGAGAGCACCTCCTTTGGGTTGGGAGACACCCTTGTGGTTTCCCTTTGGATATTCTCTAGGGGAGAATTCTCCCTTAGAGGGCTTATAGGCTTAGTGGGTAATGGTACAAGAAGGGAAGGAGCCTTCTTTACCTGTTTCCTCTTGTAAGTTTGTGTGATTGGAGAGGTTGGTTTTTCAAGAAGGGACTGGGGAATTGATTTTGAGAGGGAAGGTTGGGCTTGGCTAGCAGTGGGTTGGTCTAATGGGGGGTTTAGGTACATATATCCCAACAGGTTGAGGTATATCCGTCAATTCATGAGTAATAACTTCTTGAACAAACCTGGGATACATAAAGAAGCTCTTTTTGTTTCCCATGTTTGAGACAAGATCACTGAAAATCATTTTAGAAAAATTATATTTTCTGGCAGTGGCCAAGCACACCAAAGCATAAGCAATAGTGCTGTTGAACTCACTCCATCCAGTAGTCTTTTTGGAGATACAATGCATAAGAGTATGGACAAAAAAACGCCATTGGGGTGAAAATTTTGCTTTAGAGAATTTGAAAACTCCCAATGGGCCTCCATACCCCATTCTTGTAAGATTTGAAAACAGTTCATCGTTTGGGATAGAGGTTATACCAGAGGCATCGTCTAGACGTAGACTGATGCGAATAACCTCTTCAGTAACCGTTAGTGATTGATCACAGATTCTTGTCTTGATCATCTGCACACCATTCTCAACAACAATAGTTGCATTAGCCCAGAACTGCCTTTGATGCTCAATATAGATTGTAGGGGATACAATAAGAGCATGAGCAATGTGGCTTGACTTGAGGAAATCCACAATCTGATGAAATCCTGCAGCTTGCTTTGGCTTTTGTAGCATTGCAATCTCGTTGTGCTCGTCGATAAAAGTCATGGATGCCATTGATCTTAGTGAAAAGCTTGCCTGAAAACTTCGAACTTGAGAGAGAAAAGGTTTTGAGCGCAAGAGAACAGTATGCAAAGAGTCGTTATGAACTTTTAGGCGGGCAAAGAGTATTTATAGTATTCGGAACATAAGCAGTATTAACCTAGAGCAGTATCAACTGAAAGCAGTATTAACTACTAGCAGTATTAACTACTAGCAGTATTAACTGAAAGCAGTGTTAACTACTAGCAGTATTAACTGAAAGCAGTATTAACTACTAGCAGTATTAACTGAGAGCAGTATTAACTGAGAGCAGTATTAACCACTAGCAGTATTAACTGAAAGCAGTATTAACCACTAGCAGTATTAACTGAAAGCAGTATTAACCACTAGCAGTATTAACTGAAAGCAGTATTAACCACTAGCAGTATTAACTGAAAGCAGTATTAACCACTAGCAGTATTAACTGAAAGCAGTATTAACCACTAGCAGTATTAACTGAAAGCAGTATTAACCACTAGCAGTATTAACCGACTTACTCCTTTTAAACTTGCTAAACACTGAGTACTGCTATGCATATCCTGAAACAGAAGATTAGTAACTCCAAGAATAATATACAGATATAAAACCACTTTTTGAGAAGGGGATTATTCAGAGTTGATCATTCCCACACTTGTTACCAAGAAAGTGAATCTACCCACATCAAAAGCTTTAGTGAATAAATCAGCAAACTGATTATCAGTGTGAACTTTGACAACTTGAATAAGTTTCTTTTCATTACAATCTCTTATAAAGTGATACCTGATCTCAATGTGCTTTGTTTTTGAGTGCTTGACTGGATTATTCACAATGTTAATAGCACTGCTGTTGTCAATAAAGATTGGAGTGTGTAGAAAGGTTACCCCATAATCCAACATTTGATTCTGAATCCATAAGACTTGAGAACAGCAACTTGCAGCTGCTATGTACTCTGCCTCTGTTGTAGATGTGGATACTGTGGTTTGTTTCTTGCACTGCCATGAGACTAGTCTAGCACCCAAAAACTGACATCCTCCAGAAGTAGATTTTCTGTCCAAGTTTGCCCCACCTAGATCACTGTCTGAGTATGCTATTAGGTCAAAAGGTGAGTTATGAGGATACCAAAGTCCCAATCTGGGTTGCCCTTTGAGATATCTGAATATCCTCTTAACAGCTTGAAAGTGAGATTGCTTTGGCCTAACTTGGAATCTTGCACATACACAGACTGGAAACATTATATCTGGCCTTGATGCTGTGAGATACATGAGAGAGCCAATCATAGATCTATAATGATGCACATCCATATCCTCCCCCTCAAGATCTGCTGTGATCTGCTTGTGTGTTTCCATAGGTGTGCTGGCAGGTTTTGATTCTGAGAAACCAAACTTGGTTAGAATATCCTGCACATACTTGGATTGACATATGAAAATGCCATCTGACTTCTGTTGAACTTGGAGTCCAAGGAAGAAAGTAAGTTCCCCCATGGAACTCATTTTCAACCTTTGATGCATTAAATCCTCAAACTCCTTGCACATGTTGTTTCTGGTAGATCCAAAGATAATGTCATCAACATAAATTTGGACCAGCAAGATATCCTTCTTCTTTCTCTTGATAAATAGAGTCTTATCAATGACTCCTCTTTCAAAGTCATTTTCCAAGAGATAGGATGACAGAGTGTCATACCATGCTCTTGGAGCTTGATGTAGTCCATAAAGTGCTTTCTTTAATTTGTATACCCTGTCTGGATAGCTTGGGTTTTCAAACCCTGGTGGTTGACAGACATATACTTCTTCTTCAATTGACCCATAGAGAAAGGCACTTTTTACATCCATTTGATAGACTTTGAAGTTCATGTAAGAAGCATAGGCTAGGAATAGTCTGATTGCTTCTATTCTAGCCACGGGTGCAAACACTTCTTCATAATCTATACCCTCTTCTTGAGTATATCCCTGAGCCACCAGCCTTGCTTTGTTCCTTATGACAATACCTCTTTCATCTCTCTTGTTTCTGAAAATCCACTTTGTGCCAATTGCTCTGTGACCTTTAGGAAGGTCTACTAGATCCCATACATCTTGTAGCTTGAACTGTAACAGTTCCTCTTGCATTGCTTCTATCCAGCTAGATTCTTTCATAGCATCATGTGCCTTTTTAGGCTCAAGCTGTGATAGAAAACAAGAAAGCACTGTATGCTGTTGATCTTGCATTTCCTGAAGCCTGCTTTGATGTCTAGTCATTATAGGAGAAGAGATATCTCCTATTACCAGCTGTGGAGGATGATTCTTTTGAACTCTGGTGTTATGACTAGGTTCTTCATTCAGTCCAGCCTCAAGATTAGATTCATGCAACTCAACTGAAGTGTTTTCAGATTCCACTTCATTATTTTCTTGAGTCTCCTCATCTCTAGTTTCTTCTTCACTCTGACTTGGTCCAGTAAATGATTCCTTTTCACAGTCTTCAACAGAATTTACTGTGGGTATGGGAAAAATCACAGATTTAGATATACTTTCGTGACCTTGTGTGATCCCTGATCCTCCACTTCCTGTTCCTGTATACTCATTACTGAAACCAAAAGAGTTAGTTAGTGAATCAATGTCAAATAGCCACTGAGGTCCAGACCCAACAGGATTTGGTGTGTTCTCATTGCATTTGACATTGTCACTTTCTTCAATTATTCTAGAAGAAGAGTTAAAAACTCTATAAGCCTTACTCTGAGATGAATATCCAACAAGAAATCCATCATCTGCTTTGCTATCAAACTTTCCTAAGTGAGATTTGGTATTGAGAATTGTACAAGGACACCCAAAAGGTTTGAAGAAACCAATGAAAGGTTTTCTTTGATTTAAAAGCTCATATGGGGTCTTGTTTTTTTGCTTGACCACTAGAACTCTGTTTTGGGCATAACAAGCAGTATTAACTGCTTCAGCCCAGAAGGTAATTGGCAATTTTGAATCAGCCAACAGAGATCTAGCAGCCTCTATTAGTGTTCTATTTCTCCTTTCAGCAACACCATTCTGTTGAGGAGTCCTAGGAGCACTATATTGCTTCTCAATACCTTTTTCTTCACAAAAGGTGTTTAGATCATGATTTTTAAACTCAGTTCCATTATCTGATCTAATGATTTTTACTCTTTGATTAGTTTGGTTTTCAATTCTTAGAATAAAGGATTTGATAAGACCACTTGTTTCATCCTTAGTCCTTAGAAAATATACCCAAGTAAATCTGGAGTAATCATCAACAATAACCAAGCAGTAAGATTTCTTGCCTATACTCATAACATTTGTAGGACCAAACAGATCCATATGCAGTAAATGGAGACAAGAAGAAACAGAATTTAACTCTTTGGTCTTATGAGAAGTTTTGTGCTGTTTGCCTTTAAGACAAGCAACACAATGATCATCACATGAAAAGACTTTTGAAGGTAAACCTCTTACAAGGTTGTTTTTAACAAGATTGTTCATAGTCTTGAAATTCATGTGACACATCCTTCTGTGCCATAGAGAGGATTCATCTACAGAAGCTTTTGAAACAAGACAATTTAGAGATGAATCACTATCAACATTGTCCAAATCAAGACAGTAAACATTGTCCTTTCTTGGAGTTCTAAGTAGTATCATGCTTTCATCAACTACCTTGAACCCTGGAGCAAGAATCATACACTCAGTAGTAGTAAATAATATACTATGTTGTTTGTCACAAACCTGTGATACACTTAACAGATTGTACTTTAATTGATCAACATAGTAGACATCCTCAAATGTCATCTTACCTTTGGTGACATTACCTTTTCCACTTATCTTACCACCAGTAAGATTATCTCCAAATGCAACATGTCCTCCATTGATATGCTTGAAATCCTGAAGGCATGACATGTTGCCTGTCATGTGCCTAGAGCAACCACTATCAACATGCCAAATGCTCTTTCCCTTGAGCTGTTGGTTGCCCTGCACATTAGATAAATCAATTAGTATGAATTAGGAACCCAAGCCAAAGTGGTCTTGGGTACCCCTTTCTCATCAAAATACTTGCATTCTTTCTTGACAAGATTTTTGAACTTTAATTCCTCATTCTTGGAGTACTTTGTTACAATAATAGGCTTGGAAATGTTTTTGTTAGAATCAGTACTGGTTTTAGAAGTACTAACTGCCTTGGCAGCACTTGCATGCTTAGCAGTACTAACCTTGTTAGCAGTAGTAACTGTGTTAGCAGCAGTAACTGTGTTGGCAGTATTAACCTTTGAAGAGGTATTAACAGTATTAGCAGCATTAATATTTTCAGCAGTACTAACACTGTTAATACTTCTAGGTACCCACATTTTGACACTTTCTTTTAAAATCTTTTTCTTTAAAGTGCCTTTACTTTCAATAGATTTCTTTATCACATGTTTCTTTCCAGCCTTCCTATAACCAACAGATTTTTGCACAAATCTTTGAAAGTTCATTTGTTGGTTAATAGGGTTAAAGTAACAATACTTAGCCAAATGATTCAACTTGCCACATATAAAACAAGGTTTTGGTCTATTGATTTTATTCAGATCAACTCCTTGTTTCTGAGCCCATTGATTATTCCAGTTTCTTTGATTTCCTCTTTTTAAACCAGAATTTAGGTTCTTGGCTTTATTGCAATCACACTGTTTACAAGATCCAGGATTCACAACTGTGGTTTGTTTGTAATGGACCTTGTTATCATTGCCTATAGTCTTCTCTATCTCCTTGGACTTGACCCAGATTTTCCCACATCCCTCATTGGTGATAATATTGTTTTCTATTGGTATCTTTTTACTCACATTATTATCCCTGTTCTCACTGGCTCCTTTCTCAGTCAAATCCTTAACTACTACCTCATCCAAAGGATCTATCTTAACAGCTTCTTCAGACAAGTCCTTTTTCTCCTTAGTTTCTAACAAGTCTAATGTAGGAGAAATATAGTTGTTATTGTAAGGAGGGGGTGTATTGTTGTATCCAATACCAGGCTTCATCTTATCATGTATCTGAGCCTTTAGAAGAGAGTCCATTGCTTTTGAAGCATAAGAAAACTTGTCTATGTCAAGCTTAACTTTTGACAGTTCCTCTTTCAGTCTATCATTCTCTTCTAAGGACTTAGACAGTTTGGTTTCTAACTCATTCTTTTCCCACTTCCAATAGTTTGTGTCATAAGAGTGTTGAAGTTCATTAGCTTGAAAGCCTTTGATTTGCTCTTCAAATCTCTCTACTATCAACACATAATCTCTTCTGTCCTTTTCTAATCTTTTGAGGTCATCACACATACTTTGATTGTGATCCCTGTATCTTGTAACAGTGTCAATGCAAGATTTAGTGCAAAGATTAGAACTTACCTCAGTGGGGAGATCAGACACTTCTGCCATAAGGGCTTGGTTCTGAATGGCTTCCTCAGCTTGATCACTCCAGTCAAATCCCATTCCTTGTTGAGAAACAAGGGCTTGAGCAGGATTCTTGTTCAGAGTGTATCCTCCATTCTGAGCTTGTTGATGGTTGTTGTTTGGAACAGCACTCCTGCATTCTCTAGCAAAGTGTCCTTTCTTGTGACACTTATAACATTCCACATTGGTTTTGTCAAAACCAGCTCCATCTTCTCTTCTTTGAGAGAAGTTATTTCTTCCAGTTCTTTTAATGAACTTTTTCACCCTCATGGATAGCATGGCCATCTGCCATTTAATATCCATCTCCTCCAGATCATCAGGGTGAATTTGATCAAGATCATCATTAATCAGAGAATTGCTGCTATGGCTGGACAAAAAGGCTTCAAAGATAGTTTCAGTGCCTTTTTCTGAACTTACTCCACTGGCAGTACTAACTGCTTCAGGGTTGGCAGTAGTATCAGTGGATGCTGAAAGAAGTGCAGCATTGTGAATATAACCAGAGGGCTTCTTCTTGATTTCTACCTCAGTTTCAAAAACTCTTAGATCATTGTATAGATCATCAAGTTCTTTCTCTTCCAGATTGTCACTCTGTCTATATGAGACAGTGTACATAGTCCATTCATCCCCAAGAGATCTGAGGAACTTTCTGTTGATATCATCTTGTTCCATCTTCACCCCTACAGTAGCCAGTTCACCTATGAGTTTATTGAACCTATCAAAAGTTTGAGTCATAGACTCATTCTTTGTGGAAGTGAAGTTCTCATACTGCTGCTTTAGAACATCTCTTTGATTTCTTTTGATGCTCTTAGTTCCAGCAAATCTTTTCTCTAGAGCATTCCAGAGAATCTGAGCATCAGTGCAGTTGCAAAATTGATGCTGATATTCATTGGGAATAGCCAAGAGCAGAGTGCTCAAGGCCTTCATCTCTGTCTGTCTGATCTTCCTCTCACCATCTGTCTTTGGTGGAGGTCTTTTCCCATCTGGTCCTATCCTTCCAGCTTCAGAAGGACCATTCTCAATGATATCCCACATTGAGTAGTCAGTGAGAAGAATATATTGTCTGATTCTGATCTTCCACATGTCAAACTCACTTGGTTTGAGCATTGGAACCTTAGAAACCAAAGTACTGCTTGATTCTGTAAGATTTTCCATGATGAATAACTGTTTCTGAGAGGATTAGGCTCTGATACCACTTGTCAGGATCGAATTCTCAACAAGAATTAATTCTTAGAAACAATATCAAAGAAGTTTGCGGAATAACACTTTGATATTTAATCAAACAGAAAATCAAAACAGAATATAATCAACAAACTGTAAACTTGTATTGAATGCTTTAAAGTTACAATATTACTCACTCAACCTCAATATTGATGAACAGGCTCACCAATACGAATTCTACTTCTCTAGAATTAGGATCTATGCCTTGAGGTTGATTTTCTCTCTAAAAGAATGAAAAACCAAAGTTAACTCATTATTCTAAACTATACAATATATATACTGAATACAAAGATAATTACAATAAATAAAATATCTTCAGTATATCTTCCATGTATATCTCTAAGCTTCCATAATCTTCAGATTATCCAGCTGTCATTCTTTCCATCCGAATCTCTTTAGCAGCACTAACCATGATCAGCAGCATTAACTTCTTCTAGCAGCATTAACTACTAAGCAGCACTAACTACTAGCAGTACTAACTAGCTAAGCAGTACTAACTTTGTTCAAGCAGCACTAACTATGACTAGCAGTATTAATAGTAATAGCAGTAGTAACACTCAGCAGTATTAACCTTTAAGTACTCATCAGTATTAACCTTTAAGTACTCAGCAGTATTAACCTTTAAGTCTTCTAGCAGTAGTAACTTTGAACCAGCAGCATTAACCATACTTGATGAATTCTTCAGTTCCCAACATTTCTTTATATATATTTCTAAAAGGATATCTGCACTTTAACATGTTGTTCATGATCTCAGGGGGAGTTAGACAAGCTTATAAGATGATCAACATTTTTTTAGGGGGAGTTGCTAAATTTTTGTGATGCATATTTTTAGGGGGAGTTTATGCGTACAACAAAAGGAGTAAGGATATGACTTCTGATTAATTCAGATCAGAACTTGTACTTTAATTGTTATACTGCTTTATGTTTTTTTTAATTTTGAATAAATTTGTGAATAAAGTTGCTTTGACATGACTTTGAGACTTGTGCAGAATGAGAGAAGCTATCAAGATCATATCTTTATGACTTCAGCTGACTTCATGAGATTTAAGACAACGGGAAAAAGGTTAATTTCTTATCTTAATCTCATATATGGTTGAAAAAATGACAACTTTCAATCATAGAAAACATGTTCTAAAATGTTCAAACCACTTCCCGATTCTTAAACTGATTTCATGAATTGGAAGTGTGATTTTAAATGTTTTCATTTTTATTTGTGCTGAAATGTTAACAAACCGTGTGTTTCCAAAGATAAATACTTGCGTATTGTCTTTTCTATATACTTCCAAGTATTCACACACACCGGTTTGACTTATTGTTCAAATTGTTCTTACCATGTCTCAAATTTGAAACATATTTTTCGATGGTAAGACACCCCGCTTGTACTTCAAAGAATTTTGAGCGTCATTTCATTTCGAAGCGTCTTTCAAGAATGTCTGTATTTTGATTCATATGGACAATATCTATTATTCTTGACCATAAGCTTTAATTGCTATATCATTTCATTTCTGATCATTTTCATACAATGTCAGATTTTCAAACAAGTCTTTTGCATTCATGTCTACTCATTCAATGTACTTGTTTGAAATATCTTCAATGTTTAAAAATGCTCATATCTTCATGATTATATTCTGAGCATAAAAACATCTGACTTGTATTTGTGCATTAACTGTTCGTTAAACCATTATGAGCAACATTATGTTTTATAGGATTACATGGGTTCTTTGTGCTAGGACTTAAATGAACTTCTATAGATTCACGATTACCAGTGTCTCCTACCCAAGAAGTTACTCCATAGTGATTGAGTGTGAGGAGTCAAAAAGAAATGAGTGTGGGTTGTGCGTTGTGCGTTGAGGTAAAATGGAAATGAGAGTTTGGTTAGATGTGAGCTTAATGATTAAAAGAAAGAGGGTGTGAGATCAGAGTAAAAGAATATCAAACTCTGCACCAACTACTTTCTGAGTCGGGCAGCCATATTACTAATGTTTCACAATTCTTTGGCGAACATTATTGAACCAGGCAACTAGCCCATGCCAACTCTTGATATAACCCCACCAGCCACTCATTTTCTTCTTAAAAAGAAAATGTTTCATATTTTTCTGGGGACGTAGCATATAATCTATCTGGTTTTCATTTGGAAAATCTGGATATTGAAAAAGAAGGAAGTCTGCCCCACCTTCGCACTTCAATCATGCACATTGAGTCTATGTTTATCTACCGTTGTCTCAGTGGTTTACACAATGTTGAGCCTTATTAAAAGCAATCATCATATGCTTAATTCTTTCTACACTTGCACGAACACACAAGGAATTTTTTTTCTTGTCATAACATTCATAGAAATTTCCTTTGTGGTGTTTCGATGATTGGATGGAAGCCCTGGGGGAGTGAACATAACAAAAGCTCCTTTACAATGTGTATTCGTTACACACAGTGACTTCGTGTTACTGACAGGCATGTTAACTGATTCATTTGTTGATTCAGGTGTTACATTCCTATTTTGTCTGGATTTGCAAAGATCTAGATAAATACATTGTTCGAAATTGGCAAAGAATCAGAGGCTCGTAAAAGATCAGTGGTTGGAACAGACAATGACATTTCTTGATAAGAAAGTTTTGATGAACCATATGTTCTATTCATCAAAAAGGGGGAGATGATTTTTAAAGAAATGTCCAAGTCAGAATTTTCAAAAGTTCAAAGTTCGAAAGACATTTTGCTGAAGCAATCCGTGAAGCATTCCGTGCTAAATCTGAAGATAATTTCTTTCTGAAGTCTGAAAGAGTATTGTGATAGTTTTGGGGAGATTTTTGAAGATTGGTTCTATAATATTTGAGGGAGATTGTTATATCATTTGAAGACAGACTTTGGGAGAATACAAACAGTTTTTGAAGATAATGATGTTATAAAGAAAAAGGGGAGATTGTACTGATAGAGCTTAAAGAGAAGACTGAAATGCAAATTCTTTTGAAGTTGATCTTGAATCCAAAGGGGGAGATTGTTAGAGCATAAATCTGTTGGATACAAGATCAAGAATACTGAAGGTCAAAGTACAAGAAGTCAAAGCTAGGAAAGTCAACTCTCATTTAAAAGTCAAAGTCTTTGTTAATAAAAGTCAAAGTCAATGTATTGTTTTGTAATTGTTTTTATTTCCTTCTATTTTAGTTGTAGGTATAAATAGATTCCTTTGCTGTTTAATAGATAGATGGTTAGAGCTTGAGAAAGTTGAAGAGAGAGAGAAAGAGGAGTCTAGAGAGAGAAATAGTGAAAACAGATTGTATTTGTTTGAGTTTTGAATTGAAATCAAACAGGTAAATTGAATAATTCTTGTTTGTTTAATTGATTTGTAATTAGAAACTTGATTCCAGGACACACAGTTGGCATGGGCTAGTGCCTGTTTCAATGATGGTCACCAAAGAATGTGAATCAACAGATTATGTGGTTGCTCGGCTCAGAAAAATTTAGTGCAGAGTTTTCATATTCTTTTTACTCTGATCTCACACCCTCTTTCTTTTTATCATTCGAGCTCACTTCTAACCAACCTCTCTTGTCATTTTACCTCACACACCTACACTCAGATATTGACCCCTCGCCTCTCGATCACTCAAGGATAACTTCTTGGGTAAGAAAGATTGGTTATCGTGAATCCATAGAAGTTCTATTACGCTCACACATTGATCCCGTAATTTTTTCCTAAAAACACAATGTTGCTTAATAGTTTAACTTTAGCAGTTAAATCACAATAGTATGAAACACATGTCAGATATATGTATGCTCAGAAATATAATCATGAAGATTTGAGCATTTTAAACATGGAAGATTTTCTCAAAACAAATAAATTGAATGAACGAAATGAAACAATAGAAATGTTTTGAGAATCTGACAATGTATGGAAAAGATCAAATATGAATGATTTAATAATAAAAGCTTAGGTCGTGAAAAATTGGATGTTGTCTATATGAACAAGTATAGACAATTCTTGAAAGAAACTATTTGAATGAAATAACGCTCAACAAACATTGAATTTCAAACGGGGTGTCTTACCATCGAAAATTAGTTTCAATTTTGAGACATGGTAAGAACATAGTCAACAAAAATACTAAATCGGTGTGTGTGTGTGTGTGTGTGTGAATACTTGACAGTATATGGAAAAGATAATACACAAGTATTTATCTTTGGAAACACACGGCTAGTTAAACATTAAATCTCGTAACAAGAAAACATTTAAAAAATCACACTTCGAAATTCATAAAATAATTTTGAGAATAAGAAGTGGTTTGAACATTTAGAAACATGCTTTCATGTCTGAAAGTTGTCCATCTTTCAAACACAATGAGATTAAGATTATAATATTCCTTACGCTCATCATTAATCGCATAAAGTCAGCTCCAAAGTCATGATTGATATGCTCATGTAAGCTCCCCCTCAAAATCTGCAAGTAATCAAAAAGTCGTCAAAGAAACAAAGTATTATTGAATGTAAAACATTTATTGAAAAATAAAGACATGAAAAGTGAAGTGAAACTTTAATAGTACGAGTTCTAAATTGAGTGTTTAGAAGTCAATATCCTTACTCCCCCTGAAAATATGCATCATGAAATTTGTCAGTACAAGATATATGCAAAAAATTTCTAACTTCCCTTAGAAAATATGATCTTGTGATCTTTATCTCACGCTCCCCCTGAAATCATGAACAGAACCTTTCAGAGCAGATATCATTCAACTTAAAAATGAAGAAATAAAGAAAAATTAAAAATTAAACAGTACTAGGTAAAGACGGATTATATTTTAAGATTCAACATACCTAATTTCAAAATGAGAAAGTTAAATCTCTTTTCGTCCAAAGGTTTGATGAATAAATCAGCTAATTGATAATTCGTGTTTAAAAAGTAAAGTTAAGTTGTACCTTTTTCGACATTATCTTTGATAAAGTGATACCGCACGTCTATATGTTTGGTCTTTGTGTGGTGAACAGGATTAGCAGATATCGCTATGGCGCTCTTTGAATCACAATATATAGGAATCTTCTTGAAATGGAAGCCATAGTCTTGAAGTTGTGTGCGCATCCATAATACTTGAGAGCAGCAACTTACAGCAGCTACATACTCTACTTCAACGGGATGTGGAAACACATAGTTGTTTCTTTGATGCCCAGCTTACGATCTTGTCTCCCAGAAATTGTATGTGACCTGATGTGATTTTCCTGTCTAACATACAACCTGCATGATCTACGTCTGAATATGTTGTTAGCTCAAAACCAGTATCTTTAGGATACCATAAACCAAGATCTGTGGTTCCCTTCAGATATCTAAATATCCGCTTAACTGCCGAAAGATGGGATTCTTTGGGCGAAGCTTGATATCGAGCACATAAGCATGTAGAAAACATAATATCTGGCCGACTAGCCGTCAAGTACATTAATGAACCTATCATGCCTCTATAAGTCCTAAGATCAACATCTTTTCCTGAAACATCAGCTTCGATTTTAGTACCTGGTGCCATTAGGGTTGAAATAGGAGTACAATTTGACATATTAAATTGCTTTAAAATGTCAGCAATATATTTTGATTGATTTATGAAAATCCTCGTTGAAAATTGTCTTACTTGTAATCCGAGAAAGAAATCCATCTCTCTCATCATACTCATTTGAAACCTTGACACCATGAGTGCAGAAAAGTTCTTACAGTGCTTTGGGTTTGTAGAACCAAAAATTATATCGTCCATATATATTTGAATTAAAATGATATCAGTTTTTTCCTTTTTAATAAATAAGGTGGTATCAATTTTACCTTTTGAAAAACCAGACTTGACTAAGAACTTTGAAAGAACGTCATACCGGGCGCGAGGGGATTGTTTTAAACCGTAAATAGCCTTGTCAAGGATATATACATGATCTGGTTTATCCGCATTGAAAAAACCTTTAGGCTGCGAGACGTAGACCTCCTCCTTTAGAATGCCATTCAAGAAGGCAGTCTTCACGTCCATTTGGTAGACTGTGAAGTTCTTGTGTGCAGCGTAGGCTAGGGACACCCTGATTGCCGCAATATGGGTAATTGGAGCATATGTCTCGTCGTAATCTATGCCTTCCTCTTGCTAATTTCCTTTAGCCACAAGTCTTGCTTTGTTTTCTTACAACAATACCATCCTCATCCGTTTTATTCTTGAAAACCCATTTTGTGCCAATAATAGTTTTTCCTTCAGGTCGAGGCACCAATCACCAGACTTTAAGCGCATCAAATTGGTTGAGATCTTCTTGCATGGTTGTAATCCAATATGGATCACAAAGAGCTTATGATACTTTTGTAGGCTCAATCTTGCTTAGAAAAGAATCAAACATGCATTCATTTGCTATTGCAGACCTAGTTTGCACCGGCTTTGACGGATCGCCGAGTATTTGATGTACCAGGTGCTCTTTGGTCCACTTGTGTACATGAGGGAATGGATTAGATGTAGACTGATCATGTTGATCATCTAAGAATCCTTCTTCTTCTTCTTGTTGGGTTTCAGTTGAAGTGATTGGTGCAGAAGTCTCAGTTGGTTGGACATTTGATGTATGTTGAATAGGCATTACTGTGCACCCAACTGATTGTGTGACTTCCGTCTTTGCATTATCATGTGCAGCTTCAACTGATTGAGTAGGTGTTTGAACTTGAGTTTCAGTCTGAATAGGGGAATTTGATTCAATTAAGACATCTGATGTGATTGGTTGATTTTCACGTAAGTCTTCGGATCTGTAAATCACAACAGGTTTAGTCACTTTAGATCCTAGAAACTCATCGTAAAAATGTTCAAACAGTAAATCTAATTCTGTTAAATGCGAGTAGATGTAGAAGCTTTATCAGAATTGGTAACACTAGAAACAGGTTATGGACTGATTTGTCCAGAAGCTAAAACTTATGTTATAACGGGTTCTGAACTGAAGTGCTCAGAAGCCTTCTCTTCATCAAATGTAACGTTGACGCTTTCAACCACAATCTTCGACTTCTTTAAGTAGACTCTGTATGCCGCAAATGTCTGGGAATATCCAATGAAAATGCCTTCTTCAGCCTTGGGACTAAACTTGTTCAAGTTTTCCTTATCGTTCAGCACAAAACACCTACATCCAAAGATGTGAAAATATTTGATGCTAGGTATTCTATTATTAATCAAAGCATACAGAGTTTTACCAGACCGACGATGGATGATAGAATGGTTTTGAGTATAACAAGCAATAAACACAACTTTAACCCACAAAAATAGAGGTAGATCAGATTGACTAAGCATAGTGTGAGCAGCCTCGACTAGAGTTTTGTTTCGCCTTTCTACTACTCCATTCTGTTCTGGTGTTATGGCAGCAGAAAATTGATGAGTTATCCCGACCAATTTGAGATAATCGTCAACTGTTTTGTACTTGAATTCTGTGCCATTATCTGTTTTGAGCAGCTTAATTGTCTTCTGCAAGTTCACTTGGATGGTCTTCAAAAATGAGATGATGACATCGGGCGTCTCATCTTTTGATCTTAGAAATTTGACCCAAGTGTATCTTGAATAATCATCCATAATTACTAAGACGTACTTCTTGTCGTTAATGCTTTGTGTTCGCATGGGACCACAGAGATCTATATGCAACAACTCGAGAGGAACACTTGTACTAGGTTCAAGCTTAGGCTTATGAGAAGCTCTTTTCATTTTCCCTTCTCACATGCGTCACACAGATATTCTCTTTCACACTTAAGCTCTGGAAGTCCTTTCACCAAATTCCTAGTCACCAACTTGTAAATGTATCAGAAGTTGAGGTGAGATAGCCTTCTATGCCATAACCAGCTTTGTTGCATAGAGGCTTTCGACAATAGACATACAACATTATCTGGTTTAACATTGGACAGATTGATTGTGTAGAGGTTTAACTTTCCGTGCCAACCAAGAGTTCTTTTCCATCTTCAGTTCTCACACAACATCTTTTGGTGTAGGAACCAGTATTCACAACTTAATCAATGTAGTTTAGATAGACATGAGAGACATTGGGTAGGAAATTGTGTGTTATTCACAACCTAGAGAGAGAAAGAGTTTCTCTCTCTAGAAACACTTACAACTTTTGAATGGCTACATTGTGAAATGAAAGTTACACACAAACTAAAAACAATTTCCTATTTATACCCCAATCATCCCATGTACAATATTTAGGCCCAACCCATATGCTAATGACAAGGCCTATTACACAACATGGATGACTTTACAAAACTTTCTAAACTAAGGACATAGAATGTCCTAACACTTGGCCTTGAAGTTCACCTCTAAGTCTTTATCGCAAAACTGACCAATGTTAAATTGATTGTGTCCTAATCCTTCAACATAGCTCACCTTCTTAATCGTTATGTTCTCTTGCACGACATCTCCGTATCCCAAGATTGGTGAAAATTGGTCATTACCAAACCTCACGTTGCCGCAAAATTTCTCTATATAATTAGATAAAATATCTTTCTGCCCTATCATATGCTTGGAACAGCCTGAATCCAAGTACCACATATGACGGGTTTGCACAAGAGAAATCAGACAACAACTGATTTAGGTACCCATTTATAGATGGGTCCTTTCACGTTAGCACAAGCTTTTGGCACCCATTTGAATTTGGGTCCTCCTTTTCTTTGAAAAACATTTGAATGATGTATATAATAAGAACCAAACCAACAATCAGAATTTTGTCGAGTAATAAAATCATTTTGACGAAAAATGGAATACTGAATAGTGTACGAGATAATTGGATCAATTGCTTTATTGTGTAAGGGGCTGTTCGTTTGTGGCTTAATGAGTTGAGTAAGGGATATGGATGATTCGGTCAGCCATATCTGAGTGTTTGGTAGCAGCTTAATCGGTCAGCTGGTGGCTGACCGAATCAGCTACAAAATGTAAGTCCTCCACACTCAGCCCTTCTTTTTCCATCCTTACCCCTCTTCATACAAACAAAAAAGAAAAAAAGGGAAGAACAGGCTTAAGCCGACCGATCTCCTCCCCTCCCCCACACTCCATCTTCGGCACTCCATCTCCGGCCATTTGTCGATAGGTTCGATCTCAACCATCTTCTGTTGAGCAGGAAAACGAAACCCAAAAGAACATTAAACTTAACCTCCATTCAAGAAGAATCAATGGAGCCGACCGATCTCCTGTTTTAGGGCCACCACCACCGTCTGTTTTAGGGCCAACAGTGTCACCACCGGAGCCACCACCACCAACAGCCGACCGATCTCCTGTTTTTCTTTTCGATGGAGATGAACAGATGGTCTCGAAGCTTTCCTACAGAAGATGAAGATGAAGAATTTCGAACATAGTCCTGTTTTTTCTACATTTTCGATGGAGATGAGCAGATGTTTTTTCTACATTTTTGATGGAGATGAACAGATGTTTTTTCTACCGGAGCCACCTGTTTTTTCTACATTTTCATCAAAAAAATGTTTAATGTAAAACAAAAGGGTAAAATGGTCATTTTTGATATTCAGACTGTTAATTCAGCACAACAACCGAACAACAGTTTAACTGTTAACACACAGACAACTATATCCATACAAACAACTATATCCATACAGGTCTTAACAGAAAACGAACCGAACAACACCTAAGTCTTGTAAGAAGTTACAAGGTTTGATTTATGAGAAGCAACGTCACTAAGTACATCAGAAACACTAACAATAAACCTATTACAGTCTGTATCAGAAACTGATTTTTTTCAACTCTGCAATCTTCTTCTTACGTCGCCACTCAAACTTTGCTTCAGACCTTTTACTTTTCAAATATGAAACAGAAGATTTAGATTTATAAGAACCATGAGATTTAAGAGTTTGTGCTTTCTTATGCTTACCCGTGTTGGTCTGTTTCTGTGAGCGCCTTTTCTTTTGCTTCTTAACTTTAGCATAAGAGGTACTCACAGAAACTGATTCATCAACCTTAGTTGAAGATTCACCTTTTTCAAATACACTTGGTAAAGCATTAGTATTGATAAAAAAATCAGAATGATCTGGAAGTTTAGCATTGAAATCAAACTTCTCAACACTTTCAACAAAACATCCATTGGAATTCAAAAAATCAGTTTCATCCTCAAATAAGTCATCATCATCATCAAAATTTGGTTCCTTGGAAGAATTTGGAAAGATGAAATCATTAAGCTCTTTAGAACACTTCTTTTGATAAGACGTTTTATTAAAATCTGAAGGTTTTGGATTCGCAAAAACATTGCCCTTGAAAACTTTACAAGATGATGCATCTGAATCAGTGAAGTTGTTTTCACTAACTCTTTCTGATTTGGACTTATCATTTGTAACTTCAGATTTAAAATCAGTGTTCATCATAACAGTTGAAAACACAATTTTCTCAAGATCAACCAAAATTCTTTGTTCTACTAAGGTATTCTCAAGCTCTGAAATTCTACTTTCCAAGATGAGTGGAGGAACATAAATTTTGGCTTCAACTGGTTTTACCTCCATCTCCTCAGTAGAGTAACTTTGAAAATAGTCATTTGATAAAAAAAATTGGTTGTTCAGAAAGATAACTATCATTCAGCTTGTCATAGCAAAATGGTAATTGCATTTTGGTTGTGTTTTTCTTATTCTCATCTTCTTTAGCTTCCACCTCATCAGATGACTTTGTGACAAATTTAGGTTTTAAATGAGGACACTTGTCAGCCACTTGTAGAAAATCAAAGTTATATAAAGCTGGTTGTTTTCTAATAGCTTTCTTTAAATAATGTGGGTTATCATATCCAATACCCCAATTATCCTTAAAAGCTGTAAATTCCTTTGGCTTGTTTAGATGAATGGTTTGATCTATTTGACCTCTAGCATAAAGCTTGGCTTCCAAACCATTTATCATTTTAAGCAAAGTTTTGTTTTCAAGCGGCAACTTGTTATGTTTCACAACAAACTCTTGTTTCTCAAGTTCACACATATTGAACTTGGAAACTGCTTCAAAAATTTGACTTTCAAAACAAGCATTTTGCTTTTCAAAATTAGTAGCAACTTTGTTCAAAGAGTCAATTATGTTTTTGTTCCCAACAATTTCCTTATTGAGATCAAAATTGTTTTGACGCTTTTTAGCAACTCTGCCTTTTTCCTTTTTAAGCTTAGCTTGTAGGTCTTGAAGCTCTACCATCATGGTTTCCATTTTCGTTAAAAATTCAGATTCAGAAAAATTGTTTACCTCTTCAGAAGTCTCATCATCCGTCTCATCATACTTGACTTCATTGCCCATTAAACACATGTGAGCATTTCTTCTCTTTCTCCTTTCGAGTCGGTGAAATCCAGCCAGTGGTCAACATCGTCCATCAAAGATTTTCCAGCCTCTTTCTTGTAATATTCAAAATTCCTTACATTAGGCTTCCGGAAATCTTTTGCAAAGTGGTCGATCTTACCACAGTTATAATATTTAACTGGCTCTTCCACCTTCTTTGACTCATAATTGTTGACAAACTTCTTTTCTTCAGGCTTTCTCTCCTCATACCGCCTACTTTCATATCTCTTGTCCTCAAACCTTCTCCCTTCCACCCTTTCCTTGTGTTCAAAATTTCTTGACCCTGATGAGTATCGTTGGCTGTTAGAACCCGACTTCTTGTAGAATTTATTCTGAAATGCTCGAGTTAACAGTATCATAGCTTGCTTGAGATTCTCACCATCATCAGAATCAGAATTACCACTATCAGACCCATAAGAACTAGAAATCACAACTTTCTTTTTCTTCTTATTGTCCTTCTTCTCTTTTTCCTTCTTCTTTTCAACTACCAAGGCAACTGGGTCAAAAAGTGGCTTCTCACTCTTTTTCTTCTCTCCTCTTTTCTCTTCAAATTCCTCCTCATTTTGCCTTAGTGTCTCATACACTTCATGTAATGGGATATCACTTAGATCTTTCATTTGTTTCATCCTCCGTGTGTGTTTCTTCCATTCTGGTTGAAGAATGCTTAGGAATTCGACGTTGTTCTCAATCTTATTTTTTTGACATTATTATTGGTCAGTTCGTTCAGCAAAGACACAAATCTCTCATATGTATCCTCTAAGCTTTCATTATCCTTGGCTTTGAATTCCTCATAACTATTGATGCAGTTAGCCACTTTCATCTAATTTCCAACTTTTGAACCCGTCATCATCTTCTCTAGTTGATCCCACATTTTCTTGGTTGTGTCTTTGTATCTAGCAATCTTGATATAGATTTCATTCGGTATGCTTTGAAGAAGTAGTGACCTTGCCTGCTTATCTGCCTTATATCTCTTCTTTTGCTCAGCAGAATAACTTGAAAAATCAACAACAATCTCTTTGGTTTTGGGCTCTCGGGGCTCTGTACCATCTCCGTTGTCAGAACTCTCATTTTCCTCATCCGGAACAATAGTTGTAATTGGTTTCATAAGACCCTCATCAATAGACTATTTGATGAATTCTCCATTTTCGTGTCGATCTATGAAATTCAGAAATCTATCTTTCCACTGCTCATATTCCCCTTTAAACAAGACTGGTGGTTTGACATATGTTCTGATAGCAAGAGCATCCCTTGAAGTCATCTTGATGTATGCACAGATCTTTAAACACGAAATCAGAAAATTTCAAAAATTTCTGAAAATCAGTCAAAAAATGACTGAGTATGGAATTCTCAAACTAAAGAGTTTACTTTTCGCACAACACACAGAATTCGCACGCTGAGATATACAAAATCTGACTTTTTGCACATTAAGAAATGCGAAATATTGTTTTTCGCACAAAGTAGGATGCTAGTTTCACACTTTTCGCATGAAGAACAAATGCGAAATTCAACTTCTCGCACGTAGCCTGATGCGAAATTCTCATCTGCAAACTTCAAACTCAACAACTTTTTGCAGAGTGAAGATATGCGAATTTTGGACTTAAACAAATTTCCAAACCTCCACTTTTCGCAAAGAAATATTTTGAGAATTCCTTAGAAAAATTTCAGCTCAACATCATGCGAATTTCTTTAACATTTCGCACGTAACAAGAACAATCAATAGCTTTTCGTATGAGCTTTAATGCAGAATTCTCACTTTTCGTATACCAAACTATGCGAATTCAGACTTTTCGTATACAACACTGTGCAAAATTCTCACTTTTCGTACAAGGTGCTATGCGAAATCTTCCCTTAACAATCTTCAATCACGAAGTGCCATGCGAAATCCTCAAGAACATGCGAAATTCTTGGATCTTGCGAATTCTTGAAATGTTCGACTCCAAAACACAATAATCAGCCCAAAATCGATCTAATCTCCTGAATTAGGTTCTGAAACTTCACCAATTTGCCCTCGCACAGTATTAGAACAGATTACAAGCAATCAATTTTGAACAAAAGCAACAAAGATTACAGATTCGACCAAAATACAGTGCGTGAAAACTCTCGAACCAAAAACTTAATATAAATCCAAAATTTACACAAATAGTTGTGAATTGGAAGAAGTAATACAAACCAAATGTGTTCTAGAACACAAACCGATTATAGTACAGTCAATTACAAATCAAAATTTTCACAAAACATAGTAATTGATTCTGGAACAGATGAGTATGCGAGTTCTTGAATGTTCGATCAACAATTTCTCAGATTCTTGAATTGTTCTGATTAAGTGCTTGCTCTGATACCAATTGTGTATCCCTTAATGTGCAAGAATGATCAAGATGAGCAACGATTTATGATTCAATCTCCATATCTATTTCACGAATTCTCAGATTATAGAATGCTCTCAGATACAAATATTTCTCTCACTAAACTCTGTCTGTATGCGAATTCTTCTAGATGCTATATGTCTAACAAAGAGAAATAAAACTATTTATACTAAGACATTACAAGGAAACAACAAGTAAACTAAACAAGTTGACTTTCTTAGCTTTGACTTTGACATTCTTCTTTAAACACTTTGACTTTGACTTTGCAATAGAAGGCTTTGACTTGAACTTTGACTTTCAACTTTAATGATCTTAGATCCAACTTTTGTGCACTAATAACTCGTCGTACTAATCTCTACAAAATATACCTCTCTTCTCTGAGGTTAGACAAAGAAGTTTGTTTGATGTCCAAAGCTTTAAAGGAACAAAGTTGGTTATGGCATCGTAGACTCTCGCACCTGAACTTCAAGAACATCAACAAGTTGGTGCTTGGCGGACATGTGAAAGGCATGCTAAATCTGAAATTCAAAAAGGATCATCTATGTGCAGCATGTGATATGGGTAAGATGAAAAAAGACGTCACACAAGCCTAAGGTCGCTTCAAGTACTTCAAGGTCCCTCGAACTCATCCACATTGATTTATGTGGGCCGATGCGCGTTCAGAGTATATGCCATAAAAAGTACGCCCTTGTAATGGTCGATTACTTTTCACGATACACATGGGTCAAATTACTTCGATCTAAGGATGAGACCCCGAAACTAATCATATCACATCCGAAGAGCATTCAAGTCAATCTCAACCAATCAGTTCAGACCATCAGGACGAACAACGGTACATAGTTCAAGAATCGACTGGCGGACAGCTACCTTGATTCAATGGGCATCACCCACACCTTCTCAGCTGCTCATACTCCTCAAAAAAATGGGGTAGTAGAGCGACGCAATCGTACCCTTGTGGAAGCCTCGTACACCATGTTATCTCAGTCCAAGGTGCCACTCTTTTTATGGGCAGAGGCAGTTGCAACCGCCTACTACACTCAAAACCATTTCGCCATTAACAAGCGATTCAACAAGACGCCATACGAGGTCATTAACAGTCGTGTACTGAACATCAAGTATTTTTCATGAGTTTGGGTACACATGCTTTGTAGTGAACGACAAGGACGATCTCGACAAGTTTAGCCCGAAAGCGGACGAGGGTGTTTTCATCGGCTACTCATCTCAAGCTCAAGCCTACAAAGTCTAAAACAAACGGACGAATAATGTCGATGAAAGCGTGAATGTGACTTTTGACGAGACCGCTGAAATGGCTTCTAGACACCACAGTTCAAAACCCGCATTAACTAGTGTGTTAGCTTCTGGGCGACTTCGTTCAGGATCTGCACCATCCCTAGTGAATCCAAATCAAGCATCTACGTCACAAGCCCATCTTTCTGATATGGATTTACTTTTTGAGCATTTTTATGATGACTTCTTTACTCCTCCTAATCCTAATGATCGCTCATGTAACAGGATCGCAGTTACACAAGTAGAGGATGTGACAGCTCTTACTGGTCCCTAGATGTCAACTTAATCAACCTCTTCCGATGTAGTTAATCCAACCGTCAACGACTCAGAGTCACCACCCACTGAAGCTACACCTACTGAAGATACTCCTGAAGCTGCGACTGCTGAAGCTACATCACCGGCAGTTCCAGAAACCATTCCAGAAACAACTGTTGTTGAGTCATAATCTGCTACTCGCATAAAACACCCTGCCCCCACTCGTGAGTCCATTCCTCCAATCACAAACTCACCACCAGAACTTCCACTTAACAAGTCGTCTTCACTCAAAGTTGTTCAAGACTTACCCCCAGGTGATTATGTGGATCCTGACAACTCACAACAAACATGTCAACCACTTCCACATACCACCAAGTGGACTCAAGCTTACCCTTTTCATCAGATAATCAGTGATACTTCAGCACCTATTCAGACAAGATCTACCACGATAAATGATTGTATATTATCTTCGTTCCTAAGCCGAATTGAAACCAACAACCATCTCTGGGGCGCTAAATGATCCATATTAGGTGATAGCCATGTAAGAAGAAATCAATCAATTCGAGAGCCTCAAAGTCTAGCGGGCTTGTCCCCAGGCCAAAGAACAAGACGGTGATTGGGACGAAATGGGTCTTCAAGAATAAGAAGAAAGAAGATGAAATCATGGTACGAAACAAGTCACGTCTCGTTGCCAAAGGATATCACCAGCAGGAAGGCATTGACTACGATGAGAGGTTCGTACCGGTTGCTCGTATTGTAGTTATCCACATGTTCCTTGCCTACGCTGCCCACAAGAACTTCATCGTCTTCCAAATGGACGTGAAGACCGTGTTTCTTAATGGAATTATCAAGAAGGAAGTGTATGTATCGCAACCCGAAGGATTCGTGAGTGATGAGAAACCTCATCATGTCTATATTATAGATAAGGCCTTATATGGTCTTAAACAAACACCACGAGCCTGGTATGATGTTATCTCATCTTTCTTTACTAAGGCTGGATTTTCCAAAGGTAAATAGATACTACTTTGTTTGTTAAAAAGGAAAAAAAGATATCATTCTTGTACAAATTTATGTTGATGACATAATCATTGGCTTAACAAATCCTCAGTACTGTCACAACTTTTCAGTCCTAATGAGTAAGCATTTTCAAATGAGTTTGATGGGTCAGGTGAATTTTTTCCTGGGTCTTCAAGTCAAACAACTGTCGTCCGGGATATTCATCAATCAAGCTAAGTACATCTGGGATATTCTTCAGAAATACCAGATGTCAAATTCTACACCCGCGAAAATGCCCATGTCTACAGGTACTAAGCTACACTCTGATCCCAGCGGAAAGGATGTGGATGCTAAGACCTATAGAGGAATGATAGGTTCTCAGATGTACTTGACGGCAAGCACGCCTGACATTATCTTTTCGACATTTTTATGTGCAAAATTTTAGTCAAAACCCAAAGAGTCTCATTTAATTGCAGTTAAACATATGTTTCGCTATTCAAAAGGTACTGGTGGTCTTGGCTTATTGTACCCGAAATAGACAGATTTTGAACTGACGGCGTATTCAGATGCTGGAAACATGTTGGATCGAAAAACCACGTCCGACCATGTCCAGTTCTTGGGAGACCGACTTGTCAACTTGGCGTCGAAGAAGCAGAATTGTGTATCAACCACTACCACCGAGGCGGAGTATGTAGCAGCCGCCAGTTGCTGCTCGCAAGTGATTTGGATGCGCACCCAGCTCAAGGACTATGGATTCACTTACTCCAAGATCCCCATATACTGCGATTCAAAGAGCGCAATCGCCATATCAAGCAATCTCGTTCAACACACAAAGACGAAGCATATCAACGTTAGCTATCACTTCATAAAGGATCACGTTGAAAGAGGTACAATCGAACTCTACTTTGTAAATACTGAGCATCAGATAGCAGATCTGTTTACAAAAGCCTTGGACGAAAAACGTTTTCATTGCCTAGTGTCCAAGCTAGGTATGCTTAATCTGAAAGCTTGATCCTTTCTCAAGACACGTACAAGTTCTATTCAATAACGAATGACTATTACTTAATGCTCCAGCGTGTCTTCTATGGATCACTAAGTTCACACTCATTGGTTATTGCATTCTACTTGCACACTTTTGTTTAAGTTACAAACTTCTATATTAATAAGTTAGATTTCGTTTTTTCCTTCGTTTATTTTCGTTGTTTCTTGTCTTTACTTTCAGTTATTTTGCTTTATTGTTACTTGTATACTTAATCGTTTGTTCATGTGTTCAGGGGATCAATATTGATTGTTGTTCTGTAAGTAATTGTTTGTTTGGTTCGAATGTTGAGGGGGAGTAATAAAAGTTTCTTGTGTTTTGCTAATTTCAAATATTTTTCTGGAACCAACACAAGTTAAGGGGGGAGATATCTCGAATTCGTTTTAATCTAACAGTGTGTTTTCGGTTAAGGGGGAGTGCCAATTATTTATGTCTGTCAGCTAATCAAGTTTTTCAATTAATAGTTTCTACAGGTTTTTTAAGGTGAAGTAGAGTAGAGGAGTCTGTTTCGTTTATCTTGGTAAGTTTGTTCTAAATTTGCTTTTAAATATGTTATTCTTGCTTGATTAACACCTGGACCCAGGTAAGGAGCAAACCGGGAAACCCCGAACTGGAAAACCCGAATAACCGGGAAAACCGGACAACTAAGAAACCCGGACACCTGGGACAACCGGGAAACCCGAGACAACCCAGACAACCCGGAACCGGGAATCCCGGGTTTCCCGCCTCTCCCTCGGGAACCGCCTTAGGCAGCTGCTACTTAAACATAAACCGACCCCAGCGACCGCCATACACAGCCCCGGGTCTTTCAATTTCTCTCAATCTCTCTAATTTCTTTTTTCTCTCGATATCTATCTAACTCTCGCCTAAAACCCTAATCGCACCTCTCTATTTTCTTTCGTTCGTTCATCGTCGCTCAAGATCAGGTATGTGATTCGGTTGCTCTGACAATCCTTATGGAATCGTAATTTTTGTTAAAAGGTTTATGGAATCGAATATTTTTGTTTAAAAGTTCACGAATTCGATTTGGTTGTGCTTAAAAGTTCATGGATACGATTTGTTTGTGGTTTATGAGTTCGATTGATTGGTGATAATTGTGGTGTTCATCGATTAATTGTTTGTTTAAGGAAATTATACCGATTCCTGGTACCCAAACTGGGATGCGCCGACTCTGGATTCCCTTCCAGTTTGCGTACCGCCCCTAGGGTTGTGCGGATTTCATTTTTTTGGATCTACCGGGTTTTTGTTTCCCAGATTACACCATACCGGGTTATTTCTCCCGGTTTGAAATTTATTGGTTTCCCGGACCAAGCTCCCGGATTCGACAAACTCCCTGTTCACCGGGTTTGTGTTCCCGGGTTGTAGACCGCCCTTACAAGGGTTTGATTGCCCACTTACCGGTCTACGCCCGCCTCTCGGGTCCAGCGTTTTCCCAGGGCGTCGCCCGCTCCAGGGACGTACACTCCCGGTTCGGCCCTTACCGAGCGCCGCCCGCTCCGGGTTGTTCATCATTCTCGGGTTTTTCGTACCGACTCCCGGTAGCGTCTCCCACACCCGAGTTTCAAATACCCAATTTCCATATACCCCAGTGTCGGATTTTCGACCCCTCTCTCCTAGATATGGTAGCCCTTTTTTCCGGAAAATTTCATTGCAAAATTTATTTCTATTCGGATGAGGTCGAATCTCGAACTCCGTTTCTTGGAAATTATTTTTCAGGACTTTCTCATTTTATGGTCGTTTATGTTATCACTGGAATGCTTTCGATATTAAATGGCGTACACTATTGCTCATTTTGTCTTTCTTCACAAGTCATATGACTTACAATCCCAATCAAGCAATTGATCATGCGGCCAACGTGGTACTGATCAATCCTGATCACTTCCTCCCACTCACACCAAACAACTTCCACCTGGACATTGAGGCACTCAAGTGCCAAAACCAGGTGGTTTTTGAGATCTTCAGAGGTCACCCTCTCAGTTACGCTCTCACAACTACTGTTGACGTCCCAATAATCTATCTCCAACAGTTCTGGTGATCACTCACCCACGTAGTAGAGTAAGGGGGAACCCGTCTTGAGTCGCGCATAGACGACACACCTATCATTCTCATATGGGAACTCTTCCGACAGATTCTTCGCCTTCCCACCGCCACCTCCGTACCTGGCAGAGACAGATTTGACCCACCAGTCTGAAGCTATGTTGTGCGTATAAATTCAATCATTCGGATACTCGGAGGATCTTCCATAAACGTCATCATTCAACCGCTGTTACTTGACGCCACTATGGTACAACTTCTTTACCATTCTCAACCGATGCCTTTCCTCCATTACGAAAGGCATAGATCAATACAGCGCCAACTTTCTGCGCATCTTTCACGGTGTTGCTTTCCACCGTCATATTGATTACGTCGGGATTCTTTGGTACGAGCTCGTCCAGAAAGTATGGGACAACGACTCCAACAAATAAAGAAACTTTATACCATACATGAGGTTTCTTCAGATTCTTATCCTTCACTTCATGGGAACCATCCCGCCATTCCTCGTCGGTCTATACACACAATATGTCCTCAAAACTGCATGCATAGATTACAAAACAAATCCAAAATCGCCAATGTCATATGTAGGCAAATTCCGGATGGCTTACTAGCTTACGCACGTCAAATGACACCGAGTGTGATAGATTATAGGAATGCACACCACATTGTTGCTCCTCTGGTCCATCCAGCAGAGGAAGGACCTCCCCTGGGAGCAAGACCTGAGAGGCGTAAGGGTCCACGCACTAGAGGTGGTAAGGTCCTGAGAGTTGGGCCTCCCGGACAGGATGTGTCGAGAGAAAATGTTGTGAGGGGAACTGACGAGGGCGGTGTTGTGCGACAAAGCGGTGCTTGTTCTTCATGTTGAGCTATTACACCACCACCGGAGGACCCAGAGATTCCGGAGGTGGACACCATACTGCATGACGTCCAAGTCATTGCAGACACCCCCGCAGCTAACACCGAAGGTACCCAATCCTCCTCCGCCACCGAATCTGAAACCGAAGGTACCTAATCCTCCTCCACCACCGAAACTGACACAGACGACAGGTTATCGGAATCAAGTGAAGAGTCTTTTGACTTTGATGATGACGATGATGCTCAGATCCAAATTGAATCAATTCCTGACACCCCAACCCCTTCTGAAGAGATAAGGAGAATGGAGGGAGTGTTAGTTGAAAATGTGAATGTTGCGAGCCAGAAGGAGATGATAAGCAAACAAAATTTTGAGCGTACACGAGTGATGAGGCAACCATCTCCGGTTGACCTCCTCCAACACAGTGTCACCGAGGTAGTCACATCTGCTACTCCGCCTCATATGTTGGGATAGGGTATTGAAGAAGTCGTCGTGGACCTAGTGACGCAATTGCATAGCCCCCCGAGCCAATCCGGTAACTCTCAACAGATGTTGGTTTCATCTTAACACGAGGATTTACCACATATGCTATATGTCTCTCACTTGGAGAGTTCAGGTATTGAAACAAGAGAACCGCTGCCCCAGTCCTCGATATCTTTCTATGCACCGATGCGTCTAGAGCCACTTGCAGATATTATTTCTTTGGCTAGGACACACACATCATCATCGGCTATTGCTGGACGTCTTAGTGACCCAGCCGGAACACCCATTGTAACTCTACCTATTGGTGGATTACGAGGATTGGGTGGAAGTCCTACCACAACTATCATCATGCCAGCTGTGAACGTAGGTGGTACGACTGTTCCTTCGACAGTCGTTACCATAACTAGAAGTCTGAGTGACCTAGGAGTTACATTACTCGAGTTCGTCTCACGGGAACATCTGGACGGCGCCTAAAGGTTGTCTAAACTCATATGGAGGTCGCTATGAAAGCACAGGTAGATGATCTCAAGAGATTGATAAAAGGCAAAGGTGTTATGACCGAGCCCGAATCCCAAACACCTCTACCACCACCACCACCACCTCCACCTACCGATTACACCGTTGATGATTTAATAGCCATGTTACTTGCCAAACTACTATCCTAATACCAAATTGAGCCATCCATAGACATTGATCTCTTATCCATACTTCGTTCCAGTACCACCCCCTCCACCCACACCACCACCCACTATCCCACCTGATGATATCCAAAACCTCACCGCCACCCTACAGTTTGTGCATCGAACACTTGCTAAACTTACTGACAGGGTTACTTCTTTGGAGACAACATGTAAAGTTCGGGCACAGGGGCTCAAGCGCAGACATGATGACCAGGACGATCCTAATCACCATGAGGGGGAGAAGCGACCATAAGTATCCGAGCCCGAGGCAGTACAGGTAGGGGAATCAGTAGAGGCACAGGAAGGCATGGCTACATGTACTCAAAACGAAGAACAGGGTCAGACTCAGGACTAGGATATGGGTATGGAAATGATTATATACACTGAGGCAAATCCAACTGTTGAAAATCCTGAGGATAGTGACAGATGGACATCCGATGAACCGGATGATTGGGAAATTATTGATCCACAATCAGAGATAAATCCATCGACTGAACAGATTATTACTGAAAGAGTTGTAGTTGCGATACAAGCTAAAGTCGAAGACTTGTGTACTTTTGATGATGAAGAGTTTCTACAACAACGAGAATATGACGGGTTGTTTGATCATCTTCTACAGGATTATCAGTCAGCAGAGTTATATTCAGTGAATGTCCCTCTGCTCACTTACACGACAGATCACCTCAACCGAGATCGGCCAGAAACCCTAGTTAGTGAAAACCGCCAGTACTTAACCAGATATGCTACTCAAATGGGAAAGGGTAAGGATTCTCACTCCTTTTCTGGAAGAATCGCATAAAAAGATATTTGCCCACTGGATTCATGAGTACGATCAGATTGCACTGTATGGCATTGGGTCGATGAAGAACAGACAGAAACAGATCGAGTACATCTACATGCGAAAGAATAAAGGTAAATCGATCAGTTCTGTAAGAACAAAATACAGAATCAAGTTTGTCGATCAGATCTCATCCTCTCGTCTTCTCAAAGTTTGGTATCCGGACTTCACTGTGACTAGAGATGATGGAAACAAATGGGAGTTCTCCGAAGCTGATTTTGAAAATCTAGAACTGCCAGATCTTCTGTTTTTGCTACATGACATGAAGACCAGAACCATCCGCCTACGTGAAATTATTGATGCTTTAGAGGCCATGAAATGCTATATGAAGAGTGCCTTGAAGCTATCCTACGTTGAAGACTTCCAAATGGGTATGGAAAGCAATCAGCCTAAGATCAATCTTCTCAAGCCAGATCAGAGTCTGCCCAAAATTCAGAATGTACTTGCCGACAAATTGTTTGAACGTCCTGAATTCGGCATGACATACAAGAACGGTAAGCGTGAATTGCACTTCATGAGATTCAGTCAGATTGCCCGATACTGTGACGGTACATTGAATTTACTTTGAGACAAGTTGTGTGTTATCATTGCTCGAGACGACAAAGGGTCAAGGCTTTGGAACCGACTTACAGAAGATTGAAGCATTGGATATGATAGCTGAAAGGCTCAATTACAGAACCGTGTTGAGACATTTCGAGAAAAGTTTTGGGCTCAGGAGAAGATACGTTCCTAATTGGCGGCAATTCGAACTTCTATTCAAAGGGGGATATTCTTAGGTTTATTTTATGTTGAATAGAATACGAGGGTGTATTTTGTAAATACCCTTGTGGGGGATAAATAGTTGTTAATCCTTAGGGTTTAACCTAATGGTCATTAGTTGTAATACGGCTCTCAAAGAAAATCTCTATGTATTGCACATTCAAGCTTTATCGATTAATCAATCATATGACTAGGTTTTGTGATTAAATATTTTTTTCTTTAATTGATTATCATTGATTATTGTACTGTATTGGGATCCCCACATCATAATTTGCATCTGATCAAGTAAAGCATTGTAAGTGGAGTGACATACCTCAGAACCAGATTTAGAGAAGTTAGATGTACAGGCATCATTGTCTGAGTTGTAGTTCTCATAGTTGTCAGCCATGAAGCACATGTGAGCCTAAGCATCTTCTTCATCTTCATCATCTGTGAGAGTCAGCCAATGATCATCCTCAACCATTAGAACTTTCCCGGCTCCCTTCTGCTTGGAGAGGAACATATTATTCTTGTAGTACTCTGAGTTTCTGACCACTAGTTTTCAGCACTTTCTGGCAAAATGGCCCGTCTTGCCGCAGTTGTAGCTTTTTATTAGCTCGTCATTACTTTTGATCTCTATCTTTGCATCACTTCGCCTTTTGTTGTCGAACCGTTTCATCCCCTCAAACTTGTCTTTGTATTAAGAGTGTTTTCCCTCAGATGCATACCTCTGATTGTTAGAAGAAGGCTTCTTGTAGAATTTCTTCTGGATAGACCTAGTGAGTAGCACTATGGCCTGTTTGATATCTAGAAGATCGTGATCTACATCACTGTCGTTCTCATCTCCTTTTGATTCACTGACTTCCCTTTCTTTTCTAGAGGTACGAGAAGGTGGCCTCTCTCTTCTTTCTACAACCAGGGCAAGCGGATCTGTAGGTTTCTCAGCTTTCCGCTTAGATTCAACTAGTTCCATTACCTCTTCCCCATTCTGCTTCAGGATATCGTACACTTTATGCAGCCCGATTTTAGTCGAGGCTTTGTTTTGCCTTATTTGAGAAGTAAAACTTTTCCACTCTGGCTGCAAATTATTGAGAAACTTTACATTTTTCTCAATGAGTAACTTGTTTATCTTGTTCTTGCTTAGTTCATTCAGAAGATGACAAAAACGGTCGTAAGTTTCTTCGAGTGATTCACCTTCTCTGGCCTTGAAATCTTCGTAACCGTTGATGCAGTTGGTTACCTTTAGCTGATTTCCAACCTTGGTGCCCATCATCATCTTCTCAATCTGTTCCTACATACCTTTGGCAGTCTCCTTGTAACTGTTAATGTTGTGTAGATGTCATTCGGAAGGCTTTGAAGAAGGTAAGACTTAGCGAGCTAATCACCTCTGACACGTCTCTTTTCATCTTTTATGTACGTATGCTTTTCTTTAATCTTTCTACCCGCTGGAAGAGGTGGATCATTATTTGGCAATGTCGGAGTGTCGGTGTAGAAAACAGCAGGGTCATCTCTGAGTGAGGCAAGTATGTGATCACTATAGTCGCGTCTCTCAATAAAATCTAGGCACTTATCCCTCCATTGTGGATATTCATTTCTGAACAGTACTGGAGGTCTAACATATGTTCCCATAGCCAATGCTTCTCGTATAGACATTTGTGCAAACACTTGTGTGATCTTAAGATAATTAACTGATTTGATCCAAAATCACAGACTGTGTAGAACACAGACTTACAGAGTAAGAGTATCGCAGATTGAAGTCAAATATCGTAGAGAAAAGACTACTATGAACACAACTATCGCAGTGTGAATGTTGCGATATATTCAACTATCGTAGTGTGAAGGCTGCGATATATTCAACTATGGCAAACTCTTGACTCCTATGGGAGAAGTATCACGGGCAACAAACCTTGAGGAACGAAGTATCGCACAATACTAGTAAAATATCGCAGGCTAGACTTGCGATATCTCAATCTATCTCACCCTATGTTCTGCGATATATTCAAGTATTGCAGTGTATGTGCTGAAATAACTTTGTATATCGCAGACAAGGTATTGCGATATTTTGATTTATTGCAGGAGTTTAATGCGATATAATGAGTATTGCGATAAATTCATAAAAATAACCTTCAAGCCTTGCGATATAGTATGAACTTGCGATATTCTCGGTTTGTGATCAAACTCAAAATTTGCAGAAAAATTATACCCAAAAAAACTAATACGCATAAATCAAATTGTAAGGGTTTGATTCAACAATGATATTGAATCAAAAACTACATTTATTTGCCTTTAATTCTTCAAAACTCAGATTTCTTGAATCTGAAGTAACCAGGCGTCGTTTCTACGATGTATGAATACTATGTTAAAAAACCTTCAAACCTTTGGATTAAAATAACTTGTCTCTTTTCTATGATACCAATTGTGAATCCCAGATTAACAAGTGAATGCAAACAATTAATCAAGAATAATAAGAATTAAGCCACAAATCACAAGTGTATTGATCAATAATATGAGAGAGTGTTTTACAATATGTCGCACAATGATAATGATCAATCAAGCATTAAAACCCTAAAATATAAAGCATATATACCCCTAAGGGTATTTACAAAATAGACCCTCAAACTTGAATACATCATCAAAATAAGACCTAACACTTACCTTTTGAGCCTTTTTGAAAAATTCCTCTTCCAACCATTTCCTATCCCTAATTACCTCTAGGAAAAGAATATTGTGTATTTTAGCAGTTAAAAAAGTCAGGAATCTAACAAAAACAAGTTTGTTGTTGTAACAGTCAAGAGGTGGAGAAGAATGTTCCAAATTATTGGTTATGCTAGATTGGGGATACTAAAGCAACAAGTTAGTGTTTGAAAATATTTACGGTCTTAGTTACAAGATAGTGGGAACCCATTTATATAGAGTATCGATATCGCAGAACATACCTTTCGGTCTTCAAGATCAGCAACATTATTGTCGATTGCTCTGAAAATACTTGCTCCAAGGCCACTGGTGTAACACCCTAAAAATCCGGGTAATTTTAAAAATTGAAAACTCGGCAATACGACATCTGTATTTGGAGCAAACCACCCAAAAAGGGTATAAGTGTATGCGTTTACAAAACCTGTATAAGATGAATGGGAAAATCGACAACAAACTAATCTAAACCATTTCTATCTAGATTACATAGGTTGTCAACCCAATTCCAAAAATGAATAAATTGTTTTAAACGCCAAGACTCCAAAATATCTATCATCCAAAAATGCCCTCAAGAGACCACGCTCTTCACTCAACCCTTTGACGACCTACCGCTAAGGGAACCTGTTATACACATCATTTGAGAAAAAGTGTTAGGCTTAAAGCCTAGTGAGAACATACAGTTTATATGATTATTTAGTAAGAAATTTAAATACAACATAACTAAACCGTTTTCACCAATCGCCTTTGCAAATGATTTGATAAACACATAATGACCTTGCGGTCCAAATTACATCTTGCGATGACGGGAAGACCCGAATTTCCAAGGATTGTGGCGGAACACAAAGTAAGCCACTTTCCAAGTTATTGAGCTCACCATACTAGGATTAAGGTCACGAACATGTCGGCTTGTACTAAGATGTGGGGGAAGGCACCCAATGATCCCTATTCATGCTCATTCGCTAGGATTTACATTTACGACTCACGGCTAGTATTCGGTCCCACATAACCGTACCAAGTTGCCACCCTAGGGCCCAATGTCTCAACTAGCTACAAACAAGAGTTATCCCCAAATAATAAGTCGACTCTATACTTATGGATCCATTAGTAATAGTCTAGACTTGTCACAAGTTCATTTGTGACCAACTATAATCAAACATATAGTTCATAACATCATTCATTCCCCAAATCATATTTCTATGGTTAACTGCTGATAAGAAATACAAAGCCCAAACATGATTCATAAGGCTATCTTCTCATTTCCAAATATGTTTTCTTACCAAGTAAACCTTTCAAGTGTAAAAACCATTTTGATGTAACATGGATTTCCTCAAGATTAAACCATTTATTTCCTTTTCATAAAATGACACTTTCAACCAAAATACCCATAATATGCTTAAAACATACACTTGGCTAAAATGCCAGAGGTTGAACATTTATTCATCCAAAATGTGAAAACACCCATATTGTAATTTCAAAACATGGATTGTTTTGTTATTTTGCAAAATGGTAAGAAACCCTAAAAATCTCCAAAATACCAAGTAAGGTCAAAATCTCATCAACAAGGAATATGTAAACAAGGAGATACTTAGAAGTCAAAAATGCATTTTGATATGTATAAAGTTTAATAAAAGGGAGTATGAACTCACAATGGGGTTTAAATCTAAACTCGAGTGGTAGCTATTATTGTAAGCAAACTCCACCAAAGGTAAGTGAGAGTCCCAACTACCCCCGAAGTCGATAACGCAAGACCTTAGCTTGTCTTCAAGAGTTTGGATCGTTCTCTCACTTTGACTATCGGTTTGAGGATGGTAAGTCGTACTCAACTTCATGCGCGTACCAAGTTCCTTCTGCAAGCCAACCCAAAAGTTGGAAGTGAACCGACTGTCACGATCCGATACAATAGACAAAGGTACTCCATGACTCAAAACCATCTCATCGATGTAAAGCTTGCTAACTTGTCCATCGGTAGTGTCTCACGCATGGACAAGAAATGAGCGCTTTTGGTCAACCGGTCAACTATCACCCATATGGTATCGTGACCTCGAAGAGTCTTGGGCAACTTAGTCACGAAGTCTATGGTAATGTGTTCCCATTTCCACTTGGGGATCTCCAAGGATTGGAGACTCCCGTACGGTCATTGATGCTCAGCCTTTACTTGCAAACATGTCACACAACGCTCTACGTAACGTTCCACGTCAAGCTTCATCACCGGCCACCAATAGTGTAGCTTCAAATCTCGGTACATATTTGTACTCCCCGGATGAATGGAATACTTGGACTTATGGGCATCTTCAAAAAGAAGCTCCCGACTGCCCCCAATCATGGGTACCCATATTCGACCGTTGAACAATTTTACCCTACGGCTATCTTCCGTTAACAGTAAACGTTGCTTTTCCATGACCTCCTCCTTGAGATTTTCCTCCAATAAGGCTTCTACTTGAGACGCCTTAATCTTCTCTATGAGACTCGCCATGAGCTCGATTCTTGTGAGAGTAGCCCGAATACTCCCGCTGTATTCCTTCCAACTCAAAGCATCAACCACTACATTTGCCTTACCGGGATGATAAAGCAATTCACAATCGTAGTCTTTGAGTAAGTCGAGCCACCGCCTTTGTCTCATGTTCAACTCCTTTTGATCAAAAACATATTTCAAACTTTTATGATCCATGTAGAGAGTACATTTCGTGCCATAAAGGTAGTGTCTCCAAAGTTTCAAAGCGAACACCACCACTGCCAACTCTAGATCATGGGTAATATAGTTATTTTCGTGAATCTTGAGTTGTCTCGATGCGTAGGCGATCACTTTGCCTCTTTGCATCAACACACAACCCAACCCCATCTTCGAAGCGTCGCTATAGATCACGAAGTCTTCCAATCCTTCGGGTAACGATAAAATTGGGGCTTCACACAATTTCTTCTGTAAGGTCCGGAACGCCTTCCCTTGCGTTTCTGTCCAAACGAACTTCACATTCTTCCTAGTCAAAGCCATCAAGGAAGAAGCGATCTTGGAGAAGTCTTGGATGAATCTCCAATAATAGCCCGCCAAAACTAAGAAGCTTCGGATTTCGGACGGACTCTTGGTAGGTTCCTAATTCATCATAGCTTCGATCTTGGAGGGGTCCACCTTCACTCCGTCTCGAATGACGACATGACCCAAGAATTGAACCTCCTCAAGCCAAAAGTCGCATTTGGAAAATTTGGCATACAACCTCTCTTTTCTCAATGAATACAACCTCTAGAACTTCGCGTAGGTATTGCTCGTGTTCTGACTCGCTCTTGGAAAACACGAGTATGTCATCAATGAATACAATGACCGACTTGTCGAGGAATCATCGGCACACTCTATTCATCATATCCATAAATACTACCGGCACATTAGTTAGACCAAATGGCATCACGAGAAATTCGTAATGACCGTAACGCGTTCTAAAAGCTGTCTTCGGAACGTCTTCCTCTCTCACCTTCACTTGGTGATATCCCGAGCGCAAATCGATCTTCGAGAAACAACCCTCTCCTTGGAGTTGATCGAATAAGTCATCGATCCTCGGGAGTGGATACTTATTCTTCACCGTGAACCACTAGGTCTTTGGCCTAGTGTCCAGCTCCCTTCCGCAAACGCTCCTTCCAGGGGTTCCCATTCAGGGTTCGAATCCTGGGGGAGACAAGATGTCTTTTCCGGTGCAGATTCATGGAGCTAGGGTTTGTAGGGTCCCCAAAAGGGGACCACGGGGCCATGGGTCCCCTCCATTAACCCTTTTTTTTATTCTTCACCGTGGCCTTATTCAGTTCACGATAATCGATGCACATTCTCATTGTACCGTCCTTCTTCTTAAAAAACAAGACCGGAGCTCCCCAAGAAGACGAGCTCGGTCTTATAAACCCCTTCTCTAGGAGTTCTTGGAGTTGAGCCATCATTTCTTGCATATCCGATGGCGCCAACCGGTAAGGGGCTCTAGCAATAGGATTCGCTCCCGGTACAAGATCTATTCGAAATTCTACTTGACGATCGAGTGGTAAACCGGGCAAGTCATCCGGAAAAATGTCGAGAAACTCGCGCACCACTTTTACATCCTCAAGTCTCTTCTTCTCCAGCTTGGCGTCGACTACGTATGCTAGGAAGAACGAACATCCCTTCACTAAGCACCTTCGTGCCTTAGCCATGGTGATAACCGCTACATCGCCCTTCCTCCTCAATAATCGATTTCTACTTAAAGTCGATCCCGACATTCTCACCAAGTTCACCAGTAATCTATACCATGAAAGATTAATCGTCTTGTCCTTGACGAAATCCCTAACACTAGTTTGGTCTAATCTAATCCACAATAAATTTGTTCCTCAAGCTGACACAAGCGCAACATCTACAAGTAGTGAATTACCTTAACCCCATGGTTACACCACTCCTAATATGCATTCATGCATCGATTGTCAAATCAGCGAAAACCTCGCTGATTACAGAATCACCAGTGATCGATCCCTAATTGCCAGCATCTAATATCCTTAAGGTCACCACTCAACTTGCAAGCATACCAAATGCATCGAAAATGCACTGAAGCACCCCAACAGTCACTGTCTTCCAACTTGAGGGTCGACACCTATCCTCAAAACAACTATCTGCAATGTGGATGAACCACCAAAGATTTCATTCTAGATATGCGATGTCGAAATAAAGTTCACACCTACTCCTGGAAATAAAACCCCGAAGCATACAACTTTACTAGCCAACCATAACATCATCATCGAATACCCATTACGATGGCACGCCACAGACACATAACATGTTGTCGTACCATTATCCCATGAATTCAAATCCAACCATACATAACAACCGCACCAGGTTTTAACTCGAAGATTTATCGAAGCAGAAGGATCATCACTTAATTAGATGGGAGAAAGCATAAATCTAACGCCTCAATTACCTCTGCGTGAACAAGTACATGAAACTGAAATCCAAAATTCAAACTAACCATAAATCAGATCATCCGACACTTCAATTCCCAAGGACTCCTCTAGTCCCTAATTACAACTCTTTTCAAGATAGGGTTTTAAATCTATAGCCCTAAGGAATTCAAGGTTTTTCAACTAATATGCCAATAGAAATTTTATAAAACTTTCAAATGCCCAAGCTTTATAACAATTAATCGAATGAGTAAAATCCACTACTGATTTCTCGACAGGTGTGCAAAATGGTTATCAAAGTCACGCATATAAAGCAATTTCAAAATTCGTTTGGTCCTTACTCACGTTAATAATGGCAATAACAAAAGATGGCAACAAAATTTTCAAATGGACTACCATGGTCCTAGCATGCATCAATTTATACTATGTACGTGAAAATGATCTTCTGCACTATACATGTGCAACAAAATTTTGTACAACTCCAAAAGGGAGCTTCAGAATTTCAACTTCAAAATTCTTTTCTTTAAACCACAAAACATTGTGGAATAAAATCCCGACAACGCCCGTATACGTCAGTTTTATTCCCTAAACTTAGTAAAACGATATGTGTGTGTGAATTTGGTCAAACGCAAATAAATTTTAAATCGAGTTCAAATCTTGGGCCACACGAATGAAATGCACTTGTCTAAAAATGGTGATTATAAAGTCATGCGTACTAACAAATCAATATAATGCACTACATGAAACAGTAACGATAAAATCAAGAATCGAATGATGCATACAGCAACAGTTCAACACGAACCGTCGGAGGTCCTTTATACGTTTTCTCACACTAAAGTATAAATCAATTCAAATACTAACTAGCATACAACGAAATACTCTTGCATAAAACCCAAAAGTGCAGTTACGCGATAATGACGTTTCCAAAATAACGTATGAGATAACATCTACCAACAAAACTCTCAAGACGTCTCTTACGGTTGTGAAAAGACATGTGCAAAACTCGCACGAGACAAAATATTAAACAAAACTCATAAGTTAACGCACACAATAATTCAAGTATACGCGTTTCAAATTTCATCTACAAGATGCAAAATGTCGTAAAATAGAATTCCATAAGACCCAACGAAATTTTCCATAAAACTCATTGAAACTCAACGACACTCAAAATTATATGGTGCCAAAATCCTCGTTCCCAATAAACAAATAGCATAAAACAAAGTCATGAATAAAATGTCATAATCCCAAAAATTTCCCTTTTATTGCATTTGATATAAAATGACACATTTCAACAAAACTCGCATGAGACATAACGCTCAATAAAACTCTTGAATTTGCATGCATCAAAATCAAAGCCTATGCATTTCAATGTTCACTCATGCGTAGCAAAACGTCATAAAATAATACTTCATAAAACTCAACAAAACTCACACGGAATAAAATTTCCAATAAAACTCGAATACCAAAACATGGGAATAGCTTTTCCTCTAAAACCTTAACATATGTGGAGGAGATCCAATGTCAAGGTCATAAATCGTAGCTACTTACCCGAGACTCTAAACAAGGTTAAATCGTAAATATCACAATATCTTAAAATAGCGTTCCATAAAACAGGGATAAAGTAAATCTCAACAAAGTTTATAACCAAGTGCAATAAAATAATTTTACGCATGTTTAAACTAAACTCATGGTTTAAAATCTTGTGTGTGCTAAAACCTTTTCCAAAGTTTCATAATTCTACTCACTTTATGATTTGAGAACATGAAAAACAATTGATGCAAACTTATTTTAGAAATAAACTTCGTGCATGAATTTGGTCGGCACTCAAAATCCCGAAATCACGTTCCTAAATTTCCCGACATGCTATTGTCATCCAGATGTTCAAACATCTTAAAGCAATCATCGACGATTTCATCGGTTCACCTTACAATTTTCTCCTCAAATAAGGTTGATTCCTTAAGTCTATGGTTCTAAAACCAACCAATAACTCTGACCCAAAATGGTCCACTTAATGCAATCACCATGCTTACTGTCACTCCAAGTGACGGATGCTAAAATCGTCGACTCCTTCTAATGGTTACCCATTTAGAAACTTCTTCACTACCCCAACGGTCATCATATCAAGGCAACTCAAGCATACACATGTAACATGTATGTTCACCATAACACTGGCCAGGTGCAATTATGAACGTACTGTACATGGTCATCCTTGCTATTCTCGACGTGATTCCCATTCCTAGAAGCTCCATCGACCTCAAAACATCCCATCTTAAAGTGCCTATTGGTGTAATTTCTCTCTCATTTACTTAAAAGAACGCTAGTTTGAGTCTAGGCATACAAAATCAATACCTAATTCTCTTAAACTTAAGCTCTGATACCAACTTGTAACACCCTCAAATCAAGAAATAGCAACTAATTTTAAATTTTCTAAATACATCGATAACTGAATCATCTACAACGACAAATTAAGGTTTAACTTCAATAAACACATTTAAATCCTTATACACGATCTATAATAGGTACGGATGTTACTAAAACCCAATAATAGTTACTCTCTCCAACTGCGGAAGACTTCACCAAACTACTCACCCTCGTGTAAATCTAGTGCTCATCTCTTCATAACACCGCTAGAACCAAACCCCAATTGAAACCTGATGCACATGCCGACAAATAAAAAGGCTACGCTTAACGCCTAGAGAGCTCACGAGTTTTCATTAGATATATATAAAACAATAACTTTAAGAACGTTAATTAAATCGTGATTTCCAAAATGAAATACGTTAAATCTGGAAACAATCTCTTTTTCAACATTCACCCTCTTCGTGATTAAAATCACAAAACAAATCGTTTCTTCGAATATAAATCCAACCCAAAACTCGCGTAATACATAACTAACACTTTAATAGTCAAATACTAAAAACGTGGATAAACTCTCTCATCCAAAATATTCCAAAGGCATGGATAAAGTTCAATATGCAAAACCTAAATACATGGATAACAATCCATACCCAAAACATCATCGAAAACATGGATTATAAAACTCTATAACCAAAACAACACCTTTCGGTGACGGGGAAGACCCGATTACATAGTATGTGACGGAACACAAAAGTAGGTCACATAACTATGTAGGAAACCAAAACATATGGGTTATACCCATAAAACATACCGAGCTCATCTCCTATAAGTCTATTGCTCGAAAACATGAAGTCAACCCCTCTAGGTCTATTCTTGAGAGTTCCAAAATGAGAACTCTAGCACAAGGGAATTACACCTTACTGTCCATGGGACATTGCTCGACCATATAGGTCCACACCTTACTTACCATGGTGACCCGATGCCTATTCTGTGCCAAAGTGGTGAACTTGTCCAAAACGAGACATAAGAACACCGTGCCTATGGATCCATTGCACTAACTAAAACATTACATGACTCAAAACGAATGAACTAGCGCATTCAAAAACATGTAATTCTCAAATAAGATGCAGTAAATGCATATCATGACCAAACACTCTATATTGAGCTATCAAAACCTGGACAATTGTCCCCAAGACCCAACGAGGTCCAAACCGAGTCATAGGCTCAACAATCGAAAGACCAATTGTAAGAAAATCATAAAATGAAACCAAACGTAAATAACCCGCATTTATGCAAACCCATGCTCCAAAATTTAGAGATAACTCCAACATAGTTTAAATTGGGACAAAACATTTTCCAAGTGAGTTTATAACATTTATCCTTTCAAAACGTCCCATAACACGACATCAAACATTTTTCCAAAACACTCGATAAAACACTTTTATACTAAAAAAATATACTTTCATGAAATAAGCCATTAAGATACCAAAATATATGATTTATCTATCAAAATGCCCAAAATCCCAAATGTGGGTATTTTACAAGTTTACAAGGTTAAGACATTTTAAAAAAATCAAAACTCATCAAATAACTCAATAGCTAATAATTTCATGTAAAACATATAAACATGTAAAGATTGACATTTTGGCATGTACACCGTTTTCACAAATCAACTTGAACTCACCTTGCTAGATTTAGGTTAAATCTAGGTTTTACCCCCAAAACTTGAATATTCTTGAAACCTCCAAGCAATCCTCCTAGATCTTAGATCCAACACCTCCACAAGGTTTCCTTTACCACCAAGCTACCAAAATTACACCAAAGTTGAAGGATGTAAGGGAGAGAATGAACGGTATCAAAACCTAGTTTGTAGTTTGTGGTGATGAGGAGCTTACGTTGACCACAAAACCTTGAATCAATCCAAGATCATCAATCCTCTTCTATCGCATATTGGAAAGCTTCCAAAAACGAAACCCTAGGTCCAAGAATCACCCAAATCGGACCTAGGATGAAGGAGATGCAACCAAATGAAGAAAAACCCTAAAAATGTCGATTTTAAGCTTCCAGGTCGCTCCGCACGGGCTTGCCCACGACTTGAGGCTGCATGGTAAGTTGCACGTGACTTCTGATGTCGACCCAGCGACTTGGGTGGTTTGTGCCGCGACTTCCAAGCCACACACCAAACCGCGGGAATCCATTTCCCCCGGTCTCCTTCCGTTTTCGCGTCCGATTCTATCCTCGATGGCTCCACTACAAAAAGGGAAGTAAAACCTTACTAAACCTCCATTATAATGGTCATGCAGTTACGACATTAGGGGTTAAGGATTTCCAAAATCACGAGCGTTACAATGAATATTTCATCTTTTCATTGTAAACTCATCCCTATTTAAATGACTTATTATTAATGAGAATTATAGATTCCCTATTCTATTTTTTGTTGTTCTGTTTCGTTTTTCCTATAACCATGGTTAATATCCCAATGATTTTTTTTTTTTGTCCCATCAATCTCTTATTAGCATTTATTTGAATTGTTTTATAAAACCCACACTCTAAAGAATCATGTAAATCCATAAGAAACTATCAAAAATACAACATATTAATCGTCAATCCATCATATTTCAAATTTATAAAATGATACCTGTACTATTCGTAAATTATCATATGATGTTTATATTTTTAAAATCCAATATTTGTGTCCTGTTAACTATCTTAACGAGGGTTCTTTAATAATTTTTTCATAAAAATATCTTTTTAAATTTTTAATAAATTAAATCAATTAATTAAAGATGAAGCAAAATCAAACTGGAACTGCAAAAATCTTTTTGGACTCCGACTTTTTAACGTCCATTCTTATCAATTTATTGCACAGAAAGGTTTTCAAAAACATTTTTTAATAATAATAAGCTATTAAGAGATTACATTTTGAAAATGCCTTACTTAAAGATTTTTGTAAAGATCTATAAAAAAACATAAGGCTTGTTTGGTGTCACGAAATCTTTTTGGAGATTTAGATTTCATAGAGGAATTTGGAATGAGAGAATTTGGAATTAGAAGGATTTGAATCTTTTGGTGTGTTTGTTTCTTAGGATTTAAAATTAAATTAAATTTCATATTTTAGAAATAATTATGTTAATCAAAAGGTTACAAACCGAAACCAATCGATCCTAAACCCAAACGTAAACAAAGAATAAACCAAACGTCAAATGATATATGTGGCTTGTGTGGAGCACAATTTTGAATTTCCTTAAAACAATTTCATCCCCAAGGATGCGATTGTTTCCTAGATACAACGGAAGAAAACGATAGACCATCTGAACTTTACCTTCAAACAATTCAACTCGAGATGCTATATGTATGTGTGTTCTCTTTTGTACACTTTTTGTCCTGCTTAAATAGTTAGCAGTATTAGGTGTTGTTCGGTTCATTTTATGTTAAGACCTGAATGAATATAGCTGTCTGTATCGATAAAGTTGTCTGTATGTTAACAAATAAGTTGTCGTCCAGTTGCTGTGCTGATTAAACGGCCTGAATGTCATAAAAGGGCATTTTACCCTCAGTCTATATTTTAACTATTTCATTCCCAAAAATATCAAACCCTAATTTCTTTTCTAAAACCAAACATTTCTTCTATAGGGAGGCCATTACATCTAAAATTTCATAGGCAAGGCATATATGTTTGTAAATTTTGAAATTTAATTTGTATTTTTTTCCTTATTGGTCTCAAACTCATCTTGCATCCTCCAGAACTCAGTGATGGAGATAAAAAAAAGCTTGATCATCATCATACCCATTAATCTTCATCATCATCCTTCTCCTCTATTGCTCCATTGTTGCTAATTATTTCCCTAAACCTCCACCAATTCCAACCCCTCGGTCTTCAACCCTACTACCCTAAACACTTTCAGGTCAAGAAATTGATGGCTACTGCAGGTTTAGACGAGAACCAAAAAAAACCGAGAAGTCATCAAATCAAATAGCCAGCACTGCAGGTTTCAGACGATGGAGAGAACAAAAAAAAAGAGAATCAAATCAGGTTCCCGACAATGGCGAGGGGTTTCCGATGACGGGGAGAACAAAAAAAACGATAACCAAATCAGCAGTTGCAGGTTTCTGACGATGGTGAGGCAGGTTTCTGACGATGGCGAGAACAAAAAAAACAAGAACCAAATCAGCAGCTGCAGCTTTCCGACGATGGCGAGGCAGGTTTTCGACGATGGCGAGAACAAAAAAAAACGAGAACCAAATCAGCAGTTGCAGGTTTTCGATGATGGAGAGTCAGATAGCCAACAACAATGATCAACCACAAAACAGATGGCCATACAAGAAAAAACCCATATCGAAGATGAGGAGTAAATCAAAGAAGGAGCAGTCGTCGATATTCTTCCGCTTTGTGAAGAGTAGACAACGGGAGGAAGTTTGCTGGAAAACAGAAGAAATGGACCAGAACAAAAAAAAATTGTTTCTGTCAAGGTTATCAAACCACAACAGATTCCAAGAATCTGCCAACACAAAGGAGTAAACAAAAGGAAAAAAGAAAAGGAAACAAATTGATTCCTTTTATGCCTCTGTTGGTGATTAAAAAGAAAAAAAAACTGTTTGTTCCTTTTTTTAATAAGATTGTACGAAGACCAAGAAGAAAGTGGAAAATGAATTTCCTTTGTAAGCAACACACATAGAGAGACACCTTTATGTAATATTTTTTTTCGTTTGATTTTGATGAACTACGACATCCCTCCCAGGTTCTGTTTAAAATTGCGGAGAATACGCCAAATGTCGTTAGAAGGAAATTGTCTTATGATTGTTAATCAAAAGGTTACAAACCGAAACCAACCGATCCTAAACCTGAACGTAAGCAAGGAAGAAACCAAACGTCAAACGATATCCACGGCTTGTGCGGAGCACAATTTCCTTAAAACAATTTCTCCCCCAAGGATTCGATTGTTTCCCATGATACAACGGAAGAAAACAATAGACGGTTCAGACTTTACCTTCAAACAAATCAAACTCGAGATGTTATACGTGTGTGTGTTCTCTTTTGTACGCTTTTTGTCCTGCTCAAATAGTTAACGGTATTAGTCACCACCATAATGAAAATTTACTTCATTGATTATAACATTCGGTGGCTACGGAAGGCAACAGGTCAAAGTCACCTTTAATTTGCCATGCACCATCCAAATTCTCTAACATTTATAACATAAATTATGAAAAATATAAAAACAAGTAAATTATCTTTTAATTAACTAATTTTGCATAAAATTGTTTTAACATATTTTAAAATATTATTTCAAATAATCTTATGTAATCTTGCAAAATACACTATCCCCATGATATTTCTAAATCCAATGTTTATAGGATTTAATTGAGATCTTGGGATTTTAATTCTAAACTTTTCTTCAAATTAAACATGAAATTTAAATAGAATCAAATTTCAAATTCCGCAAATCAAACAACATCTTAACCTTAGACAAACCTCCATTCTTATATAATTTAAGGAGCTATTTAGGGGTCGTTTAACCAACGTTTACCTGGTAAGCACTTATCGTTAATAGTTAACACTTTCATTTAACTTGTCGGGTAAGATTTTAGTCCATTAAAACGACTTAGTATGCAACATTTTTATCTGGTAAATATTTACCAGGTAAGAGTCATCACTCTCACTTATTGTGTAAGACTTCGATGCTTGCCATCGTTCTTACCGGATAGAATTCTTAGGGCTTGTTTGGTACTGGCTTAAAGAGCTTAATAGAGGTTTCAGCTTATTCGCTCAACTATATAAGGGTGTTTGTGTTAGTCCACAAATTCAAGCAATTACTATCAAGATCAACAAATTTGACAATTACAAACCAATTCTAGAGAGAGAGTAGAGAGAGAAAGTATTGAAGTCGTATATCTCACTTAAAGCAATGTGTTACAAACTCTTACAACACTCAACTCTCATATGTCTTTCAACCACTCAAACTTACAAGACTTTGACTTAACTATACATTGACTCAGTTGACTTTACAGACTTTGACTTTTCTACATAAATCTTAGATACAACAATACACTAACATTCTCCATTATTGATCTTACAATGCCCTGGTCCACTTACTACACAGGAGGTATAACCATCTCCTTTGAACTGTACTCCATCAACTAAAGGGCACTAATAAACTTTCCCACGAAATGTATCCTTGCATGCAGTGACATTGGCGGTTTTATCATGCCAGCAGCCACCACTATTTTCCAAGCACTCATTTGTTTCAACATCATCACTCAGACAAACAGTTGGCTCAGTTGTTTCTTCAAAACCAGAGCAAATAGCCTTCAAAACAACACCTTTCTCTAACTTTCCTCGATATTGTCTATTATTAACAACAAGTGTAGGCAATATGGTCACATCACCTCTTGACCCCTTTCCAATTTGAGCATATTGTTCTTCTTTGAGGACAGGATTGTCAGAATCTGCACTAGGGTCTCCCATACATGTATCAATCTTTCTCAAATCAAGTTCTAAGGATTTGATAACCTCATCAGCACACTCCTTGTTGTATTTCTTCTCATTCTTGAGACACCTTATTTGAAAATTAGTGACATAGTCCCACCAAATCAATGGCTTTTCGGCTCATTTGCCACTTTGAACACACATAATTGCCTTAGGTTTTCAAGAACCACATCTTTTCCCTCATAACCTGTACTGAAATCTTGTTCAGAATCGGGAGCACAATACCTTCAATGATTTATGCATTGTGATTTGCACTGTTTACTAATCGTGAATGTTTGAGGACAATACCATTGTAGGATTTTATAAAGAATTATAACCGATAAACGCAGCAGAATTTTAAAGAAATTTTGGTTACAACAAAAAAATTCTAAACAATTAAAACCCAATCGGATCCAATGATGTATTTAATCAAAAATTCAAAACCACACCATAGGGTGTTTAGAGATGTACCTTTCGGATTTGTTGTGGTTGAACTAGATGAGCACTTAGAAACCAATCGAGGTTTCCTCTAGCGGTATCCACACGCGAAATTCCACCGGGTGCTAGCTCAATAACCCTAGATCTATATGTGTTTTACAGAAAAGAAAAAAAAAAGGTTTCTTTTCTGTATATTTTCTGAAAGGCTATTCTAATTCAATCGTATATCAAATGGTTTAGCCTAACCCCTTATTTATATCAGAAGAATTATAGTTAGACTATAATTCAATTAGGGATTAAATAAAGTTTAGTAATTATCTGTAATATTCAAATTCAAATTCAAATTCAAATTCAAATTCAAATTCAAATTCAAATTCAAATTCAAATTCAAATTCAAATTCAAATTCAAATTCAAATATATATATATATATATATAATTATTCTTTTAAAGTTTAAAATATAATAATATAATTACAGATAATTTCCCTGTAATTAACATAATTACGTTTTCACCCTGTAATTATCATAATTACAGTTTAACACGTATTTTCATAATTATCCTTTAAGAATAATTATTTTCTTAATTAACTTGATTTAATCCGGGTTTCTAAAATAATAGAAACAAACGCATTCTTTGTTTGCGACCCTATAGGTTTACATACTCCTCAGCAGTATCTCTGTGTGACACGTGTCGTGGGCATATAATAACTTACATTCTCCCACTTGCACACGATACACAGTAACACAGACGATGGTAAGCGTCTAGCAACACGTCACCGCCCCCAAGGCTATGTAAATGTGCTTTTACCTTCGAGCAATTTGATTGATCCGATTAATCATATAGTAGAATCATTCATTATCTTTTTGCTTCACGATATTTTGTTTTGAACTTAAGGCATAGATCTATCTCATCATTTATAGTTCAAAGATTGTGTTTCTCGATCCCAACATATTTGATCATACAAGTGTCATTAGTCCAACTAATCCACTTGTTCATGCATGTAAATCAAACTATGTAATCGAGGGGCCCATAAATATCTCTCTCATCTTGAGAGGAGCAAATCCCATATTGCATGTACACGACTAACTACATAATTCATGTTATACCTAACATAACCCTTATGATTACCCGGTCAAGGGTAACATTAGACTATATTAAAGTATAACACTCCTTGTGCATTAGATCCCAATGCACATCTCAGGTTTAAGGATAAATAATGTTGTACTATTTCAAGACTTACCTTATGACGCTGATCTATGAGATGATCTTAACTGTGGGTCTTGTCCAACGCCTTATGCTCCGACAAGCGCATGTGACTCTAGTTGCACCTAGTGCACTTCCAACTTGGACTATGACCAGACTTCACAATGATCTTGATTTATTACTAGTCCCCTAGTAATAAGTGATCAAGGACAGTTCTAAATAATATGATCATCATATTTATTTAAGGATGCTTAAACATGCTAAAACGAACACAGAGATGTTTAATTAAATACTCATATCCAATATGCCATAAACTGTAAAACATAACTGTTTTAATGTTCACAAAGTAAAAGATTACTAAAATTTTACAAATCAGACTAAATTATTACAAAACCTCAAGCCTGTTGAGCTAATGTGAGCATCATGCTTGCTTTGACTCAAAGGCTTGGTAAGAGGATCTGTTGGATTGTCTTCTGATCGAACTTTACATATCTTTATGTCACCTCTTTCAATAATCTCTCGAATTAGGTGATATCTTCTCATGATATGCTTGGAGCGCTGATGTGACCTTGGTTCCTTTGCCTGAGCAATGGCACCCTCATTGTCGCAATAGATCTCGACAGGGTCACATATGCTAGGGACTACTCCCAAATCTGTGATGTATTTCTTCATCCAAACGGCTTCCTTTGCAGCATCCGATGCTGCAATGTACTCCAATTCTGTAGTTGAATCCGCTATTGTGCTTTGTTTGTAGCTCTTCCAACTCACGACACCCCCGTTTAACACAAACACGTATCCCGACTGTGATTTATAATCATCTCGGTCGGTTTGGAAACTAGCATCTGTGTATCCTTGAATACACATATCTCTTTCTTGACCGCCATACAGTAAGAACATTTCTTTAGTTCTTCTCAGATACTTAAGAATATTCTTTACTGCTACCCAGTGAGCATCACCTGGGTTTGACTGATACCTGCTCGTCATGCTTAGGGCATACGAGACATCTGGTCTAGTACATAGCATGGCATACATAATTGATCTGATGGACGAAACATAGGGAACACCCTTCATGCGGTTCATGTCCTCTTTAGATACAGGACTCTGAGTTTTGCTCAGATGTACACCATGTACCATTGGCAAGTTTCCTCTCTTAGAACCCTCCATCTTGAAGCGTCTTAAGATCTTATCAATATATGTACTTTGGCTTAATCTAATTAAGCGTTTCAATCTATCACGATAGATCTTTATACCAAGGATATAAGTTGCCTCTCCTAGATCCTTCATCGCGAAACACTTCCCTCACCAGGCTTTTACACCTTTAAGGGTAGGGATGTCATTTCCGATAATCAATATATCATCGACAAATAGGATCAAGAATACTACTATGCTCCCACTGACTTTCTTGTATACACAAGGTTCATCTTCGTTCTTTAAGAAACCAAATTCTTTAATCTTTTCATCAAAACGAAGATTCCAACTACGAGATGCTTGCTTCAGTCCATAAATGGACTTTTGCAATTTGCATACCTTTTCAGGAAAATTTGGATGTTTAAAACCTTCTGGTTGTACCATGTACACGTCCTCACTTAAAGTTCCGTTAAGGAACGCGGTTTAACATCCATTTGCCATATTTCATAGTCATGATATGCAGTTATGGCAAGAAGTATCCTGATGAATTTAATCATGGCTACTAGAGAAAAAGTTTCATCATAATCTACTCCATGACTCTAAGTGAAACCTTTAGCTACCAACCTAGCCTTATAGGTATGTACAATCCCATCCATGTCAGGTTTCTTTTTGAATACCCACTTGCACCCTACGACTTTGCAGTCGGTAGGTGCATCTACCAAGTTCCAAACTTGGTTATCTGACATGGATTGTATTTCAGCCTTCATTGCATCTTGCCATTTATCAGATTCTAAACCTGATACGGCTTCCTAGTAGGTTACGGGTTCATCATGAACCGTATCGTCACTGCCAATGAGATAACCATATCTCTCAGGCTCTTGATGACTCCTACTCGATCTTCGGATTGTTTGTATCTCGTCATAACATCAACAACTTGTTGAAGCTCAACATCATGTTGATTGTCAGTATCAACCATTGTTTCATCTTGTGGTTCTTGAATTTCTTCAAGATCTACTATATCCCCCGTTGTGGTTCTCGATAGAAAATCATTTTCTAAGAACTCATCGCGGCGCGCAACAAAAACTTTGTTCTCGTTGGGTTTGTAGAAATAGTATCCAACTGTATCTTTTGAATATCCTACAAAGATGCATTTTTCAGACCTTGAATCAAGCTTCCCAGAAGCTTCTCTCTTAACATAAGCTTCACAACCCATATTCTCATATATGACGGTTTTGGGATCTTCCCAGTCCATAGTTTGAAAGGGGTTTTATTGGTCTTTTTGGTTGGCACATTATTTAGTATTCGGGCAGTTGTTTCTAGGGCATAACCCCAGAAACTTTTAGGCAGATTGGTACGACTCATCATAGAGCGAACCATGTCCAACAAGGTTTTATTCCTTCTTTTGGACACACCGTTATGTTGTGGTGTTCCGGGAGGAGTTAATTGGGATACTATCCCGTTATCTCTTAGATGGTCAATAAACTCTTGGCTTAGATATTCCCGACCCCGGTCCGATCGAAGTGTCTTTATCTTTTTGCCAAGTTGATTATCTACTTCATTCTAAAACTCTTTAAAAAACTCAAAGCTTTCAGATTTGTTTTTCAATAGGTAAACATACCCGTATCTATTGAAGTCATCAATAAAAGTAATGAAGTAGCGATGACCATTTCTTGTGGTTGAACTAAAGGGCCCACACACATCAGTATGTATAATCCCTAATAGTTCTGTTGCCCTTTCGGGTTTGCCTTTAAAAGGCGCCTTTGTCATCTTGCCCATTAAGCAAGATTCTCATACATCATATGAATCATCACATGATTCCAACACTCTGTCCGCCTGGAGTTTGGCTATGCGATTCTTGTTTATGTGTCAAAGACAACAATGCCACAAATAGGTCTGGTTTAAGCCTCGCTTAATTCGTTTATTGTTTACATTATACATTGATTCATAATTACATATCAATTTCATAAATACCATTGTATGGTTTGGCCACAAAATACAAAACATTGTTAAGATAAGCTAAAATTGAATTATTACTGAAAGTACACATAAATCCAGTTTGTTGTAACCGAGAAAAAGAAACGATGTTCCTAGTAATGCTAGGTACATATAAACACTTTCTAAGTGCTAAAATAAGACCATTTGGCAGTTTCATGTCATAAGTCCCCTGAGCAATAGCAACTACCTTAGCTCCATTCCCCATTCGAAGCTCCATCTGGCCTGGTTTCATTTTCTCTTCACTTCTTAGTCCCTGAAAAGTAGTACAAATGTGAGTACCACACCCAATATCCAATACCCAGGAATCAGATTCATAAGTGAATAAATCAATGGTAAACATACCTGAAGGTCCGACTCCATTTGCCTTCTGCTTCTTCATTTCTGCCAATAGGGCAGGGCAGTTTCTCTTCCAGTGTCCCTTCTGGTTGCAGTTGAAGCAAACTACTTCCTCAGGAATCTTTCCTTTGCCCTTTTCCTTATTAGAGCTTCCAACTTTTCTTTTACCCTTGGTAACCACCCTTTTCTTCTTGTTTATCCCACCTTTAGGTTTGATCATCAACACCTGTTTTGGTTTGGATAAATCCAACTTAGATTTCATATTTCTCTCAGCAGTTTTAAGCATGCCGTGAAGCTCCGTGAGAGTTTTCTCCAAACCATTCATATTTTAGTTCAGAACGAACTGGTCATATGACTTGGATAAAGAATTGAGAACCATGTCGGTTGCCAATTCTTGACCTAGTGGGTAACCAAGACGGGTTAATCGGTAAATATACCCTTTCGTTCTTAAAAGGTGGGTACTGATTGATGAACCCTCAGTCATCATACAGGCATGCAATGCCCTGACTGTATCAAACCTCTCTTTCCTTGCTTGTAATTGAAACATGGATTTCAGAGAGGATATCATATCCCAAGCATTCATGTCTTCATGTTCCCTCAGTAGCTCGGGAGTCATGGATGCTAGCATCAGACAACTAACATCTAGTGAGTCATTGAGATGCTTATCATAAGCAGCCCTGACCTCAGTTGAAACATTTCTAGCAGGAGTGTTTGGAGGGGGGTTTTCGAGAACATACAACTTCTTTTCGTGCTTAAGGACAACCCTCAAGAAACGAAACCATTCCACGAAGTTTGTACCATTTAGTTTATCCTTATCAAGGATTGATCGTAATGTAAATTGGGATAAGCCATTTGTGCATACAGTTTGGTTGGAGGCGTTAGCGGCCATCTACAAAATAAGTTCAATTTTTAGTAATTCTTTTAAACTCCCAAATTAATTAATATTACCTTTCAAAAGAAAATTTAATTTGAGCTAAGATCCATATATCACCTATTTTCGTAAATGGCTAGGCAACTGTTTACGGAACTAGGTTATTTAGATAGGAATCATCCAGTTATGTTCAACATAACTCTTAGATATCGTGGGATTTCTATTAATATATCATATGTTAAAAAAGCATGTTTAATCCCACTACAACGCCTTGAAAGTACTCATAGATGGCTAAGCACTGTCTATGATATTTTCAAGTAAACTAACCATACTAAGATATCATGATCCCACCTAAAGTTTTAACTTAGGGTTTATTGGGATCAGTCGTCCAAAATACGACTATTTAAGTGAATGACCAAGCAACTGTCCACTTAAATCTCGTTATCCTGGCGCCTTGTTTTACGCTACAATCATCCGATATGATTGGCTAAGCACTGACCATACCGAACTCTTGTAAGTTTAACAAGTATCTTAAATGGATGACGCAGAGTTTACATTTGTGAAAGGTTTAAATTTTAGATAACTCTTTTCTTTTAAAACGTTTGAATTTATCTCTAAAATCTTGTTTTAAAGTTTATTTTATTAAATCGGTTTGAGTTTGATAAACATATCAATTTAAAATATCATATTTTATTTACCGATTTAAAATTGTTTTGCGTTTGATTTTTATTTTAAGCATTTGCAATTATCATAACAATAATAAAGCAATAAATAAAACCAAACACAAAATAAACAACCAAGATAATATATGGATTTGCCCCTAATGTGGTGTTGTGAGCCAACACAACAACCACGGTCAATACTAAGGGCATCTTCAATCTCCTACTGGCCTCGCCATCTTGGTGAACTCCAGGGTCTTCGTCTTGATTTCTTGAAACTCCGTCTTCGTGTAAAATAGAAAAATACAACAAATTCTATCTATTTATATTTGTCCCTATCTAGAAAATTAAATTTAAAATTACATCCAATGCAATTAATACATTTTAATTTTCCAAAATAAAATAAAACAACCACGGGTCTTATCGGGGCAATCCATATATTACACAATATTTTAAACATAAAATAGAACATACGACCGAAATAACTAACATAATTAAAAGGCCGATTGATGGAACAAATTTTCATATGGCAAAATTTAAAAATATTGACCTAATTTAGTTGTAGGTTAATAAACCATGACCCGAAACTTTTGGATCTAAGCTGAATCAATTTAGCAACAATCAATGGCAGGAACAAAATTGAGGAAACACATTCGGTAACAGCCAAGACTTTAGCAATTTCACCATTGATACCCACATAAATAAAAACACAGTCCACTTTAGCACAAAGCTACTGACGATTTAGAACCAATCACTTAGCTTGGTGGCCAGTGGCGGCGACCAACAAACCCACCACCAAGCTGCTCGGTACCAGATGCGCAAGGTACCGGCATCACTGCCATGCTGACCGAGAAAAAAAAACTTGTGACAACAGTCAGCGGCTGCCGTCGGTGGCGGCAAGAGAAACGGTAACAGCCCTTTGGCTTCGGCCAAGGGTGGAGCCGTGGGCCACCAGAGATCGAGACCGGTCCACATATAGTGGTGGTCGGCGATTACAAAAGAAAAACAACACCACCGTGGTGGCATGAAGCAGAAGAAAATGGCAAGTCCAAGTGGATGTCGATGGCGGCTGTGAAATTAGAGTTAACAAACCCTAGACACAAACGACAAAACCAGCTCCATGGTCGTGGCTCGAGCGGTGACAATACCAGCTCCAATCGTCGCAGAATACCGGCGACAAGGTCGGCGATGAGAATAGCAATAGCCACAAAGGGATGACATCCCTGCCGTGGCAGAAAATCGGCGACTAGGAGAAAAAGAACTGACCAACACTACCACCCTTGAAGGGCGGCGGCTTGGACGGCCGGCGGCCGGAAGAAACCATCTACAACTTGAGAAAAACGATGAGGACAACAGTCCTCTGTTGTTTTTTTCGATTGACAATAGAAACGATACCTTCCAGGGATAGAGAGACGAGATGGAAGGGAAGGATAGCCGACGGCAACAGCCGCAGGTCACCGCCGGCGGCCGACGATCGATTGGTAGAGGGTGAAGGCCCTTAGCGGCTGTGTGGGGGAGAAATACACGATTAGGGTTAGAAACCCTTTTTCTTTTGTATTTGTTAACCAAAAAGGAAAAAAAATAACTCTTTGGGCTCTTTGGGACCATATATCGAAGCCCAACCAGTTTTAAATTTTAAATCCAATTAAAAATAGGATCAATTTATTTTGCCATATATAATGTGTATATCTTTTAATTAAATAACATCAAAGTGGCTCTGATACCACTGTAGGGTTTTATAAATAATTGTAACCGATAAACGCAGCGGAATTTTAAAGAAATTTTGGTTACAACGAAAAATTTCTAAACAATTAAAACTCAATCGGATCCAATGATGTATTTAATCAAAAATTCAAAACCACACCATAGGGTGTTTAGAGATGTACCTTTCGGATTTGTTGTGGTTGAACTAGATGAGCACTTAGAAACCAATCGAGGTTTCCTCTAGCGGTATCCACACACGAATACGCGAAATTCCACCGGGTGCTAGCCCAATAACCCTAGATCTATATGTGTTTTACAGAAAAGAAAAAAAGGTTTTATTTTCTGTATATTTTCTGAAAGGCTATTCTAATTCAATCGTATATCAAATGGTTTAGCCTAACCCCTTATTTATACCAGAAGAATTATAGTTAGACTATAATTCAATTAGGGATTAAATAAGGTTTAGTAATTATCTGTAATATTCAAATTCAAATATATATAATTATCCTTTTAAACTTTAAAATATAATTATATAATTACAGATAATTTCCGTGTAATTAACATAATTACGTTTTCACCCTGTAATTATCATAATTACAGTTTAACACATATTTTCATAATTATCCATTAAGAATAATTATTTTCTTAATCAACTTGATTTAATCCGGGTTTCTAAAATAATGGAAACAAACGCATTCTTTGTGTACGACCCTATAGGTTTACATACTCCTCAGCAGTATCTCTGTGTGACACGTGTCGTAGGCATATAATAACTTACAACCATGTTATGTAATGAGGTGTGAATAGAGTATAACCACCCTTTTCAAGAATTTGTGTTGCACCCTTAAAATTCTTCACAAAGTCCATTAACATATCACATTTAGCTCCATACTCATCGTTGCTGTTTGTCCATAGCTCATATTCAACGCGGTCATCAAGATGTGGAACAGATTCTCTCCAATCAAGGTTTACATTTAGCATGTCCCCGCTACTGATTGTTTTCTTCAACGTTTTACCGAAACTCCTGGATATTAATGATGATGGGATTGTTATATTCTCAATATACTTCGCAGAAGCACCATCCTCTTCTGGCCTATCCATGGTTATCAACGGTTCGACAACGTCATCTGCTACAAGAACTACAGAAGCACCAGCATTTTGGGCATTCCAAACCTTCAAAGCAAAAAAAAGAAATCTCCACGATCGAGCAAAACAAATTTGGGCAAGGCACCGAGATTAGCTTTAAACGAGATCCCAAATTCGTCGAACTTTCGACAACCTTTCCTGTTTTGTTTAGGGTAATCCACCGGATTTTTTCTGTAAAGTGGATCCAGATCTGTTCAATTCGTTATTTTGATCATATTGCAAGCAAATGGCAAAAGTTTCAGCAAGTAATCGAGAGTTTTTGAGCTGTTAGATGAGTTCGCCGGAAAATTCAGTTACTCGCTAAAAACTTACTGTTACTTCGCCGGAAACATATTGTTTCATGATGCATGGGATAATTTTTGCCAAAAAAAGTTTATTTCTTGATTATTGATGCAAAATAGATGCAATACACAGTTTCTTTGGTCATGAATGTTTAAAGAAAAAGGAAGAAGAAAAGTGCAGTTCATGTTTTGTTTTGGTGGTGACAATGAATAGTAATTAACAGACTACCGTTAGTCCCGTTAATCTTTCTAACATTTTTGGTCCAAAGTCAGTTAAATTGGCCAAAATTGTTCCTCATTCCCTACTTTATAGTGTGTGAATTATTGTTCCCTCTTCGAGCATCTCGTTTACGACTCTCAAGCCGAATTCTTACTCGACTCCCTGTTAACGACGATTCCTTTGTTAAAAACTAAGGATGCACTCGGTTTGTCACGTCAAATTCACTCGTTATCATTCTTGTGGGCTTATCGGAACGAGTTAGGTTTCTACATTTAGAGATGTGTATCACGCACTTAGTCGATCTTATGGTGTACATCGGATCCGGTTTTAAAGTCGAAAACGTGAAGAATGAGAGCAACTTTCAAGGGGGAGCCAAGCCTACAATTGTTAATGCATGCACTAAAGTTTTTTCAAGCAAATCAAGGGGGAGAGGATCTTAAGGCTTGAAGATGATTTACTTTCCAAAACTTTAGGGGGAGAATGTTAATGTATTATTTTAGAAAGTGTTGGAAAGTAAATAGTTTTGAAATATGTTTGGAAATGTAATTGGGTCTATTGGGCTTACTTGTATTGTATAGGCTTGGGCATAGAGTTGTAATAAGCTAGTGATAGTTGTGGACTATAAATAGATGTCTTGAATTGTAATTATTTCACAATTCAATATTACAAAAATGTAGTCCTTAAAGCACTCTCTCTCTATTTTAGATTTAGTTTCTCTCTCTAGTTTAGATTTAGTTTCTCTCTCTAAATAATTAGTCCATTCCTATTCTAATCTTGTTACACAAACACTTGAGATGTGAGAGATCATGGACCTAACAGTTTGGTATTGGCTTAATCATATAAATGATGACTTAATCGCTAAGCTTTGGGGAGGAACCTTTATGGAAACAAACATATTATTTCCACCTATGCTGCTCCAAAAGAAACTACTCTCAAAACTAAAGGCCATATTTGCTTTTTCAAGAAATACGCTCTGTTCCTGAAATCCTTCCCATCGTCCACAAAAATCCTCACCATCATCCAACTTTCTCTTGCGAATAAAGCAGTTGCGGTCGGCGATTTGAAGGTTTGCTCATCGCCAACGACTTATCCATCTGCTTTCCTCTGTCCCTTCGTGAGGTAACCTTTTAATGTTTTGCTTTTCTTCTCTCCATAGTGATAATCAAATCTGTTGTACTTCTCCAATTCAATGCTCTACCCCTCATCCTTGTTGTTGGCCCCATCCTGGGTTGAACAATTCCTCCTCCACATTGCAGATCAAGGGTTTTGAAGATATTGCATTTGGGGTTAGGTTTTTCATATATTATATTTTATTTTAAGGATTAAATTTTGGAGTATGATTTTAGGGATTTGTTCTTGTCTCTACCACAATCGGTGGAGCATGTTTGATTTTTTAAAATTTTATTTTTTTAGTTTAAGGATTAGATTTTGGGTATGATTTTAGGGATTTGATGCCCCAAAATATTGATTGCTTATTTGAATGATTGAGGTTTTTATTCACAATTTCATGTTTGTATTTTATTAAAGGCTTCATTTTTTTGATGTTCTTGAGATTTTTTTTATTGAATTTGTGTTTAGATTATAATGTTTGGAGATGAATCCATTAATTTTTATAGAGTTTTGTTTTGGTTTTGTTAATAGTGTGTGGAGATCAATAAAACAAAAAACAGTTAGAAGGGTAAAATTGTCATTTTTTATTGTTCAGACAGTTTAGTCAACACAACAAACAAACAACAATCTTATTAATATATACAGACAACTTTATGCATACATGACTTAATGAAAAAAAACCAAACAACCCCTTAATCTTTATATGTCCATTCAATAAGATGAGGTAAAGTAAACGGATTAGCACTTATTATCATTGATTAAAATTAAAAGACCACTTTTAGTTGTAAAAACGAAATTGAAAGTAAAAAACGAGAATGATGAAGGGTTTTTTTTTTTTTTTTAAAAACCTCTTAATGACTCTTAAGTCTGAATCGTTCAGACATTTTTACACACCATCTCTTATTAATCATAACTAAAATAAGACTTCAGACTTTAAACCTCCTAAAAAACAAACCATACAGAAGTGTGAATGGGTATTTTTAAAGGAAAAAAGTAAAGATCCTGTCGTGGCGATCCTACGGTCAACAGAACTAACACGGTCGATCATCCTCCACGTGTCCGCGTCTCATAAGACTTTCTATCTCACCTTCCCTTTATAAACCGTTCCAGCCAATCGCAATTTGACCGATCCCCGCGTACTAAATACCTGTCCAAATACATTACTCAATCGGAAAACGATAATCATCATCAATGGCGGAAAAATCTTTCAAGTATGTGATCGTCGGCGGCGGCGTCTCAGCTGTGAGTTTGTATCGATCGTCTTTATTATTTATAATTGGTACTATAAAATCTGTTCATTTCGATGTCTCTTTTATTGATAATTCTAGCAATCCAATCATCTGTAACTGGGCTAGTTAGCCAGGTGACGGTGATGATTGAAAAGATTTTGCTTTGAATATATTGAGGGACTAAGTTCTCAGATTGTATATGATCATCATCTAGTGTAGAGATCTGCTAATTGTTTTATCATTTTACGTAGTTCTAGAAGGAGTACTTAATTGGGGATGTATTTTTGCCGTTTTGTGATGCTTTTCTTGGGGATTGTGGAGGATAGTGAAGAAGGAGTAGTGTCAAATATCTGTATGTGGTTTGTTTAATCACTTAACAGAACAAGAGCTACGCTCGAACACTCAAACCTAGGTTTTCCAAACACCAATTGATATGATATTTGTTCCATGATTAAAACAAGAATTATACTGTTCTTGTTATAGAATCATCGTAGCTATCATCTTTGTTCTTGAAAAGTTGGAAACCTGGCATTGTTAGAAGTTATAGAGTAACTTGTTTGAGATTCAGGTTTTTTAAAGTGTAGTTCTTTATTAGGAATGGTGGTCCGTGGTTGCTTGAGTTACTACCTTTGTTTTATAGGAACATTAACATAGTTCTGCACTAGGATTATGTAATTGAGGATATACTTTTCTGGTCCTTGATGGCTCTTTAGGTTTTTTGATTCTAGTAATCCCTCCAGTTTCATGAAGGGAGACATATACTTGGCAAAAAGTTCAGGTCAACGAGCCTATTTTTCAACTGCAGAGTTGATAGAAATCCTTGAAAAAAGGCTTTATAACCAAGTAAATATTTTATAACAGAGTGTAGGTTGTTTCTGGAAAGTAGAGAGACATACTGGGGGAGATCTGAACTTCTAACTGGCAATTGGTTTTTGTCTCATTTTTTAGTCCAAATGGCGGATTTGATCAATCCTTATTGGAACTTTCAGCTTGAATCTAACTTTGATGGAAATTCAATTTACGTTTATTGTATGTTGACTATCTTGTGTCCAGTTGGTCCTTAAAGTTTCAACCACAAGTTCTTTACATACCTTAAGGCTTACTTTGCTGTTGTACATGCAGGGTTATGCTGCCAGGGAGTTTGCAAAGCAAGGAGTCCAACCAGGGGAGCTAGCGATCATTTCTAAGGAGGCGGTATGGTCATCAATTTTTGCCTTTGTTACTCATAATTTTTGGGACTGGTGGAATATTTTTAAATATGAACACTTACAACAAAATATGCATGCTTAATGGTTGAATATTGAATATAAGAGATGTGATTCTTGCTTAACCATATTCTTTGTGAGACCTTTCATTTCATATGCTTTCCCTTTCTCCAAACTTCTTCTTTACGGATGTCACCATATTCTAGACTACAAAAGTAAAAGACAAAGGGTTGCTTTGGCCGTAATTGGTTAACTAAAATGGCTCATCCCTTTGCAAGAGTTGGCATAAGAGGTCTTCGCAACCATTATTAAGGTTGATGATCACACAAGTAAATACATTAGCAGGGGAAGAAAAATAAATCGATTATTTATGTCATTGAACAGTTTGACTATATCCACGGGCGATCCTCGGGTTTTCTTATATGCTTTTTGAATGCTATTTTAGTACCAAGATGAAGATTGACAACATTTTTGTAAGCCATAGTGAAGACAACATGAAGTATTCTTGTTAGAGTCGACATATCCACCAAAGTAGTGTCAATAAATTCTCGAGTCCCAGCTATTACCAAAACAATGTACTAACTCTGATGTTCATTCAAATACCTAAACAACAAATTCATTACTTTTGTGTAGATCTGCTTAACATATACTTGCTTCCAACTCCCTCTACATCACTAGGTATGATCTTTTATGTTGAAATTGGTTACTAACACACTATGATATCTGATCAATCTTCAAATTGATGATCTTTTTTTATTGAAAGAAAAACGGTTCTTATAAAATGAACACTTAAGGAATGAAAAGAAATCCTAACAGATACCCCCCCCCCCCCCCCCCCCCGATAAGCATGAGAGTTGGTAAATCAAAGACCAAAGGAGTCCCCAAAGCTAGAGCCCTAATGGGTCTTAAAATCTTTGAATGTGTTAGACATTGACCTTGTCTTACCAATTCCTTCCCCAATATGAGCATACTGCAATTGGCCCATTTTGATTCTTTGAAGTCTTGACCTCTAATTATCCTTCATTGAGTGTTCCATTACAACACACGAGAAAAGAAAAATTAAAAATCCTATCTATTCTTTATCTTTAATAGACGCCGGTAGTTGCTTTAGATATGCGGTTCTTCTCGGCACCAGGACCTAGAGGATCCGTTTGATTTCTTTAAGAAACTGGAGCCTGCCATTGATTTGTAGTTTATGATGGGCGTTAGGGCTTGTAGGTGATTTTGGGAGCAAGAATTACGTCATTGTACCTCATATACCTCATTCCAAAGTTTGTGGTGTTGTAGTATAGCCCACAATCTAGACCTGTCACTACTTCACCGACCTTAACTTGTTTACTGATAGGTAGATTAGTGTTCATCCGGTTATCTATTGGTGGTGGAATAGTGGATAATCCAATAGTAGTAGTTAGTTGGACATCCATGATTCAATACATTTTGTAGGATTTGGATTCCTCGCTAACACCAATTATCACACATTTAGTACTTCTATCCTCAAGCTTCATTCTTTTCTAACATGGAACATAAACTTATCCCACACGACCAAAGACCCTACAGTGTTCCATTTGAGTCTTCAGGTTATTCCAACATTCTTGAGTAGTTATTTCTTTCACAGTAGAGGTGGTGCACTTGTTCAAAATGTGTGTAGTCCATCAAGTCGCTTCTCCCCGAAACGTCTTGGGCATACCATTTTTAGGATGTCATGTGCATATGCATAATCAACACTAGTTTGTTTTGATATGTTTTACAACTTCAATTGTTTTTTTTCCTCATCAAAATGGCTAATTGTTTCTCATGCAGCTACCCAATACTGAGTAGATTTGTGGTTAGATCAAGTAACATAATATAAGTTACCTACTATATGAGTTCTCCCTTCAATAGTAAGCTTGACACTGTTTCCCAAAATCACATAATGTATGGACTGTTCATCGAGGCCAATTAGCCATCTTCTTGTCACTTGTCATATGGTTGGATCAAGCCAAGTCTAGGAACCAAAGTTTATGTCTCCATGCACTTTCCTTCTCCATGCGTGCCATAAGTAAAAGTTCCTCATTCTCATTTAACTTTGCATAGCTGACATTCTTCTCCAAATTAGGGCATGTGACTTAATAGTGCCCTAATTTATGACATCGATGGCACTCAACTGTAACTCTGTTATATTTCTGCCTCGACCACGTCCTCCTCTAAAACCACCCCGTAATCTTCCTCCTTTCCTCTTTCCTTATTAGTGATCTTGAGCACTTGCTCTTCTTCGATGCTCCCTTTCATGTTGTTCTTGAACTAACAACTTGCAGTTCATACAACGCGTAAAGGTGCACTACATAATTGAATTATAAGATCAGAGTCCAGAGACATTAAAATATTTTCTGTAACTAAAGTCTCCGGAACGTTCTCTCCATGGGTCTTCATTCTCTTAGAGTTATTGTAGAGGTTCTAATGAAATAACTGTTGACAGTTTCTCCCTCCACGTCTCAAACTCCTTTTGTAAAGCATATATTTGAACTCTCCTTTACCTTTTGGAGCTTATGCTTCATGCTACCTTATATCAATGCAATAGGTTGGTACAAGGAAATTCTTATGCGTTAGATCCTTTCCTTCTCTGTTGGCACAACTCCTGCTAGTTTATTGATTCCTTTGAGCGAATGAAATTCTCCATTAGTCCATCCTAATAATCGTAATGCCTTTTGAATTTTGGGATAGCTGGTACCACATAACGTTTGGCGCTGTTGCTGCTGTCTCCCATCACACTCTATCAACTTCTTTTGCTCACTTTGGTCACAAGTTGTCTTATGGCGAGGGTTTGATACCAATTGTTGAAATTGGTTACTTGCACCCAACGATATTTGATCAATCGTGAAATTGATGATCCTTATTATGTGCCACATGGCAATGCATCACCATGATGGCATTACATCTAGCGACATCGAGGACACCTAGTCATTGCATGGCGATGTTGTGGTAACTATGTCTTGGAAGGACTTGGAATGGGGGGAACATTAACTTCAGTTGCAAACTCATCATCGTTTTCCATGTTCATATTTTCTAGAGCGTCTGTAGCAGCTACGGTCATATTTCGTGTTTCCAGATATTTCCTGAACACCACCTTCAATCGCTCGTAAGCCGGGAATGGCTTGTTAGCTTTGTAGTTCTTGTTGGATGTTTCTATGACAACAAACAAACAAACAATTAATAGAAAAAAGTAACAAAAAACGTTATACATAACCCATTAAAATATCTTACTAACCCTTAAATACTCCTACAATCTCGGGAGCTTCAACGCTCACGCATTGGTTTGCATCATTCCACCCAAATCCGTTTTTATTGAGCATGTCATGGCTGAGAAATATTTATCTTTAAGACGGTTTATTTTGTTTTGTACATGCTTTGACGTTATGCTAATACGGGAATTTGTTCCCTCATCCTTGAGACAACAGTCGCACAAGTCCCTGACCGGAAGCTTCCGTTGTCACCTCTACCTCCATTGACAACAATGTCTTGGAGAAGGGTGATTCAGCAAGTGTTCCTCGTCCGTCGTCCACCCACGCCAGTCCGCCATTTTTTTACAAATCTCCAAAACAATAACAAATGCCAAGACAAACGGATATGATTCCATAGGAAAAAAATAACAAGTACCAAGACAAACAAATATTATTCCACTTGAATTTAAAACAAATACCAAGACAAACAAATATCATTCCACTAGAATTTAAAACAAATACCAAGACAAATAAATATGATTCCATTAGAAACGCTAATCCATGACAAACACCAATCTATAACAAATACGAAATAAAACAATTATCTCAGTTCGTTTAACATCTAATATTCAAACATCTCTTGAGCTAAATCATATCTCCACTAAGACCACTCATCATTTGCTTCAACAACATCAATGAACTTGGACGGTAAAGAATAGTGTTCCCTAATAGGCATATCTTTAATAGTGATTGTTGAATTTTCATGAGCATCTATGGTCATGTATGTCCTAATAAAATTATGCAGCAAAGTACATGCTAAAATCATTCGCCCTTGATATCTTATCGGATAGAAAGAAGGACTTCATAATATAGCCCAACGTTTCTTCATGATGCCAAAACAATTCTCAATAATATTCCTAGCATGTGAGTGCTTCATATTAAAGTATTCCTTTTTATTAGCAACTTGCTCCTTGATTGTCATATTACCATCATCTAAAAATCTACCATGAGTTTTAAACGAATCACACAAACTTGCAAAAGCATTTCTATCCGTTAACAACTCATTTATACAGTTTACATCACTTTTGCGTGTAAACGTTGTATTTCGGTTGATATAATTTGAATTCTAGTGAATGTTCTTTGGTCTAAACTCTAAAGATTCTCTTTCATTATTAATATTCTTCAATTCAATAACAAAATCGTAAGGGAAAGCAAATACACGAGCATTTAAATGTAAATATTAGGGAAATCATTTGTATTCCATAAGTTAACGAATACAACCAAGTGATTCCGATCCATCACTACAAAATTCACAAAACAAACAATAGTCAAAATTCACAGTAGCATCATATATTTAATAATGAAACCGAAACAAAGTTCAGAGTAGCATGGAACTCAAAAACCATGGAAAACCAAATTCACAGTAGAATCATTTCTATATAGGCATCATATATTCAATAATGAAATAGAAACAATGCAAATAAAAAACAATAGAAATCAAAGACAATGGAAAACAAAAGTCACAGTAGCATCATCTATACTGCTGGTCTAATGTTTAAACCAAGCCAAACAATACAGTATATGCCCCATAGAGGTAGGGACTGGGTATGGGGGTAGGATGTACACATGCCTTGCCCCTATCCTGGAGGGTAGAGAGACTGATTTTGTGAAGACCATTAGCTGTAACTTTACTAGTCAATGTCAAGTAAATCACTGCCAACCTGTGTAGATGCTCCCACTAGGCTTTTGCCCTGGGAACTAGCTTTCTATTAGTAAAGATAATCCTCAACATCTCTATCTTCCAAAATCCCAAATCCAAAATACAAAATCCTTCCCATCGGACTAGAGAATTCTTATCTTCACATCCCTCGTTATGTTTTAATCTTTGTGATTGACCTAATAAGGCATTAATGTCAATTGTTAATCGGTAATCAAACACCGAATTATAATTGCATGATTCCCAAAGAAACACAATATCTACATGGCTCAGCAATTCGCCTATATCCAGGGGAATTGCTAGGATTTTATTATGTTGGAATGGTACATGAAAGTTAAAAGAATTTTCATAAGCCAAATTGTCACAAATAAAGAACAGATGAGATAGAATGTCATCAAAAGTTTTTATCCACAAAATTGTGGACCAGTTTTCGGTTTGAATTAGGGGCTGCACCAAAAACACAGCTTTTCCTTGCGTTTCCTATGAAGCTGTTTCTTTTGGCCTTCATGCCACAGGGGAGTAACCTTACTGGTTGATCCAAGATTTACCCGTCCATAAATGTATAACAGAAGTTATTTGGCCAAATGAAATATTGTCGCTTTTATTTTGAACAGATGTTGAATGGAATTAATTTCAGTAGGTTACTTGAAGCAACACATTTCCCTTCTACTGCTGCTTGACAGAATAACCCTGTACTGTGGCTTTCATCTCTATAATCTGTTAGCTCTTATATTTGTACTAATTTGAACATCCGTCTTTTATTTATTTACATGATTTTGCTGAACATTGTTCTATGGATCTTCTAGGTGGCTCCATATGAACGCCCTGCACTAAGCAAGGCGTATTTGTTTCCAGAAGGTAAGCCAACTTTTGTTATCCTAATTTTCGCACTGGGAGTATTTGGAGGATAATATGTCGTTTCTTTCATTTCCTTTTGCAAGTTGCACAAAATTTCAGCATTAATTTCAAACTGAAGAAACTTGTTCACACTTCAACTTAGGTTCTGATAAAAATAATAGTAGTGATTTAATTCTTTTATCCCAGAAAATGACTTTAGATTGATTTTCTGTCTATTAACTAGATATTCTTTAGTTTTCTAACATTCTCCCTTATTTTTCTTGATCTACTATTGTTCTTCAGGAGCTGCCAGACTTCCAGGGTTTCATGTCTGTGTTGGAAGTGGAGGAGAGAGATTACTACCAGAGTGGTACACCGAGAAAGGTATGGTGTTTTCATGTAATTGCACATCTTCTTTTTCTTCCTTTCCTTTTGCCAACACTTTTTCACAAGGCAGGGGTTTCCACGAAAACCCCGCTTTATTATTTAGGTAGACGTCAGGTCTATGTACACCCCTCCACCCCGGACCTGCACCCATAACGGATATACCGTGATCGTTTGGTTTGGTTTATGTAATTATATATCTTATGGATCAATCCCACTTTATTCCAAGTTTGTTTAATCATTCAACCACACAAGGAATCCTAAAACTGTAACCAAAACTATCTGATGCTTCTACAGGGATAAACTTGATCCTTAACACAGAAATAGTCAAAGCTGATCTTGCTTCAAAAACCCTTACTAGTGCAGCTGGCGAAACCTTCAAATATAAAATTTTGATCATTGCCACTGGCTCCACTGTAAGCTTTCTGTTTCTGACATAAAGCAAAATGCAACGAAATTTGCGTTAGTTTTATTTAGTACAACAAATAATTGTTTTCTAAATCAATATAACAAAGTTTTAAAATTTTCTGTTTGTACTTATTTTGATCGGTAGCATGTTGATCATGTAATATTTGACAACATGGATGTCAAGTTTATCATTCTTCTCTTTCCAAGTTGTAACCCTTTTGTAAACAGGAACCCATGTCATCGAATTTTACAAAATCTACATGTTATGTTACTGGTCGAAATGGATATACGACAGGAAAATCTGAAACTTTGTTGCATCAATTGAGATTATTTTTATTACACTAAATAGGAAACAAAACCAAACTTTGTTGCATTTTGATACATTTTTGACTCTGAATTTCCATCAATTGTACCTCACCTCTTCTTCATGTTGTTCACATCTATAACATCATTTTCAGGTTCTCAAACTGACAGACTTCGGTGTACAAGGGGCTGATTCCAAGAACATTTTCTATTTGAGGGAGATTGATGATGCTGATAAGCTTGTGGAAATCATCAAAGCAAAGAAAACTGGAACTGCTATCGTTGTGGGGGGAGGATACATTGGGCTTGAGCTTAGTGCAGTGTTGAAAATCAACAACTTTGATGTGAAAATGGTTTACCCAGAGCCATGGTGCAGTGAGTAGAGACATCTTTTTTACTTCTATTAAACCCTAAACCTAAGCTCTATGCCAAATATTTTCTTCTATTCAACAATTAATTTTTTTTTGTTGATTTGTGTCATATTATAACAGTGCCTCGTCTATTCACTGCTGATATTGCTGCTTTCTATGAGGCTTATTATGCGAAAAAGGGAGTTGATATCATCAAGGGCACAGTTGCTGTTGGATTTACCAGTAACGACAATGGAGAGGTTTGTACTTATGGAACTCAAAATCTATTTGGCTTTGTTTGGTTCCACAGGATTCGAACGAATGTATAGGAATTGGAATGGTCAATTCGTTTGATTCCATTCCATTCCTCTGGAACTGAATTTCTTTAAAATCCCATGAACTTAACAAGCTATTTATTTTGTCATTCCATAGCATTTTCTATTTAAGGTTATAGGACAATATTACCCCTCAACTAATCAAAATTCTACTTCCTTTATTCCTTTAACATCCCATGTATTTTGACTTTGTTTGCTTTTCAGGTAAAAGAAGTAAAACTAAAGGATGGAAGGGTACTGGAAGCAGATATTGTGGTAGTTGGTGTCGGAGCAAGGCCCCTTACAAATCTATTCAAAGGACAGGTTGAAGAGGAGAAAGGTGGAATTAAGGTTTGTGTTCAATCTTGTAAACAATGCCTTTCCATTAAAATTTATATCACGCTTTCTGAGTCACTAATGTTAGGCCTTCTTAGAACCAGGAACTTTTGTTGGTTATATTGTCAGGCTTCGGCAAATTGCATGAAAATGCAATGTACTGTGATCCGATTCCTATTTTGTGTAACATATTTTCTAGACGTTTATTGTGGTACCTGAGATCTGACATCTCAAACATTTAGGTACCTTTGTTTACATCCGAGAATGCATGAAAATGTAACATACTTTGGTCTGATTCCTATTTTGTTAGGCGTATTTTGGTCCAAATGTTTGAGATATCACATCTGAGGGACCAAAAATGAAGGTTCTTAAAAATAAACCAAACCAAAACTGACCTAGTAAAGCCCACTTGAGAGTAGGGTCTTGGGGGTGAGTTTTACACACACCTGATCTCTATCTCCAAAGGGTAGAGCGGTTGTTTCTGTCAATAACCATGACTTGTGCAAAAGTGTGAGCAAACAGGTTTTGGAACCACGTTGCATTTTCATGCAATTTACTCTTATGAAGTCATGCCTGTCATCAGTTAAAATTGCTTGTTTTTCGCTTTAGAGACTACCCAATGAATAGTAGCCAAATATTTGGAGAAATTTTGCAGGAACTGTAAATCAGATAACTTAAAAATGAAAAGACTCGGTCAATCTGGTCATCTTTTTGTATTGAATATATCATTTCCAGAACTCACAGATTTCACTTGGCCTTTCTTTTCCCTTTTAATTACAGACAAATGAATTTTTCAAAACTAGTCTCCCGGACGTATATGCTGTTGGTGATGTTGCTACTTTCCCTATGAAAATGTATGGTGATATCAGAAGAGTCGAACATGTTGACCATTCCCGCAAATCTGCAGAACAAGCTGTCAAGGTATTGAATCAAAACCAACTTTAATTTCTCCTTTCTGTGTGCAATTTGTAGTTTGAGATTTGCTAGGTTCGTTACAAGTTACAATTTGTATGCAACTAGGCAGAATGTTTCCGTTGGTTCCTATTTAGTGCAACAAACTTTTTTTTATCTCAATCACGCCATCAAATGTTATAAGATCAGCCGGTTACTAGTCAAAATGGGTACAAAATAAAAAATTTTGAAACTTCATTACATCAATTTAGAATGAAAACTCTTGTTACACTGAATAAGAACTAGAACACACTTTGATGCAATTTGCAAAAGACAGAATTAAACTGAAAGGTTATTGTTCCTCCTTTTGCAGGCCATTTTTGCTAGTGAGCAAGGAAAGGAAATCGAAGCTTATGATTACCTCCCCTACTTCTATTCCCGTTCGTTTGATCTATCATGGCAGTTTTACGGTGATAATGTTGGTGATGCAATTATCTTCGGAGACCATGATCCAGCATCAGCCAAACCAAAGTTTGGCTCATACTGGATCAAGGATGGCAAGGTTGTGGGTGCATTTCTTGAAGGTGGTGCACCTGAAGAGAACCAAGCCATAGCCAAAGTTGCCAAACTCCAACCGGCAGCCTCGAGCTTGGATGTCCTTGCCAAGGAGGGTCTTGAATTTGCCAGCAAGATCTGAAAACCTCGATATTCATTCCTACGCGTTTGATGCCACAGAAATTTGAGTTTCAGACGCTTGGGTTTCGATTCATTGGCATCTGTTACACAAAACTATCTTTGAATACAATGTGTTTCGGCATTTATGGATTGCTTTAGAGTGTGTTCATGTGGCATTGCATCTTAATTTGGTTGTAATCTATCACCAGAAAAACATATAGATAATTTATTTCGAGATAAACTAGAGGTTTATGTTTGAATGGGTTGTTTACTTATCACTTAAGGGACCCTTATGGGCTTATCCAGTTAAGGATGATGGTCTTTATCATCAAATTTTACTGTGTCATTTTACTAATTGACTATCTTACCTGGTAAGTGAGGGTGGTGACTCTTGCACATTTAGGGGCCGTTAACCTAAACACTTACATGGTAAACACTTACCGTTTAAATTCGACGCTATCACTTACCTTATTGGGTAAGATTTCAGTCCATTAACGGTATCGTAGGCAAAAATTTACTCGGTAAGCGCTAACCGGGTAACAGTTGTCTCCCTCACTTACCGGGTAAGACTCTCGACCATTGCTTTCGCTCTTACCGGGTAAGATTATTGGTCATTGCCATAGTCATTAACTAATGTAATATAACTTGGTAAGCACTTACCTGGGTAAACGTTTGGTAAACGGCTCCTTAGTGTTTAGCAAGAGCGACTATGCTATTTTGATTCCAGAGAATCTTTACTGTCAAGGTAGTTGAAAGTAGTAACTTTTATCCGTTTAGTGCTTAGGCGCTTACCCACACTTGGTCAGTTTGTGTTGGTAAACAACTTCTAAGACCGGCAAATTAATTGATAAACTAACTTTGGTTTCAAAAAGATCTACAGAAAAATATTCCACAACCGATTCGTCATTTATTTTATGGGTTGCATGCACACGTAAATGAGTTGCCGTAGTCGATGTCTTTCAATTTTTGGGCTACATGCACTTGTGAATGGATCACCATGTTCAATTTTTGGGTTGCACGCACATGCAAATGAGTTATTATGTTCACCGTCTTTTAATTTTTGGGTTGCATGCATATGTGAATAAGTCGACGTGTTCACCTTCTTTCAATTTCTAGCCTGCAAATGGATTCAAAGATGAATGCTTTAAAACCATTACCTATGCACATGTGAATAAAACTAGAAAAATATTTACAAAAGATGAATCATTGAAACCCTGTAAAAAGTAATTGAATATTGTTACTCATATACATGTGCATAGAACCTAGATTCAAAAGTAATTGAATACCGCTACATATGCACATGTGTATATAATCCAGAAACACAGATTTTCAAAAGATGAATGATCGAATATTGTTACCTATGCATATGTGTATAAATTCAGAAACACGTATTCTCAAAAGATGAATGATTGAATATTGTTACATGTGTATATGTTTGGATCAGAAGGTTGATATTCGTTTGGTTGTTTTTTTTGAAATGATATCCGAGAGAATGAATCGAAGGTGATGAAATTTTGTTAAATACCAAGACTTTGATTACGTTAACAATGTTTGGAAAAGAAGGGTGATTGAAACTATTTGTTTGTCAAAACGATTTCTTGGTTGTATGATTAGAGCACCCACAATGGTGGGTTCTTCCATCCACGTGGAAGTCCACAAACCCAAAAACAAAAGTCCATACCATTGAAAATGTGGAGGTTCTTGACACATCACCAGGAGCGGTTCCTTTGTAAGGATCGCTCCATATGGTGAAATAGTGGGCTCCACCAACTATTAATTAATAAAAATTAATTTACATCACCAGGAGAGGATCGATTAATTTTTTTTATAATTTAAAAATTAATTAATAAATTTTTTAATAAAAGTATATTTTAATTAATAAATATTGTAAGCTTTAATTATTATTTTTTAATTATTAAAAGTATATTTTAATTATTGTCTTGTAAGCTTTAATTATTGTTTTTTAATTATTAAAAGTATATTTTAATTATTGTCTTTTAATTATAATAGTAAATTTTTATTATTTTTATTATATAAACTATGGACCGGTTCATGATTGGGAGTGAAAGGTTTATGAAATGTGTAGGAAAGAGAAAACTGATGTGACAGAGAGAGAAAAATGACGTGGCAGAATCATGAACCTCCAAAGATGTTCATGATTGTGGATGCTCTTATGCGACTATAGAGGTTAGAGAAAGAATGATAGAGAGAGAAAAAAGGAGAATAGTGGTGGTTATGTTTCCAAAATTTTAGGGTTTAAAAGAATAATTAATAATCGTTTTTCAAATTTGCCCTTCAATAAAAGGTAAATTTTTATTAAAACTCTCTGTTTTTTAAATTATTTATAAGTATGATACTATCATATTGACCTTAGATTTTTTTTATCTTAGATATATGAAGGTGTTTCTTAGGTTTTTAACTTCTTTTGTTTTTCTTCTTAAAAAACACACACACTCTCTCACTCTCTCTCTCTATCTCTCTCTCTCTCTCTATATATATATATATAAATGCATAATTGGAATAACCTAAAAAAACCCTGGTAAACATATAACTTTACTTATGACTAATCAAATGTGGGTTTTTTAGTAAGTTTAAATAAGTTAACTTATTTAAGTTAAACATTAAAAGGTATTTTCAAAAAAGGAATTTAATTAAAATACCTAACTTTCAAAAACCAGTTACCTAAATACCCCAAATCTCCCATTTCTTTTTTTTCCAAAATACCCAATAACCCCATGATTTTGGGTCGGGATAAAAATTTTCGCGGGGTTTTAGATGTTTCACGGCTTGGGACCACGAAAACCAAGAAATCACGGGGTTGGGGGACGCGAAACTCGTAGAAACACGGGGTTGGGTTGGAGGCCGCGATTAGGGTTATTTCGCGGGGTTACCCCGCAATTGAAGCAATTTTCGCCGGGTTGGGGGCCGGGATAAAGGTAAGATCAAGTGATCAACGGTGAGATGAAGCCCTTGAGTTTAATACAATTCGTCCCCTCCCCTTATATATTAGAGGTCCCCTCAATTGAAACCCCACCATCATCTCCTTTCACTCTCTCAAATATACCGTATATTTTACACGCTCAGATCTCGACTCGGTTCGTTAGTGTTTTTAGAAGTCAGATATGTCTCGTTTACTTAGTACGGTAAGTTTCTCTTAACCCCGTTTTAGTTTTATATTTTAGACTATGTTGTTGTATGTTTTTTTTAGACTATGTGTTTAATTCAAAAATATTGCGTTTATTTTAGAGATTATGTGTTAATTTTAGAGTGTTACGTTTACGTTAATAATATGTTAGATTAATGCATTTTTTTGTAGAGATTGCGTTAATTTAAAAATATTACGTTTTTTCAAAAATATTTTGTTTTTTCAAAAATATTTTAGAGATTATGTGTTAATTTTAGAGTGTTGATAATATGTTAGAGTATTACGTTTTTTTGGAAACTATTTTAGAGATTGCGTTAATTTTAGACATTGCGTTAATTTTAGAGATTGTGTTTTTTTTAGAGATTGCGTTTTTTTGAAAAGTATTGTAGGGATTGCGTTTTTTTAGAGATTGCATTTTTTTGAAAAATATAGTTTTTTTTTTTAAAATATTGTAGAGATTGCGTTTTTTTAGAGATTGTTTTTTTTAAATATAGTAGAGATTGCGTTGTTTTTAGAATTTTTTTTAGAGATTGCGTTAATTTTAGTGATTGCGTTTACATTGATAATATGTTATAGTATTGCGTTTTTTTAGGCCCCTTAACTCTGCTAAACTACAACCTAGGACCCTTAACTTTGCTAAACTACAACTTAGTCCCCTTAACTTTGCTAAATTACAACTTAGACCCCCTAACTTTGCTAAACTACAACTTAGGCCCCTTAACTTTGCTAAATTACAACTTAGGCCCCTTAACTTTACTAAACTACAACTTAGTCCCCTTAAGTTTGCTAAACTACAACTTAGGCCCCTTAACTTTGCTAAACTACAACTTAGGCCCCTTAAGTTTGCTAAACCGAAATAATAAATATAACCATAAGCCTTTTAATCGCAACCTCTCGATTTGGATTTTGTCAAACGGGTGTAAATAACCCTAAGGTTTGTAGGGATTTAAGACATCCACGTGATTCTCCTACTTCCTGGAAGTCCAATAGATTGAGTGGTTTCGTTTTTTCTAAAATTAAGCAATAGATGAAATCAACAAAATGTACACCCTTAACATTGTAAAAAAACCCAAATAATAAATATAACCCCAAGCCGTTGTCTTTTATTCCTTAGTTATAAGTTAGGTGCGTTGACAACATTTCTGCATTACTATGTAGGATGATTTTCATTACACAGATCTGTCGTTCAAATGTCGCCTTGGCTTCGTCAAGGAAATTAGAGATGCTTTTGCATTGTGTCCACCTGAACGGGCACAAAATTTATACGGAATCTTTGGACGGACACCTTTCGGGCCATGGCTCGAACTTACCAATGTTGGGCAGGACCCCATCCTAGTCCACATGTTTTTACAGTTGGAGGTCGAGTGCGCCAATTCAGATCCGGAGGAACTGTATTTCGACGTGTGTGGGAATTACATGCACTTTGGTCGTCGTGAGTTATGTCTTGTAACAGAACTCCTTTTTGGACCAACACCTTCCCTTCCTGCCTTACCGAATGATTCATTCGTCAGTAGGGTTTGGCTCGACCACGCACCGGGTCTTTTTGACGCTGAAAACCATAGTCCAGATGATGGGAAATGGCCTCCAGGTGCTATCCGATGAGGATGTTGTGCGTGTTTGCTTGGTAGTGATGGTGGAAGTGATGTTCATGGGCCATGAGCTAAGGCGGGTGGTTTCCGACACTGTCCTTATCGTCGTCGATGACTTCGGGAGGTTTAACAGCTATCCGTGGGGTAGCCACATCTGGAGGCACTCATACAAAGGACTACACCGTGCCATCGCCAGACGCAACGAGAAGAAACAGAACAACAACAAGATGACGTTGAATGGGTTTGCACACGCTCTAAAGGTTAGATAAGTAGCATAACATAAATATTAATTCATCTCTATTTTGGCTTTCTTTTAACGTACTTGTTCATTTTGTGAAATTCCAGATATGGATCCTGGAGATGTTTCCTGTCTGCCGTCAAAATTTCACCAAGCGCTCTGACAGGGTCATTAGGGGAACCAGTTGGGACAGAGATGTTATCCTGAATAAGACTGCATGCATTGGAATCTTCAACTCAGTTGAGAACGTACACTCTCTTACTATATTCCTAATTGTAGTAATTAAACAATTAATTGTGTAACTTAGTTCTGCATATTAAATCTTATATGTTTTATAATTTTATTAGAGAGATCATGGGCCGCTGGCGGAACTGCGTCCTACTGCTGTCGAGCAGCAGTCGAGTTGGTTTCAACGGAGTGTTGCCTTTTTTGATAGTTTGGCGGCCAGGCGACCGACGAAGAGGTCCCGACGAAGAGATCCCGATGACGATCATGAAAATGACGATGATGATGAAGATGACGATGATAGGGCTAGAGATCAGACTCCCCCTAGCTCCTCCTATCATGGTGTGCCGCCTCCAGACCCATACCAACACAAGTGGGACTTAATGGACTCCATGAATAGACGCATAACATAGCTCGAGGCTCTCACCGCACACCTTCGCACTGTTCGTGTTAGTGTTTAATTTAATTTGGGGATATTACGTTCCATACTTTTATATTGGTTTATGTATTGATATTGCGTTTCATACTTTTATTAGGTGTCGACGAGCATGGCGCCGATCTACACGTCGCCTGGGCACACGCATAGGTACACGCATGCGGCATCTGTGACCCCATCATTCCAGCAAAGTGTAAGTTACGACGAGTGCTCATTGTAGTTCTATTTTCGTTATTACGTTTGAAAAATCTTATTAAGAGTGCTCATTAGAATCTATGTCATTAGTTTGGGATGGCAAGTATGGCGTCGAACTACAGGTCGCATGGGTACACGCAGGCGACATCGGGAGGAATTGGCCCTTTTTCGACCTCATCATTCCAGCAAAATGTAAGTGACGACAAGTGCTCATTATTGTTCTATTTTTTTATTACGTTTAAAAATTCTTATAATTACCTATGTCACCAGTTTGGGATGCCGGAGGCGGACTGTTACAGACCCGAAATGATGAATCGAAACAATGTGCCATTCCTTGGCGGTTTGGTGGACGATTTTTTGGGATCTTCCATCCCGTATTCGATGGGGTCGGGCGTCGGGGGTTGACACCACCCAAGCGCGACTGAGCAGTCCAATGGCTGATGAGATCATCGCAGACCACTTCGTGGAAGATGACATTCCCATGCATGCGACGGACGAGACAACACTTACGAGGGGGAGACGGGTCGTCCATGTGGGGCCAAGCTTATGTTCCCTATTTATCCAACAACCTTCGACCACACCGGTCCCTCCGAAAAAATACAAGCGAAGGGTGAAGGCAAAGGGTAAGGGAAAGGTTGGGGGAAACACTATGATCACCTCAACACATATCATGGACCAAATTCGTAATAATCAACTCCCCAACCTGTTATGTCCATTTTATGGCGGCCTTCAAATGGATGCCGATTTTTTCATAAAACTACTGGATTTAGATGGTAGGGGGGATTTTGAGAATTTGGTTAGTATTTAAATATAGTCATATAAACAACTACATTGCTAGTTACAGGTCTAACAATCTCTATTTTGTGTATAGCACATCGACTGTTGGGTCAGAATGATCCAAGAATCATACTCTCCACACGCGAGCTGGGCGATGATGGACACCAACCTTTTTGAGTTCCTTACCCGGTCGGAACAAGGTTACAAGTCTGTGTAGCAGTCGTGCAATGGTGAGGAGCATCGAAACCATCCAGATTGGAAGGGCCTCCAGCGGGTATGGAAATCGATTTACATAACTTTTGTTTAACTTTCTTGTTACTAACTATTTGTGTGTTATTGTAAAATCTCAGGTATACATTCCTATGTGCATTATAGGCAAACTGTTACACCCTAAATTCTGGAAATAACAACCAAATTAAATTTTCTAAATACATCGATAATTTCATCGTCTACAATCACAATTTAAGAATTAACCTCAATACGCACGTTCAATCTATACATACAGTCTAATATGAGGACGGGTGCTACTAAAACCCAATAACGGTCACTATCTCCAATCTGCGGAAGAATTCACCAACTACTCACACTTGTGCCAAGCTAAGGCTCGACTCTTCATAGAACTGCTAGAACCAAACTCCAAACTGGAACCTGATGCACATGCCGACAAATAAAAAGGTTAGGCTTGACGCCTAGTGAGCTCAAGAGTTTTCAATATATATATATTAATCGTTTAGAAAGGAAGGATGCGATTAAAATCATAATCTTTCAAAATGGAATATTTCACTTATAAAATGACTCGTTTATCAATAACTATGCATCTTATACGAAAGAGACACCGAGTTAATCGTTAACCAAACCAAACTATTTTAAAGGCGAGGATCTCAATATGAAACGTACTTTTATAAATTTGGATTTAAACCAAAACTTGTTCAAAATGATTATAAAGAGAGAACTCCCAATCTTTATAAAATGCGGTAGAAAATGTTATATCTCGAAATACCCAACACGGGTGGAACATGATACACAACTCATAAACCATAGATAAAAATCTATATAATTAGATATTGCCATGAACACAGGCATTAGACCCAAAACTCACACGACCATAAATGGACGAAATAAAATACCGAAACGTGGAAAAGACGCATTCCATTCAAACCTTAATATACGTGGGAAAACCCCAATATTAAGGTCATCATTTATCGTCGACCACACAAACCAAAGTTGATAAAACACGACATCAACATTTAAAATACCACGGGTCTACGACGGAGAGACACGTATACAAAGAGAATAGAGGAACACGCAAGTAGGCCGCTCATACAACTTCCTTGCATGTCATCTAAACATTTCCATCTTGGGTGGCGAGAACATATGAGTGGGGCCACCCGTGATGTTATTGAATTTCACCACACATCCCGACATCCTAGTTCCCATGCCACCACCGACATCACAACCTCGGACCGATTATGCCTCTGGCCTTACTCCGTCAAGTTCCACTTTCAAGGACTTACAGACATGGGTGCCTATCCAATCTAAACGAGTTTCAACTCAGCGGCTCGAGCCACCTATTGCCTACTCGCTAGCAAACCCAAGCGATCACCACAGTAACCAAAAACTTAGGCTTTCCAAAACAGACAAACTGACGTGCCTATGGATCCATAACAACACTGTCTAACATTACATGACTCCAATTGAATGACCAAAGCACCCAAAACATGTAACTCACCAATGACACGAATTAATCGTCATCATACTCAAAACCCACGACGGTTATAAATCCGGACAAATGTCCACCCGACTCATTTAGTCAGAACCGAGCCAAAGGCCGAATACTTTACGTAAATCTCCAACGAAAGCCTTTGTAAACATTAAAAACACGTTTAACCAACTGATGAAGACACAACGACCCAAGAGTATAATTAACTCAAACTCAACATTGGTTGAGGCAAACCATTTTCTAAATGGACTCTTTATCCTTATATTTCCAAAATGCCTCATGACATATTTATACACATTTTCCAAATAGTTGAAAGTACAAAATCATATAAATGACCTTTACATCAAATGAACTCCATTTATATATATATATATATATATATATATATATATATATATATACATCAAAGAAACATGTCAAAATGATTTAATTGTCAAGATGCCCAAAATCACAAATATGTGTGTGACACAAGTTTATAAAGTGAGATATACCCAAATACCCGAAACTTATCAGCAGTTAACAATTTGATGTAAAACACAAACACTTTAAAAACAAACGTTTTGGCATGTACATCGTTTTCATAAATCATCTTGAACTCACCTTGCTATATTTAGGCTAAATCTAGATTTCACCCAACTTGAGCTCCTTTGAAGGGCACTTGAATCCTCAAGCCGAAAACTTCCAAAACCTAGATCCATACATTCCAAACCATAAATACCCATATTTAACCATTTAGAAACATTCCCTAAACATTATTTACTAAAATCCCCAATGAGATTAAAACCCTAGTTTCTCCAAAACTATCAAATCTGAGATTTGATAAACCAAACACTAGGGAAACATCAATGGAGCATTTATAACGTTAAATCAAGAAATCTTACCATTTTAGATGATGAGACTTTCCGAGGACACGCATTCCAACTCTTCAACCCGAGCTCCCACACGTTGAACTTGATGAGGAAGATGAAGATAGAGGTTTTGTGGTTCAAGATACCACTAGCTAGATAATGAAGAATTATGTGGCTCAAGGGGGAAAACCCTCAAAATGGGTTAGGGTTCATCTTTGAGGTTTGGGAGAGAAAAGGGGAGAAGATAGAAGTGAGAAATGGGGAAAATGGTGAAAATTTCGGACATTTAGAAGACCAGACGTCGCGCGCGACCTTGCCATGCGATAGTGACAATGTCACTATCGCGAGTCACGATCGCGAGTCACGATCGCGCGGATTGTACCGCGAGTTTTGTGGTACTCCGGCGATTGTGCTACGCGATAGTGACACTTGTCACTATCGCGAGTCACTATCGCGCCAACTGTACTGAAGCCTAAACTGGCCGAAAACTCGTGATTCTCGCATGGGTCGACTCAAGGTTCGAAAGCACAACATTTTCCACCCAAAAAGATAGGCGGGAGGCGGAGAGATTGCCAACGAAGGACGAAAACTTACTTACGAAAAATCGGGTGTTACACAAACATTAGGTGCTTGGGGTTCTGGATCTTAATGAAATGACACTGATCATATATGACAGTTTACGAGAACCCAGGTTCACGATGGCCTTGGAAGACCGCCTTAAGACCTTCAAAACACAATTGCTGAAGTTGTTAAAGAAGATCCGCGACACTCCTGCTCATATCAAAGCCAACAAGAAATTTAAGCATCAATATGAAGTTGATGCATCACAACAGGAGGGGGCCCTTGGGGATTGCGGTGTGTGGGTGTGTCGTAACTTATCCAAGTTTATTGAAGAAATGCACCCAGCAGTTGCACCAGATGCAACTGAATCTGTGGCCAAGGAATCGCGGCATTACATGGCGGAGACCTTATACTCGTTGTCTGTCCAGTTAGACGAGTAGGTTGTTTTCTGTTTTTTATTATGTATGTAATAAAACTTATATATATATATATATATATATATATATATTACTATTGCTTTCTTATATTTTTCGTGTCGAGAGACAAAAAAACAAAATTAAGATATGGTGAACGAAACGAACTTACAAACTGATTAGGTCATATTCTTGCTCATTTAAATGTTAAACAAATGGTCCTGATTCCCCTGTAAAAAGGCTTACAGATTCCCCTGTAAAAGGCTTACAGATTCCCCTGAAAATCCTTACATATTCGCTTGTAAAAAGGCTTACAGATTCCACTGAAAATAGATCTAGATTCGCCGGTGGTTTTTGAACTCTATCAATTTATAATTTTGTCGTCGATACTTATTTTGTAGTAGTATAAAATATAAACGCATCAAACCGCAAAATAGATTAGACGATTTTATTCATGACACAGAAGCATACAAACTATAGGTACGATACAACAACACAGAAACTCCAGGTACAAACTACCAATTTAGGAAACTCCAAACACGAAACCAACAACACAAGCACCATCTAAGGATATAGTGCTTTACATTTATCAACCCAATTTTGTTTCTCTGTTACCTGCGCTTGCAGTATTGTGAAGTCTTGCATAATCTTGTTGACTTGTACGTTGTCGTAGCGAATACGGTCTTCTTTCTCCTTTATCTCCCTCTTCAACCTTTTTACCTCCTCCTTGTCCGTGTCAATCATTCTCAAGTGTCCGTCCTTCTTGGCCATCATTTCCTTCCACTCTTTAGTGATTTGTTCGATCTCCGCTTCACTTTTCTCTATCGCTTTTTTCAGTCTAGAGGGCATTATTTGTGAAGACGGTGGGTTTGAAGATGATGCATTTCCAGCCATGTGTTTGGTGAAAGAGGAGACTATTATGATATCAAAATGGTGTATGGATGGTGTGAATTTTACATTTGGTATAACACGTATATTTATAGCCACAAGGAGCCATTTTCTCAACAAAAAAGGAATCGTTTCACCCTTTGTAGGGGAATCCTGGCAGGCCATGTGCAGAGGAATCGTTTCAGCATTTGCAGGGGAATCCTGGCAGGCCATGTGCAGAGGAATCGTTTCAGCCTTTGCAGGGGAATCCTGGCAGGCCATGTGCAGAGGAATCGTTTCAGCCTTTACAGGAGAATCCTTGCAGGCCATGGGCAGACGAATCGTTTCAGCCTTTGCACAAAACTGATCACGAACCTATCTTGGCATGGACTATAAGTAGATGCTATGGTGAAGTAGTAATTCACAACTTACTATCTATCCTTTATACCATCTACACAATTTACAAACATTCTCTACCTTTTCATAACTTAATGGCTGGAGGTTCACGCTCTAGGGGGAAAAGGTCAGCGAATGAGGCTGACACTTCACACTCCGCCTACATCCAACAATTGAATGATGGAGCTAGAAGGATTGATTGTAAGGCACCCGAGACAACGGAGGAGTGGGTGTAGTTTGGGAGAACTGCGGCCGATAGCCCAATTACGCCTCAGGAGTGGGAGGAGTTTAACAATGCACGGGAGACATACTTTGATACTAATGGGGGAGAATCCCCACCTAAGAATCAATCTAACCAGTGGCAGGGTCTACCAATGTCTCAAGTACTGTCTGCCAAGTTAAAAGAGTCATGTGATGAGACAAATGCGGAGATACAAAATATAAGAATGATGTGGCTACGCAACATGGAATTTCAGAAAGAGAAAAAGGCAGTACTTGCAGAGAAAAAGGAGTTCCTAGCACCAATGAAGCGCGATGTTAGGGAGAAGCAACGAGAGATTAAAGAGTTAGAATATGAAGTGATAGAAATCAAAGACAGCTACACTGGCATGGAGGAGCTATTGAAGGAAAAGTCTGACTGGATCATCAAGATCCAGGAAATCTACCCTTAGTAGGTTTCTCCAAGGGTGGTTGTTGTTGGGATGCACTTTAACGATGATTTAATGTTTTCTTTTCTGCTTTAATGTTCACTTTATCGATGCTTTAATGTTGTATGGATGCACCTTATCGTTTTCTTTGATTTCAATAAAACGATGCTTTAATGTTTAACTTGTTTTTACACACAAGAAAATTTCACAAGCACGATATGGTAGATAAAATCAACTATAAACATAAAAACAAGCACACTTAACATACAAGATTTATTCGTTACAATCAAGGGAAGTAAATGTTAAGGTCAAAGCTATCATGCCTTAGGCTTCCATGTGGTTCTAGCTCTGATGGGCCCTTGGAGTGACTTCTTTGGCTACCTAAACCTCTACTCCTAGGCACGGTTGAAGGGGCAGGAGTTGGAAATTCTCCATGAGTATGTTCTATTGCTCCACACCTAGTACATGTTCTGTGTATCAGACCTTCACCACGAGATGGATGTCGATCGTTCTTTCTTGGTCTTCCGACACGTCTCTTGGTTATTAACAGTGGATAGCATGGCGGAAGGGGAACGTGTGGCGTCACCCATGATTGAGGGGGTCCAACCAGATAGATTACCTCATGATATGTTGACCGATAAGTATAGGACGTGTAGTAACTTATAGCTAGATCGCTGTAATCTCTACGATTCATATGCCTTGCAGCAGCGATGGCATGACCGCACGGTAACCCAAAATATTGCTATTGCTTACATTCACAAACACGGTTGGCTATATCGACAGTCGAGTGAAAATGGGTATCCCGAACGTGAAATTGACCATGTCCAATCTCTCTTACCGACCATGTCCCAGACTTTCCCGACCTTCTGCGAATTATCTCCTCTGCCATTGGTGTGAGATCATTACGCATTTCACCTACAAATATGTGTTAATTGTGTTACGATTTATACAGAACACAAAAAGAGCAACTAACATATAAGTTCAATATTTCATAGTTTATCAACCTCCCTTTCGCCGTTGAAGTTGGTACCACTCTTGTTGAAAATCTCGGAAGTACTCCATAAGGCCGACAATTGGTAACCTGCACGTAAAACGAGACAGTGTATTCACTGACTCTACACTATTAGAGGTCATTATGTTATACCGTTGTGCAAGAAAATGGGCCCTTGACCACCTCTCCTTACCAGCCTCGTCCATAACTCGTGCTCCACGATCTACTTCAAATCGTAGTGCATTCATGTATATGTCAAACTCCCTAATCGTATATACTTTGCATGCCTTCCAGTAGATGGTGGTATTGTTTATTGTAATACGTTTGTCGACGCTTTTCACGTTCATCTCCAAATGTCGACAACATAGGGCGTGAGGGGTGGAGGGGTACACGACAGAAATTGCGGCTCTTATGGAAGGAGCCCTGTCGGACATAAACACCAACCCTTCCGGGACTCCGATACATTCTCTCAACATGGACAGAAACCAACTCCAGTCATCCCCCGTCTCGGACTTGCCTACTCCGAAAGCTAATGGCACAATCTTGTTATTTTCGTCCATGGCAATCGCCAAGAACATCATACCCAGGTAAAGTCCCTTTAAATAGGCAGCGTCTATTACAAGGAGTGCCTCTCACCATTAGTAGTGCCTTGCATCGAGCACGCCATCCTTGGTGGTAACCAATGTTGATCCCGTACTGCTGGTTTATATCGTTGACGATTTCCTTCGGCCGAAACTCCATGCTAGCATCAAGAAACTTGCCTTTCAGTATGTGGCCCAAAGTCCTTTTGTTGGCCTGCCGGTGGCTGGCATTCAGTTGCATCCTCAAACAAGTGTGTACGTCGTTCAACTTTCTAACGACAAACAAACCTCCTTTAGGGCCAACTGACTTCGCGGACATACGCCATTCACAAATTTGTTGGTCACAGACAACCTCGTATCTGCTTTTTTCGGATTTCTTCGCTCTAAACACGAAACCCTCTTTCAAGAACTTCATTCCGAGCTGTATGGTCATTTCCTCCTTCGTATGAAATATCTGACCTTCATGTATACTTGTACTGCGATTGTAAGGTACGGGTTGGTAGGCTGGTATATAGGTCTCCGGGTTTGGAAGGGAAAGGGGCATATCAAAATAATCATTTAACTCACCAAATGATTTATTGCTAGGGTTATATGTTTCTTTTTCTTTGTCCTCATCATTATCGGTATCTGATCTGTCCAGATCAGATATACCCGTTGTGAAAACATGGGTTTCGTCATCAGCAACTCCAGCAAACCGTCTTTTTGGGTCTTCTTCTTCCTCTTCTAGTTGCGTGTCCGGAACAACATCGGGATAAGACTCGTTAGGACGATATGCATGATCAGAATAAAGTGTGGTGTCGTAGAATGCCAGAAATTGAGAACCAGACTCCAGTTGACTACCACCGATATGGATTTCGTCATCACCTTCCTCATCACCTCCGTCATCATCTTCGTCATCACCTTCGTCGCACATCTATGATGCGACATACACAAAAGGTTTTAGAGGTATTTCTGAATCGGCTGCAAGTTGCATAAAACCAAGGATTTCATCATCGTTGGTTAGCTCCATCAGTGAGCGATCTTCACGTCTAAATACCAACTTGCAAGCAGCAGAATCTTCGATTCCACATTTTCCTATGGCGTAATCAATAAACCTCTTATATGAAAGCATTATTGGAACACATACACCACACCTTTTGTACTCAATAAAATCCCACCCATTGTTGTTTTGCACCCATTGACCATCGTAACATAAATAGAACCTAGATTTTTTAACAAATGAACTCATTTTTTCAGTAGTATGAAAAATGAAGAAATACAAATGATGAAAAAGAGAGCAAGAAAGAAGAATGGAATGGATGTGATGAACGGATTTGACTTACATCTTACTGATCTTTATAGACAAGATTGAATGGATAAGATGAAGGTGAACCACAAATTCAATGACAATAGTACAATTATTGTATGACAATCAGACCAAAGTGTAGAAAAAAACAGTAAAAATCATACAAAAAAACGTGAAAAACAGTTAAAACCACATGAAATAATAGACCCTGAAACCCTAATATTTTCCCGGCCCAACCCCGTGAACACTACAATATTCCCGGACCTACCCCGTGATTACATGATTTTTGCGGCCCTACCTCGTGTATTTGATATTTTCGAGGGGTTACCCTGTGATTTATTGGTTTTTGCGGTCCCAAGCTGTGACACATCTAAAACCTCGTGAAAAATGTTTATCCCGGCACAAAATCACGGAGTTGTTGGGTATTTTGGAAAAAAAATGGGAGATTTGGGGTATTTAGGTAACTAAGTTTTTAAAATTGGGTATTTTAATTAAATTCCCTTCCAAAAATTACCAGTATTGATAGAGTTGTTTTTTTACAAAATGACCAACTATTTAAGGATTGTAACAAAATGACCGATGAAATCGTCAAAGGAAAAAAGCCATTGGCGATTTGTACTTTTTCTTAGAAGTGCCAAAAGAGAGGACAAAATCTGATTTTGTCATAAAATCGCCAAAAAGGTATAGAAATCGTCGTTGGCGATTTTCTAAAAATCGCTATAAGTATGGCCCGACAAACCAAATCGCTAACCAATGCATGTCTGACACCTAATTGCGATTGATGAACAAAAACCGCCAACTCTCATAGTTGGTGACTTTTTTAAAAAAAAAAACACTATGGGATGATTTCTTTTACATAAGGGGGATCATTTCTCTTCCTTATACCTCCGCTTTTGACCTCTCCTCTCAATTTTACTGTTGTCATCGCCACCGTGTTCCATCATCGTCGTCGTCGTGTTCCACCATTGTTCGACACCGCGTCGACCGTCGACCATCGAGTTCGACCACCAACGTCTACTATTGTCCACCACCCCCTATAGCCGTTTCCACTACTAGATAATCTTCTCAACCACCATTCATAATTGTCTATCACCGTCCACTAGAAGACACATTAAATTTTAGTAATGGCTGAACAAGTAAGTTTATGAAAATTGTTTAGAATTTTATTAATTTATTTTTTAATAAGTATTTACAATTTGTTTAGTACTTGTTTAATAATTTTTTATTGCATTTGTTTATGTATTTTTTTTTGTAAGAGACCATTTGTTTAGAATGTAATAAAATCAATTATTCAAAACATTTTGTAGTTACGATAATTAGAAAATATGATATATGATTCATTTTGTAGTCATAATTCATATGAGTGTTTGTTGTATTATTGTTATTATTGAATGTCGTAAAGTAACAAAAAAATGGCAAATTATCATTTTACGTATAGGTCATATTGAAATTTCGTTAGAATTTTGCAAAGATCGAGTTATTTAAAATTTAATGTAATAAAATAACTTAATCATACTATTTTTAAAGTAAAGAATTGTTAAAGTAACAGAATTTTAGTTTTAGTTAGATGACACTTTTTATATAATCTTTATATGTTTGTTCAGTGTAATTTATACAACAAATAATACATTTTGTTTTATATATACGCATAGGAGTTTTTCGAGGCTACCTTGACGTTGATGGAACAAATACAAATATTCAAAAAGATTTTAAAAAGTTTAAGTGCATATCCAACAAGGTTGGAAATGTTTATGCAAAAGTGTTTCGGGAACTGGTTGGATATACTAACCATGTATTGGAGATCCATAAAGTATTAACATGATATTGCAATATAAGGACCCCTCATACGGGTTTGGACAGGAGGAAATATATTATCGTGTTGTAGGTTTGTATCTACGTTTTACAGTTTAGTAGGTCGAGTTGTTTGATTATCGGGATTTATTGGAGCAAATATTGTTGTATCCGAGATCATCAAATGAGGATACTATTTTGAGGATCAATGATTCAAGATCATGATTGAAAGTCTCAAGTCAAAGTCAACATGCCATAAGTGGAAAGTCAAAGTCAATGTCAAGGTCTTTTATTGTAAGGTTAATGCTTTGTTGGTTAGTTTTGTTTGTATTCCTTGTAGGTATAAATAGCTTAGTGCTTTATTGCAATCTGGTAGCACTTAGAAGAGCTCATATTGGAGAATTCATAGTCATGCTTGAGAGAGATTGTAGAGAGAGAATGTTGTAATCGATTTCTTCATCAATAATATTGTGAGATTTGTGATTGAAACACTTGTAATTTGGGACACACAATTGGTATCAGAGCAAGCAAAATTCAGAGATTTTTATCAAATTGTTGCTAATTTTGGAAAGTCGCAAGTTATCACTGTGCTAATTCGAATTTTTGTTGGTTTTGATGTTTTGGATTGAAATTTGATTGTATAATGTTCGACTATTGACTGTAAACAATTTTTGTTTGTATTGCTTGATCCAATTCACATCAAATAGGGTGAATTTTGGATTTTTATTCAAGTTTTTGTCCGAAAACTGTCAAGTACTGTGTTTGGATCGAACATTCAATTTGTGGTTGTTTTTAGTTGAAATCATCAACTAGAAGTGTGTTGAGATTGTACTCGTGGACTGATCTGCAAAGTTTGGTGATCTAATTTGAAGTTGTGATCAAGTTATGGCTGAATCTGTGGTTTAGAGACTACTTCTCGCAAGATCCAGACTACTCGCAAGATTCATCGAACTTGACGCAAGTTCTTCGAGGTTGACGCAAGACTCGAGTCTATTTTGAAGTTTTTGGGTGGAATTTTTCTAAGTCTGAAACTCACAAGCTTGAGGTGCGACAAGTGGAACTACTTGTATTAAGGTAAATATGTCAAGTTAAGAACTCGCATCAAGTACCTTATGTCAAGATTACTTGACGCAAGAGGCGCATACGACAAGTTCAAAACTCGGATCCTTCGCGTTGTGACAAGCTTAGTTCTCGGGTCCAAGGGTTTGTGAATAGTGAGGTTCTCGGGTCCAAGGGTTTGTGAATAGTGAGTTTCTCGGGTCCAAGGGTTTGCGAATAGTGACAAAATGAAGAAAAGCCCAAAAAAATCTCGATTTTAAGCCTCCAGACCACTCCCCTGGCCTTGCCCGTGACATGAGGTCACGTGGTAAGCCGCACGTGGCCTCTGGTGTCGGCCACAGCGACTTGGGCGGCCTGTGCCGCGACTCAGGGTCGCGCATCAAGCCGCGGGGCTCCATGTCCCTCATTTCCTTCCATTTTTCGCGTCCGATTCGATCCTCGATGGCTCCACTACAAAAGGGAAGTAAAACCTTACTAAATTTCCATTATGATGGTCAGACGATTATACTAATATGGATTAAGAGTTTCCAAAGTCACGGGTGTTACAATCCTCCCAACCTTAAAAGGGATTTCGTCCTCAAAATCTAGCACCGACCAAACACCCGATGTTATGCTTAACGGGATTAGTTGGTTCCCCATATTTCCGTCCTCCCTGGTAACTAAACTTCGACTCAAGGATCATACCACTTTCCTTTTCCAGAGAGCACAAGAGATGTAGGAGATGTACATGACAGTTCAAATGTCGCTCATTCCGGAAAACCAGTCTGACATATGGCTTTTCATCAACTCACTGCGAAGATGTTAATAATCATGCAGCGGGGAATTTAGACGACATCATTTTCACAGAACGACTGTTCCCTATCCAAAAAGAGGTGCCTAAAAAAATACTTTACTTCATATATGAAACCAATTACATCCCATTTAAGATTACCACCGTGTTTCTCAAAACGAGCCACCACAAACCCAATCTCAACGATCGATATACCTTACTGATGAAGGAGTGAAGATCGAGTCCTTATTTAAATCATTTCCCTGACATTAAGACCTCGGTTGCCTCCCAACTTTAGGTTATTCGTATTACCTCAAGAGTAGCTTACGACCTTAACTAAACCTTACGACCTTAACTAACCCTTACGACCTTAACTAAACCTTTCCACCAAGGATACCTCAAAGCGAACTTTACACTTCTTTCTTGCCTTCAAGAACACAATAACCTTTGCAGAAACGATCCAACCATAGTTTGACCACACTCCTTTCAACTCCGAGTATCCGTCGCCAGGTTGACTTTACCCTAGGGGTGAAGGAATCCGTATGAAATTGCTGAGCTGATCACTCGTTGTTGTTACAGAAACGATATTTATAATCATGACAAATCAAGGCCTCCACAATAATCGATTTCTACTTAAAGTCCACCTCGATATTCTCACTAAATGTCTCCAATAATCAATACCATAAAAGATTTATCATCCTTTCATTGACGAAATTCCTAACAACTAGTTTGGTCTGATTCAACACATCAATAATTCCGTTCCTCAAGCTAACACAAGTACAACATCTGCAATGGTTCCCAAAACTTCTCTAAATTGAAGCATTGGTCTCATGTTTCACCCAGAAACGTACCATTACACTCTACAGATAGTTGATTATCCCAAATTCCATGGTTACACAATTCCCATAATCCATTCAAGCATCGATTGTCAAATCAGCGAAAGCCTTGTCAAATATAGAAATGCCAATAATCGATCCCTAATTACCAACATCTAATCTTCTTAAAGTTACCAATTAACTTGCAAACATACAAGATTCATCGGATGTGCACTAAAGCACCTCAATGGTTATTATCCTCAAAATCGAGTGTCGACACCTATCCTCAAAATGACTATACTGCAAACGTGGGTATGCCAACAATTATTTTATTAGAGGTTTTCATCGTGCCGACCTTCAATGTCGAATTAAAGTTGACACCTGATATGACACTAAAATTCCAAATCTTACACCTCTAATGGAAGAACCACAACATCTTATTTATTCCTGAAGATTTTCCAAGATGGAACACCACCAATGCATACATGATGTCGAACCAAAACCCATCAATTCAAATTCAACCATATGCAAGAAACCACATAATGCTTTAACCCGAAGATTTACCGAAACAGAAGGATCACCACTTAAACAACTGGATATTACATAAACCTAATACCTCAGTTAATCATGCGTGAACCGGTTCATAAAACTGAAATCCAAAACTCAAAACTGACCACAAGTTATCATCCGACGCTTCAATTCCCTATGATGCCTATAGTCCTTAATAACAAGTCCTTTCACAAGGGGGTTTAAAAATATGGATCTAATGAGTTCAAGTTTTTTTTTCACTATAAGACTCAACAAGCATGTCATTTTATTATTTTTAAAGATTTGCCAAACATAAAATCTTTATAATCAATTTTACACAAGCACAAAGTCTTTACCACAACTAGGAAATCGATTGAAGTGGCTACAATTGTCACACACGTAAAACCAATCAATTATAACGCGTCTTTGTTGACCAATAGCAAGAACAACAATCGATGAAGATGCACAAAATGAAACATGAACACGGACCATCTCAGTCCCAACATACGATTACTCATACTATGGGTGTAAAATAATTCGTGTACTAAAAAGTGTGCAACAAAATGTTTGCAAAAACTCAAAACAAAATTTTCATGATATCAAACTCCCAAAGTTTTCTCTCTTTTAGCCACAGCACGACACGGAATAAGATTCCACAACAAAACTTGCATGCGTTAATTTATTTCACAAAACTAGTACAGTGATATATGCATGCACTTTGGTCAAAATACAAAATAATTTATGTCAGTTTCAAGTTCAAAGCCAAATTAACAATATGCTTTCATCGTTCTAAAATGATGGCTAAAACACTATGACGGAAGCTCCAAATAGAATATAGATGCATACTATATGTAACCAAACTGCTCGTAAAAAACTCAAGGGAAAAATAATACAATTGGACGCCATTAAAGTCGCCACATCAAATCCACAAAATCGCATGGAATAAAATTCTCAATTAAACTCAAACACCAAAATAATGGAAGGTAACTCTTCATCCAAAGCCTTAACATATGTGGAGGAGATCCAATGTTAAATTCATAAGTCCCAGTTACTTGTCCAATAACCTAAACAACATCTAATTAAGGACATCACAATATCCGAAAATTGTGTTGGACAACAACGAGAATAAGGAAAGTCTCAACAAAGTTTGTAACCACATGCAATAAAACATTTTTATGCATGTTTAAGATCATGGTTTAAAATCTTGTGTGTGCCAAACATTTTTCCAAGATTATGTAATATAATTCTACATAATGATTTGGGAACATGAGAAATAATTGATGCAATTTATTTTAGAAATAAATTTCGTGCATGAATTTGATCGGCACTCAACGTCTCGAAACTACGCTCCTCAATTACCCAGTCACACTATCGTCTTATGGATACTCAAACATCTTAAGACAATAATCGAGGATTTCATCGGTTCACCTTACAATTTCTCCTCAAATAATGTTGATCCCATAAGTCTATAGTTCTAATCCAACCAAATATTCCGACCCGAAACGGTCCACTTAAAACAATCATCATGCTTACTGTCACCCCAAGTGACGAATGTTAAAATCATCAATCTCTTTTAACGACTACCCACTTAGAAACTTCTTCACTACCCCAACGGTCATCACATCAAAGTAGTCCAAGTATACACATGTAACTTGTAGGTTCACCATAACACTGGCCAGGTGCAATTATGAACGTACTATACATGATCATCCTTGCTACTCTCGACATGATTCCCATTCCTAGTGACTCCATCAACGTCAAAACATCCTATCTTAAAGTGCTTATTGGTGAAATTTTCTCTCTCATTCACTTGAGAGAACACTAGTTTGAGTTTAGGCATCCAAAATCCACACCTAAATCTCTCAAACTTAAGTTCTGATACCAACTTGTAACACCCTCAAATTTGGAAAGAGCAACTAATTAAAATTTTCGATATTACATCAAGTAAAAGATACGACTTCCTCCTATAGATCAAAACCTGATATACCTCAAATTAAAATTCTATAATTAATCTCATCAATTATAAACTCCAGTCTTATACAAGGACTAAACCGAAGTCGGGTGTTACTTAACCCAAATACATGTTGCTAATCCCAAGATAAATGTGGAAGACTTCACCAAGCTATTCATTTCTCGATCACACAACTAGCACTCATCTCTTCACAGTGTCACTAGCTAGAACTATTCCCAACTGAAACTTGTTGCACAAGCCGAAAAATAAAATGTTAGGCTAATGCCTAGTGATTTCAAGAGTTTTCATCATAAATAAACATATCGAAGAAAAGAAAGAATGCAACTTAAATCATAATCTTTCAAAATGATTCACTTTAAATATAAAAACGACCAATTTCCAATAATACGCATGTTTTAAAGATAAATGCCCAATGCACAACATACTTTGATGAAGTGATGCAAACCCAAACTCACTCAAAACGTGAATAGAAATCGAACTCCCAATTTATGGAAATGAGGATAAAACTTTATATCCCGAAACGCCAAAAACACGACGGGGCATAATAGTTAACCCACAAATCATGGATAACAATCTATATACAAAAGAGAACGTCACTACAAGCCTGGATAGTAAAATTAAATACCCAAACAACACCTTTCGGTGACGGGTGAGACTCGCTTCCATTGAATGTCCGATCCAAGTTCACACAAATGCACACTGATCAAGTAGAAATCATTCTTTCATTAATTGAACAACAATTACAATGATTTCTTGAAGTCGAATATCTCACATTGTCATATACCTATATAGAATATTCTCTCTGAGCGTATCTTTCTATCTGTTGTTGTGTGTCTTGTACAAATACATTGACCTTTCTATTTATATGGTCAAGAAAATTGACCTTACAACTCAATTAACAAATGTCAAAGTCAAACACTTTGACTTACAAACTTAACAACAAAACCCTTTACACTTTACAACAATTACACTTTGACCCCTCATTTAATCTTGAATACAATCTTGACTTAACAATCTCCCCCTTTGGATTCAAGATTAAATTTTTTTTGACAATAATCTTCAGGTCATCTTTTTATTGCAAAATGTTCAAAATAGAATATTTAACAGCTTTGAATCTTGAATAATTTTTCTCTTTGAAACTCTATTCAACACAAATTTGAAATCTTCAGAACTTTGATAATCTCTTCAATTTCCCTCTTTGGTAGATCATAATTTGAAATTTCTCATAAATTATCTTCAGATAAGCTTCAAACTTTGAACTTTCTTCAACAATTAACTTTCTTTGACATTTTGACTTTCTGAAATTGATCTTCGAAAAATTCTCCTCCTTTTTGAACTTTCTTGAACAATCAACTTTCTTTGACATTTTGACTTTCATTTTGACTTTGAAATCTTCTGAAATTGATCTTTGAAAAATTCTCCCCCTTTTTGATAAGATCAATCATAAATCAGACTTTGAAATCTTGAAATATCTCCCCCTTTTTGATGAATTATGAGAAATCAGAATCATCAAAACATTTCAACGTCAGCTCTGTCTTTGAAAATATCTCCCCTTCTTTAGCAAAATAAGCACAGTCTTCATGAGATAGAGACAATCTCCCCTTTCAAGAAAATATACAATCTCCCCCAAAGAGAATATGATCTCTGTCTGATCTGATATGAACATTTTATCGTTAATTCATAAATGTATTCATCTGAATCTTTTCAAATTCAGACAAAATAAGATTGGTAACCCTGAATCAACATATGAATCAGTTAACATGCCTGTCAGTAGCACTTAGCCATTGGAAATGAGTTTTTTTTTATTTTCACTCCCCCAGGGCTTCCATTCAATCATTGAAAAACCACAAAGGAATTTTCTATGAATGTTAAGACAAGAAAACTTATTCCTTGTGTGCTCGTGCATGTGTAAAATGATTGAAGCAATTAAAGCTTTAACAGGCTTAAAATATGTAAATTGTTAAGACAGCAACAGGTATTACACGGACTCAAGGTGCATGAATGAGGTTCGAAGGTGGGGCAACTTTCCTTCTTTTTCAATATCAACATCTTCCAAATGAAGATATGATAGATTATGTGCTGCTTCCCCTTTAAAATATGAAACACTCTTTTGTTGAGAAAAGAATGATTAGCAAGCGGGGTTTATGCAAGAGTTGGCATGGGCTAGTTGCCTGTTTCAATGAATTTCACGAAAGAATTGTGAAACAACAGATAATGTAGCTGCCTGACTCAGAAAAAGTTTGGTGCAGAGTCTGATATTCTTTTACTCTGATCTTTCACCCTCTTTCTTTTAATCATTTGAGCTCGCTTCTAACCAATCTCTCTTTTACATTTTACCTCAGCACACACCCACTCTCTATTCTTTTGACCCCTCTCCCCTCAATCACTCAGGATAACTTTCGGGGTAGGAAACACCGGTTAACATGAATCCATAGAAGTTCTTACAAGCTCACACACTGATCCCATGTATTTTGTCCTATAAGTAATGTTGCTCAACAATTTATCTTTACAGATAAGCACAAGATATCATTATCAGAAAAAGTATGCTTATTAAAAATAAGTATGAGATTTGAGCATTTTGAACATTTAAGATCTCTCAAAACAATGAAATTGAATGAATGAAATAAATTCAAGTGAAGTGTTTTGAGAATCTGACAATGATTCAATCAGATCAAATATCATGAAGAAAAAATATGTTGGGATATCAAAGAACGAATATTTGTTTATATGAACAAGATATAAACACTTTGACAATGAAAGCACAATTATTAAGAAATGACGTCTGATTTCAAACAATGTAGAATACAAACGGGAGTATTACCATCGAAAGACTTGTTTTTTGGATACATGGTAATAACAAAGTCAATAAAAGTACTGAACCGATGTGTGTAAGAATACTTGACAGTATATGAAAAGATAATACACAAGTATTGATCTTTTAAGAAACACACGGTCAGTTAAACATGAAAGTATCTATATGAAAAACATTTAAAATCACACATCGAAATTCATAAAACTTTTGAGAACACAAAGTGGTTTGAACATTTAAGAAAACATTTTTCACATCCGAAAGTCGTTCTTCTTTCAAAATGTAATAGAGATTAAGATTCAGAATGATATACCTTCAATGTAGAAATCTTAACTTCCCCTAAAATGAAGATTTATCTTTTAAGTTTCCTTTGACAAAAACCTCAGATACTCCTCTACTGTATCTGTAAAAAGTCAAATGATTAGACAAGAACAATATGAATATAACAATGAAATTTATTTTTCTTTTCTTTTCTCCCTCTTAAAAATATGACAGTGAAAGTGTAACAAACTCCCCCTCAAACAATCAATAAAAAACTTCCTGATAAAGATGTATCTTTTCAGCTCCAGTACTAATGAAAACACTTAAGTACGGGTTCTGAACAGAATTATCCAGAAGCCATTGTCACATATTCTCCGGTGAGAATAGTAACTCCTTCTAAAAGTAACAATCAATTTATCTTTTAATCTCCTGCTGAAAAATCAGAAAATGTACCAGTAAAAATATAAAACATATAAGCTCCCCCTTAACATTTGCATAATCCTTAATCATTAAATCGAGTTCTGAATTACTAGGATTGAAGTAAATTCAAAAGTCAAACTCCCCATCTTTATCATTGAAGACCGGGTCTTGAACTGATTTGTTCAAAAGCCAATGCTCTTAAATATTGAAGATCGGGTTCTGATTTGATGTAATCAGAAACCAATGTTCGTTGAAGTACAAGTTATGAACTGTTATATTCAGAAGTCTATGTTCTTTCTCCCCTTAGATTTTAGGTACCTGCAACACAAATTGAGCTGTTGGTACCCACTAGTATGTGGGTCTAGATTGGTTAGATTTTGGAATTCACTTCTCATTAGATTTAAATCTTTTAAGTTCATTTTGTTGAGAAGTGATTCTGTAAGTTCCATACCAATTATGAGCATACTACTTATTAACAAAATCATCAGTTCCACAGTAAAAACAAAAAATTTTCTTTTGTGCTAGCCTAATTAAATGATTTACAGAATATGAAGAATCAGGCTTACCAAAAGATTTACCTTTCGGAGCATTGTTCTTTTTGTTCATTTGAGATGTAGGAACAAATGACTTCGAATTATCTTTCTCATCTTTCCTTCTCCAAACCATTTTCTGTTGAGACTTGTTCTTTCTGATAGTACCTGAACCATCAAGAGATTTGAGATAGAAAAGATTAGTAGGACGAATCTGATCTTCTTGCTTTGACACAATATCATCTGAATCAACAAATAAAGGATTGTTAGAAACATTTGCAAAAAGTGAACTTATAGTTGTCTTGAATAAACAATCTAAAGTAGTTGAATCATTTATGGGTGATTGAGCATTTATATCTGGACTTCTTTGTGTTCTCAAATCCACCTTTAAAATAATTCCTTCAAGTTCTGTGATCTTATTTGACAAACTGTTTCTTTTGTCAGACAATGTATCAATCTTCTTTTGTAATTCAGACTTCGTCTTCTGTTTTTTCAATGCAGTTGTGAAATTCCCAAAACAACAAATTTCAATCACAAATCACAAGTTTATTGATGAATCTTTAACTTTCTATCTCTACAGATTTTCTCTCTCTAAAATCTCTCTCTCAAACGTATATTACAATATCTAAGTATCCTCTCTAATATTACAAAGACACATTCTATTTATACCTAATATTACAAACCAACTAACTGCACTTTGACTAACAAGACTTTGACATCGTTGACTTTTGAAGACTTTTACTATTTTGACTTTTACATACAATTACAAACAAGACCTTTTAATCTTAAATACAATTCTGACTCAACATTCTCCCCCTTTGGATTCAAGATTAATTTTTTTTTTGACAATTATCTTCAGATCTTCTTTCTTTAGAAAAATCTTCAGCATTTGAAACATTATCAACTTTACATCTTGAAATCTTTGATATCTTCAACAAACTTTTTATCTTCAAAACTTTGTCACTTTGGTCAGTCTTTGATGTATTACACTTCAAACAATTCTCTCTCTTTGGATCAACTTTCGGTAGCTTTGAGTAGTCAACATTTTCCTCAATCTCTGACTTTGATGCATCTTTCAGATTTATCTCTTTCTTTGAATCAATCAACCATCTGTCTTTTCTATCTCGCTCTTTCATTTCATCTCCTTGACACTTCTTTCGCTTTGAAATGAACTTGACTTTGAAATCTCGAACTATCCCCCATTTCTGATATGAACAACTTTAATCTTACTTGAACTTTGAAATTCTCCCCCTTTTTGATGAATTTTGAGAACATTACTCAAGCTCCTTATAAAGAGTTACTTAGTATAACGAATGTACTTTATAAGGATCTTGAGTAATGTTCACTCCCAGGACTTCCATTCAATCATCGAAAAATACAAGGTTAGTCTATAAATGTTCAGACAGAAAAACAGATTTTCTGTGTGCTCGTGCTTGTGTTATGAAAGAATTAGCACAATGATTGCTTTTCAGACTCAAAATAATGTAAACCATTGAGACAACAACAGTTATACATAGACTCAATGTGCATGAGAAAGGGTCGAAGGTGGGGCAACTTTCCTTCTTTTTCAATATCAGTATCTTCCGAGTGAAGAACCAATACAGTATGTACTGCTTCCCTAGAAAATGTGAAACATTCTCTTTTTAAGAAAAGAATGAGTAGCTGGTGGCGTTGTTTGCAATAGTTGGCATGGGCTAGTTGCCTATTTCAATGAAGGTCACGAAGAAGTGTGAACCAACAGTTTATGTGGTTGCCCGACTCAGAAAGACTTTGGTGTAGAGTTTGATATTCTTTTACTCTGTTCTCACACCCTCTTTCTTTTAATCATATAAGTTCACTTCTAACCAATCTCTCATTTGCATTTTACCTTATCACACACCAACACTCAAATCTTTTGACCCCTCTCCCCTCAATCACTCAAAGGATTACTTTCGGGGTAGGAAACACTAATTGACGTGAATCCATGGAAGTCATTTAAACACTCACATCGAATCCCATGTATATTGTCCTAGAAAGAATGTGTTGCTCAGTGATTTTCTTGACATTTAAGCGCAAGAAATCATAGTCAATGTATGTATGCTTATAAAGATAAGAATGAAGTTTGAGAAATTGAACATTTAAGATTTCTCAAAACAATTTGAATGAATGAATATCATGAAATGAATAAAAATGTTTTGAGAATCTGACAATGATTTAACCAGATCAAATTATCATGAAGAAAAATAATAAGGGATATCAAAGACGTAAGATGTTTATATGAACAAAATATAAACATATCATCAATAAAAGCACATATAACGATGAAATGACGTCTGATCTCAATCAATGTAGAATAACAAATGAGAGTATTACCATAGAAAGATTTATCATTTGATACATGGTAATATCAAAGTCAAGAAATGTACTGAACCTTTGTGTGTAAGAATACTTGACAGTATATAAAGACATGACAATTACACCAGTATTTGTCATTAGAAACACACGGTCAGATAATCATCGAAGTATCCAAAATCATTTAAAATCACACTTCGCAATTCATGAAAAGATTTTTAGAGCACGAAGTGGTTTGAACAATTAAGAAAAACATTTGTCACAAGTGAAAGTTGTCCTTCTTTCCACAAGTTCATTAAGTTTAAGATTCAGAAATATATACCTGAAATGTATGAATCATAACTCCCCTTAAAATGAATATTATCATTTAAGCTTCCTTGACAAAACTTCAGATATTCTTCCCCTCAATATCTGTAAAAATTCAAGTCATCAGAAAAATATAACAATCTTAGTAACTCCCCCTCAAGTTAAAAAAACTTCTTTAAAATATTTTATCTTGTAAGCATCCGTCAGAAGAAAAACATTTGAGATCGGGTTCTGAACTGAAATATTCAGAAACCATAATTACATATTCTCCGGTGAGAATTGTAATTTTCAGATTTACCAATGAAGAACGGTAACTAATATGATATAATCAGAAACCATAGTCACTTGATCTTTGAAGATCGATTCCTGATCTGTATATGATCAAAAGTCATTGTTCTTTCTCCCCTTACTCTTTGGGTGCCTGCAACACAGATTTAACTTTTGGTACCCACTGGTATTTAGGTCCTGGTTTGTTAGTTGCAGTTCTATTAGGAGAGATATAGTAAGAACCATACCAATAATTCACATAAGTTTTACTTACAAAATCATTTGATCCACAATAAGAACAATTAATTTTCTTTTGTGCTAACCTGATCAGTTGATTGACAGTGTAAACAAGATCAAGTTTGCCAAAAGTTTTACCTTTAGGAGCATTGTTCTTCTTTGCAATCGGTGTATGCACAAATGATTTCTGATCTTTCTCCTCATCAGAAGATCCTTTTATTTTCCAAATCCACTTTTCTTTGCTATTTGTCTTTTTAGATTTACCTGAATCATCAACATTTTGAACCATCAACATTTCGAACATAGAAAAGATTAGAAGGACGAATTTGATCTTTATGTTCAGAAGTATGATTATCATCTGAATCAATTAAAGGATTATTAGAAACATTCATAAAATGGGAACTCGAAGCTGTTTTGAATGAGCATTCTGAATCAGCTAGATCATCTCTCGGTGATTAGACAATTGATTTTGGAGTCTTTGACTCAGTCAGCTTCACCTTGAACATGATCTCTTCAAGTTCTTTTATCTTTGAAGACAAACAGTTTCTTTCCTTTGAAATCATATCAAACTTCTTTTGCAATTTAGACTTCGTCTTCTTTTCTTTCAGAATAGTTGATGACAACTCAGATAATTTCTTTGTAAGCTCCTCTATCTCAGTCTCAAACACTTTCCTTTCTTCTTCAAATTATTTCTCCACAGATTTTCTTTGACCATAAATTTCTTTAAAGACTCCAACATTCTTTTGTTCAATTTTCTTCTTCTCTGTCTCAAACTTATCTCTCTCCAGAATGATAAATTTCTCGAAATCTGACACTTGTTGAGAAAGTTTCATGCATTTAAGCTCAATGGATTTCTTTTATTCAAATGCCTTTCTTGAAAATTCTGAAAACTTATGAGCATAAGCTTTTCGTTCTTTCTCAAAATCAACTATTTCTTTCTTCTCTTTATTCATTTGCTCTTCCAATTCAGAAATTTTCTTTTTCAGCTCAATATTATCTTTCTCCAATTCTTTTCTTTTCTTCTCAACCTTCTTCATATCTTCTTGATCTTTTGAAAATTTCTTCTCTTGAAATGCTTTCTCTTTCAACATGTTTATTTCAACTTCCAAACTGAACACTTTGTCTTTCAACTTATCTCTTTCAGCAAAGATTTGAGAATTTATCTTTCTAAGCCCATCAGATGTCTCACTAGCAATGTTTGCTTTTCTTCTGTGATCATCAAGCTCTCTTTGCATTTGTTCCTTTTTAGACCAAGTAGAATTTGCGTTAAGTCCTTCAAACTTCTTCAGCTTGGATTGCAGATTTGAAATTTCTTTGTCTTTAGACTCAATAATTCCTACAAAATTTATCTTCGAGTTAGAAATGCAGTCTGAGCAAATAAAACTTTTCTCTGAATCTTTAGAATTTTCTTTCAAATTATTGATTTGAGCAAGAAGAGATGAATTATGAATTTTCAGATTTTTGTTCTCAGCTTCAAGTGCTGGAATATCTGGCATATAAGCTAAAGCACAATATCTGTTTGTAAGAAACAGATTTCCTTTTTCATCTGTGTATGGCATCTTCAAATCTGTAAAAAAAAATATGATCGTCAAAAGAAAACTTCGATTAGAAGTTGAATATTGTGCACTCTTAAAAAAATGAATACAACAGTTAAAATTAGAAAAATTTTCAGAAAATTAAAATCTGATAAACAAATTAAAAATTTGTCTTCCAAAAATTAATTTTGAAAAAGTCAGCACGAAAATATTTTGAACTTGAAACCTTCAAACCTGCAAAAATATGAAAGATACGCTCAGAAATAGTTAAAACAGTCAAAAATGATACGAAGCAGACTAAGAATGAAAAGAAAACGAAAAACATAGACTAAACACGACAAAAATGAAAATTCAACAAAAAATGACTAAAAAATGAACAAAAACGACTAGAATATGAAGAAAATACGAAAATAGGGACTAAAACTGACAAAAAAATGAAACTAATGCGAAATACAAGGACTAAAAGTGAAAAATATTAAGACACGACAAAAAAAACGAGAACTAAAACGACAAAAACACAAAAATATAAAGTCTAGGGACTAAAAGTGCAAAAACACTAAACTTAGAAACTAGAATGACTAAAAATAACAAAAGAACAAACTATCAACTAGAAGGACTAAAATTGTAAAAACCTAAAAATTATAAACTACAGGGGCTAAAAGTGACAAATCCTGAAAGTTAGAACTAGAGGGACCAAATCTGCCAAACCCCAAAAATAATACTAAAGGGACCAAATCTGCCAACTTCTAAAACCACTTAACGAAACTAACAGATTTAACAGAAATTGGACCTAAAATGTAACAAATATAATGGAAAAACTAACGGACATTAACTAACGACTAACTAACGATACTAACTAACAAAATAACGAAAAATAACTAAAAATGAAAAGAATTTAACGACTATAACGGACGAAAACTAGACTTAAAGAAGAAAAGGACCAAAAATGTTAGAAAAACTAACGGAACTAACGAGGTTCCGTTAAGTCACTATTCACCATCTTCAAGATCACGACTCAACCTGAAAATTATGTTATGGACAGTGGCGGATCCAGGATTTTCAGTGACTGGGGTCGGGCTTTAATCAACATAATATAATATATAATATAAGTTAAATAAAAAGCATATAAATGAGAAGTAACTTACATTTTAAGGAGACAAATGAGAGATGGGGTGTTTCAAAATTGGGGGACAAAAGTAGATAGTGGGGACTTGTGGGGTCTCACTTGAGTTTTAAAGATATTCACTGGGTTCTTATTAAATTAAACATAAATAAATTTTGTTTTTTATGACTTAAATGTGAAGTTTTTTGGAGTTGACTGGGGTCAACAGACCCCAATGAGGTCTATGTACCTCCGCCCCTGGTTATGGATTCAAACTTTTCAACCTAAACTCTTCCTTTATGATCCCTTAAGCTCCCACAATCGATTAGAAGTTGAAACACGATCTCAAACTCTCGATATTTGAAACCGAATATTTCCGGAAAACCGAATTTTTTTTGAAAACTCCTTGTAAGCTTCTGTTTCTTCGAAGAAATTGTTTCTTTATGATCCTTGATCAGAATATAATCGATCCCCACGCAAAAGTTTTGAACATGCACTATTTTGAAGATAGAAACACGACGGGAACAAACTCCGGCGAGTTACGGTTTTTCGACGAGTGTTTTTCAATGTCTTAAACTCTCTTTTGACCTGAAAATCGATTAGAAACAACAGAGAAACGATATAAAGACACTATAACATCGAAACCAATCGCTAAAAAGGTGTTCCGGCCAAACCCGTTTTTCCGGCGAGAGTTCCGGCGAACCTTTAAGCAATCATATCTCACTCAAAACTCAATGAAAATCGAATCTAAAACTTGCTGTGAGTTCTAAATCAACAGAGGAACAAGTTAGAACCAATTAAATCGATCAAAAACAAACTATACGTAGACCCACTTCATGAACTCGACTGAAAAGAAAAATTAATAAAAAATTGCTATCTTAAGAATTTGTAAGACTGTTACATGTGAAATCATGGAAAGTATTGAAAGCAACTATAGAAAGATGAATGTAGAACACAAAGAATTGCAGGAATATCTCTTATTATAACAAAGAAAATAACTCAAAACTTTGTTACAATCTCTTCCTCTCGTGATACACTAAACTCGATATCAGCCTAGCTATATATACTGAACGTATGTATGTGGATAACCACAGAACCAGGACTTTTAAACCTATTCAAATATCAACTCGTATTAACATATTTTATCCCTTTATAAAAAGGAAATTACCAACATTCACCCCTCTAATTTCCGAATGGAAATTGAGAGATTCTCCACTCCAAGAAGCTTACGCATTTCAAAAAACTTGATCTTAGCAAGTGCCTTCGTTAGAATATCAGCACGTTGTTACAAAACCTTTTGGTTGGTGAACGAACACTTCTTCTTTTAATTCACCATGCAAGAAAGCAGATTTCACATCGAGGTGGTGTAGTTCCCACCCTTTGGAGACTGTAAGGGCGATTAGAATTCTTACCGTTTCGATACGGGCTACCGGCGCAAATACTTCTTCAAAATCAATCCCTGGCTTTTGGAGATAGACTTTCGCCACAACTCTAGCCTTGTACCTGCTTATAGAGTCGTTTGCGTCTCTCTTTACCTTGAACACCCACTTCAATCCAATGATGGTGGCATTGTTTGGTCGCTCAACGAGCTCCCATGTGTCGTTTTTTTCAATAGAGTCAATCTCCTCTGTCATTGCTTTTACCCACATTGGATTGTTCTTAGCTTCATGGTAGTTTGATGGTTCATCATCATTAAGAGATAGCAAGAGTTGGAATTCCTCGACATAGAAATTCAACTAGAAGTCTTCATATCGTCGTGGCAGTTTTGAAGATCGATTTGATCTTCGTAATTGAGGTGGTTGTTCCGACCCACCCCCATCTTGAGGTGGCGGTTGCTCCGCCCCACCCCCATCACTACCCTCGGTGTTTACTACTTCCGCTATCGGTCCGTCTCGTAATTGAGGTGGTTGTTCTGCCCCACCCCCATCTTGAGGTGGCGGTTGCTCCGCCCCACCCCCATCACTACCCTTGGTGTTTACTACTTCCGCTATCGGTCCGTCTCCTGTGTCAATGAGACTTAGCCAGTGAACCCAAAACATACCGGGTTTGTGTGAAGGGTCAGGCGCTTCATCCCACTTCCAACTTGAATTTTCATAAAAAATCATGTCTCTAGATACAATGATTTTTTGGCTTTTTGGGTCGAATAGACGGTAGGATTTTGATCCTGGTTCTGATCCGAGATGAACATTTTTTCTGGAGCGGTCGTCAAGTTTCTTTAAAATCGGTCCAACCATTTTGGCGTAGGCAATGCACCCGAACACTCGCATGTGTTCAATATTCGGCTTACGACCGTAATAAAGCTGGTACGGTGTTGCTTCTTTTAATGCTCTTGTTGGAATTCGATTTATGATATACGTTGAGTGATTTACTGCTTCACCCCAAAGGTAGTTAGGAACTTGCTTTGCTTTCAAAATACTTCGCGTCATCTCGAGAAGGATCCGATTTCGTCTTTCCACTACACCGTTCTGCTGTGGTGTATATGGAGCTGTGAGGTGTCTTATCATCCCATGTTCCTCACATAGTTTATTGAACTCATGTGAGGTAAATTCGCCTCCTCTATCTGTTCGAAAAACGCGAATTGAGTTGTTGGTCTCGCTTTCCACCCTGACTTTAAACTTATGGAAATAGGTAATAGCGTCACTCTTTTCTTTCATGAGATAACACCACATGAATCGTGAGTAGTCGTCAATTAGAACAAAAATATATCTATTTCCGGCAATAGTTGATGGTGATAGCGGTTCGCACAAATCTCCATGAACTAGTTCCAAAGTGCCTTTTGCTTGATACATCGATTTCTTGGAAAAGGATCTTCGAGTTTGCTTTCCAACCAGGCATGACTCGCACAGTTGGTTTGTACCTGCGATGGTTGGTAAGCCGGTGACTAGGTCCTTCTTTTACATGTTTGAAATTGTGTCAAAATTTGCATGACCGAGCCTTGCATGCCACAACCACTCTTGATCTCCAAGGCGACTATGCAAGCAGATAGGTTTTCCAACTGAGATCCTTGCTTTGTAGAGTCTATTTATCGAGCGTTTAACTTTGAATAGAAGGGTTTTCCGACTGTCATATAGGTGTAGAAACTCATCTTTCATCAATATTTCACACCCAATTTCTGTTGCTTGACCCAGGCTAATTATGTTGGCTTTGAGATTAGGGATATAGTAGATGTCGGTTAGCAACTTCTGACCTCCACCTATCCCTTCAAATAAGATCGACCCTTTGCCATGTATCTCGACAACAGAGTCGTCTCCAAACTTTACTCGCCCTCCAATGCGCCTGTTGAGTTCGGTAAAGAACGAAAGATTGCTCGTCATATGGTTACTTGCACCGTTGTCCAAGTACCATATGTTGTTTTCGTCTTTTTCGGTCTCGTACTTGTTTGGTATCACCTTTTCTTCATTCAAGAAAATTGTCTCGTAGAGAGTCGTGTGGATCTTGATCTTCTGTTTCAGCTATATGAGATTCTTCTTGTCTAGCTTTCCGGTCCGGGCATTGAGATGCAAAGTGACCAAATTTATCACACCGATAACATTGGATTTTAGAATGATCCTTCTTGGTCTTGGATTTAGTATCGGTCTCATCATTCGAACTAGATGAGGCCCGATTCTGATTCTGGGATTGACGTCCTCCCCCACGTCCTCTCCCATGTCCACTTCGCCCTCCTCCCCTACCGGAATCTGAATTGCGAGTGGTGTTTGCTGTTTTGTGAAGCAGCAATTTCCCTTGGTCATTTGTTGAGTCATAATCACGAGTACGTTCTTCATACGCCTTCAAACGCCTAACCACATCTTCAAAACCAACTGTCTTTAGATCAAGGAGTTGTTCAATTGATGCCACTATGTGAATGAAATTTCTTGGCAAGCTGGTGAGAAACTTCTTGACTAATTTCTTTTCATCGAGAGTTTCTCCAAGCGAGGCCGACTTCGATGCGATCCCCGACAATTGGCTCGCATATTCATCAATAGTGCTTGATTCATTCATCTTCAAGTTATCAAATTCAGTGATGAGGGTCTGTAGACGGGCCTCCCTCACCCTGTCTGCTCCCAGATTCCGAGTTTTAATTGCTTCCCAGATTGCTTTCGATGTGCTCATCGTGCGAACTTGCAAGATGAGATCTTCCGGAATCGCTTGGAACAAGACGGCTATTGCTACATTGTTTTTCTTCTGGTCTTTTGAGCCTGGATCAATGGTGTCCCATACCTGATGGACGTTGAGAATTACTTTCATACGAATTGCCCATACCGTGTAGTTTGTCCCATTTAGCATTGGAACATGGAACGAAAACGATGATCCCTCCTTCGATGATGAAGCAGCAGCCTCTGCCATGATTCGAGGCCCTCAATATTGGCTCTGATACCAATTATTGAAAGCAACTACAGAAAGATGAATGTAGAACACAAAGAATTGCAGGAATATCTCTTATTATAACAAAGAAAATAACTCAAAACTTTGTTACAATCTCTTCCTCTCGCGATACACTAAACTCGATATCAGCCTAGCTATATATACTGAACGTATGTATGTGGATAACCACAGAACCAGGACTTTTAAACCTATTCAAATACCAACTCGTATTAACAGATTTTATCACTTTATAATAGAAAATTACCAACAGAAAGCTCTCAGAAACTAAGGTAGGAATTCGTATGTGGGCATATGCGAATTTTTGAGAATTCGTAAGTAAGCATCTGCGAATTCCTTGATTAGTAGCCTCATACGAATTCTGAGAAAACCATGCGAAATCTGATATACGAGTTCTTCATTCCATGCAAATTCCTTTACTCAGTGTAGTGTGTGAAATCCTTGACTGTTACATCATGCAAATTCTTTTACTCAGTGTAGTGTGCGAAATCCTTGACTGTTACATCATGCGAATTCTGAGTTATACGAGTTCTTGAGTCCACGATGCGAGTTCTTAAAAAAACGCAGTAAATTTTGACTTTAATCTTTCTGCTGAAATAAATGTCACCTGCACAGCAATAACAACAAGATTACACAATTAATTTTGTATTAACTATACTCATGAACACATTTTCATCACACAACACAAACCTTTTTTTTAAACAAAAATTCATATCTGGAACAAACACTCAACAACACATCAAAAACACCTTCAAGTCAAAATTTTCAAGAATGAAATTTAGGCATTAAAACTCAAAATTTTTGAAAAGATCATATCTAAAACATGTTTTTACAAACAAATCCACATCAAAATTGATCAAATCGACACAAAATCTCAAAATCAATCTTTAAAAATTTTCACAGTGAACTTTCAAGAATACGTAAAAATTTAAAAAAAATCTTCAAATTGATTCAAACTTTTGAAATCTTTGACAAATCACCAACGAAAGATGAATCTAGTATCAAAAATGAAATCAAACAACATATATTCTCATCAAATTAACATCAAATCGATAGAATCAAGAAGAAATTTCAAGAACATATTGCAGGAAATTTTTTTTGAAAAAACTTCCTGATTTTCAGATCTGGACAAAAATTATGTTGAATTGGTGTACAAATCCTTTCTGCCAAGCTCTGATACCACTTGTTAAGTCCCTGAGATCATGATTGATTGAATGATAAACAAATAACAAGGATTATAGGGAGGAATATGTAGTTTTATTGAATATAGAAAAGTAAACTACAAACTACAAAGAACGCCAAGAACTCGTATGTCTACATGTTGTGAAATGAAACTTACAAACTAAACTAACATACAAACTCCTATTTATACCCCAGATCCCTTGTACACATTAAGCCCAAACCCAATACAAGGCCCAATACATTTACAAGTAGATTACTTTACTAAACTTCCTAAATAGAACATATTTATGTTCTAACAAGTTGCAAATAGTTCATGTAGCTTCTTTGAAAGCTTGTTGATTTCTGTCTCAAATACCTTTCTTTCTTCTTCAAAATCCTTTTCAACACTTTTTCTTTTATCAGATATCTCTCTGAATAATCCGACTTTCTTATGTTCTGTTAACTTCTTCTCTTTCTCAAATTTATCTCTTTCCATAATGATGACTTTCTCAAAATCTGACACTTGTTGAGAAAGTTTTGTACATTTGAGCTCCACGACTTTCTTCTCTTCAAATGATTTCCTTGAAAAATCAGAAAATTTCTGTGCAAAAGCTTTTCTTTCTTTCTCAAATTCTTCTCTTTCTTTCTCAAACTTCTTGACTGAGTCCTCTTGTTTGAATTTGACAATTTGAGCTTCCAATTCCAAGATCTTCTTTTTCAACTAAGTATTTGTTCTTTCTAATTTCTTTCTGTTATCTTCAACTTTCTTCAGCTCATTTTGCACATTGGAGTTGTCATTCACTTGAGAAGCTTCCTCTTTTAGCAAATTAATCTCCACCTCAAGGCTAAAAACTTTCTCTATCAGTTTGTCTCTTTCAGCTTTAAGATCTGGGATTTCAGATTTGCTTTTCAGATCTTTTATCTCGGATTCAAGAATAGAGACTTTATTTTCCAATTCAGCTTTCTCAGATTTAAGCTTTGTATTTTCCCTTGAGCAATCATTAGCCATTCTGGTGTAGATACACAACTGTCCAACAAGTTGCTTAACATTCGCTTTAGCTTAAGAAATATTCATCTTTCCAAAACCATAACTGTATTCCTTAGACATCTTGAAATCTGTAAAATAAGAACTTGGAATGATCGTTAGTTCGACAAATCAACAATCAACAATCTCAGAAAAAACTTCCAGTAAAAAAAAATATTCCAAAAATTTTCTAAGTTAGAAATTTCACACCATTGTAAACCTTAACAATTCGCAGACCAAAGAAGATCTTTTCGCACACCAAACAAAATTCGCACACCACAAGAAATCCTTTTGCACACCCAAGAGAATTCGCACACTAAGTACTTCGGAATTCACACACTCCCAGAATTTCGCACGTCTTTTTATGCGATTTCTAACAATTCGCACGCAACGAGATGCAAGTTTTAGCTATTCGCACGCTTCAGGATGCGAATTGTTGCCTTAGCCAAATTCAAACCTTAAACTTTTCGTACGACACCTTTATACGAATTCCATACTTAACCAATTTTTCGATCTCAAACTTTTCGTATCGATACGAATTCTGTACTTAGAAAAATTCCGGCTTCCTTATACGAATTTCTCAGAATTCGTATATAATACAATGTGAATTCCTCAAATTTGTATGCTTTGAGATGCGAAATCCTCACTTCTCGTACCCTTTGAGGTGCGAATTGTTCCCTTAGAATTTCTGAACTCAACTTTTTCGTATGGAGCTTGATGCGAAATTCCTAACTCCTCCTATATAGAATGATGCGAATTGTTAACTTCTCGTATGAAACATCCTACGGATTCCTCACTTAAACTTTTCAAAAAATCAAAAGTGATGCGAATTTTTCATCATCATGCGAAAATTCTAGATCTTGCGAGTTCTTCATGCAAGTTCTTCAATATTCGACCAAAATTACTTAAATCGATCCAAAATCCATTCAATTCTTCGAAATTGATTATGAAAATCCACCAATTTGAACACCAACAATACTCGAACATATTACAATCAAGAAATTTAAATAAAAAAGACTTAAGAATACAATTCAATTGAGATACAGTGCGTAGAACTCCGAAACTCGAAAAACACAAAAATTTCAAATTGGATGCAAAAATACAGTGCTATAGTGTAATTGATCTAAACAGGAAACATCTATAACATCAATGGATCACTATACTTGCAGAAAATTGACAAATTTAACAACAATCTTTCGAATTCGATCACAACTTCAGTTGTTAATGTATTGTATTTAGAAAGTTTTGTAAAGTCATCCTTAGTGAAAAAGGCTTTGTCATTAGCATAATGGGTTGGGCTAAAATGTGTAACATGGGTGATTGCGGTATAAATAGGAGATGTTTTGTAATTTGTTTGTAACTTTCAATTTCACAATGTAGCCTTTAAACGTTCTTAGTGTTTCTAGTGAGAGAAACTCTTTCTCTCTCTAGATTGTGAATAATACAATCATTTCCTTCCCAATCTACCTTTGTTCAATCTTTTCTACATTGATTAATTGCGAATTCATGACCTAACATGTGGTATCAGAGCCTAATCGAAGAAATCATTCATCGAAACGATCGAATTTGCAATTTCTTCAATGGAACAGTAAATGTGGTCGCATGAACAGTAACCGTGGATTTCAAATTCTTAATTTTGGAGCTTAATTGATCAAGATTTGATGCTAGATTGATTATATGCTTAGAGTCGAATCATTTGTAATCAATCATATTGTTTAATTTCTATAGATTTAGAAGAATTAGTCGATTTTGAGTGTATTTGGTTAGAAATATATTTTTCACTGAGTTGTGATCGAATTCTTGTATCTAGATGTTTTTAGACAAGATCATCAACTACAAAGTTGTTCAGAAGTGAATTTCGAACATGCTCTCAAATTTTCATCTCAAAATTCGAAGAAATGTGGAAGATTTGTTGATTTTAATATTTCAGACTCGACTCTCGCAAGATCCCAAAAACGCGCAAGCTTCAACTGAAGAACACGCAAGTTCATCTGAAAAACGCGCTAGCTGAAGAACGCGTAAGGATAGAGAAACGCGCAAATGGCGTCTGGGAGTTTTAACATTGTCAAAATTTTCTAAGTCCTAAAACGCGCAAATCAAGCGTGCGAGTTTGAGATAAAACGCGCAAGATGAAGTGTGCGAGTTTGGGAAACGTGCAAGACAAAGCTTGCGAGTTTGAGTAAACGCGCAAGGTAAGGCCTGCGAGTTTGGAAAATGCGCAAGACGTAGCATGCGAGTTTGGGCGATTAACTTCCTTCAGTCTGCGAGTTCCATGCTTAGCGAGTTTTGATACTGTCAAATTTTTTCTAAGGCATAAAACGCGCACGTCAAGGCCTGCGAGTTTCAAGAACACGCACATCACGTTTAGCGCGAAGCACATGAATAGTTCTTTGCGAGTTTATTGTTCTGCGAGTTTACTTGTTCTGCGAGTTCTGAGTTTTTGCGACAAGTTACTGTTCACACCCATTTTTGCGACAAGTTGCCTTGTGAGATTTAACTGTCAAATCTTTCCTCAGATAAATCTTCTACCCTGCCTAGTAGTGTTTGCTACAAAGTTGCATCCTCCGAAAAGCATACCAGATTAAGTTCTTAAGCTGAATTCTTATTCAACTCACGGTCAAAGACAGATTTGATGTTATATACTGAAGATGCATTTTGGATGTCATGTCATAATCCACACATATCATTCTTGTGAGCGTTAAGGAATGTGTTGGGTTTACTAAAGTTAAAAGTTGTCTTTATGTGCACTCAGTCGAGGTTACTGTCCACATCAGATCTGATATTTTAGTTGATACTCTAAGAATAAGAGCTACTTTCAAGGGGGATCCGGAGTTGTTTGAAGTTTAAGCAACGCTAAAGTTTTTCAAAGAAATCAAGGGGGAGAAGAGCTGAAGCTGATAAGAGATGTTTCCTTTACAAAACTTTAGGGGGAGAATGTTAATGTACTGTATTTAGAAAGTTTTGTAAAGTCATCCTTAGTGAAAAAGGCTTTGTCATTAGCATAATGGGTTGGGTAAAATGTGTAACATGGGTGATTGGGGTATAAATAGGAGATGTTTTGTAATTTGTTTGTAACTTTCAATTTCATAATGTAGCCTTTAAACGTTCTTAGTGTTTCTAGTGAGAGAAACTCTTTCTCTCTCTAGATTGTGAATAATATAATCATTTCCTTCCCAATCTACCTTTGTTCAATCTTTTCTACATTGATTAATTGCGAATTCATGACCTAACATCAGTAAACAGAGTGCGAGTTCTTCATCTTGTTGATTTTCTTCGAATTAAGCTCTGATACCAATTGAAAGTCCGATCCAAGTTCACACAAATGCACATTGATCAAGTATAAATCATATTTTCATTAATTGAACAACAATTACAATGATTTCTTGAAGTCGAATATCTCACAATGTCATATACCTATTTAGAATATTCTCTCTGAGCGTATCTTTCTATCTATTGTTGTGTGTCTTGTACAAATACATTGACCTTTCAATTTATACGGTCAAGACAATTGACCTTACAACTTAATTAACAAATGTCAAAGTCAAACACTAACAAATGTCAAAGTCAAACACTTTGACTTACAAAGTTAACAACAAAACCCTTTACACTTTACAACAATTACACTTTGACCCCTCATTTAATCATGAATACAATCTTGACTTAACACCATTGTATGTGGTGGAACACAAAGTTAAGCCACATAACTATGTTAGTAAAACTAATCACATAGTCTTACATAGGTTGGATGTCGAGCTCGGCTACTTAAAGCGTACACCCGTGGAATGTCAACTATAACCCCTTTAGGTCTATACATTGAGTTATCCACATCCAAGAAAACGTACTAGCACATAGGACTTACACCATACCGTTGATGCCTAAACCGTGCCTTAATGTGGAAAACTAGCATTCCATCATCGGACATAATGATTGTAGTGCTCATGGATCCACAACAATAAGGTTTAAAACATTACATGACTCCAAACGAATGAACTAGCGCATTCAAAACATGTAATTCTCAAACAAATATAAATATTGACCAAAGCTCTACGTTGAGCTATCAAACTGGACAAATGTCCCCAAAACCCAACATAATCAAAAACTGAGCCTCAAGCTCAAAAATCAAAAGACCATTTGTTAAAAGTTATAAAAAGCAATAAAACGTAAATACCCCATGATTATGCGAAATGTGCCCCATCAACACGAATAACTCCATACAAACTATAGGTTAAAACAAATCATTTTCCAAAACACCCATCAAGGTGCATTCACACCAAAAGATTTACAGTCATAAAATAAATCGTTAAAATATCAATACCTATTATTTACTCATCAAAATACTCAAAATACATCTTTTCCCAAAGCCAAAAGGTTTACATTTTCCGAAATGTTCGCAAGGTTGGGAATGACCAAAATCCAATGACCCACACGTTGGTATTTTCAAAACACCTCATAACACAGACTATGCATATTTCCAACAAACACTAAAATGTATTTTTACCAAATAACCTCAATTTATGCAATAAATCATCAAAACACTTTCATTTATGGCTTATTTATCAAATCGCCCAAAAATCCTGAAATGTAGGTGTTTTACAAGGTGTATAAAGTTAACCACTTTCAAATAATCAAAAACCATCAAATAGCTCAACAATTGAGAATTTCATGTGAAACACATAAACACTTTAAAATAGACATTTTTGGCATGTACAACGTTTTTACAAATCAACTTGAACTCACCTTTGCTAGGTTAAGTTAAACCTAGGTTCCAACCCAAAATGTGAGTCTCCTTTGATGAAGACTAGAGATCTTCAAGGGACCTCTCTAGATGTTATATCCAACATTTCCACAAGGTTTTCTTTTACCACAAAGCTACCAACATACACCAAAGTTGAAGTATATAAGGGAAATAATGAAAAATATCAAACCCTAGCTTTTAGTTTGAGATGATGAGGAGCTTACCTTGACCATAAACCCTTGGATCCACCCAAGATCAACAATCTTCTTCCATCTCTACTTGAAAAGATTAAAAAACCGAGTCTCTAGGTTCAAGAATCATCAAAATCGGACCTAAGATGAAGAAGATACAACAAAATGAAGAAAAACCCCAAAAATCTCGATTTTAAGCCTCCAGACCACTCCCGCGGCCTTACCCGCGACTTGAGGTCGTGTGGTAAGCCAATGTCTGAAAATCTTGACTGGCATAAGCTCTGTGAAAATCTTATCAGTTGCTAAAAATATGTGACAAACTAGAAATAAGAATGATGTCACATATGCATTACGCGAAAAATCTCATGAACAGATTGTCCCTCTCCTGTGACTTAGCATAGGGGTCCTGCTACCTGGTTAGCGGGTGGGGTTAATGACCAGCGCCCCGAGAGAAATTTTTTTGACACTTAAATCTCATAGGGCAACTTGTTGCAAAAAATGGGTGTGAATAGTAACTTATCGCAAGGCATTAACATGAACTTGTCGCAGGCCACTAACCATGAAATGCACTTCTCGCAGGTGGCATGAGCTGAAAAGTCACTTGTCTCAAAGGCTTACTTACAAGTTCCTACTTGTCGCAAAAGCCTATGTACGAGTTCCTCACTTCTCGCAGGGTACAACATACGAGTTCCTACTTGGCGTAAGCAACTCTTTGCGAGTTCAACACTTGTCGCAAGTATCTCTCTGCGAGTTCTTACTTGTCGCAAACCCCTTTATGCGAGTTCTGAACTTAGTCGTACATGCTAACTTCTGGGAAGCCAACTTGTCGTAGACCATATGATACAAATTCAACACTTGTCGTAGAATTTGGCGTGCGAGTTCTTACTTCTCGTAAACAATAGCTTGCGAGTTCTTTGCTTGACGCAAACAACACTATGCACAGTAACTTGCGAGTTCTCCACTTGTCACAGATATTTACTTGTGAGTTCTTGCCTTAGAATTTTTGTTGTATGTCAACCACAAATGAAGCTTACAAGTTCTTCATATGAACTTGCGAGTTCTATGGATCTTGCAATAAGTCGTGTCTGGAAGCCACAAATCATCAAATCTTTCACATTTCTTCGAATTTTGAGATAATACTTTGCACGCATGTTCGAAAAACACTTCTGAGCATCTTTGTAGTTGATGATCTTCATTAAAAATCACTCAATAACAGAATTCGATCACAACACAGTAAAAAATATTTTCAAACCAAAAACTCTCAAAATCGAACAATTCTTCCAACTCAGTAGAAATCAAACATTGTTATTGATTCCATGTGATTTGACTCTAATCTCAGAATCAATCTAGCAGTAAATCTCGTCCAAATCAACATCAAAATGAAGAATTTGAAATCCACAGAGCAATGTTCATGCGACCAAAGTACTGTTCCATTGAAAATTTTCAAATTTGATCGATTTCAATGAAGATTTTCATTGATTTGGCCCTGATACCACATGTTAGGATCCAAGCGCTTACCACTACACCAAAAGTAATTGTTGATGGAGAAGGGGCAACTTATTTCCATATAGCGTAGCAGTAAGCGCCATGTTTCTATTTAGGAAGATGTTTGTCAATGTCCCAACAATCCCCTCCAGCATCTGCCAGCACTAACATGGTCTTCGCTAGAAGTCAATGGCTGCACAGCATGCCTTTGGCATTTAAATGCACTCCATGGGATTCGAACCCGTGACCTGCTCTGATACCAATTGTAAACTCCAGATCTATTAGGTAAATGACATTGAATCTCATTGATCTTGAAGAATTCTAGAGATTACCTGTGAATTACAAGCTTTCTCTCTCTGGAATTCTTAACTTTCTCTCTCTAAAATATGACAAATGAGCTCTTCTAATCTAATGCTTAACAACTAAACTAACTACTTATATCACCTAGATTACAAAGCATTAAACTAAAATACATTTTGACTTTCTAACTAAACATTGACTTTAAGCTATTTTAACTTCCTTTGACTTTTACAATTAAATCTTGAATACAATAATGTCCTAACAATCGTGCACTATTCCACATGATGCTTTAGAAAGTGATACCTGATATCAGTATGTTTCGTCTTGGAGTGTTGTACTAGGTTGGCAGAGACTGCTATGGCACTCTTTGAGTCGCAAAGGATGGGAATCTTCTCGATGTCTAGACCATAGTCTCTAGCTGAGTTCTCATCCACAGAACTTGTGAACAACAACTAGCGGCAACAACATATTCAGCTTCTGCCGTAGATGTGAACACACAATTATGCTTCTTAGAAGTCCAACTCACAAGTTTACCACGTAGAAATTGACAACTTCCAGAGGTTCTCTTTTGGTCTAATTTCCATCCTCCATAGTCTGAGTCTGTGTAAGCCATTAGATCAAAGCCAGAGTTCTTTGGATACCAGAGGCCAAGATTTTTGGTTCCCTTAAGGTATCTAAAGATCCTCTTTACAACATAAATGTGTGATTCCTTTGGATTTGCTTGAAATCTTGAACAGAAACATGTGGCAAACATTGTTAGGACACAAAATGTCCTTAGTTTAGAAAGTTTTGTAAAGGCCTCTATGTTTAATATTGGGCCTTGTCTTAGCATGTTGGGCTTGGGTTAAATTATACACAAGAGATATTGGATATAAATAAGATCATGTTGGTAATGTTTTGTAGTAGTCATTTTCACAATGTAGCCGTGTGATTGTAAGAGTGTTTCTAGAGAGATAAACTCCTTTCTCTCTCTAGGTAGAGTGTTCTTGTGAATAAACCATCATGTTCCTCCCCAATCTATCTCTTGTTATCATCTTTATGAATTAATTAGATTGTGAATTATGGACTACAAGTGGTATCAAAGCCAAATCAATGAATTTTTCATTGAAATCGATCATAATTCACAACTTTTCAATGGAACAGTAACTTTGTCGATGAACAGTGTTTGATGAATGTCAATTTCTTCAATTTGGAGCTTATTTGGACGAGATTTGATGTTAGATTGATTCTATGCTTAGAGTTGAATCATATGGAATCAATTACAGTGTTTGATTTCAATCAATTTGGAAGAATTAATTGATTTTTGAGAATTTTGGTTCGAAGTGATATATACATTGTGTGGTGACCGATCTTCGAGATTTAGTGGTTTTTGGATGTGATCATCAACATAAAAGTTGATCAAAATCAGTTTTCAAACAAGCCTACAAAGTATCATCTTGAAATTCTCAAAATCATGAAAGATATGTTGAATTTTTGTTTCTAGACTCGACTTTTCACAAGATCTAGAGAATCCGCAAGTTCATATGAAGAACTCGCAAGCTTCATCTATGGGTGACGTATAACTATTTTTTTAAGGCAAGAATCCGCAAGTAGCTATGTATGGAAAGTGAGGAATCCACAGAAGCTTGTTTACAGAAAGCTAAAATTCGTAAGCCTCTATCTGCGGAAAGCAAAGAATTCGTATCCTTCCTCTTTCGAAAATGTACTATGAATTATGTTGTTTGCGTCAAGTGCAGAATTCGCAAGTCATTACTTACGAAAAGTGAGAATTCGCACGCCATTTTCTACGACAAGTACTCAATTTGTATTCTTCGGTCTACGACAAGTTGGCTTCCCGGATGTTAGCATGTACGACAAGCTAGAATCCGCAGACCATAGCTTGCGGAAAAAAGGAATCCACATGTGGTTGCCTGCGAGAAGTAAGAAATTCGTACATAGGCCTTTGCGAAAAGTAGAAATTCGCATATAAGCCTTTGTGACAAGTTGATCTGCGACAAATAAAGCTATGTGCTTTGCGAAAAGTTACTGTTCATACCCATTTTGTGACAAGTTTGCCTATTTTATCTGTTCCCGAGATTTTCCGCATAATGCATATGTGACATCACTCCTATTATCAGTTGGTCTCATATTTTTAGCAACTGATCAGATTTTCACAGAGCTCATGCCAGTCAAGATTTTTCATACATTGGGTGTTTGGATTTGGTCTTTGATTGGATTGGATTAGCTGTTTAAGAATTTGCAATCATTATTCTGGAGTTTTTTTTGACGATGTTAGACCTTTGAGTGCTCTTAATCATTCTTCTCATCTGATCAATCAGAATTGTGAGTGCTTGCAATCATCGTTCTTGTGCTTTGGTTGTGATATAGAATCTTGAGTGCTTATAATTATCCATATGAATCGTGAAGAAATAAGGCCTAAGTTTATTCATTCACTGTTCTGGAAAGTAGTTAGAAAATGAGCAGCCTTCATCAGTTGTTGAACAGATATCAGAAACTTCTTTTAACCCTTGCCAAGTAGTGTTTGCTACAAGATTCTTCCTTCTATGAGCCTATCAGATCAAGCTCTTAAGTTGAACTCCTATTCAACTCAAGGTTCAAAGACAATTTCGTTGTTATAAACTGAAGATGCACTGTGGTTGTCACACAAAATTCATACATTTCTTTCTTGTGGGCGTAATGAATGTGTTGAATTTTCAAGAGATAAAATCTGTCTTGAGTGCACTCAGTCGAGGCTATTGCGCACATCGAATCTGGTATTAAAGTTGAAATTTTGAAGAATAAGAGTTATATTCAAGGGGAGCCAAAACAGTCTTGAAGGTACACAACACCAAAGTTTTTCAAAGAAATCAAGGGGGAGTGTGTATATTATAATAATAAATAATCTTTTAATTTTAATTTAAAATGAGATAAAACAAACAAGACCTATTTACCAATGAGTTAACATATGTTTTTGAACATTGTTAGTGTCAAGGACCCGACTCGTAACGAAATGCATACCACAGGGACCCCTGGTGTATTTATTTCAAAATAGGGACCATATCCAAATTTCAAATAATTACACCAGGAATCCCTGTGGTTTGCATTTCGTTTCACTCTGGTCCTGTGGTTTGAATTTTGTTGCACTCTAGGTCACTGTGATTTGTTGAAAATTGCATTATGGGTCCCTCCTTTTCGTTGCACTCTAGGTCCCCCAGTGACTCAAGGTGAAACGAAATGCAAACCACAAGGATCCCTGGTGTAATTATTTCAAAATAGGGACCATATCCAGATTCTGAGTAACCACAAGGACCCCTGGTGTAATTTACTCATATATATATATATATATATATATATATATATATATATAAAATAAATAGAGTAAATTGCAAATTTGGTCCCTACGGTTAGTTATTTTTGAAATGAAATTAAAGTAAAATATAGAAAGACCAAAATACCCCTCATTAGACAGAGGGACCAAAACCAAACACTTTTGCGTATGAAGAGAGTTTTCTTGTAATAAAAATTTTGTAGGGACCTAAACCAAGAACAACAACAAACCACATAGACCAAATTTGCAAATTATAATATTAAATAAAATAATAAAGATAAAAACATCAAAGTGATTGATGAGATATTAAGTAGTTGGGAGAGATTTTTTTTAAAGGGGGTTTAAAAAGACCATCTCAAAATTATGAAAGAAGTTTAAAAATAGAAAATTTAATTGTAATGATTTGATTTTTTTTGTCTTTTAGTGTAAATAGGGTGTGAAAGAATGGTAGGTTTTTATAGGAGAAAATAGGGAAAAGTCTAAAAAAAACCAACGGACTTTATTGTTTTGAATGATTAAGTCCCTGGACAAATTTTTGGAATAAATAAGTCATTGGACTTTTTAAAACCTATTAAATAAATCCTTAGACTTTCTAATACCTGTTAGATACATCCTTATGGCCGCTAAAACCAGTTAATGTGGTAAAATAATGAAAAAAATCCGAAAAAACCTAACAGACTTTCATATTTTGAACAGTTAAGTCCCTAGACATTTTTTGATCAAAAAAAATACTTGCATTTATAAAATGAAATGAATATACCACTTTCGCTACTCTTCCCAAAACATACAAAAGTTGTATCCAAAACATAAATAGATGTATATAAAAGTTGGGCATAATTTACCAAAAATTGAACCAAAATACGTCAAAAGGTGAGCCAAAAATACCAGCGGTCTCTATTTTGAACTGTTTTAAAGTCTCTAATTTGGATTACTTCTTGTTTCTGAAGGTCCAAGAGATCTTCCCTTAACCCCATAGCCTACTGTGTAAAACAACTTTTTTTTAACAATAAATTCATTATTATAACCAAGTAAAAACCAAAGAAGTAGAAACCAAACCCATAATTGACGAACTGGTTAAGAAAACTGATTAAGAAATTAATTTTTTTTATGCAAACTGATTCCTAAGACAATAGATGTATCAGAATCAAAACAGAGTATCTACGGCGGCAAGAGAACACAAGGCCATACTTGGTAAACTGCATTAAAATGTCTCATGTTTTCAGTCTTTGCAATCATAAATAATATAAAGAGTTGAAGTTTCTTAGTGAACTGCATTAAAATGTCTCCTGTCTCCTGTTTTCACCCAAACAACACACACACAACTAAATTTTGAAGTCTTACAATTGGGGGATAGGGAGGGGGTGAAGTTTCTACTGCACACTATCCAAAAGGCCCTAAACCTCCAAAGAAATTTACACCAGACTATCAAAATCAGAATCAGAATCAAAACAGAGTATCAAACAGAACCTGCAAGTTGAAGACGGTGGGTGATGGCGACGAGAACTAGTGGTGTACGACGGCGGCGGAGATGGCGACGGGAACTAGTGTTGTACGACGGCGGCGGAAATGACGACGAGAACTGTGGTGTGAGGCGGCGAAGGTAACGGTGGTCTACGACGGGCGGGTCTGTCGTGATGGTCCTGATGGAGGATGAAGGCCGGTGGTTTACAAGAGGAAGAATGAAGCGTCGTGTATATTTTTAGTTTTTTTTTTAATTTATACTTTTACATGTTATATAGGTTACAGGTTACCATTTAAATTAAAAATGATTTATTTGATATGTTTGAAAAGTCTAAGGATTTATTTAATAGGTTTTAAAAAGTCCAGTGACTTATTTATTCCAAAAATTTGTCCAGGGACTTAATCATTCCAAACAATAAAGTCCGTTGGGTTTTTTTGGACTTTTTCCGAGAAAATATGAGTTATATTTACCTTACTTATTGAATCAAAAAACATTTTATAAATTAAAACAAATAATTTATTTATTTATTTTATAATAATTATTTAATTAATAAACTATTTGATATTAAGTTATAGTAAATAATATTTAATTGTAGTTTTGTTATTATTTGATTAAAATATAATTTTTTATGACGAGACGTCACTTAAAAAATTGGTAAGAAATTATTGTAGCAGAGAGTTATTTCTAAATAATTTTTAAAGCTAATGTGTCTCACTTAATAAATTGTGTTAGAAATTTTATTGCAATGGATGGTCTTAGAGTAGTTTGAGTTCCTTGTTACCCTACAAAAATGAATCTTGATATCACTCTTTCAAGTTATACAGGTTACCGGTCAAAATAGACACAAAATAAGAAACTTTAAAACTTTATTATATTAATTGACATAAAATTGTTACACCAAATATAAAATAAGACAAACTTCATTACATTTTATTGTATTTTAATACCTTTTTTTTCATTAAAGGGATATCAACCATAACAAAGTTAATCCTATCCAATCCCCTTCTATAGGGGTGTGCAGAAAGTCAATCGATCCAATAGGAACTGACCGATCTAATTACAACGGATCGACCATAATTGGACATCCAATTGTAATTGGATCGGATCGGATTGAAAATTTCAACATCCAATTTGGATCGGTCGGTTCTTGGATGGCAGTCCAGAACCGACCAAAACGGACCGAACCAAACCAACCAACATCCAATTAACCATCCACTCACCATCCAGTGATCCATCCAACTATTATCCAATTAATTTGTTTACAATTTTCTTAAATATGAATTTGTTTTGTGTTAGTTTTTGAATTTTTAGTCTCACTTGTATTGGTTTTAACACATATTAAAAGTGATTGATCAACTTCTTTCATTGTTAGAAAATTGGATTAAATTAACACATTGAAAAGATCCGATCGGACCTTATCATCCGGATGGATTCAATCCGATCCAATGAATATCCGAAGGGCCTTCTATGTAAGTCAAAATTTGGCCCAATTCCATCTCAATGTCAGTTTGTTTTGCAAAAAATTGTTTCAAGCTTTTTGACCTCCATTGTGTATTGATCAAAGGGTGGATTCTTGAGTAAACCACTACAAGGGCTTCACCAACGGGAAAAAAATCTGCCGGTAATCCATAGGATAAAATATAGCCGGTGATCATGATTACCGGGGGATTCATCATCATCTGTGGAAAAATCCGTCCGTAGCCTGCCACTTATGGTCAATCCGTCCGAGATCCGCCACAAATCCACCGTAAATTTTCAATAGAAAAATCTGTTGGTGAAGCTCCTTTATTTTGTAAACACCCTTATTCTATCGGTCCCACAACTTTTAAAAGAGAGGTAAATCTCCACGAGTCAACATGCAACAAGTGGTAATGCTTGTGCTTGAGCCCGAGAACTTTCCGGTTGCCTACATCCTACCGTTGAGTCAACAAGTGGGGGCAAGGGGGATGTAGTGGAAAATCTCATCTACTCAGGGTTCAAATCCAGGCGCTGCAAAAGCCCTTGTGGCCATGGAGGTTCACCTGCGATGACTCCAGGCCATTCGTGGTCGCCCGAGGATTAGTCGGTGCGCGTAAGCTGGCTCGGAAACCCACGGTTACCAAAAAAAAAAGTGGGGACAAGGGGTTGATTCTTTTAAAAATCTTACCTTGTAACCGAGTTGGATTTTAATAAAATTGATACGAATACAATTTACAGTATGCTATGAACAACTTTTAACCTCTTTTTTTAACCATTTTAACCAACTTTTTTTTTACTCAAACCCATTTTAACAAACTAAACTAAAACAAATGGATCCAATGTATCTGAAAGAGTGTCGGGGGGTGAGATTTAAACATACATGTCATCTACCTCAAAGAGTAGAGCACCTGTTTTGCACTTGGGTAAAAGCGAGAATACAGAATTTCAATCGACTAACTTTACGTATATAGCAAGGAGTTTAGGAAGAAAGCAAAGCCGAACAAATAAATGCTTGCAGAAATGTATAACTATAATTCACTAGTAATTGGCAAACACAATGGTTATCTTCACCACTAAACGAACACAAAACAAAACTGTTCACAAATGCACGACAATAAAAATAAGATCGCTGGTGTTAGGAAACGGGTTTCTACAACCCGAATTTCTGCAAAAACGACATGCCACATACGACAACTACCGAATAGATGCAAGAATCCATGAAGAAAGCACTTAAACTGGTTTTGAACAACATACCCCACTCGAAAGGTGAACCTAGATGATCGGGAAAATCAGCATCGGCTGTCGAAGAACCACCATTCGCTTCGTGCTGGATCATTTTTGCTGCATCCAAAACAAGAGGTCCAACCATGATGGTCACATTGATGAACAGAAGTAGAAAAAGTGGTCTGGATAATATGATGTTCTTTATAATGTAGCTGCGAAGAATAGGGAATCCGACGTATGACAGCAGGGCGATGATTCCAGCTACGAATGAACATTTGCGTCGGGTATCTTGTGAAGCTAAAATAGCGGGACGTAATTGGTTTGGGCTGACTGTTTTGTAGAGATAGGTTTTCAACTCGGATTTTGGGGATTTCTTGGGTGATGGTCGTTTTCCATTGGGTTCGGAGGCTGGCTTTCTAGTCGACCCGGATTTGCGAAGAACTGGTTGAACCTTGATTCCAGCAGTTTCAGTCTTCAAACAAGGATCCCGATTTTCATCTGCAATATGTATGTATATATATATATATATATATATATAGTTGGTGTAAATCATTTGTAAGCTTTTGTTGTTCAAGGTAAGTTGAATAATACAAAAATACATATACACTATTCACATACACATACACTGATACACATCCACATACATACATGCATAAAATATGCCTACTTAAATCACTAGCATGGCTGTCCTGGGAAGACAGGATGGGAGGCTGTTTAGGTTAGGGGTCCAAATTTTTTTAGTATATAAAAACTTAGCACCTAAAAATGACCCAAAATGTTTTAGTATATAATAAGAGCAAAAAAGATTTAATAGATAACAAGGGTCTAAAAAAAATGTATGAACTAATTACATTGAAAAAAAAAAAAGTTAAAAATGGCCATTTGTTATATGTTATTGTTTCTTGTCTTCTCTATGTTTTTTTATGTGGTACCAAGGTCTAATGCTATTGCTTATTGTTATCTCTATCTGATTGGCTTTTGCCATGCTTCAACAATTAAATGGTTAACAACTTTAATTTAAGCTCATGTGTTTGTGTTTGTTATTGCTATTTGTTTTTGTTTGCTATTTTTATCAATTACTGCTTCTATTGGAGTTATTTGTTATGTTATTCGTATAATTGCATTTATGAGCTATGACGTGTTTCATGGTTTGCTAATTAATCAATAATTTTTCCATGTTAAAGGAATTCAGTGAATTCCTTTATGTCTGTTATAATCCATAATCTTTTAACCCAAGCATCTTATTTTTGTAGAGCAAGAAAATAATGAAAAGGAAATTCAAAAATTTTCATATATTATTTAAATTCTTCATCATCTTTTATTGGGATTTCACTACACATCAGAAGATATATTTAAGTGTCCAATCAACTATTAATTGAGCTTGCTGATCAAATGTCTCGTTCATCCACATGAGTTCTCTTTTTATATCGTTTATCTTCGGGTGACTCTTTTGATTACTTCCTCTATATTAATTCTTTTTCTTTTCTTTTTGTATCAAAATAACAAATATTTCTTGTCACCAACTAAAATTATATTTTTACATCTTAAAAATTACCAACTGTAGTAGATGGTCAAACTCATATACATAGTTTTTGATTTCAAACTACCGTTGGTTTTTCTATATTATTGGTTGCTAATTACCTGAGTATGTGAATAAGTACTCTCCTATATAATAAACATTTTCCTTCATGAATTATTAGCAATTCTTGTATTCAATTTTTTAAAATAATGAGGAAAACAATCGAGTCGGGAAGGATGGCGAAATCGACGTATCACAACGTAAAATTAAGCGGTAACCAAAAGATTGATGAATTTCAACAATCAAATCAACAAAATTACCTAAAACAAATCATTCGGATCAACCATAACTGAAATCTAATGGGACGCGGATTAGGGTTTTGAGTTATGAAATTAAAAACGACAAACGGATCAACACACAAACGAAATCAATGATGGAATTGAAGAAGATTAAAGATGATTTGTATATAGAGAAACATACCAGACATTACGACTTGATCTGGGAGGTGGGTAATGGCGGAAGGGCATGATGACGTATAAGAGTGATGGGATTGGGCTGCAGAAGTAGGAGAAGGGGGAGAAGGTATGTTTGGGGCACGACCGGTGATGAGAGCCAAACGGTCGGATCCTCTTTCGGTAATTCGCCGGCGGCGAGCGGTAGGGTCATCAGTTGCCATCGTCACAACGAAATTCAAGAGAGGGAGAGAATTCTTGTCGGAGTATTTCCTCCAAAATAATTATAATACACCCTCCACCACTGAGGCCATTGTTCAAAATAGAAAACCTAAAAGAGTAAAGTTTCGTTTTTGTCCTTAATATTTGTCTATTTCGACGGATCTCGTTCTTCATATTTGTTTACTTGCTTTTGTTCCATCACGTTTGTCAATCTCATCCATCTGTCTACTATTCATTAACTTTTTTAGTCAACTCCATTTAAATATAGGATATTGTAGTCTTTTGATTTTTTAAAACAATTTCAGATTTTCCCCAAATACTAGACCCCAACCCCTTCTTCCTCGACAACCCACTTCGTCGTAAAGAGTTTTCACCAACACGACACTTCACCGGAAATAGGGACATTCCATTTCTTTGGGAACCCATTTTGTCAGCCATCAACCACCAGCCAACACAAACACATAAAACATACAATACACTCACTCAAAAGACACAAGCACAAACTTAAACATGTGTATATACACACATATAACAAAAGTACAACATCAACAGTCTTCCTCCACCACCCTCATCATCCACTAACCATAACCAATCCGAACACAGAAGCCAAAATACAAATCCAAACAAAAAGTCAATATCTCAAGAATATCAACAACAAAATCTTAGATCAAAACCTCAAATCATATCCCTAAAATCAAATAAAAAACCTTAATCAAACAAAAACAAAAATTAAATCTAAACCTAAACCTAAATGAAGATGGAGATGGAGTCCATATTCACAAAAAAACGTGAATGGATTTTCAGATATGAAGACATTGACGAGTTTGGGGTCAGAAACGTAATCATAATCGGAGTTGAGCCATCAAAGAGTCGGAATCAAAGTCTGCTTCGATTGGGATCTCTCTCTAGATATGTTTCAATCTCTTGGAAAGCATGCACGTATAAATTTATCGCATCGTCAGATATGGAGACAAAGTATAATGAGGTGGGGGGAGGGTTAGGATATGTTATGGGTGGGGTGATTTTTAAGATATATATATATATATATATATTGGGTAGGTGAGTTTTATGTTTATATGAGAGACTATTTTATATACATATATGTGTATAATATTTTTTAATTAATTGAAAAGAGAGGAAAAATAAAATTTGAGCAAAATACCTCTCATTTAACTGGACATAAGAGAAAACGTTAATGGTCGTTAGAAGGAGGATAGCAGAGGAGGGATAAAATATGTTGAAAATTGACAAAAGTGAAGGACCAAAACTGAGTATACGAACTTGAGGAACAAAATCCATTGAAATTGACAAACGTTAGGACCAAACCAAACTTTACTCAAAACTTCATTCAATTTTTAATAAGAAGATTAGAGTAAATTTCATTTTTTGTCCCAATGTTTTATGGGTTATTTTTGTTTTCGCTTATATAATTCATTTATTATAAATAAGATCTTTAAAATAATGTCTTTGTTTTGATTTTCGTTTACTCCCTTAATGGTCGTAAACTTCCTAGAAATTTAGTTGAATGACTGTTTATGCAAAAAATTACACTGAAGAATAGTTTAAGATCGACTGTGGAGCTTTAACAAATAAAGACGGTTTTCTTCGAAATACACATGTGACATGATAATAGCAAGAAAATAAAGAAGGCAAGAGAATTGGTGACGTGGAAAGCTCCATTGAGGGTAAAAACCGCAAACGGCAATGGAAGTCGTCGATCTACTACGAATGTCAATCAGGGACGTTACAGTGATCTAAAGTACAAAAGTTATAATCATGATTGTAAGTAAAAGAGCTTGAAAATTGATGAGAGATTTTTGTAGGTCTTGTAGGAATCTTTGAATAAATTAAAGTCCTTGAGAATCTTAAGCATTTGATTTATATAAGAATTGTCTTCATAACTGTTGTCTTTATGATCTTTAATGACAGTAACAGTCTTGTCATTAAATGCTCTTGAATTTGTGCTTGCGGTTATGATTTTAACATTTATGAGACGGTCGTGCATTAAAATAGCTAAACATTACGTTTGTCGTGATTAGTAGTAATAAATATGTATCGTTAGTTCACCGGTCGCATGTCGTATGTCGGAAGTAACTTACAATTGTCATTACGAACTATGACCATTAGTCAAAATGGTTTTTGTCGTTGATATCTAATCTGTAGGTATGATTGATCACAACATTTAACTTATGTTGGTCGAGACTATGGAATTTTTACCAAAACAGTTTTCCCCTTAAATTTGGAATGAGAGAGGCAACTTTGAATTTCAAATTTTGCTCCAGAATATACCACATGTCACTTGAGAAATTGAATCGGTTTCTTTTTAATTGAATCAATTTTTTTGGTAACTAAAAAAATGATAAGATTGTGATGTCATAGGCTGTTAATTCCCAGTTTATCAAGTTCTAATTCAATTACATTTAACAACAACAAGATGATTCAATCAGATTCAATGCTCAACCTGTTTCTTCAATTCGAATTCAAGGATTCGTACAAGAGTTCTCTCTATGAAAATTTCTCTCTCTAAACAGAATGAGTACAAAACAGGTTCTAGTTACAAGCTTACCAAAACAACAACTAACCATATATCTATTAATGGATAAACAAAATACACATGCTTACAACACAATTACAAAACAAGACTTTGACTTTTGACTTATTACAATGTTGACTTTGACTTTCACTTTGTGAGTTGACTTTGAGCTTTTGACTTGGTTGACTTTCAACTTCAGTCTTCATGATCTTGTATCGAACAAATATATGCTCTAACAATCTCCCCCTTTGTTGCAATGAAAATCTTTAAGATTTTATCTCCCCTTTAAGCTCAATTTGTGTAATCTCCCTCTTTGCTTATCAATCTTCAAACACTCTGTCTTCAGAAAAACTTTTGTAATTTCTCCAAAGTCTGTCTTCAACAATAGTAACAATCTCCTCCAAGGTTGTAAAACCTCTTTCAGACACTGGAAAGAAATTATCTTCAGGTTTTGCTCAATCTGCTTCAGCAAAATGTCTTTAAAGAAAATTTTCAGTAAATTATGTTCGTCTTCAGAAATCTTTGAATTTACTCTTACAACTTTCAACAAAATTTCTTCAATTTCTTCAAAATCAATTATCTTTAAACAAACTTCTTTTTTCAGTTCCAACTTTGCTTTATCAAACCAATAATTCTTGAACACTTTCTCAAATATTACTTGAACTCTTCTCACTCATCTTTAACATTTATTTATTATCTCTCCCCCTTTTTGATGAATGAAGCATGAGATCATCAAAACTTTACAAGAAATGTCTTTGATCTGTCCTGACTACTGATCTTTCAACACTGAGCCACTGACTATTCATCGATCCAAAAAGATATTAATCCGAATCTTTGCAAATTTAGACAAATTGTGAGTGTAACACCTGAATCAACAAATGAATCAGTTTGAATTCCTGTCAGTAACACGAAGTCACTGTGTGTAACGAATAAACATTGGAAAGGAGCTTTTGTGATGTTCACTCCCCCAGGTCTTTCATTCAATCATCGAATAGCACAAGTTTATTCTATGAACGTTTTGACAGAAAAACAAATTCTCTGTGTGTACGTGCTTGTGTTTGAAAGAATTAAGCACAGATGATTGCTTTTTATAGGCTCAAAATTGTGTAAACCATTGAGACAACAACAGTTAAACACAAACTCGATTATGCATGATCGAAGTGCGAAGGTGGGGCATACTTTCTTCTTTTTTAATATCTAGATTTTCCAAATGAAAACCAGATAGATTATGTGTTGCGTCCCCTTGAAATATTGAAACATTTTCTTGTTGAAAAGAAAATGAGTAGCTGGTGGGGTTTTTATCAAGAGTTGGCATGGGCTAGTTGCCTGTTTCAATGATGTTCACGAAGAATTGTGAAACACCCGACTCAGAAAAAGTTGGTGTAGAGTTTGATATTCTTTTACTCTATTCTCCCACTCTCTTTCTTTTTAATCTTTGAGCTCGCTTCTAACCAAACTCTCTTTTTCATTTTACCTCGTCACACAACCTACACTCAGTATTTTGACTCCTCACTATTCGATCACTCAGTAATTAACTTCTTGGGTAGGAAACACTGGTTAACGTGAATCCATAGAAGTTTCTATTAAGTCATCACACAATGAACCCATGTAATCATATAAGAACATATTGCTCAAAATGGTTTAACTTTGCAGTTAAAGCACATATATATACAAGTCAGATGTCGGTATGCTCAACAAGATAATCATGAAGATTTAAGCATTTTAAACATTGAAGACTTTTCAAAACAAGTATATTGAATGAATGAAATGAATACAAGAAACTTGTTTGAAAATCTGACATCGTATGAAAAAAATTAATATCTGAATGATTTATCAATTAAGGCTTAGGTCAGCAAAAATTGGATTTTATCTATACGAAACAAGATATAGACATTCTTGAAAGAAATGTTTCGAAATGAAATCACGCTCAAACTTTGAATATCAATCGGGGTGTATCACCATCGAAAATTTTGTTCAATTTGAGACATGGTGATAACATTTATAACAAAAATTAAACCGGTGTGTGTGAATACTTGAAAGTATATGGAAAAGACAATACACAAGTATTTATCTTTGGAAACACACGGTTTGTATATCATTAAAGCACAAGTAATTGAAAACATTTAAAATCACACTTCTAAATTCATGAAATCATTTTAAGAACAAGAAGTGGTTTGAACATTTAAGAACATGTTTTCATATCTGAAAGTTGTCCTTCTTTCAGATACGTATGAGATTAAGATTAGAAGTAAACCTTTTTCTCCCAGCCTTAAATCTCATCAAGTCAGTTCTAAGTCATATATGATATGAACATGTAAGCTCTCTCTCAATTCTCCAAAAATCACAAAGTCGTCAAAGTACAAAGCTTTATTCACAAAAATTTATTGAAAAGTAAATGACATAAAACAGTAAAACTTTGAATGTACGAGTTCTGATAAGATGTAATCAGAAGTCATATTCAGTACTCCTTATCTCTTACTCCCCCTGCAATTATGCATCAGAAAAAGTATCAGTTAAGAGTCTATGCAAAAATATGAATTCCCCCTCAAATGTATATAGATCATCTTGTCTTCTTCTCACACTTCCCCTGAGATCATGAACAAACTTAAGTGCAGATATCTTTCAGATTAAAAAATAAAGAAATGAAGAAAAATAACAATAACAAAACGTTAGCAGGTAAACACAAATTATGTCTTGAGATTTAACATACCAAGTTTAGAAACGAGAAAGTTAAATCTCTTTTCATCGAGAGGCTTGGTAAATAAATCTGCAAGTTGGTAATCAGTTTTACAAAATAAAGTTCGATTATACCTTTTTCGACATTATCCTTAATAAAGTGATTTCGTACATCAATATGTTTGGTCTTCGTATGTTGAACAAGATTCACAGATATAGCAATGGCACTCTTCGAATCACAGTATATCGGGATCTTGTTTTATTGAAAGCCATAATCTCGGAGTTGTGTTCTCATCCACAACACTTGAGAACATGCATATACATTTACATTCATCTTATCTATGTTAGCACCATGTATCCTTTGATTTCAAGCTTTTTTGTTTTAAAGCTTATGTGTTCGCAACCATGTACCCTTTATTTTTTGTCATTATTTTTCTTTTATTTTCAGGTTGATGAAGAAAGATGGAATTCTTCTTGATGCAGTTCAAGTCCTCACAGATATGAACCATTCCATTAAAAAAGGTTATGTCTCCTCAGATGGAAGATGGAACATGGATGGTAAGCTCACTTTAATTTTGCAATTGATTTCATCATTAACAAATTTAATTTACTTCCTACACAAAATCCCTTGATCATTTTCTCTTATTTGAGTGATGCAACTTTACTTATTTTGGATTTAATCTCATTATCTACAGTCTTTCATGTTACAAATTTGGATAGCAACAAACTAACAGATGATAGCATCATCAATTGCATTGAGCAGGTAAATAATTTCCCTTCTTATTAGCAGTCTTTTGATTTTTAACTTTCTATGTATATACATAAGAAGGGTATTTTGTTTTTGTTGATATAAGGCTGATATAATTTTTTTTTTCTGTTCTAATACAGTCACTTGGAACCAATATTCATAGAACAAGTCAACAAGATCAAAGTCCATTGATGGAATGACAGCGCTGGAACTCACGGTACTAGCCGAGTTGGGCTTTTATCGGAAGTTCTATGAATTAGGATCGTGTTATAAAATGTTGGTTTGCTTTTTTACTCTTCACTCTGTCTTCTTCTCATCCTTGCTTCCTTTAGAAATGTACATCAATGGACTTTGATGGTGATGTGTTTGATTTTTTGTTTGGATCAAAAAATTTTATGTCACGCGAATGGAATTTATATTTTTATTATTACAAATTAGTAGGTTTTAATTTTATTGTAATACAATTGCAATAGAAATTAGTGACAATTTTTTTTTCACATCTTATAATTAGTGACCACTTTTTTTGGTCACTAATATCAATTAATGTCGGTGACCACATATTTGGTCACTAATGGTATTAACGGACGTTAACGGAATCGTTATCTTGAACCCACTAGTGATGTATTTCGTGGTGGTCACTAACTTCGTCACTAATTTAGTCAAGTTAGTGACAACTTTCACTGTTCAGTGATCAAATTAGTTGTCACAAACATAGTGAATGTTAGCGCACAGATTATTGGATTCAAGATCATCCAATCTGAAGATCCAATCTGAAGCTAAAGCCCGAAAAGTCGCTCTCGACATTAGTCTAAAAGTCAGTTTGTAATAAATGTCAAAGTTCGTTTTTTAGTATTTTATTGTTGTCCTAAATATCTAGATATTATATTTTAGATATTTAGTTAGTTTAGATATTAGTTTAATTAGGATATTTAGTTTATTGTTTTTATAATGCAAGTTGGTTATCAACTTGCATGTTAGAGTGTTGAGGAAGCTAAGACAGAGATCTCATAATATCGGTCAGTATCACAATCACACATAGAACACTTATACAGATCGACCAATATCAAAGATCAAAAAAAAGAAAAGAGAGAAAACAGAGAGAGCTTAAACATTCAAGAAATCAACCCTGTAATCATCGTTTGTTATCGAATCAGGTTGGTTTATCATCTATTTGTTTGTTGTTTGATTATCTGGTAACGATCACGGACTCACAATTGGTATCAGAGCTTAATACCAGATCAAAATCAAATTTTCAAGTCTCTGTGTTCTTCATTTTTCATAAACACTGTGTCATCGATCAAAAACTCCATTTTGTGGTTGTTTTTGAAATCAAAGTGTTGGAACCTGTTGAAGTTGGTAAGTCGATCAAAGTGTCAAAATATTGGGCTGTAATTTGATTCCAATGTTGGTCAATTTATCAGTTACAGGGCCGATCTATCGAAGAAGAAACGAACCTCGGTCGACCGATATCATCAACTTTGATTCCGGTTGAGAGTGAAAGACCGGTCGACCTACATTGTATCGGTCTCTCTAAATACATTTATCCAGTCGACCCACCTCCATTCTATCGGTTACAAGTTGAAAATACCGGTCGAAGAAATCAAACAAAATACCGGTCGTCCGATATAAATATCAGTACCGGTCGAAAAATATTTCAAAGCATTACATTTTACCGGTCCATCCATTTTTACAAAAATATCGGTCCACTACTCTCTCTCCACTACAACATATCGGTCAAACTTTCAAGAAAAGCATTTCACGTGGCAATCTCCCCTCTCAAGGATATTTTTCCACTAAACCAACTCTTATTTTCCTCAAACTTTCCTCACACGTGGCAGCCTCTCACCTCATCATCCATTTTCCACCAATCACAACCCTCCACAATCATAATTCCACTTGCACAATCAATTCCTCCATTACATTATATCGGTCGGTTTCCCATTTACATAAACTTTATACCGGTGGAAAACTAATACCGGTCCATAACTTGGATACCGGTCGACCTATATATATATTTTTTACAACATACCGGTCACTCAATCCTACAAGGACCCGGTCATATTTCACTTCCGGTCGACCCACTTTTACAACTTCCCAGTCGACCAACTACCCACCAATTACCGGTCCAAACTTCTTATCGGCCCAAGAATTTTACTAGTCGATCTCATATTTTACAAGTTACCGGTTAACTATTCATCATCCGGTCGACCCATCTCAGATCGGTCTCACTATTTTTTACCGGTCGTAACATTTTACCGGTCGAAAATTTTACTGGTCTTTACATCTTACCGGTCGACGCAACAGTCCGGTCGAACATCTTACCGGTCAACTCTTACTTTGCGCGACCAACTACTCGCGCAAACCTCAACTTTGCACGACTAACGTCTCGCGCAAACTTTAACTTCGCACGATCTTCACCTCACGCAAATCTCAGTTCAACCCAATTCCAAACTTAAGTCTTTTTCAAAATGACTTCCAGAGAAGCCCTCGCTATCGGAACCGACTCAAAACCACCAGTACTCTTCAGGGGAGAGTATGAATAGTGGAAGGATCGGTTCATAGACTTCATTGAACGACATGAATTGGGAGTATACATCAAGAAATCCTTGGCAAAAGGAATTATGACACCAGTTTGGAGGGCACCTCCAGAGGGAACTGATGAGCTACCAATTCTACTTAAGTATGAAGATCTAGATGGTGAAAACCTAAACAAAGCTAAAGGTGACAGATTAGCCATGTCTTATATTCTTCAAGGCATTCCAAACGAAATTTATGTGAAGATAGACAACTATAAGGCAAACAGATGTGAGATCAGCTAGAGAAGATGATGCTGGGTTCAAAGGTTGGGAATCAACTAAAGATATCCAACTGCCTAAACAATTACGAAGAATTTAAAGGCAGAGTTGGAGAAACTCTAGAAGAAACCTATGACAGGCTTGTGACTTTGCTGAACGAACTAAGCAAGAACAGGGTCAACAAATTGCAGATAGAGCTGAATGTCAAGTTTCTGAGCATCCTGCAGCCGGAATGGAAAAGATTTTCAAGGCAGATGAAGCAAATCAAAGATTTGAATGAGATTCCACTTCATGAGGTGTATGAAACCCTCAAACAAAATGAAGAAGAGGTGGATGAAATTCTAGAAGAAAAGAGACAGACAGGGAAGACAGTTGATGAATCAGTCGCTCTTGTTGTCAAGAAGAAGAAAAACAAGATGATTGTGACTGAACCAGAAGAAACTGGATGTGAAGCAAACTATAACTCGGATGACTGTGAACAACTGAAACAGGCTATGATGATGCTGACTAAGGCCTTTCAGAAGAAGTTCTACAAGAAACCAAGTTCTAATCAGTCAGAGATATTCTTCTGGTCCGAGCAACTACGTTCACAAGGAAAGGATAGAAGGGAAGAGAATAGAGGAGAGGAAACCGGAATAAAGAAGGTTTAAAGCTGAAGAATCTAATCAGCAAGAACCTCCGAAATGCTACAATTGTGGCAGAACAGGTCTCTTCGCCAGAGACTGCCGAAAGCCAAAAGTCAGAAACTCAGACTATAATAAGAACAAACTGCTTCTGGCTAAGCAACAGGAAGCTGGAAAAGCGTTGTTAGCTGAAGATGAGTTCTGGCTTGATCAATCAGACGAAGAAGATGAGAATGACGAGACGACAAACATGTGATTGATAGGCATACAGGAAAAAGAAGCTGACGTTGATTCCGATGATGAGGACAACGAAGAGGTATGTGATTTATCTAAATCTGATTTCCTAAATCAAATGCATGCCATGATGTTAAAACTTCAAGAATTAGAGTCTAAGCTTAAACGCGAAAAAGGTATTATACTTGAACAAAACCAGTCAATACAGAAATTTTGCAATGACCTTGCTGAAAACAAAGTATTGATTGAGGTCTTACACAAAAACAATGACACCAGAGCCAAAGAAAAGACCATAATTCTTAAAGAGAATACTGAAACAAAGCTTAAACTAAGAAAGAGTGAGTTTGATTTCAGAGAGCTTACAAAATTGCAATCTTCAATTTCCAAAGAAAACGAATCTTTACTTGCAAAAATGAAAGCTTTGGAAAATAAGTTATACACAATAGGTCAAACTGAACAGACCATTCATCTGAACAAACAAAAGAGGAAATAGAGAAATGGGGACTCGGATATGAGAATCCACACTGCCTTAAAAAGGGTATATCTGAAGTGTCTGCACTTTATGATATGACTTTTATGAAACTTTCTCACTGAATTCCTAATCTTAAAGTTTTCAATACTGGATTGTCAAAAGAAGATGAAGCCAAGGAAACTGAAAAACGGAAGATATTATCTAAAGTTCACCTTCCATTTTATTATGCGAAGCTGAATAATAGTTGTGATGATAAAACAAAAGATCAAAAAGAAAACTCTTTCAAATGACTTCTTTCAGAGTTATTCTGTCAAAGAAATGGAGGCGAAACCTATTAAAGGTAAATTATACGTCCCTCCTCTCGTTTTAGAAAGTAAAATTTCTGAACTCGAGACATCTTTAACAGATGAAAGACTTTTGATTGATATTGAGCAAAAAGTTTTTTCAACTGTGTTTTCAAATACTGCTCTTTCTAAGGCTTCAAAATCTAACGACATGTTTGGTTCAATTGATGAAGAGTTATATTTTCTAAACTCCGACGGTAGTTTGGATGATTGTTGTGATCAATTTGACTTTAATGCTAAACTTCCGAATCATAAGTCTTTTGTTGTAAATTCCTTTGGATCAACCAGTAAAGTTGAAAAAGGTCAACCATCAACGAAAGTTGATAAATCAGTCTTTGTGAAAGCTAAAAATGCTAAAGGTAAGAATAAGCATTCACAGAAGCCGATCAATACTGGTAACCCAAAGAAGATGCATTCAGTTGTTTCTCAAAAGTCTAACTTACAAGTTTCAACTGTTTCAGATCTGAACAAGAAATGGCAACCCAAACAGAAGCTTGACGAGACTTCTAAATCTTTTGCTTATGTTAATTGTAATAAGACTACGACTAGTAACGATGTTATTGTGAATGTTGCTACTTCAAAACCGAATCTTGTTGTTTCACACAAGAAATATTCAATGAAGCAATTATTCCAGTTTCGTATATCTGCTAGAAACTATTCCTATTATGAAAAACATGCTAATGCTTCTTGTCAAGATTCTGATATGTGGTTTGGATCATATCATGTGCATTCTTATAATTCTGATGCTTCATTTAATTCTCAAAATACAAGAGAACCCAATTTCAAATGGGTACCAAAATCTCATGCTAACACAGTTGGACCCAAATTCCAATAGGTACCAAAGGCTAAATCTGTGTTGCAGGAAACCAAAGTTTGAGGGGGAGCTTAGGAAATGATTTCTAGACAACACAGTCTAGGACTCGTACCTCAAAGAGTAATAAGGTTTCTGATTATAACAGATCAGAACCCGGACCTCAATGTCAAAATGGTTCTTGAGTAAATCAGCTCAAGACCCGGACTTCAATGTCAATAAAGCTTTTGAACAATACAGTTCAAGACCCGCACTTCAATGATCAAAGTCTCTAATCATTAAATGTTATATTTTGTCATAAATATACCTAAATCTTTTGTTTCAAAATTTCTCTTGTGCAGACTCGTCATACGTGGTTCTTGGACAGCGGATGTTCCAAATATATGACTGGGCAGAAAGATGTGTTGATCAACTACAAAGAGAAATACTGCAGAACAGTTAGATTTGGGAATGATTAATTTTCACCAATACTTGGTTATGGTGATATGGTACACGATAAAGTCACGATAAAGAAGGTGAGCTATGTTGAAGGCTTAGGACACAACCTGTTCAGTATAGGCCAGTTCTGCGACAAAGGCTTAGAGGTCAATTTCAAAGCCAAGAGATGTTCGGTACGCACTGAAGAAGGCAACGAACTCTTGGTCAACACTCGAAAGTCCAACCTTTACACAATCAATTTGTTAAGCGTCCAGACTGACAAGCAGGTGTGTCTACTATCAAAAGCCTCGATGCAACAAAGTTGGTTATGGCATCAACGACTCTCTCACCTCAACTTTCGGTACATCAACAAGCTAGTCAGTAGGAAGTTAGTGAAAGGACTTCCAGAGCTCAAGTATGAAAAAGAACACCTCTGTGCAGCATGTGAAAAAGGCAAGATGAAGAGAGCTCCACATAAAACGAAGCCTGAACCAAGTACAAGCGCTCCGTTAGAGTTGTTGCATATGGATCTCTGTGGTCCAATGCGAACTAAAAGTCTAAGCGAAAAGAAGTACATACTCGTGATCGTGGACGACTATTCACGATACACTTGGGTCAAATTTCTACGTTCAAAAGATGAGACACCTGATGTTCTCATTACATTCCTAAAGACGACTCAGGCGAATCTGCAGAAACTGGTAAAGCTTCTAAGAACAGACAACGACACAGAGTTCAAGAACAGAACAGTTCAAGAATATCTCGAATCAGTCGGGATATCACATCAATACTCTGCTGCTCATACGCCTCAACAGAATGGAGTGGTCGAAAGAAAAAAATTGTAAGCTAGTCGAGGCTGCTCGTACTATGCTAAGTCATTCTGACTTACCTCTATTTCTGTGGGCTGAAGCTGTATCGACTGCATGTTATGCACAGAATCGATCCATGATACACCGAAGATTCAAGAAGACTCCTTATGCGTTAATCAACAACCGAACACCGATAATCAAATATTTCCATATATTTGGGTGTAAGTGTTTCGTTCTAAACGATAGAGAGAGTCTTAACAAGTTCAGTGCCAAGGCGGACGAAGGGATCTTCATTGGTTATTCTTCAACATCAACTGCATATCGTGTCTACATAAAGAAATCAAAGACAGTTGTCGAAAGCGTCAACGTCACATTTGATGAAGAGATAGCTTCTGAACAACACAGTTTAGAACCCGTGATAACCGGTGTACTAGCTTCTGGGCAACACAGTTCAGAACCTACGTCTCAAAAGAATAAATCAGATGAAGCATCAACATCTTCTAACCATTTATCTGATTTAGATTTATTATTTGAACTGTTTTATGATAAACTTCTTGGATCTAATGTAAAGAAATCTGTTGTGGTTGACAGGATGGAAGACTCAATGCCTACTCATCCAACCAGTTCAGATATCCCTATTGAATCTAACTCTCAAATTCAACAATAAATTTCAGTTCAAATGCCGACTTTGACAGTTGAAGCTGTAATTAGGCATGGAAATGGGCCCCGACCCGTCGAGGAACCCGGTCCACCCGCCCCGATCGGGGATGGGGATTCCCCGCTAAACCGGGGATGGGGATGGGGAAGGGGATCCCCGTTTGTCTCAAAGCGGGGATGGGGACGGGGACGGGTATCGCACTCCCCGCCCCGCCCCGTCCCCGTTATATATTTTAATTAATATTTAATATATATTATTTATTTAAACTAAATCGGTAATTCATAATTTTCTATTTCCTAACTAGGTTTATAATATAAAATTGTTATTTTTTTGATGTTAGTATGTATTTTGGATGTCAATCAAAATACAATTACTCGATATGGTTTTGAATATTACTCGATATCTTTTGGTGCGTGTGAAGTTAAGTTTTTTTTTTCCGAATTCGATTGAATTTTTGTTGGTTTTAAGTTATTAATTATTATATGATGTTGTGCTTTTGTTATACTAAATTAAATTTCTTTCGATTTTAGGTTTATTGGAAATATGTGATATTTAAACATGTGTGGTGTCTCATATATTTGATTTAAATAGCTTACATAAAAGGAAAAGAAAATCCCCGTTTCCCCGATGGGGATCCCCGTTCCCCGTTGGGGATGGGGATGTGATCATATTCCCCGGCGGGGACGGGGATGGGGACGGGGATGAAGATGAGGGATTGGGGACGGGGATGGGGATTAAGGTCTCCGCCCCATCCCCGCCCTATTTCCATGCCTAGCTGTAATCAATAACGAAGCTACAGAAGTTGCTGAATCAGTAGGTTGTTCTATACAGACTGATCTACAGCCTCTTCAAGTTGTACCTACTAAGACTTCTATACCATCTACTTCAACTGAACCCCCATTCCTTTTTATATTGATCTATCTACATATAATCCACTCCCTCATGAACAAAAATGGACCAAAAAGCACCCGAGAAGCCAAGTCATTCGTGATCCATCAAAACCGGTGCAAACTAGGTCAACTTCAATGAACATGTGTCTGCATGAATCCTTTCTGAGCAAGATCGAGCCTACTCGCGTATCAGAGGCTCTTGCTGATCCAGAATGGGTGACTGCAATGCAAGAAGAGCTTAATCAGTTCGAAGCACTTCAAGTCTGGAGACTCGTACCCAAACCTCAAGGTAAAACCATTATAGGTATGAAATGGGTTTTCAAAATCAAGAAAGACGAAGATGGTACCGTAATCAGAAACAAAGCAAGACTTGTTGCCAAAGGATATAGGCAAGAGGAAGGAATCGACTACGACGAGACTTATGCTCCTGTGGCGCGTTTAGAGGCAATCCGAATGTTTTTGGCCTATGCAGCCCACAAGAACCTCACGGTCTTTCAAATGGACGTGAAGACAGTATTTCTGAATGGAATTCTTAAAGAAGAAGTCTATGTCTCACAGCCAGAAGGTTTTGTCAACCAAGAGAAAGCGAATCATGTCTACTTTCTCGACAAAGCACTCTATGGACTGAAACAAGCTCCTCGAGCCTGGTATGACGTCCTATCTCAATTTTTAATCAAGTCTGGCTTTACAAAAGGTACGGTAGATACCACTTTGTTTATCAAAAAGGATAAAGCCGATATCATTCTAATTCAAATCTATGTTGATGATATTATTTTTGGTTCTACAAATCCTAAGTACTATAAGAATTTTTCAAACCTTATGGTGTCAATTAAGATTTCAGATGAATATGATGGGAGAGATGAATTTCTTTCTCGGATTACAAGTCAAACAATTTTCAACTGGGATTTTTATCAATCAATCAAAATACATTATGGATATTATTCGGAAGTTCAAAATAGAAAATTCTAAACCGATTGGTACCCCAATAGCACCAGGTACTAAGATTGGCACAGATCCTTCGGGGAAACCTGTTGATGTTAGGACTTATAGAGGGATGATAGGTTCTTTAATGTATCTTACTTCTAGTAGGCCATATATAATGTTCTCTACATGCTTATGTGCTAGATATCAGGCTAATCCCAAAGAATCCCATGTGTCTGCTGTAAAGCGCATCTTTAGATATCTAAAGGGGACTGCAGATCTTGGTCTGTGGTATCCTAAAGATACTAGTTTTGAATTAACAGCGTATACAGATGCAGATCATGCTGGTTGTATGTTAGACAGGAAAAGCACGTCTGGTCATGTATAGTTCCTCGGTGACAAACTCGTAAGTTGGGCATCGAAGAAGCAACTTTGTGTATCAACCTCAACGGCCGAAGCAGAATATGTAGCTGCTGCTAGCTGCTGTTCTCAGGTCTTGTGGATGTAAATGCAACTTCGCGACTATGGTTTTCACTTCGACAAGATTCCGATATACTGTGACTCAAAGAGCGCCATCGCGATAACAATGAATCCTGTTCAACACACCAAGACCAAACACATAGATGTCAGGTATCATTTTATAAAAGACCATGTCGAAAAAGGAACCATTGAACTTTACTTTGTAAAAACTGATTATCAGCTTGCAGATTTGTTTACCAAACCCTTAGATGAAAAGAGATTCATTTTTCTTGTCTCTAAGCTTTGTATGCTAAATCTTAAGACATAATCAGTGGTTACCTATTAAAGTTTCTTATTGTAAATTTTTCATCATTTTCTTTGCTTTCAAATTCCGAAAGATATCTGCACTTCAAATATTCTGTTCATAATCCAAGGGGGAGTACAAGAAGAAATTGACAGATGGTCAATAGTAATTCAAGGAGAAGACTCACTAATTTCTGCATTTACCTTTTTAATGTCAAATTTTTGTGATGCATGATTTTAGGGGGAGTTTTACAACTCAAAGGAGTTCGGATATGACTTCTGATTATTTCTGATCAGAACTCGTACTTTAAATTGTTTTACTGCTTTTTGTCTTTTAAATTCAAGTGAATAAAGTTACTTTGACTTTGACTTAAGACTTTTGCAGAATTTTTGAGAGACGCTTACATGTTCATATCTTTATGACTTTAAGCTTAGCTTCATGAGATATAAGATCGCACGTAAAGGTATAATCCTTTATCTTAATCTCATATATGTTTGAAAGAAGGATAACTTTCACTCATAGAAAACATTGTTCTTAAATGTTCAAACCACTTCCCGAATCTTAAACCGATTTCATGAATTGGAAGTGTGACTTTAAATGTTTTCAAGATCTACATTGTGCTTTAACTGAAATAGTCAAACCAATTGAGCATCATATGCAACATAGGAAAACATGATTTCATTGTGCTAGGACTTAACACAACTTCTATGGAATCACGTTAACCAGTGATTTCTACCCAAGAAGTTAATCCATAGTGATTGAGTGAGATAAGTCGAAAACAAATGAGTGTTTGATTGGGTGATAATTTAAATAGAAAAAAGAGTTAACTTAATGTTTAAAAGAAAGAGGGTGTGAGAACAGAGTTAAAAGAATATCAGAACTCTGCACCAACTACTTTCTGAGCCGGGCAACCACAATTCTAATGTTTCACAACTCTTTGGTGATCATTATTGAAACAGGCAACTAGCCCATGCCAACTCTTGATTAACTCCACCAGCTACTCATTTTCTTCTTAAAAAGAAAATGTTTCATTTTCAAAAGGGGAAGCAACACATTTGCTATCTGATTTTCATTTGGAAAATCTGGATATTGAAAAGAAGGAAGTCTGCCCCACCTTCGCACTTCACTCATGCACATTGAGTCTGTGTTTAACTTACTATTGTCTCAGTGGTTTACACAATATTGAACCTTATAAGCAATCACCAGTGTTTAATTCTTTCTATCACTTGCACGAACACACAAGAAATTTGTTTCTTTGTCAGAACGTTTATAGAAATTACCTTAGTGGTGTTTCGATGATTGAATGGAAGACCTGGGGGAGTGAACATAAAAAAGATCCTTCATCAGTGACTTAGTGTTACTGACAGGCATTCTAACTAATTCATTTGTTGATTCAGGTGTTACATGACTATTTTGTCTAGATTTGCGAAGATCTGGATGAATATCTTATGAATTGACGAATCAGTGGCTCTATAAGCAAGACATTTCTTGTCACAAAAAGTTTTTGATGAAGTCGTTGCACTTTCCATCAAAAAGGGGGAGAATGACTACACAAGAAATGGCAAAGATCACATGTTTCAAGAATCACGTCCAAGATTGAATTCTTCAAAAGCAAGTATTCTGAAGACATGCAGATTTGAAAGAATTTTTTTTAAGATACTTTGCTACAACCTTCTGAACTAAATCTGAAGATAATCTCTTCCCATCATTCGAAAAAGAGTTTATCTACATCTTTTGGGAAGATTGCTACTTGTTGAAGACTAAGGATAAGATTGCATCTTCTGAGCTGAAAAAGAAGACTGAATTGCTAAATCTTTTAGTAATGATCTTGATCCAAAGGGGGATATTGTTAGCGCACAAATTATTGGATTCAAGATCATCCAATCTGAAGATCCAATCTAAAGCTAAAGCCCGAAAAGTCGCTCTCGACATTAGTCTAAAAGTCAGTTTGTAATAAATGTCAAAGTTCGTTTTTTAGTATTTTATTGTTATCCTAAGTATCTAGATATTATATTTTAGATATTTAGTTAGTTTAGATATTAGTTTAATTAGGATATTTAGTTTATTGTTTTTATAATGCAAGTTGGTTATCAACTTGCATGTTAGAGTGTTGAGGAAGCTAAGACAGAGATCTCATAATATCGGTCAGTATCACAATCACACATAGAACAGTTATACAGATCGATCGATATCAAGATCAGAAAAAAGAAAAGATAGAAAACAGAGAGAGCTTAAACATTCAAGAAATCAACCCTGTAATCATCGTTTGTTATCGAATCAGGTTGGTTTATCATATATTTGTTTGTTGTTTGATTATCTGGTAACGATCACGGACTCACAGTGACCACTCTATTTTTGTCACTAATTAGTGACCATTTTCATTTTTGGTCACTAACTCAAATTAGTGACGGACCTTTATTGACGAAAAGTGACCACCCAAATTTTAGTCACTAAAGTGCCTCAGTGACCAATTTTGTGTAGTTAGTGACCAAAATAATTTTTTCGTCATTGATTAGCAATTTTCTTGTAGTGACAACCACATGGCAATATTATAGTCATACTCTATATTTGATTCTTCTTTTATCTATTCACCCAGTTCAACACTTTTCTTCAATTGAGATAAAAATCAGGATGTTACAAGCTTGTCATGGTTGAACTGCATTTTGTTACCACGTGCCAATCTATCTATCTATTTGTGAGATCAACCTTTTTTTCGTGTTCGTCAATTTGGTTTTGTTCGTTGCTAAGAGTATTGTTCATCATAGCGGAGTGTTGTAATATTTAACATTGTTTATGTTGCATAAAGAGTCGAAGCACCATGAGATATGCGAGTATTAGAAAAATCTTGAAATGGAGTTCTTTTGCATGCTACAACCTCATTTCTAATCTAGATCAAATATCTAGATATAGTTTTAGTTGCTTTTTGTGTTACGAATTAAATTAACCTTCCTTGAGGAAGCCATTTCACTAGCAAGAGTTGGATTACCAACACTTGTCGTTCTCCTCCTCCAAACACTCCCAAAACACATATTTGTTGCCCAGTGGGGTTTCAATCAAACACGAATCAGGTAATAACAAAAGTAAAAGATTGATTCAAACTTTGTTGTTTATTGAATCAAATATGAATATTTGTACAATTTTGGTTCCACTCTTAAAACGTAAAACAAAATGTTATATTTATACTAATCTATGATGATGGTTATTTTCCAACCATCGCATCCCTTCGTGAACAGGTATGCATCTCTTCGTGAACAGTGAACATGTATGCATCTCTTCGTGAATAGTCACAACTGTTGGCATCCCTGGACGGGATTAGTCTAACATTCACCCCCTAATCTCGTTCCTGCTCCTTTAGGTCCTTCACGCCAAGCAACTCTCTCATTTCTGCAAACTTGATCCTTGCTAAGGCTTTAGTAAGTATGTCCTCCCTTTGTAAATCTCCACTTACGTGCTCGACTTCTATCTGATTCTTTTCAACACATTCTCTGATAAAATGATAACGTATATCAATGTGTTTGCTTCTTCCATGAAATACGGGGTTTGTTAAGACACAGTCTCATTGGATTCAAGATCATCCAAAACGAAGATCGCAATCTGAAGTTAATGCTGAAAGTTACTCTCAACCATAGTCTAGGGTCTATTCTGTAATAAAGTCAAAGTTGTTTTTAATATCTAGATATTTATTATTTAGATATTATGTTTTTAGTTATAATATTAGTTTATATTAGTTTTGATAATATCTTTATCAGATATTATCTCTCTCTCTCTGTATTATCGATCACAGATCACAAACAATACACACACACAAAGGTGTAAAGAGAGAAAAACAAACAGAGAACTCAATCTCAAGAAATCAACCGTGTAATCATCGTTTGTTATCGAATCAGGTTGGTTTATTATCTATTGTTTGTTGTTTTGATTATCTGGTAACGATCACGGACTCACAATTGGTATCAGAGCTGATTCAGATCAAAATCAAAATTTTCAACTCTCTGTGTTCTTCATTTTTGAAGAACACTGATCAATCATCAAAATCTTGATTTTGCGGTTATTTTCGAAATCAAAAGGTTGTGTATTGTTGTTGTTGGTAAGGAGAACATTCTGTCAAAGTTTGGTATGGTAAATCGATCTCTAGTTGGGTTAATTTTAGAGTTGCTGGTCGTTTAATCGGAGAAGACGACGTATCGGTCTTAAGCGTACCGGTCGAACCTTAGTTTTTACATTCTACCGGTCGAAGATCATTTTTTATCGGTCGAATCTCACAAACTTTTGGTATCGGTCAAACACTCTCCGGTCAAATCCCACTTTGTACCGGTCGAATATTTTTTTTATCCGGTCGAGTATTTTTTTTATCCGGTCAAAGTAAACCTCAATTCCGGTCGAACCCCACTTTTCCACTACATTTCACCGGTCGAATAAAACTTTTCCACCTCACTTCCCCGGTCAAAATCCTATTTTAATCCGGTCGAATCACACAAAACAAATCCCAGTCTTAGAGACAACTATCGGTCAAAGCCATTTTGATTATCCGGTCGAATTGTTTGTTTCCGGTCAAAGACCTTCACATATTTATCCGGTCAAACATATCAAACTCTATTCTCTCTTTCGGTCATTCCACTAAACCACTAAACATACTAAACCTCCGGTCTTACAGTATTGTTCACAATCTCACACAAACACCTCCACTTTTCCACTTGTTATCGGTCGAAGTAAACATCAATATCGGTCTTCCACTCAAACACCTTCGGTCAAACCATTTAAAACCTGTTTCAATAACTCACTTCCCGGTCTTATCTCTCTCTAAATTTCAATTCCGGTCAAACCCTCACCTCCAACTCTCAAATTCCACACTTTTCTACTTCTCACGTGAATTCCACATCCACTCTCAAAATCCACATTTCCAATCCACTTTTTCCAATCCATTTTGTTTATTTTGGTCCATCATTTTGGTTCACTCATTATCCAAGAATTAATCAAAAGAAGTTCAAGTTTTGTCAAAGAATATAATTTCGAAATTAATTTTCGAAATCAAAGAAAGTTCACGTGGCATTTAATTGGAATCCAATCTTTTTACCGGTCAATCAGTTTAATCGGTCGAAAATTTTACCGATCCGTACATCTTATCGGTCGAACCTCACTTTGCGCAATAAACCTCTCGCGCAAACCTTCTCAAAACGCAAAGTTTTTCCAGACTTCGAATTTTATTCAAAATGACATCCAGAGAAGCTCTTGCAATCGGAACTGATACCAAGCCACCAGTTCTCTTTAGAGGAGAATACGAACAGTGGAAGGATCGGTTCCTGAACTTCATCGAAAGACAGGAATTGGGTGATTTCATCAAACAATCCTTAGAAGAAGGCCTAATGGAAACAAAATATAGGGAACCAGCATCAGGTACTCAAGAAGTACGACATGCACTTTCTTATGGAGATCTAACAGGTGATGATAAGCTAAGAGCAAAAGGCGACATGTTAGCCAAGTCATACATTCTACAAGGGATTACGAATGAAATCTATGTAAAGATTGACATCTACAAGGCCTCCGGAAAACAAATGTGGGATCAACTAGAGAAAATGATGTTGGGTTCAAAGATTGGGAACCAACTGAAAATCTCTAACTGCCTGCACAGTTTTGAAGAATTCAAAGGCAGAACTGGAGAAACTCTAGAGGGAACATATGATAGGTTTGTGACTTTGCTAAACGAATTAAGCAAGAATAAGGTCAACAAATCTCAAATCGAGCTGAATATCAAATTCCTGAGTATTCTACAACCAGAATGGAAAAGTTTTGCCAGGCAGATGAGGCAGATAAAAGACCTGAATGAGATTCCACTTCACGAGGTGTATGAAACCCTCCGACAAAATGAAGATGAGGTGGATGAAATTCTAGCAGAAAAGAGAAAAGGAAAGACAGTTGAAGACACAGTCGCTCTTGTTGTAAAGAAGAAAAAGAACAAGACGATTGTGTATGAATCAGAAGAAGCTGAAGTTGATGTTGTCTCTGACTCGGATGAAAATGAACAAATGCAGCAAGCAATGCAGTTTCTGACAAATGCATTTCAGAAAAAGTTCTACAGGAATCCAACGTCTAATAGTCAGAGGTACTCTTCTGGACCAAACAACTATGCTCACAAGGAAAGAATTGAAGGAAGCAGATATGAAGGAAATAAGTATGAAGGGAAGAGATTTGAGGGAAAGAGAACAGAGGAGAAGAAACCTGAATATAGAAGATATCAGACTGAAGGAAAAAGGTTAGTGGAGAGGAATCCTGAAGAAAGGAAATTTAAAGCTGAAGGATCAAGTCAGCCAGGACCACCGATGTGCTACAACTGTGGCAAAACAGGTCACTTTGCCAAGGATTGCCGCAGATCAAAAGTCATAAACTCCGATTACTACAAGAACAAGATGCTTCTTGCAAAGCAACAGGAGGCAGGCAAGGCACTGATGGCTGAAGATGAATACTGGCTGGATCACTCAGATGAAGAAGAAGAAGATGAAGAAAAGGATGAAGCCGTCAATATGTGCTTGATGGGCAAAATCGAATCAGATGCTGAAGCTGATTCAGAAAATGAAGAAGAGGAGGTATGTGTTTTATCGTATAAAGATTTAATGAATAAAATGCATGCTATGGTTTTAAAACAAGAAGAGTTAGAATCTAATCTTAAGCGAGAAAATGGTGTTATAATTAACAAAAACCAATTGATACAGAAACTTAGCGATGAAATTGCTGAGAAGAAAGTATTAGTTGAGGTTTTACATACAAACGGTGACACCAACGCAAAAGAACAGACTATAATTCTAAAAGAGAATACTGAGCTCAAGTCTAAATTGACAAAAAGTGAGATTGATTTTTATAAGCTTACTGATATGCATTCTTTATGTACTAAAGAAAACAAGACCTTAATTGCTAAATTAGACGCTTTGGAAAAGAAGCTATACTCATTAGGTCAAAGTGAGCAAACCATTCATCTTAACAAACCGAAAAAGAACAAAGAAAATTGGGGAATCGGTTATGTGAAACCTCAACGTCTTCAAAAGGGTATAAGAGAAGTGCTTGCACTCTATGACTATACCTCTATGCTAGTTTCTCACCGAATCTCCTCACTTAAAGTTTTTAATACTAAACTATCAGAAGAGGATGAAGCTAATGAATTTGAAAAACGGATGAAGTCAACTAAAGTTCACGCTCCATTTTATTATGCGAAGTTGAATAATAGTTATGACTATCCCAATGATGAAAAGAAATCTCTTTCAACTGACTACTTTCAAAGTTATTCTGAAAAAGAGATGGAGGCGAAGCCTGTCATAGGTAAAATTTATGTCCCTTCTCTCGTGTTAGAAAGTAAAATTTCTGAACTCGAGAACTCTTTATCAGATGAAAGACTTATGATTGAGATTCAACAAAAGGTTTTTTGTTGGGAACTGAAGATTCTACTAAGTGTAGTTACTACTGCTAGTACAAGGGTAGTTACTACTGCCAGAACAAGTTGAAGATTAATACTGCTAAGTGTTACTACTGCTAGTAGAATTACTACTGCTAGTCAAAGTTAGTACTGCTTGAACAAAGTTAGTACTGCTTAGCTAGTTAGTACTGCTAGTAGTTAGTACTGCTTGCAGTTAATGCTGCTAGTTGAAGTTAATGCTGCTGAGCATTATTAGTGCTGCTAAAGAGATATGGATGGAAATTACTACAGCTGGATATACTGAAGATATACTTAGAAGATATACATGGAAGATATACTGAAGATTTGTTTATTCTTTGTAATTATCTTTTTATCAGTATATGTATAGAATGTGTAGAATAGATAGAAATAATTTTTTGATAATTGTTTTTCAAGAGAAAAATCGACCTCAAGGCATAGATCCTAATTCTAGAGAAGTAGAATTCGTATTGGTGAGTCTGTTCATCAATATTGAGGTTGAGTGTGTAACCTTGTAGCTTTAAGCATTCAATACAAGATTACTGTTTGATCATTATATACTGTGTTTGATTACTGTTTTATTAAATATCAAAGTGTTTTTCCGCAACTTCTTTGATATTAGTTTCTGAGTATTAATTCTTGTTAAGAATTCGATCCTGACAAGTGGTATCAGAGCTAAATTCTCTCAGAAACAGTTATTCATCATGGAAAATCTTACAGAATCAAGCAGTACTTTGGTCTCAAAAGTTCCAATGCTCAGATCCAATGAATTTGACATGTGGAAAATCAGAATCAAGCAATATATTCTCCTCACAGATTACTCTATGTGGGACATCATTGAGAATGGCCCATCTGATGGAGGAAAGATTGGTGAAGATGGCAAAAGAACTCCTCCAAAGACAGATACAGATAGGAAATCAAGACAGACAGAGATGAAAGCCTTGAGCACACTGCTCTTGGCCATTCCAAATGAGTATCAACACCAATTCTGCAATTGTACTGATGCACAGATGCTCTGGAATGCTCTAGAGAAGAGATTCTCAGGTACTAAAAGTACCAAGAGAAATCAAAAGGCAATCTTAAAACAACAGTATGAAAACTTCATCTCAACTAAGAATGAGTCCATGACTCAAACTTTTGACAGGTTTAATAAACTAATTGGTGAACTAGCTACTATGGGAGTACAGATTGATCAAGATGATGTGAACAGAAAGTTCTTAAGGTCCCTTGGAGATGAATGGACCATGTACACTATGTCATTCAGACAGAATGATCAGTTGGAAGACAAAGAACTTGATGATCTGTACAATGATCTTAGAGTTTTTGAAGCTGAGGTGGAGGCAAAGAAGAAGCCTTCTGGATATGTTCATAATGCTGCACTCCTATCAGCATCAATTGATTCTACTGCTAACTCTGAATCAGTTAATGCTACTAATGGATCAAATCTAGATAAAGGCACTGATTATGTATTTGAAGCTCTTCTTTCTAATCATGGAAATTCTTCTTTGATCAATGATGACTTAGAACAACTGCATCCTGATGATCTGGAAGAGATGGATATTAAATGGCAGATGGCCATGCTCTCCATGAGGGTTAAAAGGTTTATAAAGAGGACTGGAAGAAACAACTTCTCACAAAGAAGAGAAGATGGAGCAGGGTTTGATAAATCAAAGGTAGAATGCTACAAATGTCATCTTAAGGGACATTTTGCTAGAGAATGCAGAAGTGGAATATCTCACAACAACAACCATCAACAAGCTCAATCTGGAAGTTTCAATAATAATAGAAACTCTGCTCAAGCCCTTGTTTCTCAACAAGGAATGGGGTTTGATTGGAGTGATCAAGCAGAAGAAGCTATTCAGAATCAAGCTCTTATGGCTAAAGTATCTGATCTTCCATCTGAGGTAAGTTCTAATCTCTGCAATAAAACTTGCATAGACACTGTTAAAAGGTACAGGGATCACAATCAGAAAATGAGTGATGACCTGAAGAGACTAGAAAAGGATATAAAAGACTATGTGAGGATAGTAGAGAGATTTGAAGATCAAATCAAAGGTTTTCAAGCCAATGAACTACAACACTCATATGACACCAATTACTGGCAGTGGGAGAAAAAGGATTTAGAACTTAAACTGACTAAATCTAAAGAGGAGAGTGAAAAACTGAAAGAGGAGTTAACCAAGGTTAAGCTTGATGTAGAAAAGTTTTCCAATGCTTCTAAAGCAATGGACTCCTTACTGCAAAATCAGATTCATGATAAGTTGAGAAGAGGAATTGGGTATAATGCCACACCTCCACCATATAACAACAATTACATTCCTCCTACTTCAGACCTGTTAGACACCAAAGATAGGAAGGACTTGCCTGAGGGAGCCACTGAAATAGATCCCTTAGATGAGGTAATTGTTGAGGATAAGACTGAGAAAGAGGTTGACAAGAGTAAGGAGAACAAGGTGAGTGGTGAGATTTCTATAGAAAACAACATTATTACCAATGAGGATTGTGGAAGGGCTTGGATCAAATCCAAGAACATAGAGAAGACAGAGGAAAAGTTTGGTAAGGTCCATTATAAACAGACCACAGTTGTGAATCCAGGTCCTGGCAAACAGTGTACTTGCAATAAATCTGAGCCCCAAAAACATGATAAAAGGAGGGGAAATCAGAGAAATTGGAATAATCAGTGGGCACATAAACAAGGGGTTGATCTGAGTAAAATCAATAGACCAAAACCTTGTTTTATCTGTGGCAAATTGAATCATCTTGCAAAATTCTGTCATTTCAATCCTATAAACCAAAGAATGAATTTCCAAAGATCCATGCAAAAACCCTTTGGTTATAAGAAAATTGAAAAGAATCATGTGGCTAAGAAAACTGTTAAAACTAAAAGCCACATGAAGAAAAAGTATTCTGTTAAAGAAAGTGTCAATATGTGGATTCCTAAAAGCAATAAAACTGTTAGTACTGCTATCACAAATAGTGCTGCTGACAATGATAGTGCTGCTAGAAGTAATACTACTGCTAACAATGTTAATGCTGCTAACAAGGTTAGTACTGCTAAACCTGTTAGTACTGCTACACCTGTTAGTACTGCTAACTCTGTTAGTACTTCTAAAGTTAGTACTGCTTCTAGTGTCAATTCTGCTAAGCCAATCATATTGACAAAGTACTCTAATAAAGAGTGCTCTGAGTTTAAAAACCTCATTAAAAAGGAATGTAAATACTTTGATGAGAAAGGAAGACCCAAGATCACTTTGGCTTGGGTCCCTAATCATACTAATTGATTTATTTAATGTGCAGGGCAACCAACAGCTCAAGGGAAAGAGCATATGGCATGTTGATAGTGGTTGCTCTAGGCACATGACTGGCAACATGTCATGCCTTCAGGATTTCAAGCAAATTAATGGAGGACATGTTGCATTTGGAGACAATCTTACTGGTGGTAAGATAAGTGGAAAAGGTAATGTCACCAAAGGTAAGATGACATTTGAGGATGTCTACTATGTTGATCAATTAAAGTACAACCTGTTAAGTGTATCACAGGTTTGTGACAAACAACATAGTATATTATTTACTAATACTGAGTGTATGATTCTTGCTCCAGGGTTCAAGGTAGTTGATGAAAGCATGATACTACTTAGAACTCCAAGGAAGGACAATGTTTACTGTCTTGATTTGGACAATGTTGATAGTGATTCATCTTTAAATTGTCTTGTTTCAAAAGCTTCTATAGATGAATCCTCCCTTTGGCACAGAAGGATGTGTCACATGAATTTCAAGACTATGAACAATCTTGTTAAAAATAACCTTGTAAGAGGTTTACCTTCAAAAGTCTTTTCCTGTGATGATCATTGTGTTGCTTGTCTCAAAGGCAAACAACACAAAACTTCTCATAAGACCAAAGAGTTAAATTCTGTTTCTTCTTGTCTCCAGTTATTGCATATGGATCTGTTTGGTCCTACAAATGTTATGAGTATAGGCAAGAAATCTTACTGCTTGGTTATTGTTGATGATTACTCCAGGTTTACTTGGGTATATTTTCTAAGGACTAAGGATGAAACAAGTGATCTTATCAAATCCTGTATTCTAAGAATTGAAAACCAAACTAATCAAAGAGTAAAAGTCATTAGATCAGATAATGGAACTGAATTTAAAAATCATGATTTAAACACTTTTTGTGAAGGAAAAGGTATTGAGAGACAATATAGTGCTCCTAGAACTCCTCAACAGAATGGTGTTGCTGAAAGGAGAAATAGGACACTAATAGAGGCTGCTAGATCTCTGTTGGCTGATTCAAAATTGCCAATTACATTCTGGGCTGAAGCAGTTAATACTGCTTGTTATGTCCAAAACAGAGTTCTAGTGGTCAAGCAAAAGAACAAGACCCCATATGAGCTTTTAAATCAAAGAAAACCTTTTATTGGTTTCTTCAAATCTTTTGGGTGTCCTTGTACAATTCTAAATACCAAATCTCACTTAGGTAAGTTTGATAGCAAAGCAGATGATGGATTTCTTGTTGGATACTCATCTCAGAGTAAGGCCTACAGAGTTTTTAACTCTTCTTCTAGAATAATTGAAGAAAGTGACAATGTCAAATGCAATGAGAACACACCAAATCCTGTTGGGTCTGGACCTCAATGGCTATTTGACATTGATTCACTAACTAACTCTTTTGGTTTCAGTAATGAGTATACAGGAACAGATGGTGGAGAATCAGAGATCACACAAGTTCAAGAAAGTATATCTAAATCTGTGATTTTTCCCATACCCACAGTAAATGAAGACTGTGAAAAGGAATCATATACTGAACCAAGTCAGAGTGAAGAAGACACTAGAGATGAGGAGACTCAAGAATCAGAAGTGACATCTGAAGACACTTCAGGTGAGTTGCATGACTCTAATCTAGAGGCTGGACTGAATGAAGAACCTAGTCATAACACAAGAGTTCAAAAGAATCATCCTCCACAGCTGGTAATAGGAGATATCTCTTCTCCTATGATGACTAGACATCAAAGCAGGCTTCAAGAAATGAAAGATAAACAGCATACAGTCCTGTCTTGTTTTCTATCCCAGCTTGAGCCTAAAAAGGCACATGATGCTATGAAAGAATCTAGCTGGATAGAAGCAATGCAAGAAGAACTGTTACAATTCAAGCTACAAGATGTATGGGATCTAGTAGACCTTCCTAAAGGTCACAGAGCAATTGGCACAAAGTGGATTTTCAGAAACAAAAGAGATGAAAGAGGTATTGTTATAAGAAACAAAGCAAGGCTGGTAGCTCAAGGCTACACTCAAGAAGAGGGCATAGATTATGAAGAAGTTTTTGCACCTGTAGCTAGGATAGAAGCAATCAGACTATTCCTAGCCTATGCTTCTTACATGAACTTCAAAGTCTACCAAATGGATGTAAAAAGTGCTTTTCTCTATGGGTCAATTGAAGAAGAAGTATATGTCTGTCAACCACCAGGGTTTGAAAACCCAAGCTATCCAGACAGAGTATACAAATTAAAGAAAGCACTTTATGGACTACATCAAGCCCCAAGAGCATGGTATGACACTCTGTCATCCTATCTCTTGGAAAATGACTTTGAAAGAGGAGTCATTGATAAGACTCTATTTATCAAAAGAAAGAAGAAGGATATCTTGCTGGTCCAAATATATGTTGATGACATTATTTTTGGTTCTACAAGAAACAATATGTGCAAGGAGTTTGAGGATTTAATGCATCAAAGGTTCAAAATGAGTTCCATGGGGGAACTTACTTTCTTCCTTGGACTCCAAGTTCAACAGAAGTCAGATGGCATTTTTATATGTCAATCCAAGTATGTGCAGGATATTCTAACCAAGTTTGGTTTCTCAGAATCAAAACCTGCCAGCACACCTATGGAAACACACAAGCAGATCACAGCAGATCTTGAGGGGGAGGATATGGATGTACATCTTTATAGATCCATGATTGGCTCTCTCATGTATCTCACAGCATCAAGGCCAGATATTATGTTTCCAGTCTGTGTATGTGCAAGATTTCAAGTTAGGCCAAAGCAATCTCACTTTCAAGCTGTTAAGAGGATATTCAGATATCTCAAAGGGCAACCCAGATTGGGACTTTGGTATCCTCATAACTCACCTTTTGACCTAATAGCATACTCAGACAGTGATCTAGGTGGGGCAAACTTGGACAGAAAATCTACTTCTGGAGGATGTCAGTTTTTGGGTGCTAGACTAGTTTCATGGCAGTGCAAGAAACAAACCACAGTATCCACATCTACAACAGAGGCAGAGTACATAGCAGCTGCAAGTTGCTGTTCTCAAGTCTTATGGATTCAGAATCAAATGCTGGATTATGGGGTAACCTTTCTACACACTCCAATCTTTATTGACAACAGCAGTGCTATTAGCATTGTAAATAATCCAGTCAAGCACTCAAAGACAAAGCACATTGAAATCAGGTATCACTTTATAAGAGATTGTAATGAAAAGAAACTTATTCAAGTTATCAAAGTTCACACTGATAATCAGTTTGCTGATCTATTCACTAAAGCTTTTGATGTGAGTAGATTCACTTTCTTGGTAACAAGTGTGGGAATGATAAACTTTGAATAATCTTCTTCTCAAAAAGTGAGTTTATACCTGTATATTGTTATTCTTGGTGTTACTAATCTTCTTTTCAGGATATGCATAGCAGTACCCAGTATTTAGCAAGTTTAAAAGGAGTAAGTCTAGTTAATACTGCTAGTGGTTAATACTGCTTTCAGTTAATACTGCTAGTAGTTAATACTGCTAGTTCAGTTAATACTGCTAGTGGTTAATACTGCTTTCAGTTAATACTGCTAGTAGTTAATACTGCTAGTTCAGTTAATACTGCTAGTGGTTAATACTGCTTTCAGTTAATACTGTTAGTTCAGTTAATACTGCTAGTGGTTAATACTGCTTTCAGTTAATACTGCTAGTAGTTAATACTGCTAGTGGTTAATACTGCTTTCAGTTAATACTGCTAGTAGTTAATACTGCTAGTTCAGTTAATACTGCTCGCGGTTAATACTGCTAGTTAGTTAATACTGCTAGTAGTTAATACTGCTAGTTCAGTTAATACTGCTCGCGGTTAATACTGCTAGTTAGTTAATACTGCTAGTTCAGTTAATACTGCTCGAGGTTAATACTGCTAGTTAGTTAATACTGCTAGTTCAGTTAATACTGCTCGTGGTTAATACTGCTAGTTAGTTGATACTGCTCTAGGTTAATACTGCTTCTATTCCGAATACTATAAATACTCTTTGCCCGCCTAAAATCTTATAACGACTCTTTGCATACTATTCACCTGCGCTCTAAACCCTTTCTCTCTCAAAGTTCAAAGTTTTCAGGCAAGAATCTTCAAGGTCTATGGCATCCATGGCGTTCATTGATGAGCACAATGAAATTGCGATGCTCCAAAAGCCAAAACAATCTGAAGGTTTTCATCAGATAGTCGACTTTCTGAAGTCGAGCCACATTGCCCATGCTCTCACTATGTCTCCAACTATCTACATTGAGCACCAAAGGCAATTCTGGGCACATGCCACCATTGTTACTGAGGATGGTGTGCGTATGATCAAGTCGACAGTATGTGGCAATCCATTGACAGTTACTGAAGAGATAGTTCGCATCAGTCTACGTCTAGACGATGCCTCTGGTATAACGTCTATCCCTAATGATGAACTGTTTTCTACTCTGACAAGAATGGGGTATGGAGGCCCATTGGGTATTTTTAAGTTCTCAAAAGCTAAATTTTCACCCCAATGGCGTTTTCTTGTTCATACCTTGATGCACTGCATTTCTAAAAAGACTACTGGATGGAGTGAGTTCAGCAGTACCATTGCTTATGCTTTGGTCTGTTTGGCCAATGCCAGAAGGTACAATTTTTCACAAATGATTTTCAATGATCTTGTCTCAAACATGGGAAACAAAAAGAGCTTTTATATGTATCCCAGGTTTGTTCAAGCAGTTATTAACCATGAATTGACGGATATACCTCAATCTGTTGGGGTATATGTACCTAAACCCCCAAAAGGCAAGGTTTTCTCAAATATGAGAAGATCTGCTGGGGACTCGGAAGGAGTTGACACCCCATTGTTCTCTACAATGATGGTGGTGTCCCAACCCAATGAAGGTATGGCAGCAGGGTCAAGGCCCTCAATAGATCAATCCACTGCTAGCCAAGCCCAACCTTCCCACTCTATATCTATCCCACAGTCCCTACTAAATAAGCCCACTTCTCCAATTACCCAAACTTATCAAAGAAAACAGGTAAAGAAGGCTCCTTCCCTTCTTGTACCATCACCCACACAGCCTTTAAGCCCTCTAAGGGAGAATTCTCCCCTAGAGAATATCCAAAGGGAAACCACAAGGGTGTCTCCCAACCCAAAGGAGGTGCTCTCTGAGGAGGAGGTAGAGCATATGGGTGATGAGGCTGCCACTACTCCTGCTAGCACAGAGGAGGAAAGTGGTAACATCAATAAGACCTCCCCCATGGCAACTTTGAATGAGCAATCATTTGAAGGACCCTGGTGCCAAGAAACCACAGGGGTGGATAGTGCTTCTGCTAGGCAGAAGACATCTACTAATAAAAGATCCAATGATCCTTCAATAGGGGGTAACACTCCTGGAGAAGGTGAGGACAGATATAACTATGATGAATTGATGGAGACCATGGGAAACATCAACCAGGATGTCATCAAGCAAGGAAAAGAAATAGAGGAGATGAAGCTAATTATTCTATCTCAACAAGTTCAGATCACCAAACTGAAGAAAATGGTGACAAGATTGTTACAGAAAAGGAGAAGGAAACAGTTTGTGCTAAAGAGGAGGACAAGTGTTGAAGATGATTTCAACAAGGGGGAGAATTCAGAGGCTGAAGCAGAAAAAGAAAGCATTTCTGAGATGGGATTTGATGTTAAGGGGGAGAAAGCTGCAGAAAAAGAAGCACAAGAAGTAGAAACAGATAATGTTCAAGCAGCAACAGGGCTATCTGTTGAAGAATTGGAAATAGCTGAAACCTTAGTAAAAGCAAAGAATGACACCCCTAAGGCTACTCAAAAGGCTAAGGGAGTGGTCATCAATGAAGGAGACCTTGAAAAGAAGACACAAGAAAGAAATGAGGCAGGGTTGAAGGATACAAAGGGTAAAGCTAAGATGATTGAACCTGAACAACCTGCAAAGAAGAAAATTCAGATAGAACTGGATGAAGAAGTGGCAAAGCAGCTTCAGGCAGAAATGGAAAGGGAGGAACAACTTCAATCTGAGAAGGATAGAGAGCTTGCACTGAATATGGCCAGAAAACTAAATGAAGAGTATCAGAAGAGCATGAAAACAGCAGCTCAGGCCAAGCAAGTACAAGTAAAAAGAATGCCATTCAAAAAGCAGAAAAGACAACCCTCCAAAACCTTTTTGGCCAATCAGGAAAGAAGAAAGATGATAAACTTCCTGAAAGGTGCAATTGGTGTTAAGGGGGAGATGTTTACTCATATGGCATACTCTCAGGTTGAAGAGCTATACAGGAAGGAAATGACAAAGCTCCAAGGGGATTCCTCTCAAAGGGAAGAAGCAGAAAGAAGGATGAAAGAGAGACATGATCTCAACATCCAACAACCATTCCCTGAGAAAACCACACCTTCCAAAGAAGAAGCAGAAGAGAAGAAGGAAGAAACTGGAAATGTTGGTAGAGAAGCCAAGTCTGGAAAAAGAGTAAAAACAATTGCTCCAAAAAGGCAGTTGAAAAGGCCTAGGGTGGAAGAAACTGAAAAGGAAGCAGAACCTTCAATCACATCCCCAACAGAGCCAGTACAGAGCCCAGAGCAGGTCACTAAGCAGACTGATGAAAGTATGGATCCGTACATGACAATAGTGGAACCTTTGAAAGCTGTTCCAATCTCTATGCAAGCTCCAGAGATCATATTCTGGGATATTCTGAGAGACAATGGAAAGAATTTCTTCAGAATCAAGAGAGCTGATGGTTCATTTGAAGCTTATTCAACATGGGGGAAAGTCATCAGAAGTTGTTCAAGAGCTGATATGGAAGAACTATATAAAGTTGGGATGAAACTTTATGAACCTGTGTTGAAAGGTACTGAAGAGAATCTTCTCAAAGTGACATTGGAATACTTGTGCATGATGTTTGAGCCTGCAAGAGTGCACCATAGGATTAAAGATCATATGCATGAGTTCATATTCAAGAAGATTGACAAATGGATACTGTTTGAAAACTGTGGAGTATACATGATTACTATTGACAATTGTTATCATGAATACTACCTGGTGGACAAGATATATGAGCATAGCAAGGAGAAGTTAGAAGGGATGCTTAAAGCTACACTGGTTTGTACAAAGGATTCAGAAATGGCCAAGATTGTGGTGAGAAGAACTGTAAATCAAAGTTTGGGCCTAGATCCAAATTTGGGCAACTAAATGTAAGGTGTTGAAAGCATCTTGAAGAAGATCTGAAGAACTTGACTTCTCTTCTAAAAGTCAAGTTAGGGGGAGATTGTTGGGAACTGAAGATTCTACTAAGTGTAGTTACTACTGCTAGTACAAGGGTAGTTACTACTGCCAGAACAAGTTGAAGATTAATACTGCTAAGTGTTACTACTGCTAGTAGAATTACTACTGCTAGTCAAAGTTAGTACTGCTTGAACAAAGTTAGTACTGCTTAGCTAGTTAGTACTGCTAGTAGTTAGTACTGCTTGCAGTTAATGCTGCTAGTTGAAGTTAATGCTGCTGAGCATTATTAGTGCTGCTAAAGAGATATGGATGGAAATTACTACAGCTGGATATACTGAAGATATACTTAGAAGATATACATGGAAGATATACTGAAGATTTGTTTATTCTTTGTAATTATCTTTTTATCAGTATATGTATAGAATGTGTAGAATAGATAGAAATAATTTTTTGATAATTGTTTTTCAAGAGAAAAATCGACCTCAAGGCATAGATCCTAATTCTAGAGAAGTAGAATTCGTATTGGTGAGTCTGTTCATCAATATTGAGGTTGAGTGTGTAACCTTGTAGCTTTAAGCATTCAATACAAGATTACTGTTTGATCATTATATACTGTGTTTGATTACTGTTTTATTAAATATCAAAGTGTTTTTCCGCAACTTCTTTGATATTAGTTTCTGAGTATTAATTCTTGTTAAGAATTCGATCCTGACATTTTTTCAACTGTTATGAAAAATGTTGTTCTTTCAAAGGCTTCTACTTCTGATGACATGTTTGGTTCATCAAACGAAGAGTTTAATTTTCTTAATTCTGACGGTGGTTTAGATGGTTGTTTTGAACAAGTTGATTTTAATGTGAAACTTCCTAACCATGCATATTTTGTTAAGAAAACTTCAAGAAAAACCAGTATGTCTGTGAACAGTGCAAAATCAACGAAAGTTGATTACTCAGTCTCTGTGAAAGCTAACAATGCTAAAGGTAAGAAAATATCTCAGCATTCACAGAAACCGACCACTACTAGTAATTCTGAGAAGAAGCATGTTGGGAACTGAAGATTTTACTAAGTGTAGTTACTACTGCTAGTACAAATATAGTTACTACTGCCAGAACAAGTTGAAGATTAATACTGCTGAGTGTTACTACTGCTAGTGTTAATTAACACTGCTAGTCAAAGTTAGTACTGCTTGAACAAAGTTAGTACTGCTTAGCTAGTTAGTACTGCTAGTGGTTAGTACTGCTTGCAGTTAATGCTGCTATATGAAGTTAATGCTGCTGAGCATTATTAGTGCTGCTAAAGAGATCCGGATGGAAAGTACTACAGCTGGATATACTGAAGATATACTTAGAAGATATACATGGAAGATATACTGAAGATTTGTTTATTCTTTGTAATTATCTTTTTATCAGTATATGTATAGAATGTTTAGAATAGATAGAAAGAACTTTTGATAATTGTTTTTCAAGAGAAAAATCAACCTCAAGGCATAGATCCTAATTCTAGAGAAGTAGAATTCGTATTGGTGAGCCTGTTCATCAATATTGAGGTTGAGTGTGTAATCTTGTAACTTTAAGCATTCAATACAAGTTTACTGTTTGATAATTATATACTGTGTTTGATTACTGTTTTATAAAATATCAAAGTGTTTTTCCGCAACTTCTTTGATATTAGTTTCTGAGTATTAATTCTTGTTAAGAATTCGATCCTGACAAGTGGTATCAGAGCCAAATTCTCTCAGAAACAGTTATTCATCATGGAAAATCTTACAGAATCAAGCAGTACTTTGGTCTCAAAAGTTCCAATGCTCAGATCCAATGAATTTGACATGTGGAAAATCAGAATCAAGCAATATATTCTCCTCACAGATTACTCTATGTGGGACATCATTGAGAATGGCCCATCTGATGGAGGAAAGATTGGTGAAGATGGCAAAAGAACTCCTCCAAAGACAGATGCAGACAGGAAATCAAGACAGACAGAGATGAAAGCCTTGAGCACACTGCTCTTGGCCATTCCAAATGAGTATCAACACCAATTCTGCAATTGTACTGATGCACAGATGCTCTGGAATGCTCTAGAGAAGAGATTCTCAGGTACTAAAAGTACCAAGAGAAATCAAAAGGCAATCTTAAAACAACAGTATGAAAACTTCATCTCAACTAAGAATGAGTCCATGACTCAAACTTTTGACAGGTTTAATAAACTAATTGGTGAACTAGCTACTATGGGAGTACAGATTGATCAAGATGATGTGAACAGAAAGTTCTTAAGGTCCCTTGGAGATGAATGGACCATGTACACTGTGTCATTCAGACAGAATGATCAGTTGGAAGACAAAGAACTTGATGATCTGTACAATGATCTTAGAGTATTTGAAGCTGAGGTGGAGGCAAAGAAGAAGCCTTCTGGATATGTTCATAATGCTGCACTCCTATCAGCATCAATTGATTCTACTGCTAACCCTGAATCAGTTAATGCTGCTAATGGATCAAGTTTAGATAAAAGCACTGATTATGTATTCGAAGCTCTTCTTTCTAATCATGGAAATTCTTCTTTGATCAATGATGACTTAGAACAACTTCATCCTGATGATCTGGAAGAGATGGATATTAAATGGCAGATGGCCATGCTCTCCATGAGGGTTAAAAAGTTTATAAAGAGGACTGGAAGAAACAACTTCTCACAAAGAAGAGAAGATGGAGCAGGGTTTGATAAATCAAAGGTAGAATGCTACAAATGTCATCTGAAGGGACATTTTGCTAGAGAATGCAGAAGTGGAATGTCTCACAACAACAACCATCAACAAGTTCAATCTGGAAGCTTCAATAACAACAGAAACTCTGCTCAAGCCCTTGTTTCTCAACAAGGAATGGGGTTTGATTGGAGTGATCAAGCAGAAGAAGCTATTCAGAATCAAGCTCTTATGGCTAAAGTATCTGATCTTCCATCTGAGGTAAGTTCTAATCTCTGCAATAAAACTTGCATAGACACTGTTAAAAGGTACAGGGATCACAATCAGAAGATGAGTGATGACCTGAAGAGACTAGAAAAGGATATAAAAGACTATGTGAGGATAGTAGAGAGATTTGAAGATCAAATCAAAGGTTTTCAAGCCAATGAACTACAACACTCATATGACACTAATTACTGGAAGTGGGAGAAAAAGGATTTAGAACTTAAACTGACTAAATCTAAAGAGGAGAGTGAAAAACTGAAAGAGGAGTTAACCAAGGTTAAGCTTGATGTAGAAAAGTTTTCCAATGCTTCTAAAGCAATGGACTCCTTACTGCAAAATCAGATTCATGATAAGTTGAGAAGAGGAATTGGGTATAATGCCACACCTCCACCATATAACAACAATTACATTCCTCCTACTTCAGACCTATTAGACACCAAAGATAGGAAGGAATTGCATGAGGGAGCCACTGAAATAGATCCCTTAGATGAGGTAATTGTTGAGGATAAGACTGAGAAAGAGGTTGGCAAGAGTAAGGAGAACAAGGTGAGTGGTGAGATTTCTATAGAAAACAACATTATCACCAATGAGGATTGTGGAAGGGCTTGGATCAAATCCAAGAACATAGAGAAGACAGAGGAAAAGTTTGGTAAGGTCCATTATAAACAGACCACAGTTGTGAATCCAGGTCCTTGCAAACAGTGTGCTTGTAAGAAGAATGAGCCCCAAAAACAGGACAAAAAGAGGGGAAATCAAAGAAACTGGAATAATCAATGGGCACATAAACAAGGGGTTGATCTGAGTAAAATCAATAGACCAAAACCTTGTTTTATCTGTGGCAAATTGAATCATCTTGCAAAATTCTGTTATTTCAATCCTATAAACCAAAGAATGAATTTCCAAAGATCCATGCAAAAACCCTTTGGTTATAAGAAAATTGAAAAGAATCATGTGGCTAAGAAAACTGTTAAAACTAAAAGCCACATGAAGAAAAAGTATTCTGTTAAAGAAAGTGTCAATATGTGGATTCCTAAAAGCACTAAAACTGTTAGTACTGCTATCACAAGTAGTGCTGCTGACAATGATAGTGCTGCTAGAAGTAATACTACTGCTAACAATGTTAATGCTGCTAACAAGGTTAGTACTGCTACACCTGTTAATACTGCTAACTCTGTTAGTACTTCTAAGGTTAGTACTGCTTCTAATGTTGATTCTGCTAAGCCAACCATATTGACAAAGTACTCTAATAAAGAGTGCTCTGAGTTTAAAAACCTCATTAAAAAGGAATGTAAATACTTTGATGAGAAAGGAAGACCCAAGATCACTTTGGCTTGGGTCCCCAATCATACTAATTGATTTATTTAATGTGCAGGGCAACCAACAGCTCAAGGGAAAGAGCATATGGCATGTTGATAGTGGTTGCTCTAGGCACATGACTGGCAACATGTCATGCCTTCAGGATTTCAAGCAAATTAATGGAGGACATGTTGCATTTGGAGACAATCTTACTGGTGGTAAGATAAGTGGAAAAGGTAATGTCACCAAAGGTAAGATGACATTTGAGGATGTCTACTATGTTGATCAATTAAAGTACAACCTGTTAAGTGTATCACAGGTTTGTGACAAACAACATAGTATATTATTTACTAATACTGAGTGTATGATTCTTGCTCCAGGGTTCAAGGTAGTTGATGAAAGCATGATACTACTTAGAACTCCAAGGAAGGACAATGTTTACTGTCTTGATTTGGACATTGTTGATAGTGATTCATCTTTAAATTGTCTTGTTTCAAAAGCTTCTATAGATGAATCCTCCCTTTGGCACAGAAGGATGTGTCACATGAATTACAAGACTATGAATAATCTTGTTAAAAATAACCTTGTAAGAGGTTTACCTTCAAAAGTCTTTTCATGTGATGATCATTGTGTTGCTTGTCTCAAAGGCAAACAACACAAAACTTCTCATAAGACCAAAGAGTTAAATTCTGTTTCTTCTTGTCTCCAGTTATTGCATATGGATCTGTTTGGTCCTACAAATGTTATGAGTTTAGGCAAGAAATCCTACTGCTTGGTTATTGTTGATGATTACTCCAGGTTTACTTGGGTATATTTTCTAAGGACTAAGGATGAAACAAGTGATCTTATCAAATCCTTTATTCTAAGAATTGAAAACCAAACTAATCAAAGAGTAAAAGTCATTAGATCAGATAATGGAACTGAATTTAAAAATCATGATTTAAACTCTTTTTGTGAAGGAAAAGGTATTGAGAGACAATATAGTGCTCCTAGGACTCCTCAACAGAATGGTGTTGCTGAAAGGAGAAATAGGACACTAATAGAGGCTGCTAGATCTCTGTTGGCTGATTCAAAATTGCCTATTACATTCTGGGCTGAAGCAGTTAATACTGCTTGTTATGTCCAAAACAGAGTTCTAGTGGTCAAGCAAAAGAACAAGACCCCATATGAGCTTTTAAATCAAAGAAAACCTTTTATTGGTTTCTTCAAACCTTTTGGGTGTCCTTGTACAATTCTAAATACCAAATCTCACTTAGGTAAGTTTGATAGCAAAGCAGATGATGGATTTCTTGTTGGATATTCATCTCAGAGTAGGGCCTACAGAGTTTTTAACTCTTCTTCTAGAATAATTGAAGAAAGTGACAATGTCAAATGCAATGAGAACACACCAAATCCTGTTGGGTCTGGACCTCAATGGCTATTTGACATTGATTCACTAACTAACTCTTTTGGTTTCAGTAATGAGTATACAGGAACAGATGGTGGAGAATCAGAGATCACACAAGTTCAAGAAAGTATATCTAAATCTGTGATTTTTCCCATACCCACAGTAAATGAAGACTGTGAAAAGGAATCATTTACTGAACCAAGTCAGAGTGAAGAAGACACTAGAGATGAGGAGACTCAAGAATCAGAAGTGACATCTGAAACCACTTCAGTTGAGTTGCATGACTCTAATCTAGAGGCTGGACTGAATGAAGAACCTAGTCATAACACAAGAGTTCAAAAGAATCATCCTCCACAGCTGGTAATAGGAGATATCTCTTCTCCTATGATGACTAGACATCAAAGCAGGCTTCAAGAAATGAAAGATCAACAGCATACAGTCCTTTCTTGTTTTCTATCCCAGCTTGAGCCTAAAAAGGCACATGATGCTATGAAAGAATCTAGCTGGATAGAAGCAATGCAAGAAGAACTGTTACAATTCAAGCTACAAGATGTATGGGATCTAGTAGACCTTCCTAAAGGTCACAGAGCAATTGGCACAAAGTGGATTTTCAGAAACAAGAGAGATGAAAGAGGTATTGTTATAAGAAACAAAGCAAGGCTGGTAGCTCAAGGCTACACTCAAGAAGAGGGCATAGATTATGAAGAAGTTTTTGCACCTGTAGCTAGGATAGAAGCAATCAGACTATTCCTAGCCTATGCTTCTTACATGAACTTCAAAGTCTACCAAATGGATGTAAAAAGTGCCTTTCTCTATGGGTCAATTGAAGAAGAAGTATATGTCTGCCAACCACCAGGGTTTGAAAACCCAAGCTATCCAGACAAAGTATACAAACTAAAGAAAGCACTTTATGGACTACATCAAGCCCCAAGAGCATGGTATGACACCCTGTCATCCTATCTCTTGGAAAATGACTTTGAAAGAGGAGTCATTGACAAGACTCTATTTATCAAAAGAAAGAAGAAGGATATCTTGCTGGTCCAAATATATGTTGATGACATTATTTTTGGTTCTACAAGAAACAATATGTGCAAGGAGTTTGAGGATTTAATGCATCAAAGGTTCAAAATGAGTTCCATGGGGGAACTTACTTTCTTCCTTGGACTCCAAGTTCAACAGAAGTCAGATGGCATTTTTATATGTCAATCCAAGTATGTGCAGGATATTCTAACCAAGTTTGGTTTCTCAGAATCAAAACCTGCCAGCACACCTATGGAAACACACAAGCAGATCACAGCAGATCTTGAGGGGGAGGATATGGATGTGCATCTTTATAGATCCATGATTGGCTCTCTCATGTATCTCACAGCATCAAGGCCAGATATTATGTTTCCAGTCTGTGTATGTGCAAGATTTCAAGTTAGGCCAAAGCAATCTCACTTTCAAGCTGTTAAGAGGATATTCAGATATCTCAAAGGGCAACCCAGATTGGGACTTTGGTATCCTCATAACTCACCTTTTGACCTAATAGCATACTCAGACAGTGATCTAGGTGGGGCAAACTTGGACAGAAAATCTACTTCTGGAGGATGTCAGTTTTTGGGTGCTAGACTAGTCTCATGGCAGTGCAAGAAACAAACCACAGTATCCACATCTACAACAGAGGCAGAGTACATAGCAGCTGCAAGTTGCTGTTCTCAAGTCTTATGGATTCAGAATCAAATGCTGGATTATGGGGTAACCTTTCTACATACTCCAATCTTTATTGACAACAGCAGTGCTATTAGCATTGTAAATAATCCAGTCAAGCACTCAAAGACAAAGCACATTGAAATCAGGTATCACTTTATAAGAGATTGTAATGAAAAGAAACTTATTCAAGTTGTCAAAGTTCACACTGATAATCAGTTTGCTGATCTATTCACTAAAGCTTTTGATGTGGGTAGATTCACTTTCTTGGTAACAAGTGTGGGAATGATAAACTTTGAATAAACTTCTTCTCAAAAAGTGAGTTTATACCTATATATTGTTATTCTTGGTGTTACTAATCTTCTTTTCAGGATATGCATAGCAGTACTCAGTATTTAACAAGTTTAAAAAGAAGTAAGTCTAGTTAATACTGCTAGTCGTTAATACTGCTAGTAGTCAATACTGCTAGTTCAGTTAATACTGCTAGTTCAGTTAATACTGCTAGTAGTTAATACAGCTAGTGGTTAATACTGCTAGTAGTTAATACTGCTAGTAGTTAATACTGCTAGTTCAGTTAATACTGCTAGTTCAGTTAATACTGCTCGTGGTTAATACTGCTCGCGGTTAATACTGCTAGTTCAGTTAATACTGCTCATGGTTAATACTGCTCATGGTTAATACTGCTCGCGGTTAATACTGCTAGTTAGTTAATACTGCTCTAGGTTAATACTGCTTATATTCCGAATACTATAAATACGTTTTGCCCGCCTAAAAGTTCATAACGACTCTTTGCATACTGTTCTCTTGCGCTCAAAACCTTTTCTCTCTCAAGTTCGAAGTTTTCAGGCAAGTTTTCACTAATATCAATGGCATCCATGACATTCATCGACGAGCACAACGAGATTGCGATGCTACAAAAGCCAAAACAAGCTGAAGGTTTTCATCAGATAGTCGACTTTCTGAAGTCGAGCCACATTGCTCATGCTCTTACTGTATCACCTACAATCTACATTGAGCACCAAAGGCAGTTCTGGGCTAATGCAACCATTGTTGTGGAAAATGGGGTGCAAATGATCAAGACAAGAATCTGTGATCACTCACTTACAGTTACTGAAGAAGTCATTCGCATCAGTCTACGTCTAGACGATGCCTCTGGTATAATGTCTATCTCTAATGATGAACTGTTTTCTAATCTTACTAGAATGGGGTATGGAGGCCCATTGGGTGTTTTCAAATTCTCAAAAGCAAAGTTTTCACCCCAATGGCGTTTTCTTGTTCATACCCTGATGCATTGCATCTCCAAAAAGACCACTGGATGGAGTGAGTTCAGCAGTCCAATTGCATATGCTTTGGTATGCTTGGCTACATCCAGAAGGTACAATTTCTCAAAGATGATTTTCAGTGATCTTGTATCAAATATGGGAAACAAAAAGAGTTTCTTTATGTATCCCAGATTTGTTCAGGAAGTAATTAACCATGAATTGACGGATATACCTCAACCTGTTGGGGTATATGTACCTAAACCCCCAAAAGGCAAGGTTTTCTCAAATATGAGAAGATCTGCTGGGGACTCGGAAGGAGTTGACACACCATTGTTCTCTACAATGATGGTGGTGTCCCAAAACACTGAAGGTATGGCAGCAGGGTCAAGGCCCTCATTAGACCATCCCACTGCTAGCCAAGCCCAACCTTCTCACTCAAAAACAATTCCCCAGTCCACTCTTACAAAACCAACCTCTCCAATAACCAAAACTTATCAAAGAAAACAGGTAAAGAAGGCTCCTTCCCTTCTTGTACCATCACCCACACAACCTTTAAGCCCTCTAAGGGAGAATTCTCCCCTAGAGAATATCCAAAGGGAAACCACAAGGGTGTCTCCCAACCCAAAGGAGGTGCTCTCTGAGGAGGAGGTAGAGCATATGGGAGATGAGGCTGCCACTACTCCTGCTAACACAGAGGAGGAAAGTGGTAACATCAATAAGACCTCCCCCATGGCAACTTTGAATGAGCAATCATTTGAAGGTCCCTGGTGCCAAGAAACCACAGGGGTGGATAGTGCTTCTGCTAGGCAGAAGACTTCCACTACTAAAAGATCCAATGATCCTTCAATAGGGGGTAACACTCCTGGAGAAGGTGAGGACAGATATAACTATGATGAATTGATGGAGGCAATGGGCAACATCAACATGGATGTACTCAAACAGGGCAAAGACATAGAAGAGCTAAAACTCATAGTACTGTCACAACAAGAACAAATCATCAAGTTGAAGCAAATGGTAAGGAAACTGATTTTGCAAAAGAAGAAGAAACAATTTGTGCTCAGAAGGAGGAAACCAGAGACTGATGCTCCCAAAAAGGGGGAGATCAACATGGAAGAAGCATCAAGGGAAGGGGAGATTGATAAAGAAAGAGTAGAAGTTGAGGGGGAGAAAGAAGCAGAAACTGTTAATGCTGCTGAAACCTCACAAGCAGCAGTAACAGAGTTAACACCAACAGAAATTGAAGTAGCTGAAGTGCTAATCAAAGCTAAGAATGACACTCCCAAAGCAAAGGGAGTGGTCATAAATGAAGGGAGAGACAAGAAATCAGAAAAGAAAGACATGGCTGCAGATATAAAAAGAAAAGGGAAAGAAAAGATGATAGAATCTGATCAACCATCTAAAAAGCAAAAGATGATTGAGTCAGATGAAGCATTAGCAAAGAAAGTGCAAGAAGAGTTAGATCTAGCAGAAAAGGAACAGGTTGAAAAAGACAGAGAAATGGCCAGAGCACTAGCAAATGAGTTAAATGAAGCATTCCAGAAAGGGTTGGAAACAGAGAAAGCCAAGCAAAGAGCAATAACCTTGAGAAAGGCTATGATGGCCAGATCAAGTGCAAAGAAGAGAAGACCTTCACAAACTTACCTTGCCACTCAGGAAAGAAACAAAATGATAACTTTCTTGAGAAGTGCAATTGGGGTAAAGAAAGAAATGTTTGTGAAGATGAATTTTGATCAAATCAAGGATCTATATGAGAAAGAAATGGAGAAGCTGAAGAGCAATGAAAAGGATAGAGTGGAGTTTGAAAAGAAGGCAAAGGAGAGACATGATATAGATATGAATCAACCATTCCCTGAAAGTGAAGAGGGAACTCCTATAAAAGAAATGGAAAGGGAAAAGGAAGAAAAGAAGAAGGAAGCTACTCTAGTACAGGTTCAAAAGACTTTGAAAAGAACCAAGATGATGGCCAAAAGAAAGAAAGATAAGAAGTCTAGAATAGAAGAAGAACAAAATGTTGCTGAAGAAGAAGTGGCACCTGAGTCATCAAGCCAGCAAGGGTCATCAATCAAAGATGATGTAAGCTTATATATGGTAGTGATGGACAAAGTGCCTGAACCAATTTCTGCAGAACCTGTTGGAGTTAAGCCACCAGAGATCATTCACTGGGATGTACTGAAAATGGATGGAAAAGATTACATCAGACTAAAGAGGAAGGGTGATAAGTATGAAATATTCAATACTTGGATCAAGGTTGTCAAAACATGCTCTAGATCTGATATAGAAGAGATGTTTGACATAGGAATTAAGCTGTATGCAGACCATCTGAATACTCCAGGAATTTCTCTTACAAAACTGGTGATGGAGTATCTATGCATGATGTTCAAACCTGAAGAAGTGAACCAGGTCATCAAGAGTGTGTTTAAAGAAGTCACAAGTTGGACTCTATATGAAACTAGTGGAGTATATGCAGTGACTTTGGATAGAAATCACACAGAATACTTCCTAGTGGATAGAGTATATAATCACACCAGACTGAAGGTTCATGCAATGCTAAAGAAGAAGTTGGGTTGTGCACCAAATTCAGAAATGGCCAAGTATCTCATTCAGAGGATAATCAATCAGAGTTTGGGACTGAATCCAGACTTAGGAGCATGATCTTGGAAGTTTTGGGAGCATTAAAAAGAGCATCTGGAAGAATATCTGAAGAACTTGACTTCTCTTCTAAAAGTCAAGTTAGGGGGAGATTGTTGGGAACTGAAGATTTTACTAAGTGTAGTTACTACTGCTAGTACAAATATAGTTACTACTGCCAGAACAAGTTGAAGATTAATACTGCTGAGTGTTACTACTGCTAGTGTTAATTAACACTGCTAGTCAAAGTTAGTACTGCTTGAACAAAGTTAGTACTGCTTAGCTAGTTAGTACTGCTAGTGGTTAGTACTGCTTGCAGTTAATGCTGCTATATGAAGTTAATGCTGCTGAGCATTATTAGTGCTGCTAAAGAGATCCGGATGGAAAGTACTACAGCTGGATATACTGAAGATATACTTAGAAGATATACATGGAAGATATACTGAAGATTTGTTTATTCTTTGTAATTATCTTTTTATCAGTATATGTATAGAATGTTTAGAATAGATAGAAAGAACTTTTGATAATTGTTTTTCAAGAGAAAAATCAACCTCAAGGCATAGATCCTAATTCTAGAGAAGTAGAATTCGTATTGGTGAGCCTGTTCATCAATATTGAGGTTGAGTGTGTAATCTTGTAACTTTAAGCATTCAATACAAGTTTACTGTTTGATAATTATATACTGTGTTTGATTACTGTTTTATAAAATATCAAAGTGTTTTTCCGCAACTTCTTTGATATTAGTTTCTGAGTATTAATTCTTGTTAAGAATTCGATCCTGACAAAGCACTCAGTTGTTGCTCAAAGGTCTAACTCACTAGTTTTACATGTTTCAGATATGAGCAAGCCAAGGCCTGAAGCCAATTCTCAATGGCAACCAAAAAGGAAGCTTGACAAGGCCATTTTATCGTTTAGTAGTGTTAATTGTAATAAGACTTCGCTTACTAAAGATGTTGTGATTGCTGATATTGCTGTTTTGCATCCAAAACTTGTTGTTTCTCGTAAACAATATACAATGAAGCAATTATTTCAGTTATCTTTATTTGCTGGAAAGTCCTCTATCTATAATAAACATGTTTCTATTACTTGTCAAGATTCTGGTGATTGGTTTGGAAATTACCATGTGCATACATCTCATATTAATTCTTCTCATGCATTTCAAAAGAAAAGAGGAACCAATTTGAAATGGTTACCAAAATCTTGTGCTAACACAGCAGGACCCAAATTCCAATGGGTACCTAAGGCTAAATCTGTGTTGCAGGCACACAAAGCTTAAAGAGAATACGACTTCTGATTATGTACAGATCAGGACTCGTTCTTCAATGTCAAAATAGGTTTTTGGATAATGCAGTTCAAAACCCGAACATCAAAGTCAAAATAGGCTTTTGAACAAATCAGTTCAAGACCCGCACTTCGATAATCAAAGTGAATATTCCAATGTTGTCGTATAAACATCTAAATTTGTATTTTCTCTTATGCAGACTAGTCATACGTGGTTCTTGGACAGCGGATGTTCGAAGCACATGACAGGGCAAAAAGAGATACTGTCCAATTTTAAAGAAAAATATTGCGGAACAGTAAGATTTGGCAACGACCAGTTTTCTCCAATCATGGGATATGGTGATGTACAACATGACAATGTCACTATCAAGAAGGTGAGCTATGTAGAAGGCTTAGGACACAACTTGTTCAGTATAGGCCAGTTCTGTGACAAAGACTTAGAGGTCAACTTCAAAGCCAAGAGATGTTCAGTTCGCAATGAAGAAGGCGAAGAACTCTTGGTCGGTACACGAGAATCAGACCTCTACACAATCAACTTATCTGATGTCCAGACTGACAAACAAGTTTGTCTACTATCGAAAGCTTCGATGCAACAAAGTTGGTTATGGCATCGACGTCTTTCTCACCTCAACTTTCGGTACATCAACAACCTGGTCAGTGGAAAGCTCGTCAAAGGACTTCCAGAGCTGAGATATGAAAGAGAACATCTTTGTGCAGTTTGTGAGAAGGGCAAGATGAAGAGGGAACCTCATAAACCGAAGCCTGAACCAAGTACAAAAGCTCCTTTAGAGTTATTGCATATGGATCTATGCGGTCCAATGCGCACTCAAAGCTTAGGCGGAAAGAAGTACATACTCGTGATCGTGGACGATTACTCGCGATACACATGGGTCAAGTTTCTACGTTCAAAGGATGAGACACCAGATGTTCTCATTACATTCCTGAAGACGACCCAAGTGAATCTGCAGAAACCGGTCAAGATTCTAAGAACAGACAACGGCACAGAGTTCAAGAACAACAAAGTTGAAGAATATCTCGAATCTGTCGGGATTTCACATCAATACTCTGCTGCTCGAACACCTCAACAAAATGGAGTAGTTGAAAGAAGAAATCGGACGCTAGTCGAGGCTGCTCGTACTATGCTAAGTCAATCAGACTTACCTCTATTTTTGTGGGCAGAAGCTGTTTCGACCGCATGCTACACACATAATCGATCCATGGTACATCGAAGATTCAAGAAGACTCCTTATGCATTAATCAACAACCGAACACCAACAATCAAATATTTCCATATATTTGGGTGTAAGTGTTTCGTTCTAAATGACAGGGAGAATCTTAATAAGTTCAGTGCTAAGGCGGATGAAGGGATCTTCATTGGATATTCCTCGACATCAACTGCATTCCGAGTTTATCTGAAGAAGTCAAAGACGGTGATTGAAAGCATCAACGTCACCTTTGATGAAGAAATGGCTTCCGAACAACAACGTTCAGAACCCGTTATAACTGGAGTACTAGCTTCTGGGCAACTCAGTCCAGAACCTGCGTCTCAACAGAATAAATCAGACGAAGCTTCAACTTCAACTAACCATTTATCTGATTTAGACTTATTATTTGAATTGTTTTATGATGAATTTCTTGGATCTAATGTAAAGAAATCTGTTGTGGTTGACAGGATGGAAGACTTAACGACTACTCATCCAACCAGTTCAGATGACTCTATTGAATCAAACGCCCCGATTCAACAAGAAATTACAATTCAAATGCCGACTCCAATAGTTGAAGAAGTGACAAATGATAAAGAGACAGAAGTAGCTGAAACAGTAGGTTGTTCTATACAGACTAATCTACAGCCGGAACAAGTTGTACCTACTGAGACTTCTGCACCATCTACTTCAACTGAACCCCCCATTCCTTTTTATATTGATCTCTCATCATATAATACACTTCCACCAATTACTTCAACTGAAACCACAATTCCTCCAGAACAAACCGAAGAAGGTACAAGTGGATTTATAGATAATTCAATTGACATACATTCATATAATCCACTGCCTCATGAACATAAATGGACCAAAGAGCATCCGATAAGCCAAGTCATTGGCGATCCATCAAAACCGGTGCAAACTAGGTCAGCATCAATGAACATGTGCATGCATGACTCCTTTCTGAGCAAGTTCGAGCCAACTCGCGTATCAGAGGCACTTGCGGATCCAGAATGGGTGATCTCAATGCAAGAAGAGCTGAATCAGTTCAATCCACTTAAAGTCTGGAGACTCGTACCGAAACCTCAAGGTAAAACCATAATAGGTACGAAATGGGTTTTCAAGATAAAGAAAGACGAAGATGGTACCGTTATCCGAAACAAGGCAAGACTAGTAGCCAAAGGATACAGACAAGAGGAAGGAATAGACTTTGATGAAACATATGCTCCTGTGGCGCGATTAGAGGCAATCAGAATGTTTTTAGCCTACGCAGCCCACAAGAACTTCACGGTCTTTCAAATGGACGTGAAGACAACATTCCTCAATGGAATTCTGAAGGAGGAAGTCTACGTCTCTCAGCCAGAAGGTTTTGTCAATCAAGAGAAGCCGAATCACGTTTACATTCTCGACAAAGCACTCTACGGTCTGAAACAAGCACCTCGAGCCTGGTATGATGTCCTTTCCACTTTTCTAGTCAAGTCTGGGTTTTCAAAAGGTACGGTGGATACCACTTTGTTTATTAAAAAGGAAAAAGCCGATATCATTTTAATTCAAATCTATGTAGATGATATTATCTTTGGTTCTACAAATACTAAGTACTGTAAGAATTTTGCAAACCTTATGGTGTCTAGATTTCAGATGAACTTGATGGGAGAGATGAATTTCTTCCTCGGTTTACAAGTAAAACAATTTTCATCGGGTATTTTTATCAATCAATCAAAATACATTATGGATATTCTTCGGAAGTTCAAAATGGAAAATTCAAAACCGATTGGTACCCCAATGGCACCAGGTACTAAGATTGGCAGCGATCCTTCGGGAAAGGCTGTTGATGTTAGGACTTATCGAGGGATGATAGGTTCTTTAATGTATCTTACTTCTAGTAGGCCAGATATAATGTTTTCAACATGCTTATGTGCACGATATCATGCCAATCCTAAAGAAATCCATATGTCTGCTGTGAAGCGCATTTTTAGATATCTGAAGGGCACTGCAGATCTTGGTCTGTGGTATCCTAAAGATACTAGTTTTGAACTAACAGCCTACACAGATGCAGATCATGCAGGTTGTATGTTAGACAGGAAGAGCACGTCAGGACACGTACAGTTCCTCGGTGACAAACTAGTAAGTTAGGCATCGAAGAAGCAACTTTGTGTTTCAACTTCCACGGCCGAAGCAGAATATGTAGCTGCTGCTAGCTGCTGTTCTCAGGTCTTATGGATGAGAACTCAATTGCGCGACTACGGTTTCCACTTCAACAAAATCCCGATATACTGTGACTCCAAGAGCGCCATCGCAATATCAGCGAATCCTGTTCAACACACCAAGACTAAGCACATAGACGTCAGGTATCACTTTATTAAAGATCATGTTGAAAAGGGAACAATTGAACTTTTCTTTGTAAAAATTGATTATCAACTTGCCGATTTGTTCACCAAATCCTTAGACGAAAAGAGGTTCAACTTTCTTATCTCTAAGCTTGGTATGTTAAATCTTAAAATCTAATCAGTAGTTATCTATAAAAGTGATCTAAATTGTATACTTTTTCATCATTTCTTCATTCTTAACTCTGATTGATATCTGCACTTCTATCAAATGTTCATGATCCAAGGGGGAGAATGAGAAGAAATTGACATCTGGTCAATATTACTTCGAGGGGGAGCTCATAAAATTTTGCATGTACCTTATAATGCCAAATTTTTTTTGTAATGCAAGAATTTAGGGGGAGCTCTTCAAGTCAAGGAGTTCGGATATGACTTCTGATTATTTCTGATCAGAACTCGTACTTTAAAAAGTTTTACTGCTTTTTGTCTTTTCAATTTAAGTGAATAAATTTGCTTTGACTTTGACTTAAGACTTTTGCAGAAGTTTGAGAGAAGCTTAAAAGATCATATCTTTATGACTTTAAGCTTAGCTTCATGAGATGGAAGATCGTACGTAAAGGTATAATTCCAAATCTTCATCTCATATATGGTTGAAAGAAGGACAACTTTCAATCATTTGAAAACATTGTTTTTAATGTTCAAACCACTTCCCGATTTTTCAGCCGATTTTATATTTTGGGAGTGTATTTTAAATGTTTTCATGATCTAAATTGTGCTTTGACTGAAATAGTTAAACCAATCTGAGCATCACGTGCATCATAGGAAAACAAGAATCATTGTGCTAGGACTTAACACAACTTCAATGAAAACACCTTAACAAGTGTTTTCTACCCACGAAGTTAATCCTTAGTGATTGAGTGTGAGAAGCGAAAAGAAATGAGTATGATTAGAGTAAGCAAAACGTTTAAAAAAAAGAGCGTGTGAGAACAGAGTTAAAAAGAATATCACAACTCTGCACCAACTTTTTCTGAGCCGGGTAGCCACATTACTAGTGTTTCACAAATCTTTGGTGAACATTATTGAAACAGGCAACTAACCCATGCCAACTCTTGATCAAACCTCCCTATCTACTCATTTTCTTCTCAACAAGAAAGTGTTTCACATTTTCAAAGGGGACGCAGCACATATGCTATCTGATTTTTATTTGGAAAATCTGGATATTGAAAAGAAGGAAGTCTGCCCCACCTTCGCACTTCACTCATGCACATTGAGTCTGTGTTTAACTTACTGTTGTCTCAGTGGTTTACACAAATTTTGAGCCAAATAAGCAATCATCAAGTGCTTAATTATTTTTAACACAAGCACGAACACACAAGGAATTAGTTTCTTTGTCATAACGTTTATAGAAATTACCTTTGTGGTGTTTCGATGATTAAATGGAAGCCCTGGGGGAGTCAACATCAACCAGCTCCTTTCCAATGTGTATTCGTTACACACAGTGACTTAGTGTTACTGACAGGCATTCTAACTGATTCATTAGTTGATTCAGGTGTTACATGATTATTTTGTCTAGATTTGCAAAGATCAGGATGAATAACTATTGAATTGACGGATCAGAGACTACAAGTGGTTGACATTTCTTACTCAAAGTTTTGATGAAGTCGTCGCACTTTCCATCAAAAAGGGGGAGAATCTAAAGCTTGAAGAAATGTTCAGTCCATTACATTACAAGATCAAGAACTGCGAGATCAAAGTATTCTGAAGACATGTTGATTTCAGATAAATTTTCTTTGAAGATACTTTGCTAAAGCATTCTGAGCTAGAGAAAGAGATTGCATCTTCTGTGCTGAAAGAGAAGATCGTATTGACAAATCATTTTCGTAATGATCTTGATCCAAAGGGGGAGATTGTTAAGACCCAGTCTCATTGGATTCAAGATCATCCAAAACGAAGATCGCAATCTGAAGTTAATGCTGAAAGTTACTCTCAACCATAGTCTAGGGTCTATTCTGTAATAAAGTCAAAGTTGTTTTTAATATCTAGATATTTATTATTTAGATATTATGTTTTTAGTTATAATATTAGTTTATATTAGTTTTGATAATATCTTTATCAGATATTATCTCTCTCTCTGTATTATCGATCACAGATCACAAACAATACACACACACAAAGGTGTAAAGAGAGAAAAACAAACAGAGAACTCAATCTCAAGAAATCAACCGTGTAATCATCGTTTGTTATCGAATCAGGTTGGTTTATTATCTATTGTTTGTTGTTTTGATTATCTGGTAACGATCACGGACTCACAGGGTTCTTCATAAGTGCTATCGCCGATTTGTTGTCGACTCTGATTGTAACCCTTTCTTCCTTCCATCCTGTTAATGCATTCAATAGTCTTTGTAGCCATAATGCTTGACAAGCTGCTGCTGTTGCCGCCATAAATTCTGATTCACATGAAGATAATGCAACAGTAGGTTGTTTCTGAGAATTCCAGCTTATTGGTGAATTTCCAAGGTAAAATACGATCCCTGTCGTTCCTTTGCCTTCTTCTATGTTGATGTCGTAACTACTATCACTATATCCAAGTAACTTACATCCACCTTTCTTCTTGTAGATTATACCAAAATTTAATGTGCCTTTGATATAACGTAACACCTGTCTAATTGCCTTCATATGTTGTTCCTTTGGTTCTTGCATAAACCTTCTTAATAAACCAACTGAATAACTGAGATCCGGTCTTGTATGAAGTAAATATCTTAAACACCCAATTAGACTTCTGTACTTCGTAGCATCAACTAGTTCTCCTCCCTCTGTCTTCATTAGCTTTGTTCCTGGATCCATGGGAATCTTGGTTTCGTTGCAATCTAACATTCTTGCTTCCTTAAGAATCTTGTTGGCATATCCTGATTGCTTTATAGAGATTTCACCCTCTGTTTGGGTAACCTCTATTCCCAAGTAGTAAGCTAATAAACCTAAGTCACTCATCTCGAATTTTTCTTCCATTTGTGACTTAAACTTCTGAAGGTCTTCCTTACTGCTTCCAGTTACTATTAAGTCATCCACATAAATTCCAACAAGCAACATAGAGTTTTTACTTATCCTTGTATAGACTGCTTGTTCTAATGTGCATTTCTTGAAATCCAGTGATTTCAAAGTTTGATCCAACTTCATGTTCCATGCACGTGGAGCTTGCTTCAACCCATAAAGTGCTTTAACAAGTCTGTACACTTTATTTTCATTTCCTGGTTTCATAAATCCTTCTAGTTGTGTAACATATACTTCTTCCTTAAGTTCCCCATGTAAAAATGCTGATTTTACATCTAAGTGGTGAACTTCCCATCCATGATAAGCTGCCAATGCAAGAATTAATCTAACTGTTTCCATTCTTGCTACAGGAGCAAAGACTTCGTCATAGTCTATTCCATGCTCTTGTACGTATCCCTTAGCTACTAAACGAGCCTTGTGTTTTATAATCTTCCCATTTGCGTCTCGTTTAGTCTTAAATACCCATTTCAGACCAATAGCCTTTTGTTTGTCTGGTAAGGTGGCTAGCTTCCATGTCTTGTTTTTATTGATTGCGTCAATTTCTGTATGCATTGCCTCGATCCACTTCTTATCTCGTGCAGCCTCTTTGTAATTTCTAGGCTCTTCCTCTAGTAGTAGCAATTCATTACTTTGCACTTCTGGTGCTTGATCATATATTTCAGATAAGTTTCTGAAACCTCTAACTGGCGTATGATCAAACGGCCTGGATGAACTTGCTGTTGATGATGTATATCCAGTAGATTCTTCTGAATTAGGCTCATAGGTATATGGTGGAGGTGTTGATGGATTGTCTATTGGTTGTACAATCTCATCATCAGATATATCACCTTGAGCATTATTTTGCATGGAACTTGGTGTACTCTCTTCATCATTTCTTTCCGAATCTTGAGTGCTAACTTCATTAATGATCCTTGAACATGATGTTCGGTTATCATTTATAATAAAGTCCTTCCATTCTGGTTCCTTTGGATCAACGTTATCCAAGTAACCTTTCCAGTCCCATCCCTCATTTTCTTTGAATTTTACATCTCTACTAACATTAATCACCTTTGTTACATGATCAAATAATCGATAAGCTTTTGATCCTGGTTCAGTTCCTAGGTAAACTAATTCCTTGCTTCTATCATCTAACTTCTTTAGATGTGGCTTGGTTACCTTTGCATAGGCTTTGCATCCAAAAACTCTAAGGTGTCTCATATTCGGTTTTCTACCCTTTAATGCTTCATAAGGTGTAGAATCCCTCAGAGCTTTTGTAGGTACCCTGTTTAAGACATATACCGCATGTCTAATAGCTTCAGCCCAAAAATTTTGTGGCATATTCATAGCCTTCAACATACTCCTTGTCGTGCACATTACAAACCTATTCCTTCTCTCTACTATGCCATTTTGTTGTGGAGAGTATGGTGCTGTAAGTTGTCTAAATATGCCATTCTCCTTACAGTACCGTGTGAATTCCCTTTATGTGAATTCACCACCTCTGTCTGTTCTAAAAGTCTTTAACTTTTTCCCGACCTCATTTTCCACCTTCAACTTGAATTCCTTAAAAATCTCGAATGCTTCATCTTTTGAATTCAAGAAGTACACCCACATGTACCTAGTACAATCGTCTACTAGCAAGAACATGTACTTCTTTCCTGATTCTGTTGCTGGGGAAATAGGTCCACATAAATCACCAAACACTAAATTCAAAGGTTCTATTGACTTAGTGTTTGTCTGGTTAGGAAACGGAGCTCTACTGTGCTTTGCTAGTAAGCAGGCGTTGCACACTTGATTCTTATGACTTATACTGGGTATTCCTTCCACTAATTTATTCTGAGTCATTTGTTTAATTGAATCAAAATTCAAATGACCCAACCTAGCATGCCAAAGGCATGCATGGTCTTCTAAATTAGTCAATAAACAGATAGGCATACCAATTTTCAAATTGATTTTGTAAAGTCGGTTTCTTGATCTCTCAACTCTCATAAGGAGTTTTTGATCCTGACCATATAGCAATAATACATTGTTTTGCATAACGACCTTACAGCCATTCTCTGTTAGTTGTCCTAGGCTCAAAATATTACTTTTCAGACTTGGAATGTAATAAACATTAGGAATTATTTTTTGTTCCTTGTTTTTACATTCGAGTAATATAGAGCCTCTACCCTTAATCTCTACATATGACCCATCACCAAAACGGACTCTTCCTGAGATTTTTTCGTCTATCTCCTTAAAGTATGTCCTAACTCCGGTCATATGGTTACTAGCTCCATTATCCAAGTACGATAAGCTTTCATCCGTGCTTATGTATTTCTCAGGTTCAATCTCCTTTTCATCTAAGAAGATTTCCTCAACCTTATCTCCTTTTCCTTGAACTGCCATTAAGAGCGTTGGTTCCATATCTTCCTGAACCAAATTCGATTGCTCTTGTCCACTATTCTTTAGTTTGCAGTTTCTACTGACGTGTCCAAACTTGTTACACTTGTAACATTTAACCTTACTTGAATCCTTTGCACCCTTCTGGAAGTTATTCTTCTTGAATTTGTGCGAGGATTTCTTCCCTTTGTTAAATTGTTTGGTTTTTTCGTCTTGCATGTTATCCTGAGATGACCTAAACTTCTCTTGTCCACCATTCTTAAAACCTTTCTCATGACTTGAACTGTTGTCATGGTTTGTGAACAGAAGTTTATCCTGATTGTCAGTCGGGCCTCCATTTAACAGATTCAGCCTTTCCTCAAAGGCTTTTAGCCTACCAATTGTCTCATCTAAGGTTGTTGTCTCTAAATCAGTAAATTGTTCTATGGCTGCCACAATCTGTATAAATCTCTTCGGTACGGAACTTAAAAGTTTTCTTACTAGAGTTTGCTGATCAAATGTTGATCCTAAGCCACTTGCCTTTGTGACAATACTATTGAGTTTCGCTGAAAAAACATCAATACTGTCATCTTCTTTCATCTTTAACATCTCAAATTCGGTTTTGAGAGTTTGAAGTCGTGCCTTTTGCACTCTATCTACACCTATGTGTCTGGTTTGCAGTGCTTCCCAAATTTCTTTTGCACTTTTGAAACTAGCAACTTGTAATACCATTTCCTCTGGTAATGCTTGAAATATATATGCAGTTGCGGCCATATCTTTCTTTTCATCTCGTTGCGCATTATCAATAGGTTCTATCATTTCCCAAAGTCCGTTTGCCTTTAGTATGGTTTTTATCCGAATAGCCCATACCGTATAATTTGTTGCCTTCAGAACGGGACATTGAAATTGGGAAATGGTATTAATCTCCTTTTGAATTATAATTTCCTTTTGGTTTTTATCACCCATTGTACTCTAACTATTCCTATCTCAAACTTTGACTTGATATAGGAATTTAGGAAAATTATATTCAAATACTAAGAATCAAAAATTCAGGTTTAAATTAGAACGTAAAACCTGGATTTCCAATTATTCCTTTGATGAGACTTGTTTTCCTTCCTGTAACCGTGGTCCTCCCTTTCTTGAATCGCTCGTAAACAATTCTTCCTTTGGTTTCTTAACCACTAAACCCCTTCGATGGGTTTTTTTTTTTTTGATTTTTTTTTTATTTTTTCTTGAAAACAATCTCAACCCCGAATACCGAAACCGTTTGGTATTCAAATGCTAATACAAACTAACACTCACTACCTAAATTTTGATCTTTTATAAACTTTGCCAAAAAAAACTTTGTTTTTTCACAATAATTAACAAAATAAATATTTTATTTGTTAATTTATAAAAACAGAAAAAAATGATGCCTTTTTTTTCTTTGTCAGACTTTGCAAAAATGTTTAGTTTTCTATCAAAGTCCTTTCCTTTTTGTTTCTATCGAGGGCACCACTCCTGGTTTTTTTCTTTTTCTTCAAAAAAAAACACCAAGAGCACAAAGTGTTATTCCTTTTCTTTGTAAAGCACCGAACACGCCCTGGTGTGTCCTCTCTCCCTTTTTTTTTCGAACCAACAAGAACACACAGATGTGTTCTTCCCTTTCGTCCCTGTTCTGTTTGTCCAAAGAAGTCCCTGTTCTTCTATGTTTCTGTCCGAACCAGAAATCAACACTTGAGTTGTGTTTTGGTTCAAAATCTATATACAGAAATCGCCCCTAATTTCCTCGATTTTTATTCCGGTCCTGGAGTACCAAAATCGAGGCCTAAGCTCTGATACCAATTTGTTGCCCAGTGGGGTTTCAATCAAACACGAATCAGGTAATAACAAAAGTAAAAGATTGATTCAAACTTTGTTGTTTATTGAATCAAATATGAATATTTGTACAATTTTGGTTCCACTCTTAAAACGTAAAACAAAATGTTATATTTATACTAATCTATGATGACGGTTATTTTCCAACCATCGCATCCCTTCTTGAACAGGTATGCATCAGTGAACAGTGAACAGTGAACAGTGAATAGTCACAACTGTTGGCATCCCTGGACGGGATTAGTCTAACAATATTGTCCCACCTCTTGTTTATATTTTGCAGTTACAAAATACAATACGTTTTTTGCTAGGTGTTCTTGGTGTACATGTTCTTGAAGATTGTTGATTTTAGATTCAAGGATCTTGGTAAAACGGTTATAATCTCCTTCGGTTGGTAATATATCCGATCTCTCAGTGGAATCACGTTAAACAATTTATTGTGCTCCGTTGTGTATGCTTTGATATATGCATATCTTGTTGTCATTTACTTTGTGGTTGTTAGCGTCACATTTGCAACATCTTATATCTGCTTATTCGCACTAGGGTGATTCTGAACTTGGATTTCTACTTGTATTTGGGATCTTAGAAATCTTGTTTGGTGTTGTTGTATTCACTAAAAACCAGAACCGACGAGAAAATTCGTCGGTAATCCGTCGCAAAAGGCCAATCCATTAGAGAAAGGACATGATATCGATAGTAGTACTCTTTGTTTAGTTGTTTTTTTGACATATTCACCCAACAATAACCACTACTATTAAACATATTTAATTATTTTTATATTACTTTTTTATAATATCATAATTATGATCGTAATGAAACCAAGAGAACAAATTAAATACGACCATAACATTCTCCTTCTTTCTCTACCTCTTGTTTGCTGATCACTCCTCATACTACTAATGACATGCAGCAATAGTACAAAAGTAGTAGTAGCCACTGTAAACATTCTCCTTCATTTGAAGCCACATAATACTCGGTCTTTTCTCTTACATAGCGAAAAACTTGGAGCCATTTCAGTTATATCACATACTCAATCTTTCTGCATATATATACGAACACAACGCACACTATATATATATATATATACACACACACATATCTATATCTCTATATATATAAGTGCAAGTTTAATTCATCAAGTTAGAGGGAGACGACATACCACCAAATCGATGGGAAATCCCAGAAAAAATTTACTGCTCTTCTTCTTCTTCTTTATATTTCTTGACACCATAATCATAGCTGCACCCGATGACAATCAAAGAAAGGTACCCTATATATCAACATATTTTCTTTGTTTCAGCATCCACCTTCAATGGAGTTTTTTGGGAATTTTATGTAAAGCTTTTTGGCCACTTAAATTTAAGAAAGAGCTCATGATAGATAGATAGATAGATAAATAAATAAAACCCTATTTTTGTTTCCTTTTTTATAAAGCTTGTTTTTTCTGGGTCCCACTATTTTTGAAAAACGCTAATGAAAAAGTCCAGGAGTCGAGTAGTAGTTCGAGAAATTATCGTCATCTCTACTTAAAAAGGCAACCAAAAAAGGGTTTTACTGGATCCAAGAAAGGGCGATGGATCACATATTTTTTAAATTTACATTAGGTAAATAGATGGCCGTTTTTTAACATGTTAAATGTGTGATTTTCAACAGGATTCTTAAAATTTTGGGGCCTAATTTTACGTTATTTAGAGTCTTTAATCAACCAACGTAATACTACAACCCACTTTAGTGGTTCATTAATTTTTATTAGAAAACAAAAATAATATTTCGTATCATCGTCTCGTTAATTTGTATATATGTTACTTGTTATCTTACTTTGCATTGTAATCGAAAAGATTAGATCATCCCTGAGTAAATATTTATATACATTTTGCATCAGAACCTTTGACCTTTTAGTAGATTAGGCCCTATTAATAAGCCAGATGTACCAGGATGTCAATCACGATGTAGTTTGGTGGATATGTGTATGGAATATATATATAGAGAGAGGGGGAGGATCAAACATCAATGTTAAATATTTAAAAAAACACTAAAATGGTCAAATCACCTATAAAATCACATGTATTTTTACATTACAGTAAAAAAAAAAAGTGTGCAAACGACTTTGGCCACGTCTTCAGGTACCGAGGCAAGTCACGTGAATCACATGTGATTTTGTACATGATGTTAGTGTAATATCACATTTGATGACCGTTTTCTTATTTTTTTTAAATAGGCATCATTCTCGTTTGAACTCGACTATAAACGAGAAGCTAAACATTTTGCGAGAAAGCGAGAAGTGTTTAATCACATATGATACACAAACTTAATCATATATGATTAAATACATGTTATATTGACAATACATAGACGTTTAATCATATATGATTAAACATACCTACAGGCCATGTGATCATATGTGATTAAACACTTCTCGACTTCTCGCAAAATGTTTAACTTCTCGCATGATCTTTCCTCTCTCTCTCTCTCTGTCTATATATATATATATATATATATATATATAGGGTTGGTTTTCGGTGCAAAGTTGAGTTAACAGTGAGTTGTGTGAGAAATGGTTATCAACCGTTGGATGAGAAATGAACGCACATTAGGATAAGATGCACTGAGATAAGATACACCGAGATGTACCAGATCAATTCCCTTTTAAGCCGCAATTAATGGGAGAGCTTGAGATTAAAAGAGATCAATGGTTCAAATTCACTTTTCACGCTTCTCACCGTTAACTAAACTTCTCACACGATCGTTATATATATATATATTGGATCTCATGATTAACACAAACGATCGAGTTTTCATTTGATTAGTCCGTCGGAAATAACCTCGCCGTCGGAGATCCGTCGGAAATAACCTCGCCGTCGGAGATCCGTCGGAAAACATAACCGTCGGTGATCCGTCGGAAATATCCGTCGGTGATCCGTCGGTAATTTGAACGCCGACCACCTCTTTACCGACGGCTATTTACCGACGGATCACCGACGGATTTCCATTTTATCGACGGATCACCGACGGATGAATCCGTCGGTGATAAGCCTCTGTTTTGTAGTGACATGTATATAATTTGAAGTGTTCTTTTTTGTCGTTTTTCTCATAAATGTTGTTATAGCCATACATTGTCTACATGGGAGCATCTCCTACAAAGAGGACGATGACGTTGATGGCGCAAGATCACACAAGTCTTCTTTCGGAAACCATTGGGGAGTAAGTTCAGTATTACATTAATAACACTACTATAAAACATTTGTATCACCGACGGAAAATCCCTTGTCGGTGACGACTATTATCGGCAATACAACACCTCGGAAACCAATTGGTCGGTAATTCATAACCGACAGATTTTACCAACAACTTTCAAAATTAGCGATGGCAGTATCCGTCGGTATAAATCAGTAAACCAGGATAATAGTTTACAAAAAAAAATGTTCTCCGATGGAATATCGACAAAGGAATTTACCGACAGATTTTACCAACAACTTTCAATATTTAAATAATGACGTCGATATCCGTTGGTAATAAATCAGTAAACTACAATAATACTTTACAATATAAAGTGTTGATCCATGGAATATCGACAAAGGGATTACCGACGAAAATCATACAGATTACCAACGACCAACCGTTATAGCTTGAGTGGCAATTACATACTTGCAAATAGTTTATCTATCACCATGAGTTTACTAAAATACTTAAAAAATGTGACACTTTAATTTATTTTTGATGGGTTTACTGAATGAAATGTTGTCCCTAAGCTATCAATAGTTGATAGCTCGGTAATTGTTGTATTTTAGCGACAACAGTGTGTTTGTCGCTAACCGTCACTTTTTTATATAATGCCTGTTTTTATTTTTCTATCCTTAATTCTTAGGGCGCGTTTGGTTTACGGGATTGGAATGGATTTGGATTTCAAATTCATTCCAATCTTGTGTTTGGTTTGCAGAAATGAAATTTGTTGATAGGATTTGAAATCCTTTGACCTCTTTAAAATCATTTACTTGATGGATTTGGAATTACTTTGCAATGGGCCGGGATTTCAAATCCCCCAAATCCAAATCCTTACTCAAAATCCAATCCATTTCATTCCAATCCGGCAAACCAAACGCGCCCTTAATATTTGTTCGATTACAATAATGGTTAACGAGTTGTGAATTTTATTGTAGTGAAATAATAGCAAGAGAATCCAAGTTGCATAGTTATGGAAGGAGCTTTAACGGTTTTGTGGCAAACTTGTTACCACGTGAAGCAGACGAACTCTCACGTAAGTTTTCAAAAAACAAATACTCTCACGTAAGCCGTCACGCCACGCCTCACGCCATTTAGAACCTTGATACTATTTAAATCCCAACCCCGTTACCAAAACTATTGGATCTACCATCGGTCATAAACAAAAACTGGAAAAAAAAAATCTTGATCTCTCTTCAAGATTTTCATTGTTTGGGATTATGTTTGCAGGGAAAGAAGGAGTTCTATCAGTATTTCCAAACACCATTCGAAAGCTTCAGACAACGAGATCTTGGGATTTCGTTGGAATGCCGCTAAAGAGAACGGAAAGGAACACAAAAGTGGAAAGCAATCTGATCATTGGCGTTATAGATACAGGTGATTCAACTGATGATTGCAAGTGTAAATAAGATTTTTTTTTTTCATATGATGGATTATTGAGAGCATCTCTAGATACTTTATATATATATATATATATATATATATTTTAAATAGAGTACCAAAAATGGTTCAGAGAAGAAAAAGTAATGTTGTGCTACAGGGATTTGGCCACAATCGCCGAGCTTTAATGACAAAGGCTATGGTCCTCCTCCTCGCAAATGGAAGGGTAGATGCTTTGTGGGCGGTAACTTCACCGGTTGCAACAAGTATCTCTCTCTCTCTCTCTCTCTCTCTCTCTCTCTCTCTCTCTATATATATATATATATATATATATATATATATATATTGTTTAATAGGATCTGATTTACGATGACGGCGCCTGTTCTTGACACCCTTCTGTCGAGAACTTGCCATGGTTGATGCCATCGAATTGTAGTGCAGGAAAAGAACAAGTGTGTGTGAATGTGTGTTGCAAGAATTAACAGTAAATATATATCTATTACTGCAAGAGATGATGATTTACAAACTACATAAATGTACATATATATAAGACACCAACCGATGCCTTGAACCATTGTGATGGTTCGAGCAGGATGGTTGACAATCGGTTACTGCCTGTTGCCTAATTGTCGATGATGATGTGTACATCTACACATCTTATTTTACATTTATAACACTATTATTTACATATACTAATACTAATAATAATATGTCTAATATTTTACAAATGACAAAAAAGTTGGTGGTTTAACCAATAGGATTCAGGATGAATCGGGAAACGATGATCACGGCAGTGGAACCTCAGTTGGTGGTGTAACCAGAGGCAAGGATCACGAAGATCAGAACACTGCAGCAACTCAGGCAACCGATCAAATCAAAACATACAAGACACAAGGTGTTGAAGATAATGATGAAGAGGATCCTAGCATTGTGGGGTACTACTCGGATGGAGACATTGGAAATAGCAGTGAGTGAAACGATGACTTTGTCATCATCTTGTGAAGCTCGAAGCAGACATGGAAGGACAAATGACATGATATTTAGGGGGGGAATTGTTGGAAAATAAATATCATTTGTCATTTGTAAAATATTAGACATATTATTATTAGTATTAGTATATGTAAATAATAGTGTTATAAATGTAAAATAAGATGTGTAAATGTACACGTCATCATCGACAGTTAGGCAACAGGCAGTAACCGATGCCTTGAACCATTGTGATGGTTCGATCAGGATGGTTGACAATCGGTTGCCTGTTGCCTAACTGCCGATGATGATGTGTACATTTACACGTCTTATTTTACATATATAACACTATTATTTACATATACTAATACTAATAATAATATGTGTAATATTTTACAAATGACAAATGATATTTATTTTCCAACAATTTCCCCCTAAATATCATGTCATTTGTCCTTCCATGTCTGCTTCGTGATTCACAAGATGATGACAAAGTCATCGTTTCCCTCACTGCTATTTCCAATGTCTCCATCCGAGTAGTACCCCACAATGCTAGGATCCTCTTCATCATTATCTTCAACACCTTGTGTCTTGCATGTTTTGGTTTGATCGGTTGCTTGAGTTGCTGCAGTGTTCTGATCTTCCTGATCCTTGCCTCTCGTTACACCACCAACTGAGGTTCCACTGCCGTGATCATCGTTTCCCGATTGATGCTGTCCTATTAGTTAAACCACCAACTTCATGATCCTTTATGCTTGGCAACTTCCCAAACCACTTTAGTGCAAAATCGTTGTGCTCTTGAGGATGTAGTAGATATTGATCAAACAACTTTTTGAATGCTTGATCATAGCCTTCTGGATACCCAAAACTCATGGAGATTTCCTTCCAATCTTCTTCTTTTGATATTGTCTCATGTCCACCTGATTTCACAACTAGTTTATACAAATCAGACAAACAAATGTCTAAACCTGCCACTTTTGGAGGGAGTGTGAGTTCTTCACCACTCTTGACTTTGTGGAACCAACCAATTGCGTCTTCAAATTTCTTCTTGAACAAACCTTTGTTCTTGTAACATATTTGATCGCAAATTGCCAAAACCATGAAAGAAGTGAAATCGTCGAGGGTTTCTATGATTAGAGGTATCGATTTCCCATTGGTTTCAAGTTTATCATTGATCGTGCTCGTGCTTGCTTCATGCTCGTGTGTCTTCTTCAATTCTGGATGGTTTTCTTCAATGATCTTAAAGTCATATTTAACAGACTTGTTTTGAACATCTCCATCGTTCTTTCGATCATCACACATATGTGTGATTTTGCACTTTGAGTCTCTAACTTCGATCTCAAATCCTTGTAGTATCAATTGCTTCATACACAACACATTGATGTTGATTTCCGGTATATACGAAACGTAGGGGACAACATATATATTCACATCTGTAGTTAAATTAATTTCTCCAACACCATGTATGAGGAGTGGATTAAGAAGATATTCTTCATCATTGATGGAAAAACACTTCTTAATCTTGACAAATATGTCTTTGGAGGGAGTCATGTGTTTAGAGATCTTTGAGTTAACATACCAGATGGAATTCCAGGATTCTGTGTTGGTTCCTTCGATCAAGTAATCCCCATTTATGATGGTTCTTTCAACATGTGTTTGATGATATGGTTGTAAAGGACTGTTTTCTTGATTAAATATGTTCCTTATGTTCAAACCTTCTTCCTGCACATTTCGAAAATCATGTAAACCAACTTCCTTTTTGGGACAATCCCACACAAAGTGCCCTTTCTCTTTGCATCGATAACAAGTTGATTTCCTTTTCCTTTTTTCGCTGATTTCTCCACCGATGTCCCAATCTCGAAAGAGATTTGCAAGTTCAATACTTGGTTTATAATCTTATAACTTTCTGATTTGAACATGATGAAGTTTTCGAACATTCTTTGTGTTCCTTTCCCTTCGATCAAACCTTGGGTTCCTTTCCCTTCGATCAGACCTTGGGCTCTGATACCACTGTTGTTTAATAGGATATGATTTACGATCACGACGCATGTTCTTGACACCCTTCTGTCGAGAACTTGCCATGGTTGATGCCATCGAATTGTAGTGCAAGTGTGTGTGAATGTGTGTTGCAAGAATTAACAGTAAATATATATATCTATTACTGCAGGAGATGATGATTTACAAACTACATAAATGTACATATATATAAGACACCAACCGATGCCTTGAACCATTGTGATGGTTCGATCAGGATGGTTGACAATCGGTTACTGCCTGTTGCCTAACTGTCGATGATGATGTGTACATTTACATATCTTATTTTACATTTATAACACTATTATTTACATATACTAATACTAATAATAATATGTCTAATATTTTACAAATGAGAAATGATATTATTTTCCAACAATATATATATATATTGGGGAGCGATCATTTGAAAACCGCTTTAGTTTGCAAACTTTGCAAACCATAATCAACCAATCACATAATTTTCTTTTTTTTATTATCTATAAAGATGTTATGGTCATTTGAGTCAAAGAAACTATTAATGGAAACTATTAGTATTTTCAACCATCCGTTTTAATCACCTATAATTAATGCAGGTAATTATTATTTATTATAATATTCAAGGCAAGTATTTAATATTTTTGGTTTAAGTTTTTTATTTAATGAAATGCATATTATGTTAATTAATGTGAATATGCTTTTTTATGCATGCTATGAGTTTCGGAAAGTGAATATGAATATAAGTGGCGATGATATGTATATCAAAATATTAATTGTAATATTATTTCTCTTTCAATCCATTGTTATATAAACGATCGATCTATATTCGCGTATTAATATATAACGTTTAAATACATATTCATTTAATTAATGAGAATATTCTTCTTTATGCATAGCATAAATCAGGGAAAATGTATGGAATGATCTAACATCGATAAATTGTTTATTATGGGTTTTTCTTCTTATTATTATTTTTTCGATATATACCAAATTGTGACGTTTTGATTTTTTTTTTCAAAAGTAAACACTGATTTCATTGTTTTTTATTTTCTTTTATAATTATGGTTTCACGATGGTTTCTATAAAGTTTCATTATATTTTATCATGGTTTCATCGCGGTTTCATTATGATTCACTATGGTTGCAATAAGGTTTCATCTAGATGATGAAATATGTTTTAGAGCTTACATTGGATGTAAAACTGTTTCATTATTTTTCAATATGATTTTAATAAAGTTTCAGTATGTTTCACAATGATTTTAATAAAGTTTCATCATGGTTTCCCTACTATTTCACTATAATGAATTAAGATTTTATTATGTTAAACTATTTTTTAAATAATATATTGATGATTTTATAATATATTAAAAAATAATTTATAATAAAATAATTTGGTTTCCTTTTATTAAAAAGGAATCATCTGATTTCCTTATTTGGATTTGGAGTTGAAATATACTATTATGCCCCTCTATCCTATTTTTATTAATTTATTAACATAAATAACTCAAATGAATTTCAACCCTTGATTGATGATATCAATAGTATTTAGAAGGGTTGCAAAGTTTGCATCATAAGAGTGGTTTGCAAATGAAACCACCTCTCTCTCTCTCTCTCTCTCTCTCTCTCTCTCTCTCTCTCTCTCTCTCTCTCTATATATATATATATATATATATATATATATATATATATATATATATATATATATATATATATATATCATAACACATCCAAAATGCACAACAAAATCGGTCTTTTAGACATTCAACCTTTTTTGGGAGTTATAATATAGTAGTTAGCAATGTTCTATTTAAATGTGTAACAATAAGTTGTTAAGAAGTACATAGGCGATTTTAAAGGTTCCATAGATAAAGTTGGAAGACTATGACATGACACAAAAAGTAAATCGCCTTGCTAATTCTTTATGAACACCTATTGGCTCTTAGAGGGTAAGAGACTTTTACCCGTCAAAAATGATGGTCTACTATCGACAATTTTCGGTGTCATTTTGTAAATCTTGAATCTTACCTGCTAATCAAGATTGGTTGGTGCATACTGGTAAAATATTCTTATATCGATAATCGAGAATCTTACCTGATAAAGTAAGTGAGAGTGGTATCAAGGTATTCTAATATTCCATATGGTCATTCAAATGAATACAAAATTATAGTAACCGGTTGTATTTATATTTCCAAATCCAACAGCAAAGTGATCGGTGCACAATATTCCTACATCGGAAGCCCTCCAGACCCAAAACTATCTCCGGTGGACGAGGATGGTCACGGCACCCACACAGCTTCGACAGCGGCGGGAGTCCCAGTGAAGGATGCGGGTCTTTACGGTATCGGCAAAGGCACAGCACGAGGTGGGGTGCCATCAGCTCGCATAGCAGCTTATAAAGTTTGTTGGGCTTCTGGTTGTTCGGATATGGATCTGTTAGCCGGATTCGACAGTGCGATTGCTGATGGGGTGGATGTGATATCGGTGTCCATTGGAGGAAATCCAAGAAAATTCTTTCAAGATTCGATAGCCATTGGAGCTTTTCACGCAATGAAGAAGGGTATTTTCACCGCTTGCTCGGCCGGAAACGAAGGGCCCGATCTGCTCACAGTACAGAACGTGTCGCCGTGGATCACAACCGTGGCTGCATCAAGTATAGATCGCCAGTTTGTAGCTGATGTTAAGTTGGGTAACGGTCAAACGATCATGGTAACTCCCCCCCCACCCACCCTCTCTCTCTCTCTGTGTATATATATATATATATATATATATATATATATATATATATATATATATATCTTTCTTATAATAAGCTTGACAACTTGTGTTTGTTGATAGGGTGTTTCTGTAAATACATTTTCAAATAAGAAGAAAATGTATCCGTTAACAAGTGGTACACTTGCAGCCAATGTCACCCAACAATACAGAAACGCAAGGTTGGTGAATTTAGTTCAAATTAGAAGATTATAAATCATGAGAATGTAAAAAAAGAATGTTAAAAAGGAAGGTTTATATGTGAATTATTGAAAGAATAAGAAAAGGATCAATTTGAAGATGCGTATGTGAATCGACGTCACATGTTATTTATATAAGTTCACGTAAAATCTTTAAATGGATTTTTTCAGTGATTTACATACTTATATTCTATTAACCTTTCTTCTTAACAATATTTATCCTTCTTATTTGAACCAACGTCTATGTATATGTGCTTATATATGTCTGTAATTACTATCGAATGAGTTGCAGTGCTTGCGAGTATGGATCTTTGTCGGGCGGATTGGTGAAAGGAAAGATTGTGTACTGTTTGGGGAAAAACCAACAAGATCACTTACTCTACGACCAAGGTGTCGCCGGAATAATTGTGACCCGAGAGAGCGACAACGACACACCTTCTCCGTTTCTCATCCCAGGAACTACAGTAAGTCCCGAGGAGGGCAAAAATATCGATGCCTACATCAACTCCACCAAGTAAGCCAGAAACCAAAATATATTTCTTTTGAAGTATATACAGCAAATTAAACTCGTACTTAGACCCCTGATCTCATGGAATGTGGGGTTAGCCGAGACCAATACCGAATGGCCCTTTGGTAAAATTTAAGCAATGTACTAATGATATAATTAACGACATTATAACTGAAAGCATGCATTCGTTAATTCACAGAATGTCGGTCGCTGTCATACATAAATCAAGAGCCATGACGATGGTCGATGCACCATTTATCGCAACCTTCTCTTCTAGAGGACCACAGTTGCTTGCTCCGAACATTCTCAAGGTATTTTTTTCTCGCTACAAAAGGATGTAATTTACGGCACAATATGGTGTTGCTATTTGTGTCAAGGGCTTTACTAGAACAAAGTTTGTCTATAGTACTATATGCTTATATGATCAAAAACTGTATGTCATATCAAAAGGCGTGACAATAAGATGTTAGGATGAAGTTATGAGACCTAACAAATTCTATCGACCAAGTTGGCAAACTAATATGTCAAAAAAATTAGATCATCCTATCAACTATTCTTCGATTAATAGACATTACGGTAACATGTTAATGTTTTTCATGTAATGCCTTTCTCTGAATGAGATTTACGTTACAGCCTGATATCGCTGCCCCTGGACTCGGCATATTGGCTGCATACTCAAGACTATCAAGCATAACCGGCCACCCAGATTACGATAAACGATTTGTGGATTACCAAATAGCGTCCGGAACATCAATGGCGTGCCCTCATGTTGCTGCAGCTGCCGCCTATGTCAAGTCTTTTCACCGCACTTGGTCACCTGCCGCAATCAAATCAGCACTCATGACAACAGGTGAGTTTTGTTGTTCCTCTTCTAATTGAAAAAAAAAAAAAAACCCTAAACTTTCCTAAGCAACCTCATTCAACCTATACATATAAATTCTCAGCAACACCAATGAAGATCACGACAGAAGCAATGGAATTGGCATCAGGTTCTGGTCTAATAAACCCTACAAAAGCAGTAAACCCTGGTCTCATATATGACATCAACACAAGTGCCTACATTGCTTACTTATGTAAAGTAGGTTACAACAGTACAACACTTGGCATACTCAATGGTGGAAGACATCAATACGACTGCAAAAACTTCAAACCAACCAGAGGTGTTGATGGTCTCAACTACCCTTCCATGCAGTTGCAGGTTGGACAAAATGTCACCAAATTTTCCGCAATCTTTAAAAGGATCGTAAAGAACGTAGGAGACGAGAAGGCCATTTACGAAGCCCGTGTGGTGAGTCCTTTGGGTCTTAGGATCACAGTAACACCACCAACTTTGAGGTTTGAAAAGTTGAACCAGAAGTTAGCATTTACGGTTGCTTTGGAAGGGGAGTTTGTTAAAAAAGATGCATTTTTGTTATCTGGATCGATTGAATGGAGGGATTCTAAGCATTCAGTAGTGAGCCCAGTGAGCGTATACAGGTATATACCTCCAATATGGTAGTATATATGAGGAAAGGGTTAGAGGTATTTTTGATTGTTTCTTATGATTGGAATTGAACGCCAATTTTGGGATGTGAGAGTTATTATTAGTTCGTATGGGATTTTGGAGAATTATCTTCTCTTGAATAGAAGGTTTTATATGGATTATTTTTATTTGAGTAGAATGTGTTTTTCGGGGTTTGTCGAAGAGTTTTTGAAATTACAGTTTTTGTTCTTGTGGCTTATATTCGTTATTTTTTTTTTCTGTGTTTATGTGGTTGGAATTCATTCTAATTTCTTTCCTCACACTTGGAGCATCTCCAACAACATTGGTAAAATAGAAAAATTTGGCTTTTTCTTTGCTATTCCTCTCCAACAGCTTTATTATATGGTTTGCTAAAATCGAGAAATCTCAAGAAATCTCTAAATATAGAGAATTCTCTATAATCTCTAAATTGGAGAGAGAAAATATTATTTTATTCAATCCAACCAATAAGATTCAGTTTTTAATATTTTATTCTAAGTTTTTTTAAAAAGTGTATTGGGATGATAAATTATGGAATATTATAATAATATAAATAATGTTTGATTCTTTAAAATAGAAAAGCTGTTGGAGTTAAAAAAAAATGTTTTTAAAAATTTTGACTTTCCATTCTCTATTTTAGAAAAAAATTAGCAATGAGTTGCAATTTATGGGGACGAAAACCATAATTTGAAAGTGAAGAGACGAAAGTACTCCTATGATTATAATTTTTTAACAAATTCAATGATAGCTTAAAGTTCTTCCTAAGATTATCACATTTGATCTATGGTAAATCCAGAAAGTATGGTGACTGAGATCGGATTTTAATCGATATATATAATATAAATGGGAAATAATTTATATTCTACAATTGGTTTTTTGAGTTTTTATATTTTGAAAACAATTAATCATACATGTTTAAGTGTGTATTTTACCTCTAGTAAAAATCAATTTTAACTTTATCTACATTTAGACTAGCGTTAATCACATTTGCATATCTAGAGCGCTCAAAAAATCACATGTTAGAAAGCAACAAAATATACCCTGTGTTTTGTGTTTTGAGGCAGTTATTCTCACTATGCTTTGGTACATATGGTTGTTCTGGAAAGTGATCATTTTTGGCGAGACCAAGTTAAAGAATGCAAATATCTTTGACAGAAGTGATCATTTTATGAGAAACCTTAGAAATCAAGAAATCTCTAAAATGGAGACAAACCCTTGATCTTGTACTCTAGGTCAATAATCTTTGCTTAGATGGTGAAGAAGCACTTGAACTCCAAGGAATGGAGCTTTAAATGTCTTAGGGTTTGGAGTAAATGAGAGAAAAACGAGAGGAGGGAATATGAGAAAAGGTTGGTGAAGTGATAAATGAGAAAAGGCTGGAAAGGATTGCACATTTAAGGCTCTAGGCCCAGATTGCATTTACCCATATTGTGTATGTAAATCAATTCATGCACTAAAATATTGTGCAACAAATTAAACGTGTAAGTGCAAAACTCAAGGACGTCTATACTATCAAATGATGCCAAAATTTTCACCTTCAACGATAAAATCGCATAAGACCAAACCTCAATACATCTTATAAAAATCTCAATAAAATCTTATATAAGAACTCGTACAGTAAGACAAGCTTATGTCTTTCAAAAACCTTTGAATCACAAAACGACGAAAAATAAGATTCCAGTCAAACTTACAACAACCGCATTCAATCGAGTGGCTTCGTAGATTCAAAATTTGACTAGAATCCTTTTATATACAATAAATTATAAATCAAAGTATGTAACACAACAAGCACGTGTATTTTGAGTAAAACACGAAATAATTCATGTACCTTTCAAATTAAAAACTATTCAAAAGTACGCCTTCGGCCATTTATGATATCGGCAAAATCAACATGGGAAAAACTTCCAGTAAAAGCTTATATACAAATTTATAAGTAACAGAACAATCCGTGAACTTTTAAAACATGGGCAACACCCTCGGGTGTGCCAAAACATTTTCCAAAATTCGCAACGTGACAAATATGAATGACTTGACAAAGCATGAGATAATTATGCAATCCATTTCAGAAGAATATCGTGCATGCTTTTGGTAGAGACCCGAAGTCTTAGAACTACGCTTGCCAAGTCCAGTAGTTACATTATCAACGTCCGAATGCCCAAATATCTTAAGGCGGTAATTGGTAACTAAACCGAGTAACCTTACAAATTCTTTCCAAAATAATGATGATTAAACAAGCCTATGGTTCAATATTTAACCAATATCTCTAATCCACTATGATCGACTTATCGCAATCATCATTCTTAATTGTCATGCAATGTGACAACACTACAAAACATCATCGCATCACTGTTCTATTACCTTAAGAGAGCGCTCACTTCCCCCATCAATCATCACAACAAAGCGATTCAAGCACATACATGTAACTGTAAATTCACAATATCACTGGTCAGGTGCAAATATGAAAGTACCATACATGAAAATCCTTGCAACCATCGCCATAATTCTTGATGCTAGTGTCTCTATCGACCCCAAAATGTCCTATCTTAAAGTGTCTAATCGTATATTCTCACTCTAAATCACTTAGAAAGACGTTAGTTTGAGTCTAGGAATCCCAAATCAATACCTAAATCTCTTAAACTTATGGTCTGATACCAACTTGTAACACCCTCAAATCTGGAAAGAACAACTAATTTAAAATTTCCAACAATACATTAAATAAAGGATGAATCCTTTTCTACAATCCATACTTAAATTACCTCAAATAGGAAATCTAGATTTATCATCAACAAATGATAACCAAGCCTTATATAAAGACTACGTTTAGGTAAGTTGTTACTAAAACTAGGGGTGCTCAAAAAACCGACCAACCCAACCAACCCAATCAACCTAACCCGACCAACCCGGAAAAAAATCAACCCGAGGTAACCCGACATATAATCGAGACAAAATTAAGACAACCCAAAACTATTGGGTTGATATTGGGTTAGGCTCAAAGTAACCGACCAACCCGATAACCCGATAAACGTTTTAACGACTTGTGTAAAATTATTTATTTTTCCCTTTAATATGTATAAGTTACCAAAAACAACTTGCTAATAACGAACAATGGAACTCATAAGTGGACATTATTGGAAAGTTAAATGTAATACCTAAATATTTGATGAACTCGTATATTCTTTTGAATGATTGATCGTATTTCAAAGAGAAATTTCTTTATTTTTATGTTTTCAATATTGCTTTCGCTTTGTTTAAACATAACTCGACCAAACCGATCAACCCGAACGGGTTGGGTTGCACTTTTGTTTGGTTTGGGTTGGGTTGAAAATTCTCAAACCGCCAACATTGGGTTGGGTTGTTGAAACGCCTTCAACCCGATCAACCCAACCCATGAGCACCCTAACTAATACTCAATGACAGTTGATATCCCCAAATGCGGAAGACATCACCGAATAGCTAGATCATTCCCGAGTCTCTATCTAACACTCAATTCATCATAGTGTCGCTAGTACCATTCCCCTCAACAAGGACGTAATGCAAATGACGAAAAATAAAAAAGGGATAGGCATAACGCCTAGTGAGTTCAAGAATTTTTATTATAGTTATATAAAACGGTAAACTGAATGCAATTAAAGACACAATTTCCTAAAATCAAATGTATTAAGTATGAAAGCGACCACCTTCCCAAAACTCATCATTTTCGTGATGAAAACCCTAATACCAAACATTCCTTCAAATATAAAGTTGAAACCTAGAACTCACCCAAAACATGAATAATGATTTTACTATTCAAATACTGAAAACGTGAATAAATTCTATTACCCAAAATCTCTAAAACACGTGGATAAGGTTTATACTCAAAACCACAAATAATGGATGACAATCCATACTCAAAACATCACTGAAAACATGGATAAACTCTATATCCAAAATCAACACCTTTCGGTGGTGGAGGACCTGTTTCCATTGAACGTGGTAGGAACACAAAAGTATGCCACGTATCTATGTGATAAACATTTTCAAGGATGGACAATCAATAACATCAACTCTATTAAGATCTTTAGTCATGGTAGATATCAACCCTATCCAGGTCTTTAGTAATTGCAGACATCAACCCTATCCAGGTCTTTAGACCAATACGATAATGAGCTCAACTCTATCCAAGTCTTTTACTCAAAGAAAACCAAGTTCAACCTTATCTAGGTCTTTAAATTGGGATCTCACCATCCAAGATAAGCTTGTTCAGTTAGAAATTACATCATAACCAATGCCTATTTCCAAATTACAACTTGGGGATCTTATCCCACATTTACACAATAAAACCGACTCTATACCTATGGATCCATTTGCATTACGGTCTAAATTACATGACTACAAATTAAATGACCTACACACTCAAAACATGTAATTCTCAAATAAGATGCAATAAATGCAAATCATACTCAAAGCTCCACATGGAGCTATTAAGACTAGACAAATGTCCCTAAGACCTAACAGGGTCAACACCTAGCCAAAAGCTCAATAATTCAATTAACTATACAAAAAGTCATTCAACCAATAAAACGAATCTGACAGACGCTTATGAAGATACATTCTCCAAAGATATGATTAACTCAAAAACCCATCATTGGTTGGACAAACCATTTTCCATTTGGAATCATATGCATTTTCAAACCAAATACACTAAAATGCATTAACAATAAAATAATCTCCATTTACAAGATAAATCATCAAAAGAACATACTAATATGATTTATTTATTAAAATGTCCAAAAACCCTAATGTGGGTGTTTCACAAGATTTATAAAATCAAATACACCAAATAAGCAAAACTCATCAATAATCCAACATTTGATAATTATCAAGTAAATCACATAAATACTTTAATATGGACATTTTTGATATGTACAAAGTTTTCACAGAACAACTTGAATTCACCTTGCTAGATTTAGGTTAAATCTAGGTTTTACCTAAATCTTGAGCTTCATTGGGTGAAAGATTTAGATCTATAAAATTCATCACTATAGACTTTATCTATGTCACCAATAAACCTAAAACACACCAAGAGTAACTCCCAAAATCAGATCCATACATATCTTTGTCAAAATCTCAAATCACACAAAATACCCAAAATTAGTCAAAACTTCAAAGTATGGAAGATACATCAGAAGAGATGTTCAAAGTTATGGATGAAAGGTTTTAACAATAAAAAAGGTTTAGAAATGGTTATAATGACTTACAAATGGGTTTTAAGAAAACCCCAAAATATGGTCAATAATGGTGAATAGATGATGATGTTGAGCTTCCACCCACAAGGCTTGAATATCTAGCACCCAATCTTCTAAATGCACTTGAAGATCTCAATTTGGTGAAATAGAAAGGTTTGGACCGATTTGGAAGAGAGGAGAGAAGGGTTGGTGAAGAAAACAAATGAATTTAAAAGGTGAAAATCGGGTTTTATGTGTATCAGACCCGTACCGGACTGGGTCCATTCTTTCCTGACTCGTCCATTCTTTCCACAGATCAACATATGGCTTTCTTGCTCGAATGGAGCCATTCTTTCCCGACTTGGTAGCGGTTGGGAAGTGCAGAAAGTTGATATTTGGCTCATTTCCAAAATTCCGAGTGTTACACTCGCCCCACGCCCATCGAACCTCGAAAGTTGGTTTTTGTCTCCGAACGCTCCCAACTCGCTTAAAGATGGAAACTACAACATTTCTTAAACTATAAGCCAAATATCATACTCTACAAAGGTATAAGGAATAACCTTTTTCTATTCGAAAGTTCCGGGTGTTACATTATCAGACATTTTATGGAGTCAAACATAAAGCTCTTAAAAGTTATATATTTATAGTAACGAATTATAAATTTCAATTTTAAAATATTATATATGAAATACAATACTTAAATCTTAATAAGTTGTTTTTTAAATACCAATTTATTATAATATACATTTGTTTCAACTTCAATTTTTCTTTATCCATTCTCTAGTTTCAAGTTAAAATCGAACCGATATTAATTGGTCATCCCTTAAACTTGATTACATAAATCTATGTTAGAAACTTGATTTCAGACGTTCATTTTTCATAATACAAACGAATCACATAGAACTCAATATGCTAAAATGTGAGGACGTATATTCGAGAAACATAATAACCAAACATATCACATTGAAACATATTAAATATGTTTCGTATGCAGCAAATCAACCACAATTCCCCAAAAACAGGTTCAAAACATAATAGAGTTGTAACCCTTGTTTGTTTTTGTGTGTGTTTTGCATTCCCGTAACTATGATATTTCTCCAAAGTTCAAATTTGTATCCATATGAGTATGTTTTTTTCTCAATAGATCATGCCTAAACTTTCTTCCCATTATATGTACGAGGGACAACCACGAGAAAAAAAAAACAAAGATGCCATTAGATCCTTTTAAGGTTCAATATAACAAAAGTACATCAAGTCATCAAGTATTACAAAGAAGAAATGGGCATATACTCATTTTTACAAAAAAATGAAGAATCTACCCAAAATATGTTTGAGTACACTTTTAAAAGAGGGCTAATGCTACATTCTGTTACATTTAAAAAACTACTAGCATGGCAACAACCTTTATAACCCCAAACAACCCCTTTTGTAATTTACGATTATCGGTCCAAAACCAGCGACCAAGGGTTCGAAGGTAACGTAATATGGGGCTCGGGGTTCAAGAATGCAAAGGCAGAAGATCAATGTAATCCAATGCGAGAACGTTGAGGCAAGTGTCCTTGATGTAATCCAACACCAGCAGTTGCATCTGTAATTAGTTGAAAAATATTATAAACAATCGATGACATTTGATAACAGCTATGCAGATTAAGCATTAAAACAATACACAAATAACCAACAATCCTTCAATGAGAAATTACAGGTCCCAACAGGTTTCTACGACAATGTATATGAGTTGGAGCACATTTTGGTACCTGGAATAGGATGGAATAGGATATAACAACACTTTTGGAATAGGAAGGAATAGGGTGAGACAAAATGAAGTTTCTTTATCCCACCAGAAATCAAGGACATGGCATATGATAAATAAATTACTAAACTATCAACATTAAATTAAAACCTTAAATCATTCTGTAACGCCCTGGTTCCCGAAATGGGGACCGTTACTTTTTTTTTTATCTTAGGTACTACCAAGGCTTGCATGTGAACTGAATTGAACTTTATTTCTTCCACATCTTACTATTACATGCATATTGAAACATCTATGAAAACGTAACTTAGTAGCTTAGAATACTACAAACTTTGTTGTTGACTAGAATAGTATTACTTCATGTTATCCCTCAACTCCTTCCCTAAGATACATACATGGAACACGTAAGCTTTAAGCTTAGTGAGCAGTTATGATTTCATGAATAAATAACTTCCATAATTCTTCTCAATTTATGAATAATAATTCACAAAATATTTGTCATGCATAAAACAATCATTTGAGATCTCACTTATCACATGTAAGTATGACATACTTGCCTTGAGGTTCGCTAACCCCAGGGCAATCCTTTGTATTCTTCACTTGGTATCTTCAGGCTCTGATCAACATACTTAAAGTGCAGAAGTCCTCTTGATTTAGGACTTCTCTTCTTTTTACAATAATTTTACATGAATAAAGAAGTGGGGATAACAATCTCCCCTAGGTATTGGAAAAAGAAAAAAAACGGAAATTAAAGTATCTTCAATAGAAAGTAAGAGGTGAAAATCAACCTCTGTAAATGAGTTTATCATTATGACAGAAACAAACCATTAGAAAGAGATAAGACTTATACAAAGTCGTTTACTAGATTGATGAAAGCATATGCTAATATCCTATGGTAGTTCTTGATCAATTGTGTAAACCTTATAGTGGCATCTATATTTGAGATAATAGCATTTGCAGGTTCTAGTAAAATAGTTGGCCTTCCAATTCTTTTCAAAATCTCCTTCTTGAACCAATGAAGAGTGGTGTTGGAATACTTTTGTGATTCCCTGGGTCAGTAGAGTTTTCTTTCCTTCAGTTTATCCTTGTAGATAAACCCAAGATCCGATCCTATGATCACAGAGGCTATGGGTTCCATCTCTATGTTTTCAAGCTCTTTGTGTGGAGCAGTGACAACAAGCTTGTAAACACCAAGGTTAAGGGAAATTTGGAAGTCCATCTTGCTTTGGAATTTCACCCACTATCTTATTATCTCACTGACCCTACCATTTGCTATGTTCTCCCCAAGCTTCTGCTCTATTAAGCCAAACAGTTGGTGAAGGTTGTAGGGATTAAGATTCATTAAGTCTGCATCGATGAATGTGCATAGGGACCCATCTTCTCGTTCAACATCGTATACTACATACAATATTGATTTGTGTGCCAAAGAGTGGAGGGTTATTTTGAGTACCCACTTGATGTACGAATTAGAATATACTGTTTGTTTTTCTTCAGATTTGGTTTGAAGAAACCGCCTATTGATATATGCTTTGATACCGGGATGCAAGTTGGGCTGAAAATATACCTTCTCCTTTCTCTCATTGTAAATGTAGCAGTGGATGTTCTCATTCAACTTGAGCTCGGGTTCTCTGGGTTTGTTGGGATTTAGAGGAATTTTCACCCTAAGCTGGTCCATCTGCCTCTTGACATCACCAACTCTATCCTTGGTGACATGAGGAAGATTGGTGGTTTATGGCCTAGGTGGGGATGGTACCTTGGGTATTATAGAGATAGTTGCAGAAGTAGATGCAGATGTAGGTGGATTTATTCTTAGTTCTGCTAAACATAGCTTGTTCCTCTTCTACATCCTTTCTAACCACTATGTTCACATGAATAGTTGCCTTCTCAAATGCTACTACTTTTGGTGCTACAGTAAGCATAGAGGGTTCATCAGCAAGGACCAGATATTCTGTGAGTGGGCTTCCTTCTGTCTTTCTTGTGTTGTGGATGTTGGTGCAATGGGAATAGTAGATATTGGCTTGGTTGGAATTGGTGCAATTTTAGGCTTCTCCCACTTTTGGTGATCATGATGACCAGAGCCACCTTGGCCCTCTTGATCATCAAATCTAGTCTTTTTTGAGGCATCGACTTGGAAAGAGGTCTCTACTTTTATTTTATTCTTCTTCGTGGGTAGATTCTTCTTGACACCACCCTCGATCATGTCACATATGTCACCCATAACCAGAGTTGCTTTGTTTATTTCTAGGTCAGCTTTGAAGTGTAAGAGAGCAATACTCTTCTTCACTTGTGCAACAGTTGTGTTTGCAGAGGTGGTGAACATGTCACCAATATCATTCGCCTTCTTTAGTAGTATGTCACCAAGTTTGTTTACCTCTGCTCTCCTGATGTAGTCACTCACCACGGAAGCAGGTTGCATGGATGAAGTTATCATTCACTTGATCTCTGAACTGAGCTTAAAAAGAACCTCCTCTTAAGAAGGTGCTTGAGGTCTTGACTATGCCTGTTGTTTGCACATAGCCTCTTCTAGGCTCTTGACCGCTTCACTATTGGCTTTTACCTTAGATGCTAAGACTTAAAGTTGTTGTTGGAAGGTTGTAGAGCTCTAGGTTTGGCTTGGACTAAAGAGCGTCAAGTTTGGTAGCATTGGCTTCTGATATGGAATGTAGAGCCTCTACCTTGGCTTGGAGATATTTGAATTTAATGGACTCCAAGGTAGAGGGCTTTGGACGTTGGCATGGGAGTTTTAAATATTCTAAGGATTTCTAAACAGTGGTTGTAAAGGTTTGGAAATTATATATCCTTTGTAATTATGCCAAATGTGGTAACCTTTAGATCAACACATGATCCAAAGTATATCCATGTTCTTGGGATGCCTCTCTGCCCATGTGGGATGTTGAAGGCAGAAGGACCTCCCTCCGATCCTCACGACTCTTCCAGAGAAAAAGAAGCTACGAGGGTTCTGACTAACTTGATATCATGTGGGAATCCAGAGTCCTCCACATGTTCAAGTGAGTGTGAACTAAGAGGTTGTTCAAGAGCCTCTTCGTTGTGTGCACGTATAGGTGATCACTCTAGACGATCATTTTGGTTTGATGTGTGTGGAGAGGCAACACATGCCTCTGTGCGGGGGGTGGGGGGTGTCATACCATGGGGCGAGTTGTTACTTCTGTTTTTAATGAATCCATTCTTTTGAGAGGATGAGCCCAGAAGGGTGGCTTCCCCTTGGTTTATTAATGATCCAGAGGTAGAAAAATTGCCTCTGGTCGGCTAGTCTGGTTTGGGATCGAGGTGTACACCTCTACTTCAATAATAATGTGGTTTCACTAGGGGTGGGTTGGGTGGTCTGCCTTCTTCATCTTCGGCATCTTCTTCACTCTTTACCACCAATCTCCTCCTTCTAGGAGCTCTTGTGACCTCTGTAATGTCATCGTGCAGGGTCTCTTATACCAAATCATCTTCTAACACTTCTTCCTCTACATTTGTTTCTCTGGCTTTAATAATTTCAGCCTCTTGATTTTTCTATTGTCTTTCCTCTCTTATATCTTCCTCAACGCTCTGTTCTCTGTCACTTCTTACCTCTGGGACCTCTCCCTCAATTCTCTCACCTTTAACTCTTATATCTCCTCCCTCTTTTCTTACAATCTCATCCCTTTCGGCTTCTATAGCTATGGGTACTGGGTCTCGGGTCTTGGTTCTAAGACCTCAAGAGTGCGTCTATACTCTCTCCTTACTCTTTTATCCTTGATGTACATCTGTAGCTTAGAAGACAGAGGCCTTGCTAGTGGGTAGCCTCCATAGATAGTGATTGGTTTATGTGTCTTCATTTAATATATTGTCACCTTTTTATCATCAAGAGGCATCTTGGCCTCACCCAAGGCACGTCTAAGTAAGAGTGAAAGAAACCGAGGGAACAACAACACAAGCAGAGCTTTTCCCTTGCTCTGGTCCTGATTCTTCTTGTAAACTGCTACGAATACTTCATTGTAGATTAATTGGGAGTAGTTCAGAGGAAGGTCAAAGTAAACACCATAGAGAATGGTGAGGATGTTTGTGTTGCCCATATCCATGCTCCCCAGCTTACAGGTTAGGGCTCTATTGAGAATGATAAAGAGCACATTCCAGATTGGGGGTAAAAATTGTCTCTTGAATTCAGAAGGGGAAGGGATTTACTTTGCATAACCAATGAACCTAAGAAATCCTACAATCTCCTCTAAAGTTGGGTCTTCAGCATAGTGTCTTATGTTGATTTCCTTCCTACTAGGTATTAGTAAAGCTCTAGAAATGGTTGTTCTATCAAAATCTAACTTCAGAACTTCATCCTTTCCACAGTTAATGTACCTAATAACTGCAACTTCATCTATATCGAAGGTACAAGATTGCCAAAATTCCTAAATGTGTTTCAGGATATCAGTGTCAGAGAGGGTTAGGGCTGGGTTCAGGTAATGGTTTTCAAAAACATTAATTAGAGGTACATATGATTAGTCGAACTTGTTACTCTCCAAAAAAATCATATGATTGTTGGGTTTTAGAGGAAGGGGAATGCATTCATCATACGTCCCATATGTGGATTTGGCTTGCGATGCTCGTTCTTGAGAGGCATCGAAGTCGGATTCAGGTCTGTTTGGTTGTTGTTGAGTGGACTCCATTGTTGCAGGTGAAAGAAAGCTTGAGAGCTCAAAAATGAATAAAAGAAAATAAGAGGAAATTTGGAAGTGGTAATTTTAAAAAATTAGGGTAAAAAAAGGGTTTTTATGGTGGTTTGGGAGGAAGTACTCAAGTAAAAAACTGTTAGCCCTACTTATTTCATATGTAAAAGTATTGTAAGAGAAGACAAGTCCTCAGAGCCAAATGACCTCTACCGTAGAAAGCATGTTGACTTCAGAGCTTCTAAAAGGGTCTAAACAGAGGAGCCAAACCTGAAGATTAACACTGGACCACAGAGCCTCTGCCCTATGCTCTGTAGAAGCCACCTCTGTGCTACCAACACTTTTAAGATCAACAAAGGACATACTCTCTCTATGCTCCGGTCAGCCTATGATGATCTGCCATGTTTACAAGAAGCGGTTACTGCACCTTTACAGGTGGCAGTACCTCATTAGTTGTAGGATTGACTTTGTGTAATATTCCCACTCAAATAGGGAGATTTGTTTTGTAATTCTTACGGCTTAACAGATTACACACACTTCAACATTGTGTACTGCACACAGTAGCTAGAGAGAGATGTGAGTCTGAGGGAGAACTATACACACAGTCAGTAGGTGTTCTTAGTCTTCTTCATTTGTAATACCTCAGAGTCTAATACAAAATCATGATGATGATAGCTCAATTCTTCTAGTATGTTTGTATTGTCTTATCTCTCTAGTTCTTCACTGTTTCTACCATTAATCAATCTAGTTTCATTTAGCTTTCACACTCTACTTTGTTTTACACTCGATTGATTAATTATGAGTTAATTTGGGACAACAAAAACGTTTAGGTTTTGACGATCAGCTCACAAGAAAGATAATGTGAGAGTTATGTGACTTTCGTGACTTTCCACGATGCAACTTCAGTTTAAAACAAAGAATCTGTCTTTGAACCGCAAGTTGAATAAGCTTTCAGTTTATGAACTTGTTTCAATCAGCGCGTAGGAGGAATGAGAAACAAACTTGTAGCAGACACCACATGATACAGAAAGAATCAATACAATCTTTGAAACCTCTTTGAAAAATTGAAACATAATCTTCATCTCTTTGATCTCTAGAATGTCTTCAGAAATAACTTTCTTTCTTTAAAACTTTGAAATTGAACTTTTTCTCCCCCTTTTTGATGATTGTGAGCATCATGATCATCAAAACTTCTTCAATTTCAACACTTTCTTTGATCTCCCCTTTTATGATAATTTGACTTTCTCCCACCTGTGATCTGAGTATCCGTCAATTCATGAAATGTATATATCCGAATCTTTTCAAATTCAGACATAATGAACAATGTAACCCTGATTCAACAGATGAAACAGTTAGTATGCCTGTAAGTAGCACGGAGCCACTTTGTACAACGGATGTACATTGGAAATGAGCTTTTGTGGTGTTCACTCCCCCAGGGCTTCCATTCAATCATCGAAAAACCACAAAGGAATTTTCTATGAATGTTATGACAAGAAAACTTATTCCTTGTGTGCTCGTGCAAGTGTAGTAATGATTGAAACTACTTAGCTTGATCAGGATCAAATTGTGTACACTGTTGAGATAGCAACAGATATTACACGGACTCAATGTGCATGAAAGAGGTGCGAAGGTGGGGCAACTTTCCTTCTTTTTCAATATCTAAAACTTCCGATGGAAGACTAGATAGCAGATATGCTGCGTCCCCAAAGAAAATGAAACATTTCTTTGTTAAGAAAGAAACGAGTGGCTGGTGGGGGTTAATGCAAGAGTTGGCATGGGCTCACTGCCTGTTTCAATGATGGCCAGCAATGAATGTGAACCAATCAGAATATGTGGCTGCCCGACTTAGAAAGTGGTTGGTGCAGAGTTCTGATATTCTTTTAACTCTGTTCTCACACCCTCTTTCTTTTTGTCATTAACGCTCACTTCTAACCAAACTCTCATTTACATTTTTCCGCTCAACACAATGAGAAAAACTCAACCCGATGAGTTATCTCTCCCACTCTTAGATTTATGACCCCTCACCCCTCAAATCACTCTAGGATAACTTCCGGGGTAGGAAACACTGGTTTACGTGAATCCATGGAAGTTTTGTTTAAGTTCTCACACAAAAAACCCATGTAAGTCCTAAAAAGAATAGTAGCTCAACAGTTTAACTTGAACATTTAAGCTCAAATAAGATAACACTGTCAAAAAGTATGCTCAGGAGATTTGAACAATTGATCTTTGAAAAACTGACAATGTAGCAATCAGATCAACTAAACTGGTTAGGGTATCAAAGAATTGGATATTTTGTTTATATGAACAAATATAAACAATTTAGCAATGAAAGCACAACATTAGAAATTATGATTGATGCTCCACAACATTGAATTTCAAACGGGGGTATTACCATCGAAAAATTGGTTCATTATGAGACATGGTAATAACAAATTGATAAAGTACTGAACCTGTGTGTGTGAATACGTTATAGTATAAAGACAAGATAATACGCAAGTATTGATCTTTTGAAACACACAGTCAGTTAAACATTAAAGCTCAAAATTGAAAAACATTTAAAATCACACTTCTTAATTCATAAGAGCTTTTAAGAACCAGAAGTGGTTTGAACATTTCAGAAACCGTTTTTCATGCTTGAAAGTTGTTCTTCTTTTAAACAATCAGAGATCTAGATCAAAAGATATTTACCTTTAAGCTCCCCCTCAAATCATGATACAATGATTTAGGTCTTTTAAGCTCCCCCTAGATATTTGCAAAATATCCAAGTCTGAACGTTAAAGAACGGGTCCTGATCTGTCATGTGATCAGAAGCCAAACTTTGTTGAAGTCCGGGTTCTAAGCTGGTTTACTTAGAAGCCATTTTTCTTCTACCCCCCCTTGACAATAGGTGCCTGCAACAAAGAATCAGTTTTCGGCTTTGGTACCCACTGGTATTTGGGTCCTCGAATGTTAGTTGCAGTTCTTGTGGGGGATATAGAATAAGAACCATACCAGAAGTGATCTCTAGTTTTGTGAATGTGATCATGTGTACGACAATAAGAACAGTGGTATTTCTTACCTGACAACCTAAGTAATTGATCTCTCGAGTAGATGTGATTAGGTTTACCTTTACTGGCATTGTTCTTCTTGGCATTAAACACATGTACACATGATTCTCTTTCTTTCAACTCATCTTTCACTGGTTTCTTCTTCCCGACCAGTTCCTCATCTTTGTATCTCCTCGTTCTATGACGTGTACCTGAACCATCTATATTTCTATCATAGAAAAGGTTAGTCTTACGAATCTGATCAAAAGATTTAACTGACCTTTGTGAAGAGACAGATTTCTGATTTGAACTTGATACAGACTTGTCAAGCACTTTAATCGTCGAAGCAAAGTTGTCTCTTTCTTTAACAAGCAGGTCAATCTTCTTCGTGAACTCAGACTTCGTTTTCTGCTCTTTTAGTACCTTCGCAGATAGTTCAGATAGCTTGGAAGTCAGCTTTTTAATCTCAGTCTCAAAGATGCTTCGTTCTTCTTCAAATCCCTGCTCAGCATCATTTCTTTGGCCGGATATTTCCTTGAAGAATCCAACATTCTTCTGTTCAATGGCCTTCTTTTCTTTTGCAAACTTTTCTCTTTCAAGAATGATTACTTTCTCGAAAGCAGAAACTTGTTGAGAAAGTTTTATGCATTTCAGCTCCACTTCCTTCTTCTCATCAGCACATTTTCTCGAGAATTCTGAGAACTTCTTTGCGAAAGATTTATCTTTAGTCTCAAAATCAGATTTGTGTTTAGCAAGCAGTTGCTCCAAATCAGATAAACGCTTTTGAAGTTCTGCATTTACATCTTTCAGATCAGAGATCTTTTCCTCATAGCTTTCAGCGGAGACTGGTTGCTGAGGTTTAGCTTCCAAAATAGAAATCTTTCCTTTTAGCTCAGAGTTCTCAGCTTCTAATTTTCTTCCTTTTAAAATCTCATTTGGCCCTAACACCAACCATTCAGTACAATCCCACAACTCTTTTCCTGTCATTTTGTAGGTATTTATTTGATCAATAAGTTCACTAAAAATGTCACGAAAAAATTCACAAGTAATACTATCAGTCATATAATTTCGAGCTATATTGTTAGCCCTTTCTCTTTTCTTCTTTTCCACAGGAGAAGCTTCTGTTTGAATTTGGGATTGCATTTCTCCTTTCGTCAAAGATAATCTGATGTAGGGACCCACCTTATGTTCATCTACACAAGACAGAAAATCAGCTTTCCACCGTTCATAATCTCTTTTGGACCGCAGACTTGGTGTGTACACCATTTTGATCGATCCGAATAGAATGTAATTCGATCCGGCTTTGAATGGCTTGATATCCAAGGACTGAACTTGACAAGAGATGAAACTTGAAAGTGCAGGGACCAAAAGTGACAACGTATGAAACTTGAAAGCTTCGGGGTCACAAATGACAAACTTTGAGACTTTGAACTATGGGGGCTAAAAGCGACACAAACAGAAACTTAAAACTAGAAGGACTAAAAATGACACAAACTAAAACTTACAACTAGAGGGACTAAAAATGTAAAAATTAAAACTTTTAACGGACTTAACTGAAAACTAACGAAAATGGGCCAAAAATGAAATAAAACTAACCAAACTAATAAACTAACCGGACTAACTGAGACTTAACGGAAAAGGACCAAAAAGTAAGAAAATTAACCGTCACTTAACGGAAACACTATTCATCGTCTTCCTTGCTGAGCCACCCTGCAAAGTTTCGAAACGGTTAGAAATTTTAAATGCAAAACGATCGTTAAAGATCGCTGATCAGTTCTTAGCAGATTAAAATTCAACCGGTCAACCCACGATCACAAACGAACCAACCGAAAACTTTTCGGAAAACGATCGAAACTTTAAAAAATCAGTATGGGTTAAAACTTTTCGACCAAAAATGATCGTTTAGGTTCTCTTATCCTCCCTCAACTGATTAAATCTCTAATAAATCTCTCAAACTCTCGAACGAAGCAACCGAAGATTTTTTCGGAAACCGAACGAAAATTTAAAAACTCGATATGGGTGAAAATTTTACGATAAAAAATAATCGTTTAAGCTTTGTAAACAACCCTTACCAGTTTAAAACTTGAAAAACTTTGCTCACGATCGCTACCGAATCAACCGAAATGATTTCGAAAAACAATCGAAAAACTTCAAATCTTGTTCGATGTTGGTTCGTTCGACACCGGGAGCCGCAAAGGACCGGGCGACGAGGTACCGGTCGAGGAGAATGTTCGGTCGATGCAAGACACCGGGCGAGGACGGTACCGGTCGAGATGACCCGGGAGATGGGATACCGGGCGATAGATATAGATGGTACCGGTCGAGAATGAAGGTATCGGTCGATTGAACGTATCGGTCGATTAAAGGTATCGGTCGAGTGATGGTACCGGTCGCTTTAGGTGCCGGTCGAATGACACCGGGAGCTAGACACCGGTCCTTTTGCAAGGCACCGGTCCTTTTGCAAGGCACCGGTCGAATGATGGAATCTTGATACCGGTCGTTAGGTGTTAGCGATAGATATGTGATATTTAAATATATATGTATGCGATGTAAATATATGAACCGCCGCCGCCGATCACTTTCTAAACCACAAAAATTTGATGTTCAAAATAAATATTTATTAATCACAAAACTCAAGACGCACTAACCACAATTGAATTCTTTCACCAAATTCAATTTATCATTCAGACTTCCACAGCCGCCAGTTCAAATAAAAAAAAATCAAATTGAAAATCAAATTAAGAATTTAATCACCTAATCCTTATCAATATATTGGCGACCGATATGTAAACCCAGAAAATCGATTATAGCAAACTGAACTCAGAAAATCGATTATAATCCCAAAAAAAATCGATTAAGCCGATAAGAAGAAGAGATTTAGACAGATATGAACAATCTTAACCCAGAATAAATCGATCAATTGATTTTTACTCAAATAATCAGATAAACACATTAAAATCAAATAAGCGATTAAAGGGTTTTAGACAAACCTTTTTGGATCGTATCGAATAAAAAATAAATTCGAACCTGCTCTAATACCAATTGTAGATCCCAGTACAGTGCAATCAGCAGCAAGTTAATATCAAAGATGAACAGAATATGAATCACAACAACTAGTCATATGATTGATATGAGATCAAAGGGTTACAGGTTTACAGAAAGAATTTCTGATCAGAGAGAGTAAACCTATAAACTAGTTGTTTGTAAATAATGAGACTTCTTCTAAAAGGAGATAAAATAGCCTTTATATATCTAGGCTTTACACAGATGGGCTTATGGGCTTTTAGGCCCAACAAGCTAATAAAACTATTAAAGAATTACATTTTGAACCCTTATAAATACTTTATTCCACTTTCAACACATAGGACTTTCAGTCCTAACAGGTACTAAGTCTCTTTTGTCAAATTCTCCATCTTTTTCAAGTAAATATGCAAATTTCCTTTGTATAAACACATGCATGTATGAAAGTATATCCTTTGTGGTTCTAGAAGTGATTTTGAACACCAATAATGGAAGAAATATCCATTAAGTGGTATCAAACAATGAACTCCAATGATGAACTCATAAAAAGTGATGGAAATTCTTGGAAAATTCATGTAGAACGACTTGATGATGATTATATTTACACATTGTTATATGAGGATTATTGTTGGGAACTGAAGAAAAACTCAAGTATGGTTAATGCTGCTGGTTCAGAGTTAATACTGCTAGAAGACTTAAAGGTTAATACTGCTGAGTGTTACTACTGCTAGTACTATTAATACTGCTAGTCAAAGTTAGTGCTGCTTGAACAAAGTTAGTACTGCTTAGCTAGTTAGTACTGCTAGTAGTTAGTGCTGCTTAGTAGTTAATGCTGCTAGAAGAAGTTAATGCTGCTGATCATGGTTAGTGCTGCTAAAGAGATTCGGATGGAAAGAATGACAGCTGGATAATCTGAAGATTATGGAAGCTTAGAGATATACATGGAAGATATACTGAAGATATTTTATTTATTATAATTATCTTTGTATTCAGTATATATATTGTATAGTTTAGAATAATGAGTTAACTTTGGTTTTCATTCTTTTAGAGAGAAAATTAACCTCAAGGTATAGATCCTAATTCTAGAGAAGTAGAATTCGTATTGGTGAGCCTGTTCATCAATATTGAGGTTGAGTGTGTAATCTTGTAACTTCAAAGCATTCAATACAAGTTTACAATTTGTTGATTATATTCTGATTTGATTTTCTGTTTGATTAAATATCAAAGTGTTATTCCGCAAACTTCTTTGATATTGTTTCTGAGAATTAATTCTTGTTGAGAATTCGATCCTGACAAGCAGTATTCATCATGGAAAATCTTACAGAATCAAGCAGTACTTTGGTTTCTAAGGTTCCAATGCTCAAACCAAGTGAGTTTGACATGTGGAAGATCAGAATCAGACAATATATTCTTCTCACTGACTACTCAATGTGGGATATCATTGAGAATGGTCCTTCTGAAGCTGGAAGGATAGGACCAGATGGGAAAAGACCTCCACCAAAGACAGATGGTGAGAGGAAGATCAGACAGACAGAGATGAAGGCTTTGAGCACTCTGCTCTTGGCCATTCCCAATGAATATCAGCATCAATTTTGCAACTGCACTGATGCTCAGATTCTCTGGAATGCTCTAGAGAAAAGATTTGCTGGAACTAAGAGCATCAAAAGAAATCAAAGAGATGTTCTAAAGCAGCAGTATGAGAACTTCACTTCCACAAAGAATGAGTCTATGACTCAAACTTTTGATAGGTTCAATAAGCTCATAGGTGAACTGGCTACTGTAGGGGTGAAGATGGAACAAGATGATATCAACAGAAAGTTTCTCAGATCTCTTGGAGATGAATGGACTATGTACACTGTCTCATATAGACAGAGTGACAATCTGGAAGAGAAAGAAATTGATGATCTATACAATGATCTAAGAATTTTTGAAACTGAGGTAGAAACCAAGAAGAAGCCCTCTGGGTATATTCACAATGCTGCACTTCTTTCAGCATCTACTGATACTACTGCCAACCCTGAAACAGTAAGTACTGTCAGTGGAGTAAGTTCAGAAAAAGGCACTGAAACTATATTTGAAGCCTTTTTGTCCAGTCATAGCAGCAATTCTCTGATTAATGATGATCTTGATCAAATTCACCCTGATGATCTGGAGGAGATGGATATTAAATGGCAGATGGCCATGTTATCCATGAGGGTGAAAAAGTTCATTAAAAGAACTGGAAGAAATAACTTCTCTCAAAGAAGAGAAGATGGAGCTGGTTTTGACAAGACCAAGGTGGAATGTTATAAGTGTCACATGAAAGGACACTTTGCTAGAGAATGCAGGAGTGCTATTCCAAACAACAACCACCAACAAACTCAGAATGGAGGCTACAATCACAACAAGAATCCTGCTCAAGCCCTTGTTTCTCAACAAGGAATGGGATTTGACTGGAGTGATCAAGCTGAGGAAGCCATTCAGAATCAAGCTCTTATGGCAGAAGTGTCTGATCTTCCCTCTGAGGTAATTTCTAATCTTTGTACTAAATCTTGCATTGACACTGTCACAAGATACAGAGATCACAATCAAAGTATGTGTGATGACCTCAAAAGATTAGAAAAGGACAGAAGAGAGTATGTGTTGATAGTAGAGAGATTTGAAGAGCAAATCAAAGGCTTTCAAGCTAATGAACTTCAACACTCTTATGACACAAACTATTGGAAGTGGGAAAAGAATGAGTTAGAGACCAAACTGTCTAAATCCTTAGAAGAGAGTGATAGGCTGAAAGAGGAACTGTCTAAAGTTAAACTTGACATAGAAAAGTTTTCATATGCTTCAAAAGCAATGGATTCTCTTCTAAAGGCTCAGATTCATGACAAGATGAAGCCTGGTATTGGATACAACAATACACCTCCTCCTTACAATAACAATTATATCCCTCCTACTTCAGACTTGTTAGAAACCAAGGAGAAAAAGGACTTATATGAGAAAGCCTTTAAGATAGATCCTTTGGATGAAGTAGTAGTTAAGGATTTGACTGAAAAAGGAGCCAGTAAGAACAGGGATAATAATGTGAGTAAAAAGATACCATTAGAAAACAATATTATCACCAATGAGGGATGTGGGAAAATCTGGGTCAAGTCCAAGGAGATAGAGAAGACTAAAGGAAAGGATAACAAGGTCCATTACAAACAAACCACAGTTGTGAATCCTGGATCTTGTAAACAGTGTGATTGCAATAAAGCCAAGAGCCTAAACTCTGGTTTAAAAAGAGGAAATCAAAGAAACTGGAATAATCAATGGGCTCAGAAACAAGGAATTGATCTGAATAAAATCAATAGACCAAAACCTTGTTTTATATGTGGCAAGTTGAATCATTTGGCTAAGTATTGTTACTTTAACCCTATTAACCAACAGATGAACTTTCAAAGATTTGTGCAAAAATCTGTGGGTTATAGGAAGGCTGGAAAGAAACATGTGATAAAGAAATATGTTGAAAGTAAAGGCACTTTAAAGAAAAATATTTTAAAAGAAAGTGTCAAAATGTGGGTGCCTAGAAGTACTAATAGTGTTAGTACTGCTAACAATATTAGTACTGCTAACACAGTTACTACTGCTAACAGTGTTAGTACTGCTAAAAATATTAATGCTGCTAATACTGTTAATACCTCTTCAAAGGTTAGTACTGCTAAGCATGCAAGTGCTGCCAAGGCAATTAGTACTTCTAAAACAAGTACTGAATCTAGCAAAAACATTTCCAAGCCTATTATTGTAACAAAGTACTCCAAGAATGAGGAATTAAAGTTTAAAAATCTTGTCAAGAAAGAATGCAAGTATTTTGATGAGAAAGGGGTACCCAAGACCACTTTGGCTTGGGTTCCTGATTCATACTAATTGATTTATCTAATGTGCAGGGCAACCAACAGCTCAAGGGAAAGAGCATTTGGCATGTTGATAGTGGTTGCTCTAGGCACATGACAGGCAACATGTCATGCCTTCAGGATTTCAAGCATATCAATGGAGGACATGTTGCATTTGGAGACAATCTTACTGGTGGTAAGATAAGTGGAAAAGGTAATGTCACCAAAGGTAAGATGACATTTGAGGATGTCTACTATGTTGATCAATTAAAGTACAACCTGTTAAGTGTATCACAGGTTTGTGACAAACAACATAGTATATTATTTTCTAATACTGAGTGTATGATTCTTGCTCCAGGGTTCAAGGTAGTTGATGAAAGCATGATACTACTTAGAACTCCAAGAAAGGACAATGTTTACTGTCTTGATTTGGACAATGTTGATAGTGATTCATCTCTAAATTGTCTTGTTTCAAAAGCTTCTGTAGATGAATCCTCTCTTTGGCACAGAAGGATGTGTCACATGAATTTCAAGACTATGAACAAACTTGTTAAAAACAACCTTGTAAGAGGGTTACCTTCAATAGTCTTTTCATGTGATGATCATTGTGTTGCTTGTCTTAAAGGCAAACAACACAAAACTTCTCATAAGACCAAAGAGTTAAATTCTGTTTCTACTTGTCTCCAGTTACTTGTTGGTCCCGAAGGTGCTTAACAAGTTTGTAGAAGGGGGGGGGGGGTTGAATACAAACACAGAAATTAAAGTTTAATAAATTGTTTATTGATAAATCAAAATACAATTTACAAGTTTGTTGCGGAATAAGATTAAGACAGACTCAATCTAAACAAACTTAAGAAACACTAAGATGGTTGCACAAGAAATTCAGAGAATGGGGGATTTTTAGAGAGATAGAAAACAAGGGTTTCTATTTTGGAGTTCAAAGGATTGAGCACTCCTTCAGATGAAGGAGTGAGCTTCCTATTTATACCCTATGCATTAAATGCATGGCAGGATACTTTACACGTGGCATTCATAGATTGGCTTTGGTAGTCTCACTTTTGGAGACATGCTTTTGGCCACTTTATGAACAGTGTAGTTGACAGAGTTGGTGTACGATTTGTGGCAGGGACTTGTCCGTTCTGACACATCGTACTGGTTGTGCAAGGTAAGACAAAAGAAAACTTGAGGCATAAGCTTTGTGATCGTTGATCGCTGAGTATCTCTTCTTCCAGAGATAAAGTTCAGCTATCGCTGAAGCTTTTCCTCAGGCTTCTTCGCGTAAGTAGATTTGTCTGGTCTTCGCTGATATCCGCATCAGGTCACTAGTAGACTTATCTATTGTTCAGTGGCTTCGTCTTCGATTCAGCTATGAACTATGTTGACGCGAGACTTGTCTTCAGGGATTACTTTAACTGTGTTACATAGGAAACTATCAGTGATAACTGAACAGACTCAGTTTGATCGCTGAAAGTGAAACACATACATATTAAATGTTTACAGAAAGGTCATCAGCGATAACTGAACAGACTCAGTCTGATCGCTGATGATGAAACACTAATACATATAATAACGTAATTTTCACTAAGTATAAAAGAGGGTCGTTATCAAATCACTGAGAGAGTTTGGATCAACAATCTCCCCCTATTTGATAATGACAAAGTAACAAAAGAAAATTACTTTTTAATTCAAAATATAGGAATAAAAAGGACTCATAGAATGCATGTCCCAATTACTATTTTGAGGGATCTTTTACAGTACTGATAGGGTTAAGTACATCACTGCAATTTTCATTTAATTCAGGGATAGAATTACAAGATATGAAAATCATAAGTACAAGTGACTAACTAACTACTGTAAGTATAACTAACAGATTGCAGATAAGAAAACTAATCTATCAGCTATAAGAAGATTTGGGAGGATTGATCATATACTCAGGTATTTCTTCTCCTTTCTGTCTTCGTTCCAAAGATTCTTGACTGATAATTTCTTTAATTTTTTCAGCAGCAGGGAAGAAGTCACACCATAAGCATAAGAGATCCTTGAGATGATTCAGAGGACAGATAGGAATCTCAGAGATTCTTTGAAATCTGAGTTCCTCATCATCATCTCTGAAGAATATTCCATAAGGCTTGTCGATTACTTGACCAGCTTGGAAGGGACCACCAGGAGGCAGAGATAAGTCCAGAACTGAAAGATCAGGAGGAGGACCAAACAGTGCATCTCTTGAAAATTTGATAGAAGTTTCATTCCTGATGATGGCGACATCTTCAGAGGAGGAGGACCCAATTTTTCTCTTGAGTTTCAAAGATTTGGGAGGAAGAGGAGATGGCAGCTTTAGTACAGAAACGACTCTATTTATGAGGGCTTCAAGGAGTCCTTCAACGTAGCCTCTGTATGTAGATTTGGATTTCTTCAGCGCATCCCAGAACTCTAACCATTCCGTAAATCCGAAGCTTTCAAGTTTTGATACGTACATTGCTTTTTGGGTTCCATCCTCTCTGGTAATCTCCATGGTCACTGAGAGTTGATCTTTCTTCTTGCGACCAGAGATAGTCACGGCTGATATTGGAAGAAGATCAGAACGATAATCCATCTTTTGTTTGCACCATTCGATAGACTTATCGTTGATCTCTTGTTCTTTGAAGCGTTCCTCTTCAATTTCTTTCAGTAGTGCTGCTTGAACTTCCACAGGTTTGCTTTTCAGCTTTTTGTCCTTAACTTGAGAGGATTGAATCTTTAAAGCGAGTTGGGCATCTCGTTTGCATTCAGCGATCAGCTTCTCAGCTTTGGCAGATTCTTCTCTTTCAGCGTCAGTGAGGAAGTCGAGCTCTGTGGATATTTGAAGAGGGATTTTCAGCCGTTGACTTTCTAGTTGAGCGATCATTTCAACTCTTTTCTTCACCACTTCCTCTGACCAATGAGATGGTCGAGAGGGCCTTCCTGGATGGATCAGGGAATCTTCTTCTTCTTCTTCATCAATCTCAGCGATAGAGATTGGGATTATTTCTTCAGCGATAGTCGCTGGTATTATTTGTAGTTCAGAACCCTTAAGCAGGGGTGAGAACTGTCTGGTTAGAAAAAGAAGGAAAGAAGGGATAAGTGTATTTTTAGAACGAGAGAGATAAAGGCTAGAAAGACATAGGGGTTTGGAAAGAGTAGAAAAGTGGTACAATTGAAAGACATACCTGAGAAGGATGCTCCCCCTCAGATTGTGATCCAGTCCTCAAGCATTCTTCAGCGATTGGTTGCTTGTCTTTGCTTTGCGAAGGAACACTTGAAGATGTATCACCTCTCACCCCTGTTTTGACAACCTCTTGCGAAGTTGTCCCTGATACGACGTTCGGCTTAGAGAACCACATAGATTGGTCTTCATCGTCGTCGTCGTCATCGGAGGGCTGATCCTTTTCTTGATCATCAAGATCTAGATCATCTTCCTCTTCATCGTCTTCTTCTTCATCCTCTTCAAAGAGAATGGAGTGAATCGATGAGGATTCTTTTGCCTTCTCCCCCTCAGATTGAGAGGGAGGTTCCTTAGCTTCCCCAGCAGCAATAGAGGTTTCTACAGTTTTCTCCCCCACTTTGTCATTATCAGCGGTAGGGGATTGTTCAGCTGCTGGAGTAGCTGTTGAAGCTTTTAGCACTTGAACGTCAGCCTCCAGACGCTTAAATCGGTCTTCAACCGCAGGTATGTCGCATGTGGCATCATGAATGAATTCCACAGCGATGTTGAGGTTGGTACGATCATCTTCAGTGAAGGAGGGAGGCAGCGCTGGAGCTGGTTCATTCACTTTCTGTAGAACTTGCTGAAGAAGGGACGTGCAGAGGTCAACCTTGGAAGAGAGACCCTGAACTTCAGCTGTAAGAGACTCAAATCGTCCTTGAAAGAGTCGAGAGGACTCTCTGAGTTGGACGACTTGTTCTTCAAGAGCTGAAAGTTGAGAGTTCTCAGCTTTAGATGAGCAAGTGGCGGTCAACTTCTTCAGCTCCTCACCAGCCTGATTGACGGCGTTGGTGGTTTCATTGATGGTGTTGGTGAGAGCATCCACCTTTTCTCCTAGACTGTTGACATGCGTGTCAACAGTCGCCAAGCTAGGACCTGAAAATAATGTTAGTTCAGATATGGGCTTATTTGGAGAGGGGGGGAGAGAAGTGTTTAGGAGTATAGGTGTACCTGACGTATCAAACATTTTGTAGAACTGCATAGATTCCTCAAAAGTTTGATGCTCAGGTCCTATAGGGAAAGAAGAGGTGGCAGGTTCAGAGACCAAATGAGGAGAGAAGGGAAGAGTTTTGGGGATAGAGGTAGGGATGGGGTTAATCTCAGGGAATGAGATAGTAGGTGGGGTTACTGATGATGTGACAGCGAGTGAGATCGCTGACACGGCAGTATGAGTGACTGCTGAAGTTGTGGAGGAAAGACCCACAAAAGCATCTAAGGTAGCTTGATGAGAAGCTCCCTCAGGTATAGTACTAGAAGGTGTACTTTCCTTAGTCTTTTTGGCCTTTTTGGAAGGACCAATTGGACTAGCTGATGGTCTTTTAGAAGTAGTGGTAGCGACAGGGATAGCAGACGAAGGAACCGTCTGCGTGGTCGCTGAAGATGAAGAAGAATGGAGAGAGAGACGAGAGCGAAGGAGAGAGATACTTACCTCGTCGGCGAGTGGCTTGACCTCCAGTGATCGTTGACCAACCCTGGCAAAGGTGCCATCATCTTTGGTAGGATAGGTGTTGGGATAGAGGAACTTGATGTACGTACATATGAAACGTACGTACGAGATCTTGGGATCTCGTTCAGGCTTCTCTAATCTCGACCTCAGATCTTCAAAGATGGCTGTGGCGTAGTCAAAGTTTTGACCAGCGATAACGGAGTATGCCATCTGCAGTTGTGTTTTGCTGGCTTGATCCAGCGAACCACTCTTCCCACTCATGCACTGAATTATGTGCGAGAAGATAAAGTTCAGTTGTGATGGCATCTGAGCTTTAAGAATCTTGGTGAGCTTCTTGTTAGGAATAGACGATCTTGGTTTGTTTTCCCAACAATAGCCCATTGCGTCCAGGAAGAATATCAGCTCATCATCAGTGGGGAGTGCGTCGAATCCACTCTTTGGTTTGTCAGGGAATCTTAAAGATTTCCTGAGGCTAAGAGCGGTCATGCTCCCTGGCCCTAACTCCGTGCTGAACGAGATAGCAGGGACTCGTTCGCCTTTCCTGTTGGTAAGTTCAGTTGCCTCAGCAGTGAACCAGAACTGCTGAAGTAGAGTCTTGGAGGGCTTAGGATCCACAGTGATCGCGTAAGCTATGCATGACTGCTTGAGGAAATTAGCAGCTTCCACCAGATGTGGGTATTTGTCAGCTTTGAAGTCGAGTCTGGCCAAATGATTACATTTAGTAATCTCAACTTCAGTGAGAGCGAATCGTACATGCTTGGAAGCAACGATTGAAGACTGTGTCATTTCTGTTATGGAAAGAGGCATAATAGAAGAAATGATTTAGATTAAAAATAATATGATTACCAGTTTCCATAGAAGAAGGGAAACTGGAAAATTATCAAGTTATTTTTAAGAGAAAAAAAATAGTGTTCTGGGTAGAAAGAATGAAGAACACTTTAAAACCAAAAGGTTTTTATTTAAAAAACATAAAATCAGAAGGAATGATCTTTAGTTTTAAAAAAACGTTTTATAAAATCCATAGAAAGCGAGTAGGATTTTAAAAGAATAAAAAGCATATGAACAAAGCATATAAACATGAAATAAACCTGTGTATCTTGAAGAAAAAGAGTTGCAGATTCAATATTCTGGGTTTACTTGCTTGAGTGTTCTTGAGAGAATGTTTCTTGCTTTGAAAGTTTTGAAAGCGTAAACCGTATAAAGGAGAGAAGAATTCCTTTTATACGAAGAGAGAGAAGAGAGATAAGAGAATGAAGCGGGAAAAGAAATCATCATGACATTGACACGTTCCACGAAGTTGATTGGATAGAAGGGCAACGGACGAACGTGTCAGAAAAGGCATGTCGTGGATTGTCGGTTCAAATGACGTCATAGAGGAGAGAGACTGTTCATTTGTCCGTTCAAATGATCACTGAAGAAAAGTCAGTGATAGATTTTCCTTTTTAAAAGTATCCCTGATTGTAAAGATAGGGATATATTTTCCTTTTAAAAGATCACTGATTGGAAATATCAGTGATTAATGTATTTTTCAAAAAAAACTTTTAATCATTTGAAGAAAGTTCAGTGATTAAAGTTTATATTTTGAAGAAAAACATCTTTGAGAGAGAGAGAACATACCTGAGTCAGAATGTTTATCAGAGAGAATGATGAGGGGAACTTTTGATTACTGACACAATACATGAACGCTGAAGAATTATTCTTCGAGGTTCAGCATTCCAAGCTCACTGATGAGAAAGTTGAACCTTGTCTCATCAAGAGGTTTGGTGAAAATATCAGCAAGCTGAAAGTCAGTAGGGATAAAGTGAAGTTCAATATCACCATTCATCACATGATCTCTGATAAAATGATATCTGATCTCTATGTGTTTTGTCTTTGAATGTAGCACTGGATTATTTGCTATAGCGATAGCACTAGTGCTGTCGCAATAGATAGGAATCTTTGACAGCTGAAGGTCATAATCTAATAGTTGATTTCTCATCCATAGGATTTGTGAACAACAGCTTCCAGCGGCTACGTATTCAGCTTCAGCTGTGGAAGTGGACACAGAATTTTGCTTCTTGCTTGTCCAGCTTACTAGCTTTCCTCCCAAGAGTTGACATCCACCAGTGGTACTTTTTCTGTCAAGTTTACAGCCTGCAAAATCACTATCAGAATAACCAGTTAGATCGAACCCTGAGTCTTTGGGATACCAAAGACCGAGGTTAGGAGTTCCTTTCAGATATCTGAAAATTCGCTTTACAGCGATCAGATGGGATTCCTTGGGTTCAGATTGATAGCGTGCACATAAACAAGTGGAGTACATGATGTCAGGTCGGCTTGCTGTAAGATACAACAATGAGCCTATCATTCCTCTATAGGCAGTGACATTAACAGGTTTTCCAGATGGATCCTTGTTAAGTGTCAGTGGTGGTGCCATAGGAGTTTTCATCGCTGAAGTTTGTGTTAAATCAAACTTCTTCAGCATGTCTTTAACATACTTACCTTGGCAGATAAAAGTACCTTTGTCAGATTGTTTAATCTGAAGACCAAGAAAATATGTCAGCTCACCCATCATACTCATTTTATATTCTTTCTTCATTCTTTCAGCGAAGCGAGTACATAGAGATGGGTTAGTAGAACCAAATATTATGTCATCGACATATATTTGTACAAGAATTATATGACCTTTTATCTTCCTGAAAAATAACGTATTATCAATCTTGCCACGTTCAAAATTTTCAGAGATAAGAAAAGATGAGAGAGTGTCATACCAAGCACGAGGGGCTTGTTTTAAACCATAGAGAGCCTTATCCAATTTATAAACATAATTTGGATGCTTAGGGTCATAGAACCCTGGTGGTTGTTCTACATAAACTTCTTCATTCAGTTTTCCATTCAGAAAAGCTGATTTTACGTCCATTTGATAAACGATGAAGTCTTTATAGACTGCATAAGCTAAGAATAGTCGAATTGCTTCGAGCCTGGCCACAGGGGCAAAGGTTTCATCATAGTCTATGCCTTCCTCTTGTCTGTATCCCTGAGCAACAAGTCGAGCCTTGTTGCGGGTTACAGTTCCATGTTCATCTAACTTGTTTCTAAACACCCATTTGGTGCCTATTACAGTTTTATCAGATGGTCTAGGAACGAGATTCCAAACTTTGTTTCGAGAGAATTCAGTCAGCTCTTCTTGCATAGCGCTGACCCAGTTTGGATCTCTGAGGGCATCATCAGTCTTCTTTGGTTCAATTAAGGAGAGAAAGTTTACAAAGAGACAGATATTACCTGAGCTTCGTCGTGTCTGAATACCTGCATCTGGATTACCAAGAATTTGATCTATGGGGTGATCTCTGGTCCATCGCTGAGCAGGAGCAAGATTGCTTATTTCAGCGATAGGATCAACAATAGGAGCAGTCGCTGATGAAGATGCTTGAGGTTCATCAGCTAGTAATTGTTGAACATTAGATACACCAATACTTTCAGAAGGGTTTTCAGACGTAGATGGATTTGATGGTAGAAGTGTGTTTAGAGGTTCAGCTGAAATCCATGAGTTGGATTCAGCGGTGGGAGGTATGATACTTGGTTCTTCATCAGCAGCTGGAGTTTCAGTGTGCTGTTGGTTTGAGAAGAAAGGTTCAGTTCCTTTATAGTGAGAGATCATCCAAGTATTCAGTTCTTCATTGTCAGCGATTGGTTTAGAGTTCGCTGAGCGCGTTTCATCAAACGTGACATGAATGGTTTCTTCTACGGTTTGTCTTCTTTTGTTGAAAACTCTGTAGGTTTTTGAGATGGAGGAATATCCTAAAAATATTCCATCATCGGCTTTTGGGTCAAACTTTCCAAGTTGATCTTTGTTGTTTAAGATAAAGCACTGACAACCAAAGATATGAAGAAAGCTGATAGAAGGTTTCCTTCCAAGAAAGAGTTCATAAGCTGTCTTCCCAAATCGCTTTATTATCAGCGATCTGTTTTGAGTAAAACATGCAGTGTTTACAGCTTCTGCCCAAAATTGAGTAGGGAGGTGAGAATCGCTGAGCATTGATCTAGCAGCTTCTATGATCGTTCTGTTTCTTCTTTCAGCGACTCCATTTTGCTGAGGTGTTCTTACTGAAGAGAAGTTGTGAGAGATTCCCTTGTTCTCAAAGAAATTGTTCAGAGAACTATTTTTGAATTCAGTTCCATGATCACTCCTTATTGATCGAACAGTAAGATTATTCAGCACTTCCATCTTTTTGACAAAAGATATTAGTTCTTCTGGAGTATCATTCTTGCAGCGAAGAAAAATAACCCAGGTGTAGCGAGAATATTCATCTACAATGACAAGCGTATATTTCTTTCCAGCTATTGATTGGATATTGACAGGGCCAAATAGATCCATATGCAAGAGCTGAAGAGGACTTGTTACTGAGGAAACTTGTTTCGACTTGAAACTAGCTCTTGTTTGTTTTCCTTTTTCACATGCTGAGCAGAGAGATTCTTTAGCATATGAGTGCTGAGGAAGACCAGAAACCAGTTCCTTAGATGAGAGAGAATTCAGGGTTTTGAAGTTTAGATGAGAGAGCCTTTTATGCCATAGCCAGTTGACATCAGAAGAGGCCTTAGAGAGAAAACATAAGTTATCAGTGATAGTAGAGTCCATATCTATTACATAGACATTTTCTCTTCTATAACCACTGAGAGCAAGTTTTCCTTTTTCATCTACCACTGAACATGCTTTCTTAGAAAAGCGAACTTCGTAGTCTTTGTCACATAGCTGACTGATGCTTAGAAGATTGTGCTTCAGTCCATCTACATAAGCGACTCTTCGAAAGGTAGTTGTCCCATTGCTGAGGACACCAAACCCTCGGGTAAATCCTTTTCCATTTCCACCAAAGGTCACAGAGGGACCTTTCTCTTCCTTGTATTCAGTGAGCAGGTCTCTTTGTCCAGTCATATGACGAGAACATCCGCTATCGAGATACCAGATGCCCTTTGATCCCTGCATACATAAGGAAGATTAAGCTTTGTTTGGTACCCACTTTTCAATGGGTCCTTCAGAGTTAGTGGATAAGGAAGATTCAGTTTCAGTGGTAATCTTCACTTTGGTTAATTTCTTAACCTTAGTGGTATTTTTCTTCACTTTGGCTGTTTTATCAGCTTCGGTGGTATTTGGACACTTGCTCGCAATATGGTCAGTGAATCCACAGTGATAACATTTTCTATATCTGATGGTGGATTTATAACCAAAAGGTTTTGAAAACTTAAGATGAGCAGGTCCAGCTCCAAGAATGCCTTTAGCACGAGATCTGGGAGGAATTTTTATTTCTTCAGATTTCACGGGCTTTAGATCAACCTTCAGCTTTGGAGGACAGATATCAAAGATTTCTGTCACTGAGCTAAAAGGTTTATCCACTGAAGGTTTGGAAGGAACTTTCAGTTTGGTTTTCTTGGAAGCCTTCTGAGGGAGAATAGACTTTCCTTTATCTGCAGGCTTAGATTTTGCAGATATCTCCTCAGGGATGGGATTAGAAGAAGAACAGGGATAGAATTGATTATAAGAAGTGTCAAAGAAAGATGTGACAAAAGTTCCAAACTTAAGCGAGGAACTTTCTTCTTTAGGATCATCCTGTGGGGTCCAAAAACCAAGACCAGTTTTATCACTTTCAGGAGTTTGAGCATTTATTATCTCAGAGATCTTTGTTGATGATTTGCACCATTTTTCAACATGAGCCTTTTCTGCTTTTAGAGCAGCGATGGCTTGTTCGCGTTCAATGCTGATGATTTCATTTATAATGACTTGATCTTTTAGCTTTTCTTCTAAAAGATTTAGTTCACTGATCTTTTCATGACATTTCTCTAGCTCTTGTGTTAAATAAACATTTTTATTTTCAGCTTGAGTTTTGTCGTTTAGAGCATTATAAAGGTCAATCGTCAGCACATCAACAGCGCGACTTCTCTCAGCTTCAGGCAGAGAGGGATTAGTAGAGATGGATACCTGAGATGATATGTAGCTCATAGAAGGTTCAGATGGTTCTTCTACTTCTTCTTTAATCTCAGCCATGAGGCAAAGATTAGCGACTTCTTCTTCATCAGAAGATGATTCTTCTGATTCAGCCCAGTCATGTTCTTCAGCGATGAGACCTTTACCTTTTTGCTGAAAGCTTTTCAGCTTTTGATATTTGTTTTTCAGCTTATGGTATTTGTCATCACTGGATCTTCTTGAGGTAGAAGGTTTGAAGACCTTTTTAGACCTGCACTCACTAGCAAAATGTCCAATTTTTTCGCAGTTATAGCAAGTGGCTGTAGCCTTATCAACCGGAGTTGATTTTGGCTTTTCAGTAAGAGAGAGAGGTTTACTTCTTCGGAAGTTACTCTTTCTTGCAAATCTCTTAAAAGAGTTTGTCAAGAGTGCTAAGGATTCATTAAACTCTGAAAGATCAGGGTCTGATAAATCCTCAGATTCAGAATCTAACTCAGTGATGGTTAGAGTAGATCGCTGGGATGGAATTATCTCTGATGAGACTAAAGCAACAGCAGTGCTTTTGGAGTCTTTAGAATCTTTTACAAGATTCTTCTTCAGGAGATTAGATTGCTCATAGTTGAGCAATATTCCATACAGAGTGCTTAGAGAGAGAGTATGTAAGTCCTTTGTCAGCTTAAGACATATTGAATAACTGTCCCAGCTTTCAGGAAGACTTTCCAAGAATTTTGTTAGGACCTCAGAATTAGAATAGGTCCTTCCAACAGTTCTTAGGTCAATGATCAGGCAGTTAAACCGCTGATGAATGTCAGAAAGAGATTCATTCTTACCAGCGATAAAACTTTCATACTGTCTTACCAAGTTAATCTTTCGGGTCTCTTGGATTTCAGTGGTGCCCTCATATTGAACACATATGGTTTCCCACATTTCTTTAGAAGTTTTTAGATGCATGATGGAATGGAAAACTTCATCAGGCAGAGCCATTGATATAATGGTCTTTGCTCTTGCATCTATGCCTACCTTCTTTTTATCTTCATCACTCCACTGTCTTATTTCCTTAACGACATATCGTTCAGGGACAGCTTCAGTGGTGGCAGTAGCAGGAACAGCAGCTGTAATTCTAACAGGTTCATAGGGTCCGTTTTCTATATATTCAGGTATAGTAGGATCCGCACCTTCAAGAAATAGCATCATTCGATTTTTCCATAGAGAAAAGTTATCTCTGCTAAATCGAGGAGGTTTAGAAAGTGAACCATTATCATAGTAGTTTGTGTTTGTGTTTAGTGCCATTTTAGAATAGCAAGGAAGAATATACAGCAAGATCTTGTTTATTAGATTAAACAAACCGCTCTGATACCACTTGTTGGTCCCGAAGGTGCTTAACAAGTTTGTAGAAGGGGGGGGGGTTGAATACAAACACAGAAATTAAAGTTTAATAAATTGTTTATTGATAAATCAAAATACAATTTACAAGTTTGTTGCGGAATAAGATTAAGACAGACTCAATCTAAACAAACTTAAGAAACACTAAGATGGTTGCACAAGAAATTCAGAGAATGGGGGATTTTTAGAGAGATAGAAAACAAGGGTTTCTATTTTGGAGTTCAAAGGATTGAGCACTCCTTCAGATGAAGGAGTGAGCTTCCTATTTATACCCTATGCATTAAATGCATGGCAGGATACTTTACACGTGGCATTCATAGATTGGCTTTGGTAGTCTCACTTTTGGAGACATGCTTTTGGCCACTTTATGAACAGTGTAGTTGACAGAGTTGGTGTACGATTTGTGGCAGGGACTTGTCCGTTCTGACACATCGTACTGGTTGTGCAAGGTAAGACAAAAGAAAACTTGAGGCATAAGCTTTGTGATCGTTGATCGCTGAGTATCTCTTCTTCCAGAGATAAAGTTCAGCTATCGCTGAAGCTTTTCCTCAGGCTTCTTCGCGTAAGTAGATTTGTCTGGTCTTCGCTGATATCCGCATCAGGTCACTAGTAGACTTATCTATTGTTCAGTGGCTTCGTCTTCGATTCAGCTATGAACTATGTTGACGCGAGACTTGTCTTCAGGGATTACGTTAACTGTGTTACATAGGAAACTATCAGTGATAACTGAACAGACTCAGTTTGATCGCTGAAAGTGAAACACATACATATTAAATGTTTACAGAAAGGTCATCAGCGATAACTGAACAGACTCAGTCTGATCGCTGATGATGAAACACTAATACATATAATAACGTAATTTTCACTAAGTATAAAAGAGGGTCGTTATCAAATCACTGAGAGAGTTTGGATCAACATTACTGCATATGGATCTGTTTGGTCCTACAAATGTTATGAGTATAGGCAAGAAATCTTACTGCTTGGTTACTGTTGATGATTACTCCAGATTTACTTGGGTATATTTTCTAAGGACTAAGGATGAGACAAGTGGACTTATCAAATCCTTTATTTTAAGAATTGAAAACCAAACTAATCAAAGAGTAAAAGTCATTAGATCAGACAATGGAACTGAGTTTAAAAATCATGATCTAAACATCTTTTGTGAAGAGAAAGGTATTGAGAGGCAATATAGTGCTCCTAGGACTCCTCAACAAAATGGTATTGCTGAAAGGAGAAATATGACACTAATAGAGGCTGCTAGATCTCTGTTGGCTGATTCAAAATTGCCAATTACCTTCTGGGCTGAAGCAGTTAATACTGCTTGTTATGTCCAAAACAGAGTTCTAGTGGTCAAGCAAAAGAACAAGACCCCATATGAGCTTTTAAATAAAAGAAAACCTTTTATTGGTTTCTTCAAACCTTTTGGGTGTCCTTGTACAATTCTAAATACCAAATCTCACTTAGGTAAGTTTGATAGCAAAGCAGATGATGGATTTCTTGTTGGATATTCATCTCAGAGTAAGGCTTACAGAGTATTTAACTCATCTTCTAGAATAATTGAAGAAAGTGACAATGTCAAATGCAATGAGAACACACCAAATCCTGTTGGGTCTGGACCTCAGTGGCTATTTGACATTGATTCACTAACTAATTCTTTTGGTTTCAGTAGTGATGATTCTACAGGAACAAGATGTGGAGGATCAGGGATCACACAAGTCTCAGAAAGTATATCTAAATCTGTGATATTTCCCATACCCACAGTGAATTCTGTTGAAGACTGTGAAAAGGAATCATTTACTGGACCAAATCAAAGTGAAGAAGAAACTAGAGATGAGGAGACTCAAGAAAATAAAGAATCAGAAGTGGCATCTGAAAAAACTTCAGTTGAGTTGCATGACTCTAATCTAGAGGTTGGACTGAATGAAGAACCTAGTCATAACACCAGAGTTCAAAAGAATCATCCTCCACAGCTGGTAATAGGAGATATCTCTTCTCCTATGATGACTAGACATCAAAGCAGGCTTCAAGAAATGCAAGATCAACAGCATACAGTCCTTTCTTGTTTTCTATCCCAGCTTGAGCCTAAAAAGGCACATGATGCTATGAAAGAATCTAGCTGGATAGAAGCAATGCAAGAAGAACTGTTACAGTTCAAGCTACAAGATGTATGGGATCTAGTAGACCTTCCTAAAGGTCACAGAGCAATTGGCACAAAGTGGATTTTCAGAAACAAGAGAGATGAAAGAGGTATTGTCATAAGGAACAAAGCAAGGCTGGTGGCTCAAGGCTATACTCAAGAAGAGGGTATAGATTATGAAGAAGTTTTTGCACCTGTGGCTAGGATAGAAGCAATCAGACTATTCCTAGCCTATGCTTCTTACATGAACTTCAAAGTCTATCAAATGGATGTAAAAAGTGCTTTTCTCTATGGATTAATTGAAGAAGAAGTATATGTATGTCAACCACCAGGGTTTGAAAACCCAAGCTATCCAGACAGGGTATACAAATTAAAGAAAGCACTTTATGGACTACATCAAGCTCCAAGAGCATGGTATGACACTCTGTCATCCTATCTCTTGGAAAATGACTTTGAAAGAGGAGTCATTGATAAGACTCTATTTATCAAAAGAAAGAAGAAGGATATCTTGCTGGTCCAAATCTATGTTGATGACATTATCTTTGGATCTACAAGAAACAACATGTGCAAGGAGTTTGAGGATTTAATGCATCAAAGGTTCAAAATGAGTTCCATGGGGGAACTTACTTTCTTCCTTGGACTCCAAGTTCAACAGAAGTCAGATGGCATTTTCATATGTCAATCCAAGTATGTGCAGGATATTCTAACCAAGTTTGGTTTCTCAGAATCAAAACCTGCCAGCACACCTATGGAAACACACAAGCAGATCACAGCAGATCTTGAGGGGGAGGATATGGATGTGCATCATTATAGATCCATGATTGGCTCTCTCATGTATCTCACAGCATCAAGGCCAGATATAATGTTTCCAGTCTGTGTATGTGCAAGATTTCAAGTTAGGCCAAAGCAATCTCACTTTCAAGCTGTTAAGAGGATATTCAGATATCTCAAAGGGCAACCCAGATTGGGACTTTGGTATCCTCATAACTCACCTTTTGACCTAATAGCATACTCAGACAGTGATCTAGGTGGGGCAAACTTGGACAGAAAATCTACTTCTGGAGGATGTCAGTTTTTGGGTGCTAGACTAGTTTCATGGCAGTGCAAGAAACAAACCACAGTGTCCACATCTACAACAGAGGCAGAGTACATAGCAGCTGCAAGTTGCTGTTCTCAAGTCTTATGGATTCAGAATCAAATGCTGGACTATGGGGTAACCTTTCTACACACTCCCATTTTTATTGATAATAGCAGTGCTATCAGCATTGTGAATAATCCTGTCAAGCACTCTAAGACAAAGCACATTGAGATCAGGTATCACTTCATAAGAGACTGTAATGAAAAGAAACTTATTCAAGTTGTAAAAGTCCACACTGATAATCAGTTTGCTGATCTATTCACTAAAGCCTTTGATGTGGGTAGATTCACTTTCTTGGTAACTAGTGTGGGAATGATCAACTCTGAATAAGCCCCTTCTCAAAAAGTGGTTTTATACCTGTATATTTTTATTCTTGGTGTTCCTAATCTTCTTTTCCAGGATATGCATAGCAGTACTCAGTGTTTCACAAGCTTAAAGGAGTAAGTTAGTAGTTAATACTGCTAGTAGTTAATACTGCTAGTGGTTAATACTGCTAGTGGTTAATACTGCTAGTAGTTAATACTGCTTTCAGTTAATACTGCTAGTAGTAAATACTGCTAGTGGTTAATACTGCTAGTAGTTAATACTGCTAGTTAGTTAATACTGCTAGTAGTTAATACTGCTAGTGGTTAATACTGCTAGTAGTTAATACTGCTAGTTAGTTAATACTGCTTTCAGTTAATACTGCTAGTAGTTAATACTGCTAGTGGTTAATACTGCTAGTAGTTAATACTGCTTTCAGTTAATACTGCTAGTTAGTTAATACTGCTTTCAGTTAATGCTGCTAGTAGTTAATACTGCTCTAGGTTAATACTGCTTATGTTCCGAATACTATAAATACTCTTTGCCCGCCTAAAAGTTCATAACGACTCTTTGCATACTGTTCTCTTGCGCTCAAAACCTTTTCTCTCTCAAGTTCGAAGTTTTCAGGCAAGCTTTTCACTAAGATCAATGGCATCCATGACTTTTATCGACGAGCACAACGAGATTGCAATGCTACAAAAGCCAAAGCAAGCTGCAGGATTTCATCAGATTGTGGATTTTCTCAAGTCAAGCCACATTGCTCATGCTCTTATTGTATCCCCTACAATCTATATAGAGCATCAAAGGCAGTTCTGGGCTAATGCAACCATTGTTGTTGAGAATGGTGTGCAGATGATCAAGACAAGAATCTGTGATCAATCACTAACGGTTACTGAAGAGGTTATTCGCATCAGTCTACGTCTAGACGATGCCTCTGGTATAACCTCTATCCCAAATGATGAACTGTTTTCAAATCTTACAAGAATGGGGTATGGAGGCCCATTGGGAGTTTTCAAATTCTCTAAAGCAAAATTTTCACCCCAATGGCGTTTCTTAGTCCATACTCTTATGCATTGTATATCCAAAAAGACTACTGGATGGAGTGAGTTCAGCAGCACCATTGCTTATGCTTTGGTGTGCTTGGCCACTGCCAGAAAGTATAATTTTTCTAAAATGATTTTCAGTGATCTTGTCTCAAACATGGGAAACAAAAAGAGCTTCTTTATGTATCCCAGGTTTGTTCAAGAAGTCATTACTCATGAATTGACGGATATACCTCAACCTGTTGGGGTATATGTACCTAAACCCCCCAAAGGCAAGGTTTTCTCAAATATGAGAAGATCTGCTGGGGACTCTGAAGGAGTTGACACCCCATTATTCTCTACAATGATGGTGGTGTCCCAAACCAATGAAGGTATGGCAGCAGGGTCAAGGCCCCCATTAGACCAACCCACTGCTAGCCAAGCCCAACCTTCCCTCTCAAAATCAATTCCACAGTCCCTTCTTGAAAAACCAACCTCTCCAATCACACACACTTACAAGAGAAAACAGGTAAAGAAGGCTCCTTCCCTTCTTGTACCATTACCCACTAAGCCTATAAGCCCTCTAAGGGAGACTTCTCCCCTAGAGAATATCCAAAGGGACAACACAAGGGTGTCTCCCAACCCAAAGGAGGTGCTCTCTGAGGAGGAGGTAGAGCATATGGGTGATGAGGCTGCCACTACTCCTGCTAGCACAGAGGAGGAAAGTGGTAACATCAATAAGACCTCCCCCATGGCAACTTTGAATGAGCAATCATTTGAAGGTCCCTGGTGCCAAGAAACCACAGGGGTGGACAGTGCTTCTCCTAGGCAGAAGACTTCCACTAATAAAAGATCCCATGATCCTTCAATAGGGGGTAACACTCCTGGAGAAGGTGAGGACAGATGTAACTATGATGAATTGATGGAGACAATGGGTAACATCAACATAGATGTTCTGAAACAAGGAAAAGAAATAGAGGAGATGAAGCTGGTGATCCTGTCACAACAAGTCCAGATTGCAAAACTAAAGAAGATGGTGACAAGGCTGATTCAAAAGAAGAAAAGGAAACAATTTGTGCTAAAGAGAAGGGAACCAGTGTCTGATGCTCCCAAAAAGGGGGAGTCAGAGGCTGAAGTAAACCTGAATGAGGAAAAAGAACAAGTTGAGGGGGAGCATGATGGGGAGAAGAACAGTATTGAGGGGGAGTTAGAAGCAGAAACTGTTAATACTGCTGAAACTTCACAAGCAGTAGTAACAGAGTTATCTCCAACAGAAATTGAAGTAGCTGAAATGCTCATCAAAGCAAAGAATGACACTCCCAAAACAAAGGGAGTGGTCATAAATGAAGGGGGAGAAAAAGGAGAAGTGAGCAAGAAAGATAACAGTAAGAAGACAATGAACAAAGACAAAGGAAAAGCAAAGATGGTGGAATCTGATCAACCAGTCAAGAAGCAAAGGTTGGTTGAATCAGATGAAGCTCTAGCCCGGAAGATGCAGGAGGATATTGAAAAAGAAGAAAGAGTTCAGGTTGAAAAAGACAGGGAGATGGCAAAGGCTCTAGCTGCTGAATTAAATGAAGCTTATCAGAAAGGGCTTGAAACAGAGAAAGCTAAGCAAAGGGCAATAAGCTTGAGAAAGGCCATGTTAGTCAAATCAAGTGCAAAGAAAAGAAGACCTTCACAAACTTACCTTGCCACTCAGGAAAGAAACAAAATGATAACTTTCTTGAGGAGTGCAATTGGGGTAAAGAAAGAAATGTTTGTGAAGATGACTTTTGATCAAATCAGGGATCTTTATGAGAAAGAAATGGGGAAGCTGAAAAATAATGAAAAGGATAGAGTGGAGTTTGAAAAGAAGGCAAAGGAGAGACATGATGTGAATATACATCAACCATTCCCTGAAAGTGAAGAGGGAACTCCTATCAAAGAAAGGGCAGAGAACAAGGAAGAAAAGAAGAAGGAAGCTACTTTAGTGCAGGTTCAAAAGACTCTGAAAAGAACCAAAATGATGGCTAAAAGAAAGAAAAGTGTAAAGAAGCCTAGAGTAGAAGAAGAGCAAAAGGTTACTGAAGAAGAAGAGGCACCTCAGAATGAAGCTAAAACTCAGGAAGAAATACCACAGAGTTCAGATGTAAACATGTACATGGTGGTAATGGATAAAATTCCAAAGCCTATTTCAGTTGAACCTGTTGGATTTAAACCTCCTGAAGTTATCCATTGGGATATTATGGAGGTGGATGGCAAAGAATACATCAGATTGAAAAGAAATGATGAGAAGTATGAAGTATACAACACCTGGAACAAAATTGTCAGAGAGTGTTCAAGATCTGATTTGGAAGAAATGTTTGAAGTGGGGATGAAAATTTATGCAGATCAGTTGAAAGCTCCAGGGTTACCTATAGTGAAGCTGGTCATGGAATACTTGTGTATGTTATTCAATCCAGAAGTAGTGAAGCACTTAATCAGAGATGTGTTCAAAACTGTTAGAGGATGGACTCTCTATGAAAGGAGTGGAGTCTATGAACTAGCATTGGATACTTTCCACATGGAGTACTACTTGGTGGATAGGGTCTACAAGCATACAAATCTTAAGCTTCATGCCATGTTGAATAAGAAGTTGGGTTGTGCACCAAATTCAGAAATGGCCAAGTATCTAATTCAGAGGACTATCAATCAGAGTATGGGACTGGATCCTAATATTGGAGTAGATCAATGAAGATTTTGGGAGCATCTGAAGAACTTGACTTCTCTTCATAAAAGTCAAGTTAGGGGGAGATTGTTGGGAACTGAAGAAAAACTCAAGTATGGTTAATGCTGCTGGTTCAGAGTTAATACTGCTAGAAGACTTAAAGGTTAATACTGCTGAGTGTTACTACTACTAGTACTATTAATACTGCTAGTCAAAGTTAGTGCTGCTTGAACAAAGTTAGTACTGCTTAGCTAGTTAGTACTGCTAGTAGTTAGTGCTGCTTAGTAGTTAATGCTGCTAGAAGAAGTTAATGCTGCTGATCATGGTTAGTGCTGCTAAAGAGATTCGGATGGAAAGAATGACAGCTGGATAATCTGAAGATTATGGAAGCTTAGAGATATACATGGAAGATATACTGAAGATATTTTATTTATTATAATTATCTTTGTATTCAGTATATATATTGTATAGTTTAGAATAATGAGTTAACTTTGGTTTTCATTCTTTTAGAGAGAAAATTAACCTCAAGGTATAGATCCTAATTCTAGAGAAGTAGAATTCGTATTGGTGAGCCTGTTCATCAATATTGAGGTTGAGTGTGTAATCTTGTAACTTCAAAGCATTCAATACAAGTTTACAATTTGTTGATTATATTCTGATTTTATTTTCTGTTTGATTAAATATCAAAGTGTTATTCCGCAAACTTCTTTGATATTGTTTCTGAGAATTAATTCTTGTTGAGAATTCGATCCTGACAATTATGGTAATCAAATTTAGTATAAATTTGTCTTACTTTATTGGTATTTGATGTTGGAAATAAACTCTTTTGACAAGAATCATCAAACTTGAGTGATTAAGGGTTTAAAAGCTTGGTTGTGATGAAAAATCACTTATTTTTGTTTTAGATATTACATGTAACCTCATTTGGACGATTTTATCTAGCTAAATTCAAGTCCAAAAGTTATAATTTTCTTTCTAACTTATTGTTTAATGAGTTAAGGTTCAAATCCAAGTGGTTTCACAAGAAACCATGGATTTTTGAACCCTCATTAGCTTAATACAAAATCTTAATACAAACAGCTTGCTGTTGTGATTGAAACCTCTACTTTCAAGTTGAATATCTCCATGAATACCCCATAAAAATTGGGCATTTTGCTTCTAAACCTTAGTTCTATGTGTTAGCTTTCTAATGCATCTTGATTCACTCAAAACTATGGAGTTTAGGTCACTCAAATGAATTTTTCAAAAGAAAGGTGCAATCTGTCCAAAGCTGACAGATTGGTACACCCAACTTCTAACGACCATAACTCCCACAAAAATCATAAATTCTGAATAGTAGATTTATGAGTTAGCTTTAAAATAATATATAGAACACTGAAAAATATTGAGTTTTGATCCTCCAAAAGCATGTTACAACAGAAGTGTGCAACTGATTCAAAAATCAGTGACATTTTGTTTTGTAGAAATTATTTGGATCATCTAAACACCTCCAAAATTCATGAAATTTTACCAAAGTGTTCTTAAAACAGTATATTAGCTCATATAAAAAAAAGGCTAAGTTTGTCAATTGGGAGGATGCCTTTTGAGAGCTATTTTTTAGACACATTTTCTGGACAGCATGAGCTGAATCTGGAAAGATTATCTTAAAACCTTTTAAACACACAAATCACTATGTAAGGTTGATTTAAAGCGAAATGATTCTTCATTTTAGATAATAATTTAGATTATGGCATTTTATAAGACGTGGAAATGGTTAGTTAAGGTTAAGATTGGGAATTGACTCCTAGCACACTTTCGTACAATTTCCTCTATAGGGAGTTAAGGGAACAGGACTAGAGGATCACTCTCGCGTTATCATTTGCGTCATCAATCGAGGTGAGTATTCACAGCCCCACTTTTACCGTTTTATAAGATTTGGGGTGAAAAGTATACTAATGAATTATTATTGAAAATTCATGATGCTATATTGAAAAGTTAATAAGTGTTTGAAGTGGAAATATATGACATGAATACTAAATGATATGTTAAGTTTAATTAATGTTAAGACCCCGGTAAGCACTACTATTTAACCCCTAAAGGGCTTATGGTACTAGTGGATAGCGCTATTTGGTTTGACAAACCCACCTTATGCTGACGAGTAGGGGTGCACTGTATCAGATAATTATGAATACCCATGTGGCTTATAAACCACCGCTGAGGTAGTTCGTGGGGCGTAGTTTGTCAGGGAGGTTTAGTAGTGGCTCAACACTTATATATCAAAGGTTATCAATGTCATATAAATTAAATTGATTAGCTCATGATTTCAAGTTTTAAAAGTTTGGTGTGAACATACGTTTCACAATTAAAGATTCTGTATAAAAATTGGTTTGTGCATATTTAAAACCTGTGAACTCACCAACTCTTTGTAGTTGACCCTTGTTTTTTTTAAAACATGCTTTTCAGGGAACAAGAAGGTAATTGATAAAGTATAAGCTTCATCGCATGATACCACCAAGATCAACAATTTCCTTAGTTCGTTTTGTTGAACTTAACTTTTGATTGTAAAAGTTGTTGTAATTTTTTTTTTTGTATTGGATTAAATGTATGGTGGTATTTCTTGTATCCTAGTGCAATGTATATCGAACTGTCATATCTCTTGTTTCCGTTTTAGCGGGGTATGACAAGCTTAGGTTCTACAGATTTTCCAGAAGGGTCAGAGTCTAGCTTTGACCCTGTCGCCATTGATGTTTTTATTGATGAAGTGCCAGAGATTTTATATTTTGACAAGATGTCAAAAAAATATTTTGATTGATTTATAAAAGTACCCTTTGTGGTGTGTTTGACTTGATGCCCAAGGAAGAAGTTTAGTTCTCCCATCATGCTCATTTCAAACTCACTTTGCATTAATTGTGAAAACTTATCACAATACCTTTGATTTGTAGAGCCAAAAATGATGTCATCCACATATATTTGTACTAGACGAATATCATATTTATACTTCTTGATGAATAAGGTAGTGTGAATGGTACCTTTCACAAAGTTATTTTTAAGCAAAAGGAAGAGAGATGCCAATTCTGTAACACCCAACTTTTCGATAACTATTAGAAACCCCTTTCGTATCGAAACCGTCGTCCTTCAGAAGTGAGATTTTGGCCCCGAAACCCTCATGGCGATTGTGCCTTGCGACAGTGCCATGGGGCACAGTCGCTTGGCATTGTCGCCTGAGGGGAAGAACCCTTAGTAAGTTCACCGCGAGAGTGACACCGCGATTGTGACAATTACACTCTCGCCTGTCACAATCGCCTAGGCTTGACAGGCCTCGGTACAATCGGGGCGATAGTACCCACGATTGTGCCCTTGGCACTGTCGCCCTGGAACAGTCGCTCGACGCCCTTAGACTACTTTAAATTCGATATTTCAGTCTTTATCCTCATTTTTCACCCATTCCTCTTCACCTTTCTCTCCCAAATCAAACTCTCACCCTCTCCCACGAACCTTAACTCAGTTTTGGGGGTTTTCCTCCTACAACCAAGTGTTCTTTCATCATCTATACTTGAGATTTCAACCTCTTGGACTAGATTCAAGTGTTCACCTCCATCTCTTGAAGATTTCTAAGTTTGGGGGTTTTGTTCAAAACCTAGTGGTGAGTTACCTTTCCTCTTCTAAATATTTATATAAGTGATAAATGCCCTAATTGATGATTTCCTAGTGTTTATGCTTCTCAGATTTTGGATTGGATGACTTTGGAGAATTTAGGTCAAATTAGGGTTTTGGTCAAAATGGTGATTTTGGTATTTAATGTTGGGGAACGATTCTATATGGTTGAACATGTGTACTTATGGTTGGATATCTATGGATCTAGGTTTTTGGAGGTTTTGACTTGAGGATTCAAGTTCATTCAAGGAAGCTCAAAGCGGGGTAAAATCTAGATTTAGCCTAAATCTAACAAGGTGAGTTCAAGTTGATTTGTGAAAACGTTGTACATGCCAAAATGTCTATTTTAAAGTATTTATGTGTTTTACATGAAATTATCAACTGTTGAGTTATTTGGCAACTTGTGATTAATTGAAGGGTTTAGCATTATAAAATTTGTAAAACACCCATATTTGAGACTTTTGGACATCTTGATAAATAAGCCATAAAGTGTTTTAAATAATTTATTGCATAAATGGAGATTTCTTGGTAAAAATGCATTTTTAGTGTTTTTTGGAAATATGCATAACTCGTGTTAGGAGACGTTTTAAAAAGAAGTCAATGGTATAACCTTGTTTGGGAAACGATTTGTCTTATTTTAAGTTGTGTTGGAGTTTGGTCGTGTACTTTGGAGCATGGGTTTGCATGAACGTTGGTCGAGTACGTTTTTGTGCATTTATTTGCTTTTGACAATGAGTCCTTGGGTTGTTTAAGCCCGTGGCTCGGTATTTGCTTACAATTAGGTTTTGGAGACATTTGTCCAATTTTGATAGCTCAACGTAGAGCTTTGGTCACATTTATGATTATTGAAGTTTTACATACTTTGAGTGCGTGTGTCATTCAATTTGGGGTCATGTAATGTTTTAGCCATGTCTGCTATGGATCCATGAGCACTTTAATCACTTCGTCAAATGATGGAACGATTAGTTTTCCACATTGCGGCACGTTAGGCATCGGATTGGGATGTAAGTCATTCGTGCAAGTATCTATGGGTGTACGCTGAAAGATGTCGAGCTCGATACTTTAAATATTTTATCCGATGGTGGAACACTAGTTTTCCCCATTGCGGCGCGGTTAGGCATCTCTGGTATGGTCTAAATCCTCCGTACAAGTATCTATGGGTGTATGCAGAAAGATGGTGAGCTCGATACTTAATAACAATATAACATAATGTGTAGCTTACTTTGTGTCCGTCACATTATATGGAATCGGGTCTACCCCGTCACCGAAAGGTGTTGTCTTCGGGTTGGTTCTTTTATATTTATGTTTTCGGTGATGCCTTTTATGGGTGGATTATTGTCCATAATTTTGTGTGTGGAGTATTGGGTCTCACTCGTGTTTTGGGTGTTTGCGGAATATGAAATATTATTCATGTTTCATAAATTGTAAATCGATTGTACCCTTGTTTGAGTAAGTTTTGGGATGCATTTTATAAAGAGTATTTTGTATTGTGGTGTTCAACTTTGAAAATGCATATTATTGGAAAACGAGTCGTTTCCATACTTAAAGTGAATCATTTTGAAAAACTATGATTTAAGTTGTATTCTCCCCTTTTAAAAATGTAATTATCCATATGGTAAAACTCTTGAACTCACTAGGCGTTAGCCTAACCTTTTTATTTGTCGGCATGTGCAACAGGTTCCGGTTGGGAATAGTTCTAGTAACACAGTAAAGAGAGAAGTACTAATTGTGCACCCGAGGAGTGAAAATCTTGATGAAGACTTCCGCATTAGGTTGAAGAGAGCAACTGTATTTGGGGTTGAGTAACACCCGACTTCAATGTAGTCCTTATATAGAGTTTGTAATTGTTGAGGTTATTTATCGAATCATGTTTTGAGGCGTATTGAATTTGAATATTGTAGGAATATGTGTTGTCTTTATTGGATGTTATATCGAAATTTTTATTAGTTGCTCTTACAAATTTTGAGGGTGTTACACATACCATGCTCTTGGTGCCTATTTTAAGCCACACAGAGCTTTGTCTAAGAAGTACACATGGTTTGGGTGTGTAGAACTCTCAAATCCTGGTGGTTGTTGAACATATACTTCTTTTGCAGCTTACCATTTAAGAAGGTTGATTTAACATCCATTTGGCAGACTTTGAAACCTTTGCGTGCAACAAAAGCAAGGAATATTCTTATTGCTTCGAGTCTTGCTACAGGGGCAAAGGTCTCTTCATAATATATGCCTTCTTCTTGGTTGTATCCCTTAGCAACCAACCTTGCTTTTTTTTTTCTGATCACGATTCTATCCTCACCCTTCTTGTTTTTGAAGACCCACTTGGTCCCTATTCCAGTCTTACCTTTTCGTAAGGGGACCAGAGACCATACTTTATTGCATTCAAACTGCAGACAATCTTCCTGCAAGGCCTCTACCCAGTTTGGGTCATCTAGGGCCTCAGAAACCTTCTTTGGTTCTATCACACTAAGAATGTTCACAAAGAAACGTTCATTAGCTATGGCAAATCCGGTTTTAACACCATCTGAAGGATTGCCAATGATTTGGCTAGAAGGATGACTTTTTGTCCATTTTGTCATGTGAGGTAAGTGTGTAGAGGAACTATCATTCTCTGCATTTTATACATAAGGCATGTCTACGTTTGAGCTCAGAATCGGTGAATCAGTCTTCGCATGCTCCCCCTCGAGTGTGTGCCTAGATGTCTTATGTATTGGACCTGCAAAAGTTGATGTAGAGGGTCAGTCATTTGTAGGACTAGATAAAGATGTACCTGTTGGTTGCTGGTCTACAGAGGTTTGATCTACAAAGGCTTTGGCTTCACAACCAAAGGCCTCTTCATTGCCGAAAATATCTTTGAAGAGTGTTGGAAGTCCTAACTCTCTGGACAAGGATGAATCATAGTCTTTTCTTGAGATCCAAGTTCTGAACTGCAGTATTTAAAAGTCTCTTGGACAATATCATTAAATGACACATTTATGCTCTTAAGGATCAATTTATTCTTCAGAATAAAGACTCTGTAGGCTTTAGAGGTTAAAGAGTAGCCAATAAACTTTGCCTCATCTGCCTTCTTGTCAATTTGACCAATTGATCTTTGTCATAGTGCACAAAACACCTACAACCAAAGTCATGAAAGAATTTTATGCTAGGCTTTCTTTGGTTGAGTAATTCATAAGAAGTATTCATATGTCTTTTACAATCAAAGATCTATTTTGGGTAAAACATGCAGTTGATATTGCTTCTGCCCAAAAACTGATTGGTAATCTAGAGGCTGCAAGCATGGTTCGAGCAACTTCAACTAGTGTTTTGTTTCTGCGTTCAACAACACCATTTTGTTGAGGTGTTCTAGCTGCAGCGAAGTTCTGGGATATTCCTTCATTGACCGGGTAAGCATCAATCTTGGCATTTTTGAACTCTGTCCCATTGTCACTTCTCAACTTTTGAACCTTGCTATCATACAGAACCAGGATTTTCTTCAATAGATTGATTAGTATATCAGGGACATCATACTTTTTCCTAACAAACCCTATCCAAGTATATCTAGAAAATTCATCAATTAAAACTAAGATATACTTCTTTCCAGACAAGCTTTGCATAGAAATAGGACCGCAGAGGTCTTGTGCAGGACAAATCAGACTTAGTTATGTGTGAGGCTCTCTTAAGTTTGCCCATTTCAAACGCAAAACATAAGTGATCTTTATCAAATTTAAGAGAAGGAAGACCACTTAGAAGATTGTGCTTTACTATCTAGTCTAAGGTATGGAAATTTAAGTGAGAGGACCTCTTATGCCAAAGACATGCCTTTTCATTCTTCTTAGAGACAAGACAGAGTTTCTCTGCGTTACTCACGACATTAAAATTCATAAGGTATGAATCACCTTTTCTATCAGCTCTTAGCAGTTCTTCACCTGATTCTGTCAATAAGGAACAGTAACTTTCCTAAGCCTGACATCAAAGCCACTATCACAAAGTTAACTTATGTTGAGCAGATTGTGCTTGAGCCTATCTTCATAATCAACTCTTGACACTGTTAGTTCCAGATTTCAAGCACAATCAATTAAGATGAACAAATTTGACAATTATGATTAATCTAGAGAGATAGTGTAGAGAGAGAGAATGTAGATGTCATAGATCAAACAGTTGAGTTACAAGATTTCACCAACTACATTCTCATCTAACAAGGCTTACAAAAGACTATTTATATGGTCAAAGATCATGTACAAAAGCAAGGTAAACCAATATTGACTCTACATGACTTGACTTCGTTTGACTTTACACATCTATGTTGTTCCAGAATCAAGCATACACAATAATAATCAGAGTAATAACAGATATGAATCCAAGGAAAGAGATCATTGATTGGGAAAATACTATATTCATATATCTCACAAGAGGCGACTACAATACTATGAATGAGATTCTTCTAAACCTTAACCTTAACCTAAAAAGGAAATAAAAAGGGACTATATATAGGGTCAATTTACTTGACTCCTACAAAAGTCAAACTTAACAAAATACCTAACAAAATGTAACAAAGGACTAACTATCATAACTTGATTAAACATGATCTAACATTCTCCCCCTTTTAATCAAAGTTGTAATCTTCAACGGTTCCACCTACTGAAACTAGTTCTCCTCATAGCTAGGAAACTTTCAAATCTTTTGATGCCTTCTCTGAATTCAATTCTATCTATGATATCTCGAATCATTCTTTCCATAGAAATTCTGTTAGATCTGGGCATATGATCTCTCATTTCAAGTCTTCTCATTTTTGAATGTCTATGCCTCCCTTCTAACTCTCTCAGCACCATCTTTAAGGTTCCATCTGAGAATTTTGCTACTTCACTTGCTTGCATGGATTATTTCTTGTGAGTTTCAGTGTTGACATATATAAATCCAAGTTCAGGAGTTACAACTGGTGTGAAGAATTCCGAATCACTCATCAAGTAGTGATTGAAGTTAGGGGTAGTCAGGTTTACACTATTCTGATTTGTCTCTGCTCCCAACTGAAAATCAAGAATGTATGAGTTGTTGACCTGACACCCCATGTACCTCTTCACAACTTAAAGTGCAAAAACTACAACTCTAGGTCTGACCACTCTGCTTCTAAATTCAGGGTAAATGAACTCCAGGTCTGCTATGTTCAGGTGTTCAAAGTCAACTTCACTGAAGGTTGATTCCTTTAGATCTCTCCTCTGAACATCAAACTCTGGATACCAGACAACAAAGTAATTCTTAATTCTGACTTCCTTTATCTTAAGAATTCCAGCTCTGTCAGTATATCCTTTGTTCTTGAAAAGTTCTCAATAAACTTCAGATAATTTCTTTGGTAGTCTAGAGGTCTGTCAATCACTCCATATAGTTTCCAAGGACCAATCTTTATCAGTTCTTTCACAAAAATCTTGATCGATTCTTCAAGGAATGGAAGTCTGAGAGACTTTATGATCAGCTGAATAAACTCTAGAGAAGTGCCCTGTTCATCATAACCTGTAAAAGGTGTAGATCCAACTCTGACTGGAACAGAGGGACCTTCTTCAGCATCCTGTTGTTTCTTTGTAAGAAATTCTGCTTCCATAGAAGTTACAAACACAGGCTTTGGTCTTTCAGCTGCACTCATAATTCTTGGACTGTCAGGGTTTCTTATGTAGGGTAAAGCTTCAACATCAACTTTTTCTTTGTCAGCTCTCTCTTTCTCTTCTCTTTATCTGGCTTCCCTCTTTCTTCTTTTCTTTTCTCTTTCCATTCTCCTCCTTTCTTTTCTGGATGACTTGCACATTGTAGACCAAAATCCATTTCCTTTTCACCTTCTTCATTCACCTTCCAAAACATTTCATACTTAGCTTCAGCTTGCTCATCTGTGTCTAGGTCATCTGCATCAATAAAGTTGCATGTTGTGATTCCCATAGCCTCCATCACTTCTTCACAAGTTGCTGTCTTAGGCTTTTCAACCCTTGACTCATCATTAGCAACATAAAAAACTAAGCTCCTTTTTCTAAATCTTCTTCATCATCACTAATATTTTGTACCATATCCTGATTAGATATTTCAACATGTTCAACTCTCTGACTTGTACTTGTACCTTCACCTCGATTGCTAGATCTTTCTCTTCTAGATACAATACTTATGGGAACAACATTTTCCACCACAACCAATTATCTTCCAGAGGCAGACTTTTCTCTAAGTTTCTAAGGTAGCTCTGATACCAATTGTTGTTCTAGAATCAAGCATACACAATAATAATTAGAGTAATAACAGATATGAATCAAAGGAAAGAGATCATTGATTGGGAAAACACTATATTCATATATCTCACAAGAGGCGGCTACAATACTATGAATGAGATTCTTCTTAACCTTAACCCTTTTACCTAAAAAAGAAATAACAAGGGACTATTTATAGGGTCAATTTACTTGACTCCTACGAAAGTCAAACTTAACAAAATACATAACAAAATGTAACAAAGGACTAACTATTACAACTTGATTAAACATGATCTAACATTCTCCCCCTTTTAATCAAAGTTGTAATCTTCAATGGTTCCACCTACTGAAACTAGTTCTCCTCATAGATAGGAAACTTTCAAATCTTCTGATGCCTTCTCTGAATTCAATTCTATCTCTGATTGCTCGAATCATTCTTTCCATAGCAATTCTGTGAGATCTGAGCATATGATCTCTCATTTCAAGTCTTCTCATTTTTGAATGTCTACGCCTCTCTTCTAGCTCTCTCAGCACCATCTTTAAGATTCCATCTGAGAATTTTTCTACTTCACTTGCTCGCATGAATTGTTTCTTGTGAGTTTCAGTGTTGACATATATAAATCCAAGTTCAGGAGTTACAACTGGTGTGAAGAATTCTGAATCACTCATCAAGTAGTGATTGAAGTTAGGGGCAGTCAGGTTTACACTATTCTGATTTGTCTCTGCTCCCAACTGAAAATCAAGAATGTATGAATTGTTGACCAGACACCTCATGTACCTCTTCACAGCTTCAAGTGAAAAAACTACAGCTCTAGGTATGATCACTCTACTTCTGAATTCGTGGTAAATGAACTCCAGGTCTGCTATGTTCAGGTGTTCAAAGTCAATTTCACTGATGGTTGATTCCTTTTGATCTCTACTCTGAACATCAAACTCTAGATACCAGACAACAAAGTAATTCTTCATCCTGACTTCCTTTATCTGAAGAATTTCAACTCTATCAGTATATCCTTTTGTTCTTGAAAAGTTCTCAATAAACTTTAGATAATTTGTTTGGTAGTCTAGAGGTCTGTCAATCACTCCATACATTTTGCAAGGATCAATCTTTATCAGTTATGTCACAAAAATCTTGATGGATTCTTCAAGGAATGGAACTCTGAGAGACTTTCTGATTAGCTTAATAAACTTTAGAGAAGTTCCCTGTTCATCATAACCTGTGAAAGGTTTAGATCCAACTCTGACTGGAACAGAGGGAACTTCTTCAGCATCCTGATGTTTCTTTGCAAGAAATTCTGCTTCCATAGGAGTTAAAAACACAAGCTTTGGTCTTTCAGATGCACTCAGAATTCTTGGACTGTCAGGGTTTCTTATGTAGGGTAAAGCTTCTACATCAGCTTTTTCTTTGTCAACTTTCTCTTTCTCTTCTCTTTCTCTCGCTTCCCTCTTTCTTCTTTTCTCTTCTCTTTCCATTCTCCTCCTTTCTTTACTCAGAGATCTTCTCAACTTTTCCATGTCAATCAAGATAGGAGTAGAAGGATCTAAGACATTTGATCTGAAAACCCTTTTTACAGACTTGGGCAATGGCAAGGCAAAATTTTGAGAATTGGGAACAGAGGCCTCACTAGCTGTAGGAAAAACACTGTTTATGTCAGGAGAAACTATTGGAATGCCAGTTGGAATGTAGGGCTCATCTTCTTGTTCAACCACATTCACTTGTACTGGTTCAACATTATGTACTGGCTCAGAAATCTGTATAGGTTCATCTTCTTGATCATCTTCTTGATCATCTCTTCCAAAATCATCACCAAATATGTCATCAAAAACACTTTCATTTAGAACACTTCCCGGAATTTCTGCTTCAGATGCATTTTTGACAAATTTTCTACATTGACAGAGTTTTCTGTATGACTTGCACATTGTAGACCAAAATCCATTTCCTTTTCACCTTCTTCCTTCACCTTCCAAAACATTTCATACTTAACTTCAACATGCTCATCTGTGTCTAGCTCATCTACATCAATAAAGTTGCATGCTATGATTCCCAAAGCCTCCATCACTTCTTCGCAAGTTGCTGTCTTAGGCTTTTCAACCCTTGACTCATCATTAGCAACATAAACAACTAAGCTCATTGTCTCTCCTTCTTCTAAATCTTCTTCATCATCACTAATATTCTTTACCATGTACTGATTAGATCTTTCAAAATGTTCAGCTCTCTAACTTGTACTTGCACCTTCACCTTGATTGCTAGATCTTTCTCTTCCTGATACAGTACTTATGGGCACAACATTCTCCACCACAACGAATTATCTTCCAGAGGCAGATATTCTCTCCTTGTCTCCCCCTCAAGATCATGATCATGATCATGCCTTCTGAACTGAACAACTGCATGGGTTTGGCAAGATAACTGAAAATCTTGATTCAAAAGAGTGAAAGCTTTCAGTACATCAGCATCAGAGAAGTTTGACTTTGTGGCTCTATCTATATCTGCTGGTTGCACATATATTGGTGGTTTTTGTTGTTGTTGTTGGTGGTGGTGGTGGTGGGAGTACAGAAGTTAAAAAAGATCTGCATCTTGTTTGTTATCCGGAGCTTGAGATAAAAGTTTAGCGAGAAGCAAAGACTTTAATGGATAAATCAACAGGGTTTGTGTTGATCCAAACTCTCTCTGTGATTTGATAAAGACCCTGTTCTATACTTAGTGAAAATTACGTTTATTAATATGTATTAGTGTTTCACCATCAGCGATCAGACTGAGTCTGTTCAGTTATCACTGATGATATTTCTTATAAACATTTATATGTATTAGTGTTTCACTATCAGCGATCAGACTGAGTCTGTTCAGTTATCGCTAATGATTTCTATGTAAACGTAATCCCTGAAGACAAGTTTCGCGTCAACAGATGTTCATAGCTGAATCGAAGACGAAGCTGCTGAACAAAGACAAGTCTACTAGTGACCTGATGCAGAGATCAGTGAAGCAAAGACAACTCTACTCAGACGCGAAGAAACCTGAGGAAATGATTCAGCGATAGCTGAACTTCTTTGTATCTCTGAAGGAAGAGATATTCAGTGATCGATGATCACTTATCTTATGCCTCAAGTCTCTTTTGTCTTTCCCTGCACACCCAGTATGATGTGTCAGAACGGACATACCTCTGCCATAATTCGTACAACAACTCTGTCAACTACACTGTTCATGATGCGGCCGAAAGCATGTCTCCCAAAGTCAGACTCTCTCTGCCAATCAAAGAAAGACACGTGTAAAGTGCCCTGCCATGCATTTAATGCATAGAGTATAAATAGAAAGATTATCTCTCCATCTGGAGAATGCTCTCACCTCTAGCCTTCATCTTTCTCAAATATAGAAACCCTTGTTTTCTATACTTCTCAAATCCCCCATTCTCTATATTCTTGTGCAACCATCTTAGTGTTTTCTTAAGTTTGTTTAGATTGAGTTTTACTTAATCTTATTTCGCAACAGACTTGTAAATTGTGTTTGATTTATCAATAAACAATTTATTAAACTTTAAATTCTGTGTTTGTATTAAACCCCCCCCCCCCCCTACAAACTTGTTAAGCACCTTCAGGACCAACAAGTGGTATCAGAGCAGATTGTTTAATCTAATAAACAAGATCTTGCTTTATTCTCTTCCTTGCTATTCTAAAATGACACTTAACACAAACACAAACTACTATGATAATGGTTCACTTTCTAAACCTTCTCGATTTAGCAGAGATAACTTTTCTCTCTGGAAAAATCGAATGATGCTATTTCTTGAAGGTGCATATCCCACTATACCTGAGTACGTAGCAAATGGACCCTATGAACCTGTCCAAATCATAGCTGCCGTTCCAGCTACTACCACCACTCCTGCTATCCCTGAACGCTATGTTGTTAAGGAAATGAGACAATGATGTGATGAAGACAAAAAGAAGGTTGGTATAGATGCGAGGGCAAAAACCATTATCTCTATGGCTCTGCCTGATGAAGTTTTCCATTCCATCATGCATCTTAAAACTTCTAAAGAAATGTGGGAAACCATATGTGTTCAATATGAAGGAACCATTGAAATCCAAGAGACTCGAAAGATTAACTTGGTAAGACAGTATGAAAATTTTATCGCTGGTAAGAATGAATCTCTCTCTAATGTTCATCAGCGGTTTAACTGCTTAATCATTGATCTAAGAACTGTTGGTAGGACCTATTATAATTCTGAGATACTAACAAAATTCTTAGAATGTCTTCCTGAATGCTGGGACAGTTATTCAATATGTCTCAAGCTGACAAAAGACTTAAATTCTCTTTCTCTCAACACCTTGCATGGAATATTGCTCAAATATGATCAATCAAATCTCTTGAAGAAGAATCTTATAAAAGATTCTAAAGACTCCAAAAGCACTCCTGTTGCTTTAGTCTCTTCAGAGATAATTCCATCTCAATGATCTACTCTCACTATCACTGAGTTAGATTCTGATTCTGAGGATCTATCAGACACTGATCTTTCAGAGTTTGATGAGTCCTTAGCACTCTTGACAAAATCTTTTAAGAGATTTGCAAGAAAGAGCAATTTCCGAAAAAATAAGCCTCTCTCTCTTACTGACAAGCCAAAATCAACCCCTGTTGATAAGGCTACTGCTACTTGCTTTAACTGTGAAAATATTGGACACTTTGCAAGTAACTGCAGATCGAAGAAAGTCTTCAAACCTTCTACCTCGAGAAGATCCAGCGATGAAAAATTCCTTAAACTGAAAGAAAAATATCAAAAGTTGAAAAACTACAAGCGAAAAGGTAAAGGTTTGATCACTGAAGAACATGATTGGGATGAATCAGAAGAATCAAGTTCTGATGAAGAAGAAGTCGCTAATCTCTGCCTCATGGATGAGGTTAAAGAAGAAGTTGAAGAACCAACTGAAACTTCTATGAGCTATATATCATCTCATGTATCTATCTCTACTAATCCCTCTCTACCTGAAGCAGAGAGAAGTCGCGCTGTTGATGTACTGAAGATTGATCTATACAATGCTCTAAACGGCAAAACTCTAGCTGAGAATAAAAACGTTGATTTAACTGAACAACTAGAGAAATGTCAAGAAAAGATCAGAGAACTGACTCTTTTAGAGGAAAGTTTGAAAGATCAAGTCATTGTTAATGAAATCATCAGCATTGAATGCGAACAAGCCATTGCTGCTCTAAAAGCAGAGAGGGCTACTGTTGAAGGATGGTGCAGATCCTCAACAAAGATCACTGAGATTATAAGTGCTCAGATCCCTGCCAATGATACAACTGGTCTTGGTTTTTGGAAACCACAGGATGAGCCTAAAGAAGACAGTTCCATGCTTAAGTTTGGAACGTTTGTCTCTTCTATCCCTGACATGTTGGGAACTGAAGATTTGTATAAGTGATTACTACTGCCAGACTTTCAAGATTACTACTGCTAGTAGAATTAATACTGCTTAAAGAGTTAGTGTTGCTACTTGAATAGTTAGTATTGCTTGGAGAGTTAGTACTGCTAGTAGTTAGTACTGCTGATTGGTTAATGTTGCTGAAGATGATTAATACTTCTGAAGATTATTAGTGCTGATTTTAGTGATAAAGATGCCTTGGAGATAAAGTCAAGACTTGATGATAATCATGGAAGGCTGAAGATAATTATGGAAGAATATACTGAAGATCTTTTAAGTTTTGTAATTATCTTTTATTTTCAGTATATGTATAGGATTATTCAGAATAATTTGATACGAGATTTCTGAGTTTTTGTTTTAGAGAAAGAATTAACCTCAAGGTTTACAACCCTAGTTCTAGAGAAGTAGAATTCGTCTTGGTGAGTTTGTTTATCAAGATTGAGGTTTTGTGTGAAAGCTTGTAACTTTAATCATTCAATAAAGTTTACAAGTTGTGATTTATATTTTACTGTTACATTGATAGTTTGAATATTAAAGTGTTTCTCCACAACTTCTTTAATATTGTTTCTGAGTTTCATTATTCTTGTTAAGAATCAGATCCTGACAAGTGGTATCAGAGCCTAGTATTCTCAGAAACCTTCATTCATCATGGACAACACAGTTGAATTAACCAGTACTCTTGTTTCAAAGGTTCCCATGCTTAAACCTAATGAGTTTGACATATGGAAAATTAGGATCAAGCAGTACATCCTCCTTACAGACTTTTCTATGTGGGACATTGTTGAGAATGGTCCCTCTGCTGAAGGTAAAATTGGACAAGATGGAAGAAGACCACCTCCAAAAACTGATGCTGAAAAGAAAGTGAGACAATTGGAGATGAAAGCCTTAAGCACCCTGCTTTTGGCCATCCCTAATGAGTATCAACATCAATTTCATCACTGCACTGATGCTCAGATTCTATGGAATGCGTTAGAGAAGAGATTTGCTGGCACCAAGAGTACTAAGAGGAATCAAAGGGATATTCTCAAGCAGCAATATGAGAATTTTACATCTTCAAAGAATGAGTCTATGATTCAAACTTTTGATAGATTTAATAAGTTAATTGGTGAGTTGGCTACTGTTGGAGTTCCGATGGAACAATATGATGTCAACCGAAAGTTCCTCAGATCTCTTGGAGATGAATGGACCATGTACACTGTCTCATTCAGACAGAATGACATGCTGGAAGAAAAGGAACTGGATGATCTGTACAATGATCTGAGAGTGTTTGAATCTGAAGTGGAAGCAAAAAAGAAGCCTACTGGATATGTTCATAATGCTGCACTCCTATCAGCATCAACTGATTCTACTGCTAACCCTGAATCAGTTAATGCTGCCAGTGGAGTAAATCAAGAAAAAGGCAATGAATCTGTTTTTGAAGCCTTTCTTTCCAGCCATGGTAACTCTTCTTTAATCAATGATGACTTGGAACAGCTTCATCCTGATGATCTTGAAGAGATGGATATTAAATGGCAGATGGCCATGCTTTCTATGAGGGTGAAGAAGTTCATCAAGAGGACTGGGAGGAACAACTTCTCTCAAAGAAGAGAAGATGGAGCAGGCTTTGATAAGTCAAAGGTGGAGTGCTACAAGTGTCATATGAAGGGACACTTTGCCAAGGAACGCAGAAGTGGAATGTCTCAAAACAACCACCAACAAGCTCAGACTGGAAGCTTCAACCAGAACGGAAACTCTGCTCAAGCTCTTGTTTCTCAACAAGGAATGGGGTTTGACTGGAGTGATCAAGCAGAAGAGGCCATTCAAAATCAAGCTCTCATGGCAGAGGTATTTGATCTCCCAACTGAGGTACTTTCTAATCTCTGTACTCAAACTTGCATAGACACTGTTAAAAGGTACAGGGATCACAACCAGAGTATTAGTGATGATCTTAAGAGGTTAGAAAAGGATAGAAAAGACTATGTGAAAATCGTTGGGAGGTTTGAGGAACACATTAAAGGTTTCCAAGCCAATGAACTTCAACACACATATGATACAAATTATTGGAAGTGGGAGAAAAATGATTTAGAAATCCAACTGACAAAGTCTAGAGAGGAGAATGAAAAGTTGAGAGGAGAGCTAGCCAAGGTTAAGTTGGATGTGGAAAAGTTTTCCTATGCTTCTAAAGCCATGGATTCAATTCTAAAGGTTCAAATCCATGATAAGCTTAAACCAGGAATTGGGTACAATACCGCACCACCACCATACAACAACAACTACATCCCTCCTAAATCAGATTTGCTAGATACCAAGGATAGGAAGGACTTGCATGAGGGAGCCACTAAGATAGATCCTTTAGATGAAGTAGTTGTTGAGGACAAGACTGGGAAAGAAGCTGGTAAGAGTAAGGATAACACTGTGAGTGGTGAGATTCCCTTAGAAAATAACATTCTTACCAATGAGGGTGGTGGAAGGGATTGGGTCAAATCTTATGGTGTAGAGAAGACTGAGGGAAAGTCTAAAAAGGTCCATTACAAGCATACTACAGTTGTGAATCCTGTTCCTTGCAAACAGTGTGCAGGTAATAAATATGAGCCCCTAAAACATGATAAAAGGAGGGGAAATCAAAGAAATTGGAATAATCAGTGGGCTCAGAAACAAGAAATTGATCTGAGTAGAATCATCAGACCAAACCTTGTTTCATATGTGGAAAATTGAACCATCTTGCCAAGCACTGTTATTTTAATCCTATGAACCAAAGGATAAATTTTCAAAGATCTGTGCAAAAACCCTTTGGTTATAGGAAGAATGAAAGGAACCATGTGGCTAAGAAACATGTTAAATCTAAAAGCCACATGAAGAAAAAGATTGTAAACGAAAGTGTCAAGATGTGGGTTCCCAAAAGCACTAAAACTGTTAGTACTGCTACCACAAATAGTGCTGCTGACAAAGATAGTGCTGCCAGAAGCAATACTACTGCTATCAATGTTAGTGCTGCTGATAGTATTAGTACTTCTAAAACAAACATTGTTAGTACTTCATCAAATATTAATACTGTTGACTCTGTTAGTGCTTCTAACAAGGTTAGTACTGCTAAACCTGTTAGTGCTGCTAACTTTGTTAGTATTTCTAAAATTAGTACTGCTTCTAGTGCTTGTGCTTCTAGACCAATCATCTTGACAAAGTACTCCAGTCAAGAGGATTCTAAATTTAAAAATCTCATCAAAAAGGAGTGTAAGTACTTTGATGAGAAAGGGAGGCCCAAGACCACTTTGGCTTGGGTTCCCGGTCAATACTAATTGATTTATCTTATGTGCAGGGCAACCAACAGCTCAAGGGAAAGAGCATTTGGCATGTTGATAGTGGTTGCTCTAGGCACATGACAGGGAACATGGCTTGCCTCAAGAATTTCAAGAAAATTGATGGAGGGCATGTTGCCTTTGGTAATACTCCAGATGGAGGTAAGATTAGTGGTAAGGGAGATGTAACAAAAGGTAAGATGACCTTTGAAGATGTTTTCTATGTTGGACAGTTAAGATACAACCTGTTAAGTGTATCACAGGTTTGTGACAAAAAGCATAGCATATTATTCACTGATTCAGAATGCATGATCCTTGCTCCTGGATTCAAGGTAGTTGATGAAAAGATGATACTACTAAGAACTCCTAGAAAGGATAATGTCTATTGTTTGGATATGGAAAATGTTTCAAATGATTCATCCCTAAACTGTCTTGTTTCAAAAGCCTTTTTGGATGAATCATCACTTTGGCACAGAAGGATGTGTCACATGAACTTTAAAACAATGAATAAACTTGTTAAAAACAACCTTGTAAGAGGTCTGCCTTCAAATGCCTTTTCATGTGATGATCATTGTGTTGCTTGTCTCAAAGGCAAACAACAAAAAACTTCTTATAAGTCCAAAGAGTTGAACACAATTTCCTCTTCTCTTCAGTTGTTGCATATGGATCTGTTTGGTCCTACAAATGTCATGAGTATAGGTAAGAAATCATACTGCTTAGTTATTGTTGATGATTACTCTAGATTTATTTAGGTATATTTTCTAAGGACTAAGGATGAGACAAGTGGAATGATCAAATCCTTTATTCTAATAATTGAAAACCAAACAAATCAAAAGGTAAAAGTCATTAGGTCAGATAATGGTACTGAATTTAAAAATCTTGACCTAAACACCTTTTGTGAGGAAAAAGGAATTGAGAGGCAATACAGTGCTCCTAGGACTCCACAACAAAATGGTGTTGCTGAGAGAAGAAATAGGACACTGATTGAAGCTGCTAGATCTCTGTTAGCTGATTCAAAACTTCCAACTACATTCTGGGCTGAAGCAGTTAATACTGCTTGCTATGTCCAAAACAAAGTTCTAGTAGTCAAGCCTAAAAACAAGACACCATATGAGATTTTAAATAAAAGAAAACCATTTATTGGATTTTTCAAACCTTTTGGGTGTCCTTGTACCATTCTCAATACCAAAACTCACTTAGGAAAGTTTGATAGCAAAGCATATGATGGTTTTCTTGTTGGTTACTCATCTCAGAGTAAGGCATACAGAGTGTTTAATTCTTCTTCTAGAATAATTGAGGAAAGTGACAATTTCAAATGCAATGAGAACACACCAACAACTATTGGTTCAGGTCCTCAGTGGTTATTTGACATTGATTCACTAACTAACTCTTTGGGTTTCAGTAGTGATGATCATGCAGGATCAGGAAGTAGAGGATCAGGGGATGAACAAGTACAAGATATTATTCCTCAGTCTGTGATCTTTCCCATACCTACAATGGACCCTGTTGAATCTGTGAAAAGGAGAATGTTACTGAACCAATTCAGAGTGAAGAAGAAAGAAGAGATGAGGAGAATCCAGAGCATGAAGAGCCAGAAGCAGCTGATGAGATTCCCTCAGCTGACTTAAATGATTCCAATTTAGATGTGGGAATTAATGAAGAACCTAGTCTTCAGACAAGAACTCAGAAGAATCATCCTCCTGAACAGGTAATAGGAGACATCTCTTCTCTTATGATGACTAGGAATCAAAGCAGACTTCAAGATTTGCAGGATCAACAACATACAGTACTCCCTTGCTTTCTATCTCAGATTGAGCCTAAGAAGGCTTATGATGCAATGAAAGATTCAAGTTGGATAGAAGCCATGCAAGAAGAGTTGCTACAGTTTAAATTGCAAGATGTTTAGGACTTGGTGGACCTTCCAAAAGGTCATAGAGCAATTGGCACCAAGTGGATTTTCAAAAATAAAAAGGATGAGAGGGGAATAGTAATCAGGAACAAAGCAAGGCTAGTGGCACAAGGGTACACTCAGGAAGAAGGCATAGACTATGATGAAGTTTTTGCTCCAGTTGCACGGGTAGAGGCAATTAGGCTGTTTCTAGCCTATGCCTCATATATGAAGTTCAAGGTATATCAGATGGATGTGAAGAGTGCCTTTCTATATGGAACAATTGATGAGGAAGTATATGTCTGTCAGCCCCCTGGATTTTAGAATCCATCATATCCTGACAAAGTATACAAACTTAAGAAAGCACTCTATGGTCTACATCAAGCCCCAAGAGCATGGTATGATACTCTGTCTACCTATCTCTTGGAAAATGGATTTGAAAGGGGAATCGTTGACAAGACCCTTTTTATTAAAATAAGTAAGAAGGACATCCTACTTGTTCAGATATATGTGGATGACATCATATTTGGATCCACAAAAGATCAGATGTGTAGAGACTTTGAAGAGTTGATACACAAGAGCTTCAAAATGAGTTCAATGGGTGAACTCACTTTCTTCCTTGGGCTTCAAGTGAAATAGCAGAAAGATGGGATTTTCATAAGTAAATCAAAGTATGTGAAAGGCATCCTAGATAAGTATGGTCTATCAGACTCAAAGCCAGCAAGCACACCAATGGAAACACACAAACAGATCACTGCTGATCTTGAGGGGGATGATGTTGATGTCCATCTTTATAGATCAATGATTGGATCTCTCATGTATCTCACAGCCTCAAGACCAGATATCATGTTTCCAGTGTGTGTGTGTGCCAGATTCCAAGTCAAGCCAAAGCAGTCACATCTTCAAGTTGTTAAGAGGATTTTCAGATACTTAAGAGGGCAACCTAGATTAGGTCTTTGGTATCCTTATGAATCTACTTTTGATTTGATTGCATATTCAGACAGTGACTTGGGTGGTGCTAATATGGGTAGAAAGTCTACTTCGGGAGGATGTCAACTTTTGGGTGCAATACTAGTATCTTGGCAGTGTAAGAAGCAAACCACAGTGTCCTTATCCACAACAGAAGCTGAGTACATTGCTGCTGCAAGTTCATGTTATCAGGTTCTATGGATTCAGAATCAAATGCTGGACTATGGGGTAACCTTTCTTCACACTCCAATCTTCATTGACAATAGCAGTGCTATTTGCATTGTTAACAATCCAGTCAAGCACGCCAAAACAAAGCACATTGAAATCAGGTATCACTTTATTAGAGACTGCAATGAAAAGAAGCTTATTCAAGTTGCTAAAGTTCATACTGATAATCAGTTTGCTGATCTATTCACTAAAGCTTTTGATGTGGGTAGATTCACTTTCTTGGTCACAAGTGTGGGCATGATCAACTCTGAATGAGCTCATCTTTAATAAGTGTTTGTATACTTGTTATTTGTTTATTTGTTTGGTGCTACTAATCATCTTTCTCAGGAAGTTTATTGCCCTGCTCAGACTAACACAAGCTTCAACAGTGTAAGTATAGTTAATGCTGCCAATGCAAAGTTACTACTGCAGGTTCATTATTACTACTGCTAATCTGAGTTACTACTTCAGGTATGTGTTAATACTGCTTTCAGTTAATACTGCTCTCAGTTAATACTGCTTTCAGTTAATACTGCTCTCAGTTAATACTGCTCTCAGTTAATACTGCTCTTAGTTAATACTGCCAGTGGGTTAGTACTGCTTTAACTGAAAATAGGGTTAATACTGCTTCTTTCCCGAATCATATAAATACCCTCTTTGCCCGCCTAAAAGCTCACAACGACTCTTTGAATAATGTTCATCTTCTCTCTAACTCTTCTCTCTCAAGTAACCAGTGTGTTTCAGTCAATAATCCTCAAGACCGATGGCATCCATGGCGTTTATTGATGAACACAATGAGATCGCAATGCTTCAAAAGCCGAAGCAGGCTGATGGATTCCATCAAATAGTTGATTTTCTCAAGACCAGTCATATAGCGTATGCTCTTACTGTGTCACCACCAATCTTCATCGAGCACCAGAAGCAATTTTGGGCCAATGCCACCGCTGTTACTGAAAACGGTGTACAATTTATCAAGACAAGGGTGTGTGACAAACCCTCGATAGTCACTGAAGAGGTCATTCGCATCAGTCTACGTCTAGACGATGCTTCAGGTATTACCTCTATCCGTAATGAGGATTTGTTTTCCAATCTCACAAGAATGGGGTATGAAGGCCAACAGGGTGTTTTCAAATTTTACAAAGCTAACTTTTTCCCCAATGGCGTTTCTTGTTCATACTCTTATGCACTGTATTTCTAGAAAAACTACTGGATGGAGTTAGTTCAGTAGTACCATTGCTTATGCTTTGGTCTGCTTGTCCACTGCCAGAAAGTATAATTTCTCAAAAATGATTTTCAATGACCTTGTGTCAAACTTGGATAATAAAAAGAGTTTCTATATGTATCCAAGATTTGTCCAGGCAGTTATCACCACTGAATTGACGGATATACCTCAGTTTAATGAGGTATATGTACCAAAAATCCCTAAGGGCAAGGTCTTTTGAAATATGAAAAGATCTGCCAAGGACTCGGAAGGAGTTGACACCCCATTGTTCTCTACAATGATGGTGGTGTCCCGCAACCAAGAAGGTATGGCATCAGGGTCAAGGCCCTCACTAGACCATCCCACTGATAGCCAAACCCAACCTTCAACCACTATATCACTTCCTCAGTCCCTTGTTTTTAAGCCAACACCAGTTTTAACCAAAACATATACTAAGAGAAAGGTACACAAGGCTGCTTCCCTTGTTGTACCTCCTACAAACCCAGAACCTCAAAGCCCTCTAATGGAACATTCTCCATTAGAGAATATTAATAGAGAAACCACTGGGGTGTCTCCCAACCCCAAGAAGGTGCTCACTGAGGAGATGCATGAGCATGTGGGTGAGAAGGCTGCCACTACTCCTGCTAGCACAGAGGAGGCCAGTGGTAACATCACTAAGACCTTCCCCATGGCAACTTTGGGTGAGCAATCATCCAAAGGTACCGGGTGCCAAGAAACCAAGGGAATAGGTGGTGCTTCAGCATGGCTGGAGATCCCTATTAAACATTCCAATGATCCCTCAAAAGGAGGTAACACTCCTGGAGAAGGTGAGGATAGATATGACTACCATGAATTGATTTCTGCCATGTCCAAAATGGCAACTGAACTGGATGCTCAAAAGAAGGTTGTCAATGAACTCAAGAAATTCATCATCAACCAATAAGAAGAGATCAACAACTTAAAGAAGTTGGTTCAGAAGGTGGTTCAAAAGAAGAAGAAGCAACGATTTGTGCTCAGAAGAAGGAACCCAGTGGATGATGCTCCCAAAAAGGGGGAGTAAGAAGCTGAGGTTAACATGGAGAATGCTAAGAATAAGGGGGAGAAACATGGAGATGAGGGGGAGTTTGCTGAAACAGAAACAAGGTTTGAGAAAGCAGTAGAAACAGTTAATGCTGCTGAAGCAAACATAGAAGCAAAAATAGTTAATACTGCTGAAATAAATGAAGCAGCAGAAACTGTTCAAGAGGTATTAACTGACCTCATTAGCAGAAATTTGGAAGAAATTGAGATAGCTGAAGCACTAATCAAAGCTAAACATGATACTCCTAAGGTCACTTCAAAGGCCAAAGGAATTGTCATCAAAGACAATGCTGAGGTTATCAAGAAAGCTAGTGTTGATAAGATAGCAAGCAAGGACAAAGGCAAAACAAAGATAGTGGAATCTGACCAACCAATTAAAAAGCAAAAGTTGTTTGAGTCAGATGAAGCTTTGGCTAAGAAGATTCAAGCAGAACTTGAGCAAGCAGAAATAGTTCAAGTGAAGAAAGATAGGGAGATGGCAAAAGCTCTAACTGTAGAGCTGAATGAAGTTTATCAAAAGAGTTTGGCAACAGAGATGGCACAGAAGAGATCTGCAATTCCAAAGAAGACTGCAATGATCAAATTGGGTGCAAGGAAGAGACAACCTTCAAAGACCTACCTTGGCACTCAAGAGAGAAAGAAGATGATTACTTTCCTCAAAGGTGCTGTGGGAGTCAAAAAGGAAATGTTCACTAAAATGTCATTTGAACAAATCAAAGGTTTGTAAGAGGCAGAGATGACAAAGTTACAAGGGAATAACAAAGCAAGAGTTGAAGTGGAAAAGAAGATGAAAGAGAGGCATGACCTTCAAATTCAAAAATCCTTTCCTGATGATCAAGAATCACCAAGGAAGGAAGCTACTCTAGGTGAAAGCCTGAGGACATTGAAAAGAACAAAAATGATGGATAGAAGAAAACCAGCTAAGAAACCTAGAGTGGATGAGAAAGAAGCTGAGAAAGAACAAAAGGTAGCTGAAGAAGAAGAGGCACCTAATTCTGATGAAAAGAAAGCTCAATCTCAGGAATAATCATCCAGTACTTATGATGTAAATATGTACATGGTGGTGATGGAGAAAGTGCCTGAGCCTATAACAGCTGAACCAGTTGGTGTCAAGCCTCCTGAGATTATTCACTGGGATACCAGGGAAGTAGATGGAAAGGAGTATATTAGGCTAAAGAGGAAAGATGACAAATTTGAAGTGTATCCTACTTGGGCTAAGATTGTAAGAGTATGCTCCAGATCTAATTTAGAGGAAATGTTTGAGGTGGGGATGAAATTATATGCTGATAAGCTGAAAGCTCCAGGGATACCAGTTACAAAACTTGTGATGGAATATCTATGCATGTTGTTCAAGCCAGAGGAAGTTCAACATGTTATCAGAAATGTTTTCAAAACCATCAACAACTGGACTCTGTATGAAAGAAGTGGAGTATATGCACTGGCTATGGATACAAGTCACTTTGAACACTTCCTAGTGGATAGAGTTTACAACCATAGCAGGTTAAAGCTGCATTCTATGTTGAAGAAAAAGCTAGGTTGTGCACCAGATTCTGCAATGGCAAGATACTTGATCCAGAGAATTATTAATCAAATTTTGGGGCTGAATCCTGATATAGGTTTATGAGCAATAGAGTTTTGGGAGCATCTGAAGAACTTGACTTCTTTTCTCTAAAAGTCAAGTTAGGGGGAGATTGTTGGGAACTGAAGATTTGTCTAAGTGATTACTACTGCCAGACTTTCAAGATTACTAATCCTAATAGAATTAATATTGCTTAAAGAGTTAGTGCTGCTACTTGAATAGTTAGTACTGCTTGAAGAGTTAATACTGCTAGTAGTTAGTACTACTGATTGGTTAATGCTGCTGAAGATGGTTAATACTTCTGAAGATTATTAGTGCTGATTTTAGTGATAAAGATGCCTTGGAGATAAAGTCAAGATTTGATGATAATCATGGAAGGCTGAAGATAATTATGGAAGAATAGACTGAAGATCTTTTAAGTTTTGTAATTATCTTTTATTTTCAGTATATGTATAGGATTATTCAGAATAATTTGATACGAGATTTCTGAGTTTTTGTTTTAGAGAAAGAATTAACCTCAAGGTTTACAACCCTAGTTCTAGAGAAGTAGAATTCGTCTTGGTGAGCTTGTTCATCAAGATTGAGGTTTTGTGTGAAAACTTGTAACTTTAATCATTCAATAAAGTTTACAAGTTGTGATTTATATTTTACTCTTACATTGATAGGTTGAATATTAAAGTGTTTATCCGCAACTTCTTTAATATTGTTTCTGAGTTTCATTATTCTTGTTAAGAATCAGATCCTGACATGACACTTCTCAAGATCAATTCTCTTCATCATCTTCTTTTAATCCCGTCCCTGAGGAAATATCTAAAGGCTCTAAGCCCACAGATAAAGGAAAATCTATTTTTCAACCTCAGAAGACATCCAAGAAAACAAAGCTGAAAGTTCCTTCTAAACCTTCAGCGAATCAATCGTCTATCTCTGTGATAGAAATCTTTGATCTTTGTCCTCCAAAGCTGAAGATTGATCTTAAGCCTAAGAGATATGAAGAAATGAAAGTTCCTCCCAGATCTCATGCTAAAGGCATTCTTGGAGTTGGCCCTGCTCATCTTAAATTCACAAAACCCTATACTCATGGTCCCAAAACCATATTCAAATATAGAAAATGCTATCACTGTGGATTTACTGACCATATTGCTAGCAAATGTCCAACTGCCACTAAAGATGATAAAACAGCTAAAGTGAAGATGAATGCCTCCAAGACTGAGAAGGTCACCAAAGCTGAGAAATCTACCAAGCTGAAGAATACCACTAAGGTTAAGAAATTAACCAAAGTGAAGGTTACCACTGAAGCTGAATCTTCATCTGCTGTGAAGATTGCTAAACCTTCCATCTCCACTAACCCTAAAGGACCCATTAAAAAAGTGGGTACCAAACAAAGTTTAATCTTCCTTATGTTTGCAGGGATCAAAGGGCATCTGGTATCTTGATAGTGGATGCTCTCGTCATATGACAGGACAAAAAGACCTGCTCACTGAATACAAGGAAGAGAAAGGTCCCTCTGTGACCTTTGGTGGAAATGGAAAAGGATATACCCGAGGGTTTGGTGTCCTCAGCAATGGGACAACTACCTTTAGAAGAGTCGCTTATGTAGATGGACTGAAGCACAATCTTTTGAGCATCAGTCAGCTATGTGACAAAGTCTATGAAGTTCGCTTTACCAAGAAAGCATGTTTAGTGGTAAATGAGAAAGGAAAAATTGCTCTCAGTGGTTATCGTAAAGAAAATGTCTATGTAATAGATATGGACTCTAGTACTACTGAAAACATATGTTTTCTTTCTAAAGCCTCCTCTGATGTCAACTGACTATGGCACAAAAGGCTTTCTCATCTAAACTTCAAAACCCTGAATTCTCTCTCATCTAAGGAACTGGTGTCTGGTCTTCCTCAGCACTCATATGCTAAAGAATCTCTCTGCTCAACATGTGAAAACGGAAAAAAGACGAAAGCTAGTTTCAAGTCTAAAAAAGTTTCCTCAGTGACAAGTCCTCTTCAACTCTTGCATATGGATTTGTTTGGCCCTGTCAATATCCAATCAATAGCTGGAAAGAAATATACACTTGTTATTGTAGATGAATACTCTCTCTACACCTGGGTTATCTTTCTTCGCTGCAAGAGTGACAATCCAGAAGAACTGATATCTTTTGTTAAAAAGATAGAAGTGCTGAATAATCTTATTGTTCGATCAATAAGAAGTGATCATGGAATTGAATTCAAAAACAATTCTCTGAACAATTTCTTTGAGAACAAGAGAATTTCTCACAATTTCTCTTCAGTAAGAACACCTCAGCAAAACGGAGTCGCTGAAAGAAGAAACAGAACGATCATTGAAGCTGCTAGATCAATGTTCAACGATTCTCACCTCCCTACTCAATTTTGGGCTGAAGCTGTAAACACTGCATGTTTTACTCAAAACAGATCGCTGATAGTAAAGCGATTTGGAAAGACAACTTATGAATTATTTCATGGAAGAAAACCATCTATCAGTTTTCTTCATATCTTTGGTTGTCAGTGCTTTATCTTAAACAACAATGATCAACTTGGAAAGTTCGATCCAAAAGTGGATGACAGAATATTTCTTGTATATTCCTCTATCTCCAAAGCCCACAGAGTTTTCAACAAAAGAAGACAATCTGTGGAAGAAACAATTCATGTCACCTTTGATGAAACTCGCTCAACGAACTCTTAACCAATCTCTGACAATGAAGAGTTAAATGCTTGGATGTTTTCTCATTATAGAGAAATAGAACCTTTCTTCTCAAACCATCAGCACTCTGATCCTCCAGCTGCTGATGATGATCCAAATATCATACCTCCTAAGGCTGAATCCATCTCATGGGTTTCATCTGAGCCTCTAAACACACTTCCTCCATCAGATCCATCTTCGTCTGAAAACCTCTCAGAAAACAATGGTCTGTCTGACACTCAACAATTATTAGCTGATGAACCTCAGGCTTCTTCATCAGTGAACATTCCTATCGTTGATCAAACCTATGAAATGAGCGATCATGCTCCTGCTCAACGATGGACCAGAGATCACCCCATAGATCAAATTCATGGTGATCCCGATGCAGGTATTCAGACACGACGAAGTTCAGGTAATATCTGCCTCTTTGTCAACTTTATTTCTTTAATAGAGCCAAAGAAGACTGATGATGCCCTCAGAGATCCAAACTGGGTCAGTGCTATGCAAAAAGAGCTGACTGAGTTTACTCGTAACAATGTTTGGAATCTTGTTCCTAGACCATCTGATAAAACTATTATAGGCATCAAATGGGTGTTTAGAAACAAATTAGATGAACATGGAACTGTAACCCGCAACAAGGCTCGACTTGTTGCTCAGGGATACCGACAAGAGGAAGGTATAGACTATGACGAAACCTTTACCCCTGTGGCTAGGATCGAAGCAATTCAACTCTTCTTAGCTTATGCAGTTTACAAAGACTTCATTGTATATCAAATGGATGTAAAATCAGCGTTCCTAAATAGAAAGCTAAATGAAGAAGTCTATGTAGAACAACCCCCATGGTTCTATGACCCTAAACATCTAAATTATGTTTATAAATTGGATAAGGCTCTCAATGGTCTAAAACAAGCCCCTCGTGCTTGGTATGATACTCTCTCATCTTTTCTTATCTCTGAAAATTTTGAACGTGGCCAAATTGATAATACCCTATTTTTCCGAAAGATAAAAGGTCATATTATTCTTGTACAAATATATGTTGATGACATCATATTTGGTTCTACTAACCCATCCCTATGTACTCACTTCGCTGAAAGAATGAAGAAAAAAATACAAAATGAGTATGATGGGTGAGCTAACGTATTTTCTTGGTCTTCAGATTAAACAATCTGAAAAAGGTACTTTTATCAGTCAAGGTATTGTCGGTCCACAATATATATGATCAAGTTCTTATCGACAATAACAATAACAAGATTACCAACCTGTTTGATTAATATTCAACGATTACAAGGTTTGGTTTTGGTCTTTTAAGCTCTTTCTTTTTACACCTTGGTTTGTTGTTAACTAAGTGTGTTCAATATGATCTGATCGATTTTATCAAAACACACCTAACATAATAATAATAATAAACTAACTAAAACTAATATCTAGATATTATTTCAAAACAAATATCTAAATACTTAGATATTTAGATAAAACAACTAAAATACTTAAACAAACAATTAAACTAACTTTGACGATTTATTACAAACGACATTAGACTTATATTTAAGAGTCGACTTTTCTGCTTTAGCTTCAGATTGCGATCTTCAGATTGGATGATCTTTAATCCAATGAGACTGTGCTATAACAATCTCCCCCTTTGGATCAAGATCATTATTTAAAAAGATTTATCCAATAGATCTGTGCAACTCAATCTTCTTCTTTTTCAGCTCAGAAGATGCAATCTCCTTCTTAGTCTTCAGAATGTAATAATCTTCCCCTTTTGATGTAGATAAAATCTCTTTCAGATGTTGGGAAGAAATTATCTCTAGTTGTAGCTCAGATTGTTGTAGCAATGTATCTTCAAAGAGAATTTCTTGCAATTCAGCATGTCTTCAGAATACTTGCTCTAATCTTGTGTTGTTCCCCATTTCTCGGTTAGCTCTTTGGCGCTTCTCCCCCTTTTTGATGAAAAGAGGAACGAGTTCATCAAAATTTAATGTCAAGAAATGTCTATCTTTCGTAGCCTCTGATTCATCAATTCATAAGAGATTCATCTAGATCTTTGCAAATCCAGACAAATTAGTTGTGTAACACCTGTATCAACAAATGAATCAGTTAAAAATGTCTGTCAGTAATACTAAGTCACTGTGTGTAACAAATACACATTGGAAAGGAGCTTTGTGATGTTCACTCCCCCAGGGCTTCCATTTAATCATCAAAAACACCACAAAGGTTATTTCTATAAACGTTATGACAAAGAAACAAATTCATTGTGTGTTCGTGCTTGTGATAGAAAGAATTAAGCACTTGATGATCGCTTATAAGGCTCAAAGTGTGTAAACCACTGAGACAACAGTAAGTTAAACACAGACTCAATGTGCATGAGTGAATTGCGAAGGTGGGGTAGACTTCCTTCTTTTCAATATCCAGATTTTCCAAATGAAAATCAGATAGTAAATGTGCTGCTTCCCCTTTGAAAATGTGAAACACTTTCTTGTTAAGAAGAAAATGAGTAGTTGGTGAGGTTTGATCAAGATTTGGCATGGGCTAGTTGCCTGTTTCAATAATGATCACCAAAGAATTGTGAAACATTAGAATTGTGGCTGCCCAGCTCAGAAAGTAGTTGGTGCAGAGTTCTGATATTCTTTTAACTCTGTTCTCGCACCCTCTTTCTTTTAAACATTTAGCTCACTGCTAACCGAACTCTCTTTGCATTATAGCTCATTATCCAATCCACACTAATTTCTTTTGATTTCTCACACTCAATCACTATGGATTAACTTATTAGGTAGAAATCACTAGTTAACATGATTCCATAGAAGTTTCTTGTAAGTCCTAGCACACTGATCCCGTATATCCTATAAAGAATATGTTGCTCAAACTGGTTTAGCTTATCATGTAAGCTCATGTAAAACATTTAAAGTACACTCCCAAAATATAAAATCTAATGAAAAAACGGGAAGTGATTTGGACATTTAAGAACATGTTTTCAATGATTGAAAGTTGTCCTTCTTTCAAACATATATGAGAGTAAGATAAAGGATTATACCTTAACGTGTGATATTACATCTCATGAAGCTAAGCTTAAAGTCATAAAGATATGAACATGTAAGCGTTTCTCAAAAATTCTGCAAAAATCTTAAAATCAAGTCAAAGTAACTTTATTCACTGAAATTAAAAAGATAAAAAGCAGTAAAACAAGGAAAGTACGAGTTCTGATCTGAAATAATCAGAAGTCATATCCTAACTCCTTTGATTTGAAAAGCTCCCCCTAAAATCATGCATTACAGAAATTTGACATTAAAAAGGTAAATGCAGAAATTGGGTAGTCTTCTCCTCAATACTATTGACCATGTATGAGTTTCTTCTCATACTCCCCCTTGGATTATGAACAGAATATCTGAAGTACAGATATCATTTAGAAATAAGAATGAAGAAATGATGAAAAAGTATACGATAGAAAACTTTGATAGGTAACTACTGATTAGGTCTTAAGATTTAGCATACCAAGCTTAGAGATAAGAAAGTTGAATCTCTTTTTGTCTAAAGGTTTGGTAAACAAATCTACAAGCTGATATTCAGTTTTTACAAAGAAAAGTTCAATTGTTTCTTTTTCGACATTATCTTTTATAAAGTGATACCTGACATCAATGTGTTTGGTCTTGGTGTGCTGAACAGGATTCGCTGTTATCGCGATGGCGCTCTTTCACTCACAGTAGATCGGGATCTTGTCGAAGTGAAAACCGTAGTCGCGAAATTGTGTTCTTATCCATAAGACCTGAGAATAGCAGCTAGCAGCAGCTACATATTCTGCTTCGGCCGTTGAAGTTGAAACACAAAGTTGCTTCTTCGATGCCCAACTTACGAGTTTATCACCGAGGAACTGTATACGACCTGACGTGCTCTTCTTGTCTATCATACAACCAGCATGATCTGCATCTGTATATGCTGTTAGTTCAAATCTAGTATCTTTAGGATACCACAGACCAATATCTGCAGTCCCCTTCAGATACTTAAAAATGCGCTTAACTGCAGTCAAATGGGATTCTTTGGGATTGGCCTGATATCTTGCACATAAGCAAGTAGAAAACATTATATCTGGCCTACTCGACGTAAGATACATCAAAGAACCTATCATCCCTTTATAAGTCCTAACATCAACAGCCTCTCCAGAAAGATCGCTGCCAATCTTAGTACCTGGTGCCATTGGGGTACCAATCGGTTTAGAATTTTCCATTTTGAACTTCCGAAGAATATCAAGAATGTATTTTGATTGATTGATAAAAATCCCCGATGAAAATTGTTTGACTTTTAATCCGAGAAAGAAATTCATCTCTCCCATCATATTCATCTGAAATCTTGACACCATAAGGTTTGAAAAATTCTTACAGTACTTAGGATTTGTAGAGCCAAAAATAATATCATCCATATAGATTTGAATAAGAATGATATCGGATTTTTCCTTTTTAATAAACAAAGTGGTATCAACCGTACCTTTTGTAAAACCAGACTTGGCTAAGAACTGAGATAGGACATCATACCAGGCGCGAGGAGCTTGTTTCAGTCCATAGAGTGCTTTGTCGAGAATGTAAACGTGAGTCGGTTTCTCTTGGTTGACAAAGCCTTCTGGCTGTGAGACATAGACTTCTTCTTTCAGAATTCCATTCAGAAATGCTGTCTTCACGTCCATTTGAAAGACCGTGAAGTTCTTGTGGGCTGCATAGGCTAGAAACATTCGAATTGCCTCTAAACGCGCCACGGGAGCATAAGTCTCGTCATAGTCTATTCCTTCCTCTTGTCTGTATCCTTTGGTTACAAGTCTTGCTTTGTTTCTGATAACAGTACCATCTTCGTCTTTCTTTATCTTGAAAACCCATTTCGTACCTATAATAGTTTTACCTTGAGGTTTGGGTATGAGTCTCCAGACTTGAAGTGCTTCGAACTGGTTCAGTTCTTCTTGCATTGCAGTCAACCCTTCTGGATCAGCAAGAGCCTCTGATACGCGATTTGGATCGATCTTGCTCAGAAAGGATTCATGCATACACATATTCATTGATGTTGGCCTAGTTTGCACCGGTTTTGTTGGATCGCCAATGATCTGGCTTATCGGGTGCTCTTTGGTCCATTTATGTTCATGAAGGAGTGGATTATATGAATATATATCAATATTATCATCTATGAATCCACTGGTACCTTCTTTTGGTAGTTCAGGAGGAATTATGGTTATAGTTGAAGTAGTAGGTGCAGAAGTCTCAGCAGGTACAACTTGGTCCGGTTGTAGATTAGTCTGTACAGAACATCCCGCTGATACAACAACTTCTGTCTCTTCATTATTTGTCACAGCTTCAACTGTTAGAGTCGGCATTTGAACTGGAATTTCAATAGAGATATCTGAACTGGTTGGATGAGTAGTCGTTGAGTCTTCCATCCTGTCAACCACAACATATTTCTTCACATTAGATCCAAGAAATTCATCATAAAACAATTCAAATAATAAATCTAAATCAGATAAATGATTAGTAGACGTTGACGCTTCATCTGATTTGATCGCTTGAGACGCAGGTTCTGGACTGATTTGCCCATAAGCTAGTACTCCGGTTATCACGGGTTTTGAACTGTGTTGTTCAGAAGCCATTTCTTCATCAAACGTAACATTAACGCTTTCAATAACTGTCTTTGACTTCTTTAGATATACACGGTATGCATTTGATGTAGATGAATAACCAATGAAGATGCCTTCGTCCGCCTTGGCACTGAACTTGTTCAGACTCTCTCTATCGTTTAGAACAAAACACTTACACCCAAATATATGGAAATATTTGATTGTCGGTGTTCGGTTGTTGATCAACGAATAAGGAGTCTTCTTGAATCTACGGTGAATCATGGAGCGATTCTGAGTGTAGAACGCAGTCGATACAGCTTCATCCCACAGAAATAGAGGTAACTCATATTGACTTAGCATAGTACGAGCATTCTCGACTAGCATACGATTTCTTCTTTCGACCACTCCATTCTGTTGAGGCGTACGAGCAGCAGAGTATTGATGTGATATCCCGACTGATTCGAGATATTCTTGAACTGTTTTGTTCTTGAACTTTATGCCGTTGTCTGTTCTTAGAATCTTTACTGGTTTCTGCAGATTTACCTAGGTCGTCTTCAGGAGTGTAATGAGAACATCTGGTGTCTCATCCTTTGAATGTAGAAATTTGACCCAAGTGTATCGCGAATAGTCGTCTACGATAACGAGTATGTACTTCTTTTCGCCTAGACTCTGTGTTCGCATCGGACCGCATAAGTCCATATGCAACAACTCTAACAGAGAGTTTGTACTCGGTTCAGGCTTTGGTTTATGTGGAGCCCTCTTCGTCTTTCCCTTTTCACACGCTGCACACAGATGTTCTTTTTCGTACTTGAGCTCTGGAAGTCCTTTCACTAGCTTTCCACTGACCATCTTGTTTAGATACCTAAAATTGAGGTGAGAGAGCCTACGATGCCATAGCCAGCTTTGCTGCATCGAGGCTTTGGATAGTAGACATACCTGATTGTAAGTCTGGACCTTTGACAAATTGATTGTGTAGAGGTCGGACTTTCTCGTACCGACAAAGAGTTCCTCTCCTTCTTCAGTGCGAACAGAACACCTCTTGGATTTGAAATTGACCTCTAAGGCTTTGTCACAGAACTGGCCTATACTGAACAGGTTGTGTCCTAAGCGTTCAACATAGCTCACCTTCTTGATCGTGACTTTGTCATGTACCATATCACCATAACCTAGTATTGGTGAAAACTGGTCGTTGCCGAATCTAACTGTTCCGCAATACTTCTCTATAAAGTTGGTCAACATACCTTTTTATCCAGTCATATGCTTGGAACATCCGCTATCCAAGTACCACATATGACGGATCTTCACAAGAGAAATTACGAAACAAGAGATTTATATATCCATAAAACAAAATTGGAGTAAAGACTTTTGAGCATTGAAGTACGGGTCTTGAATTGTTGAATTCAAGAGCCATTGTTCGTTGAGGTACGAGTCCTAAACTGTTTTGTCTAGAAGTCATACTTCGTTGAAGTACGGGTTCTAAGCTGAAATGCTTAGAAGCCTCCATCTTGACATTTAAGACCGGGTTTTGAATTGATTTGTTTAAAAGCCTAATTTCTATGCTCCCTCTTAAACTTTGAGTTCCTACAACACAGATTTAGCTTTTGGTACCCACTGGTATTTAGGTCCAACTGTGTTAGCACAAGATTTTGGTACCCATTGAAATTTGGGTCCCTTTTTCATTTGAAATTCATTGGAAGCATTAGAATGAGTAGAGTGAACATGATAAGTTCCAAACCAAACATCATAATCTTTATGAGAAGCATAAGCATGTTTATCATAATTGGAAAACTTTCTAGCAGATAAAGATAATTCGAATAATTGGTTTCAAAATAGTAGCAACATTCGCATTCAAAACATCTTTACTAGACATAGTCTTATTACAAATAACACTTGAAAAAGATTTTGCATTCTCGTCTAGCTTCTGTTTTGGCTGCCATACAGACTTAACTCCCTGCCTTTTCTGGCTTAAATCTGAAACATTTGAAACTTGTGAGTTAGACTTTTGAGCAACAACTGAATGCATCTTCTTTGGGTTACCAGTAGTGATCGGTTTCTGTGAATGCTGAGATTTCTTCTTACCTTTCGCATTCTTAGCGTTCACAGAAGCTGATTTATCAACTTTCGTTGATGATTTACCTTTTTCAGACATACTGGTTAATCCAAAGGAGTTCACAACAAATGACTTATGATTAGGAAGTTTGCCACTAAAATTAAATTGATCAATGCAATCATCTAAAACACCATAAGAGTTTAGAAAATCTAGCCCTTCATCAAGTAGACCAAACATATCTTTAGATTTTGAAGCCTTGGTTGATTTAGAAAGAACATAATTCTTAAGAATAGTTGAAAACACATTTTGTTCAATCTCAATCAAAATTCTTTCATACTCTAAAGATTTCTCTAGTTCATAAATTTTACTTTCCAAGACTAGAGGAGGAACGTAAAGCTTACCTTTGATAGGTTTCACCTCCATTTTTTTATAGAATAACTTTGAAAGAAGTCATTTGAAAGAGATTTTGGTTGAACATCATCATAACTATTATTCAACTTCGCATAACGAAATGGTAGTTGAACTTTAGATGTGTTATTTCGTTTTTCTGTTTCCTTGGCTTCATCCTCTTCAGACAGTCCAGTCCAGAAAGCTTTAAGTTCAGGGCATCGTCGAGAGAGTCTTAGGAATGTAAAATCATAAAGTGAAGGAACTTCAGATATACCATTTTTAAGGTAATGAGGATTCTCATAACCAATTCCCCAATTCTGTCTATTCTCTTTGGGTTTTTTTTAGGTGAATGGTTTTTTCAGTTTGACCCAATGAGTATAACTTCCCTTCTAAATCATTTAGTTTTGCAAGTAAAGATTTGTTTTCTTCAGAACATGAAGAAAACAATTTTGTAAGCTCTGCAAAATCAAACTCACACATTCTTAATTTTGAATTTGTTTCAGTTATTTCTTTGAGAATTATTGTCTTTTCTTTAGCTCAGTTATCAAAGTTTTTATGCATTGTCTCAATCAAAACTGTCTTCTCAGCAATATTCTCACTGAGTTTCTGTATTGACTGGTTTTTTTCATTGATAACTCCTTTTTCTCGCTTAAGCTTTGACTCTAAGTCTTCGAGTTTAGTCAACATGGCATGCTGTTTATTCATGAAATCTGATTGAGTTAAATCACATACCTCATTCTTTTCATCATCAGAATCAACTTCAGCTTCTGTTTCCATGTTGCCCATCAAGCACATGTTTAATGTCTCGTCCTTCTCTTCATCTTCTTGGTCTGAATTATCTAGCCAGTATACATCTTCTGCCATCAATCCCTTACCCGCCTCCTATTGCTTTGCAAGAAGCATTTTGTTCTTGTAGTAGTCGGAGTTTCTGACTTTGGGTCTTCGGCAGTCTTTGGCAAAATGACCTGTTTTGCCACAGTTGTAGCATGTTGGAGGTTCTAACTGACTAGATCCTTCAGCTTGATATCGTCTCTCTTCCGGTTTCCTCTCCTCTATTCTCTTCCCTTCTACTCTCTCTTTATGAACATAATTGTTTGGACCAGAAGAATACCTCTGACTGTTTGAACTTGGCTTCTTGTAGAACTTCTTCTAAAAAAGCCTTTCTCAGCATAAGCATTGCCTTCTTCTGTTGTTCACAGTCATCCGAGTCAGAGTTTGCTTCATCTTCAATCTCTTGTGATTCAGACATAAACATCTTCTTCTTCTTCTTTTTCACAACAAGATCAGCTGAGTCAGCAACTGTCTTTTCACCCTGTCTCTTTTCATCCAAGATTTCATCCACCTCTTCTTCATTTTGTTTGAGGGTTTCATACACCTCATGAAGTGGAATCTCGTTTAGATCTTTGATTTGCTTCATCTGCTTGGTAAACCTCTTCCATTCAGGCTGTAGGATGCTGAGGAATTTGACATTCAACTCTATCTGTGATTTGTTGACCTTGTTCTTGCTCAACTCATTTAGCAAGGTCACAAACCTGTCGTATGTTCCTTCTAGTGACTCTCCAACTCTGCCTTTGAATTCTTCATAATTGTTTAGGCAGTAGGATGTCTTGAGCTGCTTCCCAACCTTTGAACCTAGCATCATCTTCTCTAGCTGATCCCACATCTCTTTGCCCGAGGCTTTATAGCTGTCAATATTTACATAAATTTCATTTGAAAACCCTTGTAGAATGTATGTGTAACACCTCAAAAATCAGAGTAAATTAAAACCTGGAAATCTGACAATATGACGAAAGTAAATCCATTAACTTCCCATAAATGGGATCAGTCCTTAAGTCTATACAATTCTATACAAGGATTTCATCAAAAGAATGGGACTTAACAATGCCCAGCTACAATACTTAAAACATCTCCAAAAACCCCGAGACTCAAAACTCGTCTCTCCAAAAACCCCGGCACCCACCGCTAATGGAAACCTGTTATACACATCATTTGAGAAAAAGTGTCAGACTATAAAGCCTGGTGAGAACATACAGTTTATAAAACTCAAAAGATAAAACATCAGTATCATAAAGAAATCTTTTCATAAATGTTTAGTTCGTAAAGATAACATTTCGCCACAACCGGGCCTCTTCGGTCCAAAACTCTTAAACGGTGATAAAAGGACCATTTTACCAAGGAGAGTGGTGTAACACAAAGTAGACCACAAATCCGAGTTATGAGCTAAACACTTGGAGTCCTCAGCAATGAACCCAGAGTCCGTGCTACGAGGTGAGATCGCGCTCCCAAGGGAAACCAATGTATACTCCTTCACTAGGATCACCATGAACCATGGCTAGTAACCGGCCTCACATAACCGTACCATAAACTCATCACGGAACATGTGATCCATAGCTACATATTTGGGGAATATAGCCTCCCAACAAAACAGTCTACTCCAAAACCTAGGGATCCACTAGTAATGGTAAGGACTCGTCACAACAACATATGTGACCAACCATAAATAAATATATGGTATAAGTACATTTTATAACCAAAATGCTATTCTCAGTTCAACTTCTGGTAAGAATGAAAATCATTAAAATGAGTTCATAAACATTCTTTTCAAACGACCACATAATGTGCAAGTAAAACATCATTTTACTTCAATAGGGCGGAACCCGTCATTTTGGTCAAAACTGACCGGGAACCCCGAGATTCACCAAAAACTTCATTTATAACAAAATGTAGAGAACATAAAATCATACCGTAGAAATACTTTAGATTTTGCAAATAATAGTTTTGACATGTATAAAGTTTGTAAAATGGTAGTAGGAACTCACCGGTAGGTTTTCAGAATAAAACCCGGAAATCCAGATAATGACCACGACGTAGAGGTGAAGCTTAAAACACCGACCCCTCGCTAGAAACACCGAAAACTAGCAACCAAACGAGCCTTGAAGACCGAAGAAGAAAAAGAGAGAAAAAGAAGAGAGAGAGAGAAAGAAACTGAGATTACCAAAAGATCTCAATCAAAAAGAGATATTTAGCCAAGGCTTTGCACACCTCCCAACACAGCGCACGGCCCGTGCGTTTTCCAAAGGGGAGGGCGCACGGCTCGTGCGTTCTCCACTGCCTCGCACCCTGTTCCATGCGCACGACCCATGCGTTTTTCCAAAGGGATGGCGCACGACCCGTGCGCCCTGTAGACAGAAACATCTACTTCATTTCTTCTTTACAACCTCGCAAAACCAAACGAAAATTCGGGGTGTTACAATCCTCCCCAACTTGGGAATGATTTCGTCCCCGAAATCCCAACTACACAAAAAGGTGAGGATATCTTCGCTTCATATCCTCCTCGGCTTCCCACGTCACATTTGCTCCCCGGTGATGCTTCCACTGCACTTTGACCAAAGTGACTTCTTTATGACGCAACTTCTTAGACTTTCTCTCTAAGATGGCGTCGGGTTCTTCCACACAACGGTTTCCTTCGTCAACCCTTAACTCTGAAAGGGGAATGACGCTGTCTTCCACCGCCAAACATTTCCGGAGGTAGCAAACATGAAACGTGTTGTGTATTCTGCTCAACTCCGGTGGCAGTTCCAACTGGTAGGCTTGCAAACCCACCCGTTTAAGCACTTTGAAAGGTCCGAGGAAACGGGGACTCAGCTTCCCATGCTTTCCGAACCGTATAATACCTTTCCACGACGACACCTTAAGCATAACGCGGTCGCCCACTCGGAATTCCATCGGTCGCCTCTTCTTATCGGCATAGCTTTTCTGACAATCCTGAGCTGCTTTCATTCTTTCACGAATGCACTTGACCTTATCGGCAGTCTCTTGCACGATCTCAGGTCCAGCGAACTGCTTTTCTCCCGCTTCAAGCCAGCACACGGGAGTCCGACACTTTCGCCCATACAAAGCCTCAAAGGGTGCCATTCCGATACTCGAGTGGTAGCTATTGTTGTAGGCAAACTCCATCAAAGGCAGGTGAGTGTCCCAGCTACCCCCGAAATCGATGACACAAGACCTCAACATGTCTTCCAAAGTTTGGATCGTTCGTTCGCTCTGCCCGTCGGTTTGCGGATGGTAAGCCGTACTCAACTTCACTCGAGTACCAAGCTCTTTCTGAAATCCATCCCAGAAGTTCGAAGTGAACCGACTGTCGCGATCCGACACGATCGACAATGGTATGCCATGCCTCGAGACCACCTCATCGATATAAAGCTTTGCTAACTTATCCATCGGTAGAGTCTCGCGCATAGCCAAGAAATGAGCGCTCTTCGTTAATCTGTCAACTATCACCCAAATGGTATCGTGACCTCGAAGAGTTTTAGGAAACTTCATCACGAAGTCCATGGTGATATGCTCCCATTTCCATTCGGGAATCTCTAAAGACTGAAGACTCCCATATGGTCTCTGATGTTCGGCCTTAACTTGCGAACACGTCACACAACGCTCAACGTAACGTGCCACATCAAGCTTCATTACCGGCCACCAATAGTGCAACTTCAAGTCCCTGTACATCTTTGTGCTTCCCGGATGTATGGAATACTTGGACTTGTGTGCATCTTCTAGCAACAGCTCACGGTTACCCCCTATCTTGGGCACCCACACACGACCGTTGAACAGTTTCACTCCACGGCTATCTTCCGTCAAGAGTAAACGCTGTTTTGTCATGACTTCTTCTTTGAGATTCTCTTCTAACAGTGCTTCCACTTGTGATGCCTTGATCTTCTCAACAAGGCTAGACACTAGCTCGATTCTTGAATGGGTAGCTCGAATGCTTCCGCTAAAATCCTTCCGACTTAGCGCATCGGCCACCACGTTCGCCTTACCTGGATGGTAAAGCAATTCACAGTCGTAATCTTTAAGCAACTCGAGCCACCTTCTTTGTCTCATATTCAGCTCTTTCTGATCAAAGACATACTTCAGGCTCTTGTGATCCGTGTATAGAGTGCACTTCATGCCGTAAAGGTAATGTCGCCAAAGCTTCAAGGCGAACACCACCGCTGCTAACTCCAGATCATGAGTTGGATAATTCTGCTCGTGTATCTTAAGCTGCCTCGAGGCATAAGCGATCACCTTGCCTCGTTGCATCAACACACAATCCAATCCCATCTTTGAAGCGTCGCTGTAAACCACGAAATCTTCCGACCCTTCAGGTAACGTCAAAATCGAAGCTTCACATTCTTCCGAGTCAGAATTGTCAAGGAAGAAGCGATCTTGGAAAAGTCTTGAATGAATCTCCTGTAGTATCCCGCCAGACCCAAGAAACTTCGTATCTCCGACGGACTCTTAGGAGGCTCCCAATTCATTATAGCTTCAATCTTGGAGGGATCTACTTTCACTCCGTCCCGAGTGACTACGTGCCCCAGAAATTGTACTTCTTTAAGCCAAAAGTCGCACTTGGAAAACTTGGCGTACAATCTTTCTCTTCTCAACACTTCCAGAACCTCACGTAGATGTTGTTCGTGTTCCGACTCACTCTTGGAGTACACTAGTATGTCATCAATGAATACAATGACCGACTTGTTGAGGAAAGGTCGGCACACTCTATTCATCAAGTCCATAAACACTGCTGGTGCGTTCGTCAGGCCAAAAGGCATTACAAGGAACTCGTAATCGTAACGCGTTCTGAAAGCCGTCTTCGGAACATCTTCTTCTCTTACCTTCACTTGGTGATAACCTGATCGTAAGTCGATTTTGGAGAAACAACCCGCTCCTTGAAGTTGATCGAACAAGTCGTCTATTCTCGGAAGCGGATATTTGTTCTTCACTGTAGCTTTGTTCAACTCACGATAGTCAATGCACATTCTCATTGTGCCATCCTTCTTCTTGACAAATAGGACCGGAGCTCCCCAAGGTGACGAACTCGGTCTTATGAATCCCTTCTCTAATAGCTCTTGGAGTTGTGCCACCATCTCTTGCATCTCCGATGGCGCTAAACGATAAGGTGCTTTAGCGATCGGTGCAGCGCCAGGCACAAGATCAATCCGAAACTCTACCTGACGATCGGGTGGCAACCCGGGCAAGCCATTCGGAAAGATATCTGGAAACTCACGCACGATCTTCACATCTTCCAGCTTTGATTTCTCTAACTTAGCATCGATCACATAGGCTAGGAAAGACGAACATCCTTTTATTAAACACTTGTGTGCTCTTGCCATTGTGATTATTGCCACTTCACCCTTCCTCTTTTCACCATAGATGACTACGACCTCTCCAGAGAGGTTGGGAAGTCGAATCATCTTCTTGGAACACACGAACTCGGCCTGATTGTTTGACAACCAATCCATACCGATTACCACATCAAAACCCCCGATTAACATCGGTAATAGATCGATCGAAAATTCTCTCCCTTCGATACTAAGAGTACACTGCCTCAGAACCTCGTGGATCAGAACTTGACTACCATCGGCTATTTCTACCACTAATGCATCCTCAAGACTAGTAGTGGGCATAGCAATTTTCTGACGGAACAATTCAGATACGAAAGAGAAACTAGCACCCGTATCGAACAAAATACGAGCAGGTACAAAGTTTATAAGAAAAGTACCCGATACCACATCAGCGGATGCTCTAGCCTCTTCGGCTGTCATCTGAAATGCTCGACCCGGAACCTTCGGAGGGTTCTCCTTCCTTGCTGGCGCGCTACCCGACACAAGCTTCGGGCAATGCTTCCTCGAGTGTCCCAGTGTCTTGCACTCAAAACAGATGATCCCCCTGACCGGGCAATCTCTGACAGTATGACCAGGCTTCCCACACTTGAAGCAAGTTTGAGAATTGTTGTAACAGTTACCGTGATGCTTGGTCCGACACCTCGGGCACCACCTTGCTTCCTGATAACTACCGAAGTTGCGGTTTCCGACAAAAGGTCGGGTCCGCTTGGGAGGTACTGAACTGCTATCCCACTTTCTTTTATCAGACAGTATCACAGAATTCTCAGATTTGCTCTTCGCGAACATCTCTTCCATGAATTGAGCTTCCTCCACCATCTCTCGGAGGTTAGAAGCTTTGAAATTATGGACCATTGATTGCATGTCCGCTGGTAAGCCGTTGAGATAAGCTTTCATTTTATCTTTTACTGTTGGGGCAGCGTGCCCCACCAGACCCAACTTCTCCATAAACTGACGGGTGTACTCCCTCACCGTCAGACTTCCCTTTACCAAGGACCAGAATTCTTTCTCAATTCGGTCCATGGTCCTCTCGTTGCAGAACTCTTCTAGCAGCTTCTTTTTGAACTCGGCCCAAGACAACTGGGCCAACACTTCAGGAGATAGAGTGGATTGGATGATATTCCACCAGATGAGTGCAGTGTTCCTCAGCAATTGGGTACCGAACCGCACCCTCTGATCATCACCACATTCGGAAGAGCCAAAAGCTTGCTCAACCGCTCAGATCCACTTTACACACACCGCCGGGTCATCTGAACCGAAGAATTCAGGCGGTCCGCAGCTCAGAAAGGACTTATAGGAACAACTCTTCCTATTCCCCGGAGCATCAGAAATCCTGCGCTCTACCGCTGTGACCCTTATACCATCGCCTCCAGAACCTGCTACGACGTTTTCCACAACCGTCTCACTTCTCCGGTTGTTTACGTCGCGGTCCTCCATTGCTTTCAGCAGAAACTCCTGCTGCTTCGCCATCTCTTCTCTCATCGCCAACATCACGCTGGCCAACAACTCTGACTGGGGATTAACATCCCTGATAACTGGGTGGGACGAAGCCAGGTCTACTCGCGGAATGACCTCTGGCCCCCCACCTAGTACTTGCTGAACGGGTGGTCGAACGATAACCTCAACTCCTTCCGGCTGACCCGCTGTAGAGGTTGTCGCTTCCAGACCATCAACACGAGTACGCGGTCTACCACGCGTATTCACCATGCTGAACAACTTCACAGAACAAAGAAAGAGATAAGAGAGAGATAGGAAAACACGAAAGGAAAACGTACTACCACATTACCAATTATCATATCAACAGCAAATCAAGGACTCTTACGTACAATATCCTCATAATAACATTAGCTAAGTGAAATTATGAACATACAACACATAACGGTTCTTGTCACCGCTATTACAACGCCTGATAAACGTACTTTCCGTTGACTCTAAGACTAACCCATCTTAGGAGCTCTACCCAAATCTCACGGATCAATTCTTAGCATACGCAGTCTAAGTCTAGACATCTTACATTCATGCCTAGTTCGCTTAAACTAGGGCTCTGATACCAACTTGTAACACCTCAAAAATCAGAGTAAATTAAAACCTGGAAATCTGACAATATGACGAAAGTAAATCCATTAACTTCCCATAAATGGGATCAGTCCTTAAGTCTATACAATTCTATACAAGGATTTCATCAAAAGAATGGGACTTAACAATGCCCAGCTACAATACTTAAAACATCTCCAAAAACCCCGAGACTCAAAACTCGTCTCTCCAAAAACCCCGGCACCCACCGCTAATGGAAACCTGTTATACACATCATTTGAGAAAAAGTGTCAGACTATAAAGCCTGGTGAGAACATACAGTTTATAAAACTCAAAAGATAAAACATCAGTATCATAAAGAAATCTTTTCATAAATGTTTAGTTCGTAAAGATAACATTTCGCCACAACCGGGCCTCTTCGGTCCAAAACTCTTAAACGGTGATAAAAGGACCATTTTACCAAGGAGAGTGGTGTAACACAAAGTAGACCACAAATCCGAGTTATGAGCTAAACACTTGGAGTCCTCAGCAATGAACCCAGAGTCCGTGCTACGAGGTGAGATCGCGCTCCCAAGGGAAACCAATGTATACTCCTTCACTAGGATCACCATGAACCATGGCTAGTAACCGGCCTCACATAACCGTACCATAAACTCATCACGGAACATGTGATCCATAGCTACATATTTGGGGAATATAGCCTCCCAACAAAACAGTCTACTCCAAAACCTAGGGATCCACTAGTAATGGTAAGGACTCGTCACAACAACATATGTGACCAACCATAAATAAATATATGGTATAAGTACATTTTATAACCAAAATGCTATTCTCAGTTCAACTTCTGGTAAGAATGAAAATCATTAAAATGAGTTCATAAACATTCTTTTCAAACGACCACATAATGTGCAAGTAAAACATCATTTTACTTCAATAGGGCGGAACCCGTCATTTTGGTCAAAACTGACCGGGAACCCCGAGATTCACCAAAAACTTCATTTATAACAAAATGTAGAGAACATAAAATCATACCGTAGAAATACTTTAGATTTTGCAAATAATAGTTTTGACATGTATAAAGTTTGTAAAATGGTAGTAGGAACTCACCGGTAGGTTTTCAGAATAAAACCCGGAAAACCAGATAATGACCACGACGTAGAGGTGAAGCTTAAAACACCGACCCCTCGCTAGAAACACCGAAAACTAGCAACCAAACGAGCCTTGAAGACCGAAGAAGAAAAAGAGAGAAAAAGAAGAGAGAGAGAGAAAGAAACTGAGATTACCAAAAGATCTCAATCAAAAAGAGATATTTAGCCAAGGCTTTGCACACCTCCCAACACAGCGCACGGCCCGTGCGTTTTCCAAAGGGGAGGGCGCACGGCCCGTGCGTTCTCCACTGCCTCGCACCCTGTTCCATGCGCACGACCCGTGCGTTTTTCCAAAGGGATGGCGCACGACCCGTGCGCCCTGTAGATAGAAACATCTACTTCATTTCTTCTTTACAACCTCGCAAAACCAAACGAGAATTCGGGGTGTTACAGTATGACTTTGCTAATCTATCCCCTTTTGCTCTCTTTAGGTTATCATCATCGAGCTCATGATACTTAAGTTTATACTGTGTTGGAACAGGTCCAACCATACGAGTCGTCATAACTGGTGCCATTACTCCTTCTTCTATTGATTTCCTGATCAAAAGACCCAAATCATGTCTCTCTATGAAGTCCATGAACCGATCTCTCCACTGCTCATACTCTCCTCTGAAGAGTACTGGTGGCTTCGTTTCGGTTCTAATAGCTAGAGCCTCTCTTGATGTCATCCTGTTTGATTAATATGTGCAATAAGAACCTGATTTTGATCGTTAGTCCAGATAATCAAATGAATATATAAAGATATTGAAGGTTAGATTCAGAAATTACTAAGTCAAGAATTGAAGTAAAAGTCCAAGTTTGCGCTAGAAGGCAGTGGCGCAAAGTTCAGATTTGAGCGAACTGAGGGTGTCGCAAAAGGTAACTTGCGCGAAATTAAGGTGGCCCAAAAGGAGGTTTGCGCGAGCAGTATCTAGCGCAAATCACAACTTCGCGCGAGATGATGTTGGCGCGAAAGTTAGTTTCTCGTGAAATAGGAGGGTCGCGCGAACTAAAGTTTTGCGCAAGAAGAGGTTGACACAAAACAAAGTTTGCGTGAGAGATAGGTCGTGCGAAAGAACTTTTGCGCGAGAAGTTAATGGCGCAAAAACTGACTTCGCGCTACAAGGAGGTGGCGCAAAAGTCACTTCGCGAGTTCTTGATGATGATGATGGCGCAAAATCAAACTTTGCGCGAGTTCGTCCCTGTGTTTGCGCGGGTTCGTCCCTGTTCTCGAAAAAACGATATGTTTTTCTCAATATTAACCTGTTTGGCACGATTAGCAGTCCTAATATGTAATAAAATGACCACTAACACTTATAGAACAGATTGCAACCCTTTGATCTCGATAAAAATCAGTTTTTGAGAATTAAATCGATAGCACAGTGAACTTTTTGAACGTGAACTCAGACACAATTTTCACAAAATTGGGACTCGATTGAAGTGTAATAATAAAAACAAAGTATACCCAATCGATCTATAACACCTATCGATCACAGCCTGATCGATTTCAACACCTAAAACAACCTAAAACACGAAAATGATTTTGCATATAAAGAACACAGTCGAGTTTTATAAAAATTTGATTTTTGAATCTGGTTTAGCTCTGATACCAATTGTCGGTCCACAATATATATGATCAAGTTCTTATCAACAATAACAATAACAAGATTACCAACCTGTTTGATTAATATTCAACGATTACAAGGTTTGGTTTTGATCTTTTAAGCTCTTTCTTTTTACACCTTGGTTTGTTGTTAACTATGTGTGTTGAATATGATTTGATCGATTATATCAAAACACAACTAACATAATAATAATAAACTAACTAAAACTAATATCTAGATATTATCTAGATATTATTTCAAAACAAATATCTAAATACTTAGATATTTAGATAAAACAATTAAAATACTTAAACAAACAATTAAACTAACTTTGAAGATTTATTACAAACGACATTAGACTTATATTTAAGAGTCGACTTTTCTGCTTTAGCTTCAGATTGCGATCTTCAGATTGAATGATCTTGAATCCAATGAGACTGTGCTCTAACAGGTAAGTATGTTAAAGATAGGCTGAAGAAGTTTGATCTAACACAAACTTCAGCGATGAAAACTCCTATGACACCTCTTCTAACACTAAACAAAGATCCATCTGGAAAACCTGTTAATGTCACTGCCTATAGAGGAATGATAGGCTCCCTGCTGTATCTAACAGTGAGCCGACCTGACATCATGTACTCTACCTGTTTATGTGCTCGTTATCAATCTGAACACAAGGAATCCCATCTGATCGCTGTAAAGCGAATCTTCAAATATCTGAAAGGAACTCCTAACCTCGGTCTTTGGTATTCCAAAGGCTCAGGGTTCAATCTAATTAGATATTCTGATAGTGATTTTGCAGGATGTAAACTTGATAGAAAAAGTACTACTGGTGGATGTCAACTCCTAGGAGGAAAGCTGGTAAGTTGGACAAGCAAAAAGCAAAATTCAGTGTCCACTTCCACAGCTGAAGCTGAATATGTAGGCGCTGGAAGTTTTTGTGCTCAGGTCTTATGGATGAGAAATCAACTATTAGACTATGACCTTCAGCTATCAAAGATTCCAATCTATTGCGACAGCACTAGTGTTATCGCCATAGCAAATAATCCGGTACTACATTCAAAGACGAAACACATAGAGATCAGATATCATTTTAACAGAGATCATGTGATGAATGATGATATTGAACTTCACTTTATCCCCACTGACTATCAGCTAGCTGATTTGTTTACCAAACCTCTTGATGAGACAAGGTTCAACTTTCTCATCAGTGAGCTTGGAATGTTGAATCTTGAAGAGTAACTCTTCATCTTTCCCGCATTATGTCAGTATTTCTAAGTTCCCCTTTATCACTTAATCTCTGAATAAATTTCTAACTCTCAGGTATGTTCTCACTCTCAATCACTGGATATTCATTCAGTAAGACGTTTTTCAAAAATAAAAACTTTAATCATTTTTTTCTTTAAATGATTAAAAGCTTTTTGATAAACAAAATCTATCACTGACATTTCTCATCAGTGATTCTTTTGAAAAGACAAATCAATCTCTGAATTGTTTATCAGAGATTCTTTCAAAATGGAAACCTATCTCTGACTTTTCTTCAGAGATAAATTCAAAAAGAACAAATGAAATATTTTTCTCTCTCCTATGACGTCATTTGAACCGACAATCCACGACATGCCTTTTTCTGACACGTTCGTTCGTTGCCCTTCTATCCAATCAACTTCGTAAAATGTGTCCATGTCATGATGAGCATTTGTTTTCCCACCTCTCTCTCTCTCTACCTATAAAAGGAATGCCTTTTCATTTTTACCTCTTTACGCTTTCTGGAAATCTTTTCAAGCAAACATTCTCTCTCAAGGCATTTCCAGCAAACAGTTTGGGTGTCAAGGTGGATTCTGTCACCTGTTCCATCAACGAAACCACCAGCGCTGTCAATAATGCTGGTGAAGAACCGAAGAAACTGACGTCTGCGTGCTCCTCAACTCTTTAGGGAGAGCTTGTCAAAGTAAAGGAGGACTTGGTCGTCAATCACCAACAAACTCAACTCCTTCAGGGACGTATTGGTACTCTCAGTAAGGACGTCCAGGATTTATCTAGCAAGATCGATTCCTGCACATCCATGCTACAGCAGGTTCTGGATAAGCTGAGTGCACCAGCTCCGACACTCATACCTTCTTTCACGGACGCAGACCGAACCTCTCTGAATGTCGCTGTTAAATTTATTCATCAAGCTACTTCAGATATCCCTGTGATCGAAAGCCGTCTAGATCGTTTGGAGGCTGAAGTCCGTTATTTGGCCACTGCAAAAACTACCTCTCGCACTGATGACCTCTCCCTCAATGATAATGACAAAGAGGTGGAGAAAGATGTTGAAGAAAATGCAAAGGAAGCAACTGCTGAGGTTCACTCGGAAGAAGCTCCCTCTCATGTTGAGGGGGAGAAGATTGTTGACAAAGCCCCTCCATATTCTTTGAACGATCAAGTTTTATTAGAATAATAAGAGGAGGAGGAAGAAGAGAATGAAGATCTTGATCTTCAGGATCAAGATAAAGAGCAACATCAAGATGATGATGACGACGATGAAGAATACCAGCTCTATGGTTTTCTACAGCAAACGCATCATCAGTGATAGCTTCGAAAGAAGTTGTCACAGCAGGGGGGAGAAATGAAACTTCTTCAGGAACCCCTTCCCAAAGAAAACCAAAGGGTGCAGCTGCTGAGGGAAGCCTGACAAATGTTTCACTATCTGAGGGGGAGAATCCTTCTCAGGTATGCCTCTCACTTGTCCCTATATCATTCTATAAATTTCCAACCCCTGTTTCTTTCTAGCCTTTATCTTTCTTCTTCCCAACAAACACTAACTCTTTTTATCTATTTCTGACCAGACAGTTCTATCTCCTGCTTAAGGTAAAGGAACTTCAAATAATCCTAACTTCCATAGCAGATGAATCAATAATCCCAATCTCCTTGAATGAGATTGATGAGCAAGAAGAAGAGGAAGAAGCCCTGCACCATCCAGGAAGGCCCTCTAGACCATCTTAATGGTCAGAGGAAGAGATGAATAGAAGAACAGAGATGATTTGTTATCTAGAGAATCAACGGCTGAAGGTCCCTCTTCAAAATTCTTCTACAGAGCTAGACTTCCTGACTGAAGCTGAAATTAAAGAATCTGTCAGAGCTGAGAAACTGATCGCCAAATGTCAAAGAGATGCCTCTCTAGCTCTCAAGGTTCAGTCTTCTCAAGTAAAAGACAAGAAGCTAAAGAAGAATCCAGTGGAAGTTCAGGATGCTCTACTGAAAAAAATTGAAGAGGAGCGCTCAAAAGAACAAGCGGTCAACGATAACTCTGTCGAATGGTGTAAGCATAAAGTCGACTATCGCTTTGACCCATTAAAGATAAAAGTTGTTGTCATCTCTGGAAGAAAGAAGAAGGATCGACTTTCTGTCACCATGGCGATAATCAGAGAGGATGGAAGCTCAAAGGCTATGTTTGTTTCAAAGCTTGAAAGTTTCGGCTACATGGAATGGCTAGAGTTCAAAGATGTGCTGAAGATTCACTGCTGTGTTAAAGGTACCATCTGATCTTCCTTCTAAGCCAAGGCAACTCAAAAGAAACCCTGTCTCCTCCTCATCTGAGAATGTCGCTGCTATCAGAAACGACACATTCATCAAGTTCTCAAAGTAAGCTTTGTTTGGTCCTCCTCCTGATCTCTCAGTTCTAGACCTATCCCTGCCTCCTGGTGGACCATATCTTGTTGGGCAAGTACTTAAAGATCCTTTTGGAATCTTCTCCAGATGTGATGAGGAACAACTCAGATTCCAAAGAGTCTCTGAAATCCCTATTTGTCCTCTTAGTCATCTCAAGGATCTCTTATGCTTATGGTATGACTTCTCTCCTTTAGCTGAACCGATCAAGACAATCATTAGTCAAGAATCTTCAGATCGAAGGCAAAGAGGAGAAGAAATACCTGACTATATGATCAATCCTCCAAAGTCTTCTCTAGATAGCTGATAGATTAGTTTCTTAACTCTTGTAATCTATTAGTTAGACTTACAGTAGTTAGTTCTTCACCTGTACTTTATATTTTCATATCTTGTAATTTCTTCTTTGATATAATGAAGATTTCAGTGAAGTACTTAACCCTATCAGTACTGTAAAAGGTCCCTCAAAATAGTAATTGGGACATGTATGTTATGAGTCCTGATTATTCCTCATTTTGAATTATAAAGTAATTTTTTTCAGTTACTTTGTCATTATCAAATAGGGGGAGATTGTTGATCCAAACTCTCTGAGTGATTTGTTAAAGACCCTTTTCTATACTTAGTGAAAATTACGTTTATTAATACGTATTAGTGTTTCACCATCAACGATCAGACTGAGTCTGTTCAGTTATCACTAATGATCTTTCTTATAAACATTCATATGTATTAGTGTTTCACTATCAGCGATCAGACTGAGTTTGTTAAGTTATCGCTGATGATTTCTATGTAAACGTAATCCCTTAAGACAAGTTTTGTGTCAACAAATGTTCATAGCTGAATCGAAGATGAAGCTGCTAAACAAAAACAAGTCTACTAGTGACCTGATGCGGGGATAAGTGAAGCAAACACAACTCTACTTATACGCGAAGAAACCTGAGGAAATGCTTCAGCGATTGCTGAACTTCTTTGTATCTCTGAAGGAAGAGATATTCAGCGATCGATGATCACTTAGCTTATACCTCAAGTCTCTTTTGTCTTTCCCTACACACCCAGTACGATGTGTCAGAACGGACATACCTCTGCCATAATTCGTACAACAACTCTGTCAACTACACTGTTCATGATGCGGCCGAAAGCATGTCTCCCAAAGTCAGACTCTCTCTGCCAATCAAAGAAAGATACGTGTAAAGTGCCCTGCCATGCATTTAATGCATAGGGTATAAATAGAAAGATTATATCTCCATCTAGAGAATACGCTCACTTCTAGCCTTCATCTTTCTCAAATATAGAAACCCTTGTTTTCTATACTTCTCAAATCCCCGATTCTCTATATTCTATTGAAACCATCTTAGTGTTTTCTTAAGTTTGTTTAGATTGAGTTTTACTTAATCTTATTCCGCAACAGACTTGTAAATTGTGTTTGATTTATCAATAAACAATTTATTAAACTATAAATTCTGTGTTTGTATTCAACCCCCCCCCCCCTTCTACAAACTTGTTAAGCACCTTCGGGACCAACAGTTTGGTGTATTTGGTAAGGGGGTAGGTATTACTGGTTCTCTCCTTGTGGGCTCAGGTTCAACAACTTGCTTCCCTTTTAACATTTTCTTTATATCCCCCAACTCCTTCTCAACTCTATCATATTTCTCTGACCACCTGTTCTCAACAGCCTTTAGGGCGCTGTCGAGATATTCCCTTGACACATAGTCGGGTGAGATAACACCAGGATCACTTAGATTTCCCGTTTGCACTACAGTATATGATTTTACTGTGTGACCTGTGCTCATAGCTGGCATGGAGTTAGCTATGATAGGATTTCCATCCGGTCCTCATAGTCCGGATTGCGAATCTACTCGGGATGTTCCGCTCAGGTCACGAAGACGACTGAGATCAAAACCAGCAAAAAGTGTCCTACTTACAAAAATTGTATTTCTAACAAGTGGCTCTAGGACGTGGGCATTCAAAGGAATTAAGATCAGGGGCAACTGATCTCTGTTTTCAATATCAGATGTATCCAAATGAGACATTGATAGATTGTGTGTTTAATCCCCGTGAGAAAATAAAACTAACTCCTGTTGAGAGAAATTAGAGTTGCTGGTTTGGGCGTGCGATTGCATGAGTGATGTGCTCATATCTACAGCTTCAGGCAACAAATGCACTGAAGTGTTTGATTTGGTTGATCTTCGGGAATAGTGGGTTATAGGTCTCTCTCTCTCTTCTATTATTGTTCTCTCCCTTTTCTCTCAAAATCTCACTTTCATCTTCTACTGTGTCTCCCTCAATTCTTCTTATTCCTCCAATTACATTATCAATGACTACATCAGCAGTGGTAGTATTAAGTTCAGCAATATTGGTGTCCATTTCCCTATTATAGAAACCTGCAAAGGCATCTATTGGTTCATCATCCTCAACATTTAAAATTTTTGGACCACAATCATTATTGTTGTCATCATCCTCAACATTTAAAATTCCTGCACCACCATCATTATTGTTGTCATCATCCTCGTCATCTGATTCATCCGCATCATTTCTATCATCATCTCTTCTTTCAGTTATGGTTTTCTCAGAATCTGTTTCATCTCTTCCCAAGTCAACATTTTCAGTGATTCTGTCTGGTGTACTGTTAACAGAATGTACTTCTTCATCCCTGCTTTGATCTACCAACTCAAGAGCTTGAGTTTCAGGTTGTTCATCAGATTGTGTTTGTCTTTCTTGTTCTTCCATAGAATGTTCTTCAGTGATATGTTGTTGTTGCTGTTGTTGTTGTTGATCCAAGCAATTTGCAGAGACTAGACCTTCAGTGACTATAGGTGTCACATGAGGTGGCGTAAGAACCCGTGACCCTGAAGTCTCAATTCTTGGTCTCCGACCCCCTCTGGTTCCCTTCTATGTATTTTTTATTTTCACACCCCATACCTGAACTCCCTGAGTTACAGGTACACTCTCAGACTCCGCTCGCCTAGGGTTGGACCTTGGGTAGGTACAGCCGGTTCTGGCTGTGCCATAGATCCTCTATACTCTAGAGGACACTCAACCTTTGGATCAACATATCTAAGTAACACTTCTAGAATGGGCATGGAGTAAGCAAACTATTTCTTCTGCTTAACCAAGAACTTCATTTTATTCACCACAACTGCTTCATGAGAACTCCATCTGGGGATCTGCCTATTCGCTCTCAGTACACTCCTGACCAAGATAGTCATAAACCTCTGATATGGCAAATAATTGAGGACTTTGACAGTGTTGTTCTTGGCAGATATCTTTTCAAGCAGTTCAATCCAAAATACGAGAACATAGTCTATGTGCAACTCATGCACTATAGAATAGAAGAGCTTCAGTATATGGCTGCTGGCATTGTCAGTTCCACATGTTTTTGCTGTAAAGCACCGGTTGATAACTGAGAACAATGCATAGTAGAAGGGTGGCAGATTGTTCTTCTTGAATTGACTGACTCTGTTTAGTTCACCAACATAGCCCATTTCTCTAATTCCAGTAAGAGCAGTCTCTTCAGGGGTAAGTCGTCAAATTCTGTTCTACCCTCCCTTGAATTAGCTTCTGGAAATTGAAGGGAACTTCTGAACAATTCAAGAGAAATATCAGCAGAGTAGAAGTCAACATTAACTCTGAGAACTGGACATCTGATTTGTCCAACTATGATGTTAGTGAGATGTGTTGGGAACTGAAGAAAAGCTCAAGTATGGTTAATGCTGCTAGTTCAGAATTACTACTGCTAGAGGACTTCAAAGTTAATACTGCTGAGTATTACTACTTCTAGTAGAATTAATACTGCTAGTCAAAGTTAGTGCTGCTTGAACAAAGTTAGTACTGCTTAGCTAGTTAGTACTGCTAGAGGTTAGTGCTGCTTAGTAGTTAATGCTGCTTATGATTAGTGCTGCTTATGAAATGGAGATCCGGATGGAGAGGATGACAGCTGTAAAGTATGAAGATATTCATGGAAGGATTGAAGATAACTATGCAAGATATACTGGAGAGGATGACAGCTGTAAAGAATGAAGATATTCATGGAAGGATTGAAGATAACTATGCAAGATATACTGAAGATATTCTATTTATTGTAATTATCTTTTATTTAGTTTATATATAGAATGTATAGAATAGTTTAGAGAGGAGAATTAAATAGAAATTATTTATTATACGTTTTTGTACTAGAGAGAAAATCAACCTCAAGGCATAGTTCCTAATTCTAGAGAAGTAGAATTCGTCTTGAAAGAATCTGTTCTTCAAGATTGAGGTTGTGTGTGTAATCCTGTGATTTTAATCATTCAATACAAGTTTACAAGTTGTTAATCATATACTGTTTGTTTACTGTTACATTGAATATCAAAGTGTTTTTCCGCAACTTCTTTGATATTGTTTCTGAGTATTCATAATTCTTGTTGAGAATTCGATCCTGACAAGTGGTATCAGAGCCAGTATTCTCATAAACCTACATTCAAAATCACATCATCATGGCTAAAGGTTCAGAGTCTTCAAGCTCAAAAATTCCTACAGAGGTAACATCTAATCTTTGTTCTAAATCCTGTATTGAAACTGTTACAAGGTACAGGGATCACAATCAGACAATGAGTGATGATCATAAAAGATTAGAGAGAGATATAAAAGACTATGTAAGAATTGTTGAGAGTTTTGAGGAACAGATTAAGAGTTTCCAAGCCAATGAGCTTCAACACTCTTATGACACAAACTACTGGAAGTGGGAGAAAGATCAGTATGAATTTAAGCTTAAACAGAAAGAAGAGGAGAATGAGAAGATAAAGAGGGAGTTTGAGAAAGCCAAGCTGGATATTGAGAAATTTTCCAATGCTTCTAAAGCAATGGACTCTTTGCTCCAAACTCAAATCCATGACAAACTTAGAAGATGAATAGGCTATAACACCACACCACCACCATACAACAACAATTACATCCCTCCTATATCAGACTTGCTAGAGACCAAGGATAGGAAGGAATTATCTGATGGAGCCACTAAGGTAGATCCATTAGAAAAGGTGGTGGTTGAAACAGACTCTGAACAAGAGAACTCTATTGAAAAAAATAAGGAGAACAATGTGAGTGGTGAGATTCCTATAGAAAACCACATAATCACCAATGAGGGATGTGGAAAGACTTGGGTCAAATCTAAGGACATAGAGAAGACTGAGAGAAAGTCTGAGAAGGTCCATTATAAGCAGACCACAGTTGTGAATCCTGTCCCTTGTCAACAGTGTGCTTGCAATAAGTTTGAGCCCCAAAAACATGATAAACCAAGGGGAAGTCAGAGAAATTGGAATAATCAGTGGGCACAAAAACAAGGGGTTGATCTGAGTAAAATCAATAGACCAAAACCTTGTTTTATCTGTAGAAAGCTTAATCATGTTCCCAAATACTGTTATTTCAATCCTATCAACCAAAGAGTTAATTTTCAAAGACAAACTCAAAACTCCTTTGGTTATAGGAAGCAAGGAAGGAATCAAATGGCTGAGAACAAAGCACCTAAAAAGTCTCATGTTCAAAACAAGTTTGCTAAAACTAAGAAAAATACTTCAAATAAACAAAGGAGTAACTTAAAGACAAAGAAAGCAAACAACTTTGCTCAAATTTGGGTTCCAATTGCAAAGAAACCTGTTAGTACTGCTATCCCAGATAGTACTGCTAATAGAAATAGTGTTGCTAACTCAGTTAGTACTGCTAACCAAGTTAGTACTGCTAACCAAGTTAGTACTGCTAACAAGGCTAGTGTTGCTTCTAGTAGTAATGCTGCCAAACCTATAATCTTGACAAAGTATTCCAGCCATGAGATTCCTAAACAACTCATCCAGACTAAACTTACAGATTATATTGATGAGAAAGGACAACCCAAGACCACTTTGGCTTGGGTTCCCTCAAAGACTAACTGATTTATCAAGTGTGCAGGGCAACCAAAAGCTCAAGAGGAAGAGCATTTGGAATGCAGATAGTGGTTGCTCTTGGCACACAACAGGTAACATGGACTGCCTTCAAATTCTTCAAAAGATTTGATGCAGGACATGTTGCATTTGATTCAGAGGGAAGTAATAATAAATGCTCAGGGCATGAGTTAAAAGATAAGTTGCCTTTGGAAGATTTCATTGAGCATGATACTACTAACCTGTGTGTTTAAGTGTTTCAGGTTGAAGTTAGTAATACTCCAGAGGGAGTAATGATCATGATGGATCAAGAAGAAAAGGAACAGGGGATGAACAAAGTAGTAAAAAGTATGAGTAAAAGGATGGTGTCAAAAAGTGTAAGTGCATTGTTAATATTGCCAGTGCATTTTTAATACTGCCAATGCATTTTTAATACTGCCAGTGCATTGTTAATACTGCCAGTGCATTGTTAATACTGCCAGTGCATTGTTAATACTGCCAGTGCATTGTTAATACTGCCAGTGCATTGTTAATACTGCTAAGTAGTTAATACTGCTAGTGGTTAATACTGCTTTCAGTTAATACTGCTTTCAGTTAATACTGCTAGTGGTTAATACTGCTTTCAGTTAATACTGCTCTCAGTTAATACTGCTTGTCCGTTAATACTGCTCTAGGTTAATACTGCTTATGTCCCGAATACTATAAATACCCTTTGCCCGCCTAAAAGTTCATAACGACTCTTTGCATACTGTTCACTTGCGCTCTAAACCCTCTCTCTCTCAAGTTCAAAGTTTTCAGGCAAGAAACTTCAAGATCAATGGCATCAATGGCATTCATAGACGAGCACAATGAAATCGCGATGCTACAGAAGCCCAAACAGGCCACTGGTTTCCACCAGATTGTGGATTTCCTCAAGACAAGCCATATTGCCCATGCTCTCACTGTATCGCCATCCATCTATATCGAGCATCAAAGGCAATTCTGGGCAAATGCCACCATTGTTACTGAGAATGGTGTGCAAATGATCAAGACAAGGGTGTGTGACAAACCCTTGACAGTTACTGAAGAGGTAATTCGCATCAGTCTACGTCTAGACGATGCCTCTGGTATAACTTCTATCTCTAATGATGAACTGTTTTCTACTCTTACAAGAATGGGGTATGGAGGCCCATTGGGTGTGTTCAAGTTCTCAAAAGCAAAATTTTCACCTCAATGGCGTTTCTTTGTCCATACCCTTATGCATTGTATCTCTAAAAAGACTACTGGATGGAGTGAGTTCAGTAGCACCATTGCTTATGCTTTGGTATGCTTAGCCACTGCCAGAAAGTATAATTTTTCCCAAATGATTTTTAATGATCTTGTCTCAAACCTGGGAAGTAAAAAGAGTTTTTATATGTACCCCAGGTTTGTCCAAGAAGTTATTACCCATGAATTGACGGATATACCTCATTTTGATGGGGTATATGTACCAAAAATTCCCAAAGGTAAGGTCTTTTCAAACATGAAAAGATCCCCTCTGGACTCGGAAGGAGTTGACACCCCATTGTTCTCTACAATGATGGTGGTGTCCCACACTGATGAAGGTATGGCAGCAGGGTCAAGGCCCCCATTAGACCATCCCACTGCTAGCCAATCCCAACCTTCCCACTCTAAATCAATGTCCCAGTCTCTTCTTGATAAACCAACTTCACCAATCACCCAAACATACAAAAGGAAACAGGTAAAGAAGGCTCCTTCCCTTCTTGTACCTTCACCCTCTAAGCCTTTAAGCCCTCTAAGGGAGGATTCTCCCTTAGAGAATATCTACAGGGAAACCACAGGGGTGTCTCCCAACCCCAAGGAGGTGCTCTCTGAGGAGGAGGCAGAGCATATGGGTGAGCAGGCTGCCACTACTTCTGCTAGCACAGAGAAGGACAGTGGTAACACAAATAAGACCTCCCCCATGGCAACTTTGAATGAGCAATCATTCAAAGGTCCCAGGTGCCAAGAAACCAAGGGGGTGGATAGTGCTTCTGCTAGGTAGAAGACTTCCACTACTAAAAGATCCCATGATCCTTCAATAGAGGGTAACACTTCTGGAGAAGGTGAGGACAGATATAACTACTATGAATTGATGGAAACAATGGGCAACATCAACCAAGATGTTCTTAAACAAGGGAAAGAAATAGAAGAAATGAAGCTGGTAATTTTGTCCCAACAAGTGCAAATTACCAAACTCAAGAAGCTGGTGAAGAGGTTGGTACTTAAAAAGAAAAAGAAGCAATTTGTGCTGAAGAAGAGGGTAAATGTTCAAGATACTTTCAAAAAGGGGGAGAAGCCAGAGGGAGAAACAGAGAAAGAAAGCTCAGCTGTAAAGGAAGTTGAAGTTGAGGGGGAGACAGAACATGGAACAACAGCAGAAACAGGGCTCTCTTTAGAGGAAATGGAGATAGCAGAAACTTTGGTTAAAGCCAAAAATGATACTCCTAAGGCTACTCAAAAGGCCAAGGGAGTAGTCATCAATGAAGGAGGGATCTCAAAGAAGGAAAAAGAGAAGGAAGTCTTGAAGGATATTGTTGGGAACTGAAGAATTCATCAAGTATGGTTAATACTGCTGGTTCAGAGTTAGTACTGCTAGAAGATTTAAAGGTTAGTACTGCTGAGTGTTACTACTGCTAGTACTATTAATACTGCTAGTCAAAGTTAGTGCTGCTTGAACAAAGTTAGTACTGCTTAGCTAGTTAGTACTGCTAGTGGTTAGTACTGCTTAGGAGTTAATGCTGCTAGAAGTAAGTTAATGCTGCTGAAGATTAATACTGCTTATATGATGAAGATTCGTTTGAAAGGATATACATGGAAGCTTAGAGATATACATAGAAGATATACTGAAGATATTTTATTTATTGTAATTATCTTTGTATTCAGTATATATATTGTATTGTTTAGAATAGTTAGATAATTTTAAGTTTTCATTCTTTTAGAGAGAAACAACCTCAAGGCATAGATCCTAATTCTAGAGAAGTAGAATTCGTATTGGTGAGTCTGTTCATCAATATTGAGGTTGAGTGAGTAATCTTGTAATTTCAAAGCATTCAATAAAAGCTTACAGTTTGTTCTTCATATTTACTGTGTTGATTTACTGTTTTATTGAATATCAAAGTGTTATTCCGCAAACTTCTTTGATATTGTTTCTGAGAATTAATTCTTGTTGAGAATTCGATCCTGACAAGTGGTATCAGAGCTAAACTCTCTCAGAAACAGTTATTCATCATGGAAAATCTTACAGAATCAAGCAGTACTTTGGTCTCAAAAGTTCCAATGCTTAGATCCAATGAATTTGACATGTGGAAGATCAGAATCAAGCAATATATTCTCCTCACAGATTACTCTATGTGGGACATCATTGAGAATGGCCCATCTGATGAAGGAAAGATTGGTGAAGATGGCAAAAGAACCCCTCCAAAGACAGATGCAGACAGGAAGACAAGGCAGACAGAGATGAAAGCCTTGAGCACACTGCTCTTGGCCATTCCAAATGAGTATCAACACCAATTCTGCAATTGCACTGATGCACAGATGCTCTGGAATGCTCTAGAGAAGAGATTCTCAGGTACCAAAAGTACCAAGAGAAATCAAAAGGCAATCTTAAAGCAACAGTATGAAAACTTCATCTCAACTAAGAATGAGTCCATGACTCAAACTTTTGACAGGTTTAATAAACTAATTGGTGAACTAGCTACTATGGGAGTACAGATTGATCAAGATGATGTGAACAGAAAGTTCTTAAGGTCCCTTGGAGATGAATGGACCATGTACACTGTGTCATTCAGACAGAATGATCAGTTGGAAGAAAAAGAACTTGATGATCTGTACAATGATCTTAGAGTATTTGAAGCTGAGGTGGAGGCAAAGAAGAAGCCTTCTGGATATATTCATAATGCTGCACTCCTATCAGCATCAATTGATTCTACTGCTAACCCTGAATCAGTTAATGCTGCTAATGGAACAAATCAAGATAAAGGCACTGATTCTGTGTTTGAAGCCTTTCTTTCTAATCATGGAAATTCCTCTTTGATTAATGAGGACTTAGAACAACTCCATCCCGATGATCTGGAAGAGATGGATATTAAATGGCAGATGGCCATGCTCTCCATGAGAGTTAAAAAGTTCATCAAAAGAACTGGGAGGAACAACTTCTCCCAAAGAAGAGAAGATGGAGCAGGATTTGACAAGTCCAAGGTGGAATGTTACAAATGCCATCAAAAGGGACATTTTGCTAGAGAATGCAGAAGCGGAATGTCTCACAACAACAACCATCAACAAGCTCAATCTGGAAGTCTCAATAACAACAGAAACTCTGCTCAAGCCCTTGTTTCTCAACAAGGAATGGGGTTTGATTGGAGTGATCAAGCAGAAGAAACTATTCAGAATCAAGCTCTTATGGCTAAAGTATCTGATCTCCCATCTGAGGTAAGTTCTAATCTCTGTTCTAAAACTTGCATAGACACTGTTAAAAGGTACAGGGATCACAATCAGAAGATGAGTGATGACCTTAAGAGATTAGAAAAAGATATAAAAGACTATGTAAGGATTGTAGAGAGATTTGAAGATCAGATCAAAGGTTTTCAAGCCAATGAACTACAACACTCATATGACACCAATTATTGGCAGTGGGAGAAAAAGGATTTAGAACTTAAACTGACCAAATCTAAAGAGGAGAGTGAAAAACTGAAAGAGGAGCTAACCAAGGTTAAGCTTGATGTAGAAAAGTTTTCCAATGCTTCTACAGCAATGGACTCTTTACTACAAAATCAGATTCATGATAAGCTGAGAAGAGGAATTGGGTACAATGCAACACCTCCACCATATAACAACAATTACATTCCTCCTACTTCAGACCTGTTAGACACCAAAGATAGGAAGGACTTGCCTGAGGGAGCCACTGAAATAGATCCCTTAGATAAGGTAGTTGTTGAGGATAAGACTGAGAAAGAGGTTGGCAAGAGTAAGGAGAACAAGGTGAGTGGTGAGATTCCTCTAGAGAATAACATTATCACCAATGATGATTGTGGAAGGGCTTGGATCAAATCCAAGGACATAGAGAAGACAGAGGGAAAGTCTGGTAAGGTCCATTACAAACAGACCACAGTTGTGAATCCAGGTCCTTGCAAACAGTGTGATTGCAATAAAGCCAAGAGCCTAAATTCTGGTTTAAAAAGAGGAAATCAAAGAAACTGGAATAATCAATGGGCTCAGAAACAAGGGGTTGATCTGAGTAAAATCAATAGACCAAAACCTTGTTTTATCTGTGGCAAATTGAATCATCTTGCAAAATTCTGTTATTTCAATCCTATGAAACAAAGGATGAATTTCCAAAGATCCATGCAAAAACCCTTTGGTTATAAGAAAATTGAAAAGAACCATGTGGCTAAGAAAACTGTTAAAACTAAAAGCCACATGAAGAAAAAGTCTGTTAAAGAAAGTGTCAATATGTGGATTCCTAAAAGCACTAAAACTGTTAGTACTGCTACCACAAATAGTGTTGCTGACAATGATAGTGCTACTAGAAGTAATACTACTGCTAACAATGTTAATGCTGCTAACAAGGTTAGTACTGCTAAACCTGTTAGTACTGCTAACTCTGTTAGTACTTCTAAGGTTAGTACTGCTTCTAGTGTTGGTTCTGCTAAGCCAATAATATTGACAAAGTACTCTAATAAAGAGTGCTCTGAGTTTAAAAACCTCATTAAAAAGGAATGTAAATACTTTGATGAGAAAGGGAGACCCAAGACAACTTTTGCCTGGGTCCCCATTCATACTAATTGATTTATCTATTGTGCAGGGCAACCAACAGCTCAAGGGAAAGAGCATTTGGCATGTTGATAGTGGTTGCTCTAGGCACATGACAGGCAACATGTCATGCCTTCAGGATTTCAAACATTTCAATGGAGGACATGTTGCATTTGGAGACAATCTTACTGGTGGTAAGATAAGTGGAAAAGGTAATGTCACCAAAGGTAAGATGACATTTGAGGATGTCTACTATGTTGATCAATTAAAGTACAACCTGTTAAGTGTATCACAGGTTTGTGACAAACAACATAGCATATTATTTACTAATACTGAGTGTATGATCCTTGCTCCAGGGTTCAAGGTAGTTGATGAAAGCATGATACTACTTAGAACTCCAAGGAAGGACAATGTTTACTGTCTTGATTTGGACAATGTTGATAGTGATTCATCTTTAAATTGTCTTGTTTCAAAAGCTTCTATAGATGAATCCTCCCTCTGGCACAGAAGGATGTGTCACATGAATTTCAAGACTATGAACAATCTTGTTAAAAATAACCTTGTAAGAGGTTTACCCTCAAAAGTTTTTTCATGTGATGATCATTGTGTTGCTTGTCTTAAAGGCAAACAACACAAAACTTCTCATAAGACCAAAGAGTTAAATTCTGTTTCTACTTGTCTCCAGTTATTGCATATGGATCTGTTTGGTCCTACAAATGTTATGAGTATAGGCAAGAAATCTTACTGCTTAGTTATTGTTGATGATTACTCAAGATTTACTTGGGTATATTTTCTAAGGACTAAGGATGAAACAAGTGATCTTATCAAATCCTTTATTCTAAGAATTGAAAACCAAACTAATCAAAGAGTAAAAGTCATTAGATCAGATAATGGAACTGAGTTTAAAAATCATGATCTAAACTCCTTTTGTGAGGAAAAAGGCATTGAGAGACAATATAGTGCTCCTAGGACTCCTCAACAGAATGGTGTTGCTGAAAGGAGAAATAGGACACTAATAGAGGCTGCTAGATCTCTGTTGGCTGATTCAAAATTACCAATTACCTTCTGGGCTGAAGCAGTTAATACTGCTTGTTATGTCCAAAACAGAGTTCTAGTGGTCAAGCAAAAGAACAAGACCCCTTATGAGCTTTTAAATAAAAGAAAACCTTTTATTGGTTTCTTCAAACCTTTTGGGTGTCCTTGTACAATTCTAAATACCAAATCTCACTTAGGTAAGTTTGATAGCAAAGCAGATGATGGATTTCTTGTGGGATATTCATCTCAGAGTAAGGCCTACAGAGTTTTTAACTCTTCTTCTAGAATAATTGAAGAAAGTGACAATGTCAAATGCAATGAGAACACACCAAATCCTGTTGGGTCTGGACCTCAGTGGCTATTTGACATTGACTCACTAACTAACTCTTTTGGTTTCAGTAATGAGCATACAGGAACAGGTAGTGGAGAATCAGAGATCACACAAGTTCAAGAAAGTATATCTAAATCTGTGATTTTTCCCATACCCACAGTAAATGAAGACTGTGAAAAGGAATCATTTACTGAACCAAGTCAGAGTGAAGAAGACACTAGAGATGAGGAGACTCAAGAATCAGAAGTGGCATCTGAAAACACTTCAGTTGAATTGCATGACTCTAATCTAGAGGCTGGACTGAATGAAGAACCTAGTCATAACACAAGAGTTCAAAAGAATCATCCTCCACAGCTGGTAATAGGAGATATCTCTTCTGCTATGATGACTAGACATCAAAGCAGGCTTCAAGAAATGCAAGATCAACAGCATACAGTCCTTTCTTGCTTTTTATCCCAGCTTGAGCCTAAAAAGGCACATGATGCTATGAAAGAATCTAGCTGGATAGAAGCAATGCAAGAAGAATTGTTACAGTTCAAGCTACAAGATGTATGGGATCTAGTAGACCTTCCTAAAGGTCACAGAGCAATTGGCACAAAGTGGATTTTCAGAAACAAGAGAGATGAAAGAGGTATTGTCATAAGGAACAAAGCAAGGCTGGTGGCTCAAGGCTATACTCAAGAAGAGGGTATAGATTATGAAGAAGTTTTTGCACCTGTGGCTAGGATAGAAGCAATCAGACTATTCCTAGCCTATGCTTCTTACATGAACTTCAAAGTCTATCAAATGGATGTAAAAAGTGCTTTTCTCTATGGATCAATTGAAGAAGAAGTATATGTCTGTCAACCACCAGGGTTTGAAAACCCAAGCTATCCAGACAGGGTATACAAATTAAAGAAAGCACTTTATGGATTACATCAAGCCCCAAGAGCATGGTATGACACTCTGTCATCCTATCTCTTGGAAAATGACTTTGAAAGAGGAGTCATTGATAAGACTTTATTTATCAAAAGAAAGAAGAAGGATATCTTGCTGGTCCAAATCTATGTTGATGACATTATCTTTGGATCTACAAGAAACAACATGTGCAAGGAGTTTGAGGATTTAATGCATCAAAGGTTCAAAATGAGTTCCATGGGGGAACTTACTTTCTTCCTTGGACTCCAAGTTCAACAGAAGTCAGATGGCATTTTCATATGTCAATCCAAGTATGTGCAGGATATTCTAACCAAGTTTGGTTTCTCAGAATCAAAACCTGCCAGCACACCTATGGAAACACTCAAGCAGATCACAGCAGATCTTGAGGGGGAGGATATGGATGTGCATCATTATAGATCCATGATTGGCTCTCTCATGTATCTCACAGCATCAAGGCCAGATATAATGTTTCCAGTCTGTGTATGTGCAAGATTTCAAGTTAGGCCAAAGCAATCTCACTTTCAAGCTGTTAAGAGGATATTCAGATATCTCAAAGGGCAACCCAGATTGGGACTTTGGTATCCTCATAACTCACCTTTTGACCTAATAGCATACTCAGACAGTGATCTAGGTGGGGCAAAGTTGGACAAAAAATCTACTTCTGGAGGATGTTAGTTTTTGGGTGCTAGACTAGTCTCATGGCAGTGCAAGAAACAAACCACAGTATCCACATCTACAACAGAGGCAGAGTACATAGCAGCTGCAAGTTGCTGTTCTCAAGTCTTATGGATTCAGAATCAAATGTTGGATTATGGGGTAACCTTTCTACACACTCCAATCTTTATTGACAACAGCAGTGCTATTAGCATTGTAAATAATCCAGTCAAGCACTCAAAGACAAAGCACATTGAAATCAGGTATCACTTTATAAGAGATTGTAATGAAAAGAAACTTATTCAAGTTGTCAAAGTTCACAGTGATAATCAGTTTGCTGATCTATTCACTAAAGCTTTTGATGTGGGTAGATTCACCTTCTTGGTCACAAGTGTGGGAATGATAAACTCTGAATAATCTTCTTCTCAAAAAGTGGTTTTATACCTGTATATTTTTATTCTTGGTGTTACTAATCTTCTTTTTCAGGATATGCATAGCAGTACTCAGTGTTTAGCAAGTTTAAAAGGAGTAAGTATAGTTAATACTACTAGTAGTTAATACTGCTTTCAGTTAATACTGCTAGTGGTTAATACTGCTTTCAGTTAATACTGTTAGTGGTTAATACTGCTTTCAGTTAATACTGCTAGTGGTTAATACTGCTTTCAGTTAATACTGCTCGTGGTTAATACTGCTTTCAGTTAATACTGCTAGTGGTTAATACTGCTTTCAGTTAATACTGCTCGTGGTTAATACTGCTTTAAGTTAATACTGCTCGTGGTTAATACTGCTTTCAGTTAATACTGCTAGTGGTTAATACTGCTTTCAGTTAATACTGCTAGTTAGTTAATACTGCTAGCCGTTACTACTGCTAGTAGTTAATACTGCTCTAGGTTAATACTGCTTATATTCCGAATACTATAAATACTCTTTGCCCGCCTAAAAGTTCATAACGACTCTTTGCATACTGTTCTCTTGCGCTCTAAACCCTTTCTCTCTCAAAGTTCAAAGCTTTCAGGCAAGAATCTTCAAGGTCAATGGCATCAATGGCGTTCATTGACGAGCACAATGAAATCGCAATGCTCCAAAAGCCAAAACAAGCAGAAGGCTTTCATCAGATAGTCGACTTTCTGAAGACTAGCCACATTGCCCATGCTATCACTATGTCTCCAACTATCTTTATAGAGCATCAGAGGCAATTCTGGGCACATGCCACCATTGTTACTGAGAATGGTGTGCGAATGATCAAGACGACAGTATGTGGCAATCCATTGACAATTACTGAAGAGATAGTTCGCATCAGTCTACGTCTAGACGATGCCTCTGGTATAACTTCTATCCCTAATGATGAACTGTTTTCTACTCTGACAAAAATGGGGTATGGAGGCCCATTGGGTGTTTTTAAGTTCTCAAAAGCTAAATTCTCACCTCAATGGTGTTTTCTTGTTCATACCTTGATGCACTGCATTTCTAAAAAGACCACTGGATGGAGTGAGTTCAGCAGTCCCATTGCTTATGCTTTGGTCTGTTTGGCCACTGCCAGAAGGTACAATTTTTCACAAATGATTTTCAATGATCTTGTCTCAAACATGGGAAACAAAAAGAGCTTTTATATGTATCCCAGGTTTGTTCAAGCAGTTATCAACCATGAATTGACGGATATACCTCAACCTGTTGGGGTATATGTACCTAAACCCCCCAAAGGCAAGGTTTTCTCAAATATGAGAAGATCTGCTGGGGACTCTGAAGGAGTTGACACCCCATTGTTCTCTACAATGATGGTGGTGTCCCAAACCAATGAAGGTATGGCAGCAGGGTCAAGGCCCCCATTAGACCAACCCACTGCTAGCCAAGCCCAACCTTCCCTCTCAAAATCAATTCCCCAGTCACTTCTTGAAAAACCAACCTCTCCCATCACCCAAACCTACAAGAGAAAACAGGTAAAGAAGGCTCCTTCCCTTCTTGTACCATTACCCACTAAGCCTATAAGCCCTCTAAGGGAGAATTCTCCCCTAGAGAATATCCAAAGGGAAACCACAAGGGTGTCTCCCAACCCAAAGGAGGTGCTCTCTGAGGAGGAGGTAGAGCATATGGGTGATGAGGCTGCCACTACTCCTGCTAGCACAGAGGAGGAAAGTGGTAACATCAATAAGACCTCCCCCATGGCAACTTTGAATGAGCAATCATTTGAAGGACCCTGGTGCCAAGAAACCACAGGGGTGGATAGTGCTTCTGCTAGGAAGAAGACTTCCACTACTAAAAGATCCAATGATCCTTCAATAGGGGGTAACACTCCTGGAGAAGGTGAGGACAGATATAACTATGATGAATTGATGGAGGTAATGGGTAATATCAATCTAGATGTTTTGAAACAAGGAAAAGAAATAGAGGAGTTGAAGCTGGTGATCCTGTCACAACAAGTCCAGATTGAAAAACTGAAGAAGATGGTGACCAGGCTGGTTCAAAAGAAAAGGAGAAAGCAGTTTGTACTAAAGAAGAGGAACAATGCTCAAGATGCTTCCAACAAGGGGGAGAAGCAAGAAAGGGAAACAGAAAAAGAAACTGTTGAAAAGAAAGCTGAAGTTGAGGGGGAGACAGAGGAAGAGATGGAAACAGAAACAGTTACTGCTGCTGAAGTAAAAGTAGCAGCAGAAACTGAAGCAGCAGAAATAGGGCTCTCTGTGGAAGAACTGGAGATTGCAGAGACATTGGTTAAAGCCAAGAATGACACTCCTAAGGCTAGTCAAAAGGCCAAGGGAGTGATCATTAATGAAGGAGGAGGCTCAAAGAAAAGAAAAGAATCAAGTAAAGCAATTTTGAAAGATACAAAGGGAAAGGGAAAGGAAAAACTTATTGAAACTGAATTGCCTTCAAAGAAAAGGAGTCAGATTGAAATGGATGAGGAAATGGCAAAGCAGCTTCAAGAGCAAATGGAAAAGGAGGAACAGATTCAAACAGAAACAGATAGAGAGCTTGCAAAGATAATGGCCAGAAAACTAAATGCAGAGTATCAAGAAAGTTTAAAAGCAGCAGCTGAAGCCAAGAAAAGCTCTGTGAAAGTGTCTAAGCAAAGAATGCCAGAAATGAAGCAGAAAAGACAACCTTCTAAGACCTTTTTGGCCAATCAGGAAAGAAGAAGAATGATTAACTTCCTGAGAGGTGCAATTGGTGTCAAAGGGGAAATGTTTACCAATATGGCATACAGTCAGGTTGAGGAATTGTACAAGAAAGAAATGGCTAAACTCCAAGGGGACTCATCTCAAAGGGAAGAGGCTGAAAGAAGAATGAAGGAGAGGTATGACCTAAATATTCAACAACCATTCCCTGAGGAGACCACACCTTCAAAGGACAATGCTGAAGAAATGAAGGAAGAACAAGAAAATGCTGGTATAGAAATTAAATCTGCAAAGAGGGTGAAGACAATTGCTTCCAAAAAGCAGTCTAAAAGGCCAAGAGTGGAAGAAAGAGCAGAAACTGAAGCAGAACCTTCAGTCACACCTTCAGCAGAACCTGTGCAGAACCCAGAACAGTCCAAAGAGCAATCAGATGAGCATGTGGGGCTGTATATGACTATAGTAAAACCTGTACAGGCTGTTCCAATCTCCATGAAGGCTCCAGAGATTATCTTTTGGGACATTCTAAGAGATAATGGAAAGGATTTCTTCAGACTTAAAAGAGTTGGTGGTGTATTTGAAGCATATTCAACCTGGGGGAGAGTAATCAGAGGTTGTTCAAGAGCAGACATAGAGGAAATGTACAAAGTGGGAATGAAACTCTATGAGCCTGTGTTGAAAGGTACTGAAGAAAATCTTCTCAAAGTGGCAATGGAATACTTATGTATGATGTTTGATCCAGAGAAGGTGGTGCATAGGATTAAAGATCTTCATCATGAGTATGTGTTCAAAAAGATTGATCATTGGATACTCTTTGAAAACTGTGGTGTGTACATGATTACAATTGATAAATGTTATCATGAATACTACCTAGTTGACAAAATATATGATCATAGCAAGCAGAAACTTGAAGGGATGCTGAAAGCTAAACTAGTATGTACTAAGGATTCAGAAATGGCCAGAATTGTGGTGAGAAGAACTATCAATCAAAGTCTGGGCCTAGATCCAAATTTGGGCAACTGAATGTGAGGTGTTGAAAGCATCTTGAAGAAGATCTGAAGAACTTGACTTCTTTTCCTAAAAGTCAAGTTAGGGGGAGATTGTTGGGAACTGAAGAATTCATCAAGTATGGTTAATACTGCTGGTTCAGAGTTAGTACTGCTAGAAGATTTAAAGGTTAGTACTGCTGAGTGTTACTACTGCTAGTACTATTAATACTGCTAGTCAAAGTTAGTGCTGCTTGAACAAAGTTAGTACTGCTTAGCTAGTTAGTACTGCTAGTGGTTAGTACTGCTTAGGAGTTAATGCTGCTAGAAGTAAGTTAATGCTGCTGAAGATTAATACTGCTTATATGATGAAGATTCGTTTGAAAGGATATACATGGAAGCTTAGAGATATACATAGAAGATATACTGAAGATATTTTATTTATTGTAATTATCTTTGTATTCAGTATATATATTGTATTGTTTAGAATAGTTAGATAATTTTAAGTTTTCATTCTTTTAGAGAGAAACAACCTCAAGGCATAGATCCTAATTCTAGAGAAGTAGAATTCGTATTGGTGAGTCTGTTCATCAATATTGAGGTTGAGTGAGTAATCTTGTAATTTCAAAGCATTCAATAAAAGCTTACAGTTTGTTCTTCATATTTACTTTGTTGATTTACTGTTTCATTGAATATCAAAGTGTTATTCCGCAAACTTCTTTGATATTGTTTTTGAGAATTAATTCTTGTTGAGAATTCGATCCTGACAGATATAAAGGGAAAAGGAAAGGAAAAGATGGTTGAAGAAGCTGAACTGCCTACAAAGAAGAAGACTCAGATTGAAATAGATGAGGCAATAGCAAAGCAGCTTCAAGATCAATTGGAAAAGGAGGAGCAGATTCAAACAGAAACAGATAGAGAACTGGCAAAGCTCATGGCTAGAAAGTTAAATGTAGAATATCAGAAAAGCATAAAAGAAGCAGCTCAGGCCAAGAAACTTCAAGTCAAAAAGATGCCAATTCAGAAACAGAAACAGAAAAGACAACCCTCCAAAACATTTTTGGCCAATCAGGAAAGAAGAAAAATGATAAATTTCCTGAAAGGGGCAATTGGTGTTAAGGGGGAGATGTTCACCAACATGGCATACACTCAGATTGAAGAATTGTACCAGAAAGAAATGGCTAAGCTTCAAGGGGATTCAGCCCAAAGGGAAGAGGCTGAGAGAAGAATGAAGGAAAGGCATGACCTTATTATTCAAAAGCCATTCCCTGAGGAGACCACACCCTCAAAAGACAAAGCTGAGGAGATGAAGGAAGAACCTGAGAGTGTTGGTGTAGAAGCCAAATCTGGGAAGAGGGTGAAGACAATTGCTTTTAAAAAGCAGTCTAAAAGGCCTAGAATGGAAGAAACAGCAGAATCTGCAGCAGAGCCTTCAGATGTACCTTTGGCAGAATCAGTGCAAATTCCAGAACAGTCAAGTAAGCCAACTAATGAGAGTATGGATCTGTACATGACCATAGTAGAACCTATGAAGGCTGTTCCAATCTCCATGAAAGCTCCAGAGATCATCTTCTGGGACATTTTAAGAGATAGTGGAAAGAATTTCTTCAGAATCAAAAGAATAGGTAATACATTTGAAGCATATTCAACATGGGGGAGAGTCATCAGAAGCTGTTCAAGAGCAGATATAGAGGAAATGTACAAAGTGGGGATGAAACTCTATGAGCCTGTGTTGAAGGGTACTGAAGAAAATCTTCTCAAGGTAACAATGGAATACTTGTGTATGATGTTTGATCCAGAAAGAGTGGCTTATAGGATTAAAGATCATAATCATGAGTTTGTATTCAAGAAGATTGATAAATGGATATTGTTTGAAAACTGTGGAGTATACATGATTACCATTGACAACTGTTATCATGAATACTACCTGGTGGACAAAATCTATGAGCATAGCAAGGAGAAGCTAGTAGGAATGCTCAATGCCAAGCTAGTATGCACAAAGGATTCAGAAATGGCCAAGATTATGGTGAGAAGAACTGTAAATCAAAGTCTGGGACTAGATCCAAATTTGGGCAATTGAACCTGAGGTGTTGAAAGCATCTTGAAGAAGATCTGAAGAACTTGAATTATTTTCCTAAAAGTCAAGTTAGGGGGAGATTGTTGGGAACTGAAGAAAAGCTCAAGTATGGTTAATGCTGCTAGTTCAGAATTACTACTGCTAGAGGACTTCAAAGTTAATACTGCTGAGTATTACTACTTCTAGTAGAATTAATACTGCTAGTCAAAGTTAGTGCTGCTTGAACAAAGTTAGTACTGCTTAGCTAGTTAGTACTGCTAGAGGTTAGTGCTGCTTAGTAGTTAATGCTGCTTATGATTAGTGTTGCTTATGAAATGGAGATCCGGATGGAGAGGATGACAGCTGTAAAGAATGAAGATTTTCATGGAAGGATTGAAGATAACTATGCAAGATATATTGGAGATGATGACAGCTGTAAAGAATGAAGATATTCATGGAAGGATTGAAGATAACTATGCAAGATATACTGAAGATATTCTATTTATTGTAATTATCTTTTATTCAGTTTATATATAGAATGTATAGAATAGTTTAGAGAGGAGAATTAAATAGAAATTATTTATTCTACGTTTTTGTACTAGAGAGAAAATCAACCTCAAGGCATAGTTCCTAATTCTAGAGAAGTAGAATTCGTCTTGAAAGAATCTGTTCTTCAAGATTGAGGTTGTGTGTGTAATCTTGTGATTTTAATCATTCAATACAAGTTTACAAGTTGTTAATCATATACTGTTTGTTTACTGTTACATTGAATATCAAAGTGTTATTCCGCAACTTCTTTGATATTGTTTCTGAGTATTCATAATTCTTGTTGAGAATTCGATCCTGACAAGATGGATTGTCTTCCATGCCTGTTGAACATATATTTCTGGTACAGCAGCACTATCAGACAGTGCTTTGTTCAAAGGGTGATTCTGAAGGATGTGGTTCACCAGTGGATTGATGTTCAACTTGAATTCAAATTTGTGGTTGTTTGCAGTTTGAGGCGCCATGTCAGAAGGTAGGATGAGTAACATGTCAGAATTGACATTTGGTGGTGGATGGACAGTTGTTCTGCTTGATGGAATGAAGTGCTCCATATAAGCCTCATGGACAGAGTTTTCTTCCATTTGCACATTTGGAGAATTGTTGGCTGCCATTTGAGCTGAAAGATAAGACAAAAAAAGTCTTGGACAAGGTCCAAGATGTCAGAAACAATATTTGAAATTTTTAACATTTGAAAATTATTTTTCTGAAATTCACTAAGTATAGGATTCACAGGACACTGATTTGTGAATGTTTTATAAAGAATTGTATTTCAGGCTTTTTAAATAGTTGCGTGGGCTTGAGCCTTTTTATTTGTAAATGGGCCCTATTTATTGGTGTCCATGGATCACTTTGCTCATTAGGTTTTGGAGAGAATACACTTTACACACATAGACTAGGTGAATTTCATGAGAGTCGTTTAAATGTTTAGTGTGGTGTTCTTCCTATTTCCCCTCCATCAATGAATCAAAGCATATGAGATGAGTTCTTGATTATTATTTTCTTAATTTTCATCTTATCTCTACATTTCTATGGAATATCTTCAATTGTTTGTCTAAAATGGGATCTAACAATTGGTATCAGAGCCAAATAAAGAAACTCTTCTTCATTTCGGTCTTCTATGGCAACAATTGAAGATTGGATGATTATTTTGTTGTTTTGGTACTTTGATTGGTTAAATCACATGAGCCTTGACACAAATATCATTTATGTGATTTATTCATTGTTTTGTGCTTATTGGAAATCCATTTTTTTTATTTGGATGAGATTTGGATGATTTTTTATGGAACATTTTATTGATTCTTAACCAAAATATGTTTCTGCACACCACATGTTTGATGAAATGTCTATGTGAAGATTTGATTCTGTTTGGATTAAATCTGAACATATATATTACATGTGTGTGTTCTTGATCTTTCTCCTTTATTGGTCTAACATCTTAGCACTAAGTAGATGGTTGATCTATGATCCCATCCTTGTGTGTGCTTTAGTCTATAGCTTTTATCGCATCTTGGATTCAAGGGTGTTGATCTTTGATCTGGCTTTATCTTAATCTGAGATTGGACTCTCGTTTTATTCAAATTTTGGTTTGTGAAATTTTTGGGTTTGTTTGTGGATTGGCAAATTAGTTTCTTTTTGGTTTAATGTTGTTAAAATCTGGTTGATTAGAATTGGTCTGTGTTTATGTTTAAAGACCAACAACAGCATCTCATTGGCAGATTAGTTGGTACCAGGAATACTTTTTGCAATTAGCCTTTGGTTATATTGGTTTTCAATTTTTGGTTGCTGCTCTTTACATGATTTGGTTTACTGTGGGTGATGAAAATTTCATTGCAAATGCTTCTCTACTGTTGGAATCAAAGTCTTGTATTGAGGCTTGTACACTAATTCTTGCAGACAATGGCATTTGTTGCTGTTAGGTCTGTTTTTATAGTAATCATTGTATTTATAAGGCTTGGTCAAATACTGTGTTTTGAGTCATACTGTGTTGTATCTGACCAAGGGTATTTAAGTCCCTTTGGTCTTGTTCTGTGTAAGACTTTCACGCACACATATTGAATACATTGGTTTTGCGCATCCTTGTTCTCTCTCTCTACTTTCTCTCTCTACAGATTCATTGATCTTAGACTCACAATTGGTATCAAAGCCAACTGAATCTTGAGAGAATTGAGAGATTGCATTTTCTGTATCTGAATTGGTGAATTAAATCGAAAATTTGATCGATTTTCTTGAAGTTTTCAAGAAAATCTCGTTTTCTTGATTTTTCATCAAATTTGGATATGTTTGTGGTTCAATTTGCTTGAATTTTGTTTTGTTGAATTCGTATTTGATTGTAGATGATTTTGTATTTTGTTGAATTTTGTATTTGTTGAATTTGTGATACCAATTGATATTCCCAGATTCTAGTTTCTAATCAAGATTAATCAAGCAAACAAGATTAACAATCAAATTACCTGTTTGATTTCAATTCAATTCCAAGATTACACTTTCTCTCTCTACAATCTCTCTCTAACGAACTCTCTCTCTCTCTCTGATATTTCTCTCTCTAAAATACAACTGAATAATGATTCAATTAAGTTCTCTACTAATTACCAAAGGAAAGGAAATTATTTATACCTACAACTAAAACAACAAGGAAACAAAAACTAATACAAAACATTGACTTTTATTACAAAAGACTTTGACTTTGATGAGATTTGACTTTCTCAGCTTTGACTTCTTGAACTTTTGACTTTTGTCTTCTTGATCTTGTATCCAACATATTTATGCTCTAACAATTGTTATTCACAAAAATTTTCAAAATAATCATGTTTTGATGTCTGATTTTGAGAAATTGAAGTTTTCTGGAAAAACTCGTTCACGTACTATTTCGTCAATCGAATTTGAGTTTTAGTGTTTTTTAATCGAATTTGTTGTTTGAAACTTGTTTAAAAGTTGTTTTCGATCATATATGTGTGTTTTTAGTTGGTTTAATTTCAAGGTTTTAATCGATCTTGCAAAAATTTCTTGATTTCTTTAGTTTGCGCATGTTCTTATAGGTTTGCGCATCATTCATATTGATTTGCGCATTTTCATTGTTCTTCTAATCTTTGTGTTAGTGTGTTTCAGGTTTTCGCATCAAGCCACATACGCAAAGCTCATTGGGCGTATCAAGTACAATCCGAAAAGTTCAGTTCGCGTATTTTCAAGCATCCGAAAACCTCAATTTGCGCACCCTTAGTGGTCCGAAAACATCAGTTTGCGCATCCCTCTTCATACGCAAAGTCTACTTTGCGCATCCCCTAGCATACGCAAAGCCTAGTTTGCGCATCAGACTTCATACGCAAAGCTCAATTTTGCGTATCCTTCTTGTTCCGAAAGCTCGATTCTCGTATCACTCAGCAAATGCAAAGTTTAGTTTGCGGATCTCCTTGATTACGCAAACCTTCTGTTTGCGTGTGTTCCAGACTTAGTTTTATAAAAAAAAATTCAAGCTAAGTTCTACACGAGTGACTTCATGATGTCATTGGGCACAGAAACTCATCCTCCAGTCCTAGTTGACGAAAACGAATTCACTTAATGGCAAGATAGGTTCCTGAACTTCATTGAGCGTCAAGCTAATGGAGACAACATGATGAAGTCTCTCACTGAAGGACCTTTCGTAAAGCCTAATAAAGAGTCTCCTCCAACAACTGAAGAGGCTTCACGAATGTAAGTTGATCGAGAGCTGAAAGCTAATCTGATGCTGGCTTTACCAAACTCTGTCTACAACCGGGTTGATCACTGCAAGGATTATCCAAATCTGTTATGGGCACAATTGGAAAAGACAATGCTTGGTTCTTCGGTCGCAACTCAGCTCCGACATACTCGATTCATGAACAACTTTGAGGAGTTTAAGGCCAAAGACAGCGAGTCTATAAAGAGTATTTTTGACAGATTCTGCGTAGTGTTGAATGATCTCCGAAAGATAAATGTGATCAAGACAGAGCTTGAGACGAATCTGAAATTCCTCAATGCTCTTCAGCCTGAATGGAACAAATCATGTCATAGACTGAGGAACGACGTTCGGATCTCAACAATGCAGATTCAAGAACTGTATGAGATTCTGATGACGGATGAGAGCCTGGTGCTTGAAAAGAAGGCCAAACTGGACAAGAAGAACAAGAAGATAGTTGATCCGATTGCTCTTATCACGAAGCAACTAACTGAACAAGCGTTGTCTGATAACACTTACACCGGGTCAACTGAAGATGATGGCGAAGCTTTACAAAAATCTATGATTCTTCTCTCTCAACACTTTCAGAAAAAGTTCCAACCCCGATCGAGTTCCAACTCTTTTCGCTTCACTTCCGGTTCTACAGTCAAACTGCCCGAGCCTAAGACTGCTTCTTGTTATAACTGTGGAAAGCTGGGTCACTACTCAAAGGAGTGTCGAGCTAAGAAGGTTAGGGACTCCTCTTACTACAGGAAGAAAATGGAACTAGCAGAAAAGAGAGAGAACGGAACTGTTCCGCTGGCCGAAGAAGAATTATGGCTGGATCATTCCGATGATGAAGCTTCAAACGTCAAGATTGCTCATATGTGCTTAGTTGGAATTGATCAGTCAGATGATTCTGACACTGATCCTGATGAGGTATATTCTGAATTTGATTATAATTTCATTACCTCTCAGATGAATATCATGATAACTGCTTTATCTGATTTACGTTTAAAGTTATTATCTGAAAAGAATTTAAATTCTGAAAAGTCAGATTTGATTGACAAACTGAAAATTTCTTTGAAAGATGAAAAATCTATTTTAGAAAATACTAAAGACATATTTCAAAAGAAATTGGATGATTTGGAAAATTCAAATAACACTTATCTTGAATCTTTGACGTCTATGACCAAATTAAAAGATGAATTTTCAGATAAAATAAATAAGTGAGAAGAAAAACTTTATCGAAGAAACCAATCTGAACAAACAATTTTTATGAACAAACCGAGGAGTGAAGAAACTTTAAAACAAAGGTGGGGACTTGGTTTTGAAAATCCTCATTGTTTAAACAATGCAATTGAAAAATCCCCAACTTTATATAAATACGATTATTTGACTCTTGCTCATTATGCTCCTCAATTTAAGATTGATTGGATGAATGAGAAGCAAGTGTTAGAAATCAAAAACGAGAAAAAGATAAATAACAAGAAAAATGAAATTCCTTTTGTTTATACTTATGAAAATGCAAAATATTTTCTTGAAAAATCAAGAAGAGGAAGAAGAATTTTAAATGATATATCTTCTATTAAATCTTCAGTATCTGATGATTTTGTTTCTTCTTATGCCCCTGATTCTGATAAGGAAAATATTTCTCCTATCATTTATGATTCGAAGAAATATACTCCTCCTTTAGTTTTAGAAGGCAAAATCATCGATCTTGAAGACAAGATAGAAGATCAAAATATTTTGAAGAAAATTGAATTTGATATTATTCTTTCTTTCATGACGTCTAGTCTTGAAGAAAAATTATTTTCTCAATAATCAGATTCTATTTCTAGCCTTTCTTCTGATTCTAAAGAAAACGAAAAGGAAGTTTCAAATTTTAAAATTTTTTCTCCAAATAATTCAAACTCCAAGGCAAATTCAGATTTATTAGTTGATCAGATTGGTTGCTTAGATAAATTTATTTCTTCTGATTTAAATATTTCCTCTAAAATTCTTGATGTTTCTTTTACGCTAAATGATCAATATTATAAACCTAAGCGTAAAAGAAGACGGTCAAAGAAGTCAAAGAAACGAGATAAAGTTATTTCTGACTGTTCTAATTCTTCCGATTCAATTCCTACAGATAGGACTTTGAGCGCTCAGTCAAAGAAGCAGATCTGGAGAGCGAAGCGAAAATATGATGAACATACTTTTGATGGGGATAAATGTGTAGACAAACTTTACAACAGTGATTCATTTCCTATATGTAATAAAATTTCAAAATACTCTATAAAGCAAATGATTCGAATTTCAAAACATGTCTCATGTTCTTCCTCATATTCTAGTTCTGATGATTATGCTTTCTCTTCTGATGATTGTGATTATTTTTCTGATCATATTTCTCGTGCTTTAAATGCTAAATCTAACAAATATTTCCCCATAAGAACTGCAACTAACAAACATGGGCCCAAATTTAAGTGGGTACCCAAATCTTTATCTGATTTAAAGTTGCAGGCATCACATGTTAAGGGGGAGTAATAGAACGTTGGCTTCTGAGTACTTCAGCTCAGGACCCGTACTTCATAGACTACGACTTCTAAACAAATCAGTTTAGAACTCGTTCTTCAATGATTTAAGCTTCTGACTAAATGAGATACTGTGAGTACATCAATTTTATTTCCGCTGCATATATCTCTGTATATGATGTTATTCCAGTTTTTCTCAATGTTTTAAGAATCTGAGCTTGTTTATCTATTTCGTGAATTTGTATAACCCAATTTTTTTTTAATTTGAGACGCAAATTTTTTTTTATGTGAAAGATAAAATAATTGAATTTTATTTTGTTCCAACTAAATATAAATTAAAAGTTTAAATCTTTACAAATTTTATTCTATAAAGTAAAGTTTTACATTTTTTTCTTTCTTTTGAATAAAATATGTGTCTAGGATAAATTTTTAAATTCTTTTGTTTATATTAAAGTTTTTATATGGTCAAATTTCAAGTCTTACAAAAGTCGAAAAGTCTGCAACATGTTTGAAACTTTTATTACTGCTTTAAAGTTGTGTGATTCGGAATATTTATAGTTTACAATGCTTGGAAAATTCTAAAAAGTTAAAATTATGGATCGTAATGAAAATATGGGCTAAGTACTTTTACGTAAAACTGAGTGATTGAGATGAATTTTAAATTCTTAAAATTCAGAAATCTCTAAGTTTAAAAGTTTGTACCTGTGGCCTTTCTGGTTTGGGAAAGTAAGTTCCTCGGGATGCTTGTCATCTGGTCCCCTAAGGTCAATTGATCTGGGAGTGATCGAACCCAAATCCTTCAATAGAATCAGATCGAAAGTCATGTTTTACTGGTATGAATGGGTTTAGGATATGTCGATGTAGCCTTTCTGATCTGGGAGCGGCTGACCCAAATCCTGCAATAGGGTCAGATAGAAAGTTACGTTTACGACATGTTCTTTACTTAATAAACTTTTTGATCAAAAGATGCCAAAGTGCACACGCTTAAAAGATGCCAAAGAGCACACTCATGTTAAGATGCCAATGTGCACAATGCTAAAAGATGCCAATGAGCACACATCTCATGATACTTGGTGATATGTTTGAGTTGCGATAAATCTGTAAATTTATGAATATCTTAATTCTTGATGGCTTAGTGTGAGTACATGCAAAGTTCTCTATAATATTTTTAGAATTGCATTTTCTTGAAGATAATCGAAGATTCGCATGTGAGCACACTGAATAGATTGATGGAAGTTTTTGAAACTGAACATGTTTTAACTTGATATGCAATGAAACTTGTTCTTGTATCCAACAACATATGTTTGATTTCAAATGATTGATAAATCTTTTATATTTTACTAAGTAGACTTTTATTTGTTTAGTGTTTAAAATTTTATATGTTTAGTTGTTTCAAAATTTACATTCAGTATATTTTTCTTTCTACATTAATATTTGATCATTGTGTTCTCATAAATATATTTTAATGGGTTTATGCATTATTCAAGGGGGAGTGAACAAAGAGAATATTTTTCAAAGATTATATCTGTTTTTGAGGGGGAGTATCTGATTTTCTTTATATGAATGCTAACTTGAATTGTCACATCTAGTGCATTTGTGTAGGGGGAGTCAAAGATCTTAAAAAGGTAACATTTTTCTAAGTTTAAGTCAGCTTTGCGCATTCCGTTGGTCACGCAAACCTTCTTTTGCGTATCCTTCGTGAAACGCAAACCGTGCTTTGCGTATCCTTCGTGAAACGCAAACCTCGTTTTGCGTATCCTTCGTGAAACTCAAATCTCGTTTTGCGTATCCTTCATGAAACGCAAACCTTGGTTTGCGCAACCAACGTGATACGCAAACCCTCCTATTTTCTCTGCTTCTTTGATTTCGCAGATTTTACACTGTCTCGTCTCCAACATTTGCATGACCAAGTTGATCAAGATTATCAAGGTCATGAGGGGGAGAAGTCAAGGAGAAGTTAAAGAGACAAAGAGCTCAAAGATTCTATTCTCTCAGTCATATCAATTATTTTGCTGTTTCTGCTCCGAACATCACAGTTCATTCAAGATCTTTCAAAATAGGTGTATCGTCTAGAGCTCAAGCAGCAAAGACATTTCAATCTGAAAGATGCTGAGAAGAATTTTTTTTCTTTAAAAAAGTCAGAAAGCTTCATAAAGTCACTTTGTTGGTCCGTGCTGTTATAGAAGATGATTTTTGAAGACCAAAGCGCCAATGATTACTAAGGGGGAGATTGTTAGGTCTGATTTTATAGTAATCATTGTATTTATAAGGCTTGGTCAAATATTGTATTTTGAGTCATACTGTGTTGTATCTGACCAAGGGTATTTAAGTCCCTTTGGTCTTATTTTGTGTAAGACTTTCACGCACACATATTGTATACATTGGTTTTGCGCATCCTTGTGCTCTCTCTCTACTTTCTCTCTCTACAGATTCATTGATCTTGGACTCACAGTTGCCCACAATTGAAACAGCGTCCTGGTTTTCATAAACAGGTGATCTCTTGATGTTGTGGTTTGGGTGTTATAAAAATGGATCTACAGCTTATGGTTGTATCTAGAGGATTCTATCTGCTGCTCCAAAACTATTTGAAACTCTTCTAGTTGAATCCAAATCTTGGAAGATGTTGTGTTTTCAGTTTTCAAAGAGGTTTCGATGGTATTCAATTTATGTGGTTACTGGATATGTTCTTAATAGAAAAATATTTGGTAAACTGATCTGGATGATTATTTGATGTGATGCATTGAAATTTGAAAGAGATTTACATGTTTCGTTGTTCCAGTTTTAATTTGCAAGGTTTTCTGTTCTGCGAACATGGGTTGAGATCAGAAAATAGCATAAATGAAAGGGAGTTTTAATTTGGTTCAAGCTTTTCAATGACCAGTACGTACTTGGGTCTTATGCATGACAAGGCAAATTATATATTGATATTTTCTATGACACGACAATCTGGTGGATTGTTAGATATTTCTGCTCATCTTTACAAGGACTTTCTGGATGAGTATTCATGAACCAATCATTTGGTGACTTCATGGCATGATCCAACAGATTGGTTTTAGTAAATTCAAATTCTCCATGGCTATGTCAATATCACTGACTCAGTGCCTTGTTGGTGTACTTGGATTTTGCTCATTCTTGATGACAGCTCTTGGGAACACAAAAATATGCCAATATGGGTAAATCAGAGATACAAGATGAATTCTGATGTCCTTGATAATACAGATTTACGAGACAAAGCTTGATCCAAATTTTTCAAGAATGAACTGCTAATGTTGATCCAGAGATATTTGCTAATTGTCCACAGATTTCAAAATTTGATGTTGGGTTGTTGCAAAATTAAAAACATAGCAGATTAACAGCAGATTAACAGATTTGAAATGTAAAGAGTTAGATTGGTGTTGTCAATTCGAAGTGCAAGTGAAGATGTGGTACAAGCTGATACATTCGATATGTGCATAGTTGTAAAGTTAACAGCTGCTGAAATTAAAGCTAATCAGAGTTTACACTTAGCCTATTTCATAGCAAAGTCGATTTTTTAGAAATACTTGACAACTTTGCGCACCTATCGAATTTTGCTTAGATATCCCTCCTCGAAGCTCCAAATTTGATGAGTCCAGATGAGTTAGATTCCTAAGACACAGATGAACATATTTCATGTTTTGAGTTTGTTCTGAATCAGTGTGCTGATTGGCTAGAATCTGCGTTAAAGTCAGTACAGGCTGCTGTGTAAACAAATTTTGCTGTTGTCCATATGTTTTTTGCAAATCTGAAATGTGTAGTGAAATATATTATGTGCAAATCATCTTGCTACTGTCCAGAAAGTTGTTGCTAGAAGTACAGTAGATTACGAAATTATAAATCTGCTATCGAAGAATTAAAATAAGTGCAGATCAGAACTCCGCGTTGGGTGTTTCCAAACTGCTAGTTGTCGTTGTTTGTTGCTCCAATTCAGATTTGTGCAACATACTTGCAGAGAAGATTGATTTCAGAAGTTAAGAGCTCTATGCAGAAATGCGCAGAGGCTGTCCAGAGAAACGCAGACGCACAGGCTTCCAGAGCCTCTGTACACATACAGAAGTTGTCCAAAAATAGATTTGTGCAGTGCAGATCGAAACAGTTACTGTTCATGCTGTTTATATTGGTCCAAATCTGTCCATTTGAAAGAATAGGAGAAAGTGGATGTTGTTCGCTTGTAGATTAAGTGCAGATCAGAGTTTTGTTCAGAGACTGCTCTAACACTTTTCAGAGTTTTGAGTTTTGTTTGTCCAGAGATTGATGCAGAGTGTATATCCAGAACTTGAACTACGGCAGTCCATAGGCCGTGTATATCTAGAGGTGATCAAACAGGGAATTGTTTGTTGCTCGATCAGAGGTTGTTATATGCAGAGGTTGAAGTGCAGAAGCCTCTGTCCAGAGGTTGTCCAGAAGTGTATGTGCCAAAAATACACATCAGAGGCAGATCACAAAGCCTCTGCAGGCCATCCAGAAGCTGATCCACAAGCTCTGTGCAAGTGTAGAAGAAAGGCACAGACTCTTAAGTTGTCCACAGAGCCTCTGTAGACCAAAACCTCAGAAGAACAGCGACCAGAGGTAGACCAGAAGTAGATACATCAGAGGTCGATGGTCCAGAGGTTGAAATGAGCCAAGTTCCTGAAGCCCGAATTTTTCAGATTCTCTGACAACATTGCGCTGTTTCAGAAACATGCACACAACTTTTTACTCGAAGCTCCAATTTACATGAGTCCAGTTGCGTTGGATTTCTAGAACACAGAAATACGACTTTGATGTTTTGAGTTTTCTCAAATTTCGTGATCTGACATGCCAGAATCTGTTTCAAAGTCTGTGTTAGATTGCTGGACCGAAAGCATTGCATTTCACTCGTGCTCTTTCCACTTTCAAGAACGGTGTTCTCTCGTCGGTTCGTCATGGTTTCAAGCTACACATGTGAAACATTGATTGTCACTCCCTTCTCTTTTATTCAAGTTTAAGGCTCGGTGTTGAACGCTTACTCAACAGGATCTTAAGAGTCAAATATTCTGTTTTGACACCATTCTACGCAGCTGAGGGAAAACGTGCAAAACTCACTCATTTTTCATCCAAAATGGATGAATCAAAGTTCGTTGGAAATCTAAGAGGCTGGAGTTCATTGTTTAAGTTATTTTTTCTCTGAATGTGGCTCCTTGATGGTCAAAAATAGCGGTGAAGTTGATACATGAAAGCTCGACAAAATGAGGTAATTTGTCTAAGTCTTTCAAGAAGATGCGCCTACATTTGAGGGGAAGCTTTTGATGCCTTGAAGACTAGAAAAATGGAACACCAAAGCTTCTAAAGAAAGCAAGGGGGAGACTATATGATGATGCTTTCTTTATAAAACATTAGGGGGAGATTATTGTTAGATTAAATTAGCCCCCAATTTAATTGAATGTTTTATAAATAATTGTATTTTGGGCTTTTTAAAGAGTTGCGTGGCCTTGAGCCTTTTTATTTGTAAATGGGCCCTATTTATTAGTGTCCATGGCTCACTTTGCTCATTAGGTTTTGGAGAGAATACACTTTACACACATAGACTAGGTGAATTTCATGAGAGTCGTTTAAATGTTTAGTGTGGTGTTCTTCCCATTTCCCCTCCATCAATGAATCAAAGCATATGAGATGAGTTCTTGATTATTATGTTCTTAATTTTCATCTTATCTCTACATTTCTATGGAGTATCTTCAATTGTTTGGCTGTGCCATAGATCCTTTATACTCTAGACGACACTCGGCCTCTGGATCAACATATCTAAGTAACACTTCTGGAATGGGCATGGAGTAAGCAAACTATTTCTTCTGCTTAACCAAGAACTTCATTTCATTCACCACAACTTCTTAATGAGAACTCCTTCTGGGGATCTGCCTGTTCCCTCTCAGTACACTCCTGATCAAGATAGTCATGAACCTCTGATATGGCAAATAATTGAGGACTTTGACAATGTTGTTCTTGGCAGATATCTTTTCAAGTAGTTCAGTCCAAAATACTACAACATAGTCTATGTGGAAGTCATGCACTATAGAATAGAAGAGCTTCAGTATATGGCTGTTGGCATTGTCAGTTCCATATGTTTTTGCTGTTAAGCACCGATTGATAACTGAGAACAATGCATAGTAGAAGGGTGGCAGATTGTTCTTCTTGAATTGGTTGACTCTGTTTAGTTCACCAACATAGCCCATTTCTCTAATTCCAGTAAGAGTAGTCTCTTCAGTGGGTAAGTCGTCAAATTCTGTTCTACCCTCCCTTGAATTAGCTTCTGGAAATTGAAGGAATCTTCTGAACAATTCAAGAGAAATATCAGCAGAGTAGAAGTCAACATTAACTCTGAGAACTGGACATCTGATTTGTCCAACTATGATGTGAGTGAGATGGATGGTCTTCCATGCCTGTTGAACATATATTTCTGGTACAACAGCACTATCAGACAGTGCTTTGTTCAAAGGGTGATTCTGAAGGATGTGGTTTACCAGTGGATTGATGTTCAACTTGAATTCAAATTTGTGGTTGTTTGCAGTTTGAGGCGCCATGTCAGAAGGTAGGATGAGTAACATGTCAGAATTGACATTTGGTGGTGGATGGACAGTTGTTCTACTAGATGGAATGAAGTGCTCATGATGAACCTCATGGAAAGAGTTTTCTTCCATTTGCACATTTGGAGAATTGTTGGGTGCCATTTGAGCTGAAAGATGAGACAAAAAAAGGTTTGGACAAGGTCCAAGATGTCAGAAACAATATTTGAAAATTTTGACATTTGAAAAGCATTTTTCTGAAATTCACTAAGTATAGGATTAACAGGACACTGATTTGCGAATCCCTAGACTTAGGAATGGAGAAACATAGAAAGTGTTCAGGATTCGCAAAGAAGCATTCTGCGAATCCTACACTTAGGAAATTTTAGACTTGACTCAGAATTCGCAAGTTGTTAATCTGCGAATTCCTCACTTAGAAGAATTTTGACACTTAAGAGCATTCATTATTCGCAAGGTTAGGGTTAGCGAATCCTGTCCTTAGGGTTTTTCTAAGAGAGAAAAAAAAGGGATTCGTGAAAATCAAACATCTCAAAGATTCGTAACACACATGAGTCTTTCAAAAACTTGAGAGACTTAACATTTTTACTTGAATATTCAAAGTGTCCTCAAAAACACCAAGATCACAGTCATAAAACCCAGATTACAAAAATCATTAGAATCGATGAATGAACCATAAACTTTGCATCAATGTAATCGATTAAGTGTTTTAAATATTCTTGTAATCTTTAATTTGACTTTTAACCTCAAATTAAACACTGATTTGTGAAAATCGACTAAGAACAGTCGTGAAGCAAACCAATCGACAAAATTGATTTTATGAGTCAAAAGTTTAAGTTTTAGATAAAACAAGTAATCAAAAGATTTCAGAACAGTATTACGAGGGTTATGAGATCATATTAACATCAAGTTTTAGACATTAAGTTCCAAAAATTTAAGATTTCATCATGTGTTTGTCCGAAGACCAAAGGTCCAAAAATGTTCAAATCAAACCCGAAATCTAATCCAGTCGAGGAATCCCTGCATTGAACAATCACACTAATAATAACAACATAAAACAAACAGGATTTTAACAAACAATCAACTTGTTATAAAAACGAAGATGGAATCAAAGGGCCGAATGAAGAACTCATGAAAGGGGTTTTAGAGGATTTTAGCTCTCTAAAAGGTTGGATACTTGAAAAGTGAGGATAAAAGATACCAAGTGTTGTATTTATAGTAAAAAGTGACTTAGACACGTGGCAAGAGTGAAATGGACCTTGTTAATCATAAAATCCCTAATCACATCAAGCAATTACTCAAGATATCATCAATAAGCTCAAGAACTAGAGAGAGAAAGTCTAGAGAGAGAAAGTATATCTTGTATTACACACACTCTAGAATTACAATATGCAAAATGCCTCTAGTTCGTTATAACATGATTTCTAACAAAACCTATATATACTCACTAACTAATACAAAGCCTTAATGGCTAAGGAAACTAAACATACTTTGACTAAGACAATATTGACTTTTACATTGTTGACTTTCCTATTAAATCTTGGATACAATATTTAGACCTAACAATCTCCCCCTTTGTATTCAAGATTTAATAAAAATTTGATGCAGATCTTCAGCTCTTGATTCTTCATCTTTTATCTCTTGACGCTTTCAAAAACTTTGCTCTTTTGGCCTTTGAAGAATCTTGCAAAGTCTTTTTCAACATTTAAGCTCTGAAATTCAACAAGCCTTGAACAAAACTGGAAACTTGAAACTTTGAAAACAGCTTTGTAAACTTTAACTCTGAAAAAACTTTTGACTTTGATCAAACTTGTATCTTCATCACTTTGATCTCTGAACCATCTTTGGAAGAACAAACTTTCACGAATCATCTTGATTTAACTTTGAACATTCTTCCTTCAGAATGTTTTGGCTTTGAATTTCTTTATCACTTGAACTTTAAATCAGCGGAAGCAAATTGAAATTCTGACTTGAACTTCGAACTTTGACAAAACTCTTCATCTTTGAAATTGATCTTTGTATAATTCTCCCCCTTTTTGATGATGTGAGCACCATAATCATCAAAATATCATCAATTTCAGCACAAGCTTTGATTTCCCCCTTTGTTATCAACAAACAATCTCCCCTTTGTCAATTTCCGCTCTATGATCCGAAGAGCCGAAACATGAACAGTATATATCCGAATCTTTTCAAATTCAGACATAATGAGCGTGTAACCCTGATTCAACAAATGAAACAGTTAGAAATGCTTGTCAGTAACACGAAGTTACTGTGTACAACAGATGTACAATGTAAGGAGCTGGTTTGATGTGGACTCCCCAGGACTTCCATTCAATCATTGAAAGACACAAGGTAATTCTATGAATGTTCTGATAGAAAAACATATTCTCTGTGTGCTTGTGTTTTGAAAGAATTAGCAAAAAGATTGTGTTTCATAAGGCTCAAAGTATGTAAATCACTGTGATAGCAATGATTATACATGGACTCAATGTGCATGAGAAAGTGTCGAAGGTGGGGCAACTTTCCTTCTTTTTCAATATCAGTATCATCCAAAAGAAGATCTGATAGATTATATGCTGCTTCCCCAGAAAATGTGAAACATTCTCTTTTTAACAAAAAAATGAGTAGCTGGTGGGGTTGTATACAAGAGATGGCATGGGCTATTTGCCTATTTCAATGATGGTCACGAAAGAAATGTGAACCAATCAGTAATGTGGTTGCCCGGCTCAGAAACTGGTAGGTGCAGAGTTCTGATATTCTTTTAACTCTGATCTCACACCCTCTTTCTTTTAATCATATAAGCTCACATCTAACCAATCTCTCATTTCCATTTTACCTCTGCTCACTCCCACACTCAATTCTGTTAGACCCCTCTCCCCTCAATCACTCAAAGGATTTATTCTGGGGTAGGAAACACTAGTTATCGTGAATCCATGGAAGATCTATTAAGCACTCACACTGAATCCCATGTTCCTAAAAGTACATGCTTATCAATGATTTTCTTGACATGTAAAGCACAAGAAATCATATGTCAGTGTATGTATGCTCATTGAAAATATGAATGAAATTTGAGCATTTGAACGTTGAAGATTTCTCAAAACAAAGATATTGAAAGAACGGAATGAAATTAAGAGAATTGTTTTGAGAATCTGACAATGATTAAAAGCAGATCAAATGAAATAGCTAGGGTATCAAAGAATTGGATATTTTGTTTATATGAACAAATATAAACAATTTATCAATGAAAGCACAAAGATGAAAAAGATGTATGATGCTTATCAACTTTGAACTTCAAACGGGGGTATTACCATCGAAAAATTGTTTGAATTTGAGACATGGTAATAACAATTTCAAATAAAATACTGAACTGGTGTGTATGAATACTTGACAGTATATGGACAAGATAATACACAAGTATTAATCTTTGGAAACACACGGTCAGTTAAACATTAACGCTCAGAATTGAAAAACATTTAAAATCTCACTTCTAAAATCATGAAAACTTTTGAGAGTAAAGAAGTGGTTTGAACATTTCAAAAATTGTTTTTCATGTTCAAAAGTTGTCCTTCTTTCAAACAATCAGAGATCTAGGATCAGAAGATTTTTACCTTTTCGGCTCCCCCTCAAATCATGATATAAAGATTTGATCTTTTGAGCTCCCCCTGGATATTAGCACAATATCCATCTTTGATCATTGATGAACGGGTCCTGATCTGTCATGTGATCAGAAGCCACTTTATTCATATTATTTATTTAAAAATAAAAGGACAGAAAGTAGTAAAACGATTATAGAATGAGTTCTGATCTGAAATAATCAGAAGTCATCACCTTTACTCCCCCTTAAATTAAGCATCTGAAATATGTCAGTTAAAACAGGATAGAGATCAAACACTCCCTTTGAATTGTTAGACCATCAATATCAGAAAAATCTAGCAAAGAAAAAGTATAGGATAGAGATCAAATCAATTCTCTTGGGATGAAGACCATCAATATCCATCGGATGCAAGCATACAGGAGTAAGGTCTTTTTGATCGATGAGGTACGGGTCCTAAGCTGTTGTGCTTAGAAGCCATAATCTTGACATTGAGGTTCGGGTCTTGAACTGTGTTATTCAAGAGCCATTTTGACATTGAAGTCCGGGTCTTGAGCTGATTTACTCAAGAGCCATTGTCTTTCTTACTCCCCCTTGGATTGAGGTGGCTGCAACACAAATTCAGGTTTCGGTTTTGGTACCCACTGGTATTTGGGTCCAGAAATGTTAGTTGCAGTGCGTGTGGGGGATATGGAGTAAGAACCATACCAGTAATGATCATTTGTTTTATGAAAATGATCATGTGTACAACAAATAGAACAATAAAATTTCTTACCGTTAGGTGCTTTGTTCTTCTTTGCTTTGTGTACATGTACACATGATTTCATCTCTTTCAGCTCATTTTCCTTATCATCTTGGACTGGTTTCTTTTTCCACACCAGTTTCTCTTTCTTGAAACTTGTTCTCCTTGGAGAACCATCTAAATAATCATCATAAAACAGGTTAGTATGATGAATTTGATTAAATGATTTGACTGACTTGTTTGAAGAGATGAATTTCTGATTTGAACTTGAAACAAATTTTTCAAGTTCTTTAATCTTTGACGCAAAATTATCTCTTTCTTTCACAAGCTGGTCAATCTTCGTTGTGAATTCAGACTTCGTCTTTTGCTCTTTCAGCGCAACTGCAGACAGTTGAGACAATTTCGAAGTCAGTTTCTTGATTTCATTCTCAAAAATTAACCTTTCTTCTTCAAACCCTTTTTCTGACTCATTTCGCTGGCCAGATAATTCTTTAAAGAATCCCACATTTTTCTGTTCTATGGCCTTCTTTTCTTTATCAAACTTCTCTCTTTCCAAAATCAGTACTTTCTCAAAATCTGAGATTTGTTGAGAAAGTTTTATGCATTTCAGCTCCACTGACTTCTTTTCCTCAAAACACTTCTTTGAAAAATCTTTCTTTTCATTTTCAAAATCAGCTTTATTATCAGAAAGCTGTTTTTCCAAAACAGATAAATTCTTTTTAAGCTCAGTGTTTTCAGATTCCAAAATAGATATATTCTCTTCGAAAGCCTTCAACTTGTTTTGAAGCTCAACTGATTCTGCTTGTAGCTCAGGTGATTTCTGTTCAGTTGTCTTCAGTTGACTTTGAAAATTCATAATCTCTCTCTCTTTCTCCTTTATCTCTTTATCCCTCTCATAAAGGATACCTGAAAAATTAGAACTATTTTTAGTACAATTTATACATTCAGGAGTTTTAATACAGTTGTACAATTTCAGTTCCAACTCCTGAATCCTTCTGAGATACTCTGAATTTTTAAATTTCAGATCATTTCGCTCAGCTTCAATACCAGATATATCAGATCTGTAGTAAATTGACATCTTGAAAAAGCTTGATAGGAAAGATCGTTCCCAAACTATATATCAGAAAAACAACAATCAGATCAAATTGAAATCTTAAAAAAATATTTCGTGAAAATTGAAATTTGAACAATACTTGTTATTTCGCAGTGTAGAAAAAAATATTTCCAAAGATGACCAAAAAATTTTTCCAGACTTTTTTTTTTTTAAACTGAGACAGGGAGACCCGCACAATTGAGAAATTCGGGTCACAGAGGAAACGCACAACAGGCTATGCGTATGTGCCTGAACCGCACAATGAACTATGAGGGTGTAGAAGGAAACGCATATTAAGGTATGCGGGTCCTTGAGGAAACGCATAGTGAGGTATGCGGGTCCTTCTTGAAGTGCAAAGTTGTGGTGTGCGTGTGTAGTGTGAAACTCACACTCTGTTATGCGTGTGTAGTGTGAAACGCACACTCTGCTATGCGTGTGTAGTGTGAAACGCACACTCTGATGATCACACACAAACCTGGATGAATGAAACGCACACCTCAGATGAATGAAACGCACACCTCAGATGAATGAAACGCATATCTATAAAATCAACAAATTTGCACCAAAAACACAACTAGACTTCGAATTTCAAACTGAAAATTTGACAATTCACTCACCTACACAAATCGAACACAATTCTAGCAAGCAATTTTGATTAAAAACACAGAAATCAACAAATTTTGATTCAAGAACAGTATACGAACACGTATTCAAGAAAAACTTCAAAAATTGAAAATTGACATTGAATAAGAATGAATTACGAAATGGAATCAAAACAAGAATCACTCACTACAACAAATCGAACATAATGATTCCAAATTCTTGCATCAAAAACGATTTTCCACAAAAAATTCGGATGAACAGAAACGAACTCGTTTTTGTGAAAAACTTTCGAAAAATTCAGAATTTCGATCTAAAATCCAAATTTCAACTCAAATTATTGATCAAATCAATTCTGAAAAGTTTGGTATAGCTCTGATACCAATTATTAATCATAAAATCCCTAATCACATCAAGCATTACTCAAGATATCATCAATAAGCTCAAGAACTAGAGAGAGAAAGTCTAGAGAGAGAAAGTAGATCTTGTATTACACACACTCTAGAATTACAATATGCAAAATGCCTCTAGTTCGTTATAACATGATTTCTAACAAAACCTATATATACTCACTAACTAATACAAAGCCTTAATGGCTAAGGAAACTAAACATACTTTGACTAAGACAATATTGACTTTTACATTGTTGACTTTCCTATTAAATCTTGGATACAATATTTAGACCTAACAGACCTCAACTTTCGCAAGCTGTTGTGGCAAGGTGTTGTTCACTGAAGAATTCGCAAGCAACGTGTGTGAGGATTCGCAAGGAACGAATTTACGAATCCTGTGCAAGATAGGTAACTTTCGCAAGCAAGTGATCTGCGAATTCTGAAGCTTTCACAAGCATGAAGGTTGCAAATTCTTAAGGATTCGTAGATAGTACTTCTGCGAATGTCTAAGATTCGTAAGCCTTTAGTTTGCGAATTCTGCAGCTTTCGCTAGTGTTCTCTTTGCGAAACCTGAAGCTTTCTCAAAGTAATAGGTTGCGAATTCTAGACTTAGCACAATTTCCATTTTTTCAAAAACATTCCAAACTGGGAAATTTGCTATTTTAGGAAACTTTTCAAAGAACTTGCCAAAAATAGAAACTTTCTATTTAAAGAAACTTTCTAAAAATGGCATTTTAACCAATTTGAATTTAGAAAAGGTTTTACACACACACCATTTACAACACATCTTTACTCCCCTTGATGTAGAAGTGTATTACTCCCTTGAGTTCATTAGATACCCCCCCTTGATCTGATATCTGGTTGATCTTGTTTGACACTATTTGTTGTTGTCAAATATCTGATATTCATTGTTGTTTATAATTGCTTCTTGCAGTTCCCCCTTAACATATTGTGGATCTTTGTTAAGGTTTGTGCAGACATACTCCCCCTTCATACCTGCATGTAAAATTTTAAAAATAAACTCATTTTCCTCCTATACCTTCAACATAAAGATATGACATTGAAAATACCAATTGTTGATATCAATTGTTGAAAATACCAAACATTGTGAGATAGAAAGTGAGAGTAAGAAAAACTCCCTGTATTCCAAAAGATCACCAACTTTTGACAGTTGAGTATGAGTCCTAAGTTGTTGTACTTAGAAGTCATAGTTTTGACTTTGAGGTAAGAGTCCTGATCTGTAGTAATCAGAAATCCTTGTTCCTCCAGTCCTTCTTGACTGGGACATCTTCTATCTTCTCTTTTCCTTTTTCCTCTACCTGCAACACAGGTTTAGGTTTTGGTACCCAGATAAACTTGGGTTCAGATTGGTCAGTATTTGAGAATTTCTTTGAGTGATTCTCATACCTGTGATAAGCACTTTGATGATAAGATCTATTATATGCTTGTGCTTTGTGAGTGTGTTAGAACAAGAATTGTATTCAAGATTAAAGTAGAGGGTCTAGTTTGTAATTGTTGTATAGTTGAGGGTTTTGAGTTGTAAAGTCAACAAATGTTGACTTAGTATAAATATGTTTTGTTTCTTTCTAACCATTAAGTACGCACAAAAAGAACACACACACACACATATATACGAAATCAGATTGTGGTAAGAACTCGTACACACCGTGAACACACATGCAATATGTGACTAGAAGTTAGATTTGTGATTAAGTGTAATTCATGTAATTGATCTAATAAAGATTGTGTTCTATATGATTGTGTAAATATATGCTAGTAAATCTGGGTCACAGTTGGTATCAAAGCGAGAAATTCATCAATTTGAAGGTTTTCGAGTTCGTATTCTGTTTTTGAGTTTCTTGTATCAATTTTTGTGTAAAAGTGAGTTTTTGGTAAAATTACTTGTTGATTTGTGAACAAAAAAGGTAATGGAACATCTTTCTTGAGTTGAATTGGATTTGAAAACTATTTTTGATCATAAATTTGTTGATTTTAGAGGTTTTATGTTCGAAAATATGTCGAGTACTGTTTGATTGATTCGTATTTGCTATAGTGAAAATTTGATTGCTATATTGAATTGGATTGATCTTTACACTAACTTGATTAATTTTGTGAAGTTACAACATGTGAATTGAAGAATTGGATCGATTTATTCTTTCAAATCGAATTTTTCAGTCTTAGAACTCAAGAACTCGCAAGATCTGAGTAATTCATATGAAGAACTCGCAAGATCTTATGGATATTCAGATTTCGCAGATAGATTTTGCATAGATAGTATTCTAAATTCGTTAAGTAAAGAATTCGCAGGACTGTGATCTACGAATTGTCAAAGAATTCGCATATATCTTTAAGAAAATTCATTCAAGTATAGATTTCGTATAACTCTATATACGAAAAGCAAAGAATTCGCATAAGTCTGTTAAGTGAAAAGCAAATTTTTAAGTTTCAAGGCAAGGTTTCATAGATAGTCACATACGAATTCTGAAGAATTCGCAACTGTGTCTTAAGCGAAAAGTGAGATTTCGCACATGCCTGTATGCGAAAAGTGAGGATTCGCAGAGTGTTTCAAAGTTTTTCTTAAGGATAGAATTCGTATCTTTGTATCTTACGAATTCTACTTGTGAATTCTCATTGTGCAAAAAGTGTTTCATTAAAAAGTTTCAAATATAGAATTTGTATGAGAGAGTCATGCGAATTGTGAATATTTTGCAGAAAACTTTATACAAATTTTGAAGAATTCGCATTTAAGCTTATGCGAATTTCTTGAATTCTTGGTATCTATTGCATGTGAATTCCAAACTTGTGCGAAGTTTGAGCTTGTTTCTAAGAATTTGAAGTGGTATACGAATTCTGATACATTTGTTTTGCGAATTGTTCCTTGATAATTAATACTTGCGAATTTTGAACTTAAAGTTTTTAGAAATTTCAATTTCTGAAAATTTTCAAGGTTTGTTCAAATTGTTGGATTGAAAGATCATTACTAGCTAAATTTTTGTTTGTATGCAGATAACTCTCTCATCATGTCAAAAGAATTACTTTCCATGGGCTCCCAATCCAAGCCTCCGGTTCTGTCTATCGGTGAATATTCTCATTGGAAAAGGAGGATGATTCAGTTCTTAAATCAGAAGAACAGGGATTACATGACATCCATATTAAAAGGTCCAGTTGAACCAATTGTTAGAGTACCTGGACAAGCGGCCACGGATACTTCTCCAGAAATTCCAGTGCGATATGTGCCTAAGACATATCAATACTTCAGTGAAAGAGATAAGGAACTCTACAAGATTGATGAAGAGTCCCTTATCTATCTCACCATGGAGATTCCAAATGACATCTACAACCGTGTAGATAGTAGAGAATCTGCTAAAGCCATGTGGGACGAGTTGGAAAGACAATTCCAGGGTACTGAAAAGTCTATTCAAGCCAAACTGAACCAAAGCATAAATGCTTATGAAGAATTTCGTGCTAAAGAAGGGGAAGCACTGTTGGACACGTATACAAGATTCAATGTAATATTGAATGATTTGAGAAGAAATGGGATGAACAAGACTGTGTCTGAGTGGAAAAGCTATGTAATTATAATTCAGATGACAAAAGACATGGCTCAAGAGGATGTGAACGACATCTTTACAACTTTATCTCAACATGAGGATGAGGTAAAGTAGATGAATGAAGAAAAAAAGATTGTCAATGATTCACTGGCCTTGTTGTCTGAAAAGAAGAAAGGATCAAGCTCTAAGTTTATTTCTTCATCAAAATACAAGTCAAAGAAATCCATAGCTTTCATTACATAACTGACTGAATCTAGTTCTGAAGATTCCTCCACAGAGACTGAAGTACATTCAGATGAAGATGTACAAAAGTTTGCTGATCATCTGACCCTCATCACAAAGCAATTTCAGAAAAGCTTTGTCAAGAAGAGATTTTCAAAGTCAAAGTATGATGGGTGCAGAAAAGACAGATCAGAGAAATACAAGCCGAGGTTTGGAAAGAAGAAAGGAAAAATAGATAAGAAAAGAGATGAGAAAAGAGAAGAAAAGAAAGAAGAGAAAGTTGAGGCTATGTTTGGCAGGTGTTACAATTGTGGTAAGCCTGTCCACTTCTCCAAAGACTGCAAGTTCAAACGTGTGAAGAATTCAGAGTACTATGCCAAGAAATCTCTATTGGAAAAGAAGGCAGAAGAAGGGAAAGAACTTATGGCTGAAGAGGAGAATTGGTTTTACCAAAGTTCTGATGAAGAATCAACACACTTCACACAGGTGTGTATGATGGCTAAAGTTGAAGATGGAGCTGAAACTTCTTCTGACCAATATGAATGTGAATCTGAGGTAAGTACTCTTTATAATTATGAACTTGTTGAATGTCTTATGGCTCAGATTCAAAATACGGAAAAAGAGTTTGAGAACTTAAAAGGCAAACTTAGCAACGAAAGACAATCAATGATGAGTTTTCGTGATGAAAATGCATTATTGAAGGTTGTTGTTGAGGATAAAGAATCTGAGAAAGATTCCTTGAAGAAAGAGAAAGAAGTTTTAAAATCTAAAATCACTGAGCTTAAAAGGAATCTTGTTAATTTAAATGCTGAAAAAGGTGAATTTAAAATTAAATTTGAAGCTTGTTTTCAGGAACGGAATGAGGCTTATTGTAAGATTAAGCAACTAGATGATTTGAATCTAAAGAGAGGACAGACTGAGCAAACATTGAATTTATTAACGAACAAACTCCAAGATGTCCGTTTTTATAATGCTAAAACGGGTTTAGGTTTTGAAAAAAATGATGTTTTAAAAAGAGCCCCAAAAAACTTGTATAATTTTGAGAAATTGGGGTCAAAACCTAAGAAAATCCCGGATATTCATGATACGTTTGTTAAATCTGAAACTCTTAAGTCTAGCATTTCTTCTAAGGGTAAAGAAGTGATTGATAATGATACATCAAGTTGTGCTGATTCAATTTCAAGTTTTAATCTGTTGGTTTTTCTTATAATGAATTGAACAGAAGCTATAAAACCAGAAAACCTGAGTTTGTTGAGTTTCAGTCATTATTTTCTAATTTTACACAAACAGAATCAGCCAACACTAAAACAAATATACCTGAAACTCAATGTCAGTATGATGAATATAAACCAAACACTGATGTTGAGAATCAGACTACAATATCTGAATCAGTCATTTCTGAATCTCCAAAAAAGGTTAAGACTGATGAGTGCATAAATATCATGAATAATAGCATTAAAACTGATTTTTCAAAGAAAATGACTGAGGAAATTTTTGAAAACATGATGAATGTTTCAGATCCTATTCCTATTATTGAGAAGCTAGAATCAAACTCCGAGCTGAATCAAACATCCACTTTTGAGAAACAAATCAAAGATCTTCAAAAGATTATTGAAGAGTTGGAAGATGAGAATTGTGATCTCAAATTCAAACTTAACAAATCTTTTGAGGAAAACAAAGAACTCTCCAAAGAGTTGCATACTTTGAAAACTGATTTGTTTAAGCAAAATCTTGATGAGAAAAACATGTTTGAATATCAGAAATGGAATGTTCATTCAAACCCAAAGTTTGAGACTATCACTTCCAAAACCTCTGTTCTTTATACTGAAACTCCTGAATATCCTCCAAGTAATTTTGAGAAAGGAGAGTCTTCTGGAACTTTAGAGAAAAATTCATCTTTCAAGAAGAAAACTGAGAAGGTTTCATTTCATGTTTCAGATATGAGAAAGCAAAAAGATAAGGGAAAATGGGTGAAGAAGAAGTCTGAAAATAAAGTTGTTGAGAATAAAAGTAGTGTTAATAATAGTGCTATTTTGAAATGTAACAGTTCTAATGATCCAAAATGTCAAAGATGTATGAATGTTTGTACTCAAATTGATAAATCAAAACTTTTGACATTTGCTCGTAAGAACTTTCTTTGCAAACACTGTCATGAAAATGCTTTCATTATTCACACCATTCCTCCTAAATCTAAAGTTGCTAAAAAGGCATCACGTGCTAAACCTGTTTCTAAATCCTCAACACAACATGCTAAAATCTTTCATGCTAAGAATGTTTATCATTATAGAAAACAGAGATTTAATGAGCTTAATGTAAAAAAGGTTTGGAAATGGATACCGAAGCCTCGTTATGAGTGGCGAGTCAAGGCTAAGGTAGAAGATTTGAATAAATTGTATAAGGCTAACCAAGAAGGACCCATTTGGATATGGGTACCTAAGAAGAAGTAACTTGTTCTTTTTGAAGGCCTCACATATGTGGTACATAGATTCGGGATGCTCGTGGCACATGACTAGATTTAAGCATCTGTTACATAACTATGTTGAGGAACCTGCAGGGACAGTTAGTTTTGCAAATTCAGAGCTAAATGAAATCATTAGAGGACACGGGTTATCGAAAAACAGCACCGTAACAATTTAGAAAGTACTGTTCGTAGATGATCTTGCACAAGTCAATTATGCGACAGTAAATTTCAAGTTCGGTTCACTGTAGATAACTGTTTTATTGAAGATAAGGACGGTTGTGAGATTTTCAAAGCAGCGCGACATGGAAATTTAAATGCAGTACACTTTCCAACACTTTCTGCAACTAGATTTGTTTGTCTAATTGCTAAAGCTTCAAAAGCTGAAAGTTGGATTTGGCATCGACGCCTGTCTCATCAAAATTTTCAAGCAATAGATCAATTTGCGAGACATGGAATAGTCAAAGGTCTTCCAGAACTGAGGTGTGAGAAGAATTCACTTTACCCCGCCTGTGAGATGGGAAAAATGAAACGCAGTTCACATAAAGCAAAGACATAATTCTCTTGTTCATCACCTCTCGAGCTTATTCACATGGACCTTTGCGGCCGAATGAGAGTTAATCATTGCCTTCACTCCAGATACACATGTCTGGAACTTCTGCGAAACAAATCAAACGCGCCAGAGTTAATCATTGCCTTTATTAAAAAGATCCAGGTTCGACTTCAATTGTCGGTAAAGACTTTGAGAAGTGACAATGGCACAAAATTCAAAAATGATACTCTTCAGAGTTATCTCGTATCAGTCGGGATTTCACAGAATTTTTCTGCTGCTTATACTCCTCAACAGAACGGTGTGGTCGAAAGGAAAAATCGAACCCTGGTTGAGGCAGCGAGAACGATGTTGGCATACTCTGGTCTTCCATTGTATTTGTGGGCTGAAGCCGTAGCTACTGCATGTTTTACACAAAACCGTACTATTTTGATCAAAAGACATAAGAAAACAACATATGAGCTTATAAATAAGAGAAAAACGAATATTAAATTTCTTCGTGTTTTTGGTTGTAGGTGTTACATCCTCAATGAACGTGATAATCTTGGTAAATTCGACAAGAAGGCGGATGAAGGCTACTTTATCGGATACTCTTTGATGTCAAAAGCCTATCGAGTTTACAACAGACGCACCAACACTATCATGGAGAGTATGAACGTGTCTTTTGATGAATCATCTACATTGACTTCTAAACACAGCAGTTCAGAACTCAACCTGAAACAGAAGGCTTCTATTCAAGACGGGATAGAACCTGAATCGTCACAGACTAAGTCTTCTGACTCACTAAATGTATCATCTGAGTTAGATTTATTATTTCTTGATGCTTTTATTGATATATGTGCAGATTTCGATAAATCAAACATATCCGCATAAACTTCAGAGGTTCCGGTTACAACTGAAGATATTTCAGGACCTTCTGACATTGTCACAACAATCTCATCAGGTACATCTACACCTGTTATTTCTTACAATACTAATTCAAACTCTGCATCTGCAGGTACAGTTTCTGGAAAAGAAGTCCCGATTACTTCTTCTGCTGCTCCAGAACTACATCAGTCAGAAACAAATGTACAAGATGTCTCAAGTACATCTGAGGTTGAGCCTGCTATATATGATGAGTATGATGAAGACAACATGCAGATTTGTGTTCAACCACTTCCAAGTACTACAAGATGGACAAGAGATCATCCCCTACATAACATAATAGGTGACGTAAACAGTGGAGTGAAAACGCGGGCGACATCTGGAAATTTTTGTATTTACTCGAGTTTCCTTAGTTCCCTTGAGCCGAAGAAAGTATCAGAAGCCTTGCGCGATCCTGACTGGATTTTAGCCATGCAAGATGAGCTTCTACAATTCGAGCGGAACAAGGTCTGGCGACTTATCCCACTACCAGAAGAAAAATCCGTGATTGGCACAAAGTGGGTATTCAGAAATAAGAGAGATGAAACAGGAGTTGTGGTTCGAAATAAAGCTCGCCTCGTTGCAAAAGGGTATTGTCAACAGGAGGGAATTGATTATGATGAGACATTTGCTCCTGTTGCACGGATTGAAGCTATTCGGATATTCTTATCATACGTAGCCTACAAGAATTTTACAGTCTATCAGATAGACGTAAAATCTGCATTCTTGAATGGGGTCCTGCATGAAGAAGTTTATGTTGCTCAACCCGAAGGCTTCGTTGATCCAAAATAGATGGATTACGTCTACGTATTAGACAAGGCTTTATATGGACTCAAATAGGCACCGAGAGCTTGGTACGAAACGTTAACCCAATTTCTACTTGCTTCAGGGTTTAAGAAAGGTACTATTGATACTACTCTCTTTCTGAAGAAACAAAGTGAAGATATGATCCTAATTCAAATCTATGTGGATGACATTATTTTCGGTTCTACAAATCCTAAATTTTGTAAAAACTTTTCAAAAATCATGGAATCTCAATTTGAAATGTCGATGATGGGTGAACTGACATTATTTCTTGGTCTTCAAGTTAAACATTTACCCGAAGGCATTTTCATCAATCAGTCAAAATATATCAAAGATATCCTGAAAAAGTTTAACATGTCTGACAGATCAGTAATGAAAATACCAATGGCAACGGGTACACTTTTCGATACTGATCTTTCTGGTAAATCTGTTGATCAAAAAATGTATCGTAGCATGATTGGTTCATTATTGTACTTAACAGCAAGTAGACCGGATATTATGTTTGCCACGTGTTTCTGTGCTAGGTATCAAGCTAACCCGAAGGAATCACACCTAGTCGTTGTGAATCGAATTCTTAGTTACCTCAAAGGCGCTCCCGAGTTAGGCCTTTGGTATCCTAAGGGTTCGTGTTTTGATCTAACTGCATACACAGATGCTGACCACGCAGGTTGCAAGCTGGATCGCAAAAGCACATCAGGTTCATGTCAATTTTTAGGTGACAAGTTGGTTAGTTGGACATCAAAGAAGCAGAATTGTGTATCCACATCTACCGTCGAGGCTGAATATGTAGCTGCTGCAAGCTGCTATTCACAAGTCCTATGGATGCGGACACAATTAAAGGATTTTGGCTATTCATACCAACGAGTTCCTATTTACTGCGATTCAAAGAGTGCGATAGCAATCACAGCAAATCCAGTGCAACACTCAAAGACTATACACATTGATGTACGATACCACTTCATCAAGGATCATGTGGAAAAGGGCGACATCGAGATGCATTTCGTGGAAACAGACTACCAGTTGGCTGACCTTTTCACCAAACCGTTGGATGAAAAGAGATTTACCTTTCTAGTCAGCAAATGAGGTATGTTAAATGCCAATCCATGATTCGAGGGGGAGTGTATCTTACTTTGTGCTTAAATTGTTTATGTCTTGGAAATTATGAACAATGTCTATTACTCATCATTTACTGACGAAGGCGGAATCATTTTTACAATGATTACCAAAATCTTTTATCTTGCAGGTTATCTTTCAACTGGCAATGGTTTCTGGTTACATCAGATCAGGACCCGTTCTTAATTGGTAAATCTGTACATTACTATTCTCACCGGAGAATAAGTAATCATGGCTTCTGAATACTCAGTTCAGAACCCGATCTCAAATGTTTTTCTTCTGATGGATGCTTAATTGATAACATTTTTTTTTCTAGAAATTCTTTAATTTGAAGGGGAGTCAACTGTTATATCTTTTAGGGGGAGGAGATAATAGTTAGTTATACTTTCATTGTTATATATTTCTCATAACTTGAATTTTTACAGATATCAAGATGTAGAATATCTGATGTTTTGTCGAGGATACTTAAATGATGATATTCATTCGAGGGGGAGTTGAGATACTATATACTATAGGTATATCTTCTATATCTCTAACGCTATCACTTGTTGAAAGACGAACAACTATCACTTGTGAAAAATGGTTTCTTAAAATGTTCAAACCACTTCACATTCTTAAAATGTTTTCATGAATTGAGAAGTGCGACTTTAAATGATTATACTTTTGATACTTTGATGCTTGTCTGACCATCTGTTTCTAATGTCAATTACTTGCGTAATTGTCATGTCTTTATACTTTGTCAAGTATTCATACACAAATCGGTTCAGTACATTTCTTGACTTTGTTATTACCGTGTATCAAACGATAAATCTTTCAATGGTAATACTCCCGTTGTTTGCTATTCATTGTTGTTTGAATCAGACGTCATTTCTCATAACATGTGCTTTCATTGAAAATATGTTTATATATTGTTCATATAAACAACATTCGTCTTTGATTTCCCAAATTATAATTCTTCATGAATTTTGATCTGATTTTAATCATTGTCAGATTCTCAAAACATTTCTATTCTTTCATGATTATTCACTCATACTAAGGTTTGAGAAATCTTAAATATTTCAAATGCTCATCAAAATCAGAGAGCATACATATACTGACAAATGATTTCTTTTGCTTTAATGTCAAGAAAATCATTGAGACAATACATGCTTTTAGGAAAACTAGTTGTCTACCCGCGCGATGCAGAGCATGTGAATCATAATTTTGAAGTCAATAAGTCAGCCTTCAATCATGTTTCTTGTTTCAGTTCATTCCCTCTCGATGTTGAACATAACATCCATCTGTAAACATGTACTGCAAAAAAACATGTAGTTATTTTGATAGAAACGTATTATTTCAAATCTGTAATAATAATTAGTTGGTTGTATCATATTTATCACGTAAAACTTCTTTATAGACGACTTTTGATGTGTAGACTACAACATGATTTAATTTTTTGTAGTCTACACTAATACCTTTGTATTATCTACTTACCTAGTGATATCCCTCTGGATAACGCCACATAAAGTTGGTCGTATGAGAACAATAATTCCGGTAGATAAACACGTATGTTTGGAATTGTCTATCATTAAGCTTTATTGATTATCATAAAAGTGTTAAGTCGAACCGGAAATGGTTTTCTCTTTAATTTGAATGAGAACATTTTATCTACAGATAAGCATAAATGATTATCAGTTTATCACTCTTTATAAGTTACTTTTTTCAAACGTGGAACTATAAGTTGTACCAAGACAATTATAACAGGTACAATTGAATTTTATGGAATGTATATTAATCAATCATACCTCATACATGTGAACTTAAAGAAAACATCTGCAACCTCCCATAAAACTAAGCAAATATCATGGTACCAAAAGAAGGATCATCCACACTCCACAAGTCAATTTACAAATACGTGCATCCTTGAAAAATTATGTAAGTAGCTCAAATAAGATTCAAAATCTATGAGCATACGTTTGAATAAAATCACCCATTTCTTTATGAATGAATGTATGTAAGGTTTGTATATTTATTCATGCGAAGAAAGAGTTAGAAATCAATTGCATCACCTAAATTCTGATAAGAGTCGTGAAGAAACGTTTATTCACCCCAAGAAAGAGTTAGAAATCAATTGCATCACCTAAATTCTGATAAGAGTTGTGAAGAAACACAACTCGTTCTTCCCCGTAAGATTCTCGCCAATGATTTTAAGTCCCATCTTTTGGATATGATTCATGCCATCTTTGCCCGACACCCCTTACTCTAAACTTCAGCATGAATTCAACCTTCAACAACATACATATAGAAAATGAGAACTACCGCTGCTAATAGAACTTGACTCAACTACAACTGCCCATATGTAATTGCTCAATGTGGAACCTGCATAAAAAGGAGCAAACAACACGTTGAATAGCCCATTTGAACAAACACGAGTATCAAAACTGTAGATTGACTAAACGATTAATAAATCAAACAAAATATATTTATACAATATATTATGTTAACAATATTATCAAATTTAAAAAAAAAAGTCATAAAGTAATAGATACGTATGAAATTCACTTGTATAAGATCATTTCCTAACATCTTCGAAACAAAATCTTGCATGTTTTTTCATAATCCGCTGTGATTATAAAAATATTTCTTCAAACATATGATACGATTAATAAGCCAATAGTCCCAACTCCTAATATAATTGAGAACTAAAAAACCCAAATCCTAACTCCGAACTATAAACTACTACTATTGAATGAGCATGTTAATCCTAAATAGGAATTTCGTTGACTAAATAATATTAATTGATCGGGTGAAGAAAGATTGCAAAATCTTGACAGTTCGTCGAACAAAAATTCCAATATCGTGGGAGTTCGTCGAACAAGAGATTACAGATTTGCAAGAGTCTTTGATCATAGAACAAGAAATAAATTGCAGGTTTGAAGTGAGCCGTCGAACAATATTGAGTGCTTGAAATCCATTGATTTTTGGTCGTCGAAAATAAAAACAATTATAGGAGCCGAGGAGTTCTGCTACCAATGGGAAAATAAAGCGAAAAATATAAAAGAATGAAAAGGATATTAGTATGTATATTTCTCAAAGGTTTCCCTCACTCTGAAAATATGGCACCTATACATATTAATGGCAGGAACAATTTTCTCTTTACCAACACATAAACTTCTCTGTTTCACCAAAGGGAAGATAAACATGGACTTAGGGGGAAGGGTTTCATACTTCATTTGGATGGTATGCACTTGTGCATACAAGTAATTTGTATTTTGTAACATGCACACATGCATAAAAACCAAAAAACAACTTAATTTATTTGTATGCATAGGTGCATACCGTCCAGATCAAGGGCTACCAGGATGTTCCTCAGTTTTCCATATTTTTTAGATTTTCCCTTGAACCTCCCTCTCTATATATATATATTCCGTAGTTGGTTTTGAAAATAAAACAATCATCGTCTAAATATAAAGTTGAGAAACTAATGGTTATTACAAATTAGAAGGAGAAAAAAAGGATTTGCAATGTATATTTATAATTCATTTTAAAAAAGAACATTCTGAAAATACCCAAATTCTATGAAGAACACTTTATTCCATTCTTTGGAGGATGGATCACTTGAAATTTATATCCATCATAACAACAAAGAAGCATTAAACCCCCATAAACTTTTGTAAAATCTTCAATATTGAAGGAAAAAAAGATATTAAAAAATATGTAAAAATGGGGTTCTGTTGAAAAATGTGAGGCTCAGATGTGTAAACAATAGAACAAAGAGAATAAATCCGCCATGGCTGCAACCTGCAAACTTACCGGTTGCAATGTCAAAGAACATAAACATTCACGTCTTCCTTCTTTCACATAACCATCCAGGTTGCCCTGCCAAGATGCGAATAATCTCTAACATTGATCCAATCCCACTCGAATGCATTTAGATTCATCATCACAGCCTCTAAGAACCAAAGAAAAATCCATCAAAAAGGCTATTTTTGTCAATTTCCCAACTCATTTACAAAAAAGCACAAGTTGTTTAAAATAAGCAATCACAGACACCCTTTATAAATGGAGTTTAGGAACTATTTTTCGAGCAAAATGCATACCATAAGGATAATTTCTAGACTTATCAAAGTTCAGGTCCCACTTTCAGATATTACACTACCTCAAGAACCAAAATTGTAGTTTACTCCATAGATCAGGAGGTCATAGATTTAATTAAAATCTCAGTTAAGGTTAATACACCTTAATCACCCTTGATCTTGTTTGGAAAGAGCTTCCAAACGAGTAAGGGTTGTTGATTTCAAGAGAAAATCATTGGCCACAAAGAAGGATGTTTAACCAAATAAAGTCAAAATCAGTCGTTGATATGAACAGAGGGGGGCAACCACCCTTAGAAACCATGCTCTTCATCCCCTCTGAAATTGCCTCATATTCTCTGAGTGGATTTGTTTACATTACATATCCAAATGTTTCTGTTTCTAAAACATGAGAACACTGAGTAATTTGTAAAACAAGCTCAGATCTGTAAATCTGGAACCGGACAAAGGGGATCAGGCACCGCCATGGATGCAATGGCATTGCCCCACCAAGATACGGGCCGAGTTTTACCCGGTGTTCGAAAACCTATGCTCGTAAATTGTTAAATGCAGAAGTATATCATCACAGCCTCGATTTTTTCAGTAACAGTGGTAACGTGACGACCTCCGATGTAACTTTGGATCGGAAAATAAAACCAATCGGATTATTCGGAAGAAAGAGACCATGGTCCTCGATTAACATCTTGCTTTCTTTTGTTTCTGGTTTTGTTCATCAAAGGGATTTTGATTATTCACCATTGTAGTAACCGTAAAATAATTAATTTAAACGGTTGACATCTAATCTTGAGTTTGATCCAACGACTGATAGAAAAGTGACGGTTTCTTGACTGACCGTGGTCATTATTATATATAATTTTGATAAGGATAGCAAAAAAAAACACTCAATTTATTGAAGCACCAAAACAATAACTACCTCAGTATAATTTATCGGTTCCATCAGTCGTGCTTTCGACATAACAAAGGTTGAAAAAGTTGCACGTTTAGTTGATTGGAGATCCGCTCCCTGGCCTTCAATTTTCGCATTTATCACTTTGAACTTTACATCCCGTATGTGTTCATCACCTATTAGTACTATATCACAAACAAAAGATTAATAATCCATCCTTGCTATTAGTACAATACCATCAGCAAAAAAAATTCTCAAAATCGGGTAGCAATAGAAATACGAAATCGTCAAGGACTCTAGATTCTGAAAGCTAGCGCTAACACATAAAGGACCTAAAGAAAGTATTTTCCCTTGGATTTTGCTTATTGGTGTCAATAAACAATATATACAAGTACAAAAGGAGAGTGTTAGTTGATGTATTAAAAATGATCTCAATCATCTCATTAACGTAAAGAAGAATGTATGTCGTATCATTAACCTGCTGATAGATGAATAAAGAGTGATCACATGTGCTATGTGTGAACCCAAAAGTGGATACAAAGTAAGCAAACTGACGGTACGAACAAACATCCAAACCAATTCAAAGTTGGAAACAAAAACAATCCATAATTTGTTATAGACCATCCAGACTTTTAATTTGGAAACAAAAGCCATACAGACTTCAACAATCCATATATCTGACTTTGAACCAAATACAATAGACATTTTAATCCAGCAACAGAGGACAAGTTATGGTAGTGCTTACATCAATGTCTTCATGTTGTTTTGGGTCTACAGGAACCTTGTATGGCATTGGAGAACACCATAGGAAAGATGATCAGGATAAGCGTGTGTACACCATAGTAGAATAACGACATCAACGCTGACAAAAATCAATAAATCAATACTAAACATTTGTGAGTAAGATTTATGTATGTGTTTATACATATAAAAGGTCTTGGTTCCAACGACTATTGCTAGGAACCTGAGATTTCATGAATTATTAAACAAGATAGTTACAGGCATTAGTCCACCAACTAAAAAACTGTTTCTCAGATCATTTATTATAAGTCGATTGGTAGATCCAACTCATGTAAAACAAGAGGGGGGTTCTCTTCTTTTAATGGGAAAGAACATAGTTAAATCTACTAATCACCCTATTATAAGTAATGGGAATTAATTAGACTGATTTTGTATAGTGCAAGAGAATGTTTGAAAACCCATCTTAGCCTGATATTCAAACTGCTGAATAGCAATCCATGTCAGAAAGAACCAGGTTAGACCCTAAAAATAGGAAATGCTAGAACCTACTTAATACCGTGAACGACAAGTAGATGATGTTGTTGGTCCTTGAGGAAATTTGAGTTATGTTTTATCTTTTGGTCAGTTTTGAAAGGTTAGTCAGTTTCCAAGAAGAACATTACTGAGGTTGGTGAGCATAGATTTTCAATTGACTCTTACCAATGACAAGTCAAAGATTAGGATGGTGATTGAAGAGCTTGATGAGAACAAAAAATAGACGCTAAAAATCACCTGGGTTAACATGAAATTGGCGAGTTTCTTGAAATGCTTGAATGGAGAATATCTGCAGAGATGGACCTGCAACAAGCATCAAATCCTTACTCGAAATCAGAGCTGCAAAATAGTGGCGACTTCTAATGTCCTTCCTTATCTACCAAATATGAAAAACAACAACAACAACAAATATAAAAAAAAACAAAGCACAACTCAAGTTTCTACTCTGATCTAATCACCTTGATAATGAATTAGAAGCTTTTAGGTTATCATTTTGCATATAGTAAAAACCCTCCGTCAAACATGGTATTGCTTACATACCAACAAGCTTTTAGGAATCTTTTAGTCTCGTGCCCCATAACCTTCAAATATAACATGAGATCATTAAAATAAAGAAATTATGGCAATATACACCACAACGAACTTCAAACGTGTTCTCTAACTGAAAAAGGAAAAACAAAGACAACTGATAAACCTTAGATTCACTTCAAATCCTTAATCGAATCAGAAGTACATTGGGAATTGAACGACCTAGTCAACATTCTGAGGAATTAGCTCTTCACAGGGAGTTGCTACATACGTCTTAAAAAGAATTATTCTTTACCTCTTCCATCATAGCACCAAGATATCAACAATTGCTGGATTCTCAAAAAAATAGACCTAAAAATGCATAACAAAAAGAAAACCCTAAAGTTAAAATTGAGTTCAAACACAAATTTAATTAGTAACCAGGAGAGATACGAATTCTCCCATTCAAAAACTAAAATCTTTCTGTATTTTAAGAGAATAGAAAAAACAATCACAATATGAGAGAAAGGGCTTGAATAGCTTGGGAGCAAAAAGAGAGTTTGAGTTTTTTTTAAATTTGAAAGTTTGAATTTTGAAATCGGAAGGTTAACTTGAATGTCTGTATACAGAGTCATAGTAGTCATATTGGGGAGGAGAACTTTGTATTTTAAAAAGTAAACTCTGCATACTACCAAAATTGGCAGTGGTTTCATCATGTTTAAAACACTTGTACCTCATGCCTATAAATTTGTAATTCATAGTTTTTCAAAATTCTTGCATAAAATGGTAGTACTCTATGCATTGTGAGTTGTAATTAAGAGTTTAGCTGTGAATGAATTATAAGGTAGTATAGATACATGGGATTCAGTGTGAGAGCTTAACAGAACTTTCATGGATTCATGATAACCAGTGTTTCCTACCCCGTAAGTAATCATTTGAGTGATTGAGGGGAGAGGGGTTAAAAGATTGAGTGTTGGTGTGTGAAGAGGTAAAATGGAAATAAGAGATTGATTAGAAGTGTGCTTAAAAGATTAAAAGAAAGAGGGTGAGAGATCAGAGTAAAAGAATAATAGACTCTGCACCAAATCTTTCTGAGTCGGGCAACCACATCTACTGATTGGTTCACATTCTTTGGTGACCATCATTGAAACAGGTAGTAAGCCCATGCCATCTCTTGTATATAACCCCACCAGTTACTCATTCTTTTCGTAAAAAGAGAATGTTTCACATTTTCTGGGGACGCAACACATAATCTATTGGTTATTCACTCGGAAGATACTGATATTCAACAAAAAGGAAAGTTGTCCCACCTTCGACCCTTTATCATGCACATTGAGTCTATGTATAACCTTTGTTGTCTCAATGGTTTGCATAATTTTGAGCCTAAACAACAATAATTGTGCTTAATTCTTTCATCACACATGCACGAGCACACAGAAAATGTGTTTTTCTGTCAGAACATTCATAGAAACTACCTTGTGTTTTTCAATGATTGAATGGAAGTCCTGGGGAGTGAACATCATTTCAAGCTCCTTACATTGTACATTCGTTGTACACAGTGGCTTTGTTCTACTGACAGGCATTCCTAACTGTTTCATATGTTGATTCAGGGTTACAACTCTTAATTTGTCTGAATTTGAAAAGATTAGGATAAATACATTCATGAATTGATGGCTCATTCAAATCAGACAAAATATTCTCTCATATTATTCATTGGGGGAGATTGATAATTTTCCTATCTGAGGAGATTGTTATTATCCACAAAAGGGATTTTGTTAATCATGAAGACTGTGCTTATCAGATGTTTTGGGGGAGATCATTCAAAGACTGCGCTGACATTGAAAAAGTTTTGATAATTCTGATTCTCATAATTCATAAAAAAGGGGGAGATATATAAAGGTTTCAAAGTCAGTTTACAGAGTTGGAGACAAGTTTCAGTTGTTCAAGTTCAAGTTTGTTACAAGTTGTTTGATAAAGCTGAAAAGAAAGAAAAAGCAAAGTTCGAGGTTTCAAATATGATTCTTTTGGAATAAAAGGGGGAGATATTCAGATCAGATAGATGGTTGTGAAAGATAGTTCAAGTTCAGAAGTATAAAGTTTCAGAGTTCAAGATAGAAAGATAAATATTTAAGAGAAAGTAAAGTCATGAAAAGCAGAAAAAGGGGGAGATAATTTGATCAAAGTGACAAAGTTTGTTGAAGATTTCAAAGCTTTCAAGATGTCAAAGCTGGAAAGGATTCAAAGCTGAAGATATTTGTGAAGATAAGAAGACCTGAAGATTATCGTCAATTTATTTTAATCTTGAATCAAAAGGGGGAGATTGTTAGAACAAGAATTGTATTCAAGATTAAAGTAGAGGGTCTAGTTGGTAATTATTGTATAGTTGAGGGTTTTGAGTTGTAAAGTCAACAAATGTTGACTTAGTATAAATATGTTTTGTTTCATTGTAATCTGTAAGTACGCACAAAAAGAACACACACACATAGATACGAAATCAGATTGTGGTAAGAACTGGTACACATAGTGAACACACGTGAGATCTGTGACTAGAAGTTACATATGTGATTAAGTGTAATTCATGTAATTGATCTAATAAAGATTGTGTTATATATGATTGTGTGAATATATGCTAGTAAATATGGGTCACAGAGTGAACTTATCAGAGTAACAATAAGATCAACATAATTTTCTTTTTGCTATCCTGATCAAATGAGTTGTTGATTTGACAAAGTCAGGTGCAAAAGACTTACCTCTTGAAGCTCTGTTCTTCTTCTTGTTAGCTCTGTGAAGCTTTGCTGCTTCTGGAGAACCCTTTACAACCCAGACCATTTGATCTTTCCTTGGAGATTGAGTTGAAGATTTTTGAAAATGATTAGCACTCTTATCAGCTAATTTTACATAAAAGAACTTTGGAGTGTTAATCTGATCTAGTTTAGAAACATTAGATTTCACAGTTTGTTTTCTAAAAACCATTTTCTGAAACATGCTTGATACTGACTGAAAAGAACACACTGATTCAGCTGAGTCATCATCATAGAAAGATGAAATAGATGTATCAGTTGTTAACTTGTTAGACAAGTCAGTATTATCAATCTCAAGTTGTTGAATTTTATCACACAGCTTGGATCTCTCATTGCAGAGTTTATCAAATTTGCTCTGAATTCGATATTTACTACTCTTGCTCTTTCATAATCTCAGTAGATAAGTTTGCCAATTTACTGGTTAGCTTTTGAGATTTCCTTTTCAAAATCTTTCTCTCTTCCTCAAACTCTTTTTCTAAAATATGGTTTTTATCTGAAATTTCTTTGAACAGATTTACATTTTTGTTTTCAAAACCTTTTCTCTCATTATCAAAGGATTTCCTTTCAGATATAATGAGTTGTTCAAAGTCAGAAACTTGTTTTAAAAAATTTGAGACTTTAATCTCTAATTGTTTCTTCTCAAACTTAGAATTCTTGGAAATATCAGACAGTCTCTGGTTAAAATTCTTTTCCAGTTCAACTATTTCTTTGTTCTTTCTCTCATCCACTCTCTTCAGCCAATCATGAACTTTGTCTTGATACAACTTCACTTGAACTTCAACCTTTGTCACTTTGACATTTAAAGCATCCATATCATCTCTCAATTTCTTGTTTTGACATCTGAGAGTTTCAAGCTCAACTTCCATTTTGGGTATCTTTGGCATGTAGGATAATGCACAGTCTCTTGGAGTGAGTACAGTATTTCCCATATCATCTGTGTATGGTATCTTTCCTGTGTGTCTGAAATATGTGCTTGAAGTGATCTTTAGTCAGAAAATCAGATATTAAAGTACAGAAAACAACAAGTATGCAAAAATGTGAATAATAAGGCAAGAATTTGCAAACAATAAGCAAAGGATACTCAAAGGATATAACTTTCGCAAACCAAAGGTTTTGAAACAAGATTTGCAACCAATTGGGTTGAGAAAGTTGTGAAATTCGCAAGATAGTTGTCTGCGAATCCTGAAACTTTCGTAAGCTATACTCTACGAATTCTCCAGAATTCGTAAGCAAGAACTCTGCGAATCTTGCACTTAGAATACTTTCAACTTCAATCTTGAGAATCCATAATACTGCGAGTTCTAGAAGTTTTGCGAGTTCTTCACTATGTCTAGTGAAACCTCTATGTTTTAAGCCTTTTCTTCAATTTTTCACCAAATCCATAGCAATACTTGTTCAATCAATACCAAATTTTGACAACATGCTCTATGATTGATCGTGAGCAAACCCTAATCACTTAATTTCCAAAAACTTCAATAAATATGACTTTGTGATTCTTGACAGTTCGCAGATGAATACTTCTAAAAACCCAAAGATTGGTCAAATAGATTAATCAAACTTGATCAAATCTATTTCTAACCAACACGAAACATGTTCATCTTCATCATACGCATTTATTGAACCAAAAATTGCATCAAAATGACCACTGAATCACAAAATACTAATGGAACAGTGAAGTTTCCGAAAATGGGAAACTAGAACTAATTTCTGCACAAATTGGTTGAATATGAGTTTCTGAGGTAGCTCTGATACCAATTGTTGTTCCAGAATCCAGCACACACAGTAATAATTAGAGTAATAATAGATATGAATCAAAGGAAATAGATCATTGATTGGGAAAACACTATATTCATATATCTCAAAAGAGGCGGCTACAATACTATGAATGAGATTTTTCTTAACCTTAACCCTTTAACCTAAAAATGGAAATAACAAGGGACTATATATAGGGTCAATTTACTTGGCTCCTACAAGAGTCAAACTTAACAAAATACATAACAAAATGTAACAAAGGACTAACTATTACAACTTGATTAAACATGATCTAACAATCTTGACTTATACTCTTAAATCTTGGATACAATAATACACTTAATAATATCCCCCTTTGTATTCAAGATTTTAAAAAAAATTGATAACAATTTTCAGCTCTTGATTCTTCAACACTTTAAACTCTAATAGCTTTGAACATTGAAGCTCTGACAGTCTTTAAACTCTAATGCTTTGAAGAATCTTGAAAAGTTAATCACTTTGCTTTGTAAAGTCATCAATTCTTTAACAAGGATTTGAAATCTTTGAACATCCTTAAAACTTCATAAACTTTGCAGCTTTAAGGAATCTTTCAATGCTTGTATCTTCAGTCTTTGGTCTCTGATCAGTCTTTGAAAAAACGAACTTTCTCAAATCATCTCGGAACATTTTCTTGACCTTTACAATTCTTTTCACAATTCTGTATCTCCCCTTTTTTCAGAATTCTTTTGAAACTCTCCCTTTTTGATGAGTTCATCTCTTTTCCAGAATAACTCTTGAAATAACTTTCAAAACATTCATCTGACTTGAAAACATTCATCTGACTTGAAACTTCCAGATTATCTCCCCCTTTGTTATGAGATGTATCTTTTGAATAATCTTTCAAACTTCACCTAAACTTTCATCTGACTGGAAATTCCAGATTATCTCCCCCTTTTTGATGAGTTGTGAGCATCAAAATCATCAAAACTTTTTCAAGTCATCACTGTCTTTGAACATTAATCTCCCTTTATGATAAACTGACAATCTCCGCCCTTTTGAACTGTGTATCCGTCAATTCATAAAATGTAAATACCTGAATCTTTTCAAATTCAAATATAATAAGAGTTGTAACCCTGAATCAATAAATGATACATTTAGAATTTCCTATAAGTAGCACAGAGCCACTTTGTACAAGAGATGTACATTGGAAAGAAGCTTTTGTGATGTTCACTCCCTCAGGGCTTCCATTCAATCATTGAAAAAATCATAAATGAATTTTCTATGAATATTATGACAAGAAAACATATTCCTGGTGTGTACGTGAATGTGTAGGAATGATTGAAGCTACTTAAGCTTTCAACAGGCTTAAAGTGTGTAAACTGTTGAGACAACAACAAATATTACACGAAGTCAATGTGCATGAAAGACGTGCGAAGGTGGGGCAACTTTCCTTCTTTTTCAATATCTAAATCTTTCGAGTGAATAACAGATAGCAGATATGTTGCGTCCCCAAAGAAATTGAAACATTTCTTTTTCAAGAAAGAAATGAGTGGTTGGTAGGGTAATTGCAAGAGTTGGCATGGGCTAGTGCCTGTTTCAATGATGGTCACGAAAGAATGTGAACCAATCAGTAGATGTGGCTGTCCGACTCAGAAAAAGTTGGTGCAGAGTTTTCGTATTCTTTTAACTATGTTCTCACACCCTCTTTCTTTTTAACATTTAAGCTCACTTCTAAACAAACTCTCTTTTACATTTTACCGCTCAACACAAAGAGAAAAACTCAATCGGATGAGTTATCTCCCCCACTCTTTGATAATGATCCCTCACCCTTCAATCACTCAAGGATAACTTCTGGGGTAGGAAACACAGGTTAACGTGAATCCATGGAAGTTCTGTTTAGGTTCTCACATGAATCACATGTAATTTTGTCCTAAAAAGAATAGTTGCTCAACAATTTAACTTGAACAATTAAGTACATGATAACATTGTCATATAAATGTATGTTCATCAAGGATATGAATGAAGTTTGAGCAATTGAACTTTGAAGATCTCTCAAAACAAGTATATTGAATGAATGAAATGAAATCAAGAGAATTGTTTTGAGAATTTGAAAATGTGTCAATCAGATCAAATATGATGAGTATGAACATGAAATGGTTGGGGTATCAAAGAACTTGATAGTTTATTTATATGAACGAATATAAATAATTTGGCAATGAACGCACAAAGATTTAAATGATGATTGGTGCTCAACAACAGTGAAATCAAACGAGGGTATTACCATCGAAAATTTGTTTCATTTAGAGACATGGTAATAACTAATTCAAATGAAGTACTGAACAGGTGTGTATAAATACTTGACAGTATATAGACAAGATAATACACAAGTATTGATCTTTGGAAACACACGATCAGTTAAATATTAAAGCTCTAGTATGAAAAACATTTAAAAATCACACTTCTAAATTCATAAAATCTTCTGAGAACCAGAAGTGGTTTGAACATTTTAGAAAACATTTTTCATGTTTGAAAGTTGTTCTTCTTTCAAACAATCAGAGATCTAGATCAAAAGATACTTACAAACATTTAAGCTCCCCCTTAAATCATGATAATCTGAGTTAGATTCAGATAAGCTCCCGCTTGATATTTGCATAATATCCTTATCTGAACAAACTCTTCTTTGAAGTACGGGTTCTAAAATGTTATGTTTAGAAGCCATAATTCTTTGACATTAAAGTGCGAATCCTAAATTGATGTGTTTTGAAGTCTAAGTTCTTTATCATTGAAGACCGGGTTTTGAACTGCTTTGTTCAAAATCCATAATCATTGAAGAACGAGTCCTAAACTTCTTTGTCTAGAAGTCTATAATCTTTGAAGACCGGGTTCTAAACTGAAGTATTCAGAAGCCTATACTCTTACTTCCCCTAAACCTGTGGTACCTGTAAAACAGATTTGACAGGTTTTGGCACCCACATGTATTTGAGTCCTGGTTGGTTAGATTTAGGAATCCACTTCTCATTAGATTTAAATCTTTTAAGTTTGTTTTTCTGAGAAGTAATTATGTAAGTTCCATACTAGTGACGAGCAAAGTCTTTTTGAACAATTCTCCACAGTAAGAACAACAAATCTTCTTTTGAACCAACCTAATAAGATGATTAGCAGAATAAATCGTATCAGATTTGCCAAAATATTTATCTTTATGTACATTGTTCTTCTTGGCGTATGATGTAAATACAGATGATTTATCAATCTTCTTTTCATCAGGAGAACCCTTCACTCTCCAGACCATCTGCCATTTTATAGAAGCATTCTTTTCAAGAGATTTGACATTATAACTATTTGAAATATCAACATATTTAATATAAAACAGATTAAAAGGACGAATCTGATTTGATTTAACAATATTTGATTTGACACTGTTCCTTTGAGAAACATTTTCATGAATAAAACTGGAAGCAATTTTGAAAGAGCAAATTGATTCAGTTGAATTGTCATAAGGTGATTGATTAATCACATCTGCAGAAATCTTTTCTGACAATTCATTATTTGCAACTTCCAGATGTTTTATCTTTTTAGTAAAAACATTTCTTTCTTTAAAAAATGTGTCAAACTTCTTTTGTAAATCAGACCTGACCATCTGTTCTTTTACAATATCTGATGATTGAACAGATAACTTTGTTGTGAGCTTAGATATATCACTTTCAAAGATTTGACGTTCTTGCTCAAAGTCTTTTTCCAAGTTCTTGTTTTATTTCAGAAATTTCCTTAAAAATCCCAACATTTCTCTTTTTGGATTTTTTATTTTCAACATCAAAAGACTTCTTCTTTTCTAGAAAATATTTTCTTTCATTTTCAATCTTGTAGTATAGAGATCTGCTTAGGAAGTTCAATAGTCTTATCTTCAAGAACTTTTATCTCTTTAGCAAATGTATCTCTTTCAGTTATTAAAATCTTTTTAAATTTTGAGACTTGCTTTGAGAGTTTTATGCACCTAAGCTCAAGGTCTTTCTTCTCTTGAAAAGCTTTCTTAGAAAAGTCATATAGTATTTTAGTGTAAACTTTCTCCAAATCAGCTTTATCTTTATCTGCATGGAAACTTTTCGTTAGTTCAACATTTTTAGATTTCAATGCAAATATTTTCTCTTCAAAATCAACTAGTTCAGCTTTCAGCTATGTTAAATTCTTTTCAACTGTCTTCAATTTGCTTTGAAGAATTGTAATCTCTCTCTCTTTTGATTTAAAGATACCTGCAAAATCAGATTTAGAATCATTAGTGCAATTTGAACATTTAAAATTTTCTTTAAAAAATGTAACTTTTTCTTTCAACTCCTGAATCTGATTTTGAAGACTTGAATTTTGAATTTTCAATTTGTCTAGTTCAGCCTCAATAGCATGTATTTCTGGCGTGTATGCGATTGCACAATCTCTCCTTGATATTACAGTAGACATCTTGATATCCGAAAAAAAAATATGCTTGAAAATGATCGTTAACAAAAATTCAGAAAATTAAACTCAGAAAGTCAACCTTGGCCAACTATAGAAAAACTCAGAAAATATTCTAAGTGTTAGAAGTCGCAAAGCACTAAGAAGTACTTGTCGCAAAACACTATTCAAGTCACTTGTCGCAGAAAGAGGCTTACGTGTTCTTAGTTGTCGCAGGCAGTGGTCTGCATGTTCTGAGGTTGTCGCAAGCAGTGGTGTGCGTGTTCTTCCTTGACGTAGGCAGTGGTCTGCGCGTTCTGAGGATCAACTTGTCGCAATCACTCTGTGTGTTCTATACTTAGAAAAAATTTCGAACTTTCACTTGTCTGCGAGTTCTAGCCTTCTGCGAGTTCTAGCCTTCTGCGAGTTCTTCACCCTCTGCGCTAGCCTTCTACGAGTTCCTCAGATCTTGCGAGTTCTTCATCACTTCGAACAAAAACTTACTTCTTTAACATTAAACTGATCCAAATCTTTGAATTTGAATCTAAACTGATTACAAACAAACAATTTCACTAAAATCAACCAAAATTACACTTTGATCTAGATACAGTTCGTGAACAATACGAACCAAAAATTCAATCAAAATCCTAAATTCACCCAAACTGTTGTGAATTAGTCTAAATAATACAAACAAAACATGTTCTAGAATAAAAAACAAATACAAAGATATTAATTTCCAAACCAAAACACCACAAAAACTCATAATTCGATTCTTGACAAATTGCTTTGCGAGTTCTTGAACGACTGGCCAAAAATTCAATTCTAGCTCATGATTCTGATTTGTGTCTGTTCTGATACCAAATGTTAGTTCCAGATTTCAAGCACAATCAATCAAGATGAACAAATTTGATAATTATGATCAATCTAGATAGATAGTGTAGAGAGAGAAAATGTAGATGTCATAGATCTAACAGTTGAGTTACAAGATTTCACCAACTACACTCTCATCTAACAAGGCTTACAAAAGACTATTTATATGGTCAAAGACCATGTACAAAATCAAGGTAAACCAATATTGACTCTACAAGACTTAACTTTGTTTGACTTTACACATCTTGACTTTTACTCTTAAATCTTGGATACAATAATACACTAACATACACAACCACGTCTCCTTTGGAAATAGCTCCATAACCCTTTATCTGACCCTTTCTATCATCATAAAAAGTCACAAGCCTCCAGATTTGTCTTGGTAGGAGGATAGTAAATTTTTGTTTCCATTAATGTTCCTTGAGAATCCGGAGTCGAGATACCATACTGGCACATGTTGTTTCTGCAAAACAAATTAAAGGGATTTAGGTACCCATTTCCAAATGGGTTCTTTCTGATTAGGAGCTTTTCGAGTAACCTCTGGAGGCTTAGGCTTTGCTTTTTGTCCATAGGTTCTCTGTGATTGCTTCTTCCGGCCCTTGGATTTTTCAATCTTTCTTTTGGGCCTAGAGAGGAAGCAATTGGGGTTTTAGAAATCTATCTTCAGTTGATGCAACAACTTAAATCAATGACAATTATGAATGCAAGAGGATTGCTTAAACTTTTGATTAGATTTCTCAAATATGGGTACAGAAGCCTTATGATAATCTCTCCTAGCATCAGAGGTTTTACAAAACTTTCTATCGAGGCTATACTTATTTTGAAAGCTCTACTATGCTTGCTTGAGCTCCTTCTCTTCCCATTTTTCTTTCCCCAAAGATTTCAGTGCCACAGAAGGAACAACATTATCTCTTTCAATCCATTTTCCCTCCTGTTCTCTTGTAAACTTGATTGGCTTAAACATAAAAGTTTTAGAAGTTTGTGGAGTTGATCTAAGAGAATATTTCTCCTTCATTTCCTTTTCAATATCAAGAGATGATTTAGCTTTCAAACACATATCAACAAAATTTGAGCAGATAGGTATTTTAGGCTCATATTTCTTTGCAGAAATAGGTCTATTTGGGATGCCAGAGCGGAGCTTAGTGTCCTCTGATTCATTAGCCACCAACTCTGACTCATCAAAGCCAGTCTCTGGAGTGACTAATGATGAATCATCCTCAGAATTTGAGTCTAAATCAAGAAAGTCTTTTTTCAACTTCTTTAGAGGTCAAATCACAAGGATATATGTCATAGCCATTTGCATCCTTTTTTAAAGAGTTGATTGTTTCTATTATTTTACATGACACAATTTCAGGTTTAACAGTGGATTCATTCTTGTTGAGTCAAATATTGTATTCAAGATTAAAAAGGGTCAATGTTGTAAAGTCAATGTAATTGTCAAAGTGTTGTAAAGTCAAAGAATGTCAAATTAGTCAAAGTCTTAAATAGTCAAAGTAGTTAGTTTTGTAACCTTGTAATTAGGAGGTATAAATGGTTTTTCTTAAGCTTTAGAGTTTCAGAGAGCCTTGATATTGTCATATATGAGAGAGAGGATTTGTAGGGAGAGAAAGTTCAAAATCAATGAAATTCATATGAGATTGTGATTGAATCTTGTATTGATTCTTAAAACGTGGACCTATAAATTGGTATCAGAGCTTTGGGAGAAGAAATTGTGCACAAATTCGTTCAAATTCGTCCAAGATTCATGAAGATTTGAAGAATTTTGAATAAAATCTCCATTTTTGGAGTTTTGAAAATCACAAATGGGTTACATATTTCTTGTTTGTTTTTTTGTTTGATTTTGATTGCAAAACGTTTCTTCAATGTTATATTTCATGTTTGCATCAAAAGTTTTTCAAAAACACATCAAGATTTGTTGAATTTGATATTTTTTTCAAAATTTTGTGTTCTTCAGAAAAACTCTGTGAAAATTTTTGGAAATTGATTTTGCATATTTGTGTTGTTTTGATCCATTTTTTGTGCAAAATCCTTTCTAAAATGTTTTTTTTAGACATGTTTCAATCAAAGAGTTGAAGTTTCAATGTCTAAATATCATTTTTGAAAATTTTGGATTATTGATGTTCTTGAGGTGTTCTTGATAAAAAAATTTCAGATCTGAAATTTTGATTCGAAAAAATTATTAAGTTTTTCAAATATGTGTTTTTAACTGGTTTTGATCCATAATTCAAGAAATTAACTTTTGTTTGTGAGGTTGTATACAGATTTGATGAAGCAAAGAAGATGAAGAAATTGAATTTTGAAAGTCAAAGGAGTTAACTGTTGAAGAACAATTCGCATGCTACTTGTTCAACAGATTTCGTAACCTACTATTCAATTTTTCGCAAGCTGCTTCATGCGAAAATCCAAGCTTTTCGTTCATCTCTCCTTGCGAAATTCACACTTCTTGTACATTGCTTCATGAGTAAAACTACACTTTTCGTATCCTACTGCATGCGAAAATCATAATATTTCGCAGGTCACTGTGTTAAGATTTCGCATGCTACTTCCATAAGATTTCGCATGCCACTTGAAAGAGAAATTCGCAAGTTGCATCTGTGAGAAATTCGCATACTTTCATGCGAAATGCAGACGTAGATTTTTTTAAGATGAATTTTGTTTTTCGACTTGACGAAGTGGGTCTACATATATGTTCTTTTCAATCAATCTAGTTATGTTTAATGTTAAAAGATTAATTCGATTTGGATTACATTTATCTAAATAAGGAGAAGATATAATCCACGTATTAGTTTTCTATTAGGATTTCTAGGTATTTGATTTCAATTAGGATTAGTATGGATTTCCTTATTTTAATTTTTGTATGTTAAAGCCATTCTTAGATTTCTCAATAATATAAGCATAGTTCATTATTTACCTTTGCAATTCTTCTCCAAATCTCCAACAAATTTGGTATCAGAGCCAGGTTACTGTTCATCCGCTATTGTTCATCGCCTGAATTGTTACTGTTCATCGTTCCTGTCAACTATGGCTACAAGTTCGTCTACTCTCAACATTGCATCACCACAAATTCAAGTGTTCAAAGGTGAGTCTTATGAATATTGGAGCATCAAGATGAAGACTTTGTTCAAATCGCAAGATCTGTGGGAACTAGTGGAGAATGGAGGTACAGAAGCAAGTAACAATGAAGCAAAAACAAAAAGAGAATAAAAAAAGGGATTCCAAAGCCCTATTTTTTATCCAACAAGCAGTGGATGAAGTCATCTTCGATCGCATCGCAGCAACAACCATAGCATAACAAGCTTGGCTAATTTTGAAGACCGAGTTTCAAGGTTCCTCAAAGGTTATCACCGTAAAGCTCTAGTCTTTTCGTCGTGAATTCGAAACCGCTAGCATGAAAAAAAGTGAATCAGTCCAAGAATATTTGGCGCACATCTCGTCTTTGGTAAGTCAAATGAGATATTATGGAGAAACAATCAAAGATGAAATCATAGTTGCTAAAGTTCTCAGAAGCTTATCCCCCAAGTTTGATCACGTTGTAGCTGCAATCGAAGAATCAAAAGACTTATCTGTGTTCACATTTGATGAATTAATGGGCTCGTTACAAGCACATGAAGTAAGGATCAACAAGACAACAGAAAAAGAAAGAGAAAAAGCTTTCCAAATCAAAGGTGAAAGAGAATTCACTAATTACAGAGGAAGAGGACGTAGACGCAGTAGCTTTCAAGGATGGGGGAGAGGCCGTAACACCTTGGTCCAATGTTCTTACTACAAAAAAATATGGACATAGTGAGAAAGATTGTTGGTCTAAACCAGAAGAGGTGAGTTATGCAGAAGAAAAAGAATCGGAGGACTATCTATTCATGGCCTACATAAGCAGAGATGTACATACCAACGATGTATGGTACCTTGACAGCGGGTGTTCCCACCATATGACAGGAGATAAATCTAAGTTTAAAGACATGGATGCTTCGATCAAATCTCAGGTACGCCTAGGTGATGATAAACAATTAAAAATCAAAGGACGTGGGACTGCCATGATCAAGGTCGGGAACCGATTTAAGCTTATAAAGAATGTAGACTATGCTCCATGCCTTGCTCATAATCTTATCAGTGTTGGCCAATTAATCGAATCTGGTTATTCGGTGACTTTCGATGACTCATGATGCTTGATAAAAGACAAGAAATCAGGAAAGTTACTTGCTGAGGCTAACATGTCGATCAACAGGATGTTTCCTCTTCTGTTTTATCACGATACAGAGGTTACTTTGGTAAATCAAGAGTCGAATGACAGTGATCTTTGGCATTTACGATACGACCATTTAAACACCAAAGGTCTACAACTATTAAGACACAAAGAGATGGTCAGTGGGCTTCAGTCTATTATGGATCAGAAAAAATATGCGAGGGTTGTGTGCTCGGAAAACAAGACAAGAAACCTTTTCCAGTCAGAAAGTCAAGACGAGCAACCGACGTTTTAGAGCTAGTACATGCCGACTTGTGTGGTCCAATGAAGAACGAATCCTTATCAAGCAGCAAGTATTTTTTGCTATTCACTGACGACTTGAGTCGAATGAGTTGGGTATATTTTTTGAAATTAAAGTCGGAAACCTTTGAAAACTTCAAAAAGTTCAAAGCTTTAACGGAGAAACAAAATGGCAAGAGTCTAAAGGTGCTGAGAACAGATCGAGGTGGTGAACTTACATCAAACGAATTCACGATATACTGTGAAAAGCAAGGAATAAAAAGAGAAGTAACAACCCCTTATACTCCCGAGCAGAACGGAGTGGCCGAAAGGAAGAATCGAACGGTGGTGGAGATGGCCCGATCAATGCTAAAAACAAAAGGTCTTCCTGATAGATTTTGGGCAGAAGGAGTGGCAACAGCTGTATACCTCATCAATATGTCACCAACAAAGGCGGTCTGGAATCAAACACCTTATGAGGCATGGTACGATAACAAACCATCGGTAAGTCATCTACGTGTGTTTGGAAGTGTGTGTTATGCATTAAAAACAGGTGACAAACATAAGTTGGAAGAAAAATCACAAAAATATATATTTGTGGGTTATTGTCCCAACTCCAAAGGTTACCGTCTATTTGACCCATTGAAGGAATGCTTAACTGTGAGTAGAAATATATCATTTGACAAGCAGGCATCATGGAAATGGAACGATGAAGATAATTATCAGACAAGAGTAGTTGAAAACGAAGAGACCGACATTGAAGAAACAAAAACATTGGAGAGTTCCCAAAGCTTAACACCACCACTAGCAAGTCAAAATGCAAGTTTGAGCTCATCACCAGCAAAGTCTTGTTCTAGCTCTCTTGCGGAGGAGTATAATGTCAATAAATCAGCTACAAAGGATTCAATTCGGCTACGGAGAAGTGAGCGAGGCCACATTCCACGACGACGATTCGACATTGAGGGAGAGGATAACTCATCTATGGTCCTGTTTGTTGGTGATCCGACTACCGTGGAAGAATCAATGAGAAGCGACGAATGGATGAAAGCTATGGAAGATGAATTAAATTCCATCCAACGTAATCAGACATGGGAATTTTCGGATCTTCCCGAAGGAAAAAACATGATTGGATTGAAATGGATTTTTAAAACAAAGTTTTTGCCCGACGGGAGCATTCATAAACACAAAGCAAGATTGGTAGCCAGAGGGTACACTCAGAAACAAGGTGTAGATTACGATGAAACTTTTTCTCCTGTAGCACGTTTTGAGTCGGTTTGTATGATTTTAGCATTGGTTACCCAAAAACAATGGAAAGTGCATCAATTCGATGTAAAATCGGCATTTCTCAACGGTGATCTACATGATGAAGTATATGTAGATCAGCCTTCGGGCTTTGAAGACCTAAGAAAATCAGCTAAAGTTTTGAGACTAAAGAAGTCTTTATACAGGCTCAAACAGGCCCCAAGAGCTTGGTATAGAAAGATAGATGAATTCTTTCGAAAGGAAGGGTTTGAACGAAGCATGAATGAACCAACCTTATACGTCAAAAGACAAGGTACACATGATCTATTAATAGTAAGTCTTTATGTCGATGACATGATTTTTACTAGCTCCTCGAGTCAACTTATAGCAAACTTCAAGAACTCTATGAAGTCTATGTTTGAGATGACAGACTTAGGAGAACTTTACTACTTCTTGGGCCTTGAAGTGAAACAAGCAAGTACAAGTATATTTATTTCTCAAAATAAATACATAGAAGATACTTTGAAAAGGTACAACATGATGAACTGCAAAGAAGAAACGACACCCATTAATGTAAATGAGAAACTAAAAGCAGAGGACGGAACGAAACGTGCAGATGGTGGAAAATATCGAAGCTTGATAGGACGCCTAATATATATGACTCATACAAGACCCAATATCAGCTACTCGGTGGGAGTACTTTCCCGGTTCATGCATCAACCAACCAAGCATCACTTTGGAGCTGCCAAGAGGGTGCTTAGGTACTTGGCTGGTTCAAAAGAATTGGGAATATGGTACAGAAAATCTAACGATTTCTCCTTAAAGGGAAATAGTGGTAGTGATTGGGGCGGTACAGTTGATGGGATGCGAAGTACCTCTGGAAACTGTTTTTTTTCTGGTTTCGAATGTTATTTCTTGGAGTTCAAAGAAGCAAGCTACAATTGCTCTGTCATCCACGGAGGCGGAATATGTGGCTCTAACGGCTGCATCTTGTCAGGCAGTTTGGCAAAATGGTGCGACAACTCTTTTTTGTGACAATAAATCTGCAGTCATGTTGGCAAAAAATCCAGTTTTTCAAAATAGAACCAAGCATATAGAAATCAAGCATCACTTTATCCGTGAGTTACTGAGCAAAAAGGAGGTTCATCTAGAAGAATCCAGGACTGATCAATAGATTGCAGATGTGTTCACCAAAAGTTTGTCGAGGAAGAAACATGAAGAGTTTTGTGAAGAACTTGGGTTGTCCAAATTCGAATGAAGGGGGAGTGTTAAAAGATTAATTCGATTTGGATTACATTTATCTAAATAAGGAGAAGATATACTCCATGTATTAGTTTTCTATTAGGATTTCTAGGTATTTGTTTTCAATTAGGATTAGTATATTTTAATTTTAGTCTGGCTATTTAAAGCCCTTCTTAGATTTCTTAATAATATAAGCATAGTTCATTATTTACATTTGCAATTCTTCTCCAAATCTCCAACATTTAATCTCTTTGTTTGATGATTTAGAACATATCCTAACTTTCAGAATCGAATTTTGTTCAGGATTCAACGAGATATGGATGCTTAAAAGCTCGCCAGAGATTCACCGGAGCGTCGCCGAAAAACCGGGTTTGACCAGAATTGGACTGTTAACCGCTGTTTTTGATTCCTTTACTTAGTAATCTTGTTGATTTAATGATATCATTTTTGCAGGTTTTTACAGTCTATAACAGTTCAAGGAAATCGCCATAATTTTCCGGTTTCGAACTTGGAAGGTTTCTTGTGGTTCTAATCGTTCAAAAATCTTAAATAAATCCTCTTGGAACTTAAAGAAACATATAGATCGATGTAACAGAAGCTTAGGAGGTGTTTTCGAAAAAAATTCGGTTTTTCGGAAATTTTCGGTTTCAAATATCGAGAGTTTGAGATCGTGTTTCGACTTCTAATCGATTGAGTGAGCGTAAGGGATCATAAACGAATAGTTTTGGTCGAAAAGTTTGCATCCATAACAAAATTTTCAGATTTGATCGTGATGAAGATGATGATGATGAATAGTAAAAATAACGGAACCCCGTTACTTCTGTTAGATTTTTGACATTTTGGTCCCTGCTCCGTTAGCTCGTTAGATTTCATTACATTTCAGTCCATTTTTGGTTAGTCCTCGTTAGTTCTGTTAGTGTCTTTTAGGAATTGTCAGTTTTAGTCCCTATTGTTAATTTTGTTAGATTTTCTTACATTTTGGTCCAATTTCGTTAAGTGTTTGTTAGTCTTGTTAAGTGTCTTTTAGTTTTTGTCATTTTAGGTCCTTCTAGGTTAGCTTTTAGTATGTGGCAGTTTTAGTCCCTATAGTTTTTACTTTCAAGTTTTTACATTTTTAGTCCCTAGACTTTAAAATTTTGTGTTTTTATCGTTTTTAGTTCTCGTTTTTCGTCGTGTCTTAATATTTTTCATTTTTAGTCCTTGTTTATCGTATTATTTCATATTTTATCGTTTTTAGTCCCTATTTTATATTTTTCTTAATTTTTAGTCATTTTTTAAGTTTTTCATTTGTGTCATGTTTAGTCCTTGTTTTTCATTTCTTTTTCATTTTTAGTCGTTTTAGTGTCGTTTTTGGCTATTTTTATCTGTTTCTGAGCATATCTGATATATTTTTCATAATTTTGCAGGTTTGAAGATTTCAAGTCAAATTTTTCTGCGTTGACTTTTCATAACTAATTTTTGGAAGACAAATTTAAAATTTGTTTTTCAGATTTTAATTTTCTGAAAATATTTTTGATTTTAATCGTTTTGTTCATATTTTTTTAAGAGTGTGCACATAATTCAACTTCTAATCGAAGTTTTATTCAGACGATCACTCTGCTAGGTTTCAAAATACCTTATACTGATGAGAAGAGAAATATCGTCTTAACAAAGAGAAACTGTGCAATAGCGTACATGCCCGAAATACCTGCACTGGAAGCTGAAAATGAGGAATTAAAGATTCAGAATTTGTTTCTTCTTGATAAAATTAAGAAATTGAAAAAAATTTCTTTTGTTTTAGAGAAAAACTTTGTATGTTCAAAATGCATTTCTGACTCTAAAATTAATTTTGCAGAAATAATTTAAACTGAAGAAATCTGAAGAGGAATCCAGAATTTGGAAAGCAAGTAGTACAAAGACTACATGGTCCTAGAAAGAGTTCATGCAAAGAGAGATTGATAATCTCAGAACCCGAGCAAACATTGCTGGAGAGACATGTGACAAACTAAAAAAGATAAACTCAAAGATTTTCTCTGAAAGAGACAAGTTGAGAGACAAAGTGTTTAGTCTTGAGGTTGAGATAAACATGTTAAAAGAAGAAGCCTCACAAGAGAAAGACAACTCAAAAGTTCAAGAGAAGATAAGCAGGATTGAAAAGGAAAATGCTGCGCTTCAAAGGAAGATTACAGAAATGAAAGAACAGATTTCTCAAGATGCAAAGATGGTTGAGAAAGATAGAGAAGAATTTAAAAGAGAAAGAAAATCTTTTGCACAAATGTTTTCTGATTTCTCAAGGAAATCTTTTGAATAAAAGAAGACAATTGAACTTAAATGTATAAAACATTCAAATCAGATTTCATATTTTGAGAAAGTTATTATCATGGAAAGAGACAAAGCTGAGAAAGAAAAGAAGTTAACAGAACAAAAGCATGTTGGATTATTCAAAGAAATACCTTATAAAAGAAAAAGTGCTGAAAAGTATTTTGAAGAAGAAAGGAAGGTATTTGAGACATAAATGAATAAGCTTACAAAGAAGCTACCTGAAATATCAGCAACTTCACTGACAGAACAGAAGGTGAAGTCTGAATTACAGAAGAAGATTGATATATTGTCTGAAGAAAGAAACAATTTGTCAAATAAGATCACAAAACTTGAAGGAATCATTTTCAAGGTGGATTTGAGAGCACAAAGGAGTCTATATTCAATTGCTCAATCACCCATGAATGATTCAGCTGCTTCAGAATGTTCATTCAAGACAGTTACAAGTTCACATTATGTAAATGTTTCTAATAATCCTTTATTTGTTAATTCAGATGACAATCTATCTATGTTTAAAGATCATATCTGTTCTACTAAACTTTTCTATGTCAAATCTATTGTTAGTTCAAGAACCATTAGAAAGAACAAGTCTCAACAAAAGATGATTTGGAGAAGAAAAGATGAGAAGGATGCTTCAAAGTCATTTGTTTCTACACCTCAAGTGTACAAAAAGAGCAATGCTTCGAAAGGTAAATCTTTTGCTAAACCTGATTTTGTTTATTTTTTAATTCATTTAATCAGGCTAGCACAAAAGAAAATTTGTTGTTCTTATTGTGGAACTGATGATTTTGTAAATAAGTATCATGCTCATAATTGGTATGGAACTTATAGAATCACTTCCTACTCTAAAACTTTCAAAGGATCACTTTCAAAACCTTTTCTTAAATCTTCTTCTACATTAGAGGGAACAAATTCAGTTGCCTCTGCATTGAGTGCAAAAGTGTTATGATGTTGTGTCTCTGGAAAGCCAAACTTGAACAAGGTTTTGTCTTTATTCTTTGCAACTTTTAGTTGCAGAGGAATAGATGATGTTCTCAAATCTTTGTAGATTCCTTGTTCTTATGTCTTCAGAGGTTATCTGCCTGTTAATTAAATACAGAAGGCATAATTGGAAAATATGTTTTTTGGGTTTTACCAACGCAGAATGTAGCTGACAAAGAGTCCTTATTTTCGCCATTGTAAAGAGCAGTGTCACTAAATCCTAACCCTTGTGTATCTATCTGGGAATTTATCTTTATATGTACATTTTGTGCATCTTGGTTTTTCATAATTAAATTCTCTTCTCATTGAAGATTCTGATGCAGAAATTCTCTTTCCTTTTGAAATACAGGTTTAAGGCTAGAGTGTTGGTTCTTTCAGTCTCAGACTCTTTTAACTTCTACTCTTTACATTGCAGAGCCTTTTCAAGTTCATCACACTTCTCTTTTAACATACATTCCCTATAAATCTTTTTCTTTACAAGTTTTTCTTTTTCAACAAAGATTTCTCTTTTTTCTTTTTCCAGGAGCTCCTTTTAGCTTTTATAAAATGCAAGGTCTTTTTGGTACTCAAATAGCTTCGGTTCCAAATTTTTGAAATCCTCTTCAAGTTTTGCAATCTCTGAATAGGATATATTAGAAGGATCAGAGTTTAAAAAACCTGAGAGTCATCTTCTGTGTTTGATCTGCTCACTTCTTCCATTCCACAGAACATAGCCTGTCTACATTCTTCATCAGAAGGATCATCAGAGACCTACTTTTCTTTCTCAACTAATAAACTCTTCTAAGCGAAGTATTCAACTTGTTTTTGTAGAAAGTAGCATCTTTGGTAGGTGGGGTCTTGCAGTCAACGTCAACGTTTCCAGACATCACACATATGTAGCATCTGTCATTCTGTGGGTTTTGCTTCGTTCCTCTCTTTGAACTTCTTTGATCATCCTTCTGTACAAACTTAGGCGCTTATCTCGGTTCAATGGTCCTTTGCTCATACATCTCTTCTGTAACACCCTCGAATTTGGTAAGAGCGACTAATTAAAATTTTTAAACATAACATCAAGTAAAGGATGAAACATCCTCTTACGATCCAAAACTCTATATGCCTCAACTACGAATTCTATAATTAACCTTGACAATTATAAACTCCAATAATATATACAAACTAAATTGAAGTCGGTGGCACTTAACCCAAATACAAGCTGCTCTCCTTAACCTAAGGCGGAAGACATCATCAAGTTACTCACTCCTCGGGCGCATAAATGGCACTCCTCTCTTCACTGAGATGCTAGAACTATTCCCAACTGGAACCTGTTTCACATGCAGACAAATAAAAAGGATAGGCTCATGCCTAGTGAATTCAAGAGTTTTACATGAGTAAATATATCTTTAAAAGGAACTTCACTTAAAATCATGACCTTTCAAATAATGTACCTTAAAACGTGGAAATGACTCTTTTCCAATATCATGCATTTTCAAAAATGGCACCTTATTACAAACATTCTTTATAAAATGATGCAACTCAAACTTACTCGAATCAATAATATGAATTGACTCCCATTTAAGAAATGTAGATAAAGCGTTACACCTCAAAACACCCAAGCGCGGGTGGGGCCAAATACCCAAGCCATAAATCGTTGTCAAAATCCATATATACAATACGTCCGAAAACATAAACACTAGGCCCAATACTCACGCGACCATAAGCGAAAGGAAACCAAATATCAAAACATGGGGATGACATACTTCATTCAAACCTTAATATACGTGGAGGAAGGTCCAATATTAAAGTCCTCATTCACTGTCGACCACATAAGACCAATGATAATAAAGTAAGACATCGACATATAAGATATAGTTGGCCAATGATGGGGGAGACCCGTATCCATTGAGAGTGGAGGAACACAAAAGTATGCCACTCTTGCAACGTTAATCACATGACACCTCATGACATGAAAGCCCAAGTGTCCCTACGACTTCTTAACAAGTTACACCTTAAAAGACGGTTGACCTTGATGAATATTACAAAGAACTCCATCCTGAAAGACCGACACTCTTAAAGACTACCTCCCAGACATTACTTCAAGCGGAGGAGGTCCTAGTGGCTACCTCTCAGGTAGCACCTCCAGACTCAACCCTCTAGTGCCTACTTGTAAAGTTTCCGATCGTAAAACATGGGTACTGGAGTTCAACCCCGCAATACCCAATTGACCATTTGTGAATTACAAATCCCAAACAATCAAGCTAAATCTCAATCAAAGATGAACAATTAACAAGAACTAGAGAGAGAGTAGAGAGAGAAAGTAGATCTTGAATTCTCTAAACACAAGTCTCACAAATCTGATTTTTACAATACGTGCTTACAAAATTACAAGGCCCTAAAACTATTTATACTACAAGCTAATACAAAAACTTAACAACTAAGCAATTAAACAACTTTGACTTTCTAAGACTTTGACATTGTTGACTTTACAAGATTGACTTTCTAATTAAATCTTGGATACAATATTTTGACTTAACAATCTCCCCCTTTGTATTCAAGATTTAATAAAAATTTGACACTAGTCTTCAGCATTTGATTCTTCAGCTTTTGTCTCTGACAACTTTGAACTTTGAAGCTTTAACAATCTTCAGTCTTTCAGCCTTTGAAGAATCTTTAAAAGTCTTTTGCACTTTGTAGCTTTGAAAGTCAACAAGTCTTGAAAGCGAACCAGAATTCTTCAAACTCCTTTGAAACTTTGAAACATCTTTGAAAACTTTTGAAACTTCTTTCATCTCTGAGAAATCTTTCAAAACTGTATCTTCATCACTCTGATCTCTGGACTGTCTTCAGAAAAACAAACTTTCTGAAACTTTGACATCTCTTCATGGCATTGAAATTGAATCTTTGTAAATGTCTCCCCCTTTTTGAAGATTGTGAGCATCATGGTCATCAAAACATTTTCAATTTCGACACAGTCTTTGATCACCCCTTTTTATTCAACTAACAATCTCCCCTTTTAATGATAATTTGACAGTCGCCGCTCTTCGATCTGAATAGCTGAATCATGAACTGTATATACCCGAATCTTTTCAAATTCAGATAAAATGATCGTGGTAACCCTGATTCAACAAATGAAACAGTTAGGAATGCCTGTCAGTAACACAAAGTTACTATGTACAACGAATGTACAATTTAAGGAGCTAGTTTGATGATGACTCCTCAGGACTTCCATTCAATCATTTAAAAACACAAGGTTTATCTATGAATGTTCTGACAGAAAAACAAATTTTCTGTGTGCTCGTGCTTGTGTATGAAAGAATTAATCACAATGATTGTGTTTCATAAGGCTCAAATTGTATAAATTGTTGAGACAACAACATATATTACACGGACACAATGTGCATGAAAGAGGTGCAAAGGTGGGGCAACTTTCCTTCTTTTTCAATATCTAAATCTTTCGAGTGAAGATCAGATAGTAGATGTGCTGCATCCCCAAGAAAATGAAACATTTCTTTTTCGAGAAAAAAACGGGTGGTTGGTGGGGTAATTGCAAAAGTTGGCATGGGCTCACTGCGTGTTTCAATGATGGTCAATGTGAACCAATCAATAGATGTGGCTGCCCGACTCAGAAAGAAGTTGGTGCAGAGTTCTGATATTGTTTTAACTCTGTTTTCACACCCTCTTTCTTTTTAACATTAAAGCTCACTTCTAACCAAACTGTCATTTTCATTTTACCGCTCAGCACAATGAGAATAACTCAACCGGATGAGTTATCTCCCCCACTCTTTGATATTGACCCCTCACCCCTCAATCACTCAAGGATAACTTCCTGGGTAGAAAACATAGGTTTATGTGAATCCATGGAAGTTCTATTTAAGCTCACACACGAATCCCATGTAATTCCTAAGAAGAATCGTTGCTCAACAGTTTAACTTGAACAATTAAGCTCAAAAAGATAACAGTGTCAGAATGTATGCTCATTTAAAAATATGAATGAAATTTGAGCATTTGAACTTTAAAAATTTCTCAAAACAAGAATATTGAATGAATGAAATGAAATCAAGAGAATTTTTTTGAGAATCTGACAATGTATCAATCAGATCAAATCAAATGATTAGGGTATCAAAGAATTGGATATTTTGTTTATATGAACTGTGGGTCCACAATACTAATATCAAGTTCTTAGAAACAACACAATAACGATTACCAACCTGTATTGATATATAGAAATGGTTACAAGGTTGATCAGATTAAAGCTTGAATTTGTGTTCTCTGTTTTTCTCTCTAATACACTTTTTAGTGTGTGTTTTTGTGTGTGATCTGATAATATCTGACCTATTGAGAGATTGAGAGATATCACAATTAAACTAACTTGGTGTGTTTTACACACTACCTAACTTAATATCTAGATACTTCAATATATAGATATTATCCTAGATAATATCAAACAAACTAGAAACTAACTTAACTAACTAAGTTACCTAAGTTAACTAATATCTAACAAACTAGATATTAAGTTAACTTTTACAATAATAAACAAATACATTGATTACTTTGACATTTATTACAAATAGACATAGACTTTAATATCGAGAGTCGACGTTCCGGCTTTAGCTTCAGATTGCGATCTTCAGATTGGATGATCTTGAATCCAATGAGACTGTGTCTTAACATGAACGAATATAAACAATTTTGGAATGAAAGCACAAGATTAGAAAAAGATGATTGATGCTCAACAACAATGAGTTTCAAATGAGGGTATTACTATCGAAAGATTGGTTCATTATGAGACATGGTAATAACAAATGCAAATGAAGTCCTGAACCGATGTGTGTGAATACTTTATAGTATAAAGACAAGATAATACACAAGTATTGATCTTTGGAAACACACGGTTAGTTAAACATGAAAGCTCAAAATTGAAAAACATTTAAAAGTCACACTTCCAAATTCATGAAATCTTTTGAGAACTAGAAGTGATTTGAACATTTTAGAAACCGTTTTTCATGCTTGAAAGTTGTTCTTCTTCCAAACAATCAGAGATCTAGGATTAGAAGATATTTACCTTTAAGCTCCCCCTCAAATCATGATAAAATGATTTAGGTCATTTAAGCTCCCCCTGGATATTTGCAAAATATCCAAGTCTGAACGTTGAAGAACGGGTCCTGATCTGTCATGTGATCAGAAGCCATCACCTTTACTCCCCCTTAAATTATGCATCTGAAATATGTCAGTTAAAACACAAGATAGAGATCAATACAACTCCCTTTTGAATTGTAGACCGTCATATCGTAAGTATATTGTCAATGAAAAAGTACAGGTTAGAGATCAATACAACTCCCGTGTGAATTGTAGACCGTCATATCTTATCGGATGCAAAGTATTACCAGAGTAAGGTCTTTTGATCGCTGAAGTACGAGTCCTAAACTGTTGTGTTTAGAAGTCAAACTCCGTTGAAGTACGGGTCCTAAGCTGATGTACTTAGAAGCTATAGTCTTTCAACTTTGAAGTTCGGTTTTTGAACTGCTTTGTTCAAAAGCTTGGTTCTCTTACTCCCCCTTGACTTGAGGTGCCTGCAACACAGAATCAGTTTTCGGCTTTGGTACCCACTGATATTTGGGTCCATGAATGTTAGTTGCAGTTCTTGTGGGGGTAATCGAGTAAGAACCATACCAGAAATGATCACTCATCTTGTGAATAGGATCATGTGTACAGCAATAAGAACAATAGTATTTCTTACCTGACAACCTGATTAATGGATCTCTCGAGTAGATATGATCAGGTTTACCTTTATGCGCTTTGTTCTTCTTGGCTTTGTGTGTATGTACACATGATGTCTTTCCTTTCAGCTCATCTGTCATTTCTTCTTTAACTGGTTTCTTCTTCCAGACCAGTTCCTCTGCCTTGTAACTTCTTCTTTTCAGATATGTACCTCAACCATCTAAATTTCTATCATAGAAAATGTTAGTACTACGAATCTGATCAAAAGATTTAACTCACCTCTTGGAAGAAACATTTTTCTGATTTGAACTTGAAGCAGTCTTTTCAAGTTCTTTAATCTTTGAAGCAAAGTTATCTCTTTCTTTAACAAGCAGGTCAATCTTCTTCGTGAATTCAGACTTCGTTTTCTGCTCTTTCAGTGCATTAGCAGATAGTTCAGATAGCTTGACAGTCAACTTTTTGATCTCATTCTCAAATATGCATCGTTCTTCTTCAAATCCTTTCTTTGAATCGTTTCTCTCTCCAGATAGTTCCTTGAAGAATCCCACATTCTTCTGTTCAATGGCCTTCTTTTCTTTAACAAACTTCTCTCTTTCCAATATAAGTACTTTCTCAAAATCGGAAACTTGTTGAGAAAGCTTTATGCATTTAATCTCAACTGACTTCTTCTCTTCAAAACACTTTCTTGAGAAATCTGAGAACTTCTTTGAAAAACCTTTCTTTTCACTCTCAAAATTAGCTTTATCTTCAACAAGCTTTTGCTCAAAATCAGATATATTCTTTCTAAGCTCACCATTCTCAGAATCCAATTTCTTAACTTTCTGCTTATTACTCTCAACAGAGACTATCTGCTGAATTTTAGCTTCCAACTCAGAAATCTTTCCTTTTAGCTCAGACACAACCTTTGGCCCTAACATTGTCCATTCAAGATAGTCCCATATCTCCTTTCCTGTTGACTTGTATAAATCTTTTCCTGTCAACTGATAGGTATTTATGTGACCATTAATATCATAACGAATACTATTCAACAAAAAATTTTGAGCCATATTATCAGCACTCTTTCTTTTCTCCTGATCCTCAGTATAATCTTCTGCTGGAGTAAGAGGTTTCATCTCTCCTTCAGTCAATGACAATCTGATATAACAACTCAGCTCATGTGGATCTACAAAGTTGAAAAAATCAACTTTCCACTGCTGGTATCTTCCTTTGAGTAATATTGGAGAACTCATCCTGTTTCAAAAAGAATTTGACAAAATGATCGTCAGTAAAACAAAAAACAGACAATTTAAAATTTTCTCTCTCAGAAAACTTTGAATGAGAAACAACTTGATAAAAAATGATCGTTCCCATATAATTCAGAAATTTTGACTGAAAGTCAAAATCAGATCAACACAAAAAATAAATTCTGAAATTCTCAAAGCACTTGAATTATCTATCTCTGGAATTCTCAGACTAAGACTTGAAACTTGCAGATCAAATATATTCAAAACATGCAAATCAGAAATTCATGAATCAGATTAATTGAAATCTGGCTCAAAAATGAAAATTGCGCTAACTGTTGGTGACGCAAGAAATAGTTTTGCGCAAGATGTGATTGGCGCAAAGTTAGGATTTGCGTGATGTTAAGACACAGTCTCATTGGATTCAAGATCATCCAATCTGAAGATCGCAATCTGAAGCTAAAGCCGAAACGTCGACTCTCGATATTAAAGTCTATGTCGTTTGTAATAAATGTCAATGTAATTGTTTTAGTTTACTTAGATTTAAAATATCTAAGTTATAGTATTGTAATAGTTTAGTTTGTTAGATATTAGTTATTAGTTAGTTTCTAGTCTAGTTTATATTAGAAATAATATCTAGATCTAATATCTAGATATTATCTTAGGTAGTGTGTTAGACACACTTTAGATTAGATTTTGTGATATCTCTCAATCTCTCCAACAAGATCAGATAAGAATTCACACATACAAACACACACAAAGAGGTGTATTAGAGAGAAAAACACAGAGAACACAATCAAAGCTTTAATCGATCAACCTTGTAACCATTTGTTATAATCAATACAGGTTGGTAATCTTATTGTGTCGTTGATATAGAACTTGATATAGTATATTGTGGACCCACAATTGGTATCAGAGCCTGATTATGATCAAAATCAAGTTCTTTGCAAATACGTCTCTGTGTTCTATTTGAAAATTTGATTTCGAGTGTTAAAGTGTTTTAGGTGTTAAAATCGATCAGGTTGTGATCGATTAGCATGCTAGATCGAGTTGTTGTTGTTTGATTTCACTTTTAAGCTTTAATCGAGTTCCATTTTGTGATTTAAGTGAGAAAACAGTCGAGTGGAAAAAGGTACTGTACGATCAATTTTTTCTTCAAAAAGTGTGTTTTATTGAGATCGAGTGCTCACATTCAGTTCTAGAAGTGTTTCTAGACATAAGGGTAGAGTTTGGTATTGCTAATCGTTTCAGGAACAAGTTCTTAGAAAATTTTCGAAGTACAGAACGAACTTGCGCAAACCAGAAGACGAACATAAGCAAAGTCCAACTTTGCGCGTCCAACATTATACGCAAAGTTCACTTTGCGCACCCCAAGTGATACGCAAAGCTCAACTTTGCGCATCTCAAGCCATACGCAAAGCATACTTCTCGGATCCAACAGCATACGCAAACCTCGACCTCACTTCTCGCAACAAGTAGGAAACGCAAACCTCAGTTCACGTGTTCATCTCTTCACGAAAAGATCAAGTCTACTTTGCGCATCCCGTTAGAAACGCAAACCCTACTTTGCGCATCCCGTTAGAACCGCAAACCTTACTTTGTGCATCCCATGTGAAACGCAAACTCAATTTTGCGTATCCCACGTGAAACGCAAACTCAACTTTGCGCATCCCACGTGAAACGCAAACCTCACTTTGCGCACTGTGCTTGACACGCAAACCTCAATTTACGCACGCAGTAACGCAAACCTCTTTGCTCCAATCCAGACATAGAATTTTCTTCAAAATGACATCCAGAGAAGCCCTTGCAATAGGAACTGACACCAAGCCACCAGTTCTCTTTAAAGGAGAATACGAACAGTGGAAAGATAGGTTCCTGAACTTTGTTGACAGACATGAGCTGGGTGATTTCATCAGGAAATCTATAGAAGAAGGGTTATGAAACCAGTTAAGACGACTCGATTGGTTGGAAATATGCCGACTGAGGTTGATCTTAAGTTTCATGAGCTAGAAGATGATAATCTCAGAAGAGCTAAAGGCGATAGATTAGCTAAGTCATACATTCTACAAGGAATTCCAAATGAAATCTATGTAAAGATTGACAGCTATAAGGCCTCCGGCAAAGAAATGTGGGATCAACTTGAGAAGATGATGCTGGGTTCGAAGGTTGGAAATCAGTTGAAAATCTCCAACTGCCTAAATAATTATGAAGAATTTAGATGCAGGGTGGGAGAAACATTAGAAGAAACCTATGACAGGTTTGTGACTTTGCTGAACGAACTTAACAAGAACAAAGTCCACAAATCTCAAATTGAGCTGAACGTCAAATTCTTGAGTATTCTTCAACCGGAATGGAAAAGATTTGCTAGGCAGATGAAGCAGATCAAAGATCTGAATGAGATTCCACTTCATGAGGTGTATGAAACCCTCAGACAAAATGAAGAAGAGGTGGATGAAATTCGAGATGAAAAGAGGCACAAAGAAAAGACAGTTGAAGACACAGTTGCTCTTGTTGTCAAGAAGAAGAAGAACAAGACAATTGTGTATGAAATCAGAAGAAGATGAAGGTTATGCAAACTCTGACATGGAGGAAAATGAACAACTGAAGCAAGCAATGATTCTGCTGTCAAATGCTTTTCAGAAAAAGTTCTACACGAAGCCAAGTTCAAACAGTCAGAGATATTCTTCTGGTCCGAACAACTACATCCACAAGGAAAGGGTTGAAGGAAGCAGATATGAAGGAAAGAGATATGAAGGGAAAAGAACAGAGGAAAGGAAGCCTAAAGAGAGAAGATATCACTCTGAAGGGAAGAGATTAGAGGAGAGGAAACCAGAAGAAAGAAAGTTCAAAGCTGAAGGATCCAGTCAGACAGAACCACCAACGTGCTATAACTGTGGCAAAACAGGTCACTATGCCAGAGACTGCCGAAGGCCAAAAGTCAGAAACTCCGATTATTACAAGAACAAGATGCTTCTTGCAAAGCAACAGGAGGCTGGAAAAGCACTGATGGCTGAGGATGAATATTGGCTTGATCACTCAGATGATGAAGAAGAGGATGAAGAGAAAGATGAAGCCGTCAACATGTGTTTGATGGGACAGATAGAATCAGATGCTGAAGCTGATTTAGATAATGAAGAAGAGGAGGTATGTAATTTATCAGATTCAGATTTCATGAATAAAATGCATGCCATAAGTTTAAAACAAAAAGAGTTAGAATCTAATCTTAAGCAAGAAAATGGTGTCATAACTGACAAAAACCAATTGATACAGAAACTTAGCAATGAAATTGCTGAGAAGAAAGTATTGGTTGAGGTTTTACATAAAGATAATGACACCAACGGTAAGGAAAAGACAATAATTCTAAAAGAGAATTCTGAACTCAAGTCTCAACTGCTAAAAAGTGGGATTGATTTATATGAGCTTAAAGAATTGCATTCTTCATGTATCAAAGAAAACTTTTCTTTACTTGGAAAATTAAAAAGTTTGGAAGAGAAGTTATATAAAATGGGTCAAACTGAACAGACTATTCATCTGAACAAACCCAAAGATGAAATAGAGAGATGGGGAATCGGTTATAAAAATCCTCACTGTCTACAAAAAGGGATGTCTGAAGTGCCAGGACTTTATGATCATCTTTCTATGAAACTAGCTCGAAGAATCCCTGAGTTTAAAACTTTCTGGACTAAACTGTCGGAAGAGGATGAAGCCAACGAAACTGAAAAACGTTTGAAATCATCTAAAGTTCATCTTCCATTTTATTATGCGAAGATGACTAATAGTTACAATGAAAATCCAATATATCAAAAGAAGAAATCTCTTTCAAGTGATTTCTTTCAAAGTTATTCTGAAAAGGAAATGGAGGCGAAATCTATTCAAGGTAAACTATATGTCCCTCCTCTCGTTTTAGAAAGTAAAATTTCTGAACTCGAGAATTCTTTATCAGATGAAAGATTTTTGATGAATATTGAACAAAAGGTTTTTTCAACAGTGTTCAAAAATGTTATAATTTCTAAGGCTTCAAACTCTGAGGATATGTTTGGTTCATCAAATAAAGAGCTTGATTTTTTTAACTCTGACGGTGGTTTAGATGATTGTTCTGAACAATTTGATTTTAATGCAAAACTTCCTAACCATTCATCTTTTGTTAAGAAATCTTTGAGAAAAACCAGTATGCCTGTTAATAGTGCAAAATCAACGAAAGTTGATAACTCAGTCTCTGTGAAAGCTAAAACTGCTAAAGGTAAGAATATATCTCAGCATTCACAGAAACCGAACACTACTGGTAATCCGAAGAAGAAGCAATCGCTTGTTGCTCAAAGGTCTAACTCACCAGTTTCACATGTTTCAGATCTGAGCAAGCAAAGGCCAGAAGTAAATTCTTAATGGCAACCCAAACGGAAGCTTGACAAGACCGTTTTATCATTTAGTAGTGTTAATTGTAATAAGACTTCGCTTAGTAAAGATGTCCTAATTGCTGATATTGCTGTTTTGAACTCAAAACTTGCTGTTTCTCGTAAACAATATACAATGAAGCAATTATTTCAGTTATCTTTATCTGCTAGAAAGTCTTCTATTTATGATAAACATGTTTCTATCTCTTGTCAAGATTCTGAAGATTGGTTTGGATATTACCATGTGCATTCATCTCATACTAATTCTTCACATACATTTCAAAAGAAAAGAGGACCAAATTTGAAATGGGTACCAAAATCTTGTGCTAACACAGCAGGACCCAAATTCCAGTGGGTATCTAAGGCTAAATCTGTGTTGCAGGCACACAAAGCTTAAAGAGAATTCGACTTCTGATTATGTACAGATCAGGACTCGTTCTTCAATATCAAAATAGGTTTTTGGATAATGCAGTTCAAACCCCGAACATCAAAGTCAAAATAGGCTTTTGAACAAATCAGTTCAAGACCCGCACTTCGATAATCAAAGTGAATATTCCAAAGTTGTCGTATAAATATCTAAATTTGTAATTTCTCTTATGCAGACTAGTCATACATGGTTCTTGGACAGCGGATGTTCCAAGCACATGACAGGGCAAAAAGGGATACTGTCCAATTTTAAAGACAAATATTGCGAAACAGTCAGATTCGGCAACGACCAATTTTCTCCAATCATAGGATACGGTGATGTACAACATGACAATGTCACGATCAAGAAGGTGAGCTATGTAGAAGGCTTACGACACAACTTGTTTAGCATAGGCCAGTTCTGTGACAAAGACTTAGAGGTCAACTTCAAAGCCAAGAGATGTTCAGTTCGCAATGAAGAAGGCGAAGAACTCTTGGTCGGTACTCGAGAATCAGACCTCTACACAATCAATTTATCAAATGTCCAGACTGACAAGCAAGTTTGTCTACTAACGAAAGCCTCGATTCAACAAAGTTGGTTATGGCATCGAAGGCTCTCTCACCTCAACTTCATGTACATCAAAAATCTGGTCAGTGGAAAGCTCGTCAAAGGACTTCCAGAGCTCAAATATGAAAGAGAACATCTTTGTGCAGCTTATGAAAAGGGCAAGATGAAGAGGGCACCTCATAAACCAAAGCCTGAACAAAGTACAAGCGCTCCATTAGAGTTATTGCATATGGACTTATGCAGTCCGATGCGAACTCAGAGTCTAGGCGGAAAGAAGTACATACTCGTGATCGTGGACGATTACTCGCGATACACATGGGTCAAATTTCTACGTTCAAAGGATGAGACACCAGATGTCCTCATCACATTCCTAAAGACGACCTAGGTGAAGCTGCAGAAACCGGTCAAGTTTCTACGAACAGACAACGGCACAGAGTTCAAGAACAATAAAGTTGAAGAATATCTCGAATATGTCGGGATTTCACATCAATACTCTGCTGCTAGTACGCCTCAACAAAATGGAGTGGTCGAAAGAAGAAATCGAACGCTAGTCGAGGCTGCTCGTACTATGCTAAGTCAATCAGACTTACCTCTATTTTTGTGGGCAGAAGCTGTATCGACCGCGTGCTACACACAGAATCACTCCATGTTACATCAAAGATTCAAGAAGACTCCTTATGCGTTAATCAACAACCGAACACCGACAATCAAATATTTCCATATATTTGGGTGTAAGTGTTTCGTTCTAAATGATAGGGAGAGTCTAAATAAGTTCAGTGCTAAGGCGGATGAAGGAATCTTCATTGGTTATTCCTCGACATCAACTGCATTCCGTGTTTATCTAAAGAAGTCAAAAACGGTGATTGAAAGCATCAACGTCTCGTTTGATGAAGAAATGGCTTCCAAACAACAACGTTCAGAACCCGTTATAACCGGAGTACTAGCTTCTGGGCAACTCAGTCCAGAACCTGTGTCTCAACAGAATAAATCAGATGAAGCATCAACGTCAACTAATCATATATCTGATTTAGATTTATTATTTGAATTGTTTTATGATGAATTTCTTGGATCTAATGTAAAGAAATCTGTTGTGGTTGACAGGATGGAATACTTAACGACTACTCATCCAACCAGTTCAGATGTTCCTATTGAATCCAACTCCCTGATTCAACAAGAAGTTCCAATTCAAATGTCGACTCCAACAGTTGAAGAAGTTCCATGTGATGAAGAGACAGAAGTAGCTGAACCAGTAGGATGTTCTTTACAGATCCATCCACAGCCGGAACAAGTTATACCTGCTGAGCCTTCTGAACCTACCACTTCAACTGCAATCATCATTCCTCCTAAATAAGCTGAAGAAAGTACAAGTGGATTTATAGATGATACAACTTACATACATTCATATAATCCACTACCTCATGAACATAAATAGACCAAAGAGCACCCGATAAGCCAGATCATTGGCGATCCATCAAAACCAGTGCAAACTAGGTCAACATCTATGAATATGTGCATGTATGACTCCTTTCTGAGCAAGTTCGAGCCAACTCGCGTATCAGAGGCACTTGCTGATCCAGAATGGGTGATCTCAATGCAAGAAGAGCTGAATCAGTTCGATGCACTTCAAGTCTGGAGACTCGTACCAAAGCCTAAAGGTAAAACAATTATAGGTACGAAGTGGGTTTTCAAGATAAAGAAAGACGAAGTTGGTACCGTTATCCGAAACAAGGCAAGACTAGTAGCCAAAGGATACAGACAAGAGGAAGAAATCGACTATGACGAGACATATGCTCCTATGGCGCGATTAGAGGCAATTAGAATGTTTCTAGCCTACGCAGCCCACAAGAACTTCACAGTCTTTCAAATGGACGTGAAGACAGCATTCCTGAATGGAATTCTGAAGGAGGAGGTCTACGTCTCTCAGCCAGAGGTTTTTGTCAATCAAGAGAATCCAAATCACGTTTACATTCTCGACAAAGCACTCTACGGTCTGAAACAAGCACCTCGAGCCTGGTATGATGTTCTTTCCACTTTTCTAGTCAAGTCTGGTTTTTCTAAAGGAACGGTGGATACCAATTTGTTTATCAAAAAGGAAAAAGCCGATATCATTTTAATTCAAATCTATGTAGATGATATTATCTTTGGCTCTACAAATACTAAGTACTGTAAGAATTTTGCAAACCTTATGGTGTCTAGATTTCAGATGAATTTGATGGGAAAGATGAATTTCTTTCTCGGTTTACAAGTCAAACAATTTTCATCGGGTATTTTTATCAATCAATCAAAATACATTATGGATATTCTTCGGAAGTTCAAAATGGAAAATTCAAAACCGATTGGTACCCCGATGGCACCAGGTACTAAGATTGGCACCGATCCTTCGGGAAAGGTTGTTGATGTTAGGACTTATCGAGGGATGATAGGTTCTTTAATGTATCTTACTTCTAGTAGGCCAGATATAATGTTCTCAACATGCTTATGTGCAAGATATCAGGCCAATCCTAAAGAAATCCATATGTCTGCTGTGAAGCGCATATTTAGGTATCTAAAGGGCACTGCAGATCTTGGTTTGTGGTATCCTAAAGATACTAGTTTTGAACTAACAGCCTACACAGATGCAAATCATGCAGGTTGTATGTTAGACAGGAAGAGCACGTCGGGACATGTACAGTTCCTCGGTGACAAGCTAGTTAGTTGGGCATCGAAGAAGCAACTTTGTGTTTCAACCTCCACGGCCGAAGCAGAATATGTAGCTGCTGCTAGTTGCTGTTCTCAGGTCTTATGGATGAGAACTCAATTGCGCGACTATGGTTTCCACTTCAACAAAATCCCGATATACTGTGACTCCAAGAGCGCCATCGCAATAACAGCGAATCCTGTTCAGCACACCAAGACTAAGCACATAGACGTCAGGTATCATGTCATTAAAGATCATGTTGAAAAAGGAACAATTGAACTTTTCTTTGTAAAAACTGATTATCAGCTTGCCGATTTGTTTACCAAACCTTTAGACGATAAGAGGTTTAACTTTCTTGTCTCTAAGCTTGGTATGCTAAATCTAAAGATTTAATCAGTAGTTACCTATCAAAGTTTTCTAATTTTATACTTTTTCATCATTTCTTCATTTCCGCAAGATATCTGCACTTCTATATACTGTTCATGATCCAAGGGGGAGTATGAGAAGAAATTGACATGTGGTCAATCTTATTTTGAGGGGGAGCTCATAAGATTTCTGCATTTACCTTTTATGTCAAATTTTTGTAATGCAAGATTTTAGGGGGAGCTCTTCAAGTCAAAGGAGTTTGGATATGACTTCTGATTATTTCTGATCAGAACTCGTACTTTAAAAAGTTTTACTGCTTTTTGTCTTTTCAATTCAAGTGAATAACGTTACTTTGACTTGACATAAGACTTTTGCAGAATTTTTGAGAGGTGCTTACAAGTTCATATGTTTATGACTTTAAGCTTAGCTTCATGAGATGTAAGATCGTTCGTCAAGGTATAATCCTTAATCTTAATCTCATATATGGTTGGAAGCTAGACAACTTTCAATCATAGAAAACATTGTTCTTAAATGTTCAAACCACTTCCCGATTTTTTCAACAGATTTTATATTTTGGGAGTGGAATTTAAATGTTTTCAATAATCTAAATTGTGCTTTAACTGAAATAGTTAAACCAATCTGAGCATCACGTGCATCATAGGAAAACATGAATTTCATTGTGTTATTAATTAACACAACTTCTATGGAATCACCTTAACCAGTGATTTCTACCCAAGAACTTAATCCTTAGTGATTTAGTGTGCAAAGAGAAAAGAAATGAGTGTGATTAGAGAAAGCTAAATGTTAAAAAGAAAGAGCGTGTGAGAACAGAGTTAAAAAGAATATCACAACTCTGCACCAACTTTTTCTGAGTCGGGTAGCCATATTACTAGTGTTTCACAATTCTTTGGTGAACATTATTGAAATAGGCAACTAGCCCATGCCAACTCTTGATCAAACCTCACTATCTACTTATTTTCTTCTCAACAAGAAAGTGTTTCACATTTTCAAAGGGGACGCAACACATATGCTATCTGATTTTCATTTGGAAAATCTGGATATTGAAAAGAAGGAAGTCTGCCCGACCTTCGCACTTCACTCATGCACATTGAGTATGTGTTTAACTTACTGTTGTCTCAGTGGTTTACACAATTTTGAGCCAAATAAGCAATCATCAAGTGCTTAATTCTTTCTACCATAAGCACGAATACACAAGGAATTTGTTTCTTTGTCATAACGTTTATAGAAATAACCTTTGTGGTGTTTCGATGATTAAATGGAAGCCCTGGGGGAGTCAACATCAAACAGCTCCTTTCCAATGTATATTCGTTACACACAGTGACTTAGTGTTACTGACAGGCATGTTAACTGATTCACTAGTTGATTCAGGTGTTACACGACTATTTTGTCTCGATTTGAAAAGATCTGGATGAATATCTTTTGAATTGATGGATCAGGGGCTCTAACCACAAGATAGACATTTCTTACAAATAATTTTGATGAAGTCGTTGCACTTAACATCAAAAAGGGAGAGAATGACTACACAAGAAATGGCAAAGATCACATGTTTCAAGAATCACGTCAAAGATTGAAATCTTCAAAAGAAACTATTCTGAACACATGCTGATTTAAGAGCTAGAGAAAGAGATTGCATCTTCTGAGCTGAACAAGAAGACTGAATTGCTAAAATCATTTTTGTAATGATCTTGATCCAAAGGAGGAGATTGTTAAGACACAGTCTCATTGGATTCAAGATCATCCAATCTGAAGATCGCAATCTGAAGCTAAAGCCGAAACGTCGACTCTCGATATTAAAGTCTATGTCGTTTGTAATAAATGTCAATGTAATTGTTTTAGTTTACTTAGATTTAAAATATCTAAGTTATAGTATTGTAATAGTTTAGTTTGTTAGATATTAGTTATTAGTTAGTTTCTAGTCTAGTTTATATTAGAAATAGTATCTAGATCTAATATCTAGATATTATCTTAGGTAGTGTGTTAGACACACTTTAGATTAGATTTTGTGATATCTCTCAATCTATCTAACAAGATCTGATAAGAATTCACACATACAAACACACACAAAGAGGTGTATTAGAGAGAAAAACACAGAGAACACAATCAAAGCTTTAATCGATCAACCTTGTAACCATTTGTTATAATCAATACAGGTTGGTAATCTTATTGTGTCGTTGATATAGAACTTGATATAGTATATTGTGGACCCACACGTGATTAGTGAATGGCGCAAAGTTTGATGAAAGACTAACAAATCTAGCGCAAATCTGAAGATTTCGCGAACAGTTGATAGCGCAAGAAATAGTTTTTTGCTAACAATTGGTGGCGCAAGATAGAATTTTGCGTGAACGGTTGAAAGAGCAAAGTTTGAAATTTGCGTGAACTGCTAGTGGTGCAAACCTGAAATTTGAACAAGATGTGATTAGTGCAAAAGAAACAAGTAAAATGGGTGGCGTAAAATCTCAACACATGAGATCTTCTGAGATAGACGCAAAATACAACACAAGGGAATCAAAACTTGATATAAAATTCACACAAAGTTAAAGAATGTGACTGGCGCAAAATATTAACTTTGCGCAAGATGTTATTAGCGTAAAGTTGAAGAGTGACTTAAAACTAATCACAAACTTCCCACTAACAAAACAAACTCCAATCACAATTTTCAAAACAAAACAAAGTTACCAACCCACTAACATTCAATAACCAATCACAATTTTCAAACATGAATGGCACCGTCCCACTAACAAATATGAAAGCCAAACACAATTGAATACTATGGATGGCGCAAAGTTGATGTTTTGCGCGAGGTTTGATTGACGCAAACTTTGACTGAATGTTAACGCAAGATTTATGAAGATGGCGACGCGAACTAGATGAAACTTGCAATTTACCGAATTGCAAACTAGATGAATGTTTAAAACTTCCACCAATTGCAATTAAAAAAAATACCACCGCCCCATTAATAAGTTTCATCCAATCACAATTTCAACAAATTCAAAAAATGATTTCCACTGCACCACCGATTTGCAATTGATTTTGGTTTATAAAACTAATTCACCACCAATTTGCAATTGTTTTTCACCGACCCATGATCTTAAATTCAACCAATCAAACTGTAGCCATCGATTGTCATTTGATGTTGGCGCAAAGAATTAGGCTTGCGCCAGTGGTGAGTGGCGCAAATCCAATTATGAACTGGCATAAACTTTGTAAACCAGACCTGATTCAACAATTTGATACAAAACTCTTCAAATCTGCATATTGATTCTCAAAAACGTATCAGTATCATCGAAAATCAATACTAAACACATATCTAATATAATTTCAGATTAAAAACAACAATCCACAAAAATTCGATTCAACCAGTGTTTGACATCGATTTAGTTCGAATTTTGAGATATAATCAATACAAGAAACAATCCAAAACACAAATCGAATCCAATAATTCAATTTTCTTGCATCAAAATCGATTTTTTTCAATAAGAAAAAATTCGGATGAACAGTAACTCTCGTGTTCTTGAGAATTTTCAGAAAATCAAACTTTTTTTTAATCCAAAAATTCCAGATTTCAATTCATCTTTTTGTGCAAATCTTTTCTGAAAATCGTTTGGTATGGCTTTGATACCAATTGTGAATTACAAATCCCAAACAATCAAGCTAAATCTCAATCAAAGATGAACAATTAACAAGAACTAGAGAGAGATGTTAGATCTGTTTTTATAGTAATCATTGTACTTATTTTCTAGCTTTTACTGTGCTTAATGTTCTTTTCTGTATTGTAAAGGCTAGGGGTATTTAAGTCCCCTTAGAGCCTTTGTTTTGTAACTTTGGACTTACATTTCAATACATCAGTGAACTTTGCGCTTCTATACTTTCTCTCTCTACTTTATCTCTCTAAAGATTTAGAGATTCTTGCACTCTCAATTGGTATCAGAGCATACTGAATCTTGAGAGGATTGAGAGATTAGTGATTTAGTTTCTGGGTTTGTGAATTGAAGCAGAAAACTCGATCAATTTTCTTGATTTTTCAAGAAAATCTCGTTTTTTTGCTTCTTCATCAAATTTGGACAGGATTTTGAACAATTTGTGTTGAAATTGGACTTAATTGATTCGTTTTTGCTAATCGATCATAATTGCTTCTTTGTGTTTCGCATAAAAATCTTGTTTAGATAATCAATTTGCAGATCTTGTATTTTCTGGAAAAACGCCGTTCTCGTTCTGTTCTTTGTCAAAATTTGTGATTTTGTTGATTTTAATTGATATTATTGATTAAAAGGTGTTAGAAAGGTGTTTTAGATATTAAGTGAGTGTTCTCTTTGCATAAATTTCTTAGTTTGATTTGTTCTTGCAAAAATATGTGAGTTGGTAAAGTTTGCGCTTCATTCATATATGCTTTGCGCCTCATTCATTCATTCATAGATTTTGTGATCTAACTCGTGTGTTAGTGAATTTTTCAGGTTTGCGATTCACTTTGGAAACGCAAAGTTTCAAGTTTTCGGTTCTAGTCTAGTACGCAAACCATCAGTTTGCGTTTCACTCTGTAAACGCAAAGAGATTTCGCGTTTCTCACTTCAAGCGAAAAGTCTTCGTGCATCGAGTTTGTATTTCATACCTGCAACGCAAAGTCTCAACCCGCAAAGCTTCATCTTGCGTTTCACTAAGCAAACGCAAAACTCAGTTTGCGTTCCCTTCTGCAAATGCAAAACCTTCTTTGCGCTCCTCTTTACAAACGCAAACCTCTAGTTTGCGCGTCTCTCATACTTAGAAAATTTTCTAAATTTTCTGATTTTTTCACAAGATGTCTCTACAAGCACAAATCTACAAAAATGACCTCATGATGTCTTTGGGGTCTGATACTCGTCCACCAGTACTGATCAATGAGAACGAATTCGAACAGTGGCAGGATCGGTTTATCAACTTTATTGAAAGGCAACCAAATGGGGAGAACATGATGAAATCACTGACTCAGGGTCCTATGGAAATACCAAGGAAAGTTGTTCTAGCTACAACAACTTCTGTTGCTACCTCTGTTGAGAAAGCTTTAAGGGAATATGATGTTGATGAGATGTTAAGACATCAAGCTGATAGTCAGGCCAAATCAAATCTGATCCTTTCTCTTCCCAACTCCATTTATAACAGAATCGATTGCTTCAAATAGAATCCTATGCTGATGTGGACTCAACTTGAAAAGATCATGCTTGGTAATGCAATGTCTACTCAGTTGCGTCAGACTAGGTATATGAACAATTTTGAAAAGTTCAAGGCTAAGGATGGAGAAAGCTTGAAGAGTGTATTTGACCGATTTTGGGCTGTCATCAACGATTTATACAATATCAAAGTTAAGAAGACTGAGTTGGAGTCTAACTTCAAGTTTCTGAACGCTTTACAACTTGAGTGGAACAAGTCATGCCACAGAATGAGAAACGATGTCAGAATCTCAACCATGCCAATTCAGGAGTTATACGAAATCTTGATGACAGATGAATCTATGGTAATGGAGAAGAAGGCAAAAATGGATAAGAAGAACAAGCCTCTGTCAGTAGATCTCATTGCTCTTTTAGCTAGCCAACTGGCTGAGCAAGCTTTGACCGAATCAACTTATGATGGATCTACAGATGATGATGGCGAAGCACTCGAAAAGGCCATGATACTTTTGACTCAGCACTATCAGAAGAGATTCAAGCACAGATCTGGTTCAAACAACCTGCGGTTTACTTCTGGTTCTAAAAAGATAGAACCTGGTGCTCCTTCAAAGACATACATTCCAAAGTATGAACCAGCTAAGGTGGTTGAACAGAAGAAGGATGAGAAAAATGTGATTAACTGTTTTAACTGTGGGAAACCTGGACATATGGTAAAGGACAACAGAGTCAAAGGGGTAAAGGATGCTGCTTTTTACCGAAAGAAGTTGGCTCTAGCTGAAAAGAAAGAAAGTGGAACCATCATGTTGGCCGAAGAACAATACTGGTTGGATCATTCAGACAACGAGGCTGAAAATGAAGAAACTGCGGCCATGTGCTTTATAGGTGATGACAAATCTGATGATGAGGAAGAGGATACCTCATCTGATGGTTCTGAGGTAATATCTGAGTTTAACTATAATTTCCTTTTATCACAAATGAATGTTTTTATCACTGCTTTGCATGAATTGCGCTCAAAGTTTGTTTCTGAAAAGTTTAAAAGTCAAGAAAAGTCTGATTTAATCGAAAAATTGCAAATTTCTTTAAATGATGAAAAGTCAATTTTAATTGACACAAAAGAGAAATTTAATAAGCAGTTGGTCGAGTTAGAAAATTCAAATCAGACTTATCGTGATTCGTTGACTGAACTGACTTCTTCAAATAAAATTCTTTCTGACAAGATAATTGTTTTAGAAAGGAAATTGTATAAAAGAGAACAGTCTGAGCAAACCATTTACATGAATAAACCAAGGAGTGAAGAAGCCATAAAAGAAAAGTGGGGACTTGGTTTTGAAAACCCGCATTTTTTAAATCATGCTAAAAATGAAGTTCCTACTTTATATGAATATGATTACTTTACTCTTGCAAGATATGCTCCTCAGTTTAAATTCTTTTGGACAACTGAGAAAAAAATTTTGGAAGAAGAAAATGTGAAAAGAATGAAAAATAAGAGGATGGAAATGCCATTTGTTTACACTTCTGAAAATGCAAAGTATTTTCCTGATCAATCTAAGAAATCCAGAAAATTTCAAAATCTTTTAAATATCAAATCTTCTAATAAATCTTCATTATCAACAGATTTTGTGGATATTTTTGCTAACACTGATAAGGAAAATGTATCTCCGGTGTCTTATGATACTAAGAAATACATTCCCCCATTAGTGTTAGAAGGTAAGATTGTTGATCTTGAAGATAGATTGGAAGAACAAAATCTTCAAACTTGTTTAGAAAACGATTTATTTCTTTTTATAATAAAAACAAGTTTTGAAGATAAAATTTCTTCTGGATTGTCAAAAGATTCTAAGGAAAATTCTAAAGTTTTACAAAATAATGGCCATTTGCGTTCCACGTTGGAAACGCAAACTGAAAGTTTGCGCGTGCAGTTGGACGCGCAAAGCTCAGTTTACGCCTCCAATGGGAAGCGCAAACCTCCTCCAGACTTGCTAAATTTTGAAAATTTTCACTCCAAGGCTAGTTCTTCAATGTCAAATGCTAAGACTGATTTCTTTGATAAAGTTTCTTCTTCTGATTCAATTATTGATAATTCTTTACTGCTAAATGCTCAATTTTATAAAAAGAAGCGTAAAAGAAGAAAATCAAAGAAGTCAAAGAAACATGATACTGTCTTATCTGAAAATTCTTATGTTTCTAATTTTTCTTCTTCAGATCGGACTGTGAGGAAGTCATCAAGGCAGATTTGGAGGATGAAACAGCCAATTTTAGAATCTGAACTGTTAGGAGTTAACTGTGTAGACAATCTTTGTGATACTGATACATTTGCTACATGTAATAAAAAACCAAAATATTCTTTTCAGGAAATGTTTGATATATCAAAGAATATCTCATATGCTTCTTCTAGTTCTGATTCTGATAATTGTGTTTTATCTTCTATTGATAATTGCTTTCATTCGTGCATGAAAAATAAATCTGTGAAAAATAAAAGACATAAATCTAACAAGGGACCCATAAGCATATGGGTACCTAAAAAGGTGTAGTTTCTTTGTATGCAGCTTAGTCAATTATGGTATCTGGACTCGGGATGTTCAAAACATATGACTGGCAACAAATCACTTCTATCTAATTTTAAAGATAAATGTTGCGGTCGTGTGAAATTTGGCAACTATGAGACAACTCCAATTCTTGGTTATGGTGATCTGGTTCAGGGTAACATAACAGTAAAAAGAGTAAGCTACGTCGAGGGTCTAAGTCACAACCTTTTCAGCATCGGACAATTCTGTGATAAAGACCTTGAAGTCAGCTTCAAATCCAAAAGAGTTGCAGTGAAGAATGATAATGGCAAGGATCTTTTGGTAGGAAAAAGGCAATCAAATTTGTATACCATTGATCTTTCCAAGATCAAAATTCCTTCAGATATCTGCTTGCTTTCTAAAGCTTCAATTCAAGAAAGTTGGATTTGACACAGACGTTTAGCTCATCTCAACTTCAAGTATATGGATCGCCTGGTCAAGAATGATTCAGTGAGAGGTCTTCCAGTTCTTCGTTTCCAGAAAGACCATCTATGCCAAGATTGTGAGAAAGAAAAAATGAAGAAAGCTCCTCACAAGCCTAAGCCTGAACACTGCACTTCAACAATTCTTGATCTTTTGCATGTTGATTTGTGTGGTCCGATGAAGACGAAGAGTTTAGGAAATAAGAAATATGTTTTGGTGGTTGTTGATGACTACTCCAGATATACTTGGGTAAAATTTCTGAGGTCAAAAGACGAGACTCTTGAAGTACTCATCAATCTTATCAAGACAACTCAGACAAATAAGCAGAAGCAAGTGAAAGTGGTAAGATCTGACAATGGCACTGAATTCAAAAATAGTACTCTTCAGGCATTCTATGAATCTCAAGGAATACAACAACAATTTTCTGCTGCACGTACTCCGCAACAGAATGGCGTTGTTGAAAGAAGAAACAGAACACTTGTTGAGTCCGCCAAATCAATGCTCGCTTATTCAGGTATATCTTTGTCTTTCTGGGCTGAAGCAGTATCAACTGCCTGTCATACACAGAATAGATCAATTCTGCATCGTCGTTTCAACAAAACACCGTATGAACTTATGAACGGGATCAAACCGAACATCAATTATTTCAAGTCATTCGGGTGTAAATGCTACGTTCTGAATGACAGGGAGAATCTCAACAAGTTTAGTCCGAAGGCAGATGAGAGTGTATTCGTGGGTTATTCTTCAAACTCTGCCGCTTATAGAGTTTTTCTGATCTCTGCAAGAAAGGTCATAGAAAGTGTTAATGTAAAATTTGACGAAGCTGCTGATTTGGTTTCTAGTCACTCAGGCTCAGAACCTGCTTTTACTGGAAATTCAGTTTCTGAGCAAATCAGTTCAGAACCTGCTCTTTCTCCGGATAACCAGGATTCTTCTACTCCCTCTCCTAATCTTTCTGATCTTGATTTTCTGTTTGAAAATTTTTATGATGATGTGCCTAGATCTAACTCTGAAAATGTTTCTAATGTTTTGAATCAGGAAACTGAGAGCTCATCTATTCCAAATTCCGCTGCATCTATCTCTGACAATGATGTTGCTCCAGTCTCTCCTGTTCAACAAGAACCGGCACAACAAGTTTTTGTTCAATCAGACAATGTTCAATCAGAAACTGAGCCCATTAATGAAGAACATACTCAAGAAGAGTTAATTCAAGATCAACCTGTTCAGGAGGAATCACTTCAGGAAGAAGTACAAAATGATGTTATTCAACAAACTGTTCCTGAATCTGATTCAGAGGTTGTTGAGATACCTCCTCCTCAAGTGGAAACTATTTATATCTCTTCATCTGATGTAGAAGTTTCTGAACCTCCCTCTCTTCAATTAGAAGTTGTTCAAGATGTAATTGATCCTCTCCCTCATACAACAAAATGGACAAGATCTCATCCAATTCATCAAATTATTGGAGATCCTCAAGCCAATGTTTCTACACGCTCCAAGTTGGCTACTTCCAACGAATGTCTCTTCACTTGCTTCCTAAGCAAGATTGAACCTACAAAAGTTTCTGAAGCTTTGGAAGACCCGGATTGGATTATTGCTATGCAAGAGGAGCTCAATCAATTTGATGCGCTCAAAGTGTGGAGACTTGTACCGAGACCGAAAGGAAAAAGCATAATTGGTACAAAGTGGATATTCAAGAACAAAAAGGATAAAGATGGTATCGTCGTGCGGAACAAAGCAAGGTTGGTAGCGAAAGGATATCGACAAGAAGAAGGTATTGACTACGATGAAACATTTGCACCCGTTGCCAGATTGGAAGCTATCTGAATGTTTCTTGCCTTCGCTGCTTATCTCAACTTCACAGTATATCAAATGGACGTCAAGACGGCATTTCTCAATGGAAAACTTAAAGAAGAAGTATATGTATCTCAGCCAGAGGGATTTGTTGACAAATATCGTCCAGATTATGTATATTTTCTCGATAAAGCATTGTATGGTTTGAAACAAGCTCCACGGGCATGGTATGATGAGTTGTCAGCTTTCTTGGTCAAATCCGGCTTCACCAAAGGATCTATCGATACTACTCTTTTCATTTATAGAACTAATCTTGTTATCTGCTTAGTACAAATATACGTAGATGATATTATTTTCGGTGCGACTAACAAATCTTTGTGTACATGATTTTCTGATCTTATGACCTCTATATTTCAGATGGGCATGATGGGAGAAATCAATTTCTTCCTCGGCTTACAAGTGAAACAGCTTCCTGATGGTATCTTCATCAACCAGTCAAAGTATATATTTGACATCTTGAAGAAATTCAAGATGGACAAATCTACTTCAATCGGAACGCCGATGGCTCACGGTGCCAAAATCGGACTCGATCCAGATGGAAAAGTTGTGGATCAAAAGACATACAGAGGGATGATCGGATCACTGATGTATCTAACTGCCAGTCGCCCGAACATAATATTCTCCATGTGCTTATGTGCCCGATTCCAAGCTAAACCAAAAGAATCTCATCTTTTAGCAGTCAAACGCATTTTTAGATATATTAAAGGAACTCCTTATTTAGGATTATGGTATCCTAAAAGTTCTTACTATAATTTTATTGCTTATTCAGATGCAGATTTTGGTGGTAATCAATTGGACAGTAAGAGTACTTCTGGTCATCTTCAGTTTTTAGGTGACAGACTGATAAGTTGAGCATCGAAAAAGCAAAACTGCGTTTCAATATCAACAGCCGAAGCTGAATACGTCGCTGCAGCTAGTTGTTGTGCTCAAGTACTCTGGATGAAAACGCAACTTCGTGATTACGGGATGTTGTACAAGACAGTGCCAATTTATTGTGACAGCAAGTCTGCAATTGCGATATCGGTCAATCCAGTCCAGCACACCAAGACCAAGCACATAGACATGCGGTACCATTTTATAAAGCATCACGTGGAAGAAGGTACCATTGAATTATATTTTGTACCAACTGAATATCAACTTGCTGATATCTTTACAAAATCCTTAGATAAAAAACGTTTCAATTTTTTGCTTTCAAAATTAGGCATGTTGGATTTAAAAGTTTAAATCTTTACAAATTTTATTCTATAAAATAAAATTTTACAGATTTTCTGTCTTTTGAATAAAACGTATGTCTAGGATCTTTTACAAGTTATTTTTTTATATTAAAGTTTTATATGTTCAACTTTCAAATCTTACAAAAGCCGAAAAGTCAGCAACATGTTTGTAGCTTTTAATACTGCTTTAAAGATATGTGAGTCTGAATTTTTATAGTTTACTTTGCTTAGACTACCTAAATGATCAGAATTATAGATCGGAATGAAAATATGGGCTAAGCATTTAGACGTTGATCTGAGTGATTGAGATGAATTATAAATTCTTAAAATACAGAAATCTCTGGGTTTAAAAGTTTGTACCTGTGACCTTTCTGGTTTGGGAAAGTAAGTTCCTTGGGATGCTTGTCATCTTGTCCCCTAAGGTCATTTGGTCTGGGAGTGATCGAACAAAAATCCTTCTATAGAATTAGATCGAAAGTCATGTTTTACTAGTATGAATGGGTTTAGAATATGTCGATGTAGCCTTTCTGATATGGGAAAGTAAGTTCCAAGGGGTGCTTGACACCTAGTCCCCTAAGGCCAACTGGTCTGGGAGTGGCTAACTCAAATCCTGCAATAGGGTCAGATAGAAAGTTACATTTACTGCATGTTCTTTACTTAATGAACTCTCTGATTAAAAGATGACAAAGTACACGCGCTTAAAAGATGCCAAAGAGCACACTCATGTTAAGATGCCAATGTGCACACTGCTAAAAAAGGCCAATGAGCACACATCTCATAATACTTGGTGATATGTTTGAGTTGTGATAAACCTGTAAATTTGTGAAAGTCTTAATTTTTTATGACTTAGTGTAAGTACATGCAAAGTTTTCTATAATAATTTTAGAACTGCATTTTTCTTGAAGCTAATTGAAGTTCATATGCGAGCACACTGAATAGACAAATGGAAGTTTTTGAAACTGAACATGTCTTAACTTGATATGCAATTATACTTGGTCTTGTATCCAACAATATATGCTTGATTTCAACTGATTGATAGATCTGTGAAATTTTACTGAGTAAACTTTAATTTGTTTAGTGTTTAAAAGTTTATATATTCAGTTGTTACAAAATTTATATTCAATATGATCATCTTTCATACTGATGTCTTTATGTTTGAGTATCTGTTTTTTTTTGTATATGGTCTGTGCAATTTTCAAGGGGGAGAGCTAATCTAAAAAAGTTATCTGATCTTTTCTGTGGTTGAGGGGGAGTAAGTAAGAAAATTATCTGTGTTGATCAGAAGTTAAAAAGGTATGTTTCTCAGATTTTTTTCTACACATTTGCTATACTAACAGGTAAATATTTGTGCATTTGTGTAGGGGGAGTGAAAGGATTTCAGGTATATTTTTTTTATTTGTTATATTTTTTTTAGATTTAGTTTTGTTTTAGTTTTCTAGGTTTAAATAGTGTTTTTCTTTTCATTTTCTTTTTCCCGCCTACCTGTTCTTTTTTTTTTGTCTTTTCGGCTCCCTCATTCTCTCTGTCACTCTCTGTGTTCAAGGTCTTAATCTGTTTTCTTTCAGATTTTACTTCGAGAAATCAAGGTATGTTTTGATTCTATTCACTTCGTTTATTGATGTTGAGTTAAATTTGATTGTGCTTATTATCGTTTAAGAGTTTTCAAGAATCTGATTTTAGTATTTCTCGTTCTATTCAAAATACTCAGATTGTGATTTCGTGCATTTTGTCTTAAATCAAGTATTGGGTTGTGTTTAGAACTGATAATCGATCATCAGGTATGTTTTCGTTTACTTTAATTTCTTGTTTTCTAGCTTTAATTTTAGTTTTTGTGGTTTTCGGGTTTTGACTCGCGAAAACTAGGTTTGAAGTTCAAGTTTGATAGACCAGCAAAGTGAACTTTGCGCGTCTAGCTAGAAACGCAAAGTGAACTTTGCGCGTCTAACTAGAATCGCAAAGTGAACTTTGCGTGTCTAGCTAGAAACGCAAAGTGAACTTTGCGTGTCTAACTAGAAACGCAAAGTGAACTTTGCGCGTCTAACTAGAAACGCAAAGTTTACTATGTGCTTCTAACTTGTTAAGCAAACCTATTGTTTTTTCAAGTGTAGTTTACGTATCAACTAGGACACGCAAAGTCTACTTTGCGTCTCCTCTTTGACACGCAAACTTTCTTTTTGTTTGTGTTTCATGTTTTGTTTTTGGGTTTTGTTATCAAGTATGTTTGTCCCGCAAAGTCTACTTTGCGCGTCTAACTAGAAACGCAAAGTCTACTTTGCGCGTCTAGTTAGAAAGGCAAAGTGAACTTTGCGCGTCTAGTTAGAAACGCAAAGTGAACTTTGCGCGTCTTGTTAGAAACGCAAGGTGAACTTTGCACCTCTAACTAGAAACGCAAAGTCTACTTTGCGCTTCTAACTTGATACGCAAACCTTCCTTTGTGTTTTGTGTGTTTTGTTTTGTTTTTCTAAGTATAGTTTTCGAACCATGTTAGACACGCAAACTTACCTTTGCGTCTCATGTCTGAAACGCAAACCTTGGTTTGCGCTTCTAACTTGGCACGCAAACCATACTTAGAATATTTTTTTTATCTTTGTCTAATTCTTTTTCATTTTTGTTTTTCAGGTCTATTATGTCTTCTAAAACCAATACTGATCCAATGATTCAAGATGAGAATGCCATTCTCGATGATCCGTCTGATCGAGCTTCTCATGATACTCCCATGTCGTCACATCCTTCTGTTGGGGCCGATCTTTCTGCTTCTCGTCGTACACCAAATGATGTGTTCCCAACCATCATGTATATGCTTTACAAGCCGAACAACTATCATGTGGACTTTGAAAGAATCAAGATACATCCAGTAATACGAGCAATTCTCAGAGGTCATCCACTTGCCCCTGTTCTTTCTTACTGCGCAGATGTTCCTGAAGTGTATCTACAACAGGCTTGGCATACAATAACAAAGAATGAAATGGCTCGTCCGCATCACTTTGATCTTCAAATCGATCAATTTGAATCTTTTCTTTCTTACAAGCGTCTGAGATTGATTCTGGAGCTTCCTGAGCCTAATTCCAGACCTCGCCAAACTACATATGACAACTTTCCATCTGAAGAGGAAGTATATGAAGGAATAAGGAATCTTGGATATGTTGGAAATTTGAACAAACCTACAGACTTTGATAAGTCTAATCTACCTCCAGTATGGTATGCACTGTTCTCAGTTATCATCAGGTTCCTGACATCGAAGCATTCTGGCACAGACAATGCAAGTTTACTGTATCTCCGATTGTTCCATGCAGTCGTCTATGACTTGCATGTCGACTACACGTTTATTTTTTGGACCGAACTCTCGGAGGTGGTACATGACAAGTTCACCAACAAGAAACGGAAGTTCATTTCGTTTGTCAGATTTCTGAAGCTTATTGTTCGAAGCATGCTCCGCAGCAATCCAGCTATTCCTCGCAGGTTATCTTGGCCTTAGGTTCCAGACTCCGAGATGACTTATATTCAGAAGCAGAAGAGGTCTTTCAACTATTCTATGACCATTCCGTATGCTCTTATTGCCAACTACGCTGATGTTACAGATGAGGATGTCATAGAATATTGTATGGAGAATGAATTCATGGAAGCTGTACAAGATGAGCCTTCTCATGACAATCAAGCCGTTGAAAAAGTTGTTGAAGTTGAAGCAGCTATTTCTGAACAAGCGCCTGAAGTTGAAAAAGAGGCTGAAGATGAGCAAGAAGTTGCTATTTTTGTTGAAGAAGAAATAGTTCAAGAAGATGTTGCTTCTCAACAAATTGAGAATGTTATTGCTGATATTGGTACTGAACCTACTGATGCTACTGGTTTTGATTTTGAAGATGAAGATGATTCTGCTGCTGATATTGCTCTTTCTGATGATAAAGATGGTGAAGATTCTGATCATGATGATGATGATGATAGTGATAAACCAAGTCTCAAGGTTTATGAAAGGAAGGTTAGGACACCGGAAGTGGTTGTCTCAACAGAAGTTCTCTCTGAAGATGATTCTGTTCCTGTTAATCCTTCAGTTGCACATCTTCATGTAGATAAATTGGATACAGCTTTTGATCAAGCTTCAGCTCCGGTACAAAGTCAAGCTCCAGCATCTTCGCTTGCGGCTATTCAAGTTCCAGCTCTAGAGCTTACTTCTGATCAAGCTCGGGTTTCTACTGAAAAATTCTCTACTTTGAACGATGTCATTCGTCAGTTATCAGAGAGAATGGATGCAAAAAAGGAAGCTCAAATTCTGAAGTTGAAGACTTTCTTCAAAGGAAAGATGCCTGAGATTGATACTTCAGTGATTCCTCTAGAGATTCCTTTCAGACGACCAACTGGGGTAGTTCTTCGTGAACCTTCTTCTGCTGTGCCTACATCTACTTCTCCGGTTGTTTCTCTTCCGTTTCATTCGATGGTTTCTTTATCTACGGCAATTCCTATGACCGTTCCTTCTGGTACATCTTCAAGGTCTTCTCTTCATGATCTTCCTATTTCAGAGTTGACAGATTTGCTCTATGCTCGACTTCTCTCTATGTCGCCTCCTGAACATCAAGATCAATATCTTCTTTATTTGCTTCGGAACTTCCAATCTACGCCGCCTCCAGTTCCTTCTTCTGAATCTGACCAGATTACAACTTTATTTGATGAGTTTCATGCATTCAGATCAGAGGTTCAATCTAGTTTTGCTGATCTCAAATCGTTTATGTCTCAAGCCTTCTCTGATTTATCTTCAAGGCTTGATTCTCATGAACAAAGCTGCAGAACTGAGGTTGGCCCGTCTCTTAAGCGCCGACATGACCAAGATGATCCTGATCATCAAGGCCATGAGCGGGAGATGGCAAAGAGACCGAGAGTTGAAGGATCTTCTGAAGCTAGAGAAGATATTCAAGAAGAAGCGGCTGGTGATAAAGGAAAGGGTGGTGAATCTGTTGAAGACTGCAACATTCAGAATTTAGTGAATGTTATGATTGAGAATGTTGATCTGTCTTCTTTGCATAATGAACTGAACATTTCTGAGAGTAATATTAACAATAATATGCAAATTGTTGTTTATATGGATCCAGATGTTTCTGCAAGTATTCATGAAGTTGAAGAATCTGAAGCTGCAAATGACAGGAGGTCATTCTTTGCTAACTTCATAGAGATTAATTCTGATGATGATGAAGATGTCAGGTTTGAAAAGATTTGTCAAGTCAATGAAGAAGACTGTGATGACATCATTATCATATCAGATACAGAAGATGACTAAGTGTTCATGGATGCTAAAGACGAAGAAGAAGCAGATTTGTTATACAGTGATCTTCCTGCTCACGATGAGATTCCTGAATCAGCTAATGTCACATCTACTCCTGTTGCTAGTTCAGCTACGACTACCACTATTCCTTCAAGATCATTTGAAGTTGGTCAGTCGTCAAGAGCAGAAACTAATGTTCCATCTTCTGATCCTGTAATTCCACCATCTATTTTAGAAGAAGGACCAGCTTTATCTAGACATCAAAGACAAAGGAATTTGCAACGTAGATATTTGGCATCAAGGCAAAGATCAGCCTTTCTAGAAGACACTCAGAGAAACATCTTTGTTTCTAGAAGAAGGGCGATTAACATCTATGAAATCCTTGGAGTAGAGAAAGAGTCAGATGCCTATCAATATGAATACTTGATGTTTATCAAGTGTCAGCGCAAAAGGAATAATACCGTTTCTTCTCAACATTTGATTGTTCGAGTCATCAGTGTCACAATCAACAAGTTTGTGAATATCTGGTATCCCGATTTTGAAGTTGAAAAAAGAGACTGCAAGCGGTATAAATTTTCAGAGGCAGACTTCGCTGACCTTTCTATAGATGATGTTGAATTCTTATATGATCACTTCAGGAATCTGTATCATAGATCTCAGAATATTTCACAAGCTTTGTTCGTCATTAAAAGATTCATTCGAAGACAAATCCGATTCTTCAGGGTTTTTGATTTCCAGATGGCTGTTGAAAGCTTCCAACCAGTTGTTAATCTTCTCAGGCCTAACCGAAGCTTACCGAATTTAGAGTCTTATCCTTTTCTCACTATTGTTGAAGATCCATATGGAGTTATGTACAAGAATGGCTCTAATGAAAAATGCTTTCTCAGGATTGAAAAGTTGCTCACTACTCCGATGGAACCTTAAAAGTGATCAAGCTACAGTTAGAACAACGTCTGAAGGAGGCCAAAAGAAGATTTTTGGAATCAAGAGAAAATGCATTCCTGGTTGATAATGATGAAATCCGTCTTATCCAGAAGACTTTAGATTCAATTCAAGAATTATTGAATCTCCGCTCAACTCTAAGACAACTGGAAGTTTTAGTTGGTTTGAATCGACTTCGTCAAAGAGAAGAGCGTCAGTGATTCTCCAAAGTCGCCTGGTTGGTCTATGCTATTTTTGAAGATTGTTTTTGAAGATCACGGTGCCAATGATTACTAAGGGGGAGATTGTTAGATCTGTTTTTATAGTAATCATTTTATTTATTTTCTAGCTTTTACTGTGCTTAATGTTCTTTTATGTATTGTAAAGGCTAGGGGTATTTAAGTCCCCTTAGAGCCTTTGTTTTGTAACTTTGGACTTACATTTCAATACATCAGTGAACTTTGCGCTTCTATACTTTCTCTCTCTACTTTCTCTCTCTAAAGATTTAGAGATTCTTGGACTCTCAAGAGAGTAGAGAGAGAAAGTAGATCTTGAATTCTCTAATCACAAGTCTCACAAATCTGATTTTTACAATACGTGCTTACAAAATTACAAGGCCCTAAAACTATTTATACTACAAGCTAATACAAAAACTTAACAACTAAGCAATTAAACAACTTTGACTTTCTAAGACTTTGACATTGTTGACTTTACAAGATTGACTTTCTAATTAAATCTTGGATACAATATTTTGAGTTAACACCATCCAAACAGACTCATTACGTGCCTATGGATCCAATGCAACACAGTCTAACATTACATGACAACACAGGAATGACCAACGCACTCGAGCATGTAATAAACATCAATATGCAACACGGAGCATTAGCATGTAAACCATAACCGGGCTCTACATTGAGCCAGAAAAACCGGACAAGTGTCCTCAAGATTCTTTTAAGCCAACACCGAGCTAAAATGCTCAAAACCCTTTTTGACAAACGATTAACAATCCCCAATTACATAACACAATTGAATTACGTCATGCAAACACACTCCAAAATACATGGGTAGACTCCAATACAATTTAGATTGGGATAAATGGTTTTCCAAATGGATTTGTACTCTTTCTTCTTTCAAAACGTCCCATAATACAAAATCAAACCTTTTACCCAAACAAAAACTAAAAGCGTATTTTCACCAAACGAATTCCATTTATGCATTAAACCATCAAAATACTTTAAAATGACTTATTTATCAAGATACCTAAAGAATCCCAAATGTGGGTGTTTTGCAAAGTTTATAAAGTCAAATACTTCAAAGAATCAACTCACCAAATATTCCAACAATTGATAATTTCATGCAACACATAATAACACTTTAAAATGAACATTTTGGCATGTACAACGTTTTCACAAATCAACTTGAACTCACCTTGCTAGATTTAAGAAACATCTAGATTTTACCCTAACTTGAGCTTCCTTGAAGAATTTGAATCCACAAGAAAAACCTTCCAAAAGCTATATTCGCAAGTTTCCAACCATGAATATACTCATTCAACCATTAAGAATCGCTCCCCAAGCATTTTACATCAAAATCCTCATTTTGGTCAAAACCCTAATTTTGACTTAATCTCTTCAAAATCATCCAAACCGAAATTGGAGTAATAAAACACTAGGATATCACCAACGAAGCATTTATATTTCATAATAAGGTTTAGAAATGGAGGGGATAAACTTACCACTTAGGTTTTGAGCAAAACCCTAAAACTTAGAAATCTCAAGGAATGAGGAGGAACACTTGAGGTTGGAATTGCAAACTTGATATTGATGGAACACCTTAGAATCCATGTAAATTGCCTTAAAATGGGATAGGGTTTGTATTAGGTGAAGGGGAAACGGTTTGGGAGAAAAGGATATGAAGAGGGTGAAGTAAAATGAGGAGAAAGGGTGAAAAATCGCTTCTTTAAAGAATCCCTGAGCTGACCGCGACTATGACCGGCGACTATGCCCTGTGCATAGTCGTGTGGCATTGTCGCCCGCGTTCATCCCTCCATGGTACAAAGCTCACGATTGTGCCACGCGGTAGTGACATGTGTCACTATCGTCGGGCACTGTCGCCCAGGCTCTGCAGGGCTCCGAATCCCTTCCTTTTTCGCGCTCAAAAGCTCCCGATACTCCAAAGGACTTAAATAATTCTTTCCGAACACAATCCCACCATTCACAAGTTTCAAAAACCTCCGGTGACCTTTACCGACCGAAAATTACGGGTGTTACAATCCTCCCAAACCTTAAAAGATATTTTGTATTCGAAATCTAGTTCTTTATTTACCATTGCCCGCATAATAGATTGTCTCTAATCCCATTGCTAGAACAACCACAATAACCTCCTGCCAATACTTAGTACTAATGTTCCCTGTTGGATCAGTAATTGTATTCAAGATTAAATTGTCAAAAGGGGTCTCTTTTGTAATAGTGTTTATTTCCTTAGGGGGTGTTTTGGTAGATGTCTAGTTTTGCCTAGGTCATGTTGACCTACATATAAAAGGCAATTTGTCTCTAGAATTCAGTTGGCCGTTTAATTGTTTTTACACGTTCAAAGGTATTGGTTTTTACACCAAGAACACACACACGTACTCATACGACTATCAAGAGATTTATGACATATTGAGTTGATTTCTATTCATCTCTTGTTTTATTGTGTTGTATGATTGATTATCAACTAATACCTGGGTATAAAAAGTGGTATCAGAGTCAAAGAATCAAGTTTTTTGGATTGAAAAAGTGTTTTCGAAAACCTTCACTGTGTGAAAATCGATTTCAATGTTTATTGTGTTTTTTAGGCTAAAAATCATTGGAATAGGTGTGCTTACTGTTATTGAACATCATCATATTGCTCTATTGCATTTAAAAACACTAATCGATCGGTATTTTGATGATTATTGAAGGTTTTGTTCATGAAACTGTCGAGTACTGTTCCATTAGATTCAATGCCTATGACTTGTTGTTAAGGGTCTATTTTGATTAGGGTATAGTAGATATATGTTGGTGAATGTATTGTGTAAGTTTTGCATTGAATTTTAATCAACTACTGTATTTTTGGACTCAATGTCGATGTACAGGGAGGATTTCTTTGAAGAACTCGCAAAGCACCACTAACTCTCGCAGGGTGCTAAATTAGCCCAAGTACAAGATTCACATGTGTTTGTGTAGTGAAACCTCAGGATTCGCTAGTTTATTGTTTACGAAAGTTTAGGATTCGCAGGGTTCTTAATTCTTGAAATTTTGTTTAAGTGTAAGTTTCGCAGACTCCTTGTCTACTAATTCTGAAGAACTCGCAGGTTGATAGTTTGCGAATTCCCTGAGATTCGCGAGTAGTGTTTACGAATCCTTGTCCATAATAATTCCAAAATTATTTTTTTTCAAGTAAAGGATTCTGAGGTGCTTGTAATTATAACACCTTTCAGGTTGCGAAAGTTGATTCACGAAAGTTAAGAGAAAAGTTTAAAGTTTTCTAAATCTAGGATTCGTGAATCTTTGGTCTGCGAATTCTTGCTTACTAAAGTTGTGTGCGAAAGTTAATGCTTCGTGAATTTCTCTAAGGACAGGATTCGCTGGGGGCTGTCTTGCGAATTGTTTAGGTTTCGCAGGTATCTGTTTGCGAATTCTAAGTTTCTTGATTCTCTTGTCTACGAATTCTATCCACTCCTGTTTGCGGATTCTGAAAGCTTTCTCTGTGTTTGAGAATCTCTCTGTGTTCCTTGTTATTTGCGAATTCTGCGCTTGAGCTTTTTGGAAATTTATTTTTCTGAAATTTTTGAGTGTAAAGTTTTTCCAATTCTTGATTCAACGATTAGTTGATTTAAATTGTACAGATAAGTTTGATTACTAATCCATCTGCTAAAGATGCCTTACACAGATGAGAAAGGAAATCCGGTGCTTACAAACAGAGATTGTGCTTTAGCGTACATGCCATATATTCCAGCACTGGAAGTTGAAAATAAAGATCTGAAGATTCAGAACTCATATCTTCTAGAACATATTGATAGATTGAAAAATGATAAGGACTTAAAGAAAGACTTTGTTTGCTCAGAATGTATCTCTAACTCAAAGATTAATTTTGCAGGAATAATTGAGTCGAAAGAAAAGGAGATTTCAAATCTACAAGCAAAGCTGAAGAGATCTGAAAGTCTTAATTCTAGCTCAAGCTGGTCAAAGAAAGAATCAATGCAAAGATATCTAGATGAACTTAGAAGAAGAGCAAACATCTCAAGTGATACATGTGAAGGGCTGAGAAAAATGAATTCTCAAATATTTGCTGAAAGAAATTCTTTGAAAAACAAAGTCTTCAGTCTTGAGGTTGAGATTTATATGATGAAAGAAAAAGCAACTCAAGACAGAGACAACACAGAAGCCCAAGATGAAAAGAAGATTGAGAAAGAAAGAAAATAATTTGCTAAGAAGTTTTCTGAATTCTCCAGAAAATCTTTTGAAGAGAAGAAATCATTAGAGCTTAAATTTATAAAGCTTTCTCAACAAGTGACAGATTTCGAGAAAGTTATCATTCTTGAAAGAAATAAATTTATGAAAGAAAACAAGAAGATAGCTGAGAAAAAGAGTCTAGAGAAAGATTTTACAAAAGAAAAGAAAGTATTTGAAACTGAGATTGCTAAGCTGACAAGAAAGCTATCTGAGCTGTCAACAAACATCTTGAAGGAGAAGAATGCAAAATCTGAGTTGCATAAGAAGTTTGATCTGATGACAAAGGAAAGAAACAGTTTGTCTTCAAAGATAAAAGAACTTGAAGAGATCATGTTCAAGGTGAAGTTGACTGAGCACAAAACGCTAGAATCAATTGTTCAATCACCGAGAGATGATCTAGCTGAGTTGGAATGTTCATTCAAAACAGCTTCAAGTTCACGTTTTTCAAATGTTTCTAATAATCCTTTATTTGATTCGGATGATAGTCTTACTTCTAAATCTAAAGATCAGATTCGCCCTTCTAACCTTTTCTTTGACAAAAATGTGGATGGTTCAAGTAACTTCAAGAAGAACAAGTCTCGGAAGAAAAGGTTTTGGAGAAGGGAAGATGAGAAAGATAGGAGGAAATTGGATTTGGAGAGTTAAAGAATCTTCGGAGGAGAAGAAGGAAGAAAAATCATTTGTGCATACATTCAATGCTCAAAGGAACAATGCTCCGAAAGGTAAAACTTTTGGCAAACCTGATCTTGTTTACACTATAAATCAATTGATCAGGTTAGCTCAAAAGAAAATTAGTTGTTCCTACTGTGGCTCATATGATTTTGTTAGTAAAAGTTATGTGAATAACTGGTATGGTTCTTACTATATTTCCTCCAAAAGAACTGCAACTAACAAACCAGGACCCAAATACCAGTGGGTACCAAAAGCTAAATTTGTGTTGCAGGCACCCAACGATTAAGGGGGAGAAAGAACAATGGCTCTTGAATAATTCAGTTCAAGACCCGTTCTTCAAGGATAGTTCAAGTGACTATGGCTTCTAATCATATATGATTAGAACCCGTACTTCGAAGATTTTTTTTAAATAGGGGGAGGTTAACTGTCAAATACTTTTGTTTTGAGGGGGAGAATTGTTTTGTCAAACACCATATGTCTTTGACTTCTCCAAGTCTTTATTCTTCATGTGTATCCCTGCTCCTTTGTGCTTTCATGTACAAAAGATTGTTAAACAACTCATTCTTTTTGGAAAATACATGGGATTTGATGTGTGAGCTTAACTAAACTTTCATGGATTCACGTTAACCAGTGTTTCCTACCCAGGAAGTATTCCTTGAGTGATTGAGGGGAGAGGGGTAAAAAGATTGAGTGTTGGTGTGTGAAGAGGTAAAATGGAAATGAGAGATGGGTTAGTTGTGAGCTCAAATGCTTAAAAAGAAAAAGGGAGAGAGAACAGAGTACCTGAATATTAAACTTTGCACCAAACATCTTTCTAAGTCGGGCAGCCACATAAACTGTTGCTTCACATTTCTTCGTGAACGACATTGAAAAAGGCACCTAGCCCATGCCATCTCTTGCATACAACCCCACAAACTACTCATTCTATTTTTAAAAAGAGAATGTTTCACATTTTCTGGGGACGCAGCACATAAGCTATTGGTTCTTCACTTGGAAGATACTAATATTGAAAAAGAAGGAAAGTTGCCCCACCTTCGACCCTTTTCTCATGCACATTGAGTCCTTGTATAATTTGTTGCTGTCTCAACAAGTATACATACTTTGAGCCAATATTAAAAAGCAATCATCTATGCTTCATTCTTTCATACACATGCACGAGCACACAAAAATCTGTTTTCTGTCAGAACATTCATAGATAACCATGTGTTATTCGATGATTGAATGGAAGTCCTCGGGAGCCTACATTACAACCACCTCCTTATATAGTAACTTTTGTGTTACTCAGTAACTGTGTGTTACTGACAGGCACTTCAAACTGAGTCATTTGTTGATTCAGGGTTACCACTACCATATTGTTTGAATTTGCAATGATTCAAACAATTTCACTCTCTCTGTCTGGGGAGATTGTTCTTATTTCCAAAGAGGAAGATTGCTCTATACATGAAGCCTGAGCTTAATTGTTTGCTGGGAAGTTGATTCCAGGTCTACTTTGAAATGTTTCGATGATGCTGATTCTCACCACTCATCAAAAAGGGGGAGAATACAATAATTTCAAAACTTTGATCTGAGTTTGTTTGCTTGTTCAAGAAAGTAAGGTTGTTGAAGACTGCTGAAGAATTCAAAGTTTTTCAAAGAAAACAAAGTGTCTGAACCTATCTGATTTATCAAAAGCCTGACTGAAGATGATCGTCAGAAGGACACTCCTTTCAGAGTTCAGCTGAAAAATGAAGACATCTGATATTGTTTTGTAAAGATGTGAAGACCCGAAGTTCTTACCATTTTTTTTAATCTTGAATCCAAAGGGGGAGATTGTTGGATCAGTAATTGTATTCAAGATTAAATTGTCAAAAGGGGTCTCTTTTGTAATAGTGTTTATTTCCTTAGGGGGTGTTTTGGTAGATGTCTAGTTTTGCCTAGGTCATGTTGACCTACATATAAAAGGCAATTTGTCTCTAGAATTCAGTAGGTCACTTAATTGTTTTTACACGTTTAAAGGTATTGGTTTTTACACCAAGAACACACACACACGTACTCATACGACTATCAAGAGATCTATGACATATTGATTTTATTTCTATTCATCTCTTGTTCTTATTGTGTTGTGTGATTGATTATCAACTAATATCTGGGTATAACATCCCCTGAGCACATTACTCTTATATCCGAGTGAACGCTTAACTTATTAAAGTAGCTTTTAAGCACAAGACTACGGTTGTCTCCCAACCTTGGGTGACACGTACTACTCCATGGCAGCTTGTGATCTCATCTTTTCATTAACCCATTCGTTCTAGCTCAACACTGAATCTTTATTCCAATTACCAACATCAACCCAAAGAATTCCCAAAATTTACTACATCAAGAAAATCACACAGGTCAACACTTAATTACCAACATCTAACTTCCTCTAGGTTCCACCACCATAAGGCTAACATTTCTCCTAATTCAACGGGGATACTTCCAAACATCCCAGAGATCACTGACCTCAAAGGGCATGTCATCTTGTACTGAGCCGATCCCCAAAAGATTTAAAGTTGACGCCTAATATGGAATTGAAAACTCCAAACATACATCTTTACGAAAAACTAATAACATCCTCAATATTCTCGAATATCCATAGAGATAGAGCACCACCAACACATAGCATGTTGTAAACATTAACCAATCAATTCATAACCAACCGCACTCAAGCAATCGCATAAGGCTCAATTATTCCTACGTGAACTTACTCATAAGGCTAACTTCATAATTCATAACTGGCCACAAGTCGGTTCATCCGACGCTTCAGATCCCAAGGACTTCTCTAGCCTCTCATTACAATTTCTTTCACGATAGGGGTTTAAATATATATCCCTAATGAATTCAAGGTTTTTCAAACTATTATGCCAATTCGAAATTTTATAACACTTTCAAACCCAAAGTATTTATAACAATTAATCATACGTGTAACAATTTCACTACCACTTACTCGGTAGTTGTGCAAAATTGGTCACAAACGCCACACATATAAAACCACTTCGAAAATCATTTGAATATTACTCAAGATAATAATGATAGTAACAAAAGGCGTGCAATAACTTTTCAAATGGACCACTATGGTATTAATATACATTAATTTATGCCGTGTTCATAAAATACTTTCCCGCACTAAGGCGGTGTGCAAAAAATGTTAGTATAAACTCCAGAAGGAGGAACTTACGCAATCAAGTTCCAAAAATTTCCCAACTTAGTAAAAATGCATGTGATTTCATCGAACGTAAATAAAATTTTCATTCGATTTTCAAACCTTGGACCACACGAATAGAATGAACTTATCCAAAAATGGTGGCTATAAAATCATGTATACCAGTAAATCAATATACTGCATTGCGTGAGGCGATAACAATACAATCAACAACTAAAGAAGGCATAAAGCAGAAGTTCAACTCGAACCTTTAAAATCTTTCACATGCTTACTCGCACAAAAGTGTAAATCAATTCAAATGTTAAATAGCATGCAACGAAGTAATCTTGTATAAAACCCAAAAGAGAAACCACACGACATTGAAACTTCCAAAATAACATGTGAGACAACATTCATCAACAAAACTCCCAAAACGTCTCTTACGGTTGTGAAAGGACATGTGCAAACCCACATGAAACAAAATATTAAACAAAGACTCATGGGTTGACGTACACAATAAAGCAAGCATACGTGTTTCAAGGTTCTTCTTATGCGACGCAAAATGTCGTAAAACAAAACTTCACAAAACTCAACTAAATTTTTATAAAATCTGATGACACAAAACAAAATCAGGCGGTGCCAAAATCTTCGTTTCCCATGCCAAGGCATAAGACGAAGTTATGACTAAAATATCATAATTCCAAGAGTTTCGCTTTTATCGCAATGTAAAGTAAATTGACACTTTTCAATAAAACTTGCACCAAAATACGACGCTTAATAACCCCGTAATTTACACATAACGTAATTAAAACTCATGAATTTCAAAGTTCACTCATGCGTCGAAAACGTCGTAAAATAATACCCTATAAAACTCAACACAACTTGTATAGACTAAAATTCCCAAGAAAACTTAGACGCCAGAACATGGGAATAACTTTTCCTTTAAAAAAACCTTAACATACGTTGAGGAGATCCGATGTTAAGTTAAAAATCCACAGTTACTTGCCCAATGCCCCAAATAACATTAAAACACAGATATTACAATATCCGAAAATAACGTTAGACAAGAAACGAGGATGAAGAGATTTTCAATAAAAATTGCAACCACGTGCAACAAAACAATTTCATGCATGCTTAAACTCAAGGTTTAAAATCTGATGAGTGCTAAATGCTTTGCTAAGACTCCATAATATAACTCACCTTATGCTTTGAGAACATGAGAAACAATTGACGCAACTTAATTTAGAAATAAATTTTGTGCATGAATTTTGGTCGGCATTAAACATCACAGAACCACGCTTCCCGATTTCCTAGTGACACTATCGCCCTCTAGATGCTCAAATATTTTAAAACAATAATAACACTAAATTGGTTAACTCGCAATTTCCTCTTGAAATAAAGTCAATTCAATAAGCCTATGGTTCCAATTTCAACCAACAACTCTGACCCAATATGGTCAACTTAATGTATTCATCGTGCTTAATCATCATTCCAAAATGACAATGATATAAACATCAACTCCTCTATCGCTTACTCGCTTAGAAACTTTCTCATTACTCCAACGGTCATCATACCAAAGCAGTTCAAATATACAGATGTAACATGTAGGTTCACCTGAACACTGGTCAGGTGCCATTATGAACGTACCATACATGATCATCCTTCCTATCCTCGTCAAATTTCCCATTTCTAGCAACTGAATCAACCCTAAAGTATCATGTCTTAAGGTACCTAATGGTGCAATTTCACTTTCAATCGCTTAAAGAAACTAGTTTGAGTCTAGGCATCTAAAATCAATACCTAATTCTCTCAAACTTAAGCTCTGATACCAACTTGTAACACCCTCAAATTTGGTAAGAGCAACTAATTAAATTTTTTAAACATAACATCAAGTAAGGGATGAAACTTCCTCTAATGATCCAAAACTCTATATGCCTCAACTAAGAATTCTATAATTAACCTTAACAATTATAAACTCCAATAATATATACAAACTAAATTGAAGTCGGGTGGCACTAAACCCAAATACAAGCTGCTTTCCTTAACCTAAGGCAGAAGACTTCATCAAGCTACTCACTCCTCGGGCACACAAATGGCACTCCTCTCTTCACTGAGATACTAGAACTATTCCCAACCAAAACCTGTTGCACATGCCGACAAATAAAAAGGTTAGGCTAACGCCTAGTGAGTTCAAGAGTTTTACGAGAGTAAATATATCTTTAAAAGAATGAACTTCACTTAAAATCATGACCTTTCAAATAATGTAATTTAAAATGTGGAAAACACTCTTTTCCAATATCATGCATTTTCAAAGATGGCACCTCATTACAAACATTATTTATAAAATGATGCAACTCAAACTTACTCAAATCAATAATATGAATTGACTCCCATTTAAAAAAAGTAGATAAAGCATTACACCAAAAAACACCCAAGCGCGGGTGGGGCAAAATACCCAAGCCATAAATCATTATCAAAATCCACATATACAATACGTCCGAAAACATGGACACTAGGCCCAATACTAACGCGACCATAAGCGAAAGGAAACCAAATATCAAAACTTGGGGATGACATACTTCATTCAAACCTTAATATACGTGGAGGAAGGTCCAATATTAAGGTCCTCATTCACTGTCGACCACATAAGACCAATGATAATAAAGGAAGACGTCAATATATAAGATATAGTTGGCCGACGACGAGGGAGACCCGTATCCGTTGAGAGTGGAGTAACACAAAAGTATGTCACTCTTGCAATGTTAATTGCATGACACCTCACGACATGAAAGCCCAAGTATCCCTACGACTTCTTAACAAGTTACACCTTAAGAGACGGTTGACCTTGATGAACATTACAAAGAACTCCATCCCGAAGGCCCGACACACTTAAAGACTACTTCCCGGCATTACTTCAAGTGGCAAAGGTCCTAGTGCCTACCTCTCAGGTAGCACCTCGAAACTCAACCCTCCTGTGCCTACTTGTAAAGTTTCCGGTCGTAAAACATGGGTGCCGGAATTCAACCCCACAATACCCAATTGACCATCCAAACAGACTGACTTACATGCCTATGGATCCAATGCAACACAGTCTAACATTACATGACAACATAGGAATGACCAACGCACTCGAGCATGTAATAAACATCAATATGCAACACGGTGCATTAGCATGTAAACCATAACCGGGCTCTAAATTGAGCCAGTAAAACCGGACAAGTGTCCTCAAGATTCTTTTAAGCCAACACCGAGCTAAAATGCTCAAAACCCTTTTTGACCAACGATTAATAATCCCCAATTACATAACGCAATCGGCTCACGTCATGCAAACACACTCCAAAATACATGGGTAGACTCCAATACAGTTTAGATTGGGACAAATGGTTTTCCAAATGGATTTATACTCTTTCTTCTTTCAAAACGTCCCCTAATACAAAATCAAACCTTTTACCCAGACAAAAACTAAAAGCGTATTTTCACCAAACGATTTCCATTTATGCATTAAACCATCAAAATACTTTAAAATGACTTATTTATCAAGATACCTAAAGAATCCCAAATGTGGGTGTTTTGCAATGTTTATAAAGTCAAATACTTCAAATAATCAACTCACCAAATATTCCAACAAATGATAATTTCATGCAACACATAATAACACTTTAAAATGAACATTTTGGCATGTACAACGTTTTCACAAATCAACTTAAACTCACCTTGCTAGATTTAGGCTAAATCTAGATTTTACCCCAACTTGAGTTTCCTTGAAGAATTTGAATCCACAATCAAAACCTTCCAAAACCTATATTCACAAGTTTCCAACCATGAATATACTCATTCAACCATTATGAATCGATTCCCAAAAATTTTACATCAAAATCCCCATTTTGGTCAAAACCCTAATTTTGACCTAATCTCTCCAAAATCATCCAAACCAAAATTGGAGTAATAAAACACTAGGATATCACCAATGAAGCATTTATATCTCATAATAAGCTTTAGAAATGGAGGGGATAAACTTACCACTTAGGTTTTAAGCAAAACCCTAAAACTTAGAAATCTCAAGGAATGAGGAGGAACACTTGATCTAGCACTTGAGGTTGGGATTGCAAACTTGATGATGATGGAACACCTTAGAATCCATGGAAATTGCCTTAAAATGGGTTAGGGTTTGTATTAGGTGAAGGGGAAACGGTTTGGGAGAAAAGGATATGAAGAGGGTGAAGTAAAATGAGGAGAAAGGGTGAAAATCACATCTTTAAAGAATCCCTGGGGTTGACCGCGACTATGATCGGTGACTATGCCTTGGGCATAGTTGCGTGGCAGTGTCGCCCGCATCTATCCCTCCGTGGTACAAAGCTCGCGATTGTGCCACGCGGTAGTGACATGTGTCACTATCGCCGGGCACTGTCGCCCAGGCTGTGCAGGGCTCCGAATCCCTTCCTTTTTCGCGCTCAAAAGCTCTCGATACTCCAAAGGATTTAAATAATGCTTTCCCAACACAATCCCACCATTCACAAGTTTGAAAATCGTCCGGTGACCTTTACCAACCGAAAATTACGGGTGTTACATCTTCCCTTTGAACATATCTGGGCTCATAGGACTCTGTGGTCCATACTTATTTTCATAGACAGAAATTGATCTCTGATATCTATCTCCTCTTTCTTCTCTATTCCTCTACCCACTAGCATCTTAGCATACCTTCTAGTGATTTTTTTTGTCATAAGTGCCAAAGACATAGCTATGGAAATCGTTCTATCTTCTTCTTCATCTTCACCATCCTCCTTCTCTTCTTCACTCTCTAATATCAATGCCTTCTTTCCTTTCATTTTGGTATGTGCTTTGGAGCTCCTTTCTGTGGTCTTGTTTCTGGACTGCTTGGCCAGAGCCTATGTGGACTCACTCACCAAGGCTACAGGTCCACCGATATGTGGTTTAGCCCTTACTATGTGTTGTTCCTGAGTACCAATGTGCCAAATATGTCATGTAAGCACCAACCATCTAGGTCCTGCTTTGATTGAAGGGACATGGACAATTGCAGCCATTCTTCACCCAAGCTCTTGAGAAATTGGACATTGTTGTTCTTTCTTGTCCTCTGAATCCCCACTTTTCTGTACTTGTTGATTAAGGTGTGAAACCAATCATAGATTTGTTGTAGGGTTTCCTCAGATTTGGCAGCAAAACTATAGTATTCATTAAGACATTGGGATTTTCTGTTTTTTGTGTCTTAATCCCACCTTCAAGATGTTTCTCAAGCTCTAACTATAATTCCTGGGTTGTCTCACATGCATCTAATGACCGGAAGATTTCATTAAGGATTGCCATGATTAGGAGCCTTTTGGCTTTCCTACCTACTTCCACCTTTTCCCACTCCTCAGGTAACCATGATTCCATATCTTTCGGCTTGGTATATGCAGGGATTTCAGTAGTGTCTGCTGTTGCAGGAACTCTTGGTATAGTGACCATTGGGACGAAAAGACCATTTAAAACAGATTTATAGATGTCTTTGTTAGTGCCTTCAAATAAATTGATCACTCTGATCTTCCACGTGAGGATATTCATCTCTAAGAAGGGTTGGAGGCTTGGTTTGAGACCCAACGGTATAAATGGAATTTAAATTATCCATTTAGTAGAAAAACAAGGTATGAAACAGACATATTTGAATTAAAGAATTTGAGAAGAAATAGAACATTAAACTTTGCTTAAACTCGAAGAAAAAGATTCCAAATGGAAAAGCACACACTCATTTACTTTCTAAATGAAGAATAGATCACTAATCTCATAGAAAATTGAACTAGTCAAAATCTGTGAAAAACAAGGACTGTCTGGATTACAAACAAAATAGAAAGCAAAAACTCTACCAGGATGAGAAATCAATAACTCAGAGATGATCGAATTGATTTAGATGAATCAATCCTGCTCTAATACTAATTGTTGTCCCATAATTAACTCATATAATGTATAACCAAGTGTAAAATCAAAAAAATGGATGCGGAAGCTTTATATAACTTGATTAACAAGTAGAGAAGATAATAGACTAGAGTAAATAGAGAAAGCATACACAATCAACTGTAGAATTCATTGTATTAATATGATTTGAATATGAATCTGAGATTACAGTACGAAGAACACACCAAGAACACCTAGTAGTGTGTGTAAATAATCTCTTAGAGTCACCTTTCTATCTCTAGCTATCTGTATGTAGTTCACAGTGTGTAGTGTGTGTAGGCGTCCGTCTAAGAAAATGGAATCTTCCTATTTATAAGAGAATATTACAAAAGTCAAGGCCCTAACCACTAAGGTTCTTCCATTTTAAAGGTGAAATAACCGCTTCAGCTCACGTGGCAGTACTCCATAGGTTGATAACACAGGAGAGAGAGAACACTTGTTGAAATCCAGAACATCGGTACAGAGGGTAGTCTAGAGGATCTGCATTTGAAGTGCAAAGGCTCTGCATTCTGAAGATCGTCTTCTGGTTATGCAATCCTCTGTATTCTTCACTTGGTATCTTCAGGCTCTGGATCAACATACTTAAAGTGCAGAGGTCCTCTTGATTCAGGACTTGTATTCTTTATACAATACTTTTACATGAATAAAGAAATGGGTCTAACACCTTGTACATATAAAACGCATATATCTTGGCTACAATAACTTATCCTCGTTTTATGTAAAGCAAATATGCCAAAACATCTTATCAAATTCTTCATAATGCATAAAATACATTTATATAGCATATATGTATCTTAGTAAATCTCAAACGTACTCACCTTGATTACGCCTTGTTTTTTCCTTTGACTTCTTTCTTCAAACTCGATAATAATTTTGAGAGTGATTTCTTATTTTGTTATGCAACTAATGGTAATCTTTGAACCACGATTTATAGAGGAATATATAGCATTAACTACTTGTTCTTACTCTCAAAATTGTACTTTTATAAGAGTTTGACACCTACTTAGAATAAGAGAATATTGACACATTGTGCTTCTAACTTGCCTTGTCGTGCTTCTAGCTTTGATTTCTCATCACTTAGCTTTGCCTTGTCGTGCTTCTAGCTTTACTTTGTCGTGTATTTAGGTTTGATTTCTCATGCTTTGCCTTTTAGGCTACTTGTAAGGTACTTGTCATTGAAATATGATGATTTTAAAGATGCTATAACCACTAGAATCTTTTGCATACTTAAACTTAACCATAACCCTTGTATTTAAAGCTTAAATAAAAAATTAAAAGTAGGGTGTTACAATTCTCCCCTTCTTACAAGAATTTCGTCCTCGAAACTTTTACTCAAAAATATGAGGATACTCATTCCTCATCTCTAATTCGACTTCCCATGTTGCCTCTGATCCATGACAATAGTACCAATGAACTAACACCAGGATACCTCCTTGTTTTAAAGTTTCTTAACTTTATGTTCAGTGATGGCAATGGGTTGTTCTATGAAGTTGAGTTTGTCTTCAACCCCGTTCCCATAACATCGCGTGCCGTAGCTAATTGTCTTCCATTCCTTTATCATTTAGATGCATATAAACTCAAATTTCTTACAATATCATACTTACATTATGTGGAAACATTTTAACAATAGTTCAATAGCCTAACACGTGTAATTGCTACTATAAGAACTATAACTCTTCATGTCAGCCCCTTCATGTCTTACTTTAATCTTGCCCGAGATAATTCTTATTTCATCTTTCCATCTAACATTATACACATGTACTAACTCTCCATTCATGTTTATATCTTATTCGCATTTTTTTCTTGCATATTACTTCAACGTCATTCTTTAACAATGAAACCATCCCAATATTATATCAAATTCGTCAAAACATATCAACTTAAGTAGGCCACTCTACCATTTAGATTAATTTTACAATCCTCAACAATCTCTTGATGCACATGCCAACAAATAAAAAAGGTTAGGCTTAACGCTTAGTGAGTTCAATCATTTTTCATCATTTATATAAAATAGTAAAACTGAAAGACTGTTTATTTTAAATAACAATTTCTCAGATAAAAATCTTTAATATAAAGGCAACATCTTTCCAAAACCTCCATTCTAGTGATAATAACTCTATATCCAAGCATCCATTCAAATATGACCTCAAAACTCAATACTCACTCTAAACATGAATAAAACTCAATAATCAAATACTGAAACTTGGATAACACTCTAATATCCAAAACATCAAAATAAGGGTAAGGCTCAATGCCTAAAATCACAAATTATGGATAACACTCCATACTCAAAATGTCACCAAAAACGTGGATAAACTCTATATACAAAAACAACACCATTGGTGATGGGGGAGACCCGTTTCCATTAAACGTGGTGGGAACTCAAAAGTATACCACGTATCGATGTTATCGAACTGCACTTGTCAGGATCGAATTCTTAACAAGAATTAATACTCAGAAACTAATATCAAAGAAGTTGCGGAAAAACACTTTGATATTTGATAAAACAGTAATCAAACACAGTATATAATTATCAAACAGTAAACTTGTATTGAATGCTTAAAGTTACAAGATTACACACTCAACCTCAATATTGATGAACAGGCTCACCAATACGAATTCTACTTCTCTAGAATTAGGATCTATGCCTTGAGGTTGATTTCTCTCTTCAAAAACAATTATCAAAAGTTATATCTATCTATTCTAAACATTCTATACATATACTGATAAAAAGATAATTACAAAGAATAAACAAATCTTCAGTATATCTTCCATGTATATCTTCTAAGTATATCTTCAGTATATCCAGCTGTAGTACTTTCCATCCGTATCTCTTTAGCAGCACTAATAATGCTCAGCAGCATTAACTTCAACTAGCAGCATTAACTTCAAGCAGTACTAACTACTAGCAGTACTAACTAGATAAGCAGTACTAACTTTGTTCAAGCAGTACTAACTTTAACTAGCAGTAGTAATTCTACTAGCAGTAGTAACACTTAGCAGTATTAATCTTCAACTTGTTCTGGCAGTAGTAACTACACTTGTACTAGCAGTAGTAACTACACTTAGTAGAATCTTCAGTTCCTAACAATCTCCCCCTAACTTAACTTTTCAAAACTGAGAAGTTAAGTTCTTCAGCATAGGGTCTTTATGATAATTTCAAAACTTTCTGCAATTACTAGTTCTTCTTGATTCAGTTTCTGCTGTTATCTTCTTTTCTGTTTCTGTTGTAGTTACTGCTTTGTTTCAGCTTCTTCACTTATCTCCCCCTCAAAATAAGATTTCATATCATCTTGATTCTCCTTCTCAATTCTTCTCAAGTTCAGATGTTTAAATCTCCCCCTTTTTGAAATAATCATGATCTTTTCATCTCTTTTATCTCCATAATTTGATTGTGAACTTTCAGACAAATTGTACCAAGTGTATCCATCAATTCTTTGTAGTTAAACTGTCCTCACCTCCTTTAGATGTGTTTACCACCTTTGAAGGATCCTTGGATCTTTTAGTAGAGATCTTCTGCCTAGCAGAAGCACCTTCTACTCCCTGGGTTTCTTGGCACCTGGGACCTTTAGATAATTACTCATCTAAAGTTGCCATGGGGAAGGTCTTAGATATGTTCACACTGTCCTGTCCTGCACTTTGTGCAAAGTCAGTAGTGTGAGCCTTACAACCCATATGCTCTTGCATCTCCTTATTGAGCACCTTCTTGAGGTTGGGAGACACCTCTATGGTTTCCCTTTGGATATTCTCTAAAGGAGAATCCTCCCTTAGAGGGCTTAAAGGCTTAGTGGGTGAAGGTACAAGAAGGGAAGGAGCCTTCTTTACCTGTTTTCTTTATCTGTTTTATAGGTGAACTTGGCTTATGAAGTAGAGACTGTGGGATAGATATAGAGTGGGAAGGTTGGGATTGGCTAGCAGTGGGAATGTCTAATGAGGGCCTTGACCCTGCTGCCATACCTTTTTCAGTGTGGGACACCACCATCATTGTAGAGAACAATGGGGTGTCAACTCCTTCAGAGTCCCTAGCAGATCTTCTCATGTTTGAGAAAACCTTGCCTTTAGGGGGTTTAGGTACATATACCTCATCAAAGTGAAGTATGTCCGTCAATTCATTATTAAGTACTTCTTGTACAAACTTTGGGTACAGATAAAAGCTTTTTGATTGATATCCAGGTTTGACATAAAATCAATGAAGATCATTTTTAGGTATAGAAGACTTACATTAGCAGTAGTAGCACTTATCAGCAGCATTAACACAGACTGGCAGTAGTAACACATACCAGCAGTATTAACACAGTCTGACAGTATTCACTGAACTAGAAGTACTAACTACCTTTCAGTATTAGCAACCTGAAACACTTACAGACACAAGGTTAGTAGTACCATATACCATAAAATTTTCAAAAGTTACTTTATCTTTTGAAACTATACCTTTTTCACTTTTCTTACCTTCTGCTGGATCATAAGTAACATGTCCTCCATCAAATCTTTTAAAGAATTTGAAGGCAATCCATGTTCCTTGTTATGTGCCAAGAGCAATCATTATCTTCATTCCAAATGCTCTTCCTATTGAGCTTTTGATTGCCCTGCACACTTGATAAATCAGTTAGTCTTTGAGGGAACCCAAGCCAAAGTGGTCTTGGGTTGACCTTTCTCATTAATATAATCTGTCAGTTTGGTCTGAATGAGTTGTTTAGGAATCTCATGGCTGGAATACTTTGTCAAGATTATAGGCTTTGCAACATTAATACTAGTAGAAGCACTATTCTTGTTAGCACTAGTATTGGTTGCAGCAACACTATTTCTGTTAGCAGTACTATCTGGGATAGCAGTACTAACAGGTTTCTTTACAGTTGGAACCCAAACTTGAACAAAGTTGTTTGCTTTCTTTGTCTTTAAATTACTCCTTGGCTTATTTGGAGTATTTTTCTTTGGTTTAGCAAACTTGTTCTGAGCATGTGATCTTATAGGTGCTCTGTTCTCAACCATATGATTCCTTCTCTGATTCCTATAACCAAAAGAGTTTTGTGGTTTTCTTTGAAAAGTGACTCTTTGGTTGATAGGGTTGAAATAACAGTGTTTGGCAAGATGATTCAATTTGCCACAGATAAAACAAGGTTTTGGTCTATTGATTTTACTCAAATTAACTCCTTGTTTTTGTGCCCACTGATTATTCCAGTTTCTCTGATTTCCCCTTGGTTTATCATGTTTTTGGGGCTCAGATTTATTGCAAGAACACTGTTTACAAGGGACAGGATTCACAACTGTGGTTTGCTTATAATGGACCTTCTCAGACTTTCCCTAAGTCTTTTCTATGTCCTTAGACTTGATCCAAGCCTTTCCACATCCCTCATTGGTGATAATGTTATTTTCTAGAGGAATCTCACCACTCACAGTGTTCTCATTACTCTTTTCACTAGAGTTCTCTACTTCAGAGTCTGTTTCAACCACCACTTTGTCTAAAGGATCTACCTTAGTGGCTCCAACAGGCAATTCCTTCCTATTCTTGGTCTCTAGCAAGTCTGATATAGGAGGGATGTAATTGTTGTTGTATGGTGGTGGGGTGGTGTTATAGCCTATTCCTCTTCTAAGTTTGTCATGGATTTGAGTTTGGAGTAAAGAGTCCATTGCTTTAGAAGCATTGGAAAATTTCTCAATATCCAGTTTGGCTTTCTCAAACTCCCTCTTTATCTTCTCATTCTCCTCTTCTTTCTGTTTTAGCTTAAATTCATACTGATCTTTCTCCCACTTCCAGTAGTTTGTGTCATAGGAATGTTGAAGCTCATTGGCTTGAAAGCTCTTAATCTGCTCTTCAAACCTCTCAACAATCCTAACATAGTCTTTTATGTCCTTTTCTAATCTCTTCAGATCATCACTCATTTTCTAGTTGTGATCCCTGTACCTTTTAACAGTTTCAATACAGGATTTGGAACAAAGATTAGATGTTACCTCTGTAGGAATTTCTGAGCTTGAAGACTCTGAACCTTTAGCCATGATGATGTGATTTTAAATGTAGGTTTCTGAGAATACTCGCTCTGATACCACTTGTCAGGATCGAATTCTTAACAAGAATTAATACTCAGAAACTAATATCAAAGAAGTTGCGGAAAAACACTTTGATATTTGATAAAACAGTAATCAAACACAGTATATAATTATCAAACAGTAAACTTGTATTGAATGCTTAAAGTTACAAGATTACACACTCAACCTCAATATTGATGAACAGGCTCACCAATACGAATTCTACTTCTCTAGAATTAGGATCTATGCCTTGAGGTTGATTTCTCTCTTCAAAAACAATTATCAAAAGTTATATCTATCTATTCTAAACATTCTATACATATACTGATAAAAAGATAATTACAAAGAATAAACAAATCTTCAGTATATCTTCCATGTATATCTTCTAAGTATATCTTCAGTATATCCAGCTGTAGTACTTTCCATCCGTATCTCTTTAGCAGCACTAATAATGCTCAGCAGCATTAATTTCAACTAGCAGCATTAACTTCAAGCAGTACTAACTACTAGCAGTACTAACTAGATAAGCAGTACTAACTTTGTTCAAGCAGTACTAACTTTAACTAGCAGTAGTAATTCTACTAGCAGTAGTAACACTTAGCAGTATTAATCTTCAACTTGTTCTGGCAGTAGTAACTACACTTGTACTAGCAGTAGTAACTACACTTAGTAGAATCTTCAGTTCCTAATACCTTTATGCACATTGTATTAAAAGTCACCTCAAGTCCCCAATACCTTTAGTACACCCTCCCCCATCAGGCATCACCTCAAGGTCACGGTACCTTTAGTGCACCTGCACCTCAAGGATACTCGATTTTAGTGCCCATTCACTCTCTAGTAGAGTTCCAACCTCAAGATTCCCATTCGACATTTAGTATCTACTCACTAGCATTCAAGATAGTAATCTCAACTCCCTACTTGATAACAAAATATGTTTAACCCTCATGCATAAGGGTTAAAGCATCAAAACCATAATTCCACGATGCAGTAGTCCGACACATAAAGGTTCACCTTTGCAATACTGGGACGACCACAACACCTACTCGAGCATTGTTCACAAAGTGAAAAATCAAGACTCCTCACTTATAAACTATGACTGACTCATATGCCTATGGATCTCATGCATTACAATCTAAATTACATTACACCAACATAATGACCAACACAGTCAAAGCATGTCCCAAGTAAAAATGCAATAAATGCAAATCAATCCCAAGCTCAATCAATTTAAAATTTAAACCTGATAAATGTCCCCAAAACTTAAATGGGCCAAAATAAAGATAATAACACCACACTTATTTGGCTACTCAAATAAAAGCCAACATAATTCAATAAAATGCATTTACTTAATAAATCGGCAAACTCATACCCAAAAGTATGACAGGGTCAAAACCTTTCTAATATTGGGATAAACCATCCCCAAATGGAAACCATACGGTTTACACTTCCAAAATATCTTATAACACAAAATATGCATTTTGAAATTGATTTATCAAGTCAAATACATTAAAAGTTCATTATTGTCAAATTCCCTTCATTTATAAAATAAATCATCAAAAAAACACATTCTTAAGATTTATTTGTCAAAATGTTCAAAACTCCAAATATGGGCATTTCCCAAGGTTTATAAAATCAAATGTACCAAAGATGAAAATATCATCAAATAATCAACACATCTGTTAATTATCAAGGAAAATATTTCAATACAAAAAATGGGCATTTTTTTGGCATGTACATAGTTTTCATAAAGCAACTAGAACTAACCTTGCTAGATTTAGGTTAAATCTAGGCTTTACCTCGATATTAAGCTTCCTTTGGTGAAGAGCTAAAATCCTCAAGCTACACCTCCAAATATCCTATCTCAAAGTTCATAGTCATACAATCTCACATTTATTTACTTAGAAAAATGCTTGTTTGAGGCTAGGCATCCTAAATCAATACACAAATCTCTCAAACTTATGCTCTTATACCAACTTGTAACTCCTCAGTTCCCGATATGGGTACCGTTACTTTTTTAATCTTAGGTACTACAAAGGCTTTCATGTGAACTGAATTGACCTTTATTTCTTCCACGTCCTACTATTACATCAGAGTTGAAACATCAACGGAAACGTAACTTAATAGCTTATAATACTACAAACTTTGTTGTTGACTAGAATAGTATTACTTCATGTTTATTCCGTCACTCTTTCCCTGAGATACATACATGGATACGTAAGCTTTAAGCTTAATGAGAAGTTATGTTTTCATGAATAAACAATTTTCATAATACTTATCAATTTATCAATAATAATTCACAAAATACTTGTCATGCATAAAAAAATCTTCTGAGATCTCACTTGTTACATGTAAGACTACCATACTTGTCTTGAGGTTCACTAACCCCAGTATCTGTGATCCCAAATATTCAAGCAATCATGCACAATTATGATAACAATCAAAGATGAAAGATGAAAGATATTGAGTCACAAGATTAGTCGTATTCATATGTCTCACAAAGAGAATTACAATGACTCTGAATGAAAGCGTATGTGTGTGTATACTAAAACAAGACAAAGGAATGCTTTATATAGGGTCAAACAACATCTTGACCTCTACACAAGCTACAAGAAAAATCAACACAAACACTTAAACAAATTGACTCAAAACTTGACTCTAACATTCTCCCCCTTTTTGAGCAATTTGAAAAACATCAATTAGTCCACCTCTTCATGCTAGATTGTCTCAATCCCAGACACCCTTCAAATCTTCTTATTGCTTGCCTGAATCTAATTTTGTCCTTGATTGCATCTATGACATTCTCAGTACAGATTCTTTCCATTCTAGGCATATGATCATTCTCAGCTAACCTTTGCATCTCACTTTCCTTACACTTATCCTCCAGCTTCTTTACAACTTCTTTCAAAGTTCCATCAGAGTACTTTGCTATCTCAGCTGCTCTCATAAACCTCTTCTCCTTTTTAGTTTCATTCTCGTACACAACACCAAGTTTTGGCTCTCTTAGCACTGTGTAGAGTGGAGTATCTTCAAGCAGAAGATGAGTCAAGTCAGGTGCAAGCAAATTAATCCTCCTTTGGTTAGTTTCAATGCCTAGTTCAAAGTCATACAGATAAGTATGATAGATATGCCTTCGGATAAATCTCTTGATGGAATCCAAAGCAAATACTATCTCAGGATGTCTGATAGTTCTTCCTCTGAATTCATGATACATAAACTCAATATCCCAGAAGTTTATGTTGGCTAAATCAGCTTCACTGAAAGTGTAAGTAGACAAATTCTTCCTTTGAACTTCAAATTGTGGATACCATATGCTCCTATACTGCTTCATGGTAACAAAATAAACTTGCACAATTTCATGTCTGATCCGGACTTCTTTTTGTGTTCTGCTCATTACTTGCAACATCTTTATGTAATCCTTCTGGTATTCTGGTGACTTGTCTTGAATTCCCAGAAGTTGATCTTGATCAAGCTGTCTAATATAGCTCACAAAAATCTTAACTCCTTCTTCCAAGTAAGGAACTCTTAACATTTTTCTGATTCTTTTAATCTTTTGCATAGACATACCTCATTCATCATATCCTGCAAATTGAGTAGAATCCACTACTGGTTTATCTGAAGGACCTGCTTCAGTTTGTGGAAACTCTAGCACAAGTGGTGGTTCTTTAACAAACTCCTTCTGAATATCTGGGCTTCCAGGCTTTTTCTGATATGGCAATTCTTCTTCCATTTCAGTATCAGAAACATGAACATCAGTCATATGAACATCAGAAACAGGATTGACAGTTGTTTCAACAATCAGATTGACATTCTGCTCAACAACATTAGATTGAACAACATTGGAATGAGAACCAAACTCACTGAATTAAGGGACAATTGGAATTGCAGTGATACTTGGTTCAAGTATATGCTCATGAACAGGACTAAGATGTAGTCCCTCAGGTGTACTCTGAGAAAACATATCATTCAACGCATCTGTGTCTCTGTCCTCAAATAAATCATCAAGAACACTGGCTTCATTTTATGGAATCTCTTGAGCTCTTTTCACAAACTCAGTAACTTCGACAACTTCATCATCTGAATCAAGTTCAACAAAAACATCTTTCTGCCCTTCTTCTTTCATTTTCCAATAAAGCTCATATTTGGCATCAACTTCAGCAAAAGTATTATCTTCAAGGGCTATTACATCAGGATTTGGAAGACCTGTAATCTCCAGAATTACCTGCCTTGTTGCAATCTTAGGCTTTTCAACCCTCGATCCAACACCTTCTCTAACATATAGCACAATATCCACTTGATCATTCTGCTCAGAATCATGATCAACTTCCCTTTCCACACCTTCAACATTTTATGTTCTCTCTTCCACCATAACTGATACAGCAGATCCAGTAGCAGCTGCCTGTTTCTCCCTTCCCCCCCCCCCTCATGATCATTATCTGGATCATGATCATGTACTCTAGTAGAAACATCTTCCTGGGCTTTGCAAGAAGTTTGAAATACCTGTTTGATTTCAGATAGAGCAAACATAATATCATATTTGAAAGAATTAAACTCTGAAGCACTAACCACATTTGGTGGTTGAACAGTCTATGGCGGTTGATTTTGTTGGTGGGATTGCAGAAGGTTAAGAAGATCTGCGTCTTGCTGAGAATCCAGAGCTTGAGATAGCAACTTTGCAAACAATAAAGATTTAAGCTCATCAATGGATAAATCAGCAGGTTGTGTGTTTGGAGTTTGCTGGCTATGTTGTATAGGCTCAGGTTGAATAACTGGATCCTTTCCTTTAAACTCGATTGTTTCCTAATAATTGATGTACCTCACAAGTCACAATAATTGGTTAACCAAAAGACGTTGAAGACCTCCAACTTCCTCCTCCACCCTCTCAAGAATACGAGATTCAACAGCCTTTAAGGCGCCGTCGAAAAGTTCCTTAGACACAAAGTCTGGGTGAATAACTATGGTATCCCTTAGATTAACCATTTTCATGACATCTGTAGAAACAGTTGCATGCCTGTTTTCATCGTTGGCATAGACGTGTCGATGACAGGACTTCCATCCGATCCTTGTAGTCCGGCTTGCAAATCTACTACGAATGTTCCGATTGGGTCACTAAGACGTCCGATGGTAGCAATCTCAAAGTGTGTACTAGGAATTACAATAGGAAAACAATATGGCACTAGACTCAACTGTGAAGGAATAGAAGTCGAGAACGGGGGTTGGTGTTCTCTATTTTCAATACCTTGATACTTCGAATGAGAACCCGGTAGATTTTGTGCTAATTCCCCGTGAGAACATGAAACTATGTCTTTTTGAGAAGACATAGAGTGGCTAGATTGGGTGTGCGAGTGCATAAGTGAGTTGCTTATGACTTGAGCATCCGAACGCAACACATGCGACGAATTGTTAGATGAGGTTTCCCTTTTGGAAACGTAGGTATGGGTTATCACACGCTCACCATCTTCTTTTTCTACAATTGCACTCTCTCTCAAAATTTTCAACTACATCTCCCTCGTTCCGCCTTATATCTCCAACTACCGCAGTAAGAACTGAGTCTACATGTTGTCGCTCATCCACTTCCATGGCATCAGTACCATAAAAGGGTGCAAATTAATCATTAGGTTCATCATCATCATCACAAATAACAACTTGATCGGTGTGAGTTCCAGAAATCTCTGCAGTTTCAACAATATTTTCATCATTAGCATCATCATCATGATCATCACCATCATCTGATCCACATTTATCAGTTTCAGTATCAGAATCTGTTTGCTCATCATCCTTGGAACTAGAAGCAGAAGGTACTTCATTTATATCACTGTCCTTACCTGCCTGTTCATCATGTGCAAGATCCAGATCATGTTTAGAGCCATGGCCTTCATCGACAGGAGGTGTCACTATACGTGGGGTAATAACCCGTGACCCTGATGCCTCTAGTCGTGGTCTCTGACCCCTTCTAGAACCGCTCTCGGAAATTTTCCTCTTCGCTCCCCGTTTCTGTACCCCCGAGGTATCATAAACCCTCACATACTCCGCTCGCCTAGGGTTGGAGTCTTGGGTAGGGATGACCGGTTCTGGCCGTCCCATAGACTCTCTATAATCTATGATACTAGCACACTCTAGATCTGCATAGTCTAATAAAATTTCAGGCACATACATGATAAAAGGAAACTCTCCCTTTTGCCTCATCAGATACCTCATTTCACTGACTGAAGCATGTGGATGATTAATCCTTTTAGGTATGTTGCTGTTACTTCTCAACATGCTTCTAACAATGAGCGCCATGAACCCTTGGTAAGGAATGTAATTTGGTGCCTTTGAAGTCTTCTTGGCCACCACCTTCTCATATAGTTCAGTCCAGAAAATCTGAGCATAATCAATATGAAAGTCATGAACCACTGAATAGAAGAGTTTCAGAATGTGACTGCTAGCATTGTCTGATCCAAAGTTCTTGGCAGTGAGGCATCGGTTGATCACAGAGAACAGGGTATAATAGAACTTAGGTAGGTTATTCTTTTTGAAGTGGCTCACTTGAGTAATCTGACCTACATAATCCATGTCTCTAATGCCTCGGAGTACTTCAACTTCAGAAGGCAACTCATCATAACTGGTTCTGCCTTCCCTTGCAGTTTTAGATGGAAGACTAAGAATGAATCTCAGTCTTTCTTGTGTCAGAACTAATGTGAAATGGTCAATTTCCAGCTTGAAGATCTGAACTCTTACTCCATTTTCCTTCATGTGAGAAATCCTGATGGTTTTCTATGCTTGTTGTACATAGCGTTCTGGAACAACAGCTTGAGCAGTAAGTGCATCTCTGAGTGGGTGGTTTCTCAAGATATCCAGTACCAAAGGATCTATACGAATAGTGAACTGAAGATGATGATTGTTTGGCTGTTGTGGTTTCATCTCAGCTGGTGAGATCAAGAATAGATTAGGGTTTGCATCTTGTGGAACTTGGAAATCAGATCGGGAGGATGACATTGGGCACCATTCAGAAGCCTCTTGTGCTTCTGGTGAATTCTGACCGGTCTGAACATGTTGATCTACTGTCTGATCTGCCATTGGCACCTTAAAAAAAATTGAACAGGAAAAGACAAGGTCCAGATGTTAGTGAAAAACAGATTTAGACTCTTAAAAATCACTTTTTGAAAAACACAAGGTAAGAACTCGCAAGATAGGAATATGCGAATTCTTGACTTAAGAATTCAACAAATTAGAATGAATTCGCAAGAAAAAAAATTCATAAACCACTGAATTCGTATGAGCAAGATACAAATTCCTCTCTTGGAAGGATTTTGACATTTAAACTCTAGAATTCGTATGATCAAATATGCAAATTCCTTACTTAAACAAAATTTGACACTGAGAGATCAAGGATTCGTATGAGACTGTAGTAATTAAGAATTCGTATAACCTTTGATTTTCCGGAAAATTTTTCTAAGTGTTTATAAGAACATCAAGAACACCTTTTAAATCTTCAAACCAAACCCAGATTGTAAAATTTTGAATTTTGAATTTAAAACTTAGATAATGATTATGTGACGATCGATTTAAGATTAGAAACACTTTTAGTTCAAAGAATCTTAGATTTTAACATAATAAATCATTAATCTTGAATTTTATCAAGAACATGAAAAACATCAAGAACCCAGATTCAAGAACATCGAAAAGTCAATTTCAAAAATCAACCCAACAATAATCAAACTAGGTCAAAATTTTAGCACATTAGGGTTCGATTTCCTTAAGTAAATAGTCCTCTAGTTCAAATTTACTCTTAGAAATTGTAATCAAGATCAAAATCAAAGAAAAGAAACAAAATTTATGCGAGTTCTTCGAATATGAACAGTCCCATAGAACTTATACTCTAAAACCAATTCAGATAGGGTTATACCTGCAAAAAAACAAGATAAACAACAAGAATATAAACAACAAGAACAAAAATTACACCTTTTGAAAAAAAGAAATCAAAGAAATCGAGAAGAAACGAGAAATCGCAAGCTAGGGTTTTTGAGGGTTCGTGCACTGAAAGATTTCGTAAGCTGAAGATTTCTGGAAAAAGTGAGGATTTCGTATAGAAACTTCTATTTATACCCAAGAATGAACAATACACGTGGCACGATTTTATTGGTCACTCACTTTTCGTAGAGAACACTTATGCGAATTGTCTAACAAAAATTAGACAATGTGCGTGAGAATTCGCATGAAGCAAGTATGTGAATTCTGTGTAAAACAAAGAATTCGTATAGCAGTGTGATGCGAATTCTTCACTTTTAGCAGATAGGCATATGTGAATTGTTAGAATTCGTATCACTCTGATGTGCGAATTCTCAAGAATTCGTGCAACACACATCTGCGAATTTTGAGGATTTCGCATGATAGTGTTATGTGAATTCTTGACTTAGCAACATTTCCAACTTTTGAAAAAACATTCTAAATGAGGAAATTTGCTAATTTTGGAAACTTTTCACAAATTATCAAAAATAGAAACTTTCCATAAATGGAAATTCTCCGAAAATGACATTTTTCGTTTAATTTTAATTCCAAAACAAATTACACACACTGCACACTTACAACCCTTTTCAGATATAATCTGTAAGAAGCTCCCCCTTGACTTGATGTCCTTTTCTTCTGATTCTTTTCATGTCTTAGTTCTTTCTTGATGTATTTGTCTGTCAATTCTTGATGGCTCCCCCTTGACATGTTATGAATCTTTATGCACACTGTATGGATACGCTCCCCCTACATATCTGCATACAGACAAAAAATGTAACAATTAATCACATTCTCCCCTTATATAAAATACTCATTCTCCCCCACATATAAAAGATGACAATTATAATTTGTTCTCAACTTCAATTTACACAATTGATTTAAACATTGAAAACTCCCTGTAAGAATATAACATTCAAGATTTTCAGTATCTTGACATTTAAGTCTGAGTCCTAGACTGCTGTGCCTAGAAATCATAGTCTTGAACATTGAAGATTGGGTCCTAAACTGTAGTGTTTTGAAGCCATTGTCTTTCACTCCTTCTTGAGTTCAGATTCCTGCATCACAAGTTTAATAGGTTTTGGTACCCACATAAGTTTGGGTCCACTCTGGTTAGTAAGTGAAACCTTCATTGAATGGTTTTCACCTCTGTGATAAGTAGTATCAATAAACTTTCTATGAGAAAAATATATTTTATGAATATGTGTTTTGTGAACAAAATCATTACTGCAACAATATGAACAACAAAGTTTTCTTTTTGCTAACCTGATCAGATGCTTGTTTGACTTGATATCATCAGGTGCAAAAGATTTACCTTTTTTAACCCTGTCCTTCTTTCTCAATTCAGCTTCTGCAGATGATTTCTGGTATTTTACTGACTCAGGAGATCCTTTGACAACCCAGATCATCTTCTCTTTCTTGGAAGATTTGAATCCAGAGTAAGTAGCATATTTATCAACAGATTTGATATAAAATGGACTAGAAGGTTTAATTTGCTTAGGTTTCAAGATTTTAGATTTAACAATTTGTTTCTTAAAAAACATCTTTTGATATAAGCTATTTACTAATTGAAAAGAGCAAACTGATTCACTAGTATCACTATTATAAGAAGATAATACAGGTATATCAGATGCTAACTTGTCAGATAAATCAGTATTAGCTTTCTCAAGTTGACTGATATTGTCATTAAACTTGGCTTTTTCATTAAAAATTTTGTTAAATTTGCTTTGCAAATCAGATTTAGCCTTTTGTCCTTTTTTAATATCTGTAGATAGGACAGCTAACTTGTCAGTAAGTTTAGAAATCTCATATTCAAAATGTTTTCTTTCAGCCTCAAAATCTTTCTCCAAGTTCTGATTTTTCTCAGATATTTCTTTGAATAGTAAAGTATTTTTCTTTACTAAACTTTTATTTTCTCTATTAAAAACATCTCTTTTAGTAATAACAATCTTTTCAAAATCAGAAACTTGTTTTGAAAGTTTTGCACATCTGAGTTCTAAGTCCTTCTTCTCTGATTCAGCTTTCCTTGAAAGTTCAGATAATTTCAGGTTGAAAGTCTTCTCAAGTTCAGCTTTCTCATTTTTTAACCTTTCATCAACTTTTTTTATCCACTATTTGCTTTTAGATTCATAAGTTGATACTTGTGTCTCAGCTTTGGTGAGTTTGACATTCAAAGCATCAATATCAACTTTCAACTTTGAATTTTGACTTTTCAGCTTCTTATTCTTAAATCTGAGTTCTACAAGTTCAGCTTCCATCTTTGGAATATCGGGCATATATGACAATGCACAGTCTCTGTTTATAAGAAACAACTTTCCCTTTTCGTCTGTGTAAGGAATGATTAGTATCTATGAAGAATAATGCTGGAAATGATCTTTAATCAGAAAAACAGAATAATTTGAAGTAAAAACACAGAAAAAATCACTAAAAATGAAAAACAAGATAAGAATTCGTATGATACTCACAATGAATAATTCGCAAGCAATAATTTGTATCGCACAATTCTCATAGCTCACACAGAGAAATTTACAAGTATACAATTCGTATGAACACAATTCGCATCAAAGGATATATGAAAGGATACGAATTGTGAGCTTTTCGCAAGAAGGCATATGCGAGTTCTGAGCTTTTCGCAAGAAGGCTTATGCGAGTTCTTTGGATTTAATTAAGACTCGGGTGCGAATTCTTCCAAATTCGTAAGTCTCACACGTGCGAATTCTCAGCTTTTCGTACAATATACTGGTGCGAATTCTATACTTAACAACTTTTCTTCTCTGTAGTATACAAATTTCTTCAATCTGCGAATTCTTTCCTTGAGATCAACAAAAACGAGTTCTTCATGCGAGTTCTTCATGAAGTCTGCGAATTCTTTGGATCTTGGCCATTTTTTCAAACTTTTCATCAAAAATCTAATCAGCACTTGATGTTTGATTCTGAAACTTGGTAGGAATAATCTTTATGCCATCGAACAAAACCATATGAAGTAAATTTTACCAAGAACAACAATATAGATGGGAATAGATCTTTGACAGTTCGCTACATGAAACTTTCTGAAAATACAAATTGATCCAATTCAAACAATCTGTTGATCAATTGAGCAAACAATCAAAACATGAATTGTTCCCCTACTATAAACGAACACTGTAGAACAAGATTTACATAAAAAAATCACGAAATAAAAAATTCGATTTCAATGAAACAGAAACTTCCTTTTTCTGGAATTTCGATCTTTCTGCTTCAAATCATTGTATCCAAATCTTTCTGAATTTTCTGATCAGGCTCTGATACCAATTGGGATCCCAAATATTGAAGCAATCATGCACAATTATGATAACAATCACAGAATCAAGATGAAAGATATTGAGTCACACGATTAGTCGTATCCATATGTCTCACAAAGAGAATTACAATAACTCTGAATGAAAGTGTATGTGTGTGTATACTAAAACAAGACAAATGAATGCTTTATATAGGGTCAAACAACATCTTGACCTCTACACAAGCTACAAGAAAAGTCAACACAAACACTTAAACAAATTGACTCAAAACTTGACTCTAACAGTATCCATAAAGGTTTCCCCTATAAGGTCCATTTACAAGACGTCCCTTCTTGTAATATTTATGGTCATACATAACATGCATAAAACTTCCATGCCTTGTACATAAAAAATGCATAAATATTGGCTACAATAACTTATCCTCGTTTTATGTAAAGCAAACATGACAAAACATCTTATCAAATTCTTCATAATGCATAACATACATTTATATAGCATATATGTATCTCAGTAAATCTCATAACGTATTCACCTTGATTACTCCTTGCTTTTTCCTTTGACTTCTTTCTTCAAACTTGATAATACTTTTGAGAGTGATTTCTTATTTTTGGTATGGAACTATTGGTAACCATTAAACCACTATTTATAGAGGAGTACATAACATTAACTACTTGTTGTTCTTGCTCCCAAAATTGTAATTTTATAAGAGTTTGACACCTCCTACTTAGAATTAGTGAATATTGACACATCGTGCTTCTAACTTGCCTTGTCGTGCTTCTAGCTTTGATTTCTCATCACTTAGTTTTTCCTTGTCGTGCTTCTAGCTTTGATTTTTTGTGTATTTAGGTTTGATTTCTCATGCTTTGCCTTTTAAGCTACTTGTAAGCTATTTGTTATTGAAATATGATGATTTTAAAGATGCTATATGTTAATGTATTGTTTAGATCAAGGTGTTTGACTTTTGTATTTGACTCTGACTTTCTGTATTGTACTTTACTATGCTTTGAGAGAACCATGTAGTGAGGTTTATTTGTATTGTTTGAGAGAAGTAGTTTGAAAGAAGTCTTCTCATATAAATAGATTTGTTTGAGAGAACCTTGTAACTCTGTGAATTGTACGCATACACTTGTGACAATCAACAGACATATGACTTTCTCTCTAAAATTCTCTCTCTAAATTCTTGATTGATTTGTACTTGAATTGTTAATCATGGCTTGATTTGGACATTCTCAATTGGTATCAGAGCCTACCCAATCGATTTCAGAGACTTTGGATTACAAATTTGGATTGATTTCTGAAAATTTCAAGATCACAGAACGTCGACTGGAATTTCACTATTTGATCGAATTTTCATCAATTTGTTGAAATTAGTGTATTCTATTGGATTAGTTGTGTTCGTTTGGTGTTAGTGATCATCTGTTATTCACACTTTTTCACGATTCAATCATTAATTTGATTTGAATTTGATTTTCTTGAATTTTTGAAAACACGAACATAGAACCCTGTTCTTTGACGAATCGCACTGTAATCTTGTGTTTTTGATCATTGTTATTGTTCAAATAGTGTTCGATTTGTATTTTAGAACATATTAGATTTGGTTGTAAATTGATTTGTAGGCTAATTCGAAATTTGGATCGATTTTGAGTCTCAGAGGGAAGAACTCGCTAGATCTACTGTTTGCGCTAAGGAAGAACGTGCAAATTACTGTTGATAGAGTCTTCTGCGAGTTCTATCTGTTTTGCGCACAGTTCGGTTAGCGAGAAATAAGTTCGCGCAAAGGGTTTCTTTTATTGTTCTGCGAGTTGTTGGCATCTCAGAAAAATTCTAAGTCTGGTTCACGCAAGTTCCCTCTGCGAGTTTCTATCTGTGCGAGTTTATGTTTTGCGAGTTTCAAGATTCTCAGATATTTCTAAGTATGGAACACGCAAAGCAGTGTGCGAGTTTCACCTGACGTGCGAGTTTTGATTCCTTTGCGAGAAGTTCAAAAGTTCGAAAATTTTCTGTCGGTCCTCAATATTATCAAATTCTTATCAACACAAACAACAACAAAGATTTACCAACCTGATTGATAAATAAACGCGGATTACAGATTGATGTCTGTGATTTACTCTTTGAAAGCTCTCTTAGATTTACACCGTTGAAATGTGTTATGTGTGTTTTTTCTATATCTTTCACAACACACTAACTAACATAATATCTAACAAAGATAATAATATCCTAAATAATATCTAAACATAATATCTAGATATTTAGGACTTATAACTAAAACACTAAAATACAATAAACTAACTTTGACATTTTATTAGAAACTAACATTAGACTAATATTAAGAGTTGACTTTCCAGCGTTAGCTTCAGATTACAAACTTCAGATTGGATGATCTTGAATCCAATAGATCTGTGCACTAACAATCTCCCCCTTTGGATCAAGGTCATTACTAAAAAGATTTACCAATTCAGTCTTCTCTTTCAGCTCAGAAGATTCAATCTCCCTCTTAGTCTTCAGCAAGTAGCAATCTCCCCAAAATACGTAGATAAACTCTCTTTCAGATGATGGGAAGAAATTATCTTCAGATTTAGCTCAGAATGTTGTAGCAAAGTATCTTCAAAGAAAATTTCTCTCAAATCAGCATGTCTTCAGAATACTTGCTCTAAACTTGTGTTGTTCCCCATTTCTTGTGTAGCTCTTCTCCCCCTTTTTGATGAAAAGAGCAACGAGTTCATCAAAACTTTTATGTCAAGAAATGTCTTTCTTAAGGAGCTTCTGATCCGTCAATTCAAAAGATATTCATCCAGATCTTTTCAAATCCAGACAAAATAATCGTGTAACACCTGAATCAACAAATGAATCAGTTAAAATGTACTTGGGTACATTTTCTAAGGACTAAGGATGAGACAAGTGGACTGATCAAATCCTTTATCCTAAGAATTGAAAACCAAACTAATCAAAAAGTAAAAGTCATTAGATCAGACAATGGGACTGAGTTTAAAAATTTTGATCTAAACACCTTTTGTGAAGAAAAAGGAATTGAGAGACAATATAGTGCTCCTAGGACTCCTCAACAGAATGGAGTTGCTGAGAGGAGAAATAGGACACTAATAGAGGCTGCTAGATCTCTGTTGGCTGATTCAAAACTGCCAATTACCTTCTGGGCTGAAGCAGTTAATACTGCCTGTTATGTCCAAAACAGAGTTCTAGTGGTCAAGCCAAAGAACAAGACCCCATATGAGCTTTTAAATAAAAGAAAACCATTTATTGGATTTTTCAAACCTTTTGGGTGTCCTTGTACTATTCTCAATACCAAATCTCACTTAGGTAAGTTTGATAGCAAAGCAGATGATGGATTTCTTGTTGGTTACTCATCTCAGAGTAAGGCTTACAGAGTCTTTAACTCTTCTTCTAGAATAATTGAAGAAAGTGACAATGTCAAATGCAATGAGAACACACCAAATCCTATTGGGTCTGGTCCTCAGTGGCTGTTTGACATTGATTCACTAACTAACTCTTTTGGTTTCAGTAGTAATGATTATGCAGGTTCAAGGAGTGGAGAATCAGGAACTACCCAAGTCCAAGACAACATGTCTAAATCTGTGATCTTTCCCATACCCACAGTGGATCCTGGTGAAGACTGTGAAAAGGAACCATCTACTGGACCAAGTCAGAGTGAAGAAGAAAGTAGAGATGAGGAGACTCAAGACAATAAAGAATCAGAAGTAGCTGCTGAAAACACCTCAGTTGAGTTGAATGACTCCAATCTAGAGGTAGGACTTAATGAAGAACCTAATCATCACACCAGAATTCAAAAGAATCATCCTCTACAACTGGTAATAGGAGATATATCCTCTCCTATGATGACTAGAAATCAAAGCAGGCTGCAAGAAATGCAAGACCAACAGCATACAGTGTTTTCTTGCTTTTTATCCCAGCTTGAGCCTAAGAAGGCACATGATGCTATGAAAGAGTCTAGTTGGATAGAAGCAATGCAAGAAGAGCTACTGCAATTCAAGCTGCAAGATGTTTGGGATCTGGTAGACCTTCCTAAAGGCCAAAGAGCAATAGGAACAAAATGGGTCTTCAGGAATAAGAGAGATGAAAGAGGCATAGTGATAAGGAATAAAGCAAGGCTGGTGGCTCAAGGGTATACACAAGAAGAGGGAATAGATTATGAAGAAGTATTTGCTCCTGTAGCCAGGATAGAAGCAATTAGATTATTCCTGGCTTATGCTTCTTATATGAAATTCAAAGTCTATCAAATGGATGTCATAAGTGCATTTCTATATGGATCAATTGAAGAAGAAGTATATGTCTGTCAACCACCAGGGTTTGAGAACCCAAGCTATCCAGACAAAGTATACAAACTAAAGAAAGCACTTTATGGACTGCATCAAGCACCAAGAGCATGGTATGACACTCTGTCATCCTATCTCTTGGAAAATGGCTTTGAAAGAGGAGTCATTGATAAGAATTTATTCATTAAGAGAAAGAAGAAGGATATCTTGCTGGTCCAAATCTATGTGGATGATATTATCTTTGGATCCACAAGAGACAACATGTGCAAGGAGTTTGAGGAACTAATGCATCAAAGGTTCAAAATGAGTTCCATGGGGGAACTTACTTTCTTCCTTGGACTGCAGGTTCAGCAGAAGTCAGATGGAATCTTTATCTGTCAGTCCAAGTATGTGCAGGATATTCTAACCAAGTTTGGTTTCTCAGATTCAAAACCTGCCAGCACACCTATGGAGACACACAAGCAAATAACAGCAGATCTTGAGGGGGAGGATATGGATGTTCATCACTATAGATCCTGTCAGGATCGAATTCTCAACAAGAATTAATTCTCAGAAACAATATCAAAGAAGTTTGCGGAATAACACTTTGATATTCAATGAAACAGTAAATCAACACAGAAAATATGAATAACAAACTGTAAGCTTTTATTGAATGCTTTGAAGTTACAAGATTACTCACTCAACCTCAATATTGATGAACAGGCTCACCAATACGAATTCTACTTCTCTAGAATTAGGATCTATGCCTTGAGGTTGTTTTTCCCTAAAAGAATGAAAACTAAAGTTATCTAACTATTCTAATCAATACAATATATATACTGAATACAAAGATAATTACAATAAATAAAATATCTTCAGTATATCTTCTATGTATATCTCTAAGCTTCCATGTATATCCTTTCATACGAATCTTCATCATATAAGCAGTATTAATCTTCAGCAGCATTAACTTCCTTCTAGCAGCATTAACTACTAAGCAGTACTAACCACTAGCAGTACTAACTAGCTAAGCAGTACTAACTTTGTTCAAGCAGCACTAACTTTGACTAGCAGTATTAACTACTAGCAGTAGTAACACTCAGCAGTATTAACCTTTAAGTCTTCTAGCAGTATTAACTCTGAACCAGCAGCATTAACCATACTTGAGTTTTTCTTCAGTTCCCAACAATCTCCCCCTAACTTGACTTTTAGGAAGAGAAGTCAAGTTCTTCAGATTTTCTTCAAGATGCTCCCAAAACTCTATCAATGCCTAAATCCCAGTGTTTGCATTCAATCCCAAACTCTGATTGATGGTTCTTTGAATCAAGTATTTAGCCATTTCTGAATCTGGAACACACCTTAACTTTTTCTTCAGCATGGCATGTAGCTTCAATCTGCTATGATTATACACTCTATCCACTAGGAAGTATTCAGTGTGATTTAAATCCAAAGTCACTGTATATACTCCACTAATTTCATATAGAGTCCAACTGTTTACTGATTTGAAGACATCCTTGATCAAGTGCTTTACTTCTTCAGGTTTGAACATCATACACAGATACTCCATTACCAGTTTTGTAATTGAAATCCCTGGAGCCTTTAGAATATCTGCATACAACTTCATTCCTATCTCAAACATCTCTTCAAGATCTGATCTAGAACATGTTCTGACAATTTTTGCCCATGTGTTGAACACTTCATACTTTTCATCCTTCCTTTTTAGCCTTATGTATTCCTTTCCATCCACTGTCAATGTATCCCAGTGAATGACCTCAGGAGGCTTAACTCCTACAGGTTCTGCTGAAATTGGTTCAGGCACTTTGTCCATCACTACCACATACAAATTTACATCATCTGTGTTTGTTGGCTCTTTCAGTTTGGATGACTCATTGCTCCTTCTTCTTCAGCAGCCTTCTCAGCCTCTTCTTCAGATACTCTAGACTTCTTGATTGGCTTTCTCCTTGCCATCATCTTGGTTCTCTTTAAAGTCTTTAGACTTTCTCCTAGAGTAGTCTCTTTCTTAGGGGGTGTTTCTTGCTCATCTGGAAATGGCTTTTGACAATCAAAGTCATTACTTTCTTTCATCCTCTTCTCCATCTCCACCCTAGCAGTTTCACTTCCCTGAAGCTTTAACATCTCTGAATCATAGAGTTCTTTGATCTTCTCAAAAGACATTTTGGAGAACATCTCCTTTTTGACTCCTACAGCACCTTTGAGAAATATAATCATCTTGTTTCTCTCTTGGGTACCTAGGAATGTCTTTGAGAGTCTTCTCTTCTTTGCAACTGTTTTCACCACAGATTTCTTCATACTTGCAGCTTTCTTCTGTGCAATTTCAGTTGCCATACTCTGTTGATAAGCTTCATTCAGTTCAGCAGCTAGAGCTTTTGCCATTTCCCTGTCCTTTTCCATCTGAACTCTTTCTTCTTTTTCAATATCCTCCTGCATCTTTTTAGCTAGGGCTTCATCTGATTCAACCAACCTTTGCTTTTTGATTGGTTGATCAGATTCTACCATCTTTGCTTTTCCTTTATCTTTGCTCATTGCCTTCTTACTGTTATCTTTCTTGATCACTTCACCTTGTTCTTTTATGATTACACCTTTGGTCTTTGAAGTGACCTTGGGAGTATCATTCTTGGCTTTTAGTAAGGTTTCTGCAATCTCAAGATCTGTTAACACTTCTTTCACAGTTTCTGCTGCTTTATTAATGTCAGCAGTAGTAACTGTTTCTTCTTGCTGCTCCCCCTGAACATCAACTTTCTCTCCATCAAGCTCCCCCTTTCTTGTGGCTTCTTCCATGTTGATCTCCCCCTTTTTGGGAGCATCATCCTCAGTGGTCCTTCTCCTTACTTGGAATTGCTTTCTCTTCTTCCTTTGTACCAGACTAACCACCATCCTCTTCAGCTTAGCAATCTGTTCTTGTTGTGACAGAATTACTAGCTTCATTTCTTCAATTTCTTTGCCTTGTTTGAGAACATCTTGATTGATGTTCCCCATTGTTTCCATCAATTCATCGTACGTATATCTGTCCTCACCCTCTCCAGAAGTGTTACCCTCCTTTGAAGGATCATTGGATCTTTTATTTGTGGAAGTCTTCTGCCTTGCAGAGGCACTATCCACCCCTGTGGTTTCTTGGAACCAGGGACCTTCAAATGATTGCTCATTCAAAGTTGCCATGGGGGAGGTCTTATTGATGTTACCACTTTCCTCCTCTGTACTAGCAGGAGTAGTGGCAGCCTCATCACCCATATGCTCTACCTCCTCCTCAGAGAGCACCTCCTTTGGGTTGGGAGACACCCTTGTGGTTTCCCTTTGGATATTCTCTAGGGGAGAATTCTCCCTTAGAGGGCTTATAGGCTTAGTGGGTAATGGTACAAGAAGGGAAGGAGCCTTCTTTACCTGTTTTCTCTTGTAAGTTTGGGTGATGGGAGAGGTTGGTTTTTCAAGAAGGGACTTGGGAATTGATTTTGAGAGGGAAGGTTGGGCTTGGCTAGCAGTGGGTTGGTCTAATGGGGGCCTTGACCCTGCTGCCATACCTTCATTGGTTTGGGACACCACCATCATTGTAGAGAACAATGGGGTGTCAACTCCTTCAGAGTCCCCAGCAGATCTTCTCATATTTGAGAAAACCTTGCCTTTGGGGGGTTTAGGTACATATACCCCAACAGGTTGAGGTATATCCGTTAATTCATGAGTAATAACTTCTTGAACAAACCTGGGATACATAAAAAAGCTCTTTTTGTTTCCCATGTTTGAGACAAGATCATTGAAAATCATTTTAGAAAAATTGTACTTTCTGGCAGTGGCCAAGCACACCAAAGCATAAGCAATAGTGCTGCTGAACTCACTCCATCCAGTAGTCTTTTTGGAGATACAATGCATAAGAGTATGAACAAAGAAACGCCATTGGGGTGAGAATTTTGCTTTAGAAAATTTGAAAACACCCAATGGGCCTCCATACCCCATTCTTGTAAGATTTGAAAACAGTTCATTGTTTGGGATAGAAGTTATACCAGAGGCATCGTCTAGACGTAGACTGATGCGAATAACCTCTTCAGTAACTGTTAGTGATTGATCACAGATTCTGGTCTTGATCATTTGCACACCATTTTCCACAACAATGGTTGCATTAGCCCAGAACTGCCTTTGATGCTCAATGTAGATTGTAGGGGATACAATAAGAGCATGAGCAATGTGGCTTGTCTTGAGGAAATCCACAATCTGATGAAATCCTGAAGCTTGCTTTGGCTTTTGTAGCATCGCAATCTCGTTGTGCTCGTCGATGAAAGTCATGGATGCCATTGATCTTAGTGAAAAGCTTGCCTGAAAACTTCGAACTTGAGAGAGAAAAGGTTTTGAGCGCAAGAGAACAGTATGCAAAGAGTCGTTATGAACTTTTAGGCGGGCAAAAAGTATTTATAGTATTCGGAATATAAGCAGTATTAACCTAGAGCAGTATTAACTACTAGCAGTATTAACTGCTAGCAGTATTAACTAACTAGCAGTATTAACTGAAAGCAGTATTAACTGAAAGCAGTATTAACTGAAAGCAGTATTAACTGAAAGCAGTATTAACTGAAAGCAGTATTAACCACTAGTAGTATTAAATGAAAGCAGTATTAACCACTAGCAGTATTAGCTGAAAGCAGTATTAACCACTAGCAGTATTAACTGAAAGCAGTATTAACCACTAGCAGTATTAACTGAAAGCAGTATTAACTGAAAGCAGTATTAACCACTAGCAGTATTAACTGAAAGCAGTATTAACCACTAGCAGTATTAACTGAAAGCAGTATTAACCACTAGCAGTATTAACTACACTTACTCCTTTTAAACTTGCTAAACACTGAGTACTGCTATGCATATCCTGAAAAAGAAGATTAGTAACACCAAGAATACTATACAGATATAAAACCACTTTTTGAGAAGGAGATTATTCAGAGTTTATCATTCCCACACTTGTTACCAAGAAAGTGAATCTACCCACATCAAAAGCTTTAGTGAATAGATCAGCAAACTGATTATCAGTGTGAACTTTGACAACTTGAATAAGTTTCTTTTCATTACAATCTCTTATAAAGTGATACCTGATTTCAATGTGCTTTGTCTTTGAGTGCTTGACTGGATTATTTACAATGCTAATAGCACTGCTGTTGTCAATAAAGATTGGAGTGTGTAGAAAGGTTACCCCATAATCCAACATTTGATTCTGAATCCATAAGACTTGAGAACAGCAACTTGCAGCTGCTATGTACTCTGCCTCTGTTGTAGATGTGGATACTGTGGTTTGTTTCTTGCACTGCCATGAGACTAGTCTAGCACCCAAAAACTGACATCCTCCAGAAGTAGATTTTCTGTCCAAGTTTGCCCCACCTAGATCACTGTCTGAGTATGCTATTAGGTCAAAAGGTGAGTTATGAGGATACCAAAGTCATAATCTGGGTTGCCCTTTGAGATATCTGAATATCCTCTTAACAGCTTGAAAGTGAGATTGCTTTGGCCTAACTTGAAATCTTGCACATACACAGACTGGAAACATTATATCTGGCCTTGATGCTGTGAGATACATGAGAGAGCCAATCATGGATCTATAATGATGCACATCCATATCCTCCCCCTCAAGATCTGCTGTGATCTGCTTGTGTGTTTCCATAGGTGTGCTGGCAGGTTTTGATTCTGAGAAACCAAACTTGGTTAGAATATCCTGCACATACTTGGATTGACATATGAAAATGCCATCTGACTTCTGTTGAACTTGGAGTCCAAGGAAGAAAGTAAGTTCCCCCATGGAACTCATTTTGAACCTTTGATGCATTAAATCCTCAAACTCCTTGCACATGTTGTTTCTTGTAGATCCAAAGATAATGTCATCAACATAGATTTGGACCAGCAAGATATCCTTCTTCTTTCTTTTGATAAATAGAGTCTTATCAATGACTCCTCTTTCAAAGTCATTTTCCAAGAGATAGGATGACAGAGTGTCATACCATGCTCTTGGAGCTTGATGTAGTCCATAAAGTGCTTTCTTTAATTTGTATACCCTGTCTGGATAGCTTGGGTTTTCAAACCCTGGTGGTTGACATACATATACTTCTTCTTCAATTGATCCATAGAGAAAAGCATTTTTTACATCCATTTGATAGACTTTGAAGTTCATGTAAGAAGCATAGGCTAGGAATAGTCTGATTGCTTCTATCCTAGCCACAGGTGCAAAAACTTCTTCATAATCTATACCCTCTTCTTGACTATAGCCTTGAGCCACCAGCCTTGCTTTGTTCCTTATGACAATACCTCTTTCATCTCTCTTGTTTCTGAAAATCCACTTTGTGCCAATTGCTCTGTGACCTTTAGGAAGGTCTACTAGATCCCATACATCTTGTAGCTTGAACTGTAACAGTTCTTCTTGCATTGCTTCTATCCAGCTAGATTCTTTCATAGCATCATGTGCCTTTTTAGGCTCAAGCTGGGATAGAAAACAAGAAAGGACTGTATGCTGTTGATCTTGCATTTCTTGAAGCCTGCTTTGATGTCTAGTCATCATAGGAGAAGAGATATCTCCTATTACCAGCTGTGGAGGATGATTCTTTTGAACTCTGGTGTTATGACTAGGTTCTTCATTCAGTCCAGCCTCTAGATTAGAGTCATGCAACTCAACTGAAGTGTTTTCAGAAGCCACTTCTGATTCTTTATTTTCTTGAGTCTCCTCATCTCTAGTTTCTTCTTCACTCTGATTTGGTCCAGTAAATGATTCCTTTTCACAGTCTTCAACAGAATTCACTGTGGGTATGGGAAATATCACAGATTTAGATATACTTTCTGAGACTTGTGTGATCCCTGATCCTCCACATCCTGTTCCTGTAGAATCATCACTACTGAAACCAAAAGAATTAGTTAGTGAATCAATGTCAAATAGCCACTGAGGTCCAGACCCAACAGGATTTGGTGTGTTCTCATTGCATTTGACATTGTCACTTTCTTCAATTATTCTAGAAGATGAGTTAAAAACTCTGTAGGCCTTACTCTGAGATGAATATCCAACAAGAAATCCATCATCTGCTTTGCTATCAAACTTACCTAAGTGAGATTTGGTATTGAGAATTGTACAAGGACACCCAAAAGGTTTGAAGAAACCAATGAAAGGTTTTCTTTTATTTAAAAGCTCATATGGGGTCTTGTTCTTTTGCTTGACCACTAGAACTCTGTTTTGGACATAACAAGCAGTATTAACTGCTTCAGCCCAGAAGGTAATTGGCAATTTTGAATCAGCCAACAGAGATCTAGCAGCCTCTATTAGTGTTCTATTCCTCCTTTCAGCAATACCATTCTGTTGAGGAGTCCTAGGAGCACTATATTGCCTCTCAATACCTTTTTCTTCACAAAAGGTGTTTAGATCATGATTTTTAAACTCAGTTCCATTATCTGATCTAATGACTTTTACTCTTTGATTAGTTTGGTTTTCAATTCTTAGAATAAAGGATTTGATAAGACCACTTGTTTCATCCTTAGTCCTTAGAAAATATACCCAAGTAAATCTGGAGTAATCATCAACAATAACCAAGCAGTAAGATTTCTTGCCTATACTCATAACATTTGTAGGACCAAACAGATCCATATGCAATAACTGGAGACAAGTAGAAACAGAATTTAACTCTTTGGTCTTATGAGAAGTTTTGTGTTGTTTGCCTTTAAGACAAGCAACACAATGATCATCACATGAAAAGACTTTTGAAGGTAACCCTCTTACAAGGTTATTTTTAACAAGATTGTTCATAGTCTTGAAATTCATGTGACACATCCTTCTGTGCCATAGAGAGGATTCATCTACAGAAGCTTTTGAAACAAGACAATTTAGAGATGAATCACTATCAACATTGTCCATATCAAGACAGTAAACATTGTCCTTTCTTGGAGTTCTAAGAAGTATCATGCTTTCATCAACTACCTTGAACCCTGGAGCAAGGATCATACACTCAGTATTTGTAAATAATATACTATGTTGTTTGTCACAAACCTGTGATACACTTAACAGGTTGTATTTTAATTGATCAACATAGTAGACATCCTCAAATGTCATCTTACCTTTGGTGACATTACCTTTTCCACTTATCTTACCACCAGTAAGATTATCTCCAAATGCAACATGTCCTCCATTGATATGCTTGAAATCCTGAAGGCATGACATGTTGCCTGTCATGTGCCTAGAGCAACCACTATCAACATGCCAAATGCTCTTTCCCTTGAGCTGTTGGTTGCCCTGCACATTAGATAAATCAATTAGTATGATTTAGGAACCCAAGCCAAGGTGGTCTTGGGTACCCCTTTCTCATCAAAGTACTTGCATTCTTTCTTGACAAGATTTTTAAAATCAGAACACTTAGTATTTGAATACTTTGTCAAGATTATTGGATTAGCAGCACTAATACTAGCAGTAGCACTATCTTTAGAAGTACTAACAGAGTTAGCAGTACTAACAGGTTTGGCAGTATTGCTTCTAGCAGTACTATCACTGTTAGCAGCACTATTTGTAGTAGCAGTACTAACAGTTTTAGTACATTTTGGAATCCACATCTTGACATTATCTTCCACATTCTGTCTCTTCATGTGGCTTTTAGATTTAACAACTTTCTTAGCCACATGGTTCTTTTCTTTCTTCCTATAACCAAAGGATTTTTTAGTAGGTCTTTGAAAATTTATCCTTTGGTTCATAGGATTAAAGTAACAGTATTTGGCAATGTGGTTCAGCTTTCCACAGATAAAACAGGGTTTTGGTCTATTAATAATTTTTTTAGATCAACCCCTTGTTTTTGTGCCCAATGATTGTTCCAGTTTCTCTGATTTCCCCTTGGTTTATCATGTTTTTGGGGCTCAAATTTATTGCATACACATTGTTTGCAAGGAATAGGGTTCACAACAGTGGTCTGCTTATAGTGAACCTTCTTGTTCTTTCCCTCAGTCTTTTCTATCTCTTTGGACTTGATCCAGTGCTTTCCACATCCCTCATTGGTGATAATGTGATTTTCTTTAGGAATCTCACCACTCACAGTATTGTCCTTATCCTTGACAACTTCTTTCTCAGTTTTATCCTTAACAACCACTTCATCTAAGGGATCTATTTCAGTGGCTCCCTTAGGTAGATCCTTCCTATCCTTTGTTTCTAACAACTCTGAACTAGGAGGGATGTAGTTGTTGTTATAGGGTGGTGGTGTGGTATTGTACCCTATACCTCTTCTCAGTTTATCATGAATCTGAGTTTGTAACAAAGAATCCATTGCTTTGGAAGCATTAGAAAACTTTTCTACATCAAGTTTGACTTTAGCTAGCTCTCCTCTTAGCTTTTCACTTTCTTCTTTAGATCTGGTCAGTTGAAGCTCTAAGTCATTCTTCTCCCACTTCCAGTAATTTGTGTCATAAGAGTGTTGAAGCTCATTAGCTTGAAAACCCTTAATCTGTTCTTCAAATCTCTCAACAATCCTCACATAATCTTTTATGTCTTTTTCCAATCCCTTAAGGTCATCACTCATGTTCTGATTGTGATCCCTATACCTTTTAACAGTGTTAATGCAATTTTGAGAGCAAAGATTGGAAGTTACCTCTGTAGGGAGATCAGACACCTCTGCCATTAGAGCTTGATTCTGAATAGCCTCTTCAGCTTGATCACTCCAATCAAACCCCATACCTTGTTGAGAGACAAGGGCTTGTGCAGAGTTTCTGTTGAAGCTTCCAGATTGAGCTTGTTGGTGGTTGTTATTCTGAGACATTCCACTTCTGCATTCTCTAGCAAAGTGTCCCTTTTGATGGCATTTGTAACATTCCACCTTGGACTTGTCAAATCCTGCTCCATCTTCTCTTCTTTAGGAGAAGTTGTTCCTCCCAGTTCTTTTGATGAACTTTTTAACTCTCATGGAGAGCATGGCCATCTGCCATTTAATATCCATCTCTTCAAGATCATCTGGATTGAGTTGTTCCAAGTCATCATTAATGAGAGAAGAGTTTCCATGACTTGCCAGAAAGGCCTCAAACACAGTTTCAGTGCCTTTCTCTTGGTTTGTTCCATTGGCAGTACTAACTGATTCAAGGTTGGAAGTAGAATCAGTTGATGCTGAAAGGAGTGCAGCATTGTGAACATATCCAGAAGGCCTCTTTTTAGCCTCTACCTCAGATTCAAAAACTCTTAGATCGTTATAAAGATCATCAAGTTCCTTTTCTTCCAGTTGATCATTCTGTCTGAAAGACACAGTATACATGGTCCATTCATCACTCAAGGACCTTAGAAACTTTCTGTTCAGATCATATTGATCAATTTGTACTCCCACTGTAGCTAGTTCACCAATAAGTTTGTTGAACCTGTCAAAAGTTTGAGTCATGGACTCATTCTTGGTTGACATAAAGTTCTCATATTGTTGCTTCAGAATGGCTTTCTGATTTCTCTTGGTACTTTTGGTACCAGAGAATCTCTTCTCCAGAGCATTCCAGAGCATCTCTGCATCAGTGCAGTTACAGAACTGATGTTGATATTCATTAGGAATAGCCAAGAGCAAGGTGCTCAAGGCTTTCATCTCTGTCTGTCTGATCTTTCTTTCTGCATCAGTTTTTGGTGGAGTTCTCTTTCCATCTGCACCAATCTTTCCTGCTTCAGAAGGACCATTCTCTATGATGTCCCACATAGAATAGTCAGTGAGGAGTATGTACTGCTTGATTCTGATCTTCCACATATCGAATTCATTGGGTCTAAGCATTGGAACCTTTGAGACCAAAGTACTGCTTGATTCTGCAAGATTTTCCATGATGAATAGTTGTTTCTGAGAAATCAGGCTCTGATACCACTTGTCAGGATCGAATTCTCAACAAGAATTAATTCTCAGAAACAATATCAAAGAAGTTTGCGGAATAACACTTTGATATTCAATGAAACAGTAAATCAACACAGAAAATATGAATAACAAACTGTAAGCTTTTATTGAATGCTTTGAAGTTACAAGATTACTCACTCAACCTCAATATTGATGAACAGGCTCACCAATACGAATTCTACTTCTCTAGAATTAGGATCTATGCCTTGAGGTTGTTTTTCCCTAAAAGAATGAAAACTAAAGTTATCTAACTATTCTAATCAATACAATATATATACTGAATACAAAGATAATTACAATAAATAAAATATCTTCAGTATATCTTCTATGTATATCTCTAAGCTTCCATGTATATCCTTTCATACGAATCTTCATCATATAAGCAGTATTAATCTTCAGCAGCATTAACTTCCTTCTAGCAGCATTAACTACTAAGCAGTACTAACCACTAGCAGTACTAACTAGCTAAGCAGTACTAACTTTGTTCAAGCAGCACTAACTTTGACTAGCAGTATTAACTACTAGCAGTAGTAACACTCAGCAGTATTAACCTTTAAGTCTTCTAGCAGTATTAACTCTGAACCAGCAGCATTAACCATACTTGAGTTTTTCTTCAGTTCCCAACAGATCCATGATTGGCTCTCTCATGTATCTTACAGCATCTAGGCCAGATATAATGTTTCCAGTCTGTGTATGTGCAAGATTCCAAGTTAGGCCAAAGCAATCTCACTATCAAGCTGTTAAGAGGATATTCAGATATCTCAAAGGGCAACCCAGATTGGGGCTTTGGTATCCTCATGACTCATCTTTTGACTTGCTTGCATACTCAGACAGTGATCTAGGTGGAGCAAACTTGGACAGAAAATCTACTTCTGGAGGATGTCAGTTTTTGGGTGCAAGACTAGTGTCATGGCAGTGCAAGAAACAAACCACAGTGTCCACATCTACAACAGAGGCAGAGTACATAGCAGCTGCAAGTTGCTGTTCTCAAGTCTTATGGATTCAGAATCAAATGTTGGACTATGGGGTAACCTTTCTACACACTCCAATTTTTATTGATAATATCAGTGCTATTAGCATTGTTAATAATCCTGTCAAGCACTCAAAGACTAAGCACATTGAAATCAGGTACCACTTTATAAGAGACTGCAATGAAAAGAAACTTATTCAAGTTGTAAAAGTTCATACTGCTAACCAGTTTGCTGATCTATTCACCAAAGCATTTGATGTGGGTAGATTCACTTTCTTGGTAACAAGTGTGGGAATGATCAACTCTATATAAGCTCCTACTTAAAAAGTGGTTCAATACCTGTATATTGTTTCTTCTTGGTGGTCCTAATCTTCTTTTTCAGGAAAAGTATAGCAGTACTCAGTCCTTCACAAAGCTTAAAAGTGTAAGTATGCTTAATGTTGCCAGTGCAGTTTTAATACTGCCAGTGCATTGTTAATACTGCTAGTGCATTGTTAATACTGCTAGTGCATTGTTAATACTGCCAGTACATTTTTAATACGGCCAGTGCACAGTTAATACTGCTAAGTAGTTAATACTGCTAGTTAGTTAATACTGCTAGTGGTTACTACTGCTTTCAGTTAATACTGCTTTCAGTTAATACTGCTTGTCCGTTAATACTGCTCTAGGTTAATACTGCTTATGTCCCGAATACTATAAATACCCTTTGCCCGCCTAAAAGTTCATAACGACTCTTTGCATACTGTTCACTTGCGCTCTAAACCCTTTCTCTCTCAAGTTCAAAGTTTTCAGGCAAGAAACTTCAAGATCAATGGCATCAATGGCATTCATAGACGAGCACAATGAAATCGCGATGCTACAGAAGCCCAAACAAGCCGCTGGTTTCCACCAGATTGTGGATTTTCTCAAGACAAGCCATATTGCCCATGCTCTCACTGTATCGCCATCCATCTATATCGATCATCAAAGGCAATTCTGGGCAAATGCCACCATTGTTACTGAGAATGGTGTGCAAATGATCAAGACAAGGATGTGTGACAAACCCTTGACAGTTACTGATGAGGTAATTCGCATCAGCCTCCGGTATAACTTCTATCTCTAATGATGAACTGTTTTCTACTCTTACAAGAATGAGGTATGGAGGCCCATTGGGTGTATTCAAGTTCTCAAAAGCAAAATTTTCACCTCAATGGCGTTTCTTTGTCCATACCCTTATGCACTGTCTCTCTAAAAAGACTACTGGATGGAGTGAGTTCAGTAGCACCATTGCTTATGCTTTGGTGTGCTTGGCCACTGCCAGAAAGTATAATTTTTCTAAAATGATTTTCAGTGATCTTGTCTCAAACTTGGGAAGCAAAAAGAGCTTTTATATGTACCCCAGGTTTGTCCACGAAGTTATCACCCATGAATTGACGGATATGCCTCATTTTGATGGGGTATATGTACCTAAACCCCCTAAAGGCAAGGTTTTCTCAAATATGAGAAGATCTGCTAGGGACTCGGAAGGAGTTGACACCCCATTGTTCTCTACAATGATGGTGGTGTCCCACACTGATGAAGGTATGGCAGCAGGGTCAAGGCCCCCATTAGACCATCCCACTGCTAGCCAATCCCAACCTTCCCACTCTAAATCAATTTCCCAGTCTCTTCTTGATAAACCAATTTCACCAATCACCCAAACATACAAATGGAAACAGGTAAAGAAGGCTCCTTCCCTTTTTGTACCTTCACCCTCTAAGCCTTTAAGCCCTCTAAGGGAGGATTCTCCCTTAGAGAATATCTACAGGGAAACCACAGGGGTGTCTCCCAACCCCAAGGAGGTGCTCTCTGAGGAGGAGGCAGAGCATATGGGTGAGCAGGCTGCCACTACTTCTGCTAGCACAGAGAAGGACAGTGGTAACACAAATAAGACCTCCCCCATGGCAACTTTGAATGAGCAATCATTTAAAGGTCCCAGGTGCCAAGAAACCAAGGGGGTGGATAGTGCTTCTGCTAGGCAGAAGACTTCCACTACTAAAAGATCCCATGATCCTTCAATAGAGGGTAACACTTCTGGAGAAGGTGAGGACAGATATAACTACTATGAATTGCTGGAAACAATGGGCAACATCAACCAAGATGTTCTTAAACAAGGGAAAGAAATAGAAGAAATGAAGCTGGTAATTTTGTCCCAACAAGTGCAAATTACCAAACTCAAGAAGCTGGTGAAGAGGTTGGTACTTAAAAAGAAAAAGAAGCAATTTGTGTTGAAGAAGAGGGCAAATGTTCAAGATACTTTCAAAAAGGGGGAGAAGCCAGAGGGAGAAACAGAGAAAGAAAGCTAAGTTGTAAAGGAAGTTGAAGTTGAGGGGGAGACAGAACATGGAACAACAGCAGAAACTGTTAATGCTGCTACAACAGAAGAAACAGTTAATGCTGCTAATATACAAGAAGCAGCAGAAACAGAAGCAGCAGAAACAGGGCTCTCTTTAGAGGAAATGGAGATAGCAGAAACTTTGGTTAAAGCCAAAAATGATACTCCTAAGGCTACTCAAAAGGCCAAGGGAGTAGTCATCAATGAAGGAGGGATCTCAAAGAAGGACAAAGAGAAGGAAGTCTTGAAGGATATAAAGGGAAAAGGAAAGGAAAAGATGGTTGAAGAAGCTGAACTGCCTACAAAGAAGAAGACTCAGATTGAAATAGATGAGGCAATAGCAAAGCAGCTTCAAGATCAATTGGAAAAGAAGGAGCAGATTCAAACAGAAACAGATAGAGAACTGGCAAAGCTCATGGCTAGAAAGTTAAATGCAGAATATCATAAAAGCATAAAAGAAGCAGCTCAGGCCAAGAAACTTCAAGTCAAAAAGATGCCAATTTAGAAACAGAAACAGAAAAGACAACCCTCCAAAACATTTTTGGCCAATCAGGAAAGAAGAAAAATGATAAATTTCCTGAAAGGGGTAATTGGTGTTAAGGGGGAGATGTTCACCAACATGGCATACACTCAGATTGAAGAATTGTACCAGAAAGAAATGGCTAAGCTTCAAGGGGATTCAGCCCAAAGGGAAGAGGCTGAGAGAAGAATGAAGGAAAGGCATGACCTTAATATTCAAAAACCATTTCCTGAGGAAGTTACACCTACAAAAGAAAAGAAGGAAGAGCCTGAGTTTGTAAGTGTAGAGGCAAAATCTGCTAAAAGGGTGAAGACAATTGCTTCCAAAAGGCAGTCTAAAAGGATAAGGGTGGAAGAAGCTGAAAAGGAAGCAGAACCTTCAGTCACATCTTCAACAGAACCTGTGCAGAATCTAGAACAGTCCAAAGAGCAATCAGATGAGCATATGAGGCTGTATATGACTATAGTAAAACCTGTACAGGCTCTTCCAATCTCCATGAAGGCTCCAGAGATCATCTTTTGGGATATTCTAAGAGACAATGGAAAGGATTTCTTTAGACTCAAAAGAGAAGATGGTGCATTTGAAGCATATTCAACATGGGGGAGAGTAATGAGAGGTTGTTCAAGAGCAGACATTGAGGAAATGTACAAAGTGGGAATGAAACTCTATGAGCCTGTGTTGAAAGGTAAGGAAGAGAATCTTCTTAAAGTAGCAATGGAATACTTATGTATGATGTTTGATCCAGAGAAGGTGAGGCATAGGATTAAAGATCTTCATCATGAGTATGTGTTCAAAAAGATTGATAATTGGATGCTTTTTGAAAACTGTGGTGTGTACATGATTACAATTGATAAATGTTATCATGAATACTACCTAGTTGACAAAATATATGATCATAGCAAGCAGAAACTTGAAGGGATGCTGAAAGCTAAGCTAGTATGTGCTAAGGATTCTGAAATGGCCAAAATTGTGGTGAGAAGAACATCAATCAAAGTATGGGCCTAGATCCAAATTTGGGCAACTGAATGAGAGGTGTTGAAAGCATCTTGAAGATCAGATCTGAAGAACTTGACTTCTCTTCCTAAAAGTCAAGTTAGGGGGAGATTGTTGGGAACTGAAGAAAAGCTCAAGTATGGTTAATGCTGCTAGTTCAGAATTACTACTGCTAGAGGACTTCAAAGTTAATACTGCTGAGTATTACTACTGCTAGTAGAATTAATACTGCTAGTCAAAGTTAGTGCTGCTTGAACAAAGTTAGTACTGCTTAGCTAGTTAGTACTGCTAGAGGTTAGTGCTGCTTAGTAGTTAATGCTGCTTATGATTAGTGTTGCTTATGATATGGAGATCCGGATGGAGAGGATGACAGCTGTAAAGAATGAAGATATTCATGGAAGGATTGAAGATAACTATGCAAGATATACTGAAGATATTCTATTTATTGTAATTATCTTTTATTCAGTTTATATATAGAATGTATAGAATAGTTTAGAGAGAATAATTTATTATTCATTCTACGTTTTTGTTCAAGAGAGAAAATCAACCTCAAGACATAGATCCTAATTCTAGAGAAGTAGAATTCGTCTTGAAAGAGTCTGTTCTTCAAGATTGAGGTTGAGTGTGTAATCTTGTGATTTTAATCATTCAATACAAGTTTACAAGTTGTTAATCATATATTGTTTGTTTACTGTTACATTGAATATCAAAGTGTTTTTTCGCAACTTCTTTGATATTGTTTCTGAGACTTTATTCTTGTTAAGAATTCGATCCTGTCACGCTTTCAACAACTGTTTTTGACTTCTTCAGATATACACGGAATGCAGTAGATGTATATGAATAACCAATAAAGATGCCTTCGTCCGCCTTGGCACTGAACTTGTTCAGACTCTCTTTATCGTTTAGAACATAACACTTACACCCAAATATATGGAAATATTTGATTGTCGGTGTTCGGTTGTTGGTTAACGCATAAGGAGTCTTCTTGAATCTGCTGTGTATCATGGATCGATTCTGGGTGTAGCACGCAGTCGATACAGCTTCAGCCCACAGAAATAGAGGTAAGTCAGATTGACTTAGCATAGTACGAGCAGCCTCGACTAGCGTACGATTTCTTCTTTCGATGACTCCATTCTGTTGAGGCGTATGAGCAGCAGAGTATTGATGTGATATCCCGACCGATTCGAGATATTCTTGAACTGTTTTGTTCTTGAACTCTGTCTCGTTTTCTGTTCTTAGAAGCTTGACCGGTTTCTGCAGATTTACCTGGGTCGTCTTCAGGAATGTAATGAGAACATCAGGTGTCTCGTCTTTTAAACGTAGAAATTTGACCCAAATGTATTGCGAGTAATCGTCCACAATAACTAGTATGTACTTCTTTCCGCCTAGACTTTGCGTTCGCATCGGACCACAGAGATCCATATGCAACAACTCTAACGGAGAGCTTGTACTCGGTTCAGGCTTTGGTTTGTGCGGAGCTCTCTTCATCTTTCCTTTTTCAAACGCTGCACACAGGTGTTCTTTTTCATACTTCGGCTCTATAAGTCCTTTAACTAGCTTTTCACTGACCAACTTGTTTATGTATCTAAAGTTGAGGTGAGAGAGCCAGCTTTGCTGCATCGAGGCTTTAGAGAGTAGACACACCTGCTTGTCAGTCTGGATGTTTGACAAATTAATTATGTAGAGGTCAGACTTTCGAGTGCCTACCAAGAGTTCCTTGCCATCTTCAGTGCGAACAGTACACCTCTTGGCCTTGAAATTTACCTCTAAGCCTTTGTCACAGAACTGGCCTATACTGAATAGGTTGTGACTTAAGCCTTCAACGTAGCTCACCTTCTTAATCATGACGTTTTCGTGTACCATATCACCATATCCCAGAATTGGTGAAAATTGGTCGTTCCCAAATCTAACTGTCCCGCAATATTTATCTGCATAATTGGACAACATCCCTTTCTGCCTTGTCATATGCTTGGAACACCCGCTATCCAAGTACCACATATGACGGGTCTGCACAAGAGAAATTACGAAATAAGAGATTTAGGTACCCACTTGTAAATGGGTTCTACAGTGTTAGTACATGATTTTGGTACCCATTTGAAATTGGGTCCTCTTTTCTTTTGAGAATCAATTGAAGAATTAGTATGATAAGAGTGAACATGATATGTGCCAAACCAAACATCAGAATCTTGACAAGAAGTAGAAACATGTTTATCATAATATGAAGACTTTCTAGCAGATAAAGATAACTGGAATAATTGCTTCATAGTGTATTTCTTGCGAGAAACGACAAGTTTTGGTTTCAAAATAGCAACATCAGCAATCAAAACATCTTTACTAGTCGTAGTCTTATTACAATCAGCACTAGAAAGAACAGTCTCGTCAATCTCCTGTTTTGGTTTCCATTGAGATTTAACTCCTAGCCCTTTCTTGCTTAGATCTGAAACATTTGAAACTTTTGAGTCAGATTTTTGAGAAACAGACGAATGCTTCTTCTTTGTGTTACTAGTAATGATCGGTTTCTGTGAATGCTGAGATTTCTTCTTACCTTTCGCATTCTTAATTTTCACATAAACTGTTTCATCAACTTTCGTTGATGATTTGCTTTTCACAAACTTACTGGATAATCCAAAGGAATTCACAACAAATGGCGAATGATTAGGAAGTTTGGCATTAAAATCAAATTGATCAAAACAATCATCTAAAACACCATCAGAGTTTAGAAAATCTAACCCTTCATCTAGTAGACCAAACATATCTTTAGATTTTGAAGCCTTGGTTGATTTAGAAAGAACATAATACTTTAGCACAGTTGAAAACACATTTTGTTCAACATCTATCAAAATTCTTTCATCTGCTAAAGATTTCTCAAGTTCAGAAATTTTACTTTCCAAAATGAGAGGAGGGACATAAAGTTTACCTTCAATAGGCTTAGCCTCCATTTCTTTTACAAAATAACTTTGAAAGAAGTCATTTGAAAGAGATTTTGATTGAACATCACTATAACTATTATTCAGCTTCGCATAACGAAATGGAAGTTGAACATTAGATGTGTTCTTTCGTTTTTCTGTTTCCTTGGCTTCATCTTCTTTAAACAGTCCAGTCTAGAAAACTTTAAGCTCAAGGAATCGTCGAGCTAGTTTCAAAAATGTAAAATCATAAAGTGCAGGCACTTCAGATTTACCCTTTTTAAGGTAGTGAGGATTCTCATAACCAATTCACTAGCTCTCTTTATTCTCTTTGGGTTTGTTTATATGAATGGTTTGTTCAGTTTGACCCAATGAGTATAACTTCTTTTCCAAAGCATTTAATTTTTCAAGTAAAGATTTGTTTTCTTCGGTACGCGAAGAATACATTCTCGTAAGCTCTTTGAAATCAAACTCACTTTTTCTCAATTTTGAATTTGTTTCAGCAATCTCTTTAAGAATTATGGTCTACTCTTTTGCACTGGTGTCAATGTTTTTATGTAAAACCTCAATCAATACTTTCTTCCCAGCAATATCATCCCTAAGTTTCTGTATTGATTTGTCTTTTTCTTTAATGACACCCTTTTCAAGCTTAAGTTTAGACTCTAATTCTTGGAGTTTTGTCATCATGGCATGCATTTGATTTAAGAAATCTGATTCAGTTAAATCACATACCTCTTCGTTGTCATCTTCATCTGAAACAACTTCAGCTTCTATTTCCATCTTGCCCATGAAGCATAGATGCGCTGTCTCGTCCTTCTCGTCTTTGTCATCTTCTTCATCTGATTGATCCAGCCAGAACTCATCTTCTGCCATCAATGCTTTTCCAGGTTCCTGTTGCTTGGCTAGAAGCATTTTATTCTTGTAGTAGTCGGAGTTCCGGACTTTGGGTCTTCAGCAGTCTCTAGCAAAGTGACCTAGTCTGCCACAGTTGTAGCATGTTGGAGGTTCTGACTGACTAGATTCTTTAGCTTTATACCTTCTCTCTTCCGGCCTTCTTTCCTCTACTCTTTTACCTTCAATCCTCTCTTTGTGAGCATAGTTGCTTGGACCAGAAGAATACCTCTGACTGTTTGAGCTTGGCTTTTTGTAGAACTTTCTTTGAAAAGCCTTAGTCAGCATAAGCATTGCCTGCTTCAGTTTTTCACAGTCATCTGAGTCAGAGTTTGCTTCACTTTCAATTTCTTCTGATTCAGACACAATCATCTTCTTCTTCTTCTTTTTCACAACAAGTGCAACTGAATCAGCAACTGTCTTCTCAGACTATCTCTTTTCATCCATGATCTCATCCACCTCTTCCTTATTCTGCTTGAGGGTTTCATACACCTCGTGTGAAGTGGAATCTCGTTTAGATCTTTTATTTGCTTTATTTGTCTAGCAAACCTCTTCTATTCAGGCTGGAGGATGATGAGGAATTTGACATTCAGCTCTATTTGTGATTTGTTGACCTTGTTCTTGCTTAGCTCATTCAGCAAGGTCACGAATCTGTCATATGTTCCTGCTAGAGACTCTCCAACTCTGCCTTTGAATTCTTCATAGTTGTTGAGGCAGTTGGATATCTTAAGCTGGTTCCCAACCTTTGAACCTAGCATCATTTTCTCTAGATGATCCCACATCTCTTTGCCAGAGGCTTTATAGCTGTCTATCTTCACATATATTTCATTTGGAATGCCTCAAAGAATGTAAGACTTTGCTAATCTATCACCTTTTGCTCTTTTTAGGTTATCACCTTCGAGCTCATCAAACTTAAGTTGATACTCTGTTGCCACAGTTCCCTCCGTACGAGTCTCATAAACTGGTGCCATAACTCCCTCCTCCATTGATTTCCTGATAAAATCACCCAAATCTTGTCTTTCTATGAAGTTCATGAACCGATCTTTCCATTGTTCATACTCTTCCCTGAAGAGTACTGGTGGCTTTGTGTCAGTTCTGATAGCTAGGGCTTCTCTTGAAGTCATCCTTTGAAAAAGACTAAGTCTAGTACTAGCGCAAAAGGCACACTTTGCGCTAAAGGAGTCTGGCGCAAAAGAGTTTTGCGCGAGGTGTAGGTGGCGCGAAGTAACACTTTGCACTAGAAGACGCTGGCACAAAAATCAATTTGCGCTAAAAGGAGTTGGCGCAAAAGGCAACTTTGCGCGAGATGAGGGTCGCGCGAAACAGAACTTTGCACGAAGTGAAGGTAGCGCAAACTTTAGTCTGGAAGATGGAGTTTTGCGCTAGACGTTAGTGGCGCAAACTTGAACTTTGCGCGATAAGCTAATGGCGCAAACTTTGAAGATGGAGATTTGCGCGAGATGTTGATGGCGCAAACCTGAACTTTGCGTTAATCGAAGCTGGCGCGAAGGACACTTTGCGCGAGTAACTAATAGCGCAAAAGTAACTTTACGCGAGGAACTTTGAAGAACTTTTGAATCTGGCGCAAACCTTACTATGAATTGGCGCAAACTTGAACTTTGCGCGAGTTCGTCCCTGTTACTTCGAAAAATCGACTGATTTGACAAATAAACCTATCTAGACTTCGATTTAGCAGTCCCAACTTTGACAAATCGACCACTAACACTTCTAGAACAGATTACAATCCCTTGATCTAAAGAATAATCACCTTTTGAAGAAAAGATCGATGGAACAGTGAGTTTCGACTCACGAATAGTTTTGACACAAAAATCACAAAAATTGAATCGATTGAAGATCTATACTGGAATTAAACAATACCAACTCGATCTAGCACACTAATCGATCAATACCTGATCGATTTCAACTCCAAAAACACACTAAAACTCGAAAAGAATTTTGAAGAAGAAGAACACAGAGTCGTTCTTTTAAAAACTTGATTTGAAACTGTTTTGAGGCTCTGATACCAATTGTCGGTCATCAATATTATCAAGTTCTTATCAACACAAACAACAACAAAGATTTACCAACCTGATTGATAAATAAACGCGGATTACAGATTGATGTTTGTGATTTACTCTTTGAAAGCTCTCTTAGATTTACACCGTTGAAATGTGTTATGTGTGTTTTTTCTATATCTTTCTCAACACACTAACTAACATAATATCTAACAAAGATAATAATATCCTAAATAATATCTAAACATAATATCTAGATATTTAGGACTTATAACTAAAACACAAAAATACAATAAACTAACTTTGACATTTTATTACAAACTAACATTAGACTAATATTAAGAGTTGACTTTCCAGCGTTAGCTTCAGATTGCAAACTTCAGATTGGATGATGTTGAATCCAATAGATCTGTGCGCTAACATTTTCTAAGTCAGATACGCGCATACAGTAACTTGCGAGAAGCTACTTTGCGCACAACACCTGTTGCGAGTTTCTCATTTCACGCATCCTTTGTTCTGCGAATTTCTGTTTCGCGCACGAAGCCTCTAGCGTGAAGTCCAGTGAATAGTTGTTTGCGAGTTTCTACAGTCTGCGAGTTCCTACATTGTGCGAGTTCTGTACTTGTATTTTTTCTGAAAATCTTTTTAAGTAGTAATCTAGGTTTGACTTTTCAAGTCAACTTTTTCTGATTCGTTTGGGAGATCTTGTATCATGCCTGTTATCAGTATTCATTTTCAATCTGTTCAAGATGCCTACTACAGATGCAAAAGAAAATACTATATTATCATCAAGAGACTTTGCGATAATGTATATGCCTGAGATACCAGCAATTGAGGTTGAACGAGACAAGCTAAAAAAAGCAGAATTCAGCCTTACTAAAACAGATTCAAGATTTTAATTCTAAATTGTTAAATTCTGACAAAGCTTCTGTTTGTGCAAAATTAGCTAATCATTCCAAATCTGATTATGCAGGTATTCTCAGCACCAAAGAGAAAGAATTAAAACTTAGAGAAAGAGAGATACATCTTCTTCAAACCAAATTGAAGGCAACTGAGAATAATTTTTCAGTAACTAAAGTTGAATCAATTGCTCTACTCAACAAGATAAATGAGTTTGAAGAAAAGATTTCTGCCATGGAAGCAAAGAATGTTGATTTAATGAAAAGTCTTCCGACAGAGAAAGAAAAGGAGAAATCTGATGAAAAAGCTAATTTAGAGAAACTTTACAACCAGAAACTGTCTGATTTTTCCAAGAAGGCTCTCCAAGAAAAGAAAGATTTATAGCACAAATGTTTGAAGCTTTCCAAGCAAGTGTCTGATTTTGAGAAAATTTTAATCACAGAAAGAGACACATTTGCAAAGGAAAGAAAAGTTCTTGATAAGAAAGTAATTGAATTTCCCAAGCAAATCTCAGTTTTACAAAACTTACTTGAAAAAGAAAAGAAATTATTTCAAGAAAAGAATAAGTCTTTTGAGATTGAAAAGAAGAAATCTGAAAAGAGAAATGTTAGGATATTCAATGAAATTTCTACTAAAAACAAGAACATGGAAAAGGAATTTGAGCTTGAACGTCAAAATTTTGAAAATGAAATTTCTAAGCTTTCAAAAAGATTAACTGGTCTATCATCTGATATGTCAAAAGAACAGAAGGCCAGATCTGACTTACAAGTGAAATTTGACACTATTATTGAAGAAAATAATATTTTTTCTAAAAAGATAAAAGATCTGGAAGTTGCAAATGTTGAGTTGTCAGAAAAGATTTCTGCGGATGTGATAGATCAATCACCTCTTGAGAAGTCAACTGAATCCGTTTGCTCTTTTAAAACTGCTTCCAGTTTTATTTCTGAAAAAGTTTCAAGAAAGAATAGTGTCAAATCTAAAACTGTTGATACAAGTCAGATTCGTCCTACCAATCTGTTTTATAATCATATTATTGATGGCACAGTTAAATCTAACAGTAAAATTCTTGGAAAGCCATCAAGGACAGATCAGATGGTTTGGGTTGTTAAAGGCTCTTTAGATGGAAAAGTTGTTCATAAATCATCTCCATCCACATCCAAAGTTAAACAGAACAGAGCTCGAAAAGGTAAATCTTTTGCTACACCTGATACGTATTTCTCTACTAATCATATTATCAGGTTAGCTGAAAAGAGGATATGTTGTTCTTACTGTGGGGAGAATGATTTTGTGCATAGAGAATTTTCTCACAACTGGTATGGTACTTACCGAATAACTGCTCAGACTAATGTAGTTAAAAGGCATAAACCAACTGAGAAGTGGATTCGCAAATCTAACAAACCAGGACCCAGTATAAATGGGTACCAAAACCTGTAAAATTTGTTTTACTGGATGCACGGGTTTAGGGGGAGTAGATACATTGGCTTCTGATTATGTTAGATCAGAACCCAGACCTCAATGTATTGAACTATGACTTCTGATCACCTCAGATCAGGACTCATACTTCAGTAAGATGAGCAAAATGTCATATCAAGGGGGAGTACACAGACTTGCACTCATCAAGGGGGAGCATATTGTAAAGTCTGTAAGTTGGTGTGAGTGTGTATTTTCAAATGGATTTGAAATCAGAAAGAAATTTTTCAGAGAAAAAGTTCATCTTTGTGCTTAAAAGTGTTTTTACAAAATTTGTTGTTTTTAGTTAAAAGCTTAAAGCATTTTTGGAAAGTTTCCATTTTTGGAAAATTTTCAAAAATTTTCTAAGTGTAGAACGCGCATAGCCTTATGCGAGTTTCTACTTCGCGCAAATCATTGCGTGCGCAAAGTGTAGAACGCGCACACTTCATCGTGTGAGTTCTCACTTCGCGCATGACAAAGGTTGTGCGAAGTCCAAAACTCGCAAGCTATGTCATGCGCGTTTCTACTTCGCGCACACAACTATTTGCGAGTTGTTACTGTTCACTTTACTTTGCGCATGTAAGGTCATGCGAGTTTCCTATTCACGCAAGCTATATCGTGCGAGTTTTACCACTTCGCACACATTGTTCATGCGCGAAGTGCACACACACCTTGCCATTCATCGTGCGGCAAGTCCATTTTCATTTGTTATACGAGAAGTGTATCACCCAATCAAATCGTGCCACATGTCAAATCACTCTCAGGGTATATATTTGCGAGTTTTCCAGATTTCAGATCACTTCTCTCATTTGGCTTCAGCGAGTTTTGCACTTAGATACTTTTTCTCTCAAGCTATTTTTGCAACTTTCGATTTCAGACTCATTATTTCATCGAATCAAGTGTAGGTGAATATCTTCTTATGTTCAATTCTTGTTTGTTTGATTGTATTGTTTTTTACAGGTTCGATTTTATCATTTCTAAGGTTTCAATTTCTGGTTTTTCAGTCTTGTGACTGTTCATCTTCTTTTTGAATGATTCTTGTTATTTTGAATTTGGTCTTACAAAATATTGTTGTTATTGCTAATAGCACTTGTGGGTTACTCGATTTATATCTGGATTGGTTCAAAATTGTTGATTTGCAGGTTTCCTTGACTATTGGAATTGTTGGAACTCGATATTGAACATGAACTGTCGAACTTTTTGGACTCTGGACATTGAACATGAACTGAATTGAACTCTTGAATTAATTGAACTTGGACTAAAGTAATCGTTACAAAGAAGAAATTTAAAATCTGAAATTAAAACAAAATCTGAACACTTAGTTTGAATTTTTTTTGGGCTCCAAGTTCAAAATTTCAAATTTTTAATAATCTTTGTTCTGTGAGTGTTATATCCTTAAGAGATCTTAGCTACCAGAACTATCTTGCGAGTTTCAGAAAACATCTTTGAACACATGAGTTTCTTGAGAGTTTCCAGTTTAAAGTTCATGTGAACTTCAGTTCTGTGATTTGAGAGTTTTTATGATAAGAGTTTTGCGAGTTCTTTGACTTGAGAGTTTCTGGTCTATCTCTTTGTCTTGAGAGTTTTAGACTTAGAAATTTTTTTTCATGCTTCTTAAAATCCTAAGTGTTAATGCAATATTTCAATATTTTTAAGAACAATTCAAAATAATAAGTGGTTTGTTCATTGTTTGTGTCTTTTTGGTAATTTGTTTTTAAAGTTACATTTTGCTATCTTGTAACTTTCTGTGCTTATTTGTTTTGAGCTTCAAAGTACAATCATTCTGTACTTGATACTTCGTGTATCAAAATGATTTTCCAAAAACATGTTTTGGGCTTATTGACTAACATATTGGATTTTATCCAATACTTCTTATTTTTTTCAGGAATCAATGGCAGAAGAGAGATCACATGAACAAAGTGTCCATATGGATGAACATGATCCAAATGTCTCTAAGGCTACTCCTATGCCTTCTTCCAGATCTCATTTTCAGTCAGAAGTCGGATAAGATCCTGATCTTGCATTGATACAACAGTCTGAGTATCTGTTATCATATCCGAACAACCACCATGTAGATTTTGACTCACTAAATGTCAATCCACTTGTAGTGGAAATTCTGAAAGGACATCCACTGAATCATGCTCTGACAGACACTGTTGCGATTCCGATGATCTACTTACAGCAAGCATGGAAAACAATTGAGTATGTGGTTGAAAGTAAAAGGGTCAAATACTTCAAGATCCGGATTGACAACTTCACATCCATCTTGACCTACCAAAGACTCAGATTGATACTTGATCTACCAGAGGCAGACTCTAGACCAGACAGAACATCTTTTGACTCATATCTGGTGGATTCAGCAGTATTTGAAGGCATTAAAGCCTTGGGATATGATGGTCCATTGACAAAGATTAGTGATTTCAAGAAGACTAATCTTCCTCCTTTCTACTACCAGATGTTCTCAGTCTTCAACAGATGCTTCACTTCAAGAAATTCTGGTCTGGACAACACAAATATGCATACACTAAGATTATTTCATGCAGTCGTATACGATCTACACGTCAATTACTCAGTAGTCTTCTAGACAGAACTTTATGAGAAAGTGATCAGCAAAAGGACATCTAAGAGTCCTATCTATGTGCCTTACCAGAGATTTCTATAGCTAATTATCCAAAGTATGATCCGATCAAACATAGATATTCCAAAAAGAACTCAGCATGTACTTGGTCCAGAATTGGAGATGAAATATCTTCAAAAGCAAAGGAAGCAGTTCACTTACTCCATGTCAGTTCCATAAGCTCTGCTCTCATATGCCAATCCGAACTCTGAGTGCGTAATTGAGTATAGAGAGTCTATGGGAATACCAGCACCGGTAATTCCTACCCAAGACTTAAACCTTAGGCAAGAGGAGTCGGTGAGGGTTCTTGAGACCACGGGGGTCCAAGAGCGGGGACAGATGAGGGAAAATCAAGAGAGGGGAACAGGTGGGGTTCAGAATATCACATCTGAAGCTGTGGGGACCTCGGTACAAGATGCCACACGTCTAGAGGTTTCCACATCCGAACCTGAAAGGACTATACTACGTCAATCAAGTCCTCATGTAAGGATAGCTGATGACGTTGTGAATTCTGATACTGAGTCGGATCGGCATACTAGTTCTTCAGAGAATGTACCTTCAGCTACTTCGGATCATCATGCTGAAGATGTTATCTTTCATGAAACTAATGTTGATAATGAGAATCTTCAACACAGTTTTGGATTTCTAGATGATGTTTCTCTGCATCATGATGATATGGACATCGACACTGCTGGAACAGATATTGCACAAGTCTCAGGAGATATAAGGAGATCAGAGGGAGATATAGTTGAAAATGTTGAAAGTGTGAGGCAACGAGAGATTGTAGAAAAAGAATATGGAGAGCGTGAGTGCAACATAACTTACCATTCCAGACGGGTAACCAAATCAAGTGCTCCGTTTCATGTGTTGCAATCGGAAGCACAAGACATAAGTCACCTACTTATGTAACTGCACACCACAGCTAGCCATTCTATTGCCTCTCAACAGGCTGTAGTCTCATCTTCTCACGGGGTATTAGCACAAACTCTATTTGCATTTCACTCGGAAATGGCAGGTATTGAAACAAGAGCTCAGCTGCCCCCGAGCCGACTTTCTTTCTATGCACCATCGAGTCTAGAGCCAATTGGTTTATCATCATTCATTTCTAGGACACATACACAAACTACTGCTATTACCGGTCGTCTTAGTAACCCGGTCGGAACACCTGTAGTAGATCCGCAGTCCGGACTACGAGGATCAGGTGGAAGTCCTGTCATTGTTAATGAAATTCCAGCAATGAGCACAGGCCACACTGTTGGATCCTCAACAGTTGTGACAACGGGAAGTCTAAGTGACCCCGGTGTTACTTTACCCGACTTTGTGTCAAAGGACACATCACTGAGCGCTTAACTGCCAACTTTCAGGAGGAGATTGCAAAGGTTATGTGTTATATGCCAAACTGCTTTCTCAGGAACCCGCTAAGGATATTGATGCTGATTTAGTTGGATTATTAAGGGCTCAACAACCTCTTGTACAAACTAAAGTTGTTTCCATTGCTGAGTTCAAAGCTTTCAAATCAGAAATGGTTCAGCATATCCAGGAGTTAACCAAAGCAGTTTAGGATTCGTGTACAACTCAACCAGGTTCTAAAAAGAGGCATGATCATGATTCAGATCATGACCATGAGGGGGAGATAAGAAAGAGACAAAGAACTGCTACATAATCTGAACGTGCTGTTGGTGGATCAGAAAGAGATGAGGATACAGAAATGATTTATCTTGTTGGTGATGATCAAGGATACATGGGTGAAGGTCAGGGTATGGAGCTGATCTTGTACGTTAATGAAGACATAGAACCACTGGTTGAAAAGCCCGTGGTTGCTACTAAAGAGGAGATCATAAGGCTCACAGGTTTGGAGGAGATTTACACGATAGATCTATCTTCTGATGATGAAGAATCTTCTGGTGAAAAGTATGAAAATTTTTGGAGGATTAAGGAGGAAGAAAGGGATTTGTTTGAAGAAGGAGAAGCAAATATTTTGGACATCCTTGCGTGCTCACAAGAAGACATCCAGCTCAGTCCTATGAACACAGAACTTCCAGAAACTAATCTTGAACAACCTGATATCCCATCCTTCAAAGATATGAACATTTCAAAACCTTCTAACCAACCTCCACAAAGCCCAGAAACCCAACCTACTCAATCAACCCAAGAAAGTCAACCTACCCAAGTTACCCAACCTAGCCAAATTATCCAAACTACCCAAACAGCTACAACTAGCCAATCCATTCCACCTACTCAAACAAGCTTACCAAGCCCACAAAGACTACCAAGCCCAAATCATGATGATCAACCTATAAACACTTAAACCGAACCTGAACCTTTCTTTTCTTCTAACCCTGTTGAAACCCAAGTCGGTCCTTCAAATCAACCTTATTTACCTCCTATTCTTACTGATGCTCAAATCAGAAAATTGAGGAATAGATTGAGGCAACCTTTTCTAGAAGAAGAGATGAAAAATATATTTGTTCACAGGATCAGAGAAATAGATAGATTCAAACTCTTGGGTGTCTCAGATCAACATCCAGAATATCAAGAAGAGTATGCAAGAATGATGAGCTGGGTAAGGAGACCAGAAAGTTCAGTGAAAAACAAGTCTGGGATTGTATCGTTGAAGCTTGTGAGACTTGTACAGTTTGTTCGTATCTGGTATCCAGTATTCCATGTGCAAAGGAGAGACTTAACAGAATGTGAATTCTCTGAAGCTGACTTCTGTTTTCTAAACATGGATGACATTGAGTACTTGTACCATCTTTTCAGAAACATGACAGTTAGAAAAGACAACATTCTGGTTGCACTGGATGCAGTGAAAAGATTTATGAGAAGGCAGGTCAACTATACTTACTGCTATGACTTTCAGCTTAGCATAGAGACAAATCAAAGAAAATTTAACATGAAGAAACCTGATATAAGTTTGGAGAATATAGATGATTACATCTTATTCACGGTGCTTGACAAACTTGAACTTGGTGTGGTTTATAAGAATTTTGAGAACAAGAAGAGGTTCTTCAGATTATCTGAAATCGCCAAGTTTTCAGATGGAACTTTAAAGATGATCAAGATGCAGTTGGAGAGGAGACTTAAAGAAAATAAAGAGAAGGTGAAACAAGGTGAAAAAGGAATGGGAAAGCTTCTCAAGCTTCGTACTGAAAGAATATTTGATGCCATCTATGATCGTTTTTATTTCAGACGTGGTATCAGAAACTTTGAATCATTGCTTGGTATACGTCAAGGCAGACTATCTCGTTGGGGAAGACCTATTATTCACACTTGATCTAAAAGGGGGAGATTGTTAATGTATTGTTTAGATCAAGGTGTTTGACTTTTGTATTTGACTTTGACTTTCTATATTGTACTTTACTATGCTTTGAGAGAACCATGTAGTGAGGTTTATTTGTATTGTTTAAGAGAAGTAGTTTGAGAGAAGTCTTGTCATATAAATAGATTTGTTTGAGAGAACCTTGTAAGACTTTGAATTGTATGCATAACACTTCGAGCTTAATAGACATATGACTTTCTCTCACTAAATTCTCTCTCTAGAATCTTGATCTGATTTGTGTTTAGATTGATATCATGGCTTGAATTGGACATTCTCACTATATTTGCTGGAATCTTTTGCATACTTAAACTTAACCATAACCCTTGTATTTAAAGCTTAAAAAAATTAAAAGTAGGGTGTTATACCTTCTAATTATTCACTCATCTACCTCACTCTCACCATCACTCTCGCCAGTCCTATTGTGAACCAAACACACCCTAAATAATCAGTGGCTCTCTTTCAGAGATGTGGCACACTATGTGTGTGTGAGAAAGCCATACTTATTGGGTATCATTCCAGCCTTCAACTAAGCCTGAATTCACTTTTTAGATATTACAAGAAAAGAAGATATGCCTCAAGATTTAAAGATTATTCCATGGCCATTTATTAGATAACAGAATACAACCCCCTTGATTTGCACAGTTTTCATCAAAAGACTGGACACAACATGTTTTGGCATATAATTGTGTGTTTATACCACAATAAACCAAACGAACTGCATATCGATTACGAACTTGACACAAAGAACAATATATGATGGAAAAATTGAAAACTTACCTAAAAAGAAATTGAAACTAAATCAGAATTCTATCAGCAATATCGAATACTCAATAACAATCTTACCTCACATTCTACCAAGTGGCAAATGAAAAAGAAAAGGAAAAAATGGATTTCAATTAGAAATCTCATTTTCTTTAATCAGAAAACGTGTTATAGCCCCCTTGAATGCTTGGTACAACCATGATAACATGAACAAAATAAACTTGAGAACACAAAGTTAAAGAAGAATGATAATAATTCAAAATGACCTGGATACACAAATATCTCAGTTCACTTGCATTTTGTTCATGAATGAGGAGTGATGATCAAATGTCCCTAAGTTCATTGGTTCTCCCATCACCATTGGTAGTGATGTCAGATAAGGTAACTACGTATTTAATTTATCTTTATCAACTCAATTGATCAACAACTAGAAAATTCAGTTGTTGATACATTTAGCAAAAAAAAAGAAAGAAAAAGAATGCATCTAAAAACATGTTATGTGATCCCCGTTGCTCAATTATTAATCATGATGAACATGGTAATGATGTAAATTGCTTTGGAACAGGAGAAAGACAACTTTCATTTGCCTAAAGAATTTCAGAGCATCACGGTTTTAAAACCTCAAAGAGCCCCATTGGCAAAGTGTATAACAAAACTATTCAAAGAGAACCTAGAAGATTTGGACCATAAAACAAAAGGTCATTGGCCCAACGATACTCGAAATACCATAGATCAACACAAACCTAACCCCAAATCCAACAGAAAATCAAAATCAAAATCAATTCAGTAGCTTATCTCGTTCAACAACATCTAGGGTTTTGATAAACTGAGTAGAGTTGGACAACATTCAGTTAAATATTAGACAACTAACTATATAGAATTACATCAAGCAACTCAAAGCATAAATCAGACAACAGATTTAAAGTTTTATGTGGATTAAAACCAAAATTTTTGCCAATTGGCTACTTTTAAGCATTAAAATTGATTTATTTGTTTTGTCCAAGCAAAAAAACGATAACTGATGTAAACTAGTAGAAGATGATGGAATAAAAAATTGAAGGAGCAAAACTGAACGTGTTAACCTGAAATTGGAAAGTATAACGTCTGAACTCGAGAATTCAAAATTTAACTCCTTTATTACTTCAACAAATCATATCTGATATGGATTGTTGATTTACAATCACTTTTACAAATATATCCTTATTTATTTCACAGTGGAATGTATTTGATGGGTATATGCGTAATTTTATAAAAAAATATTTTTTATAAATTGTTTTTTTCCTTTCTTCCCACATCTGGGAGGAAAATCAACAATATTTTCCTTCATTTTCCTCCTTAAAAAACTCAAGAACACAACATTTTTTCTTTCCCACCTACTTTCCTTTCTTTTCCCTTCCTTTCTTTTCCCTTCCTTTCTTTCGTAAAAAAAATAATAAGTCGGCAACACAACGTTAAGAAGCACAAATTCATAGTTACAATAACAAGAACATAGGATATTCTAGGGTTCCAAGATAGGGAAACTGAAATCTGCAAAATAGATGTACCTTCCCCAATCAGGTCTAAACCTCTACCCCTTTTGTACACACTTCTCTTCTCCCTCTTAGTTTCAATTAATAGTTTTATTTAGAAATGAATGAGTAAAGAAACTGAAATCTGGAAAATATGTAACACCCATAATTTTTGGTAAGTAAAAGTCATCTTGTGGTCTTGAGGTTTCTAGTTCACGGGATTCGTGTTGGGAATTTATCTCTTTTGGTCCCTAAGCGAGTCGAGGGTGTTTCGAGTGAGAAAATTCGGATTTTGGGGCTCGTTATGGGCCTGGCAACAATGCCTTGTGACTATGACAGTGTCACCGTCGCACTGGCAAAGTCGCGGGAGGGGAAGCAACTTCTGTACCTTGGCTGCGACTATGACATGCGACATCGCCATGACAATGTCTCCTGGCAATGTCTCCCAACACCCCCCAGGACACTTTAAATTCAGGTTTTCAGCTCATCTTCTCATTTCTCACTTCTTCCTCTTCACCTTTCTCTCCCAAATCGAACCCCACTCCATTTCTATGAACCTTAACTCATTTTTTGGGTTTTTTTCTCCTAAAACCAAGTGTTTCTTTCATCCTCTATGCTAGTGGGTTCATCTCTCGATACAAGATCAAGTTTTCATCTCCAACACTAGCCATTTTGCAGTTTATGAGGTTTTGCTCAAAACCTAAGTGGTGAGCTCATTCATCTCCTTTCTAAAACTTTAATCAAGTTATAAATGCTCCATTGATGACTTCCTAGTGTTTATATTTCTCAAGTTTTGGTTTGGATAATTTTGGGAAGTTAGGTCAAATTAGGGTTTTTGGCCAAAATGGGGATTTTGATATAAGATGTTTGGGGAATGATTCTAAGCACTTGGATATGTGTATTTATGGTTGGAAACTTATGGATCTAGGGTTTTGAAAGTTTTGGCTTGAGGATTCAAGTCTCTTCAAAGGAGCCAAAGTTGGGGAACATCTAGATTTAGACTAAATCTAGCAAGGTGAGTTCAAGTTGCTTTGTGAAAACTATGTACATGCCAAAATGTGTATTTTGAAATAAAAATATGTTTTACTTGATAATTGTCAATGTGTTGAGTATTTTGATAAGTTTTCATTTTTGGTAAACTTGGGTCAATTTGATCTTATGAAATGCTTATATTTAGGATTTGGATATTTCGATAAGTAAATAGCATGATTTATGCATTTTTGGTGATTTTGTACAACTGAAGTCTATTTTATGATTTATGTGTTTTTGGTGTATTTGATTTCATAAACCCTTTGGAAATACATGTCTCCGTGTTATGAGATATTTTGGAAACGTAAGGGCTTGAACCCATTTGGATGATCGTTTTTCCCAATTCGTGATGAGTTTTGCGTTAATCCCATCTTTGAGGTATGTGTTTGTGCAAACGCCGTTTAAATATGTTTTATTATTTCGGGATTGTTAATTGTTGGCCAAATGGATTTTGAGCATTTTAGCTCGGCTTTGACTTAAAAGAGTCTTGAGGACATTTGTCCGGCTTTTTTAATGGCTCAATGTAGTGCCCCATTTATGATTTACATTTGAATGCATCTTGTTGTATATTAATGATAATTACATACTTGAGTGCGTTGGTCATTCCGGTGTAGTTATGTAATTTTAGACTGTGTTGCATTGGATCCATAGGCACGTAAGTTAGTCTTTATTTTTATGGTCAATTGGTTATTGCGAGGTTGGAATCCGGGACCCATGTTTTATGACCTGATCCTTTCAAGTGTACACTAGGAGGGTTGAGTCCAGTTGTGTTATCGTGTTCTAGGGAGTTTGAGGCCTCCGCCACTTGAAGGTAATACTTTGGAGGTAGTCCTTAAGTGTATCGGGCCTTTAGGTGGTATTTATGGTAATATTCACTAAGATCAACTATATCTTTGGGTGTAGCTTGAAAGAAGTCGTAGGGACACTTGGGCTTTTATGTCGTGAAGTGTCATACTATTAACGTTGTATGAGTGGCATACTTTTGTGTTCCTCCACTCTCAATGGATACGGGTCTCCCCCGTTGTCGGCCAATAGTATTTTGGATATTGTAATGTACATGCTTTGATATTTGGATTTCATTCCATTATATGCTCGCATGAGTATTGGATTTTAGTTCCATGTTTTCGATAGCATATTATATTTATATGGATTGTTTTCCATGATTTATGGGTTGCGTTTTATGCCTCATCCGTGTTATGATGCCTTGCATAACAAAGTTTTTTTACTATTTATATTATTTGGAAGTTTGATACATTTTCACGTTTTGAGTGAGTTTTGGGTTGCATCACTTCGTGAATGAATGTTTTGTATTGGGGCGTTCATCTTTAAAAAAATCTGTGTTATTGGAAAACGGGTCGTTTTCATATTTAAAGTAAATCGTTTTGAAAGATTATGATTTAAATTGCATTTCTTCCTTTTAAAGATATATTTATTCATGTTGAAAACTCTTGAACTCACTAGGCGTTAGCCTAACTTTTTTATTTGTCGGTATGTGCATCTGGTCTCGGTTGGGGTATGGTACTAGCGACACTGTAAAGAGATGGGTACTAGATTTATGCCGAGGGTGAGTAGCTTGGTGAAGTCTTACGCAGTTATCTTAGGAATAGCAACTTGTATTTGGGTTAAGTAACACCCGACCCTATTTAGCCTTAGTATGTAACTTAGGTTATTGAATGTTGGTGTAAATTTTATGTTTTTAAGATTAAGTATTTCCAAGGATGGATTTTTATAAAGGATTTTATCCTTTATTTAGGTCAATTATCGAAGTTTTTGTTTAGTTGCTCTTTCCAAATTTGAGGGTGTTACAAAATAGAAACAGTTGAATCTTTTTATTCTATTTTCTAGTTCCTTATTCTTAAAAGTTAGGGTTAGGGTTTTCGTATGCTACCTCATGGCTCAAATCAAAACAAGAGAAGCTTGTGATGCAATGTTTTGAAGAAGCTTAGATGCAATGTTTTGAAGAAGCTTGCAATGCAATGTGATTGAGAGAGAGAGAGAGTGAGTGAGGGAGAGAGAGAGAGAAGGAGATGCAAATGTAGAGGTGAGATCCTAAATAAGAAAAATAAAAGCTGGTTAAAATAAAGAAAGGTTTAAAGTTACTAAGGGGTTGTTTGGCAGTTGCTGAATGGTTTGGTGCATGATGATTAAGTGGTAAGAATGATTAAGAGGCTCTTATGATTTAGTGCAAAATGAAATATGGTTATTTGGTAATTGTTAATCATGAAATTAGGGTGCTAAAATGGTTAAGGGAGGCCAGGATATAAAATCATTCAGAGGCTTTTAGAACCATTAATAGACAAACTTTTTTTTGCTAAACATGATTCACCTTTTAGTGATTTAGAGGTTACCTCTTAATGGAACTATTAAGAGGTAAACAAACAGACCCTAAATGGGAAAAAGAAAGATGTAAAAAGGGGAGGAAGAAAGTTGTAAAGTAGAAAATGAACCTGGAAATTTCAATTTAGGTAGTGTAGTATTAGGAAGTTGTACACTATGCTTTGTTAGTTGTAATTCATAGTTTTTTTAATTTTATGCACTAAATGGTTATACATTGTGCTTTCTGACTTGTATTTAGGAGTTCAGATATATATGTACTATAAGTTAGTATAGATATATAGACGAGGGATCGTGTGAGAAAAAGAGTTACGGTGAGAAGCGAAAGAACGAATTTGGACCCTTGTATCACTTTTAATCTCAAAACAACCCATGAATTACTTTTTAGAAACAAATTGATCAAGGAATTGATTTGGTGCATCTCGATGCATTACATTAGTGTTGATATTTGTCAGGATCTAATTCTTAACAAGAATAATAACACTCAGAAACAATATTAAAGAAGTTGCGGAAAAACACTTTAATATTCAACTATCAATGGAACAGTAAAACTGAAATCACAACTTGTAAACTTTATTAAATGATTAAAGTTACAAGCTTTCACACAAAACCTCAATCTTGATGAACAGGCTCACCAAGACGAATTCTACTTCTCTAGAACTAAGATTATAAACCTTGAGGTTAATTCTCTCACAAAACAAAAACTTAGAATGATTGTATTCTTATGCTAACCTATTCTGACTAAGTCTATACATATACTGTAACTAAAAGATAACTACAAAATATAAAAGATCTTCAGTATATTCTTCCATAATTATCTTCAATCTTTGATCTGCACGGATTTCCACAATTATCACATAAGAAGTATTAAGTTGTAGCAGCATTAACCACTCAGCATTAACCACTCTGAGCAGTACTAATCTCCAGTAGCACTAACTCTTCTTAGCAGTAGTAACTTCTTCAAGCAGTATTAACCTTGATTAGCAGTAGTAATCTGTCTCAGTAGTAGTAACCATGATGTACTAGCAGTAGTAATCATACTTAAGCAAATCTTCAGTTCCCAACAATCTCCCCCTAACTTGACTTTTAGAAAGAGAAGTCAAGTTCTTCAGATAAGGTCTTCAAGATGCTTTCAAAACCTAGGTTTACACCCCTATATTAGGATCCAAACCCAAGCTTTGATTGATGATTCTGCTTACCACAATCTTTGCCATTTCTGAATCCTTTGAACATGTAAGCTTGGCATTCAACATTGCTTGCAGTTTACCCTTGCTGTGATCATTGATCTTATCAACCTAGTAGTACTCATGATAAGCTCTGTCTACAGTGATGACATAGACTCCACACCTTTCAAATATCATCCAGTTTTCTATTCTTTGGAATTTATTCTCTAGATGCAAATCTCTGATCACATGTTGAACTTTGCTAGGATCAAACATCATGCACAAGTACTCCATGGCTAATCTAATTAAGCTTCTTTCTTCTCCTGTCAGCTCCTTTTCATATAGACTCATTCCAACCTTAAACATCTCTTCTTGATCTGATCTTGAATAGCTTCTGATGATTCTTCCCCAAGTAGAATACACTTCATATATGTCTCCCATTCTCTTAATCCTGAAGTATTTCTTTCTTTGATCTTCCAGGATATCCCAAAAGATGATTTCAGGTGCTTTCATGGAAATGGGATCAGCTTGTACTGGTTCATCATCTGTTACATTCATGTAAAGCTCAAAGTGCACATTAGATTGACTTGGTTGTTGTGCACTTTGACTTAATTGCTCTGTATGCCTTGCAGCAGATGGTTCTGTCTCCTTTTCTGCTTCATCAAACCTTGGCTTTTTGGACTGTTTCTTGGAGGCTAGAGTTTTTATTCTCTTTGCAGATTTAACTTCCACAGCAACAGGCTCTTCCTTCTTTGCTTCATCCTTTTCCTTTGAAGGAGTGGTTTCCTCAGGGAAGGGTTGTTGAATATTGAGATCATGTCTCTCTTTCATTCTTCTTTTAGCTTCTTCCTTTTGAGTGGAATCCCCTTGAAGCTTTGCCATCTCCTTTGAATACAACTCCTCTATCCTACCATAGGCCATGTTAGTAAACATTCCTTCAGGAACTCCAAGAGCTCCTTTCAGGAAGTTTATCATCTTTCTCCTTTCTTGATTGGCCAAATAGGTCTTAGAGGGTTGTCTTTTCTGAGTCTTTACAGGCATTCTGTGCTTGGATGCTTTCACTGATCTTTTCTTGGCCTCAACTGCAATTTTCAGACTCTTTTGATACTCCTCATTCAGCTTAGTAGACAGATCTAGAGCAATCTGCCTATCTTTGTCCTGTTGAGTCTCTTCTTCTTGTTGTAGATCAACCTGCAGCTTTTTTTTTGCCAATTCCTCATCTAGTTCAATCTGTTTTAGCTTCTTTGGTTTCTTTGCAGATTCATCCACCTTGGCCTTTCCTTTCCTCTTCAATTCTGCCTCAATGATTTCTTTTCTTTTCTGCTTAAGGCCTCCTTCTTTAATGACCACTCCCTTGGCCTTTTGAGTAGCCTTGGGAGTGTCTGTTTTGGCTTTTAGAAGGGTTTCTGCTATTTCTATCTCTTCAACAGATAGCCCTGTTACTGTTGCTCTCTTTTCTGTTACTGTTGCTTGTGCTTTTTCTGTTACTGCTGCTTTGCTAGTTTCTGTTACTGCTGCTTTGCTAGTTTCTGCTTCTTTGTTTTCTGTTTCCCTATTCTGCTCCCCCTCAAATTGAGCTTCCATACCACTAGTACTGAGTTTTTCCCCATGATCTTGTTTCTCCCCATCATCTTGTTTCTCCCCCTTTTTGAAAGCATCTCCCCTCTTCTTCAGTACATACTATTTTCTTTTTCTTTTTTGCACCAACTTTTTCACTAGCTTCTTCAATTTGGTAATTTGCACTTGTTGAGACAGAATTACCAATTTCATCTCCTCTATATCTGCTCCCTGTTTGATGACATCTAGATTAATGTTGCCCATTGTATCCATCAATTCTTGGTAGTTATATCTGTCCTCACCTCCTTTGGGTGTGTTTACCACCCTTTAAGGATCCTTGGATCTTTTAGTAGTAGAGGTCTTTTGCCTAACAGAAGCACCTGCTACCCCCTTGGGTTCTTGGCACCTGGGACCTTTGAATGATTGCTCATTCAAAGTTGCCATGGGGAAGGTCTTATTGATGTTACCACTGGCCTCCTCTGTGCTAGAAGGAGTAGTGGCAGCCTTCTCACCCATATGCTCATGCATCTCCTCAGTGAGCACCTCCTTGGGGTTGGGAGACACCCCTGAGGTTTCCCTATAGATATTCTCTAATGGAGAATTCTCCATTAGAGGGCTTAAAGGCTTTGTGGGTGAAGGTACAAGAAGAGAAGGAGCCTTCTTTACCTTTTTCCTTATGTAAGTATGGGTGATGGGTGAAGTTGGTTTTTGAAGAAGGGACTGAGGGATTGATATAGTGATTGAAGGTTGGGATTGGCTCTCAGTGGGATGGTCTAGTGCGGGCCCTGACCCTGATGCCATACCTTCTTGATTGTGGGACACCACCATCATTGTAGAGAACAATGGGGTGTCAACTCCTTCCGAGTCCATGGCAGATCTCTTCATATTTGAAAAGACCTTGCCCTTGGGGATTTTAGGTACATATACCTCATCAAATTGAGGCATATCCATCAAATCAGTGGTGATAACTGCCTGGACAAATCTTGGATACATATAGAAACTCTTTTTATTCTCCAAGTTTGACACAAGGTCATTGAAAATCATTTTTGAGAAATTGTACTTTCTGGCAGTGGACAAGCAGACCAAAGCATAAGCAATGGTACTACTGAACTCACTCCATCCAGTAGTTTTTCGAGAAATACAATGCATAAGAGTATGCACAAAGAAACGCCATTGGGGTGAAAATTTAGCTTTTGAAAATTTGAAGACACCCAGAGGGCCTCCATACCCCATTCTTGAGAGATTGGCAAACAAATCCTCATTAGAGATAGAGGTAATACCTGCAGCATCGTCTAGTCGTAGACAGATGCGAATAACCTCTTCAGTGACTATAAGGGTTTGTCACACACCCTTGTCTTGATCAACTGCACACCATTCTCAGTAACAGCGGTGGCATTGGCCCAAAATTGCTTCTGTTGCTCGATGTAGATTGGTGGTGATACTGTAAGAGCATGAGCGATATGACTGGACTTGAGAAAATCAACGATTTGATGGAATCCAGCAGCCTGCTTAGGTTTTTGAAGCATTGCTATCTCATTGTGTTCATCAATAAACGCCATGGATGCCATCGAGCTTGAGGATTCTTGACTGAAACACACTAGTTGCTTGAGAGAAAAAGGTTAGAGTGAAGATGAACAATATTCAAAGAGTCGTTATGAGCTTTTAGGCGGGCAAAAAGGGTATTTATATGATTTAGGAAAGAAGCAGTATTAACCATCTAGCAGTATTAACTAACTAGCAGTATTAACTAACAAGAAGTATTAACTGAGAGCAGTATTAATCACTAGCAGTATTAACTAACTAGCAGTATTAAGTAACTAGCAGTATTAACTGAGAGTAGTATTAACCACTAGCAGTATTAACCAACTAGCAGTATTAACTGAGAGCAGTATTAATCACTAGTAGTATTAACTATACTTACACTTTTTGAAGCTTGAGGTACTCTGAGAAAGTTAATAACTTACTGAGAAAGATGTTAGTAGCACCAAAGAATAAACCAATAACAGGTATGAAAACACATTTTAAGACATGAGCTCATTCAGAGTTGATCATGCCCATACTTGTGACCAAGAAAGTGAATCTACCCAAATCAATGGCTTTAGTGAATAGATCAGCAAACTGGTTGTCAGTATGAACTTTAGCAACTTGAATAAGCTTCTTTTCATTGCAGTCTCTAATAAAGTGATACCTGATTTCAATGTGCTTTGTTTTGGAGTGCTTGACTGGATTGTTAACAATGCTAATAGCACTGCTATTGTCAATAAAGATTGGGGTGTGCAGAAAGGTTACCCCATAGTCCAGCATTTGATTCTGAATCCATAGAACCTGAGAGCAGCAACTTGCAGTAGCAATGTACTCAGCTTTTGTTGTGGATAAGGACACTATGGTTTGCTTCTTACACTGCCAAGATACTAGTCTTGCACCCAAAAGTTGACATCCCCCTGAAGTAGACATTCTATCCATATTAGCACCACCCAAGTCACTGTCTGAATATGCAATCAAGTCAAAAGTAGATTCATAAGGATACCAAAGACCTAATCTAGGTTGCCCTCTTAAGTATCTGAAAATCCTCTTAACAGCTTGAAGATGTGACTGCTTTGGCTTGACTTGGAATCTGGCACACACACACACTGGAAACATGATATCTGGTCTTGAGGCTGTGAGATACATGAGGGATCCAATCATTGATCTATAAAGATGGACATCAACATCCTCCCCCTCAAGATCAGCTGTGATCTGTTTGTGTGTTTCCATTGGTGTGCTAGTTGGCTTTGAGTCTGATAAACCATACTTATCTAGGATGTCTTTCACATACTTTGATTGGCTTATGAAAATCCCATCTTTCTGCTGTTTCACTTGAAGCCCAAGGAAGAAAGTAAGTTCACCCATTGAACTCATTTTGAAGCTCTTGTGCATCAACTCTTCAAAGTCTCTACACATCTGATCTTTTGTGGATCCAAAGATGATGTCATCCACATAGATCTGAACAAATAGGATGTCCTTCTTACTTCTTCTAATGAAAAGGGTTTTGTCAATTATTCCTCTTTCAAACCCATTTTCCAAGAGATAGGTAGACAGAGTATCATACCATGCTCTTGGGGCTTGATGTAGACCATAGAGAGCTTTCTTCAGTTTGTATACTCTGTCAGGATATGATGGATTCTCAAATCCAGGGGGCTGATAGACATATACTTCCTCATCAATTGTTCCATACAGAAAGGCACTCTTCACATCCATCTGGTATACCTTGAACTTCATAAATGAGGCATAGGCTAGAAACAACCTAATTGCCTCTACCCGAGCAACTGGAGCAAACACTTCCTCATAGTCTATGACTTCTTTCTGAGTGTACCCTTGTGCCACTAGCCTTGCTTTGTTCCTGATTACTATTCCTCTCTCATCCTTTTTATTTTTGAAAATCCACTTGGTACCAATTGCTCTATGACCTTTAGGAAGGTCCACCAAGTCCCAAACATCTTGCAATTTGAGTTGTAGCAACTCTTCTTGCATGGCTTCTATCCAACTTGAATCTTTCATTGCTTCATAAACCTTCTTAGGCTCAATCTGGGATAGAAAGCAAGAGAGTATTGTATGTTGCTGATCCTGCAAATCTTGAAGTCTGCTTTGATTCCTAGTCATCATAGGAGAAGTGATGTCTCCTATTACCAGTTCAGGAGGATGATTTTTCTGAGTTCTTGTCTGAAGACTAGATTCTTCATTCATTCCCACATCTAAATTGGAATCATTTAAGTCAGCTAAGGGAATCTCATCAGCTGCTTCTGGCTCTTCATGCTCTGAATCCTCCTCATCTCTTCTTTCTTCTTCACTCTGACTTAGTTCAGTAACAGTCTCCCTTTCCCAGATTTCAACAGGGGTCATTGTAGGTATAGGAAAGATCACAGACTGAGGAATAATATCTTGTACTTATTTATCCCCTGATTCTCTACTTCCTGATCCTGCATGATCATCACTACTGAAACCCAAAGAGTTAGTTAGTGAATCAATGTCAAATAACCACTGAGGACCTGAACCAATAGGATTTGGTTTGTTCTCATTGCATTTGACATTGTCACTTTCTTCAATTATTCTAGAAGAAGAATTAAATACTCTGTAGGCCTTACTCTGAGATGAGTAACCAACAAAAAAACCATCATCTGCTTTGTAATCAAACTTTCCTAAGTGAGTTTTGGTATTGATAATGGTACAAGGACACCCAAAAGGTTTGAAAAATCCAATAAATGGTTTTCTTTTATTTAAAAGCTCATATGGTGTCTTGTTTTTAGGCTTGACTACTAGAACTCTGTTTTGGACATAGCAAGCAGTATTAACTGCTTCAGCCCAGAAATTAATTGGAAGTTTTGAATCAGCTAACAGAGATCTAGCAACCTCAATCAGTGTCCTATTCCTTCTCTCAGCAACACCATTTTGTTGTGGAGTCCTAGGAGCACTTTATTGCCTCACAATTCCTTTTTCCTCACAAAAGATGTTTAGGTCAACATTTTTAAATTCAGTACCATTATCTGACCTAATGACTTTTACCTTTTGATTTGTTTGGTTTTCAATTCTTAGAATAAAGGATTTGATCAGTCCACTTGTCTCATCCTTAGTCCTTAGAAAATACACCCAGGTAAATCTAGAGTAATCATCAACAATAACTAAGCAGTATGATTTCTTACCTATACTCATGACATTTGTAGGACCAAACAGATCCATATGCAACAACTGAAGAGAAGAAGAAATTGTGTTCAACTCTTTGGACTTATGAGAAGTTTTGTGTTGTTTGCCTTTGAGACAAGCAACACAATGATCATCACATGAAAAGACTTTTGAAGGCAAACCTCTTACAAGGTTGTTTTTAACAAGTTTATTCATTGTTTTAAAGTTCATGTGACACATCCTTCTGTGCCAAAGTGATGATTCATCCAAAGAGGCTTTTGAAACAAGACAGTTTAGGGATGAATCAATTGAAACATTTTCCATATCCAAACAATAGACATTATCCTTTCTGGGAGTTCTTAGTAGTATCATCTTTTCATCAACTACCTTGAATCCAGGAGCAAGGATAATGCATTATGAATCAGTGAATAATATACTATGCTTTTTGTCACAAACCTGTGATACACTTAACAGGTTGTACCTTAACTGCTCAACATAGAAAACATCCTCAAAGGTCATCTTACCTTTTGTTACATCACCCTTACCACTAATCTTACCTCCATCTGGAGTATTACCAAAGGTAACATGCCCTCCATCAACTTTCTTGAAATTCTTGAGGCAATCCATGTTCCCTGTCATGTGCCTAGAGCAACCACTATCAACATGCCAGATGCTCTTTCCCTTGAGCTGCTGGTTGCCCTGCACATAAGATAAATCAATTAGTATTGACTGGGAACCCAAGCCAAAGTGGTCTTGGGCCTCCCTTTCTCATCAAAGTATTTACATTCCTTTTTGATGAGATTTTTAAAATCAGAGCACTCTTTACTGGAGTACTTTGTCAAGATGATTGGTTTAGCAGCACAAACACTAGAAGCAGTACTAATTTTATAAGTACTAACAGAGTTAGCAGCACTAACAGGTTTAGCAGTACTAACATTTAAAGAAGTACTAACAATGTTAGTTTTAGAGGTACTAAAACTATCAGCAGCACTAACATTGATAGCAGTAGTATTGCTTCTGGCAGCACTATCTTTGTCAGCAGGACTATTTGTGGTAGCAGTACTAACAATTTTAGTGCTTTTGGGAACCCACATCTTGACATTCTCTCTTACAGTCTTTTTCTTCATGTGGCTTTTAGATTTAACAGTTTTCTTAGCCACATGGTTCCTTTCATTCTTACTATAACCAAAGGGTTTTTGCACAGATCTTTGAAAATTTATCCTTTGGTTCATAGGATTAAAATAGCAGTGCTTAGCAAGATGATTCAATTTGCCACATATGAAACATGGTTTTGGTCTGATGATTCTACTCAGATCAACTCCTTGTTTCTGAGCCCACTGATTATTCCAATTTCTTTGATTTCCCCTCCTTTTATCATGTTTTAGAGGCTCAGATTTATTACATGCACACTGTTTGCAAGGAACAGGATTCACAACTGTAGTCTACTTGTAATGAACCTTTTTGGACTTTCCCTCAATCTTCTCTACACCATCAGATTTGACCCAATCCCTTCCACCACCCTCATTGGTAAGAATGTTATTTTCTAAGGGAATCTCAACATTCACATTATTATCCTTACCCTTTCCAGCTTCTTTCTCAGTCTTGTCCTTAACAACTACTTTATCTAAAGGATCTATCTTAGTGGCTCCCTCATGCAAGTCCTTCCTATCCTTGGTCTCTAGCAAGTCTGATTTAGGAGGGATGTAGTTGTTGTTGTTGTATGGTGGTGGTGTGGTATTGTACCCAATTCCTGGTTTAAGCTTATCATGGATTTAGACCTTTAGAATTGAATCCATGGCTTTAGAAGCATATGAAGACTTTTCCACATCTAGCTTAACCTTGTCTAGTTCTCCTCTCAACTTTTCATTCTCCTCCTTGGACTTTGTCAGTTGGATTTCTAGATCATTCTTCTCCCACTTCCAGTAATTTGTATCATATGTGTGTTGAAGTTCATTGGCTTGGAAACCTCTTATTTGTTCCTCAAACCTCTCAACAATTCTCACATAGTCTTTTCTATCCTTTTCTAACCTCTTAAGGTCATCACTCATATTCTGGTTGTGATCCCTGTACCTTTTAACAGTGTCTATGCAAGTTTGAGAACAGAGATTAGAAAGTACCTCAGTTGGGAGATCAGATACTTCTGCCATGAGAGCTTGATTTTGAATGGCCTCTTCTGCTTGATCACTCCAGTCAAACCCCATTCCTTGTTGAGAAACAAGAGCTTGAGCAGAGTTTCTGTTCTGGTTGAACTTTCCAGTCTGTGCTTGTTGGTGGTTGTTGTGAGACATTCCACTTCTGCATTCCCTAGCAAAGTGTCCCTTCATATGACACTTATAGCACTCCACCTTTGACTTATCAAAGCCTGCTCCATCTTCTCTTCTTTGAGAGAAGTTGTTCCTCCCAGTTCTCTTAATGAACTTCTTCACCCTCATAGAAAACATGGCCATCTGCCATTTAATGTCCATCTCTTTAAGATCATCAGGATGAAGTTGTTCCAAGTCATCATTGATTAAAGTGGAATTACCATGGCTGGAAAGAAAGGCTTCAAAAACAGATTCATTGCCTTTTTCTTGATTTACTCCATTAGCAGCATTAACTGATTCAGGGTTAGTAGTAGAATCAGTTGATGCTGATAGGAGTGCAGCATTATGAACATATCCAGTAGGCTTCTTCTTTGCTTCCACCTCAGATTCAAACACTCTTAGATCATTGTACAGATCATCCAGTTCCTTTTCTTCCAATAAGTCATTCTGTCTGAATGAAACAGTGTACATGGTCCATTCATCTCCAAGAGATCTGAGGAACTTTCGGTTGACATCATCTTGTTCCATCTGGAATCCAACTGTAGCCAACTCACCAATCAACTTATTGAATCTGTCAAAAGTTTGAGTCATAGACTCATTCTTTGAAGATGTAAAATTCTCATATTGCTGCTTGAGAATATCCCTTTGATTCCTCTTAGTGCTCTTGGTGCCAGCAAATCTCTTCTCTAAGGCATTCCATAGAATCTGAGCATCAGTGCAGTGTTGAAACTGATGTTGATACTCATTAGGAATGGCCAAAAGCAGGGTGCTTAAGGCTTTCATCTCCAATTGTCTCACTTTCTTCTCACCATCAGTTTTTGGAGGTGGTCTTCTTCCATCTTGTCCAATTTTACCTTCAGCAGAGGGACCATTCTCAACAATATCCCACATAGAGCATTCTGTAAGGAGGATGTACTGTTTGATCCTAATTTTCCACATGTCAAACTCATTAGGTTTGAGCATGGGAACCTTTGAAACAAAAGTACTGTTTGATTCGCCTGAGTTGTCCATGATGAATGAAGGTTTCTGAGAATACTTGCTCTGATACCACTTATCAAAATCTAATTCTTAACAAGAATAATAACACTCAAAAACAATATTAAAGAAGTTGCGGAAAAACACTTTAATATTCAACTATCAATGGAACGGTAAAACTGAAATCACAACTTGTAAACTTTATTGAATGATTAAAGTTACAAGCTTTCACACAAAACCTCAATCTTGATGAACAGGCTCACCAAGACGAATTCTACTTCTCTAGAACTAGGATTATAAACCTTGAGGTTAATTCTCTCACAGAACAAAAACTTAGAATGATTGTATTCTTATGCTAACCTATTCTGACTAAGTCTATACATATACTGTAACTAAAAGATAACTACAAAATATAAAAGATCTTCAGTATATTCTTCCATAATTATCTTCAATCTTTGATCTGCACGGATTTCCACAATTATCACATAAGCAGTATTAAGTTGTAGCAGCATTAACCACTCTGAGCAGTACTAATCTCCAGTAGCACTAACTCTGCTTAGCAGTAGTAACTTCTTCAAGCAGTATTAACCTTGATTAGCAGTAGTAATCTGTCTCAGCAGTAGTAACCATGATGTACTAGCAGTAGTAATCATACTTAAGCAAATCTTCAGTTCCCAACAATATTCAATTAGGATTGATCCAAGGGTCTAAATCTCTTCCTATTCTTATCACCATAACTTCCATTCTTACCAGAGCCTATATATATATATATATATATATATATAGGGTTGGGTTCCGGTGAGAAGTTGAGGTTAATGTGAGAAGCGTGAGAAGTGGTTATCTACCGTTGGATGAGAAATAGACGCACAATAGGATGAGATACACTGAGATAAGATGCATCGAGATGCACCGAATCAATCCCTTCTAAGGCGCAATTCATGGGAGGGTATGAGATTAAAAGTGATCAATGGTTTAGATCCACTTCTCACACTTCTCACGTTAACATCAACTTCTCACACAATCCTTCACCCATATATATATATATATATATATATATATATATATATGTATATATATGGAGAGAGAGAGAGAGAGAGTTGGGTTCCGTGAGAAGTTGAGGTTATCGTGAGAAGCGTGAGAAGTGGTTATCAATCATTAGATGAGAAATGGACAAACATCAAGATGAGATTCACCGAGATAAGATGCACCAGATCAATTCCCTTTAAATCTGCAATTCATGGGAGGGTATTTGATTAAAAGTGATCAACGGCTTAAAAGCACTTCTCACACTTCTCACCAAAAATGACACTTCTCACATGATCCCATGCCTATATATATATATATATATATATATATATATATATATATATATATATGTTTATTTATTGATTGATATTTGATGATTAAATGACATTTTAGTATCAAATGAATTACATTTGTAGGGGCAATGCTATTTGCATCCTTTTAATGCTAGAATCAGGTCAACATGGGAATGTAGAACGTAAATTTTGATATTGATGTGTATGAGAAGGAAATTACTAAATAGAGATGAATTTAGGGGTTCTTCTTTTGAGGCTGAATTGGTTGTATAAGTTGTATAACTTATTCTGTAAGTCATACATTGTTGTTCGGTTATGGCTTAATCAGACATAAAGGAGCTTATTCGCTCATCCAAGGATATGGTCTAGATTCAACCTAAAACATTACCAATATGCCTTCTCACTAAAAATCCTATATGCTCCCTCATAAAAAAAATAAGAGTTGAATTCAATGTTTCCCTTCCAATGCCTTGTGTGCTATCGTCGATCTTCCGTTAGCTACCATCGCTAACATCATCTTCCACAGGTGCATACATACCATCGCCAGTGTCATCTTCCATGGGTGCATACATACCATCATCGACGTCATATTTTATTTTCATCGTGTCATCTTCCTCCTTGCCATCGTTAGTCTTCTTTTGATTTTCAACCCTTACAATGCCCCTCCGACGATTTTGAACGAGTTTGGTGAAGATTTGTTTCTGATTCTTTTGATTTTTGGTTTTTCTTAATTTGAGTTCATAGATTTGGTGTTCCTCCCTACTCATTCAAAAACTAGATCATCTCCTTCATTTGGGTGTTCTTTTATTTAGGGTTCATAGATTTGATTCCTTTGGTTTGATTTTTGATTTTTGACTTTTGACATTAGGTCTGAAAAAGCCCTCAAATCGTCTCATCATTGGGTCTGTGATATTAGATATTTGAAAGAAAGAACCCAAATCGGTTAGATTGGATGGACATTGTAATTTAGAAATCTATAGTTATTGATAAATATAGATTGAGTGGTAAAATAGTCATTTATGTCATTCAGACTGTTTATTCAAGACAATAACTGAACAACAACTTATATGTTACCATAGAGACAACTTCATCAATACAGACAATTTTATCCATACAAGTCTTAATGGAAAATCAAACGAACAACCCCCTGTTTTTTAAAGGGAAAAAAAATGATGTTGTTTGTTTCATTTTCCATTAAATGCATATGGGTGTAATTATCCTCCCTTTGGTGACTACTTTGAATGACTATCCAAGAGCGGTTAAATTAGTCACAAAATGACAAAAACCAGCTCTCCCATGCGTAAATAGCCTACCATGTGGCAATTTAAAATACATAAATTATTTAAAGAATCGGTCCACGTAACCGGTGAGAGTATCCAATCCATAACTTTTTAAATCTATCTATATCTATATAAAAGGAAATCCTTGGCATGCTGGCGTGTCCTCCTCTGGGATCAGTATTTCAAATTCTTGGCTTCTCAATTTTTTTGGGGATTTTCCAATATTTTTTAATCATCTCATGCCTTTCATCTTCCCTACTAGCATGAAAACCCCAAATTGTAGATTGATTCCCCCTACTTCTTCAATCCCAATCCCTCTCTTCTTTCGGTTCCATTCTCAATTAGACTGGCATCGATTCTTTTGATCATCTAAATCTGAATCTTCATCTCATGTTTTTATCTTCGATTTACGGAGGGGATTCAGGTTCTGGTTTCATCGCTCGCTAAATCCCCAATGGTTAAGAAAGCATCTGTGGCCTCCCTTAAATCCATCGCTCCTCTGTAAGCATATATGTGTATATGTATATTCATCTACCACAATCAGAGCTTCTGGTACGCCGCCTGACCTTCCTCCTCCCTATCGCTGGACATTTCAATATTACATCTTCATCATTGTTAGGGTCAAAAACTGAAGTAGCATCAACCAACAAATATTACAATTACAGGGTAGCTCCTCACTAGTCGGTTGTAGAGATTATAACAATGCCATAAATTGGAGCCAATACCCTATGGATAAAAATCTACATTTCTCCATTATTGGTCATATTGATCATGGATATTGGCTGATCGACATCTTCACTTCCAGGTACTACTAAGTGAGGACATGAACCTCTGTTCTTTATATATCTCAGGCACAATGCCATTTTATGACACTTTCTTTTCATAAATTTGTTTGTATTGGTGTATGTTTCATTTATCTTAATGTTTTATTCCCTATTTCAAGTTCTAATTGCTACAAACACTCAAGTTGATGAATCATAATCACATTCATTGATTTCAATCACATATTACAAATCTCTTAACTTTCTCACTCTACAAAGACTCTCTCTCACTAGAATGATATTCAATAGCTTCTTCTCTAATTTGCGTACTTACATCTTATTACAAAGACAAGGACAAAGGTATGTATACCCTTGACAATTACAAAGAAACAAAAATACAAATTACATTGACTTTGACTTTATTAACAAATGACTTTGACTTTCACTAGAGAGTTGACTTTCAGCCTTTGACTTCTTGAACTTTTGTCTTCAATCTTTATGATCTTGAATCCAACAAATCTGTGCTCTAACAATCTCCCCCTTTGGATCAAGATCATTACTAAAAGATTTAGCAATGCGATCTTCTCTAATTAAGCTCGATTGAAGTAACTCCCCCTTTGATCAACCTTTATCTTCTCTTGTAATCTCCCCTTTTATACAAATATGATTTTCAAACTCCCCCATAACACAATGAAATTTCTCTTTTAATAAGCTTTGTCTTCAAAAACATTCAGCAATCTTCTAAACGTCTGATCTTTAAACAGAGTAGCATTCTCTCCCAAAGGTTGTAACCAAACCTCTTTCAGACACAAATCTGATTGCTTCAGCAAATTATCTTCAACAAACTGAAATCTTTGAACTCTTTTCGGCTTTGAACAACAATCTTCCTTTAACAATCAATTCTTGAACATTTTTCTCTCAACTTTAATATATATCTGACTCAAACATTTCTTGTATTCTTCTCCCCCTTTTTGATGATTAGAGCATCAATATCATCAAAAAATTTCTTCAAGAAATGTCATTGACCATTCTGATATGTCAAACTGAGCCTCTGATTCTGTGATCCATAACCAAGTATTCATCTAGATCTTTGCAAATCCAGACAAAATAAGAACATGTAACCCCTGAATCAACAAATGAATCAGTTAGAATGCCTGTCAGTAACACAAAGTCACTGTGTGTAACAAATACACATTGTAAAGGAGCTTTTTGATGTTCACTCCCCCAGGGCTTCCATCCAATCATCAAAATACCACAAAGGCAATTTCTATGAATGTTATGACAAAGAAACAGATTCCTTGTGTGTTTGTGCATGTGTAGAAAGAATTAAGCACGATGATTACTTTTCAATAAGGCTTAAAGTTGTGTAAACCACTGAGACAACAGTAGATAAACACAGACTCAATATGCATGATTGAAGTGCGAAGGTGGGGCAGACTTCCTTCTTTTTCAATATCCAGATTTTCCAAATGAAAACCAGATAGCATATGTGCTACGTCCCCTTGAAAATGTGAAACATTTTCTTTTTGAGAAGAAAATGAGTGGTTGGTGGGGTAGAAAGCAAGAGTTGGCATGGACTAGTTGCCTGTTTCAATAACGTTCACCAAAAATCGTGAAACATTAGTAATGTGGCTGCCCGGCTCAGAAAGTAGTTGGTGCAGAGTTTAATATTATTTTACTCTGTTCTCACACCCTCTTTCTTTTGATCAATAAGCGCACTACTAACCAATCTCTCATTTCCATTTTACCTCGTCACACCCACACTCATTTCTTTTAGACTCCTCACACTCAATCTCTATGGATTAACTTCTTGGGTAGAAATCACTGGTTAACGTGATATCATAGAAGTTCATTGAAGTCCTAGCACAAAGAACCCATAATTCCTATGAAAGCATAAAGTTGCTCAATATGGTTTAACTTTATCAGTTAAAGCTCATATACAAATGTCAGATGAATGTATGCTCATAAAATATAATCATGAAGATTTGAGCATTTTTAGACATGGAAGCATTTTCAAACAAGTATATGAAATGAATGAATATGAATGCAAAAGACTTGTTTGAAAATCTGACATTGTATGAAAATGATCAGAAATGAATGATATATCAATTAAAGCTTATAGTCAATAATAATGGATATTGTCTATACGAAACAAAAATATAGACATTCTTGAAATGACGTTTCGAAATGAAATATCGCTCAAAATTCTTTAAAGTACAAGCGGGGTGTCTTACCATCGAAAATATGTTTCAATATGAGACATGGTAAGAACAATTTGATCAAAAATTAAACCGATGTGTGAACATTTTATGTATGTAGAAAAGACAATACGCAAGTATTTATCTTTGGAAACACACGGTTTATTAATCATTGAAGCTCAAAATGAACAATGAAAACATTTAAAATCACACTTCCAATTCATGAAATCTGTTTAAGAATCGGAAAGTGGTTTGAACATTTAAGAACATGTTTTCTATATCGGAAAGTTGTCCTTCTTTCAGATACATTTGAGATTAAGATAAGAAATTTACCTTTTCGCTCAATCTTAATTCTCATGAAGTCAGCTGTAGTCATAAAGATATGATCGTGTCAGCTTCTCTCATCCTGCATAAGTCTCAAAGTCTAGTCAAAGCAAATTTATTCACAAAATTATTCGAAAATAAAATGACATAAAGCAATAAAACGTTGATTGTACGAGTTCTGATCTGAAATAATCAGAAATCATATCCTTTACTCCCCCTGAAAATATGCATCTGAAATTTATCAGTAAAAGGCACATGATAGAGATCTACAACTCCATTTGAAGTGTAGTTCATCATATCTTCCGAATACATATTTCCAGAAAAACTTATGTACTCCCCTTGAAGGTTGATTTCCTCATTTGAGTATATGAGTACAATCTCTTATCAGCCCGGGAGTAGTATCTCTTTTGATCACTGAAGTACAAGTCCTAAACTGTTGTGTTTAGAAGTCAAACTCCGTTAAAGTACGGGTCCTGAACTGATTTATTCAGAAGCCTTCGTTCTTTTACTCCCCCTTGACTTGTGGTGCCTGCAACATAGAATCAGTTTTCGGCTTTGGTACCCACTGGTATTTGGGTCCATGATTGTTAGTTGCAGTTCTTATGGGAGTAACTGAATAAGAACCATACCAGTAATGATCACGAGCTTTATGAACAAAATCATATGTATGACAATAAGAACAATACCTCTTTTTAGATAACCTGATCAATTGATCTCTCGAATAAGCAAGATCAGGTTTACCTTTTAGCACTTTGTTCTTCTTGATTGTTGATGCATGTATACATGATTTGTTACTTGTCTTCTCTTCCTTCTTTCCTTTCTTTTCTTTCTTCTTCTCATCATTCTTCTTATCTTCAACCACTGGTTTCACTCTCCATACCAGTTTTTCTTCTTTATATCTCCTTCTTCTATGTGTACCTGAACCATCTATTTTTCTATCATAGAAAAGATTAGTAGTACGAATCTGATTGGAAGATTTAAATGACCTTTTTGTAGGAACAGTTTGCTGATGTGAGCTTGATGCTGGCTTATTAGAACCAACTGAACTATTTCTAGGTGAGTGGATTTTTGACTCTGGAGTCGTTTGCTCAGTCACCACCACCTTTGAAACAATCTTTTCAAGATCTTTTACCTTTGAAGAGTAACTGTATCTTTCTTTTACAATAAGGTCAATCTTCGTCTCAAATTCAGACTTTGTTTGCTGCTCTTTAAGTACACAAGTAGATAGCTCAGATAGCTTTGCAGTTAGCTTCTTTATCTCTGCTTCAAATAAGCTTCTTTCTTCCTCAAAGCCCATTTCAGCATTTGTCCTCTGACCAGATATTTCTTTGAATATCCCAACATTCTTCTGTTCTATGATCTTCTTCTCTTTATCAAATTTCTCTCTTTCCAGTATGATTACTTTCTCAAAGTCAGAAATTTGTTGAGAAAGTTTTATACATTTCAGCTCAACCGTCTTCTTCTCGTCAGCACATTTTCTGGACAAATCTGAGAACTTCTTAGCAATCTCTTTCTTTTCTTTCTCAAAAACTGATCTTTCTTCAACAATTTGAAATTCTAATTCAAAGATCTTCTTTTCATTAGCACACCCTGTTTGCTTAAACTTGACAATTTGATCTTCTAAGTCTAAGATCTTGCATTTTAACTCAGTATGTTCAGCTTCCAAAAACAAGACCTTTTCTTCATTAAGCCCAGAAATCTGTTTTAGCAGATCTTCATTAATAGTCTTTAAAGCACTAACTTCTTCTCTCAGTATCTTCTTTTCATCATTGTATCTCTTTGATCTCTTTGAGTAGTAATCAACTGAGGAAACAAGATTTTTGTTCTCTAATTTGAGCTTTTCAATCTTCGTTTCATCATCATCAGAAAAATATCCCATCTTGAATATCTGTTACAAAAAGAACTTGACAAAAATGATCGTTAATCCAATATGAAATCACAAGAATACAGAAAAACTTGAAATAAGAATTCATAAATTTTAATCACAATCAGAAATATGTCCCCCTCCGCAGACTTAGCACGAGGGTCCCGCTACCCGGTTAGCGGGTGGGGTCAAGAGGCAACGCCCTTGTGGGGTCGAGGGGCAGCTCCCCTAGAGAAAAAAATTTCACTATTGAAGGACATATTACTGTTTTGAAAATTTCTCAGAAAATATTCTAAGTAAAGAAACTCGCAAGTCACTATTAAAATATGAAACTCGCAGACGCCTAAAACTCGCAGATCACTATTCACAGATAAACTCGCACGCTTTAGCTTGTGTGTTTGTGAAACTCGCACGCAAAGACTTGCGTGTTCTGAGAAACTCGCAGATCGCTGAAACTCGCTAGACGTTGAAACTCGCAAGAGACTGTTCTCGAAGAAACTCGCTAACGCCTAAACATGCAGATCACTATTCACTTTGAAACGCGCTAATAGAGACGTGCGCGTTTCCAAAACTCGATAGACACTACTTGCGCGTTTGATTAAACTCGCAGATCAAATGAACTCGCTGAAACTCGCAGATGGCAGCGTGCGCGTTTCCTGAACTCGTAAGTGCCTACTTGCGCGTTTTGAACAAAATCAACCCTTCAGCTTGCGCGTTCTATCAGATGAGTCTTGCGCGTTTGTCCAATGAACTTGCGCGTTTTGCAGATCTTGCGCGTTCTTGAAGTTTTTCGAACAAAAGCTCGATTTTCACTTCAAATTCGAATCAAATCTCCATCAAATGATCTGAAAATTTGCAGATTTCTTCTAAATCATAATTCGAACCTGTTACAATGCAAAGATTACAAACAAAAGCATCAAAAGTACAAGATTGATCTATGTAACAGTGCTCCAAAAACTCGTGAACAAAAATTACAATAAAATCCAAAAATATCAAACAATTACAGTGCAATACTGAAATTAAACTATACAAACTTGATCTAATTCACTCAAAGATCATAACCTGATCAAAATCTACTCCAAAAACACACTAAAACTCGAAATCAGGTCTGGACTTGAAGAACACAGTGTCGACCATTTTTCTTGAATTGATTTCGATTTGGATCTGCTCTGATACCAATTGTTATTCCCTATTTCAAGTTCTAATTGCTACAAACACTCCAGATGATGAATCATAATCACATTCATTGATTTCAATCACATATTACAAATCTCTTAACTTTCTCACTCTACAAAGACTCTCTCTCACTAGAATGATATTCAATAGCTTGTTCTCTAATTTGCGTACTTACATCTTATTACAAAGACAAGGACAAAGGTATTTATACCCTTGACAATTACAAAGAAACAAAAATACAAATTACATTGACTTTGACTTTATTAACAAATGACTTTGACTTTCACTAGAGAGTTGACTTTCAGCCTTTGACTTCTTGAACTTTTGTCTTCAATCTTTATGATCTTGAATCCAATAAATTTGTGCTCTAACATAATGTTCCAATTGGGTTTGTGAAAAACCACTCTCCATTCAAACATGGTATGTCCAGAACTCCATACGCAACATTCACATGATTCAGGTACTATGCGTATATGTAATTTTATGTTGCAATCTAATATATGCAAATTAGGTGTTTGATGAAATGCCTCAATGAAAAGCAATTTATTATTGCACTAATCCTGATGACAATCATGGGTGGGTTTTATATGAATATGGAATTTTGTATCATCGTGTTGCAACAATGCAACCATGTTTTTTGTTCTTTCGCTTGACTAAAAGTCTAATACCAAAGTTAGATTTAGCTAATACATTTTCCTATTTTCATGACACTTATTGTTTGTTCATCTAACTTTCATCTAACTTCTACTATTTTTGCACAAGTCTTTACTGTCTTGGTGCTAACTATTGACATGTACTAGTGTGAGCTTGGTGATGACTATTGACAAATATGCATTGAGTGATTTGCTATGCGTACTGAACTTTAGGTTTGGACTTCTTTTCCTAGAAAATATACTACCACTTGGAGAATTTAAGCGGTGTAAATAACCCTCTACTCTTCCCTCCACCACAAACTCCACCTCCTCCAAACCCTTCATCGTCCACCACCATATCACAACTCACACTTTAGGATTAAGGGCTTTCATTATCGACATTAATAAGGTATTCAGATTTTGGTAAGGTATGTGGATTTCATATTCTATCTATCTATATGGTGGTGTTAATTCACTTCTATAATGAGTTTGTTGGTAAGTTTTTGTTTTTTTTTTCAAGTCTATGGCCTAAATTTCTTGATGAATTGAGACCCTAAATTTCCTGAATTTTTAGGAAGCAGATGATTTGTGTTTATTTGGCTTGGTTGTTGCTGATTAATCTGTCTCTCAGGGCGAGGGGCAATCTATTTATTGGGATAAAGTCATAAAGATGGATTTGGTAACGAGTTGCAAGGTAATATTTTCTTCAATACCTTCTTGATGTTTATTTAGTGTTTTTGGGATTTCCACTGCCAATGGGTATTTTCTGTACTTGATACTACCGACTCCCTCCTTTTCTCTTTGTTTTGTTTTACGATTATCGTCTACTTTGTGAATAGAGAAATTAAGGATTTATGTGATTGTGAGATGTGAACCATTTTAGAAAAAATTGGCTCTTCTGGGAACTACTTATTTGGAAATTTTGAACTCTGATTACAAATAGACGAAATATGGCTCTAGGGTTATGGTGCGCAGGAGAACCATGGCATATTTTGCTGCTATTGTAATTTGTATTGTATTTCTGGTTGATGCCAGGTGTAAACAAGAATGGAAAGATTCTGAAAATTAAATCTATCTATATCTATATAAAAGGAAATCCTTGGCATGTTGACGTAAGAAAACCCCAAATTGTAGATTGATTCCCCCTACTTCTTCAATCCCAATCCCTTTGTTGGTCCCGAAGGTGCTTAACAAGTTTGTAGAAGGGGGGGTTGAATACAAACACACAGAATTTTAAAGTTTAATAAATTGTTCATTGATAAATCAAATCACAATTTATAAGTTTTTTGTGGAATAAGATTAACTAAAACCTAATCTAAACAAACTTAAGAATCACTAAGATGGTTGCACTAGAGATAGAGACTAGGGGATAGAGAGAATATAGAAAACAAGGGTTTCTATATATTTAGAAAGATGAAGGCTACTCTCAGATGGAGTGTTGATATTTCTATTTATACCCTATGCATTAAATGCATGTCAGAGAACTTTACACGTGTCCTTCATTGGTTGGTTGTATGGGTCTGACTTTAGGAGACATGCTTTCGATCGTATGATGAACAGTGTAGTTGACAGAGTTGTTGTACGAATTGTTGCAGAGGTATATCTATTCTGACAATCGTACGATGTGTGCAAGGGTAAGACAAAAGAGACTTGAGGCATAAGCTAAGTGATCATCAATCGCTGAATATCTCTTCCTTCAGAGATATAAAGAAGTTCAGCTATCGTTGAAGCTTTTCCTCAGGTTTCTTCGCGTGTGTAGACTTGTCTTGGCTTCCCTGATATCCGCATCCGGTCATGAGTAGACTTGTCTTTGTTCAGCATCTTTGTCTTCGAGTCAGCAGTGAACATCTTTTGTTGCGAAACTTGTCTTCAGGGATTATGTCTTACTGTTTACAAGAGAAATCATCAGGGATACTGAACATACTCAGTATTAAATCACTGATGGTGAAACACTAATACATATGAGTGTTTACAAGAGAGATCATCGGTGATAACTGAACAGACTCAGTATGATCGTTGATGATGAAACACTTATACATAATGTTAAACGTAATTTTCACTAAGTATAGAAAAGGATCATTATCAAATCAATGAGAGAGCTTGGATCAACAGTCTCCTCTATTTGATGATGACAAAGTAACTATGAAGAAAATTACTTTAATGTCAAAATAAAGGATAATCAGGACTCATAACATACATGTCCCAATTACTATTTTGAGGGATCTTTTACAGTACTGATAGAGATAAGTACTTCACTGAAACTTTCATTAATTCAAAGAAAGAATTACAAGAGAGATGAAAATTATAAGTACAAGTGAAGATCTAACTACTGTAAGACTAACTAATAGATTACAAGAAGTAGAAGAGAATCTATCAGCTATCTAGATAGGATTTCAGGACCTTGATCATTTAATCAGGTACTTCTTCTCCTTTTTGCCTTCGATCAGCTGATTATTGTCTAATGATTGTCTTGATTGGTTCAGCTAAAGGGAAGTAGGTACACCATAAGCATAGAAGATCCTTGAGATGATTCAAAGGACAGATAGGGATCTCAGAGACTCTTTGGAATCTGAGCTGACCTTCATCATCGTTGAAGAAGATTCCAAAAGGATTTTTCAGAACTTGTCCTGGAATGAATGGTCCACCAGGAGGCAGGGATAGATCAAGAACCGAGAGATCAGGAGGAGGCCCGAACAGTGCTTCTTTTGAGAATTTGATACAGGTGTCGTTCTTGATTGCAGGGACATTATTAGAGGAGGAGGAGGAGGCAGGATTTCTTTTGGATTGCCTTGGGTTTGGAGGAAGAGCAGAGGGCACCTTTAATACAGCAGTGACTCTGTTGATGAGGGCTCCAATGATACCTTCAACATAGCCTCTTTACGTTGATTTTGATTTCTTTAGTGCTTCCTTAAACTCTAACCATTCAACGTAGCCAAAGCTTTCAAGTCTTGATACGAACATGGCGTTGACGCTTCCATCCTCTCTGGTTATCTCCATAGTCACTAAAAGTCGGTCCTTCTTCTTTTTCCCAGAGATAGCAATAGCGACGATCTTCATTGGGTCAGAGCGATAGTCAATCTTCTGTTTACACCATTCAAGTATTTTATCGTTGACCTCCTTTTCTTTTAAACGCTCCTCTTCAATCTCTTTGAGCAAAGCAGCTTGAACCTTCACTAGATTCTTCTTCATCTTGTCATCCTTGAAAAGAGATGAATGAACCTCAATAGCTAGATTAGCATCTTTTTGGCATTCAGCAATAAGCTTCTCAGCTCTGACAGATTCTTCGATTTCAGCTTGGGTCAGGAAGTCAAGCTCTTTTGTTGAGGATTGAGGAGGGATCGTTAGTTGCTGACTCTCTAGGAAATAGATCATCTCTAGTCTTCTTTTGAGTTCATCCTCTGACCATTGAGCTGGTCGAGAGGGCCTTCCTGGATGGAGCATGGTTTCTTCTTGTTCTTCTTCTTTTTCATCAACCTCATTGAAGGAGGTTGGGATTATTTGATCATCAGATGTGAGAGATGGGTTTATTTGTAGTGAAGTTCCCTTAAGCAGGGGAGAGAACTGACTAATCAAAAAATGAAAAAGGGAGTTAGTGTTTATTATAGAAGAACAAAGATAAAGGCTAGAATGAGAGAGGGGTTTGGCAGGAAAAGAAGGAGAGAGGGATAATGGATAGGCATACCTGAGAAGGATGTTCCCCATCAGATGGTAGTATAAGTTTCAGGTTTCCCTCGGCAGCTATTCCCTTCTGCTTGCCTTGGGATAGTGGTTGAGCAAAACGATGCCCAGACTTATATGGAGAGGTGGGAGAAGTGTATATGGGTTTAGGAATACCTGATAGATCAAACATATTAAAAAAAACTGCATGTCTCCTTCAAAGTTTGGAGGAGTTGTTTGAGTACCAGGTCCTATGGTCGCAGCGATAAAAGGTTGCTGGGAAATATTGGGAGGGATAATGACCAAAGAAATAGTAGAAGAAGAAGTAGTGATGGGGATAGAAGTAGATGGAGCACTGGTAATAGTAGAAAATGCCTTAGTTAGTTGTTGTTGAGGAACTGAGAAGAGTTGGGTTGTCACCGGTATGGTGTCAACGACTGACGTCACTGACACGGTTGTTGTTGTAGCTGACGTGGAGGAGCGACCCACAAATGCATCCAAAGTAGTTTGTTGAGAAACTAATTCAGGTAAGATTCCAGAGGGAGTTGACTTCTTGGTCTTTTTGGCCTTTTTAGCAGGGCCAGAAAGAGCAGTAGATTGTCGCTTTGAAGAGGTTGTAGCGGCAGGGGTAGTAGAAGAAGGAACCTCCTGCGTGGCAGCTGAAGTCGAAGAGTAGAGGTTTGATTTCCAGCACTCGTTAGCCAACCCTTGAGAAAGTACCATCATTTGTTGCGGGGTACTTATCAGCAAGGAGAAACTGAAGATAGGCACACATGAAGCGAACGTATGGAATCTAGGGATCCCTTTCAGGCTTCTCGATCTTTGACAATAGATCGTCAAAGATCGCTCCAGCGTAGTCATAGTGCTTTCCAGCAAGCACTGAATATCCCATTTGTAGCTGCATCTTGCTGGTATGGTCCAGCGATCCTATCTTGCCACTCATACACTGAATAATATGAGTGAAGATGTAGTTGATCTCTAAAGGCATGTTTGCCTTAAGGATTTTAGTCAGCTTTTTGTTGGGAATCTGAGAGAGAGGCTTGTTGTCCCATGTGTATTCCATGTCATCCAAAAAGCGGATGAGTTCAGCATCAGTGGGAAGAGAGTCGAAACCAGTGGTGGTCTTGGCAGTGAATCGAAGAGCCTTGAAAATAGCAAAGGCAATAAGAATTATGGGGCCATGTTCAGTCATGAAGGAGATGGCATGGACCACTTCACCTTTCTTGTTGGTGACAGAGCTCTTATCAGTAGTAAACTAGAATTGTTGATGGAGTGTTTTGGATGGCTTGGGTTCAATAGTGAGAGTATAGGCAATGCATGATTGTTTCAGAAATGCAGTAGCTTCCACCAGATGTGGGTATTTGTCAGCTTCGAAGTCCAACCGAGCCAGATGGTTGTTCTTTGGAATTTCAGATTCATTGAGTGCGAACTTGACATTTTTGGAAGCAATGAGTGTAGCTTGGGCCATTTCTGAATAGAAAGAAGTAGAGTAGAATAAAGGGTTTAGAGTCTAAAAACAATGAAAATGTTTTACCAGTTTCTCTTTTTGGAAAGAAACATAGAAAAATGAAGTTGTTTTTAGAGTAAAATAGTGTTCTTTAGGGAAAAGAAAGAACAGTCTTAAAAACCAAATGTTTTTGAACAGGTTAAAATCAAAAGAAATGATTTTAATGTAAGAAACACTTTTTTAAATCCAAAATAAGATGATATTTAAGATTCAAGAGTGTTTTCAAGAGAAAAGAATGTGAAGAACAAAAACCTGATGATCTTGAAGATTTAAAGATTAGAGAGTTTTTGTCTACTTAAATGCCTTGAATGCTTTTTCTTACCTTAGAAGTTTTTGTGAGCGTAAAAGATAATAATTGAAAAAGGCATTCCTTATATATGAGGAGAGAGAAAGTAATGAGGCAGGAAAACAAATTCTCATCATGACATGGACACGTCCCACAAAGTTGATTTGATAGAAGTGCAACGGACGGACGTGTCAGAAGAAAAGGCATGTCAAGGATTGTCGGTTCAAATGACGTCTTAAGAGAGAGAAAACGTTTCGTTTTTAGAAAGTATCACTGATAGAAATTCAGAGATAATTTTTCTTTTCAATGGATCACTGACAAGAAATATCAGTGATAAGATTTGTTTATCAAAAAGCTTTTAACCACTTGAAGAAATTCAGTGATTGAAGATTTGATTTTTGAAAAACGTCTTACTGAATGAGATATTCAGCGAGAGAGAATGAGAGAACATACCTTAGAGTCAGAGATAATTAGACAGAGAGCAGATGATGAAGGGGAACTCTGTATCACTGACATAATGCATGAAAGGTGAAGAGTCAATCTTCAAGATTCAGCATTCCAAGCTCACTGATGAGAAAGTTAAATCTAGTCTCATCAAGAGGTTTGGTAAAAAGATCAGCGAGCTGATAGTCAGTAGGGATAAAGTGAAGTTTAATATCCCCATTCATCACATGATCTTTGATAAAGTGATATCTGATCTCGATGTGTTTTGTATTTGAGTATAGAACCGGATTGTTTGCTATAGCAATGGCACTAGTGTTGTCGCAATAGATTGGAATCTTTGATAGCTGAAGGTCATAGTCTAATAGTTGATTTCTCATCCGTAAGACTTGAGCACAACAACTTCCAGCGGCTACATACTCAGCTTCAGCTGTGGAAGTAGACACTGAATTTTTCTTTTTACTTGTCCAACTTACCAGCTTTCCTCCTAGAAGTTGGCATCCACCAGTGGTGCTTTTTCTATCAAGTTTGCAACCTGCAAAATCACTATCTGAATATCCAGTTAGATCGAATCTTGAATCTTTGGTATACCAAAGACCGAGGCTAGGAGTTCATTTCAGATATCTGAAGATTCGCTTTACAATGTTTAGATGGGATTCCTTAGGTTCAAATTGATAGCATGCACAAAGACATGTAGAGTACATGATGTCGGGTCAGCTCGCTGTAAGATACAACAGGGAGCCTATCATTCCTCTATAGGCAGTGACATTAACAGGTTTTCCTGATGGATCCTTGTTTAATGTCAGAGGAGGTGCCATACGAGTTTTCATCGCTGAAGTTTGAGTGAGATCAAACTTCTTCAGCATATCTTTAACATACTTATCTTGGCTGATAAAAGTACCTTTTTCAGTTTGATTGATCTGAAGTCCAAGGAAGTAAGTTAGTTCACCCATCATACTCATTTTATATTCTTTCTTCATTCTTTCAGCGAAACGAGTATACAGATATGGGTTAGTAGAACCAAATATAATGTCATCAACATATATTTGCACAAGAATAATGGGACCTTTTATTTTTCTGAAAAACAGGGTATTATCAATTTTACCGTGTTCAAATTTTTTAGAGATAAGAAAAGATGAGAGAGTGTCATACCAAGCATGAGGGGTTGTTTTAGACCATAGAGAGCCTTATCCAATTTATATACATAATTTGGATGCTTAGGGTCGAAGAACCCTAGGGGTTGTTCAACATAGACTTCCTCATTCATCTTACCATTTAGAAATGTTGATTTTACATTCATTTGATATGCATTGAAGTCTTTGTAAATTGGATAAGCTAAGAAGTGTCGAATTGCTTCGAGCCTAGCCATAGGGGCAAAGGTTTCATCATAGTCTATGCCTTCCTCTTATCTATATCCCTGAGAAACAATTCTAGCCTTGGTGCGGATTACAGTCCCATGTTCATCTAACTTGTTTCTAAACACTTATTTAGTGCCTATAACAGTCTTATCAGATGGTCTATGAACGAGATTCCAACTTTGTTTCGAGCAAACTCGGTCAGCACTTCTTGCATAGCGCTGACCCAGTTTGGATCTCTGAGAGCATCATCAGTCTTCTTTGGCTCTAATAAAGAAATAAAGTTGACAAAGAGACAGATATTACCTGAACTTCATCGATTCTGAATACCTGCATCAGGATCACCATGGATTTGATCTATGGGGTGATCTTTGGTCTATCGCTGAGCAGGAGCATGATCGCTCACTTCAGGAGTTGTATCAATAATAGGAATGTTCACTAATGAAGAAGCTTGAGGTTCATCAGCTATTAATTGTTGAATGTCACAGAGACCATTGTTTACTGAGAGGTTTTCAGACGAGGGAAGATCTGATAGAGGGAGTGTGTTTAGGGGCTCAGCTGAAACCCATGAGGTGGATTCAGCATTAGGTGGTATGATATTTGGAACATCATTAACAACTAAATGATTTGTGTGCTGATGGTTTGTGAAGAAGGGTTATGTTTCTCTATAATGAGAGAACATCCAATCATTTAGTTCTTCATTGTCAGTGATAGGTTTAGAATTCGCTGAACGGGATTCATCAAAGGTGACATGAATTGTTTCTTCTACAGTTTGACTTCTCTTATTGAAGACTCTGTAGGCCTTAGAGATAAAGGAATATCCACGAAATATCCCATCATCAGCTTTTGGGTCGAACTTTCCAAGGGAATCTTTGTTATTTAGGATGAAACATTGACAACCAAAGATATGAAGAAAACTGATAGAGGGTTTCCTTCCATTAAATAGTTCATAAGTTGTCTTTCCAAATCGCTTTACTAGTAGAGATCTGTTTTTGAGTAAAGCATGCAGTGTTTACAGTTTCAGCCTAGAACTGAGTAGGGAGATGAGAATCCCTAAGCATTGATCTGGCAGCTTCAATGATCGTTCTATTTCTTCTTTCAGCGACACCTTTCTGCTGAGGAGTTCTTGTAGAGCAGAAATTGTGAGAAATTCTCTTACTCTCAAAGAAATTGTTCAGGGAACTATTTTTGAATTCAGTTCCATGATCACTTCTTATTGAGCGAACAGTAAGATTATTCAGCACTTCCATCTTTCTAACAAAATATATCAGTTCTTCTGGAGTGTCACTTTTGCAACGAAGAAAGATAACCCAGGTGTAGCGAGAGTATTCATCTACAATGACAAGTGTATATTTCTTTCCAGCTATGGATTGGATATTGACAGGACCTAACAAATCCATACGCAAGAGTTGAAGAGGACTTGTCACTGAGGAAACCTGTTTAGATTTGAAACTAGCTTTAGTCTGTTTTCCTTTCTCACATGTTGAACATAGAGATTCCTTAGCATATGAGTGTTGAGGAAGACCAGAGACCAGTTCCTTAGTAGAGAGAGAATTCAGGGTTTTGAAATTTAGTTGAGAAAGCCTTTTATGCCATAGCCAGTTGACATCAGAGGAGGCTTTAGAGAGAAAGCACACATTTTCAGTGGTAGAAGAGTCCATGTCTATTACATAGACATTTTCCATACGGTAACCACTGAGAGCAAGTTTTCCATTTTCTCTCATCACTGAACATGCTTTCTTATTGAAACGAACTTCGTAGTCTTTTTCACATAGTTGACTGATGCTTAGAAGATTGTGCTTCAGTCCATCTACGTAAGCGACTCTTCTGAAGGTAGTTGTCCCATTGCTGAGGACACCAAACCCTCGGGTATATCCTTTTCCATTTCCACCAAAGGTCATTGAGGGACCTTTCTCTTCCTTGTATTCAGTAAGCAGGTCTTTTTGTCCTATCATGTGTCGAGAGCATCCGCTATCTAGATACCAGATACCCTTTGATCCCTGCAAACATAAGGAAGATTAATTTTTGATTGGTACCCACTTTTCAATAGGTCCAGTAGGGTTAGTGGAGATGGAAGGTTCTGCAATCTTCACGGGAGTTGAAGATTCAGCTTCACTGGTAACCTTCACTTTGGTTAATTGTTTAACCTTAGTGGTATTCTTCACCTTGGTTGATTTCTCAACTTTGGTGACCTTCTTAGCCTTGGGGGCATTCATCTTCACTTTAGCTATTTTATCAGCTTTTGTGGCATTAGGACATTTACTGGCAATATGGTCAGTGAGTTCACAATGATAGCATTTTCTATATTTAATGGTTCCTTTAGGACCATGAGCAGTAAGATTAGTAAACTTGAGATGAGCAGGGCCAGCTCCAAGAATACCTTTAGCATAAGATCTAAGAGGAACTTTCAGTTCTTTAGATTTCTTTGGCTTAAGATCAATTTTCAGCTTTGGAGGACAGATATCAAAGATTTCTGTTTCAAAGCTAGAAGATCGATTTACTGAAGATTTGAGAGGAACCTTCAGTTTTGCTTTCTTGGTAGCCTTCTGAGGATGGGAAATGGATTTCCCTTTATCAGCGAGCTCAGAGCCTTTTGATAATTCCTCAGGAATAGGATTAGAGGAAGAAGAGCACTGAGTAAAAGAGGTATCAGGGATAGAAGAGACAAACATTCCAAACTTAAGAATGAAAATGTCTTCTTTAGGTTCATCCGGTTCTTTCCAAAAACCAAGACCGGTTTTATCACTGGAAGGGATTTGAGACCTGATGATTTCATTGATTTTGGTAGAAGAGTTACACCATCCCTCAACAGTTTCCTTTTCTGCTTTTAAAGCAGCTATGGCTTGTTCGCGTTCAATGCTGATAATTTCATTGACAATGACTTGATTTTTTTAAACTTTCCTCTAAAAGAGTCAGTTCTCTGATCTTTTCATGACATTTTTCTAGTTGTTCGGTTAAATCAATATTTTTGTTTTCAGCTAGAGTTTTTCCATTCAGTGCATTGTACAGATCAATTGTCAGCACATCTATAGCGCGGCTTCTCTCAGCTTCAGAAAGATAGGGATTAGTAGAGATAGATACCTGAGAGGAGATATAGCTCATGGAAGTTCCTGTTGGTTCTTCCACTTCTTCTTTAATCTCAGTCATAAGACAAAGATTAGCAACTTCTTCTTCATCAGAACTAGATTCTTCTGATTTAGCCCAGTCATGCTCTTCAGCGATAAGACCTTTACCTTTTCTTTTAAAGTTTTTCAACTTTTGATATTTCTCTTTCAACTTAAGGTATTTATTATCACTGGTTTTCTGGAGGTAGAAGGTTTGAAGACTTTCTTTGACCTGCACTCACTTGCAAAATGTCTAATCTTTTCACAGTTATAGCAAGTAACAGTAGCCTTGTCAACAGGGGTTGATTTTGGCTTGTCAGTTATAGAGAGAGGCTTATTTCATCTGAAATTTCTCTTTCTTGCAAATCTTTTGAAAGAGTTTGTCAAGAGTGCTAAGGATTCATCAAACTCTGAAAGATCAGTATCTGATAATTCCACACAGTCAGAATCTAACTCAGTGATAGTAAAAGTAGATCGTTGAGGTGGAATGATATCTGAAGAGACTAAAGCAACAAGAGTGCTTTTGGAGTCTTTAGAATCTTTTACAAGATTCTTCTTCAGGAGATTTTATTGCTCATAGTGTTGGATTCCAGATTTAATCTTATCACAATAATGATATAAACAACAAGAGTATAAACAGCGGAAGCAATATAGTTTAATATCAAAAGCAGATTCAAATATCACAGTTCATATATAAAGCAAGTAGAAAGAACAAGATCTTCGTGAGATATATTCAATTGATTATTCTTGTACAAGATATCAAAAAGCACACTTTTGTCAAAGGAGTGATGGTCCTATTTATAGGACCATAAAGTAAACAGTGTACTATTCTGACAAATAGAAGCATGCTTGAACAGTGTCTTACCTAATAGTTAAGCTCAAGACATGCTTGAACAGTAACCTACTCTATAAAGTAAATCTTATCACTAAGTGATTGGTTATCTGTTCTGATACTTCAGGAGTCTTCAGCGCCATCTTCAGAGAGAATGTCTTCAGAGCTCTGACGTTGTCTTCAGAGCCTCTGATGAAGCCATCTCTGATGTCTTCTGCTGAAAGTTGCAATCTCTGATAAGTACTTCAGAGGCAGGTTTGTCCTCTGAAGTCTATGTTTGGAAGTCCTCTGAAATAGTACTTGGGTATTTTCAACACTTTAACAAACAGAAGATTTGGAGCTAACAATCTCCCCCTAAGTGTTGAAAATAAAAGATACAATAATATCAGAGAATATAAGATTTAAACTAGAAAGCGTAGAGGAGAAAATCATCCTCTTAAATATTACTTCTTAAACATTTTGAAGTTTAATACAGAGAAAGTAATATTCAAAAATAAAGAAACAAACTAAAATTTGTCACTTGAACAGATTCCATGGAACTTCATGATCAGAGCTCTGACGTTGATCATCGAGTCAATCTCTAAGTCAAGCTTTGCAAGTAAATCTGCTCTGTGCCTTTCTTCCTTCACATGGATCATTTTCTTTATACCTCTCAAGGTTTCATCAGAGTACTTCGAAACTTTCGAAGCGAGAAAGATCTTCTTTACTTGGTTTACTCTGTAGACGAAACCCAGAGGTTCTGCAATGATTGATCCAGACTTCTTTGCCTCAAGATTAACGATCGACTCCACAGGTTCAGTTACCTCCAGCTTTTCTTCCCCTAGGGTCAGAGCAATTTGGAAGTCACGTTTTGCTCTGTGTTTGACATATGCCTCCATTGCCCGTCTGACTTCAACCATGCCCATCCTGATTTCCCTTCTTCCCTGATCATATCTGGCAGAGCAATAGGCATACAAATGAGGTAAATCATATGGATTTAGATTTACGAGATCATTATCATTGAACTCGTAAATCTTCTTATCAGATCGAGTTACCACATAATGCCTATAGATGATCTTGTTGTAAGCAAAGGTCTTCTCTGAGATTTTGTTGATTTTGATGATTGGATCATCAAAGAGGACTTGTACTCTGGGTGAGGTTTTATCTCTGACAAATCTTCGCTCATAGTCCGGCATGTTCTATTTGATCCTTGGATTTAGAGGAATGACTAGAGTGTCTGCCATATTGAACTCACAGTAGATGTATCTGAAGTGGTCTTCTATGGAAGCTTCGGGATTGGATGCAAGGAATGTAGGAGGTTGAGTAAACACTTTGGCTGGTAAACCAATGCTTGCCTTCTGAACAGGATTCTCTAAAGGAGCCTGTTCATCAGCAACCATGGTCTCTGGTTCCTTTGTCTATGGAGGATCTTCTGTTGTAGGTTCAGAGATGTAGCCATCTATCTCTGGTGAATCCCTCAGCTCTGTTTATGTTGAAGTATGATGTGGTTGAGCATTCTTGAATACATATTCTTCAACATCAATTACTTCAATCTGTTTTTCAGCAGCTTCTTTTTCAGAATCTGATTTTTCTTCTTTTTCAGATTCTGATTCTGCTCTTTCAGCCTCTGATTCGTAAGCATCTCTCATCACATAAGTTGGTCTTTCTGGTGATGAGAATGCATCTTCTGATGTAGAGAAGTCTACTAGTTGTTCGTCTTCATCTTCTTCCAGAGCTCCAATATTTTCTGGAGTTGCAGCTATTATTGGAACTATTGGAGCACTCAAAGTAGATGGTGCTAGAAAGATAACAAGTACTGGAGACTTTAGAGTGGCCTGGTTATCTTCAGCAGAGGTTGAGGTTGAACGTCTCTCTGTTCCTTTTTCCTTGCTTTGGTTTGATTCAGAGGGAGTGGACTCCTTTTGTGTTTCAACAGTTTTTGGTATAGGAGTCTTCTCCCCCTTATGAAGATCGGATGACCCCTGAGGTTGGTCATCATGGTCATCAGAGTCTTCATACCTGGCCCTCTTTCGGGCTTCCTCAGAGCATGCGACCTCTGGTTCCTTCCGCTTCAATGATCCCTCTAAAGATTTGACATTCTGCAGAAGGTCTTCAATCTTTTTGTTCTGCTGAGTGGTCTTGGAGACGAACTTGCTGGAGATATTCATTACATTGCTGGTGATCTTCTTGGAGAAGTTGGTAAGGTCAGCCTTTGTAACAAATTCGGATGTAGCAGGAGCAGCAGCAGAGGAGGTAGGGATCTTTGCAATCACCTCTGCCAAAGAACGCAAGACTTCCTCATTGAATTGAGAAAAGTCAGCATGTGTTGGAGTGGGGGCAGAGGGAGTTGGAATCGCCTTGAGGAACTCTATGGTGGAGTTCTGAATTTCTCTAGATAGAACAGAGTCATTTTTGATGACCAGGCTTTCCAGAACATCCAGTTTATCGTTCTGAGAGATAATGGTCGTGCGCAGCTCAGAGACCTCTGAAGTGAGCTTTGCAACTTCAGAGTGAGAGGCAGAGGCCTCTGAGGTCTTCTCTATTTGAAGTTTAATCTCCTTCAGAGATTCTCTGATTTCATCACCAAAGATTCTGAACTCCTCTTTGGTAACGTAATCAGAGGGGGTGACCTTAGGATCAACACATGATTCTAAGTTTCCCTCGAGTTCAGAGAGGCCTTCTTTCGGAGTTGGCTTGATATTGACTCCGGAAGGACTTCCCATTAATCCTTGGGGACCCTTTTTCAAGGATTTCCCTATAATGGTTCCGATTTGTCTCTGATCATCAGAGTCAGAATCTGATGATGAGAAACGAATGTGGGTGGAAACCTTGCTGTCCAGGCTAAGGAGTCCATATGCAAGAAGGTCGTGCCATTCTTTTTCTGACAGGCAATCCTTACGAGAGATCTTAGGTCTCTCCTGATCTAAGGGACGGTCCATCTTTTTATGAGCCACAAAGGTATCATGTGTGTGAGGAGGTGACATACTCTGGGGTGAATGAGTATTTTTATCTTGGTCTAAGTCCTGTTGGGAGAACTTAGCCGTATCAGAGGTTTCCCCTTTGGTGCGTGCTTCAGAGACAGAAGTAGATGCCTCTGAGCGGCTAGGATGGGAATGATTCGAGGTGTGCACCTCTGTTTCAATGTTCACTGATGCTGGACCACCTTGGACAGTAGATGTGTTTGCACAGGGATTTGGGCTTTGGAATCTCTCATGTGTGCCAACAAGGACATCTTTTTCTACCTCGCCGCCCTCGGATTCTAAGTTTAGAAACTCACCCTCTGGAATTCTCCCTTCCTCAGCTTCCTCTGCTCTGACAGAGTTATTCTCTTCGTCAGAGGGAGGGTTCTCTTGTTTTCTCTTCCTTACTCTCTCAGAGCCACCCTCTGGTTGCGCTTTGTTAACGTTTTGAGCAGTATCAGAGATATCACTCTCTGATTCAGGCTCAGGCTCAGAACCTAAGTGTGTTAGGGATCCCATCATCGGTTCTGAGGATTGGGCAACACGACTAAGTAGGAGGTGGGTAGTAGAGTCAGTAGGAATTACCTCAATCATGGTGTGTGGGAAACGTCGGACATTTGGATAAGGAGGAACCTCTGTATCTTTGAACGAGTTCATCATAAACATAGGTGTCCTTGGGCCCTCCTCAGTGATGGAGAATTTCTCCATTGCTCGTTGAATGACCACAGAGATGAATCTGGGAAACAGTACCGAAATTGGTTGTTTTCCTTTGGCCAAGTCTTTATTCTTCTTGTCCACCGCCGTCAGCATCTTACAGAAGAGAATGTGAGCCATATTTATGCTTCTGTTGAATAACAGAGCATACATTATGGCTAGAATCGCTGGATGGGTCTGATCCTGGCTTCCAATCTTGCAGGTAATTGTTTGGTTGAGAACACTAAACATAAAGTTCCACTTGGGAGGCAGGTACTGACGTCTGAATTGACTTAGGCGTGTGATCTCCCTGTTGTAGCCTAAGTGGTGGAGGAACTGAAGAAGAACTTCTTGAGTTGGTAGTTTCTCAAAGTTTTCTATTTGAAGATCAGTTTTTGTGAGCAGGTTGAATCGGCGAGTTAGGGTTTGTGGGGTGATTCTTATGTTCATGCTTTGTTCACCTAGGTCAATGTACCCAACCAGTCCTTCCTTTTCATCATCGTATTTACTTGAATACCACCATTGTTGGACAAAGTGTAGAGGAATATCTGAAGCATGTTTGGTGAGGACATCGTTGAGTTCGCAGTTGGTCAAAAAATCTAGTATTGGGCGAAACTTCTCATCGTATTTGGTAGGGGTGACGTCCAGAAAGTAGTTGTTACCTTTTACTGGAACATCAAACTGTGCCATATTCAAGCTTGGAACAAGTTTGCTGGAGTTATCTGAGGTTTGGGAATGAGCCGCCATTGATGCAGGTTTTTGAGAAAGATGAGAGCTTAGAAAGAGATATTGGATTCTGAGAGCGTAAAGAATAATGAGAAGAGAAAAAGGGGGTTTTATGGACAGAGAAAAAAAAGGTAGAGGGAGAGGTTATGGAAACGGCGATTAAGAGTTCCAATCTCAGAAAGGACGTTCCATCATCCCCTAATTAATAGGTGACACGTTGAGGTGTGTAGGGGAGAGACGCTTGGTGTCAGAAAACCGCCAGTTGGGTTTTTGAAAAGAAACGAATGGTTATCCAAAAGATTTATTATTAAAAGAATTTCCTGGAATATTCGTTTAATGAGAAAAGATCAGGGGCTTTGATATAAATATCGAAGACAAGATCAGAGGCTCTGATATAAATATCAGAGACAAGATCAGAGTCTCTGATATGAGTATCAGAGACAAGATCAGAGGCTCTGATATGAGTATCAGAGAAGCTCATTTTCTCCCCCTTGAAAGATGAAAGGTTCTTTGTCTCCCCCTTGACCAAAGAATAATGTCTTTATCTTTTCCCCCTTGACACATGCTTGGACATACAAAAGAATGATTTTTACCATTTATGAAAAAGTCCAGAGGCTCTGAAATTAGTTTCAGAAGTTCTGGTTGAACATGCTACGCATGTCAGAGGCTCTGATGAATGGATCAGAGACTCTGATGTTTTCCTGTGTTAGGCAGACATGTTCAACATACCCAACTTGCTAATTAAGAAATTTAACCTTCGTTCATCTAAAGCTTTTGTGAAAATATCAGCAAGTTGAAGTTCAGTTGGTACAAAATACATCTCTATTGTTCCCTTTTCAACATGATCTTTCAGAAAGTGGTACCTTATATCAATGTGCTTTGTTTTGGAGTGTTGTACTGGATTGGTAGAGATGGCTATGGCACTTTTTGAATCACACATAATTGGAATTCTGTCATATTGTAAGCCAGTCTCGGAGCTGAGTTTGCATCCATATGACTTGAGAGCAACAACTAGCAGCAGCAACATATTATGCCTCTGCTGTGGAAGTTGAAACACAGTTTTGCTTCTTGGATGTCCAACTTACCAGCTTATTGCCCAATAACTGACAGCACCCAGAGGTACTTTTTCTGTCAAGCTTGCATCCTGCATGATCTGCATCAGTGTAAGCTGTTAAATCAAAACTAGAAAGTTTTGGATACCAGAGGCCTAATGAGGGTGACCCTCTCAGGTATCTGAAAATTCTTTTGACAGCAGATAAATGAGATTCTTTTGGATTTGCTTGATATCTAGCACTAAGACATGTTGCAAACATTATGTCAGGCCTACTTGCAGTTAAGTATAATAGTGAACCTATCATTCCTCTGTAGGTTTTGACATCTACAGATTTTCCTGAAAGATCAGAGTCAAGCTTGACTCCTGTAGCAATAGGGGTTTTCATAGAGGTTGAATCATTGAGTCTGTATTTTTTTAAAATGTCAGAGACATACTTAGATTGAGTTATAAAAGTACCCTCTGATGTTTGCTTTACTTGTAAGCCTAGAAAGAATGTTAATTCTCCCATAAGACTAACCTCAAATTTACTCTTCATCAACTCTGAAAACTTATCACAATACTTTTGATTTGTAGAGCCAAATATAATGTCATCAACATATATTTGTACTAAAAGCATCTCATTTTTGTACCTTTTTATGAACAAGGTTGTATCTATTGTTCCTTTTTCAAAACCATTATTTATCATAAATGTGGACAGAGTAGCATACCATGCTCTTGGAGCTTGTTTAAGTCCGTATAGAGCTTTATCAAGATAATAAACATGGTTTGGAAACTCTGTATTCTCAAAACCAGGTGGTTGCTGGACATAAACCTCTTCATTTAATTTACCATTCAGAAAGGCAGATTTAACATCCATCTGATATACTTTGAAATTTTGTGTGCAGCATAGGCTAAGAAGATTCTAATTGCTTCTAGCCTAGCCACAGGTGCAAAGGTTTCATCATAACCAATGCCCTCTTCTTGGCAATATCCCTTAGCAACCAACCTAGCTTTGTTTCTGATTATAATGCCATCTTCATCCTTTTTATTTCTGAAGACCCATTTAGTTCCAATTGCAAATTTTCCTTTAGAAAGGGGAACTAAGGTCCAGACTTTGTTTCTTTCAAACTCTTGAAGCTCATTCTGCATTGCAGAGATCCAATGAGGATCTTCAAGAGCTTCATTTACCTTTTTTGGTTCAATGATGCTTAAAAAATTTACATAAAAGCATTCATTGAGTGTGGCTGATCTGGTTTTGACACCCTCTGAAGGTAAACCAATGATCTGATCATGGGGATGATCCTTTGTCCATCTTGTGAGTGGAGCATAAACATGAGGTGGAGTTTGAGCTTCAGAGATGATAGTTGGAGACATCTCTGTTGTTGATTCCAGAGGCTCTGAAGTTGATTCCAGAGGCTCTGACGTTGATTCCAGAGGCTCTAACGTTGATTCATTTCTTGGGCCTGCATTCAAGGAAGCAGAAGTTGTAACTTCAGAGGGACCAGAAAGATTTGTACCTGACGTTTGTGGTTCCTCTGAAGTTGCTCTATGAATATCTCTGAAAAGAAACTCTGAGTTTTCATCATCAAAGAAATCTTCGAATATTTTGTTGAGTTCAAATTCTCTTATCTTTGATGATTTAGAGATATTTTTGGCAATTTGATTGATATCTTTGTTGGCCAGACTTTTGTCATCATCAAAAGACACATTGATACTCTCTTGGATTGTTCTGGTTCTTTGATTGAACACTCTGAAAGATTTTGAGGCTAATGAATAGCCAATGAATTTGCCTTCATCTGCTTTCTTGTCAAACTTTCCAAGAGACGCTCTATCATTTAGAATAAAACATCTGCATCCAAAACATGGAAATATTTAACATTACGTTTCCTATTGTTAATGAGTTCATAAGATGTTTTCTTGAATCTTTTGACAATTGTAGCTCTGTTTTGCGTGAAACAGGCTGTTGCCACTGCCTTTGCCCAAAAGTTTGTGGGAAGATCTGATCCTGCAAGCATAGTTCTTGCAACTTCAACTAGTGTTCTGTTTTTCCTTTCAACAACACCATTTTGTTGAGGGGTTCTAGCTGCAGAGAAGTTCGGAGTTATGCCTTCCTCTGAAAGATATGAGTTGATTTTTGCATTTCTGAACTCTGTTCCATTATCACTTCTCAGCTTCTGAACTTTGGTATCAAACAGAACCTGCAATCTTTTTAACAATCTTATTAAAATATCAGGGACATCAGACTTGGCTCTGATGAATTCTATCCAAGTATATCTAGAGTATTCATCAATTAAAAGGATATACTTTTTACCTGATAAGCTATGTACAGAGATAGGACCACAAAGGTCCACATGAAGCATATGCAGAGGTTTTGGACAATTATTATCACTTTTGGTCTTGTGGGAAGATCTTTTCATTTTTCCCATTTCACAAGCAGAACAAAGATGATCTTTGTTAAACTTCAGAGATGGTAATCCCTTAACCAGATTTAGTTTGACCAATTTATCAAGTGAAGAAAAGTTCAGATGTGAGAACTTTTTATTCCAGAGCCAAACATCTTCACTGTTCAGAGATACTAGATAGAGTTTCTCTGAGTCAGTTTTTATGTGTTTGGAAAAATTCATTCTGTATAAATTTCCCTTTCTGTCAGCTCTGAGCATTTCTTGACCTGTTTTTGAGTGAAGTAGTGAACAATGTTTTTCTTGAAATTTCACATCAAAACCATGGTCACAAAGTTGACTTATGCTGATCAAGTTATGCTTTAACCCATCAACATAAGCAACCTTTGATACTGAAACATTACCTCTTGTAAGCTCACCATAACCCTTAATTTGTCCTTGCATATTGTCTCCAAAAGTTACTGCTCCCCCAGATTTAACTTTGAAAGAGGATAGTAACTTTTTATCTCCAGTCATATGCCTTGAACATCCAGAATCTAAGTACCAGATCGGCATAGACTGTTTCTGCAAGACAGATTATATTTTCTTAGGTACCCATCTCATTATGGGTCCTATTTTGTTAGACTTCTGATTATCTCTTTGAAATTTTGCCTTCTTATCTTTTGATGTTTTTGCAGAATTGTCCTTTTTCTTTAGAGGCTTTGTCTCTGAATTTTTATTCAGAGATTGATTAAGAAAACAGTGAGAACCTTTGAAGTGATTTTTTAGTTTCATCAAGAGTTGGATGCAATTGCACTTTACAGAACAAGAAGAAGTAGAAGCAAAGGATTTCATTTCATTAAATGCATTCGATACATTATGATTCCTTTTTGAATTAGTACTAGGAATATTATAAGTATTCCTAACTACTTATTTTCTTTTAGCTTGAGAGACAGCCTTCTTTTCAAGTTGCCTTCTCTTGTTCAGAAACATCCTCTTCTCTTTGTTGCTCACTGCACAAACAGGATCAGAATGGTTAATTTCTTGCCATTTTCCTTTTTGTCCAGGAGTAAACTTGATTGGTTTATAAGTGTAGAGTTGAGAAGTGATAGTTTTATTCTTTGTCTTTTCTTGTAATTCTTTTTCAAGTTCCAGAGAAGTTTTTGCTTGAAGACACATTTCTGCAAAGTCAGGGCATATTGGTATTCTGGGTTTATTTTTTAAAACAGAAACAGGAATGTTCAAAATTCTAGAACCAACGGTATCTATCTTTTTATGAATTACTTTCTCTGGTTTGTAGAAAATCTGTTCATCTACCTCTGGATCAGATTCAGAATCAGAGTCAAGAAAGTCTCGTTCAGTCTTACCAGAGATAACTACCTCTGATGGTTTCTCAATTTTCTTAGGTCTTGAGACTTTGATGATTCTTTTCATGCTTTCTTTCTTCTCTAAATCAGCTATGATATTTTCTTGATTTATTCTCTTGATGTCATCCGCAAATGTAGTTCTGATGTATTCATCAAAGATTGGTGAATACAGAGGGGCATCTGGATTAAGTGAACTCTGAGGTTCATCTTCAGAAGTACTTGTTTCAGAGGTACTTTGTTCAGATGTCTCTGATTCATCTTTGATGAATGCATTAAACTTAAAAATCTCTTTAGGATCATTGCTCTGAGGTTTTGTGAAAAATACCTCTGAAGTTTCCTTTTCTATTTTTAAGATGGAATTTGGAAAGCTTTGTACTTCAGAGTATGCTACATTTTTAAAGTTCAGAGCCCTTATTTTTTATCTCTCTGAGGTTTTTATTCTTTTGAAATTGTTCAGTGATGGACAGTCAGAGCTCTGGACCTTTCCTTTACAGAAAGTGGAAGAAAGTGAAGTTTTCTTCAATCCAGTGAATGGATCCAATTCATTGAATCCAAGCCCTTGAGTATCCATTTGAGAGTTTATCTTTATATGAACATCCTGAGCATCAAGATAACTTTTGATTTGAAGTTCTTTCCTTTCCAGAGATTGATGTAGGATTTCTCTTTCTTTTTGGAAAAAATTGGTTAAGGTAACAGAATTGAGTCTTTCATACTCAGATTTTTTTACTTCTTCTTCTTTAACTTTTAAAACTTTCTCAAGTTCTTTGAATTTTTCTGAAAATGATTTTTCCTTTTGTTTCTGAGCTTTTTCAAGATCAGATTTTTCAACAAAAATATCTCTCTTTTCTGATTCAAGATCTTTTTCCCTTTTGTAAAAATTAAGATCTTTTGTCATTTGTTTTGCTTTTTCTTTTTCCTCAACAAGTTTTTGCTTTAGGATTTGAAATTCATCTGTTAGTTTAATAACATCCAATTCAAGATCACTTTCAGAGGTGGAAGGAGAGTTTACCTTCTCAGAGTAGTCCTCTGATGATCCGTCACTTTGATCATCTGTGAACGCCATACCACAGAGATTGGTAAGTTCTTCCTCTCCATCGCTTGTTGAGTCTGACAGCCAGTCTTCCATCTCTGCTACAAGTACTCTTTCTTTGACATTGTACTTGTACTTGTTTTTGTAGTAGTCTTCATCCTTGATGAGTCTACCTCTGCAGTTGGCGGAGTAATGGCCTGGCTTTCCACATCTAAAACATCTTCCATCATTTTGGTTTGATGGAAGAGCAGTGTCTGATTTTGTCTTCTGTGCTTGTACTTGTGGTTGTGGCTTGAAGTACCTCTGAGGTTGAGGATACCTTGGCTGAAATAATTGTTGAGATCTTGATTGTTGAGTACAATCATGATTGGTGAAATGGACGCCCTTTTGATCACTATGCAGAGTAGATCTGGGCTCTTGTTGATATTCAGTTTTCTGAAATCTTCTTTCTGGATTTCCTCTTCTTTCTTCATTATCTCTTCTTTCTTCAAAGACTTTCTTGCCAAATTTCTTGTTAAATTGATGGGTGATTAATGCAAGAGATTTGGCAAAGGCATTGATGTCATCATTTGAGTCAGAATCTGAGTGTTCAACTTCTTCAGATATCAAAACCTTCTTGGATTTTCTTTTAGATTCCCTTTTTGAACAATTTTCTTTTTCTGCATTTCTACATTCTTGTGATACACCCTTCTGTTTTGACATGAGTGCAAGTGGACCACCTAAAGAGGTTTTTGATTTTTGTTTAACAACTTCTTTTTCCTGTGCTACCAAGGTACCATAAATGTCAGTCAATGACCATGATTCAAGATTTTGATTGGCTTGTATCGACATTGACAGTTGTGACCATTCTTCATTTAGACTTTTAAGAAAGAGGACATTGTTTTCTTGTTTTGTTCTCATGACCCCAAATTTTCTACATTTGTTGATGAGGATGTTAAACCTTGAGTATGTTTGATGTAAGGTTTCTTCGGGTAATGCATGAAAATCATGATATTCATTGATACAAAGATTTCTCCTGTTCTTTTGAGTTTGTAGGCCTCCTTCAAGTTGATTTAACAACTGATCCCATATCTCTTTTGCAGTTACACAAGAATCAAGTTCTTGGAAGATATCATTGGGAATGGCCATTATAAGTAATCTAACAGCTTTTGAATCATTATCCATCTTGTTAGTTTCTTCATCAGTAAAGTTTGAAGTTTTCTTTTCATAGTAAGCAGGGATTTCAGCAGTATCTGCTGTTGCTAGAACTCTTGGTACCAACACCATTGGTTGGTGAGGTCCATCGTTCACTGATCTTAACAGATCCTTGTCCATGCCTTCTAAGAAATTTACCATCCTTATCTTCCATTGACGATATTCATCCCTTAGAAGTGTAGAAGGTTTGGTTAATGATCCGGCTGTATAAATGGCACTTATGCTTGAGTTTGCCATTTTTGTGAAGAAAAGATGAAGATTTGAAGAACTGATGCTTTTCTATGAAGATCTTTCTATTAAATGATGTAACTGTGATTTACTTTTAAATCTGGAGCATATGAAGTTTAATAAACCAGGGTTTACATAAACATGCACAGATAATAAAAGCTTGAATCAGTAAGAATTAAATATATCCGAGTATGCAGATATGATATTTCTTTGTTTTAGAAAACAAAGGAGGCTCTGATACCAATTGTTGGATCCCAGATTTAATCTTATAACAATAATGATATAAACAACAAGAGTAGAAACAGCGGAAGCAATATAGTTTAATATCAAAAGCAGATTCAAATATCACAGTTCATATATAAAGCAAGTAGAAAGAACAAGATCTTCGTGAGATATATTCAATTGATTCTTCTTGTACAAGATATCAAAAAGCACATTTTTGTCAAAGGAGTGATGGTCCTATTTATAGGACCATAAAGTAAACAGTGTACTATTCTGACAAATAGAAGCATGCTTGAACAGTGTCTTACCTAATAGGTAAGCTCAAGACATGCTTGAACAGTAACCTACTCTATAAAGTAAATCTTATCACTAAGTGATTGGTTATCTGTTATGATACTTCAGGAGTCTTTAGCGCCATCTTCAGAGAGAATGTCTTCAGAGCTCTGACGTTGTCTTTAGAGCCTCTGATGAAGCCATCTCTGATGTCTTCTGCTGAAAGTTGCAATCTCTGATAAGTACTTCAGAGGCAGGTTTGTCCTCTGAAGTCTTCGTCCTCTGAATTCTATGTTTGGAAGTCCTCTGAAATAGGACTTGGGTATTTTCAACACTTTAACAAACAGAAGATTTTGAGCTAACACATAGTTATTCCATATATGGTGCTAAGAGAGAGAGAATTTAAGTCTTTTGTCAGCTTAAGACACATTGAGTAATTGTCCTAGCTTTCAGGAAGACATTCCAAGAATTTAGTCAATACCTCAGAGTTAGAATAGATCCTACCAGCAGTTCTTAGATCAATGATTAGATAGTTAAATCTCTGGTGAACATCAGATAAGGATTCATTCTTACCAACGATAAAACTTTCATATTGTCTTTCCAAGTTAATCTTTCGAGTTTCTTGGACTTCAGTGGTACCTTCATATTGAACACATATAGTGTCCCACATTTCTTTGGCAGTTTTAAGATGCCTGATGGAATGGAAAGCTTCATCAGGCAGAGCCATGAAGACAATGGTCTTTGCCTTTGCATCTAAACCAACCTTCTTTTTTTCTTAATCACTCCATTGTCTTATTTCCTTAATAGCATAATGTTCAGGGACAGCAGGAGTGGTGGCAGTAGCTGGAACAGTAGCTATGATTGTGAAAGGTTCATAAGGGACATTTGCTACATATTCAGGTATAGTAAGATCTACACCTTATAGAAATAGCATCATTCAATTTTTCCAGAGAGAAAAGTTATCTCTGCTAAACCGAGGAGGTTTTGAGAGTGAACCATTATCATAGTAGTTTGTGTTTGATTTGAGTGTCATATTAAGAATAGCAAGGAAGAGAATAAAGCAACATCTTGTTAATGAGATTAAACAATCTGCTCTGATACCACTTGTTGGTCCCGAAGGTGCTTAACATATTTGTTGAAGGGGGCGGGGGTTGAATACAAACACACAGAATTTTAAAGTTTAATAAATTGTTTATTGATAAATCAAATCACAATTTACAAGTTTGTTGCGGAATAAGATTAAGTAAAACCTAATCTAAACAAACTTAAGAATCACTAAGATGGTTGTACTACAGATAGAGAATGGGGGATAGAGAGAATATAGAAAACAAGGGTTTCTATATATTTAGAAAGATGAAGGCTACTCTCAGATGGAGTGTTGATCTTTCTATTTATACCCTATGGATTAAATGCATGTCAGAGCACTTTACACGTGTCCTTCATTGGTCGGTTGCATGGGTCTAACTTTAGGAGACATGCTTTCAGTCGTATGATGAACAGTGTAGTTGACAGAGTTGTTGTACGAATTGCTGCAGAGGTATGTCTATTCTGACAATCGTACGATGTGTGCAAGGGTAAGACAAAAGAGACTTGAGGCATAAGCTAAGTGATCATCAATCGCTGAATATCTCTTCCTTCAGAGATATAAAGAAGTTCCGCTATCGCTGAAGCTTTTCCTCAGGTTTCTTCGTGTGTGTAGACTTGTCTTGGCTTCACTGATATCCGCATCAGGTCATGAGTAGACTTGTCTTTGTTCAGAAGCTTTGTCTTCGATTCAGCAGTGAACATCTTTTGTCGCGAAACTTGTCTTCGGGGATTACGTCTTACTGTTTACAAGAGAAATCATCAGCGATACTGAACATACTCAGTATGATCGCTGATGATGAAACACTTATACATAATGTTAAACGTAATTTTTACTAAGTATAAAAATGATCATTATCAAATCACTAAGAGAGTTTTGATCAACACCCTCTCTTCTTTCGATTCCATTCTCGAGTCGGCGGCGAACCAATTCGACGGCCTCATCAGTGGACTTCACATGAAAATTATACCTATCAGTGTCACTATAAACGGCAACAGTCTGTATCCCCAACCTTTTTTCCGTTCTCATAACCTACAAGAAATTTCCCCTCTGTTTGCTATCAGTAACTTCTCGATCTTCTGATTACTCTGTTCTTTATTGCTTAAATTCGCCATTGCAGGTGATAATCTTACCTGTATGTAATTGAATCGTTTGTTCAAGTTCCGGTGAAGTTTCCCGTAGATAATCGACGCCATAGACATGATGGTGTGAGTGGTGGTCCGAGTGGTGGTGCAATCGGACATTTGTAAGAACTCATGGCGATCACATGGCAAATTTATCATTCCACGTCGATTGTGATTACCATTATCTTTTTTTTTTTTTGATCTTATACTGTTTGAATCTATCTATATAATTGATCTAGGAAGCCAATAAGATGCAGTGTTCTATAGTTTCATAATCAGCCATATGTGACCGGTCACATTGTTTTTTTTTACTTCATCAAAGATCTTTCTTAGTTGACTGCTTATACTGTAAACCCTACACATTTGATCGTACATATGTTAATTTTTCATAAAGTCCTAATTATGATATATATATATATATATATATATGATAAATTTTGTACATGTTCATTTCTTGATAATTGAAACTCTTATGCTGAACTATATCATGAATATAAAACTTTTACACACAGAACAGAATGTTATTACAATTCCAACCAACCAGCTACCCACAATTAGAAGATTAAGTCTTAGATGTTCAATCTTCTCTTATCAAAAACATTTTCCTACCTTCTTCTTAATCTTCAAAAATATATATTTTTTATGTTGTAGGAATCTAGCATACGAAAATGCCGTAATCAAACAAGAGTAAAATGTCACAGTGCTCTTCCCTCCGCCACAAACTCCACCTCCTCCAAACCCTTCCTCCATCCTCCACTACCGTGAGTTGATGCTTCAGGATTAAGGACCTTCATGATCGACATTAATAAGGTATTCAGATTTTGGTAAGGTATGTGGATTTCATATTGTCAATTGTTGAACTCACTACAGTTATCCGTTCTTGCAGAGGTTGTTGTGAGCCCTCCATTTGTGTTTATCCCTAATGTTAAAAGTGAATTGAGGTCTGAATTCCATGTTGTTGCCCAAAATTGTTGGGTTAAGAAAGGAGGAGCGTTCACCGGTGAAATAGATATGTTTTTGTGCATTTAATCACCATCCTGGGCAAAAATAATGCATTGTCCTCTCTCTTTTAAACTGGTTTTGATGGTCATACATTTGAAGAAAATGATATAAATGATTCTGTTATCGCTAGCTTATTTGGGCATTGCTTGCAATTCTTTGGCAAAAACTTCATCATTCATGTCAACATAGTAATTGTTTTTTCCATTTGCATGCAATTCTTTGTCTACATACTTCTTCATTCATGTCATGTAGGACTATTGTACCAGTATTTTAACTTTTGAATTTCATGCCCACCTTCTTTAAATGCTTCATATGCCATAGTTCTGCAAACATTCAGCCAATTATGATGGATTTGCATGTGGTATATGTTCTATTTTGTTTTGAAAATTGAAATTGTTGAGTTTATAGGTATTTGATCATGATTTATCATAATAACATAGAACACGTAAGCATCGTAGAAATGAACTGTAACTCTATTATAATATGGATTCAATCCCTCCCAAGATGGTGTAAACGACCCTCTAACCAGATCCTAAATGTCCCCAAAACAGATCTAAACAACCCCTAAAATTGTTCTAAACAATCCCTAAATATGGTCCCAAAGCAGTCCAAATGGTACCCAACCAGTCCCTACCAATTTCCATTTGATAACATCATTATTGGGGGCTGCTACTTTTCGATTCCGCACCCAAATAACAGCTCTTAAGCTGATGTTTCTGGGTCTTAAAAGCAGAACACAACAGTCCCTAATTTGATAGCAAGCCCACCAAAAACCTACCCAAAATTGACAACACTCCTATCGATGCAAACCGTAGCTACACATCGAAAACAACAACCACTTTTTGGGGCTGCACAAAGGTCTTAAACGCAGCTAAAAAGGTTCCAATTCAAGTTCTATATTAAACCAATAATCATGTTCAATAATCATGGCATAACAATAATAAATAATCACCTATACGCCATCGGTTCCATTATTATTACCATAATCTCCATCTCAATTGCCATTTACCATCATATTCAAACTTTAAAAAAATGGAGATTGTAGAAAAGGTTTTAAGACTCCTATCTAGACTACATTAATAGAGTCCACCAAGATTTGATATCCACATTCATCGAATTCACCATTTGATATCCACACTCCTATCTAGACTTCATTTCTCAGGCGCATCGTATGTTTAATATAAACACTATAATGAAGATTTCAAAATCCATATAAAACGAACTGTTTATCGAATAAGCATGAAATTCACTACTTGATCATCTTCAATTTCTTTAAAAATCTTCAAAGTTCCACATACATATCATAGATTTTATTATTCAAGCATATACAATTATATATTTTTAAGAACCCATTAATTTCTGTGTAATGAAAACCCACTAAATTGATTCATTGAATCCAGCGACAGATTCATCAACTAATGAGTTGTTCTCATGCTTATTTTTGGGTTTTCGTCAATTGAAGTAAAATATGTGCATAAGATTAGCTCTTTGTTTTTTTTTACAATAAGTCTGACTTTGGTCATACATCCTAATAAAATATAACCCAATCAACTTACCTAATTATAATAAAAGACCGTTTATTGAAATTAATGAGTACCTTTATGTGTCTACAAAAATATTTAATGTTATATTAAGACAAACTTTATTTCTATCTTAAAACCTACATAATGACAAGTACATGCAAATTATTTCACTATAACTGTTTTCTCTTTGATATTTAAACGACATGATTACACTTGCATGCTATTTATTTCACTATAAGTGTTTATTTATTTTAAAGTAATGTCGGTGTTCTTTGTATGATCAAAATTCAAATGAAATTAAGAAGAACGTTGGACGTTATCTTATTCAAATTAGAATTGAATTCCAAAATTATTTCATTGAATGAGCTTTAATACCGTTGGACCCCAACCAATTTCTACAGAAATCACCAAATAATCCAAAAATTTGAGATAATTTCACATCAAAATGCAAAAAAACGTACTTGTTTAAGTTTACAGAATCCTTCATAGACAACGAGAACGGAATCGAACGAATTTACAAGAGATAGCAACGACGATTTCCCATCACGATCCAGAATTTCTTCACACAATACGAAAACCAAAAACGACATCACATTCGATTTAAAAAAAAATTTGAAAACGAACTCAACAAAAGAACCACACATTTAAAGCCACAAGTCCTACCATTGTTGGTGAGAATATGAAGAGCGACAACACGATCACCAGGTTGAGCTTCTTTGACTAAAGCCCATGTGAGCAACTCTCTGCTGTGTGAATCTAGTATATTTGTAAAATGGTCTGACTGTGTTTATGTATAAAACCATAAGTGAATATGGTAATTAGTGACGCACTATTTATGGCTCTTAAGTCTTAAAAAAAACCTCTTAATGACTCTTAAGTCTGAATCGTTCAGACCTTTTTACACACCACCTCTTATTAATCATAACTAAAATAAGACTTCAGACTTTAAACCTCTTAAAAAACAAACGACACCTTAGTCTCAAACTCATCCCATGAATCACATTTGATATAGGAATTCATCTGGTGCATCTCATCCTATTGTGCATTTAAAGGTGGAGATTCCTTCTTACATTTCTTACCATAACTTTAATTCTCACTGAACCTAACCTTAATTACCAATTGGCCCCGCTAAAATCTCACAATACAATTCTACCCCTCTTAACTATATATAAAAGATGGTGGTTCATATTTCAACATGCCATATAATTTACTACACTTATTTTTCTCTCAAGAACAATGGAAAAAGAGCACGTTATCAAATTCCATCAATATAAAGGTATAATTCAGATTTTTGACTTGAACGTTGACTTCATCAACTACATTGAAATCAAAATTTCCAACAATATTATAACTATTCTAATCGACAAATTCCATGAACGGTCATCATTTCATTTATGTATCATCAACCCTAATTATTAATATGACATTGATAACTTGATATAATCAGCATTACTAATTTATTTCAGCCCTGTATCAGTCAATCTTTAGTAACAGGTCTTGTGACAAACCGATCCATGGGCGAGTTAAGGATGCTTATCTCTATTGGTTGCCTATTTCCATATTACCCTAAAACAAAAACAAAATCCAACTTTTGGCTATTTTTTGAAGGGAAAATTGAATCAAAATGAAACCAACTTTGGTCTAATTCCTATTTTAGGGAACCAACTTTTAAATTTATCATTTTAAGGTCTAGAACAAATTAAATTGTTCATATTTTTAAGGGTCCTGCTGACCTGATGACTTGTTAACGATGACATGGCCTAAGTAAAATGCCAACTAAGATTCCATATCATATTTAAAATTAAAATGATGAAATGTCATCAATAATTATGAATTGTTACATAAACTAAATTCCACATTATATTATAAAATAAAACATAAAAATAATTAATTAACTTATAAATTAATAAGTTGATTTACAAGCACACTAATAAATTTAAAATGAATAGCTACACAACCCTAAAATCTAATCAGCACCCTCCCTCCCTCCCTCCCTCAAAAATGAAAATTGCCGCCTCCATAACCTAATCCCGATAAATCTCCAATGCTTTCTTCTTCTCCTCCGGTGAGAGATCTGCTGAAAGAAGCTTCATTCCTTTGGCGAGTATGGATAACAGAGGGTTTTTTGCAATCATTGGGATAATTGTTCAACCGAATAATAAACTTCAATTGACGTAATCGACTTCACCACTTCCAAGTTCCAACCAAACAAAAAAACCCAATTGTTGAAATCCAATTGAGGTAACTAAATACAAAGGCGAAATCAAAGTCTGAACCCATCAATTTTCAACAAACCCCATGGATTAATTTGTAGTTTACCGTACCACAATGACCGTTGTCATTTTAAAATCCACGTATTACTTTTTAATTAATATAGTTGCCACCTATTAAACCCGAGACCCTTAAATATATATACGAAAGAATGAAAAGTTTGTTTTAAGAGATGATTCTGAAAGTTGATTCCCTAAAATGGAAATCTGGTTCTATTTTAACGCAATTTCCCCTTACTTGGTGTCGTCTTATGGTTATCGTTTTTTGTATAAAGGTTTTCTGCTATGTTCGGTACCTAAAGCAGGAAACTGGAATCCAACCAATGGTCGTTGCCTTTCTACGCCCATTTGAAAGAATTAAGTTCTAGCTTCAAATATGAACAAGATAGATATAATCATAGGGCAATTTTGAGATATACAGAGACATGCTATGTTTGTTAGTCATCAATCAAACACCTGACATGGCTAGAACAAAATTCGTGTTCCTTTTTTTCTTTGATAACTGTGGATATACATGCCAATTTGCAACTACTCCTATGAGCTCTCTCTAAAGTCAAAAGCTAGGTAAACCTTTAGTGGCCCTTAAAGGACTCGAATCGACGACCGATGATTGAAAACCTAACACAGGAGCCGAACTTTGGAACACCAACACCTATCAATTTTGTGGGGTTAGCTCAACTGACAATAAAGTTTGGGCCTTTCGGATTCTTCTCAGAGGTCACCGGTTTGAATCATGCAAGGCCACTAGGGATTCTTGTGGTTGTTCTCCAGAGCCCTAGGATTAGTCAAAGGTGCAACCAAGCTGGCCTAAACACCTACGATTAACCAAAAAATAACACCCGTCGATTTAACACATTGTGCAAATGCAACCTTCTTTAACTTTGCGTGCTTGTTTGGAATCCCATTTCCTTGTGTGCCAACCATATGAGAAAGTAGTCCGTCTAAGATGCAGTCAGCAAATCCAGCTTTCATAGATGTGTTCTAACACCAACCCTTCAGCTTTTTCCAAGGGCAAAAGAGAAACAGGCACCAGAATTTAAACAAAATGTTTGCATTCGGTAAGTAATACAAACTAGACTGAACGAACTTGGTATATCCCACTCAGAAGTAGGGTCTGAGATGAGAGGGGTAAGATGTACGCAGACCTTACCTCAACCACCAAGATCGAGAGGTTGTTTCCTAAAGACCCCCAGCTTGTGCACGATGCAAAGGTGTATCTAAGCAGGGAAAAAAAACAGGTAAATGGGATTTAATGGTGTGCAGACAATGTAATCAAGAAAAGTCGGTAATAAAATTGAAAACTAAACACACGTGGCCTTGGATTTTGGTGGCCGTTTGTTTCTTGTAATTTTCCTCTCGTTTTCTAAAATTGCCTGGGTTTCCCTCTCAAAAAAAATTTTGAAAACTAAACACACGTGGCCTATTTACATCATCTCTAACCTCCTCTCAATACCCTTGATATCACCCTCAACCAAATCCTACTAAGAAAATCGACAACTTCTAGTCTTGTGCCTCCAACATAATTCGTATTAAGAAAGATGCAAGAAACCATAAACTAACACATGACCAAGCTTAACTCGAACTAGTGACGTCTAAGGACTTGGGTTTGCTCGCCAAACGTCAACAGTTCAAATCCCCAGTATGGGCCACCAGACGTTCGCAACTTTAGGGCAACATGAGATTAGTCGAGATGTGCATAAGCTGAACCAGACACCTACGGTTATTAAAAGAAACAGATGACTAAACTTCAACCAAACATCAGTGTTGTGTTCATAGTCAAAGACTTACTGAAATCAATGCCTCTATGAATTCTTGGCTTGGCTTGGCTTCTGATTGTTTTCTCTTTCCAGCTGGTGTTTTTATCTCTTACAACTTTCAATAACAATCTCCCACATAACAAAAGCATATCGTAGATCACAAGGGCATAAGATGCATAAAACTGATAACATTAACCTGAAGAACTTCCTGAAAGCAAGCAAAGTTTAAGGCTGAACAAATATTAGAACACCCAAGAAAGCCAGAAGCTCACAAGAGTATCCCTCTATAATCACCTGAATTAGAAAAAGGAAAAAAAGAAGAAAAAACCACGTCGTTTATGATAAAAGCACATTTGAAACTAAAAAGGAGAATGGGTACTAATTCTCGTGTGTTCACAACCATTGGATTAGTGGAACTTTCGCTGCATATGCTCGACTCATCAACTTCTACCTTTTGACTGCAACCGAAAGCATATAAAAGGACTGTATGCAAGCTAGTGACCATATAAAGCAATCAAGACTTCCATGTGGGAAGAAACTTCAGATCCCATTTGCAAGTCTACTTGGAAGAATTCCCTTTACCTCGATGATGGCAGGTGCAAAATCAGTAGAGGGATCTTCGCTATTTCATCTCTATGTTGTTACACTACAAAGACATCGGGTTTATAGGACGCCAAAAATGTGTAAGTTCCTAATAGAACTTATTTATAGGACCAAATAATTGTGCGTCTTATTACAATAAGTTTATAGGACGTCATTGTGCGTCTTAACAAGTTTTTTAGTACACTTTTAAAATAAAGGGTTCATGCCCTATTAAAACAAGTATCCTACAAAAAGACGAGTCCGTAATACACTTCTCAAAAGTGTCCTATAAAAAAGATAATAAGACACCTTATTTGAAAATTGACCTCAAAACTTGTTAAGACGTCCTAAAACGTCCTATGAAGTTATTATAACACTTTTACATACGACACCTGAGTTTTTCTTCCTATAAACTTAAGTCCTATAAAGCAGACATTTAGACATTCTTACTATAAACCCGATTTTGTTGTAGTGTTAGTTGCACTTAGTGCATCCTTAGTTGTCTCCAATGAAGATCCTTTTGCTTTATGAGATGTTTTCTCCTCTTCCTGGCCTCAGATGCAGCAGCCATGTCGCATAGTTTTTTACCTGAGCAAACAACTGGAACTTGATGAATTTCATGTATAATATGCTCAACAACAGCTTCAGGTTTGATAGGGTTTCTACTTGTGGTTTTGGACCCTATTGTTAGCGGACTGCCAAATTGGGTCATATCAAGAGCTTCAGGTATAGCTTCGGTGGAAGCTGACGTTTCTGGCTCAACCATTTTGGTAAAGATTGGCATTGATGCTTTTGAGATTGAACTAAAAGAAGGTAGACTGCCTTGGGAAGACTCTATTGGTTTCTCATTTAGATTAAAAGAACAAGGATGGCGTCCATTATCATTTTGGACAAAAGCAAAAAGCCATGGGTGCTGGAATACATATAATGGACTTGTTATACCATTGGTCTTTGTTGAAATCCCTTTGTCAGAAGATGATGGATCGGTTATTGTTAAAGGGAGAAATGATGACCAATTACACATGATAAAGGGAGAATTTGTGGAGGAAGAACAAGTATTTAGCTCATCATAACTTGTTCTTGATTCTCCATGAATTTCATCTGCTTCAACCTTCATTATCTTAACCATCTACAGCAAGAGACCCATATCAAATGTGGTACATTTTTTAAACTATCAGATGCCTCTATAATTTTGCTCATATTTTCACCTGTGCTTTTAAGCGTTCGTTCATGTTCTTCATGGAATCAAACTCTCTTGAAGCCGTCTCCTTTTTCTGGTAACAAAAGTGGATAAATTTAGAGTCATTGAAGTCTTAGACATTAGGGACTGGATCATAAGGAAAGGCTATTAATGTAAAACTATGCTGCTCAAAATGACAAATACTGTTGGTCAAATAATGTCAAAAACAATAAATTTTCAAGAAAAGACCAACCCTTTTCAAATTCTTGTTCTCCCATGCTAGATCAGCAGCTTTTCTGGTCAACTCCTCATATATGGCCTTGAAAATTCATTGCAAAGAGAGACCTCAGTAATGGTTCAAATAAGATAGGAAAAAAGGTTGACAACGTAAGAACAAATGATTCATATGTAAATCGTTAATAAACCAAAAAAAAATAATCCATTTTTAAGATGCATATGTGAACCCACGTTCACTTACCTACCCTTTTACCAATTATTCACATATGAAAATGCATATATGAACCACGTTTCCTATGACCAACGATTCACATATGAATCATTTATTCGTAGATTCTCAACCTTTTGCCTTTCTTATTTGAACCTCCTTTTAATCCACTATTTGACACAAAGACATATCGAGGAGGTTACCCCCCACACACTGGCTGCCCGACTCATAAAAAAAAAAAAAAAAAAAAAAGGTTGCATCACATTACAGGCAAGACCAAAGAATCCTTCCTGAAGGAGTCCCTCACTCTTCAAGCCATTCTAATTACATTCAAAGTCCGAGCACAAGCTTAAAGGTGTTCTTTAAAAAGTTGGGGCCAAGGAACTTAAGCAGCTAATAGAGAAGATACCACCAACAAAAGGGCCAATGACCACAGCCGGGTTACCAGTAGAGCCCAAACTCCTTAGTGGTCAAAGGTTCAAGCCTCACTTTTATATAATAATTATACAATTCCAAAAAAGATACTACCATGCTTTAATCTAGAAATGCATTTTACTTCTACTCCAAGTAGTCAATTTCCAATATCTTGAGTTTCAAAAGAAAACACTAACTTTATTATTTGTGTGCATTAGAACACAAAGAACTTGAACATCCAACTATACATGAATCCAACTAAATTTGTACCTTTGAATCTCAAAAGTTGACTAGTGGAAGTCAAAATTCTTACTTTGGAAAAAGGTCAATACCTGTCTCCTACGTATTGTTTGTCTAGCTGACTCTCTGTTTGCAAGCACCCTACGTATTTTACGTGCTTCCTTTTCAGCCTGTATCAGGAAAGTTTTAGGCATAAAATACATATAAAAGTGTTGGAGTCCCACATATGCTAGAGACCAGTTATTTTTTATATATGTTAGAACCTCCCTTCTCTCCTCGAGGGTTATTTTAGAGAATAATATAATGGGGTTCCAGATATTCTCACAAAAAATATAACAAAGACAAGACTGAAATCTTCAGTACCTCGGTCAAACTCTGTCTAGATTTCCTGCCACTTGAAGATGCATACTTTGTGGGATAAGAAGCATTTGATCGAAGTTCTGTATTCTGTTCATCCTTCACCAGTTTTGCAGTCCAGATGCATGTCTTTTCTGAGTCCTTCCGACAAAAATTAGTTTGATCCTGTTTTTAGACCCAAAATGTCTCAAACTCTACATATTTTATATGTATATTTGTTTAACAGACAAAGATATTCTCAGTTTCTTACAAGATTTCCTCCAATGGAAATGCAGAACTCATACAAATACAAGTGCAACAAAGTGTATCATCTTTCAGATACGAAAGAAAATGAAGCATAAAATTAGTAGAGTACTAGATTGCACTAGACAAAGTATTCATCTGAAACAGCAAAAGCCTGTAAGGTTTTTAATCTAGCCTAGAGAAGCTAATCCAGATTACACTACTGTTGGAAGCAGATGATTTGCCATAGTTTTCTTGTGTCTATTTTCAATTGTAAAGCTTGAGAATATGCTACATCTGTCTCTTTTTGAGTATTAATTTCATGCATAAATTCAGAATAAATTTTCGTTAAATAACATGGAAGGGAAAGTTGGTGTTGATGTTATTACAAAAGCACAAATAACAATATAACACAAAAAAAAACCTTTTGATCTGCAGTATAGGATAACATTTCTATCAGCATTTGAAAAAGTGTCCTACTTGACAATTTGCTATGAAGCAACAGCATTAGATCTTGGGCACATAAATGAAGGAACTGAGATTGATGACTGAATCTGACATTGAATCACAAACCAATTGCACTTCCAAATTAGCAAAAATTGACTACGGTTCAAATTAACAACAAACCTCAGAGAGATGCGATTCAACTAGGTTAAAACGCAAGTTACCACCGTCTGATTCGTCCTTGACTCGTTCACCAACCGATTCACCACCACGAGTCAGAAGTCTATTAGCGGCGACATGAGCTAACTCCGCCAACGCCTCAGCCGCTTCCAACTCAATGTCCTCTTCAGAACTCAAAAGCTTAATCGCCGCCATGATTTCCCAAAACCATCAGCAGCAGCAGCAGCAGCAGCAGGAGGAGGTTTGTGGAGATTAAAGTCGGCTGGATTTACAGGGGTAAGATAGAGAGGACAGATGACACGTTTCATGCCAGATCATGTCTCACGTGTTACGAGGAATGTTGAATGTATGAGGAAACGACACGTATCATTGAGGCACAGGCCACAGTGGCAGAGAGAGAGACAGGTATGACGTGGAACAACGGTTGGGTTTATGGGGTAGGGACGGCGCACGCAGAATCATGTGGACCTCTTTCCGTTTATGTATGTATAACAAGTGGACACACCACTCATTGGAACCCAATCAAATCCATGGTTATACGGGGGTTGTGGTAATGATTTGGTTTATAACTTTACCATATTAGATTTTTCATAATTACGAACTCAAAGTTGATAAGTAACATAGACATTTATTTGGAATGTTTGAATTTCATTCATCAAATTTCATTTATTTGTTTGGTTCATTCTTTTTCACGGATGGAATCTCTAAATTCCATCAAATTCTATAAATAAGGGAATTTAACATTCCTTAACAACTACAAGGTATTTTGATGGAATGAAACTCTTATTTTTTATAATACCACATATGTCCTCAATCCAATATAACATAATCACCATCGACCACCGCTGATTATCGTCGATCTGAACAACCGCCGACCACCGTCGATCACTGTCGTTCTGAGCCACCACCGACCACTGCCGATCTGAACCACCGCCAACCACCGACCACCGCCGATCTGAACCACCAACTTGCTTCTTGCAGACTCTTCTTCGTGCACAACACTGAATGTGAATAGTGTAAACTCGCACCTAGAGATGTGCGAGTTTCTACTTCTCGCACACAACTCTTAGCGAGTTCTTCTCAACAACACAAGTTTTAAGATCTTTGTGCGTTCTTGACCTACGAGTTCTTCACTTAGCGTGTTCTTCCTTTGCGAGTTTTCTAGATCTTACGAGTTCTTGAGTTTTTCGAACAAAACTCAAGTCTTTACACTGATTTCGACCAGATTCTTCACTAATTGCCTTGAAAATTTGCAGGAACTTCCTAATACATGATTCGAAACGATTACAATCAACAAATTACATATTACAATACTAAAGATTACAAATTCGATCGATCACAGACTCGAACAAAAACTTTACTACAAATCCAAAATTCACATGAATCTTTTGTGAATTGGACAAAACGATACAAACAGAAATTGATCTAAGTGTAAAATCGAATACAATGACACCAAAACCAGATCCAAAACAACATTAATTCGTAAAAATCAAGATGAAACAGGTCGGCTTGAGTGTTCTTGAAAAACGACAAAGAAATCTTGAATTTGATCCTTGAAAAATCTGAATTTTGTATGCTCTGATACCAATTGTTATCCCAGATAACAATGTGTAACAAGATGACAATCACGATTTCAATTAACAAACACTTTGCATTGATCTTTGAATGTGATTACAATATTTCTCTCTCTAACTTCAATATGGGTACATCACTATGAATATGCTACAAGTCTCTTTTTTACGCACACCACAACTCTAAAACCTATTTAAACAAAGAACTAAAACACACACACACACTACTAGAAACGCGCAAACAACAAAACACTCAAACAACTAGCTTTGACTTTTATTACAAATGCTTTGACTTTGCTTTGAAAGTTGACTTTGAGCTTTGACTTGACTTGACTTTCAGCTTCAGACTTCATGATCTTGTATCCAAAAAATATGTGCACTAACAAACACATATATAGCATTTCACGTAAAAACTGTTAAAATGAAGAAAAAAACAATATCGAGATGGATGTCATATCGAAGAGCATGAAATTCTCGTTTTTGATGTAATTTGTTTGATTAAAATATTAGTAATTTTTAAGACAATTTATTTTAAACTTCGAGGAGGTAAAAGTTTTTTTAATTAAAAAAGAAAATAAAAAGTCAAATAAAGTAGGTGTTGATTTAAATTTCCAGTTTAATCCCTAATCAATTCTCAATTAATCTTATTATGTTTTTACCATTGATTAGTTTTCTAAGTTTTGATCAATGACTAAGATTGGTCCTCACTCCTCACGTGCACAATGAAAAATAAGTTTTCGTTTGAACCCACCCCCTATATATATACATCCCTTCCCTCCAACGACCAAGATCGAGATCAAGCCTTACTCTTCTTCGGTTTGTTGTTTATAACAATTTTAAAATTTACTCTTCTTTTTATTAATTGATTTTGTAGAGGAATAGATGTCTCATGTTCTCTCAAAATGAACAAGTTAATCATTAGTTGAATCAAAATCACAAACTTGTTCATCGTTTAACATCAAGAGTTAAAACCCATCTGAAGTTGAATCAAACCCAAAAATGAAAACCTTGGATCATCTTCTTCAAATTTCAAACCAAAACCATTTCCAGGAACCTAGGGGCAAAAATCTGGTGGTAAGTGTAGGCTCTGAAACAGAGAGCAACAGACACCAGAGATGTTGCTCTTGGTGTAGTCGCCGGAGATGAAAACATAGGGGGAAAATCTTGATTTTAAGTTTAACCTCATGGGAAGAATGTATCCCTTCGATCTCAGTCACCTTCTTCTTCATTTTTTTCTCGATCTTCGACTTGGTGGTAGCAAACATCAACCACAACCGTTGAGAATCAAGCAACCTTGTCCTTATGTATGTTCACTGTTTCCGGTTTCCAGTGTTGCTCTTTGGACGAAAGATAATATGAGATCTTGAAAAATATATAAAAGGGATGGAAAATGGTTGGAAAAAATGGGGGATGAGAGGTGATGCGAACTGTAAGAGAGAGAGTGGTGGTCATGGGTTGTAAGGAAGAAGATGGAAGGGTGGGTGGGGAGGGGGTAATCACGTGGGTTGGTTTTAGTTTTAGGTTTTATTTTTTTATAAATGTTTTGTTGTATCAATATTTAATAAAATAATAAGAAAATGATAAATAATTATTAAAAGACTAAATTACCCTTAATTTATCGACTTTTTAACAGACTTAGCATCAGGGATGAAAAACGAAATGAATTAAAAACCACAGGGATGAAAAAATCTATTTTTAAAGACCAGGGACGAAAATCTTAGTTTACTCAAAATTATACCTTCATGATGAAAACTTGTTCTTTGTGAATGTTACTTGATATTTGTAATGAATATTATAGTTTGTTTTTGTTATGTATGTTGATTAATATGAATCTCATATATCTAATCTAATGTGTAGATTGTTGTGATTATGGAGCTAAAGAGCTAAAGTCATGTAATATAATTGAGAAACTGATGCATTAAAGTTTTGGATACCTATATGTAGATAATTATATTAAACCTGTTTGTAGGAAGAGTGTATGAATAGTTGGAGAAGGCGATTGATATGTACATCAAATATGTTGTGAACACAAGTTTTGATATTATGCGTTCTACACAGAAAAGAACAAGTTTCGTTCAGTTATATTGAGGTATGTTCTATGTAGTAAATCTAGTACTTCAGATCGTATTCAAGTTGACACATTTGACGTTAAACCAAAAAAGAAGGTTTTCAAGCATTTATAGAACCGGTTGTGATGCATGTGTTAGATTTAAGTTTGTTTCTATTACTTGCTCGTTTAAGCTATATGCATTAGAAGAGAGGCGTAACCATATGCTACTTAGCAAGCATTACATGCACTTGTTGAAAAGAAGACAATGTTTAGACTATTCTCAACAAAATTCAATTGATAAGATGGCACGTATGTGCAAATATTGGTCCTACTCGTGCACACAATATGCTTGGTAGTTTTAAGGACGATTATGATATGGTTGGTGGTACTAATGTACATTGTGAGAACTATCAAATGGATTGTGATAGTTTTATTGGACATATTGTTGCTAGGAATAGCAAAAAGTGAGCCAACCCGTCAACTCAATCCGAACCCAACCCAAAGTTAGCAGGTTGGGTTGAGATTTTCAACCCATTTAAGTTAAATGGGTCAACCTACCCAACCCATTTATGTAAATGGGTTGGGTTGGGTTGGGTTGAAATTTCCGACATGTTGTCAACCTGATTTCAACCCATTTGCAACATGTTTTCAACCCATTTATAATACTACATAATTTTATTTTATTTTTATTAATTATCATTATTTAATTATAATTGATAATTTAATATATTTTAATAATTAAAAAATTAATAGAAAAACAATATGCTTCCTAAATCTAATTACATCCAGCGGCACATTGACAATTTGACACATCGACCAAAGCAAATTCTTTCTCTTTCGTTCACATGACTCGTCGACTCCTCAAAACCCTAGCCGATCACCGACGCCCGACGTCCTTCCATGAAACTTAGATATTATGGTTGTGTTTTATTGAAACTTTGAACAATTTATTTGACTTTGTGATTGTGTATTTGTCATGAAATTAAGTAGTTTAATCATTTTTATTTTATTTAAAAATTTAAAATTAAATGGGTCAACCCAGGTTTAACCCATTTATTTAACAAGTTGGGTTAGGGGAATAATAAATAAGTCAACCCGCTACCAATCCATTTAAGTAACAGGTTGGGTTAGGTTGAAAATCTTAACCCATTTAATTAAACAGGTTGGTTTGGGTTGAGATTTTCAACACAATTAATAAATGGTTGAACCCGAATCCAACCCAACCTGACCAATTGCCACCCATAACTGTTGCAATTTTGTTTGTTAAGAAGATGAACAATAAAAAGACTTATGTGCCCAATTTCTCTTTTGTTTTCAAATGTGATATTGGCTTGTTGATCGGTGCATTTTGGGTATATGATACAGCCAAATGTAACTACCTGGAGTTGATGACATTGTTTCATTCGATGAAACCTTCAGCACAAATAGGTAAGAATGCATAAATTTTTTAATCTTTTATATTTATACTAATTTATATTATATAGGTTTTTGTTTTTATATCTTCAATTCTGTTTGTAGGTGTTATATGGTTTTTGAAAAAAAACCTAGAAAATGGGTAAAACCCCGTATGCGACCGGACCTGTGCGACCCCAGGTCGCATAGCCAAGGTCGCCCGGGTGCCACCTTTTGCCCAGTTTGGCTTATGTCGACAATTCACGGTCAGGGAGCCCACTACACAATTTGGCCCATTTCCCTTTGCATTAAAAGCCTCCATTACGGCCCATTAAGAGAAGTCCATGATTAAATAATTCTTGTATAGCCCAAATACATTTATACAATATTAATTAATTATTTTTTGAATAAAATATATAACTTACATCATACCTCTCTCTTCTCTCTCTCCTCTCTCCCCTCTCTCTTCTCTCTCCTCTCTCCTCTCTCTCTCCTCTCTAACTTCTCTCTACCCTCTCTCTCCTCTCTTTTTCCTCTCTCTACCCTCTCTCTCCTCTCTCTCTCTCTCCTCTCTCTTTCTCCTCTCTCTCTCTCGGCATTTAAAAAAATATAATTAAATAAATAAAAATAAAAGAAAGGGTATTTTTGTCATTTTTCAGAATTCCATTCCAATTCCTTTGCAAACCAAACAGACATATTCCAATTCATTTGACTGATTACATTTCATCCCTGCCAACCAAACAGTTGGTCAAACTTGAAAACATTCCATTCCAATTCCATTGACAGATTCCATTCCATCAGAAATCATTCTGCGAACCAAACGCCCCTTTAGCGTTGAGTTATTGAATTTATTTCCAGCTTAGTTTTGATATGTAAAAACTCCTATTATCTATGTTGTTTTTCTCGGTATCAAGTGTTTTATCGAATCCTTCAAACATTTCACATCCCTAGTGGGTGGTCAGTTGTGATGTGACAATTAAACTTATTAAAAGCATATGAAAACAAAATGGATTCAAAATGTTTCTGAAAAAATCAAATGCTTGAGCACGAACGAAGAGTCCAAAAGATCATATCTTGTTTTTTAGTATATAGAAAATTATGAATCCAAATTTTTCAAGAAAAAGAAAAGAATATAACATCTTGTATATGAAATGAAGCCATTTATTAAAAATAAAGGTGAAAATATATCAAAATACAACGAAAAGTGGCTTATTTCCTAATTAAAGTGAGGACAACTTTTTCTCAATTAGTGTAATAAACATTTAGTTCTTCGGCTCCAATATATATGTATATTTTATAACTAGTGTTAGGCCCATGCATTACACGGAAGGATAAATTTTTTGTTGGAATATTGAACCGAGTTAAAATGAAACGTAATTTCTCTATTAACAGTTAATGAAATACAATGTGAAAAACGAATGTATTTTCATAAGTGGTTAACTTGCATATATTCTTAATCGTTTGTTGTTATGAGTTTGTGCAATAATATTGATAATAGTTTTGTATTATATTATTTAAAGCTCAAACGACATGTCTCACAACATATTTATCTGACTATTGACTTCAAGAACTCATAGTATTAATCGATAAAAATAAAGATATGTATATATATCTTATTCCCCTACTTCGAAAAATATGATTGTGGGTTTTGAAAAATATAAACAAATCCTCAGTAAATAAAATAAAATACAAAAAAGTAGTTTTTCAAAGAAAACAAAAATATAGTGGAATACATTTTGTTCAGTTGCAGGTTCCGCCATTGACAATGACACCCGACCGTTCGTCTTCTTCTTGTACTCAGATGATACATAGAGAAACTATATATATTTATAGTGAATGTAGAGAATATTTTAAAATCTTTTATTTTCATTTTCGATTTTACATTTAAATGTAAATATATTAAAAATATGAAAAAATATTTTTATATCTACATCGTTTCTATTTTATTTTTTTTACACTTGGTTAATTTGGAAAGTATTGCGGAATATTTTTATTTTAAAGAATACGATAATTTATTAGTGTATCTCATTATTGTTTATTTTTTATTCATATCAACCTTCTTTTTTCTTCTTTTAATGCTCGTGAAAAAAAAATGCGTGTAGATTTTATATTATCAAAAAAATACATGTAGATTTTATATTATGCTAATATAAAATACGTGTAGATTTTATAAAATAAAATAGATTTTATATTAGCAAAAAAAAAAATACGGAAGAAAACAGAGTTTATATTACATCTCATTATGTAAAAAGATTTTATAAAATAAAATATGGAAAAAGATTTTATAAAATAAAATATGAAAAAATCATTATGAGATGTAATATAAAAAAATACGGAAGAAAAAAGATTTTATATTACATCTTATTAATATAGATTTAAATGTAAAATCTACATTTAAAATAGATTATGCTAATATAAAATCTATTTTATAAAATCTTCCACCAAAAAAACAAATAGTTATATTAATAAATGAGTATCCATTCCACAAATAGATGATTATGTGAGATATTGTGCTTGAAAAGGTTGTACCAAAGTATTAAGAAATTGTAAATTAAGTAATTGGCTTTAATTAGTTGTAATTTGTGCTTAAAATATTGTAATTAAGAGTTTTTTATACTGTTTTTATAATATTTATTTTATATTTTATAATAATACTAGTGTTGGGCCCGTGCATTGCACGGGAGGATAAATTTTTTGTTGGAATATTGAACCGATTAAAATGAAACGTAATTTCTCTGTTAACAGTTAATGAAATACAATGTGAAAAACGAATGAATTTTCATAAGTGGTTAACTTGCATATATTCTTAATCGTTTGTTGTTATGAGTTTGTGCAATAATATTGATAATAGTTTTGTATTATATTATTTAAAACTCAAACGACATGTCTCACAACATATCACTATTATTGAAATAATTATAAATATGAACATACGTTTTTACAGATTTTGCAATTTTTCTGAAACCTCCTCGACAACACTTGACAATCACTTTGAACGTATAAATCTGTAGATTAATTAACAACATTCAACCCACATCAAATATGACAAAGAAAATAAATGATTTATATCTTTTGTAATCAACAACTCAACTGGTATAGTTCAAATTCACTCAGTACCACTTGAAAATTTATCTGACTATTGATTTCAAGACCTCATAGTATTAGTCGATAAAAATAAAGATATGTATATATATATATATATATATCTTATTCCCCTACTTCGAAAAATTTGATTGTGGGTTTTGAAAAATATAAACAAATCCTCAGTAAATAAAATAAAATATAAAAAAGTAGTTTTTCAAAGAAACAAAAATATAGTGTAATACCTTTTGTTCAGTTGCAGGTTCCGCCATTGACAATGACACCCGACCGTTCGTCTTCTTCTTGTACTCGGATGATACATAGAGAAGCTATATATATTTATAATGAATGTAGAGAATATTTTAAAATCTTTTATTTTCATTTTCGATTTTACATTTAAATGTAAATATATTAAACATATGGAAGAATATTTTTATATCTACATCGTTTCTATTTTATTTTCTTTACACTTGGTTAATTTGGAAAGTATTGCGGAATATTTTTATTTTAAAGAATACGATAATTTATTAGTGTATCTCGTTATTTTTTATTTTTAATTCATATCAACCTTCTTTTTTCTTCTTTTAATGCTCGTGAAAAAAAATACGTGTAGATTTTATATTAGCAAAAAAATACGTGTAGATTTTATATTATGCTAATATAAAATACGTGTAGATTTTATATTAGCAAAAAAAATACGGAAGAAAAAAGAGTTTATATTATATCTCATTATGTAAAAAGATTTTATAAAATAAAATATGGAAAAAAAATTTATAAAATAAAAAATGGAAAAGTCATTATGAGATGTAATATAAAAAAATACGGAAGAAAAAAGATTTTATATTACATCTCATTAATATAGATTTAAATGTAAAATCTACATTTAAAATAGATTATGCTAATATAAAATCTATTTTATAAAATCCTCCACAAAAAAACAAATATTTATATTAATAAATGAGTATCCATTCCACAAATAGATGATTATGTGAGATACTGTGCTTGAAAATGTTGTACCAAAGCATTAAAAAATTGTAAATTAAGTAATTGGCTTTAATTAGTTGTACTTTGTGCTTAAAATGTTGTAATTAAGAGTTTTTTATGTCGTTTTTATAATATAGTATAGATTATTATTAGAGTAAATTACATCCTTGGTCCTTGTGGCTTAACTAAAATAACGCCCCGAGTCACTTTTTTGAAGTAATTACGAATTACAACCCTGTGGTATGCATTTTATAAAATCTTTGGTCCCTTGTTCTAACTTTGTCAAAAAAACTTTGTTAAATAGGTTAACTAGAGTCATTTATTTTATTTGCCTTATATTAATATAGAGAGAGGATTAAATGAGAACAATACATATTTAAAAGAACACGAGAACCAACAAATTCATATATGATTTTACATTAACGTGCGAAAAAGCTACGTGGGCCTAAAGTCGCGGTGACTTTTTTCGCACGTTAATGTAAAATCATATATGATTTTGTTGGATCTCGTGTTCTTTTAAATATGTATTGTCTTCGTTTGAACCCGACTCTATTAATATATATATATATATATATATATATATATATATTGAGAGAGAGGGTCGCAAACGAGAATGATGACCAAATAAGAGAACACGAGAACGGTAAAATCACATATGATTTTACATTAAACTCACGTGTAAAATCACACGTGATCATTCACAACCTTGTTGCAGCCTAGGTCACAAGCAAAGTCACCAACACATCCTTGCCTTCAATGTATCCAGTAATCAAATGTAATTTCAGTGCAAAACCACATGTGGTTTGGCAGTTCCATTCATCGTGTTCCTTAGTCGTATTTGATTTTAGTGCCAAATCATATGTGATTTGGCCGTTCTCATGTTCTCTTTGTTTTGACTATGTTCAAATTTGATCCTCCATATATATATATATATATATATATATATATATATATATATATTTATAAGTTCAAATGAGAAATGCTAAGTGTGTGAGAAATAGAGAAGTAATCCTAGCCATTCATACGGTCATGATCGGATTTGACTTGTCAAATATTACGTCTTTGACTAGTCAATAATTGCGGCTTTTACATATACACGGAACAAGTTCATATATGAACCTGTATGATTCACATATGAACTATTTTAACTAATTCATATGTGAACTAGTGTAATTCACATATGAACTATTTTAATTGATTCATATATAAACCTTTGTGATTCATATATGAACTAATTAACAGATTCACATATGAACCTTTGTGATTCACATATAAACTAATTAACTGATTCATATATGAACGTATAGTTCATATGTGAATCACATAGGTTCACATATGAACTCGTCCCACGTATTTTACGAAACTACCCTCTATCTTCTACAGACCACGTAGGAATTATCCGGTGCTTCACGGTCAAAACCACAAATGTTGACCAGATGAAAGGCTAGGATCATTTCTCTATTTCTCACACACTTAGCATTTCTCATTTGAACCTCTCCCTATATATATATATATATATATATATCAAGGTTCTAAATGGTGTGAGGTGTGGTGTGGCGGTGAGGTCAAGCCTTAGGAGCCATGATGAAGCCAGAGACGGACCCATAATTTTTTTCATACCGTGACACTATATAATATAGATAAAAATAATTACAAAAAACACGGTTTTATCGACGTGTTACCAACTTCCAATATCGCCCGATTTGTTTTTAGCCTAATTCCACCATTTCGAGGGATTTTAATAGCCTTTTGCTTGATTTCGAGAGATTTTTAAGTTTTTTAATCGAATTCAGGGGACTTTTTTCGGTTTTTTGGGTTGATTTCAAAGGGTTTTTTTTGGTTGATCACAAGATACTGTTGCACCATCTTGAACTTTTGAACATCATACGGTGGCACCTTTTAAAACGATACGGTTGCACCTTTCATAAACATAATTTTTGTTACCTTTCCACGAAGAGATAATACGGTGGCACGTGCCACTGTATTCCGTTCATTAGGTCCGTCCTTGGGTGAAGCCATGGCATTTTCAAGGTGTGACTTATGGCGTCAAATTTCTAATTCATATAATATGATATATAAAAACATATGTATTATATTGTTATTCTATGAGTCAATAGTAATAAGTAAGTTAAATTACGTTATATATTAAAAACTAGCAAATAAGACATTAAGAACGTAAAGGAAAATCAAATACTGCATTATGAAAAATGCGCCATTAGGCCAAGGCGTGCCACGGGCTTAACATGGCGTGAGACATGTAACACCCGGAAATTTGTGTAAGAAAATATAAGTCTTTAGAAGTGGACCTCTTACATTTCAAGACATTACTTTAGAAACTAGGGTCATGACGTTGAGCGAGGATCCTCAAGTGCTTCAATCAGCTTTGGTCTAGAAACGGGTCCCGGACACCACAGGCGACAATGCCAGCAAGAGTGCCACTGGGGCACAATCGCCAGGCAAAGTCGCCGACCCCTGATCACTTGCGGTACACTCTCAGCGAGAGTGCCCGGTGAAAGTGACACGAGTCATAATCGTAGTGCATACTCGTGGGGAGAGTGTGCCCCTCGGTACAAAAGTCGCGGTATTGCCGACGAAGGTGACAATTGTCACAATCGCCGGGCGTACTTGCCGTCGGGCTCCAGACCCCATTAAAACCCATTTTTCTCACTTTTCTCATTCATTCCTTCATCCACTTTCTCCTAAAACTCTCTCAACCGAACCCCTTTGCTTCCATTAGTGATTTTGAGCATTTGAGACACCATGACTTGAGATTTTAAGTGACCTTTCATCATCTAGCAAGGTTTTAGGAGCTAGAGCTAGAGTCTCTTCACTTTATCATCATCATCAAGTTTTCTAGGGTTTCATCCAACCCTTTTTCACCACTTTGAATATTGGGAGTTGTGGTTCATTTTGGTAACCCTAGAGGTATTTTGGTTGGTGGATTCAAGTTATGGATAAGGTAATCTTCTCTTTTCTTCATCTATGGAAATTAGGGTTTTGGTATAAGTTGAGATATTTATGTAAAATATTTGGGGAACGATTCTAGATGATTGGATATGAATATTTATGATTGAAAACTTATGGATCCAGGTTTTTGGAAGTTTTGGCTTGAGTATTCAAATTTCTTCAAATGAGCTCAAGTTGGGGAAAAATCTAGATTTAGCCTAAATCTAGCAAGGTGAGTTCAAGTTGGTTTGTGAAAACGTTGTACATGCCAAAAAATGTCCATTTTAAAGTATTTATGTGTTTTACATGATTATTATCAAATGTTGAAATCTTAGATGAGTTTTTCTATTTGAACTAAGAAGATTTTAAAAACCTTTGTCGGTCCCTTTTATCTTTGATCAAGATCTTACCAGATAGTAACAATCACAAACATAAAAGATTCACCAACCTGTTTGATTAATAACCAAGTATTACAGATTGATCTGATTTCTCTTTAAAGCTCTCTCTCTATTTTCTCTCTCTGAGTGAATAGTGTTCTTAATCTGATCTGGTTCTTAGATTGTGATGTGAGATATTCTAATATCTCACCTAATATCTAATATAATATCTAAACTAATATCTAACACTAAAATATCTAACATAATATCTAAATAGATATTTTAGGAATAAAATACTAAAAACAAACTTTGACATTTTATTACAAACTAACTTTAGACTAATATTAAGAGTGACTTTTCAGGTTTAGCTTCAGATTCCAGTCTTCAGATTGTCCAATAAATCTGTGATCTAACAATCTCCCCCTTTGGATCAAGATGGAATCTCCTTCTTTGTCTCCTTCTTTGTCTTCAATATATAATAATCTTCCCCTTTGGATCTAGCAATTCAGTCTTCTCTTTCAGCTCAGAAGATGGAATCTCCTTCTTTGTCTTCAATATATAATAATCTCCAGTTTTAGCTCAGAATGCTTTAGCAAAGTATCTTCAAAGAAAATTTCTCTCAAATCAGCATGTCTTCAGAATACTTTGTCTTTGAAGAATTTGATCTTGGACATTTCTCTAAACTTTTGATCTCTTCCATTTCTTCTCCTATTTCTTGATTAGCTCTTCTCCCCCTTTTTGATGAAAAGAGCAACGATTTCATCAAAAGTTTGAGTAAGAAATGTTTTTCATAAGGAGCCTCTGATTCGTCAATCCAAAAGATATTCATCCAGATCTTTGCAAATCCAGACAAAATAATCGTGTAACACCTGAATCAACAAATGAATCAGTTAACATGCCTGTCAGTAACACTAAGTTACTGTATGTAACGAATACACATTGGAAAGGAGCTTTTTGATGGTCACTCCCCCAGGGCTTCCATTCAATCATCGAAACACCACAAAGGTAAATTCTATGAACGTTATGACAAAGAAACAAATTCCTTGTGTGTTCGTGCATGTGATAGAAAGAATTAAAGCACGGATGATTGCTTATTAAGGCTCAAATTGTGTAAACCACTGAGACAACAGTAAGTTAAAAACAGACTCAATGTGCATGAATGAAGTGCGAAGGTGGGGCAGACTTCCTTCTTTTCAATATCCAGATTTTCCAAATGAAAATCAGATAGCAAATGTGCTGCTTCCCCTTTGAAAATGTGAAACACTTTCTATTTGAGTAGAAAATAAATGGCTGGTGAGGTTTGATCAAGAGTTGGCATGGGCTAGTTGCCAGTTTCAATAACGTTCACCAAAGAATTGTGAAACATTAGAAATGTGGCTGCCCGACTCAGAAAAAGTTGGTGCAAAGTTCTGATATTCTTTTAACTCTGTTCTCACACCCTATTTCTTTTAAACATTTAGCTTACTCTAACCAAACTCTCTTTTTCTGTATACCTCATCACACAATCTGTAACACCCTAAAATATGGAAATAGCAACTTATTTAAAATTTTCTAAATACATCAATAATTGAATCATCTACAACCACAATTAGATTCAACTTCAATACACAAACATTCAATCTTTACATATAAACTATAAAAGGACGGGTGCTACTAAAACCCAATAATAGTCACTATCTCCAACTTGCGGAAGACGTCATCAATTACTTACTTTAGTGTCTAGCTAAGGCTCTACGCTTCATAGAACTGCTAGAACCCAACTCCCAACTGGAACCTGATGCACATGCCGACAAATAAAAAGGGTTAGGCTTAACGCCTAGTGAATTCAAGAGTTTTCAACACATATAATTTAATCATTTAGAAAGGAAGGATGCGAATAAAATCATAATCTTTCAAAATGATATGCTTCACTTATGAAAACGACTCGTTTATCAATAACTATGCATTTTGTACGAAAGAGACACCGAGTTAATTGTTAACCAAACCAAACTGTTTTAAAGACGAGAATCTTAATATGAGACGCACTTATGTATTATAAACTGGAGCTTGCTGAAAGGTAAGATAGAGGACGGACTCCCAATTTTATAAAACACGGTTAACACATTGTAACTTGAAATACTCAACACGGGTGAAACGTGACACACAACCCGTAAATCATAGGTGAAATCTATATAATTAATATCGCCATGAACACGACATTAGACCCAAAACTCACACGACCATGAAATGGACTAAAATAAAAACCGACACGTGGAAACGACACATTCCATTCAAACTTTAATATACTTGGGAAGAACCCCATATTAAACCCATCATTTACTGTCGACCACTTAAAAACCCAATTTGGTCAAATACAACATTACCCTTTAAAAAAAATACCACGAATCAACGATGAAGAGATCCGTATACACTGAGAATAGAGTAACACGCAAGTAGGCCGTTCACGCGACTTCCTTGCATGTCATCTAAACGTTTCCATATTGGGTGGCGAGAACACGTGAATGGGGCCACCCACGATGTTATTGGATTTCACCACACATCCCGACATCCTAGCTCCCATGCCACCACCGACATCACAATCCTCGGACCGTTTAATGCCTCTGGACATACTCCGTCGAGTTCCACCTCAAGGACTTACAGACGTGGGTGCCTATCCAATCTAGACGAGTTTCCCCCTCCGCAGCTCGTGCCACTCGTTGTCCACTCGCTAGCAAACCCGAGCGGTCACTAAAAGTAACCCAAAACCTCAGGCCTTACATAATCGACAGACTTACGTGCCTATGGATCCATTACGACACTGTCAAACATTACATGACTCCAAATGAATGACCAAAGCACCCAAAGCATGTAACTCACCAATGACACAAATTAAGCGTCATCATACTCAAAACAATGACGGTTATAAATCCGGACAAATGTCCACACGACTCATTTTAAGCCAACACCGAGCTAAGATGCTCAAAATCCATTTGACCAATAATTATCGGTCCTCCAAATAAATGAAATGTCTTTAAAATAACGTTTATGAAGACACACACTATAAGGACATATTTAACCCAAAACTCAACATGTATTGGGACCAAAGATTTACCAAAGGGTTTATGAATGCAAATGTACCCGAAATACGTATAACATGAAATAGACTTCATTTGTACAAAATCACCATGAATGTGAAAACCATGTTATTTACTCGTTAGAACATTCAACCCAAATATGAGCATTTTATGAGGTTAACACAACCCAAGTTCACCAAATATGAAAACTTATCAAAATACTCACTCTTTGACAAAGAACCAAGTAAAACATAATTTACTTCAAAATATTCCAAACTTATCAGCAGTTAACCATTTCGTATAAAACACTTTAAAATAACCATTTTGGCATGTACACCGTTTTCACAAATCAACTTGAACTCACCTTGCTAGATTTGGGCTAAATCTAGATTTTACCCCGCTTTGAGCTCCTTTGAAGAAACTTGAATCTTCAAGGTCAAAACTTTCATAACCTAGATCCACAAGTATCCAACCGTAAATAACCATAATCAACCATATAGAACCACTCCCCAAATACTTATCATCAAAATCTCCACTTTGGGTAAAACCCTAATTTTAACCCAAAACTCCCAAAATACTTCCAAACCGAAATTAGAGAAAGCAAACACTAAGGAACCATCAATGGAGCATTTATAACTTATATCAAGGTTTAGAAATGGAAGGGATACACTTACCACTTAGGTTTTGATGAAAACCTAGAAAACCCAAATTTCTTGAAGATGGAGGTGATGATGATGAACTCTTGATCCTAGCTTCCACTCCACCACCAAATACTCTTGAATTTACCCAAAACTAACAATCTAACCTTGAAAATCTCTCAAAATCGAAACCATAGCATTTTGAATCGCCCAAAACGGAGTTATGGTGAAGGAGAAATGAGCAAATGAAGAAAACCCCCAAAAATCGGATTTTTAACTTCCAGACTCGCTCCGCTAAAGTGCCTGGCTAAAGTGACATATGTCACTTTCGCGAGGCACTCTCGTGCCAAATGTACCGAGGGTTTCTTAGACTCTCAGCGATAGTGCCAAGCTAAAGTGATAGATGTCACTTTCGCTAGGCACTTTAGCCAAGCTTGTATCGACCGCTGTTTTGGCCATAACTTCTTCGTTTTAGCTCCGTTTTCGCTCCGGAAAGAACCGTTGGACTCGTAATTGAATTCTTTATCCATTAAGACTATAAAATCTAGAATTCAAGTCCAAGATCATATATCTTGTTTTTCCCCTTAAAATACTGATTTCCGCATTAGCTTGAAATGATACCTTTCGAAATTCGGGGTGTTACAATCCTTCCAACCTTAGGATGATTTCATCCTCGAAATCAAGATTCCCATGAAGTGTTAACCGCAGGAAAAATTGTCCTTAACCCATTTTCCAGAATCACTAACATGACCCTTATACTGATACTCACATCGGCTGCCCTTCTTGGGCACATTACACTCATAACCGAGCGAACACTTAACTCTCCAAAGTAACCTTTACCCACAAGGTTACGGTCGTCTCCCAACCTTGGGTGACAATTACCACCTCCAGGTAGTTTGTGATCTCAGCTTTTCACCGACCAATTCCCTTCGAACCTACACGGATCTGAACCCAACGTCAAAGATAGCAACCAACCCCCATGAATCCTCAGATTCTTACCGATCCATTCCTAATATCTATAGAGACATTCTTCCAAGGCGCACCAATACATCCTCCATGTAACCGGTTAACACAGATTCGGCTGTCACTCAACTCCGATCCAACACCAATCTCCCCACATTCCTAAAGTAACCTCCTTATCACCCCAGGAGTGCTTGGGGCACATTGATACTCAATCCCCAATACCCAAACTCCTTTCAAAATCCATCACCGAAAGGTCAGTATTTTCCATAATCCAGCCAGGACACTTCCAGGCATTCCAAGATCCATTGACCTCAAGAAAAACAGTCGACGCCTAGGACTAAACGGTGACCTCGAAAACGTGGACATCTCGCCCAAAATTCCATTCCAGACGGATTGTCGCACTAAGGTTGACACCTAATAGAGGGCTAAAATTTTCAAATCTTACATCTCTAGCAGACAAATCACCAAAATTTCCTTTGATCGCGGACCCACCAACCGCATAAGCCATGGTGTCACACCGACGAGCAAATCACCAAAATGAAACCCAATCTAATCGCCAATAATTACCTAAAACTTTACCTCGCATGATTACCGAAGCATAAAAAAAATCATCCCTTAATCATCTCGGAAGACTTAAATCTACTGCCACCATTAAGACAAACGCGCACAGATTCCAAACTGAAACCCAAAATCCAAAACTGACCCCAAGTCAGATCATCCGGCGCTTCAAATCCCAGGGACGCCCTCAGTCCCTAATTACAACTCCTTTTACAACAGGGTTTAAATCTATAGGCCTAATGAGTTCAAGGTTTTCAACTAATACGCCAACTCGAAGTTATAAAACTTTCAAATACATAAACAGTTAAGCGATTAGACGTGCGGTAAAAATACACTACGTTAATAAAGACAATAATAAAACATTCGCAACGGTTTATACCATAAATGTAAAAATAGGCTCCTGCACCACAACACGTGCAAATAAAGGTTTGTACAATTCAAAAGAGGACTCAAAATTTTAACTTTAAAATTTCTGCCTTTTTAACCAAAAGACGTTGCGGCATAAGATTTTCAATAACTACGTATGCATCAGTTCATTTCCCCAGAGCCGGGTAAAACAATGCGAATGTCGATAAAATTTCAAATCGAGTTGGAAGTTTTAAGTCGTAAAGATAAACACATTTGACCAAGATAATAACTATAACGATATGAATACCGCTAACTCGATAAATGCATTGCAGAAATTTCTATCAGTAAAAGTTAATGATTGAAATATGTTCAGAACAAAAACTCTGTTTGAAATAACGTAAATCTTTTATATATTTACTCACACCAACGTTATAATTTAATCCAATGCAAATAGTACACGACGAGTGACATTTGTTAACAAAACCCATCAATTAACGCACACAATGATGCATATGCACATGTTCTCAAAATTAGTTTCACAACGCAAAATGACGTAAGACGAGACATCCTAAATCCAACTGAATTTTCGTAAGACTTACTAACGTGAAAACCAATTGGCGTCAAACTTTCATTACTCGACAAAAGTATAAAACGACCATACGTTTAAAATATTAAACTTTTAGGAGTTTCCTCCTTTTACTGAAATGAAAGGTAAAATAGCGCTTTACAAAATTTACATGGGACATGACGCTAAATAACTCGCAAGCTTAAAAGAAGCAAAATTAAAACTCACGCATAAAAAGACATCGTATAAAACAGTACACCATGAAATTTAGCAAACTCGCACAAACTAAAAATTCTCAAGAAATTCCGACTCAACGTGTGGGAATAACTTTTCCTTTAAAACCATTGACATATGTGGAGAAGATCCAATGCCTAGGTTAAAATCTCATAGATACTTGCCCAATACTCAAATGACATTAAAACATGGATATGGTAAGATTCGGAAATAACGTTAAACATGAGACGTGAGTAAAGAGAATTTAGATAACACTTCGCAATTACGTGCAACAAACAATTTATGCATGCTTAAGCTCACAGCGTAAAATCCGATGCGTGTTAAATGCTTTACCGAAACTTCATAATATAAACCACTTTTTGTTTTACGAACACAAGAAACAATTTAGGCAAATTTATTTCAGAAATAAATTTAGTGCATGAATTTGATCGGCACTTGGCATCATAGGACTACCCTTCCCAACAACCCGACAGACTATCGTCATCCGGATGCATCAAACGTCTTAAAGTCACAATCTCAAAATTGATAACTTACGAATTCTCCTTGAAATAGAATCAGTCTAGCAAACTCGCGAATTTAATCCAACCAAGATTTCCGACCCAAGAGGATCAACTTAGTGACCTCCTCGCACCTAGCTATCACTCCCAGGTGACCTTGATATAAACATCAACCCTTCCTTAGCTAACTCGCTTAGGACTTCTCACTACTCCAACGGTCATCATCCCAAGGTAGCTCAAGTATACATATGTAGCACGTAGGTTCACCATGACACTGGCCAGGTGCCATTATGAACGTACAGTACACAATCATCCTTGAGACCCTCGACAAGTTTCCCGTTTCTAACGACTTGGTCAACCTCAAAACATCTTATCTTAAAGTTCCTAATGTGCAACTTCACTTACAATCACTTATAAGAACGCTAGTTTGAGTCTAGGCATCCAAAAATCAATACATAAATCTCTCAAACTTAAGCTCTGATACCAACTTGTAACACCCTAAAATCTGGAAATAGCAACTTATTTAAAATTTTCTAAATACATCAATAATTTAATCATCTACAACCACAATTAGATTCAACTTCAATACACAAACATTCAATCTTTACATATAAACTATAAAAGGACGGGTGCTACTAAAACCCAATAATAGTCACTATCTCCAACTTGCGGAAGACTTCACCAATTACTTACTTTAGTGTCTAGCTAAGGCTCTACGCTTCATAGAACTGCTAGAACCCAACTCCCAACTGGAACCTGATGCACATGCCGAAAAATAAAAAGGGTTAGGCTTAACGCCTAGTGAATTCAAGAGTTTTCAACACATATAATTTAATCATTTAGAAAGGAAGGATGCGAATAAAATCATAATCTTTCAAAATGTTAGATCTGTTTTTATAGTAATCATTGTATTTATTTTCTAGCCTAGACTGTTCTTTAGTGTGTAATCAGTATTGTTAAGGCTAGGGGTATTTAAGTCCCCTTTGCCCTTTGTTTTTGTATCTTTGGAACTCATTTGAATATCATATTACATTTTGGAGCGTATTGACTTTCTCTCTCTACTTTCTCTCTCTATTTTATCTCTCTAAAGATTTAGAAATTCTTGGACATTCAATTGGTATCAGAGCGTACTAGATCTTGAGAGGATTGAGAGAATTTGTTTTTAGATATTAATTTTGTAGATTAAGCAGAGAATTTGATTGATTTTCTTGATTTTTCAAGAAAATCTCGTTTTTTGCTTGATTCATCAAATTTGGTTAGGTTTTTGGTTGAATTTGTGCGAATTTGATTTCTTTAGTTGCGTTTGTGGTAGTCGATCGTATTTAATTCACATAATTTTCCATAAAAACCATGATTTGATTCTCGATTTGGTGATTTTGTGATATTCTGGAAACACGAGTTCACGTACTGGTTCTTTCACGATTTTAAGTTTTAGTTGTTTTTAATCGAAATTGTTAGTTGAATTGTGTAAGAAAGTTGTTTTCGATAATCAGAGTGTGGATTTCTTGCTTTATTTTCTTTGTTAGAATCGATCTTACGCGTTTTACTTGTTTTTCTGAAGTTTGCGTATCAATCATATAAGTTTGCATATGATTCATATAAGTTTGCGCACCATTCATATTGGTTTGCGCAAGTTCCTTGTGTTCTAATCAGGGTGTTAGTGAATTTTCAGGTTTTCGGTTCACGTTGGAAACGCAAAGCTTCTTTTGCGTATCAAGTGCTATCAAGTATTCCAGACTTGCGGCTCTAGCCTTATACGCAAACATCAGTTTGCGTATCACTCAGTATACGAGAAGTTCTTCTTTGCGCGTCTCACTTCACACGAAAAGATCTACTTACGCAAAGTCAGGTTCTCGGATCATCAAGGATCCGCAAAGTCAGTTTCTCGGATCTCTCTACATACGCAAATTCCAGTTTGCGTACCTTACTGCATATGCAAAACCTACTTTGCGCACCCCACTGCATTCGCAAACCTTCAGTTTGCACAAGCTCAAGACTTAGATTTTTTTTCTGAATTTTCTGATTTTCTCGAAAGATGTCTTTGCAAGCACAAATCTACAAAAATGACCTCATGATGTCATTGGGGTCTGATACACGTCCACCAGTACTGATCAATGATAACGAATTCGAACAGTGGCAGGATCGGTTTATTAACTTCATTGAAAGACAACCAAATGGGGAGAACATGATGAAATCACTGACTCAGGGTCCTATGGAAACACCAAGGAAAGCTGTTCCAGCTACTGCAACCACTGCTGCTACCACTGTTGAGAAAGCTTTAAGGGAATATGATGCTGATGATATGTTACGACATCAAGATGATAGCCAGGCCAAATCAAATCTGATTCTTGCTCTACCCAATTCCATATACAACAGAATTGACTGTTTCAAACAGAATCCTATGCTGATGTAGACTCAACTGGAAAAGATTATGCTTGGTACAACAATGTCAACTCAGTTGCGCCAAACAAGATATATGAATAATTTCGAAGAGTTCAAGGCTAAGGACGGGGAAAGCTTGAAGAGTGTATTTGATCGATTTTGGGCTGTCATAAATGATTTGTACAAGATCAAAGTTAAAAAGACTGAATTGCAGGCTAATTTGAAGTTTCTGAATGCACTACAACCAGAATGGAACAAGTCATGCCATAGAATGAGAAATGATGTTCGAATATCTACCATGCCAATTCAGGAATTGTACGAAATTCTGATGTCAGATGAGTCAATGGTGAATGAAAAGAAGACAAAGCTGGATAAGAAGAATAAGCCTAAGCCAGTGGATCCAATTTCACTCCTTGCAAGTCAACTGGTTAAGCAAGCATTAATTGAATCAGCTTATGATGGATCAACGGATGATGATGGCGAAGCTCTAGAAAAGGCCATGATACTTTTGACTCAGCACTATCAGAAAAGATTCAAGCACAGATCTGGTTCAAACAACCTGCGGTTTACTTCTGGTTCTAAGAAGATAGAACCTGGTGCTCCTTCAAAGACATACACTCCAAAGTATGAACCAGCTAAGGTAGTTAACCAAAAGAAAGATGACAAAAAGGTGATGAACTGTTTTAACTGTGGGAAGCCTGGACATATGGTTAAGGATTGCAGAGTCAAAGTGGTAAAGGATGCTGCTTTTTACCAAAAGAAGTTGGCTCTAGATGAAAAGAAGTAAAGTAGAACCATTCTGTTGGCCGAAGAAGAATACTGGTTGGATCATTCGGACAACGAGGCTGAAAATGTGGAGACTGCGGCTATGTGCTTTATTGGTGATGATAAAAGTGATGATGAGGAAGAGGATACCTCATATGATGGTTCTGAGGTAATATCTGCGTTTAACTATATTTTTTTCTTATCTCAAATGAATGTTTTTATCAATGCTTTGCATGATTTGCGCTCAAAGTTCGTTTCTGAAAAGTTTAAAAATCAAGAAAAGTCTGATTTAATCGATAAACTGCAAATTTCTCTAAAAGATGAAAAGTCAATTTTAATTGATACAAAAGAGAAATTTCAAAAGCAGTTAGTTGATCTAGAAAATTCAAATCAGACTTATCATGATTCGTTGACTGAACTTGCTTCTTCAAATCAAAATCTTTCTGAGAAAATAATTGTTTTAGAAAGGAAATTATATAAAAGAGAACAATCTGAGCAAACTATTTACATGAACAAACCAAGGAGTGAAGAAGCTATAAAGGAAAAGTGGGGACTTGGTTTCGAAAACCCGCATTTTTTAAATCATGCTAAAAATGAAGTTCCTACTTTATATGAATATGATCATTTTACTTTTGCAAGATATGCTCCTCAGTTTAAATTCTTTTGGACAACTGAGAAACAAATTTTGGAAGATGAAAATGTGAAAAGGATGAAAAACAAGAGGATGGAAATGCCATTTGTTTACACCTCTGAAAATGCAAAGTATTTTCCTGATCAATCTAAGAAATCCAGAAAATTTCAAAATATTTTAAATATCAAATATTCCAATAAATCTTCATTATCAACAGATTTTGTTGATATATTTGCTAACACTGATAAGGAAAATGTATCTCCGGTATCTTATGATACTAAGAAATACATTCCCCCGTTAGTGTTAGAAGGTAAGATAGTTGATCTTGAAGATAGATTGGAAGAACAAAATCTTCAAACTTGTTTAGAAAACGATTTATTTCTTTTTATAATGAAAACAAGTTTTGAAGATAAAATTTCTTCTGGATTTTCAAAAGATTCTAAGGAAAATACTAAGGTTTTGAAAAACAGTGTGCATTTGCGCACCATGTTGGATACGCAAACTGACAGTTTGCGCACGCAGTTGGATGCGCAAAGATCAGTTTGCGCCTCCAAAGGGATGCGCAAACCTCATCCAGACTTGTGCATTTTTGAAAATTTTCACTCCGAGACTAGTTCTTCAATATCAAATGCTAAGACTGATTTCTTTGATAAAGTTTCTTCTTCTGATTCAATTATTGATGATTCTTTACTGCTAAATGCTCAATTTTATAAAAAGAAGCGTAAAAGAAGAAGATCAAAAAAGTCAAAGAAACATGATACTGTCTTATCTGAAAATACTAATGTTTCTGATTTTTCTTCTTCAGATCGGATTGTGAGGAAGTCACCAAGGCAGATTTGGAAGATTAAACAGCAATCACCAGAATCTAAACTGTTAGGAGTTAAATGTGTAGACACTCTTTGTGATACTGATACATTTGCTTCATGTAATAAAAACCCAAAATATTCTTTTCAGCAAATGATTGATATATCAAAGAATATCTCATATGCTTCTTCTAGTTCTGATTCTGATGATTGTGTTTTATCTTCTATTGATAATTGCTTTCATGCTTGCTTGAAAAATAAATCTGTGAAAAATAAAAGACATAAATCTAACAAGGGACCCATAAGCATATGGGTACCTAAAAAGGTGTAGTTTCTGTGTGTGCCACTAAGTCGATTATGGTATCTGGACTCGGGTTGTTCAAAACACATGACTGGTAAAAAATCACTTCTGTCCAATTTTAAAGATAAATGTTGCGGTCGTGTGAAATTTGGCAACTGTGAGACAGCTCCGATTCTTGGTTATGGCGATCTAGTTCAAGGAAACATAACTGTCAAAAGAGTAAGCTATGTCGAGGGTCTAAGTCACAACCTGTTCAACATCGGCCAATTCTGCGATAAAGATCTTGAAGTCAGCTTCAAATAAAAAAGGGTTGCTGTAAAGAACGATAGTGGCAAAGACTTAATGGTTGGAAAGAGAAGATCTAATTTGTATACAATTGATCTTTCCAAAGTTAAGATCTCATCAGATATGTGTTTACTATCCAAAGCCTCTATCAATGAAAGTTGGATTTGGCATCGTCGACTGGCTCATCTTAACTTCAAGTATATGGATCGCCTGGTCAAGAATGATTCAGTGAGAGGTCTTCCAGTTCTCCGTTTCCAGAAAGACCATCTATGCCAAGATTGTGAGAAAGGAAAAATGAAGAAAGCTCCTCACAAGCCTAAGCCTGAACACTGCACTTCGACTATTCTTGACCTTTTGCATGTTGACTTGTGTGGTCCGATGAAGACGAAGAGTTTAGGACATAAGAAATATGTTTTGGTGATTGTTGATGATTACTCCAGATATACTTGGGTAAAATTTCTGAAGTCAAAAGACGAGACTCCTGACGTACTCATCAACCTCATCAAGACAACTCAGACAAATAAGCAGAAGCAAGTGAAAGTGGTAAGATCTAACAATGGCACTGAATTCAAAAACAGTACTCTTCAGGCATTCTATGAATCTCAAGGCATACAACAACAATTTTCTGTTGCACGTACTCCGCAACAGAACGACGTTGTTGAAAGAAGAAACAGAACGCTCGTTGATTCCGCTAGATCAATGATCGCTTATTCAGGTCTACCTTTGTATTATTGGGCTGAAGCAGTGTCAACTGCCTGTCATACACAGAACAGATCAATTCTGCATCGTCGCTTTAACAAAACACCGTATGAACGGGATCAAACCGAACATCAAGTATTTCAAGTCATTCGGGTGTAAATGCTACGTTCTGAATGACAGGGAGAATCTCAACAAGTTTAGTCCAAAGGCAGACGAGGGTGTATTCTTGGGTTATTCTTCAAACTCTGCTTCTTATAGAGTTTTTCTGTTCTCTGCAAGAAAGGTCATAGAGAGTGTCAATGTAAAATTTGACGAAGCTGCTAATTTGGTTTCTAGTCACTCAGGCTCAGAACCCGCTTTTACTGGCAATTCAGTTTCTGAACAAATCAGTTCAGAACCTGCTCTTTCACCAGATAACCAGGATTCTTCTACTCCCTCTCCTAATCTTTCTGATCTTGATTTTTTGTTTGAAAATTTTTATGATGATGTGCCTAGATCTAATTCTGAAAATGTTTCTAATGTTTTGAATCAGGAAACTGAGAGCTCATCTATTCCAAATTCCGCTGCATCTATCTCTGACAATGATGCTGCTCCAGTCTCTCTTGTTCAACAAGAACCGGCACAACAAGAATTTGTTCAATCAGACAATGTTCAATCAGAAATTGAGCCTATTATTGAAGAACCTATTCAAGAAGAGTCTATTCAAGATCAACCTGTTCAAGAGGAATCATTTCAGGAAGAAGTACAGAATGATGTTATTCAACAAACTGTTCCCGAATCTGATTCAGAGATTGTTGAGATACCTCCTCCTCAAGTTGAAACTATTTCTATCTCTTCATCTGATGTAGAAGTTTCTGAACCTCCCTCTCATCAATTAGAAGTTGTTCAAGATATCATTGATCCTCTCCCTCATACCACAAAATGGACAAGATCTCATCCAATTCATCAAATTATTGGAGATCCTCAAGCCAGTGTTTCTACACGCTCCAAGTCGGCTACTTCCAACGAATGTCTCTTCACTTGCTTCCTAAGCAAGATTGAACCTACAAAAGTTTTTGAAACGTTGGAGGACCCGGATTGGATTATTGCTATGCAAGAGGAGCTTAATCAATTTGATGCACTCAAAGTTTGGAGACTTGTACCAAGGCCGAAAGGAAAAAGCGTTATTGGCACTAAGTAGATTTTCAAGAACAAAAAGGATAAAGATGGTACCGTCGTGCAGAACAAAGCAAGGTTGGTAGCCAAAGGATATCGACAAGAAGAAGGTATTGACTACGATGAAACATTTGCACCCGTTGCCAGATTGGAAGCTATCCGAATGTTTCTTTCCTTCGCTGCTTATCGCAACTTCACAGTATATCAAATGGAAGTCAAGACGACATTTCTCAATGGAAAACTGAAAGAAGAAGTATATGTATCTCAGCCAGAGGGATTTGTTGACAAAGATCATCCAGATTACGTATATTTTCTCGATAAAGCACTGTACGGCTTGAAACAAGCTCCAAGGGCGTGGTATGACGAGTTGTCAGCTTTCTTAGTCAAATCCGGCTTCACCAAAGGCTCGATCGATACTACTCTTTTTATATATCATTCGAACTTGGATATTTGCTTAGTACAAATTTATGTTGATGATATTATTTTCGGTGCTACTAACAAATCTTTGTGTACATGGTTTTCTGATCTTATGACCTCTAGATTCCAGATGAGCATGATGGGAGAAATCAATTTCTTCCTCGGCTTACAAGTGAAGCAGCTTCCTGATGGTATCTTCATAAACCAGTCAAAGTATGTATTTGACATCTTGAAGAAATTCAAGATGGACAAATCTACTTCAATCGGAACACCGATGGCTCATGGTGCCAAAATCGGACTCGATCCAGATGGAAAAGCTGTAGATCAAAAGACATATAGAGGAATGATCGGATCACTGATGTATCTAACTGCAAGTCGCCCGGACATAATGTTCTCGACATGTTTGTGTGCCAGATTCCAAGCCAAGCCTAAAGAATCTCATCTACTAGCAGTCAAGCGTATTTTTAGATATATTAAAGGAACTCCTTATTTAGGTTTATGGTATCCTAAAAGTTCTGACTATAAATTGATTGCTTATTCAGATGCAGATTATGGCGGTAATCAATTTGATCGGAAGAGCACCTCAGGTCATCTTCAGTTTCTCGGAGACAGACTGATAAGTTGGGCGTCGAAAAAGCAAAATTGCGTGTCAATATCAACAGTCGAAGTTGAATACGTCACTGCAGCTAGTTGTTGTGCTCAAGTACTTTGGATGAAAACGCAACTTCAGGATTACGGGATTACAAAATGATATGCTTCACTTATGAAAACGACTCGTTTATCAATAACTATGCATTTTGTACGAAAGAGACACCGAGTTAATTGTTAACCAAACCAAACTGTTTTAAAGACGAGAATCTTAATATGAGACGCACTTATGTTTTATAAACTGGAGCTTGCTGAAAGGTAAGATAGAGGACGGACTCCCAATTTTATAAAACACGGTTAACACATTGTAACTTGAAATACCCAACACGGGTGAAATGTGACACACAACCCGTAAATCATAGGTGAAATCTATATAATTAATATCGCCATGAACACGACATTAGACCTAAAACTCACACGACCATGAAATGGACTAAAATAAAAACCGACACGTGGAAACGACACATTCCATTCAAACTTTAATATACTTGGAAAGAACCCCATATTAAAGCCATCATTTACTGTCGACCACTTAAAAACCCAATTTGGTCAAATACAACATTACCCTTTAAAAAAAATACCACGAATCAACGATGAAGAGATCCGTATACACTGAGAACAAAGTAACACGCAAGTAGGCCGTTCACGCGACTTCCTTGCATGTCATCTAAACGTTTCCATCTTGGGTGGCGAGAACACGTGAATGGGGCCACCCGCGATGTTATTGGATTTCACCACACATCCCGACATCCTAGTTCCCATGCCACCACCGACATCACAATCCTCGGGCCGTTTAATGCCTCTGGACATACTCCGTCGAGTTCCACCTCAAGGACTTACAGACGTGGGTGCCTATCCAATCTAGACGAGTTTCCCCCTCCGCAGCTCGTGCCACTCGTTGTCCACTCGCTAGCAAACCCGAGCGGTCACTAAAAGTAACCCAAAACCTCAGGCCTTACATAACCGACAGACTTACGTGCCTATGGATCCATTACGACACTGTCAAACATTACATGACTCCAAACGAATGACCAAAGCACCCAAAGCATGTAACTCACCAATGACACAAATTAAGCGTCATCATACTCAAAACCATGACGGTTATAAATCCGGACAAATGTCCACACGACTCATTTTAAGCCAACACCGAGCTAAGATGCTCAAAATCCATTTGAACAATAATTATCGGTCCTCTAAATAAATGAAATGTCTTTAAAATAACGTTTATGAAGACACACACTATAAGGACGTATTTAACCCAAAACTCAACATGTATTGGGACCAAAGATTTACCAAAGGGTTTATGAATGCAAATGTACCCGAAATACGTATAACATGAAATAGACTTCATTTGTACAAAATCACCATGAATGTGAAAACCATGTTATTTACTCGTTAGAACATTCAACCCAAATATGAGCATTTTATGAGGTTAACACAACCCAAGTTCACCAAATATGAAAACTTATCAAAATACTCACCCTTTGACAAATAACCAAGTAAAACATAATTTACTTCAAAATATTCCAAACTTATCAGCAGTTAACCATTTCGTATAAAACACTTTAAAATAAATATTTTGGCATGTACACCGTTTTCACAAATCAACTTGAACTCGCCTTGCTAGATTTGGGCTAAATCTAGATTTTACCCCGCTTTGAGCTCCTTTGAAGAAACTTGAATCTTCAAGGTCAAAACTTCCATAACCTAGATCCACAAGTATCCAACTGTAAATAACCATAATCAACCATATAGAACCACTCCCCAAATACTTATCATCAAAATCTCCACTTTGGGTAAAACCCTAATTTTAACCCAAAACTCCCAAAATACTTCCAAACCGAAATTAGAGAAAGCAAACACTAGGGAACCATCAATGGAGCATTTATAACTTATATCAAGGTTTAGAAATGGAAGGGATACACTTACCACTTAGGTTTTGATGAAAACCTAGAAAACCCAAATTTCTTGAAGATGGAGGTGATGATGATGAACTCTTGATCCTAGCTTCCACTCCACCACCAAATACTCTTGAATTTACCCAAAACTAACAATATAACCTTGAAAAGCTCTCAAAATCGAAACCATATCATTTTGAATCGCCCAAAACGGAGTTATGGTGAAGGAGAAATGAGCAAATGAAGAAAACCCCCAAAAATCGGATTTTTAACTTCCAGACTCGCTCCGCTAAAGTGCCTGGCTAAAGTGACATATGTCACTTTCGCGAGGCACTCTCGTGCCAAATGTACCGAGGGTTTCTTAGACTCTCAGCGATAGTGCCAAGCTAAAGTGATAGATGTCACTTTCGCTAGGCACTTTAGCCAAGCTTGTACCGACCGCTGTTTTGGCCATAACTTCTTCGTTTTATCTCCGTTTTCGCTCCGGAAAGAACCGTTGGACTCGTAATTGAATTATTTATCGATTAAGACTATAAAATCTAGAATTCAAGTCCAATATCATATATCTTATTTTCCCCATAAAATACTGATTTCCGCATTAGCTTGAAATGATACCTTTCGAAATTCGGGGTGTTACACAATCCACACTCATTTCTTTTGACTCCTCACACTCAATCACTATGGATTAATCTCTTGGGTAGGAAACACTGGTTAATGTGTATCCGTAGAAGTTGTGTTAAGTCCTAACACAATGAAATCATGTTTTCCTAGAAAGCATGTGATGCTCAAAATGGTTTAACTATATCAGTTAAAGCACAAAGTAGATCTAGAAAACATTTAAAAATTACACTTCCAAATTATAAAATCTGATGAAGAATCGGGAAGTGATTTGAACTTTTAAGAACAAGTTTTCAATGATTGAAAGTTGTCCTTCTTTCAACCATATATGAGATTAAGATAAAGAATTATACCTTTTGAGTGCAATCTTACATCTCATGAAGTTAAGCTTAAAGTCATAAAGATATGATCTTGTAAGCATCTCTCAAACTGCAAAAGTCTTAAGTCATAGTCAAAGGAAATTTATTCACTGAAATTAAAAAGACAAAAAGCAGTAAAACAATTAAAGTATGAGTTCTGATCATAAATAATCAGAAGTCATTTCCATACTCCTTTGACTTGAAGAGCTCCCCCTAAAATCATGATAAAATGATTTAGTTTCAGATAAGCCCCCCCTGGATATTTGCATAATATCCTTATCCTTAAACATTGAAGATCGAGTCCTAAACTGTTGTGTTTAGAAGTCATCGCCCTTTTACTCCCCCTAAAATTATGCATCAGAAAATTATCATTGAAAAAGATATGCATTAAAATTTCAGAAATGTATGTACTCCCCCTTGATGGTTGATTTCCTCATTGGAGTATTGGAGTACAATCTCTTATCAGCATAGGAGTAAGGTCTTTTGATCACTGAAGTACGAGTCCTAAACTGTTGTGTTTAGAAGTCAAACTTCGTTAAAGTACGAGTTCTAAGCTGATTTACTTAGAAGCCTTTGTTCTCCTATTCCCCCTTGACAGAAGGTGCCTGCAACACAGATTCATCCTTTTTCTTTGGTATCCACTTCCATTTGGATCCAACTGTGTTAGCATATGATTTTGGTACCCATTCAAATTTGGGTCTTCTTTGCTTTTGAGAATCAAATGAAGAATTATAGTGATGAGAGTGTACATGATATGTGCCATACCAAATATCAGAATCTTAACAAGAAGCATAATCATGTTTATCATAATATGAAGACTTTCTAGCAGACAGACGTAACTGGAATAATTGCTTCATAGAATATTTCTTGCGAGAAACGACAAGTTTTGGTTTTAAAAAAGCAACATTCGCAATCAAAACATCTTTACTAGTCGTAGTCTTATTACAATCAACACTTGAAAAAGATTTAGCAGTCTCGTTAATCTCCTATTTTGGTTGCCATTCAGATTTAACTCCTAGCCTTTTCTTGCTCAGATCTGAAATATTTGAAACTTTTGAGTTAGATTTTTGAGAAACAAAAGAATGCTTCTTCTTTGGCTTACCAGTAGTGATCGGTTTCTGTGAATGCTGAGATTTCTTCTTACCTTTAGCATTCTTAGTTTTCACAGAAACTGATTTATCAACTTTCGTTGATTTTGCACCTTTCTCAAACATACTGGATAATCCAAAGTAATTCACAACAAAAGACGAATGATTAGGAAGTTTGGCACTAAAATCAAATTGATCAATACAGTCATCTAGAACACCATTAGAGTTTAGGAAATCAAACCCTCCATCAGTTAGACCAAACATATCATCAGATTTTGAAGCCTTAGTTGATTTAGAAAGAACAATATTCTTAAGCACAGTTGAAAACACTTTTTGTTCAACTTCAATCAAAAGTCTTTCATCTGCTAAAGATGTCTCAAGTTCAGAAATTTTACTTTCCAAAATGAGAGGAGGGACGTAAAGTTTACCTTCTATAGGTTTAGCCTCCATCTCTTTTACAGAATAACTCTCAAAAAAATCATTTGAAAGAGATTTTGATTGAACTTCCCATTAAGAAATGGAAGTTGAAATTTGGATTTGATCTTTCGTTTTTCTGTTTCCTTGGCTTCATCCTCTTTAGACAGTCTAGTCCAGAAAACTTTAAGTTCAGGGAATCGTTGAGAAAGTCTTAAGAATGTAAAATCATAAAGTGATGGCACTTCAAATATACCCTTTTTAAGGTAGTTAGGATTCTCATAACCAATTCCCCAACTTTCTTTATTCTCTTTGGGTTTGTTTAGATGAATGGTTTGTTCAGTTTGACTCAATGACTATAACTTCACTTCCAAAGCTTTTAATTTTGCAAGTAAAGATTTGTTTTCTTCAGAACGCGAAGAATACAATCTCGTAAGATCTTTGAAATCAAACTCAGATATTCTCAATTTAGAATTTGTTTCAGCAATCTCTTTAAGAATTATGGTCTTTTCTTTTGCGCCGGTGTCAATGTTTTTATGTAAAATCTCAATCAATACTTTCTTCTCAGCAATATCCTCGCTAAGTTTCTGTATTGATTGGTTTTTGTCATTAATAACACCCTTTTCACATTTAAGTTTATACTCTAATTTTGGAGTTTTGTCATCATGGCATGCATTTGATTTAAGAAATCTGATTCAGTTAAATCACATACCTCTTCGTTGTCCTCTTCATCGGAATCAGCTTCAGCTTCTATTTCCAGCTTGCCCATAAAGCATAGATGTGATGTCTCGTCTTTCTCTTCATTTTCATCTTCTTGGTCTGACTGATCTAGCCAGAACTCATCTTCTGCCATCAATGCCTTTCCAGCTTTTTGTTGCTTGGCTAGAAGCATTTTGTTCTTGTAGTAGTCGGAGTTCCGAACTTTGGGTCTTCGGCAGTCTTTGGAAAAATGTCCAAGTCTACCACAGTTGTAGCACTTTGGAGGTTCTTGCTGATTGGTCTCTTCAGATTTATACCTTTTCTCTTCTGGCTTTCTTTCCTCAAACCTCTTTCCTTCAAATCTCTCCTTGTGAACATAGTTTCTTGGACCAGATGAATACCTCTGACTGTTCGAGCTAGGCTTTTTGTAGAACTTCTTTTGAAAAGCCTTGGTCAACTTAAGCATAGCCTGCTTTAGTGTTTCACAGTCGTCAGCGTCAGAGTTTGCTTCACTTTCAACCTCATCTGATTCAGACACAATCATCTTCTTCTTCTTCTTCTTCTTCTTCTTCACAACAAGAGCAATTGAATCATCAACTGTCTTCTCAAACTGTCTCTTTTCATCCATGATCTCATCCACCTCTTCCTCATTCTGCTTTAGGGTTTCATATACCTCGTGAAGTGGAATATCGTTCAGATCTTTTATTTGCTTCATCTGTCTTGTAAACCTTTTCCATTCAGGCTGAAGAATGCTTAGGAATTTGACATTCAATTATATTTGTGTTTTATTGACCTTGTTCTTGCTTAACTCATTCAGCAAGGTCACAAATCTGTCATATGTTTCTTCTAGAGATTCTCCAACTCTGCCTTTGAATTCTTCATAGTTGTTAAGGCAGTTGGATATCTTTAGCTGGTTTCCAACTTTTGAACCAAGCATCATTTTCTCTAGTTGATCCCACATCTGTTTGCCTGTAGCTTTGTAGTTGTCAATCTTCACATATATTTCATTAGTAATGCCTTGAAGAATGAAAGACTTTGCTAATCTATCAGCTTTTGCTCTCTTTAGGTCTTCACCATCGAGTTCATCAAACCTAAGTTGAAATGGTTCTTCCTCAGTCCCAACCATACGAGTCTTCATAACAGGTGGCATAACTCCTTCTTCTAAAGATTTTCTGATTAATGCACCTAAATCATGTCTTTCTATGAAGTCCATGAACCGATCTTTCCACTGCTCATACTCTCTCCTGAAGAGTACTGGTGGATTTGTATCAGTTCCGATGGCTAGAGCTTCTCTTGATGTCATCCTGTTTGATTAGATGTTCAATAAGAACTTGTACTTGATCGTTAGTCCAGATAAAATCAAACAAATCAGAAAAACTTGAAATGAAAATCAGAAAATGAAATTTCCAAAATTCTCAAGTCAAGGATTCGCAAAATATAGAAAGATGTACGAAATTCGCAAACAGAATTCGTAAGCACACAGAATTCGTAAGCAATTAGAATTCGCAACTCATTCTACGAATTCTTAGGATTTCGCAAACCTCACACTTGCGAATTCTTCAGTTTTCGCAAACCACAAACCTGCGAATGCTTCAGTTTTCGCAAACCACACACCTGCAAATTTTAAGGATTCTCAATATAAAGGCCTGCGAATCTTATACCTTTCGCAGACAATAAGCCTGCGAATTCTACACTTAAGCAAATTCAGAACTATAAGCCTGTGAATCCTGATTCAAAGGATATGCGAATCCTTCAGATAGCTTTCTGCGAAACCTTTTGACCTTTGCGAGTTCTTGCCCAAACTTGCGAGTTCTTCCCTGCAGCTTCGAAAATCGACTTTGATTCACAAATTAACTTATCTAGACTTCGATTAGCAGTCCCAAATTTTGACAAATAGACCACTAACACTTCTAGAACAGATTACAAGCTTTTGATCTAAAAAACAATCACTTTTTGAAGTTTTTGATCGATGGAACAGTGACCTTGAAGTCGTGAACAGTTTGACACTAAAATCACAAAATTGGAATCGATTAAAGTGCAATACTGAAATTAAACTACACCAACTCGATCTAAAACAGTATTCGAATATAACCTGATCGATTTCAACTCCAATAACACACTAACAGTCAAAAATGATTTTAATTTTTGAAGAACACAGTGTCGACTTTTTTTTTTATTTGAATCTGGTTTTAGCTCTGATACCAATTGTTGGTCCCTTTTATCTTTGATCAAGATCTTACCAGATAATAACAATCACAAACATAAAAGATTCACCAACCTGTTTGATTAATAACCAAGGATTACAGATTGATCTGATTTCTCTTTAAAGCTCTCTCTCTCTGTTTTCTCTCTCTGAGTGAATAGTGTTCTTAATCTGATCTGGTTCTTAGATTGTGATGTGAGATATTCTAATATCTCACCTAATATCTAATATAATATCTAAACTAATATCTAACACTAAAATATCTAACATAATATCTAAATAGATATTTTAGGAATAAAATACTAAAAACAAACTTTGACATTTTATTACAAACTAACTTTAGACTAATATTGAGAGTGGTTTTTCAGCTTTAGCTTCAGATTCCAGTTTTCAGATTGGATGATCTTGAATCCAATAAATTTGTGATCTAACAACCTTGTTAAACACCATATTTGGGATCTTTAGACACTTTGACAAATAAATCATAAATGAATGTGTTTTGATGATTTATCTTATATATGGAGAGTAATTTGTAGAAATTCACTTTTAACGTATGTTTTGGAAATATGCATAGATATTTTATGAGACGTTTTGAAAATATAAATGATGTGACCCAATGTTGTGTTTTGGGTTATTCATGAGTTTAAAGCATGTGTTTGCACAAACGTAGGTGTTTACGTTTTATCACATACTATGGCTCTTAACATATGGTCATTTGATTGGTTGAGCTTAAGACTCGGTTTTTGTCTTTATCGGGTCTTAGCGACATTTGTCCAGTTTTAATAACTAAATGTGGAGCTTTGGGTGTGAGTTGCAATTATTGCACTTTATTGGGAGAATGCATGTTTTGAGTGCGTGTGTCATTCATTTGAAGTCATGTATTTTAGAATGTAATGCATTGGATCCATAGGCATGTAAGTCAGTCATATTTAATAGTGAGGAGTCTTGATATTCTCACTTTGGGAAATATGTCGTGTTGGCATTGTTGTTGTCCCCGTTTTGTGGAGATGAACCTTTATTGGTTGTATTCCGGGACCATGGGTTTTGTGGTTTAGATGCTCTAACTCTTGTGCACGAGGGTTAAACATCTTGGGGTTATCAAGTAAGGAGTCTGAGACTCCTATCTTGAATGCTATGCACTAACAGTCTATTGGGAACCTTGAGGTTGTAACTTACTAGAAAATGAATAGGCAATAAGATCATGTATCCTTGAGGTGTAGCTTGTCAAAACAGGCAATAAAGGATACGACGTCGTTGGGGACTAGAGGTGTAGCTTATTAAAGCAGGCAATAAAGTTCGACTTGAGGTGTAGCTTATTAAAGCAGGCAATAAAGTCACGATCTGAGGTGTAGTTCGATAATATAGATATGTGGCTTAACTTTGTGTTTCATCACGTACAATGGAAGCGGGTCTCCCCCGTCACCAAAAGGTGTTGTTTAGGTATTTAGTTTTATTATCCATGTTTTCGGTGACGTTTTATATATATATAGATTGTTATCTATGATTTATGGGTTGAGTGTTATGCCTCATCCGTGTTTGAATGTTTCGGGATATAAAGTTTTGTAAGTGCAATATTTGTTGTATTCAAGATCATCAAGATAGAAGACAAAAGCCTCAAGTCAAAGCCTCAAAGAATGAAGTCAAAGTCAACAAGCTTAAAGAGGAAAGTCAAAGTCAAAGCTTTGTTAGTTTAGTTGTTAGTTTCCTTGTTTGTAATACATGTAGGTATAAATAGTAGTTTGTCTGTGTAATCTTGTAGAACCTAGAGAGGAACATAATTCATATTCATTGTTGAGAGAGGTTTTAGTGAGAGAAAGTTTGTAGAGAGAGAGAGTTTGTAATCTTGATTTCATATCAAGATATTTGTGAGATTTGTGGAAGTTATTGTTGAAATACTTGAAATTTGGGACTAATAATTGGTATCAGAGCAGACAGAAATCAGAGATTTTGGATCAAATTGGCTAATTTTGAAAAGTTTCAAGAAGTCGCAAGATTCATTCTGTCCAAATTCGAATTTTATTCATTAATGGTGTTTTTTATTTGAATTTGATTCCTTTGTACTCGTTTTCAGTATTAGAACAAGTTTCATTCGTATTGCATTGTATAATTCACAACTAATTTGTGTGAATTTTTGAATTTTGTGAGATTTTGTTCGAAAACTTGAAAACACTATATCTTGATCGAATTTTTATTTTGAGTGTTTGTTTGTTGAAATCATCAACTACAAAGTTGTTCAGATAGTGATCGAAGACAAATATGCAATGTTTCATCTTCAAATTCAGAGAACTGAAAGAATTATGGCCAAAAAAATGTTCTAAGATCAACTTCTCGCTAGATCCAAAGAACTAGCAGGCTTAATAAAGAACTCGCAAGTTCATCTGGTTGTCGTAAGGTTCAAGTATTGTGAAATTTGTTTTGGTGAAATTTTCAAAGTCTGAAACTCCCAAGAAATGACATACGAGAAGTGTGGAATTCGCATCAAGGCACATATGATAAGTCAACTTGATGCAATCCTCTCTTTGCGTCAAGTTACTGTTCAAGTTGTTTGACATACGACAAGTTTGATTCTCAGGTTCTTCGAATTATGACAAGTTCAGTTCTCGGGTCACACTCTTTGCGACAAGTAACTTCTCGAATTTCATGTGTTGCGACAAGTTAGAAACTCAGGTGTTTTGAGTTGCGATAAGTTCACAACTCTTGTTCAGTTGATTACGAGTAGTTAACTTCTTAGGTTATTTGGTTTGCGACAAACAACTTATCGTGCCCTTCAGCTTACGACTAGTAACTTCTCGCATTCAGTACATTGCAACAAGTTAATGTTCATTCTAAGTGGTTTGCGACAAGTTCTTTTCATCGATTTGCGACAAGTAGTCATTGTTCATAAAACAAGTTAAGTCCTTTGGTTTGCGACTTCTGGACATAGTCATTTTTCAGATAAGTTTTAGTTTTGTGAAAAGGTTCTGATTTTTGTAAACGTTCAAAGCAAGTGATTTCAAGATGACTTCCAAGGATGCATTGGCTATTGGTACCGATGTGAAACCACTAGTTCTTTTTAAGGGTGAATATGAGCAATGGAAAGACAGATTTATGGATTTCAATGATCGTCATGAGAATGGTGAGTACATAAAGCAGTCTCTAGATGAAGGTGTAATGAAGCCTATTACAATAGAGGTTCTAGAAGTTGATTCCTCTGATAGTGAAGATGGTGATGAACCAAGAGAGCCAAAGACAAAGCAACTTAATGTTGATATTTCAAATTACTCAGCTGAACAAAAGAAAAGGTACGAAGCTGACAAGCAAGCAAGATCTATTCTGCTACAAAGTATCCCAAATGACATCTACATCAAGATTGACAGTTACAAGGCAACAAGAAAGAAGATGTGGGATCAGTTAGAGAAAATGATGATGGGATCTAAGATCGGAAATCAGATGAAGGTTGCTAACTGTATTAACAACTATGAAGAGTTCAAGGCAAAAGAAGGAGAGAGTCTGGAAGCAACATATGACAGGTTTGTTTCTTTGTTGAATGAGTTGGCTAAGAAAAAAGTGAAGAAGAAGCAAATAGAGAACAATGTGAAATTTCTCAATATTCTACAGCCTGAGTGTAAGAAGTTCACCAGGCAGATAAAACAACTTAAAGATCTGAATGAGATTCCTCTTAATGAGGTATATGAGACTTTGAGACAGAATGAGGAAGAGGTAGAAGAGATGATAGCAGAAAAGAAAAAGGTGGAAAAACCAGTTCCTAATCTGGTAGCTTTGGTAGTAGAAAGGGAAGAGAAGAAGAAGAAGAAAGTGGTGATTTCTGAGTCTGAAGAGGTTGACAGTGCAGTTTTTGATTCTGGTGATGGGGAAAGCCTTAAGCAAGCTATGCTTCTACTGACTTAGGCGTTTCAGAAGAAGTTCTACAAAAATCTGGGGTCAAACAGTCAGAGGTATTCATCAGGATCGAGGAAGTATGAGCATAAGAAGAGAGTGGAAGGAAAGAAGAGATTTGATGATAGGAAGTTTGATGGCAAAAAGTCTGAGGAAAGAAAGTATGTGAATAAATATGAGGAGAAGAAGTTTGATGATCCGGTAAAGTGCTATAATTGTGGTAAGATTGGTCACTATGACAAAGATTTTCGAAAGCCAAAAGTACGCAACTCTGACTACTAAGAACAAAATGCTTATTGCAAAGCAGAAAAAGGCAGGTAAGGCATTGATGGCTGAAGATGATCACTGACTGGATCAGACTGACTCTGAAAGTGATAAGGATGAGGTTTCCCATATGTGTCTCATGGGAAAGCATGCAAAGTATGATGAATCTGATGACAACACATCTGGTGAGGTAACTGATTTATATCAATCTGATTTTCTTAAACAGATGGAATGTATGATGGTTGAACTTCAAGATCTTCAGTCTAAGCTTAAAAAGGAAAAAGGCGTTGAGAAAAAGCGTCAAATAATATCTAAACTCAACAAAGATAATGTTGAGAAGAAAATATTGATTGATTCTTTGAACAACGACGTCAGAAATTTTGAAAAACAAAAGACTGATTTATATAATCAAATATCTGAAGAAAACTCCAAGTTTAACTTGTGTGAACTTGAGAAGAAAGAGGTTGTTTGTAAATATGAAGATTTGAAATATGTAAACAAGTCTTTGATTGCAAAGATTAGTGGTTTGGAAGAAAAGCTTTATGCAATAGGCCAAACTGACCAAACCATTCATCTAAACAAACCAAAGGAATTTAAATATTTTAACGCTTACTGGGGTATTGGGTATGACAACCCACATTATTTGAAAAAGGGAATTTCAAAACGGCCTGCTCTTTGTGTTTTTGATTTTTTCAGTTGGCCGGCAAACATCCTAAGTTAAAAGTCAGATGGACAAAGTTCTGAAGAGGTAGAGGCACAAGAAGATTTGAAAAGAAAAAACACATTTAAAATGCAACTACCATTCTGTTATGACAAACTGAATGATTGTTACATTTCTGATCAACCAACGTTTCTTTCTAATGATAATTTTTAAAGTTATTCTAATGAGGAGATGGAGGCAAATCCTGTTGAAGGAAAGATTTATTACAGTACATTGAAACATCTCGAACAAAAACTATGAAAAATCCAAAATTCACCCTAAACAAATACGAATTAGGCTATGTGAATCAAATACAATTTATTTTAGGTACTAAATCAAACCTAAAACAACCAAATTTTATGTCCAGAACAACACTAAATTCCAAAAAAAAATACTCAGTTCGTTTTCGTCCAAAATACGATCCAAAAATCTCGAAATTGATCCAATGATTCTGAATTTCTTCTGCTCTGATACCAATTGTTATCCCAGATAACAATGTAATTCACCAGATGGCAATCAAATTTAATCAATCTCACTTGTATTAATCTCTGAAATCAATTACATTAATTTTCTCTCTCTACACAATATGAACTCATATGATGCTATCTGTTAATCTGCTACATGTACTACACGCACAACACACTATTTATACACACAACAAAACACGCACACCACAGGAACGCGCAAACAACTAAAACTCTTACAACACTATAAATTTGACTTTGACTTTTATTACATTGACTTTGACTTTGATGCTTTGAGGGTTGACTTCAGCTTTGACTTCAATCTTCAGTCTTCTATGATCTTGTATCCAACATATTTATGATCTAACAATGACCCGTGCGTTTTTCTTCTTGAAATTGGCACGGGCCATGCGTTTTCATCAGTTTTGTAACTGATAGAAATTTTTGTAACCGCCAACATTAATTTAAAGTTAAACAATTAACAATATGAACAAGTGAATTTAAACCTAAAAAATTTAACAGTTTGAATCTAAACCTAAACAACTAATTAACAGCATGAAATAGTATGGGAACCTAAACCTTAAAATTTTAACATGATGAAAGTCTTCTAGAACTCAAATTACTTATGATGAAAATTATAACCGATGTTCTTATCACAATCTTGATTAGTTTATTACTTCAAATTGAAAAAGAATGATGAACCATTTGTAGGGATGCCATTGCATCCAATTAGGAGTTAAAGTTCTTGAAATTTGAATATTGAAAATTTAAACTTTCTTTAAAGACTAGTGCTACTGTGATAGAATCAACATGAAAAAAAAAACTTAAAAAAAAGGATTTACCTCTCCTGCTGCTAGGTGGTGGTTGCTCTCATGCTCTACTTTTAGAACTCGACGAACATATAACTTCTAGTGATACTTTGATAGCAATCGTTAGATGTTGAATTGTTAACGATAATTGATAAACCAAAAACCTCTAAACCATTCGTATTATGATTTATGCATACCTGAGACCTAGCTCTTCCAAATTTTGAAAATTGAAATTTGAGAACTAAAAGAAATTTCCTAGAATCAAACTGTTGTCATTGAGTATCTAAGAGTAGACATTTTTTTTAGCCTTTTAACGATTTCAATCGTTGAATGAATAGGGAATAAAAGTAAGAAGAAGATCAAAGAGTCTTTATTACACTTGTATAAAAGTATTGAAAAATAGGCTAAGTGTAGGAACTGATGAAGACTGCTCAGAACAACCAAGCTTACCACAGAAGTCACAAGCTCAGAAGACTCTGTCGACTATCTACCCGAGGACTCTAACCTGAAGATCACTTTCAGATCATAGAGCCTCTGTGATCACTCACAGAGCCTCTGTGATGGCTAACCTCTGGATATGAAAGTTGGAAGATTTCATGACTATAGTTCAAGACAAGATCACGTGCAGAACACGTGAAGCCTGTTGTACGAAGATTTTTTAGATCATTTATGCGGCGCACAATTGTTTACCTTTCCAGGTGGCATTCCGTTTATGGAATGTCAGCCTTTGTCTTGTACTACGGGGTGCATCCTCCTTGTATATTATAGAAGCACCACCTTTGTTTGTATCACGCGAGCACACACAATTTCAGAGAGCACCTTGTATTTCCTGAGAGCTTTTTATCACACAGTAGTGTGTGTTCTTGAGCAAATCAATGAAACAGTTTCTTCAGTAATCATCTTGTTACATTTTATGTTTCTGTTCATTATTTGCTAGTGTGTCTGCTACCTTTTAAGTTCTATTTTCTCTACACTTTAAAACGCTTCCGCACTCTTATTTGTTAGTTTTTGTGTAGTGAAAAGTATATCAAGTTAAGAACATCATATTTGGGATGAACAGTCTTTGTTTTGATCAACATATTTTGATAGATGATTAATGGGATATAAAGCAGTGCTCTAAACAAATGTAAAAATTGGGCCCCAAAATTCTAAAACCCAGATTTAACAAGCCAAGGAACGGGCCCATGGGTTAATATTGATGAACTTGATTTGAAGATTATCAAGCATGAAAACTTGTTGAAGATGAAGAAGGTATGTGAAGTAGTTTCATTATTCTTTATTTTCATGTATGTTGTTCTTTTACTAATATTGTCTACAATTGAAATACAGTGTCCCCAATTTGTTAACATAATTGAAGTACATGGAATGATGTAGAGTAGCTAGACATGTCTTGTGAATGATCCAGTTCTTTAAGGGCCACTAGTTATGTTGTCTTTGACGATAGTTGTTGCGATGATTACAATATGTTACAAAGCTAGTTTGCATAAAAATATCATTCTTAGTGATCTCTTTAGAATGGAAAAGTAAATAATATTATTTCATGATATGAAATGCTTGTTTCATTTCATGATATGAAATGCTTGTTTCATGGCATGAAACGCTTGGTGTTTCATGACATGAAACGCTTGGTGTTTCATGACATGAAACACTACAATCCCATCCCCAAAAAATATGTTACAGGTTGTTTCACAGCGATGCCTAGTTTGTAATTGAAAACAGAGACATTATTAGAAGAGAATCAAGAGACGTTTCATCAAACACTTTGTAGGCATGATTTAGACATTGTCAACTATAGGCTATTTCACACCATGAAATCCTAATTGTTGAGTGTTGTTTTAGATGACACTATTAAACCCTAAAAATACTTGTGAATCTTCATCAGAGTCGTTTGACGATGATTCATTCGAACATTGGCCCTTCATGTGCGATTGAGAACTTGTTTCTCGGTTTCACCAAAACTTTCATGAGTTGAGAATGCCACTTGAAGTAGTTTCCACACCAAGTAATATATATATATATATATATATATATATATATATATATATATATATAGAGAGAGAGAGAGAGAGAGAGAGAGAGTGGAATTATGGAAACTTTAGGATTACTCTAATTTAAGAGCAAAAACAAGGAATTCGATGAAATAAGAGAGTTTCAAGCTACCATCAGCTTTAGTTATGGGTCGAGTGTTAAATACCATTCATGCCCTTAGGAACTGCCCATTTGTTTAATTATTAGTTTTTGTGACTTCGTTTATCTTTGTCTTTTACTTCCATTGATTTAATATGATTAAAAAATAAGATTGGTCCTCACGGTTTTCAACCTCTTCTTGATTCTCATTTGATTTAAACCCTATATATATATATATATATATAGGGTCCCCTTCATTTGCTAACCGTGACATTTGTGCTAACCGTGCTAACCAAATTTCGACCAATCAGAAGCTTCCTAGAGTTTTTGTTATGCCATTAATGCTATTAAATCTGAAAGGGTAATATGGGAATTTGCTAAAAATCGCCCCATTTAATCTGTTTCCATATTTAAAGAAGTTTTTTAATTTGGTAGTTATCCTGGTATTAAATATATCACCCTATGTAATCTGTTTCCATATCTAAAGGAGCTTTTTAATTTGCTAGTTATCCTGATATTAAATATATTAATTTAAAATTTTATTTTGATTTGCATCTTATTAATTTGGTAATAGACAGAACTATGCATATATGCATTTGGAAAATATGTCCAAATCCATATCCGATAGTTGTGCATATATGCATGTATGATTATGGTGCATGTATGAATTTCCCCAATTGTGCACATATGCATTTTCAATTACAGTGCACATATGCATGTAATATTTTAGCAAACATATTTCCATATTTAAAGGAGTTTTTTAATTTGGTAGTTATCTTGATATTAAATATATCGCCCCATGTAATTTGTTTCCATATTTAAAATAGCTTTTTAATTTAGTAGTTATCCTGATATTAAATATATTAATTTAAAATTTTATTTTGATTTGCATCTTATTAATTTGGTAATAGACAGAACTATGCATATATGCATTTGGGAAATATGTCCATATCCATATCCGATAGTTGTGCACATATGCATGTATGATTATGGTGCATATATGAATTTCCCCAAATGTGCACATATGCATTTTCAATTACAGTGCACATATGCATGTAATATTTCATCAGAAAACAACAAATTTCTTGAATCAATCATCAAAAAGATTCCACATGTTGGAATCGGAGGCGGGGTGTGAATTCTCACTTCTTTTCGACAAAGAAATTCCGGGGACGAAATTCTCTTAAAGGGGGGAGTATTGTAACGACCGTTATCCATATTTTATTTTTAGTGTGAATTAGGTGGTGTGGAATTGTGAAAAAAAATAGAAAGATTGAGGACCTTTTTGTTATTAGTTATAAAGTTGAATTAAAAACCCTATATACAATCTCTCTCTCATTTCTTTGTGTGGGGCGGCTAAAAAAGAAAGAGAGAAAGAGAGAGCAGGTGGCAAAGTAGAAGACCTACGATTCTTCTGTATTTTTGAGGTAAAAGAAGAAAAAGAATGGTGAGGTCGTTGGCATGGGGATACGCTAGGATCATCGCAGGAACAATCGTCGGCGGTGGTGTAGGTTCTATACTATGCACCGACTCGAAATCAGCTACAAGGAGAAGTGAGATGAACGACTGTGGAATTTGTAGGGCTGGTTGGCGGGAAGAGTGGCCGGTGGAATTTGGAAGCCGGAGTTGTAGATGTAGGAAATCTAGATTTCGTTGCAGGAGGGAGATTGAGAAAGGGTTGTGGGGATTGAGATGGAGAAAAGATGAAAGCAATGCCCATGATGCCCACGATTTTGGGGATCAAATCCCTAATTATTTGGGACTTTAATTTGGTAGGTGTATATTCCCAAATTAAAAGTAATTGTATTTTGACCGAAATACCTCTGTGCATACATGCATTGTATTTTTTTCAACCGTTTTTAATATTTTATTTTAATAAAAAATCAATTAATTGTGGAACATTGATTTCATTAATCTACGGTTGAGATTGGTTAGCACGGTTAGCACCAATGTCACGGTTAGCAAATGAATGAGTCTCTCTCTCTCTCTCTCTCTCTCTCTCTCTCTCTCTCTCTCTCTCTCTATATATATATATATATATATATATATATATATATATATATATATATATATATATATATATACACTACGCATCAATCAAAAATGAAACATCCTCCCCCCCCCCTCCCCGGCTAGAGAAATCACCTCCTCAGCCTACACACCCATCCCTCTCTCTCCTTATCTTCATCTTCTCCAAACAAACGCTAGAATTAAATAGAACATCACCTTGTCATCTAGATGCGAAAGAAGAAGCAAATCCACGACTATGTACCTTAGATACACAAAGTCGTACCTCCCCCTCCACATTACTAGATAATCTCACTTGGGTTTTGAAGAACATAAGATTCCCTAGTTCTAAGGGTTTCTAACCTATAAATGCATTCCCGTGAAGATCCAAAGGGGTCAGATATGAAATGTTGCCTAAAGATCGATGCAATGCAGCTGAAGCATTGATTTATGTTTATGCTTCCTCATTTTTTCAATCCTCGAAAATCTGAAGCAACAAAAGCACACCATCTCAAAACCCTAGATCTCACCTCCGTTTTTCTTTCGATCATCGAAAATTAGAAGCAATAGAAGCATTGATTTTGTGTTTAGGCTATTTAGGGTTTTTGTTTGTTTTGACTTAAGACTTCTGTTTTTTTATTTTGATTTAGTTTTTTTTTAATTATATGGGTTTTGTATCATGAACTTTTTAAAAGGATCTACATTAATTTGTTCTTGTGTTCACAATTTAGTTTTAATTGTTATCGTGTCCATGCTTTTGTATGAATTTGTTCTTATGTTCATGAATGAATCTGCATAACGTTTTGAATGGAGCGATTGTTGGAGCTACTACAAGAGCAATTAGCGTTATAGCTACAAGGGAAGTGGGAGAGAGAGTGATGAGGGACAAGTAGCAATTCTTGATTGGTCTTTAAAAATGCTTCGTTTATATTTTTTTAATATATAAGGAAAAGAGTAAAATGACTAAAATGTCTCTAGTTAACCTACTTAACATATTGTTATAAAATGTAAATCACAGAGTCGTAATGCATAAATATTTTTTAAAACTGACGAGATATCATATTGTGTAAACCACAAGGACCAAATATATATATTTTACTAATATTATTATTTACCAAGCGGATACCCTAACATGTTCATTATACCAACCCTTAGAGACAGGCATTTGGGACAGGTAAAAAAAGGACTGGACTAGTTGGATCGGATTGAGGACTGATCACGGTAGGACGGTTGGTCTTGAACCAATTTAAACAATTTTTCAGAAGGATCGGCTACGTTTTCGGTTAAAGAGACATGTGACAATTTTTTTCCTTCTTTTTGGTGATATATGGTACAAGGAAAAATTCGAACATTTCGGGCAATTAAACCATTATCTCATAATAATATATATGCAAATACATCTCACACGAAAGAGACATCAAATTTGTAGTTTTTGATCCAACAAACTATCTGCAATGAATTTTTGTTTTTAAGATTTAGTGAAAATGAGACCCGAACTTTGATAATTTTAGAAATTATCCTTATGATTTTCATTTATTCTTTTTCCAGAACCAACCAGAGATTAGACAAGATGGCGGCTAGATCAGACCCATAACGGGTTTCGACCAGACCCAACAATGAACAATCCATTCCATATGGTGGTCTAACATATTTTTATTTATTAGCATATGATTAGGAACCAAAACGTTCTAAATAACCCTGGTGCCATGCCATCACACCTTCACTTGCATGCAAACTTACAGGGAATTTACACCCACTAAAAGTGTAATTAACCTTGTTTGATTGATTTCTAAGCAGTTTCCATTGGCCAAACAACACCACCATTCCTCCTATTGTTTGGTGAAGATCTTGGTTTTGGAGAGAGGTTAGTGAACTCCAAGGCCTGCAACCTGAGCTCAAGTGGGTAGTCTGCAATACATCCGATTCTGGGTCCAACCCCGGTTGACCATTTCAGCGACAGCTGGTTTCCTAACTGATACGACCGAGCAGCCTTCTTTGAATTGATCCTTTCTAATATCACAGTCTTGGGTACGTTTGCTTTTGGGCTTTGAAGACCCCCCGATAGACTCCTTTTGTAGCTCACATTCTTCTTTAACTTTTCACCAGCTTCAACAGGTTCAGGAAGAACCGATTCTTCTTTTTCTTCTTCTTCTTCTTCTTCTCCCTTTGTATCTGAAGATATTGGAGTTTCGGGTTTAGATCCATTTTTAGTTGCGTTCTTGCCTTCATAGTTTTCGTAATCTTCATTTGCCTTCCGTATCTGATGCCAATTGAATATGTACAAAGGGTGTTAGAGAGGATATGTTAAAAGTACAAAATATGTTAATTAAGAGTACAACCTGATGGGCAGGTACATCGGGGCAGATCTAGATTTTTCTTTTTCTTTTGTTTAATCGGGGGTACAAAATAATTAAGATAAGATAGAATAAAACAATAAATAATGATAAAAAGTAGGGTTTAGTTGAAAATGACTTACTAAGTGGTTTTTTGCAACACCCAAATGGGTTTTCCTCCTTTTTTTTGTTGTTACAAAAAATTAACAAAAAAATTAAAAAATAGTATAAGAGATTTAAACTTGCAACCTATGATACCACTTGTAATTATGACACCACCAGAAGGTTGTGTTAACTTAAGGGAGCACACGTTATGAGTATGCAGATGCACCTTTAAGTACTCAAAAACTTTTTACATTGTGTCAACTCATCCTGAAGTTCTTAGAATTGATGCAGGCAATGCTAGAATAGTAATATGGCTGAATCGCGAGATTAAAGCCAAATCAAACAAATCGAATCTAGTATATCCCATACAGAGGTAAGGTCTGGTCAAGGTAGGATGTATGGGCAAAAAGTTGATTACCAACTGCCCCCACACGGAACCCGCCTCCAAGGACACCAATGTGAGGGCATTTTTTTAGCTCACTCATTGGTTGAGGCTAGCGGAGGGGCCTGGATTGAACCCGGGACCTGTCTTGGGCAAAGTCACCCATCCCTTTGCCAATTGAGCTACACGCCAGAGACGTATGCATGTTACCTCTACCCATGGGGTATAGAGACTGTTTCCAAGAACACTCCTGGCCTAAAAAACAAAAAATAACAGGAAACAAGTAGCGCAAACAGATAATTTGCAATGAAACAAACTATTAAAAAAGCAGGAGGAACAAGCACACAGTAAAGAGAAAGTACAACCAAGGTTGGCATATAGTAAAAGCAGGAAATATGAAGGCTGACAAACAACAGTAAAGGGGTCCCACAAGTAAATGCATAAATAAGATAAGGAAGGGGGAAACTAGGCATACTTCAACTGTGTCGAGATCAACACCATGTTCTTTAAGAAATGATAAGAATAAGTTCAGGCTCTCATCAGTTGGACGGTAGTGTCCACTGTATGGAGAGATAGTCTGCAAAGCAAGAAAACAACAAAAATTGAGTTAAATATAGATGGATTAGGTGAGAGACTAGAAGTAGATAATTGATTAGGTACTGAGGACCAAGGAATAGATACCTACTGATTACTTTAAAGATGACCTTAATTATCTTGAAATATGAAAATTAATAATGTTTAACATGACCAAAACATAGCCATCAAAATGTGTAAGTGGTCGTCATCAAAGATTAATTATTGTCCAGATAACTGACAGCCATTTAGGAATTAACTTATAAACTAGTCAAGTTTGATATAAACTAGATGACAATGTAAAATGACATGTTGTTCAAAAATGAAGGGGCATAATTGTAAAAAACACATGTAGCTTACTGAAACGCTATTTGAAATAGTTTTTCAGAAACTAGTTTATGGCTAACTAAACATGAGTTTTTCAATAACTTAATAAATAAGCTAGCTTATGGTTGCCAAACATGGCCAAAACCTCGTTTGTGGTGAAACAATTACTTGTATGTTCGAATGGACTGGATTCTAGCAGGCCTATGATAAACCAAACCAAACTACACATACCCGGTATATCCCAATCTAGCACGCCTCTAATGTCAAATGATATCAACTGTACAATACTATTCTCAAAAGCAAAAATCATTAACTAAAAATATTTGTCTTATACCTTAAGTGTCCCGTTCTCCACATCAAGCCTTCCAGCAGCTAAAGTAGCTCCTCCAGCGAGAAAACTCGAATGATGGAACTTTCCTTTCTTCTTCTGGTAGTAGCAATAAGAGAAAAAAAATGTGTTAACCATTTGATAGTGTGAGAATATGTAAGACCCCATTAGATTACTCTCTAGAAGAGCTCTTAAGGAGAGATGGAGTTTCAACATATAACAAAGAGAAACTGCCCAAGTCTAGATGATGTAGGGCTCTTAACACGCCCCCTCCAATAGAGACTACAAAGGCAAAGATGTTCCAGATGGTAGACCTTGTCTCTGATACCATATATGTAAGAATATGTGGAACCCCATTATATTACTCTCCAAAAGAGCCCTTGATCAGGAGAGCAATAGGGTTTCAAAATATATCGAAGAGAAATTGTCTAAGTCTAGCCGATGTTGAATTCTAACAGCTGGTTTCCAATAGAACAAAAGAGGTTGTGGCCTTCATTTTAAATCTCACCTCGCCAGCATAGAGTCTCTTAGAGGTGCTCATCACAAATATCCACTTTGCCTCATTTGTTGTATCAAGGAGAAAATTGGTTTGACTGTGCACAATCTTTCCTTCAACGATGATATACTCGTAATGCTCTCTCTCTTGCTGTTCAGATGATCCAAGATTAACACTCTTGATTGTGTTTTTTATAAAATAAAGTACAATAAATCATGAAAAAACATACAGGTCCAAGATACTTGATGCACTGTTGGCGAAGCTTTGATCTTGGACATTCTTTTAGGTCAACCTCTTTTCCTTCTCCAACATCCAGCCTGCAAGAAACTGGAAATTTAGAAAAGATTTTCTCCATTTTCTATCATTTATGCGTTTACTATGGTCTTAACTTAATTCAAATTGCAAAATTAATAAAATGGTGATTCTGAATGAACCCGGCTTGCTAAATACATCCCCTATCATTTTCATACTCAAACATCAACATCAACCTCCCTCTTTTTACATTTCCAATCCACGAATGACTCAGATTTGACCCAAAAGGGGGTTCATTTATTTCTTTCTTCAGCCCCTTCAGGTTGAGATCAAATCAGACCTTGGATTCATCAGCACTTAACATGATAACTACTATTTCCACTAAAAGATTTCATTAATACATCCTTGTTAATTATTCCTACTGATGATGGAAAAACAACTAGACATGCCAAAATCGACATTATTGATCCCCAACTTTCACTTTTATCATGTGGGGTCAGAACAAAACGATTGATCATTTTAGTTCACATAAGCTTACTCGAACCCCACTTTACATGATTTTCATCATTAAAGTTTGGAATGGGAAATATGTGGTTCCTACAAACCCTTAGCCTTCAGATCTTGTTGATATAGCGGAGGACATAACGATATTTCCTCAGATGACAAGAACACATGTGATAAATATCATAATAATTTAACCAAAAGGGCTTAGCTCGATGGTAATTTCCTGGGTCAGGGTCGATAAAAAAGTCAGTTCCTCTTACTCCATGTTCAATTCCCATTAGGTGCAAAAACCTGTGTCGCAGTCGCCTTAATCCACACCTTCGGGTTTCGATACCACTTATAAACAAGATTATCATAATTTATTGTTTTGGCAGAACTGGTACTGGTATTTTGCAGTGAAAACAAGTTTACAGCAGCAAATCAGCTATACATACCAGTAGAAAAATGGCTGGCCAGCATCAGCCTTGCACCATTCTTCATAGTATATGTGCAAGCTATGCCCATACCGGTGTCTCGGGTCAATCTGAAATTATACCAAAAAAAGATTTACCCATAGTTATAACATGTTATCTTTTTGCAATTTGACACCAGGAAAAGGCTAAAAATGTAAAGAAAAACCAAAAACTTACTGCTTCAATCCAGTGTTGAAATGCCAATTTATGAGCTTTGGAATCTAATGACAAACCCTTACCCACCTGCCAGAACAGCACAACTTTTAGCTCTATTTGCTTAACAAAATTTTGTTTATCTTAGGTGTTATACTTGTGCAATAAATCTTTGTTCCGAAAAGGAATTAAGGAAGATATGGAAAAGGGTACCTTAGAAGCGTTTAGAGAGATTCTGTTCCACCGAGAAGCTGCTGACTCTGGTTTTTGGAAATTGAAGAAGGAAACTGTGCTGTGATTCAATCGGGCGAAATCAATCGCTTGCCACCTTCAAAATATTCAACGTCATTAATAATCCTAATTGTTCACCAAGTGTTCGACCATAAAACTACGTAGATCACGGACAGATGATGAATAATTATTGCATATCCAGACGTCAAAATCATTGAAATTATTGTACAAAACATGTTAATAACAAACAAAGTCAAATCTCTGTAGTCTTCCTGACAGTGAGTGAGAGGTGTATAGTAAGTAAGTAAGTAAGTAAGTAATACCAGAGTTCCTCAGCAACAACGGCGGAATCTGCCAAGAGACGACGAGTGCGATAACCTCTATAAACCTTCTGAAGCTTCATAGCGGCATCGGAGTGAGAGTCACATTCAGCATCTGCAGGCTGGATACCGGCGTTAGATAAGGCCGCTCCCATTTGGGAATCAAGGTTCAACGAATGATGGTGTACATCGGAGTATAGAGAATAGGGTCGGGGTGGTGGTTTTGGGTTTAGATCGAAGGTTGTAGGACTGGTGGTGTCGACCTCCATTAGAGAAATGGTAGACCTTTTTTTTGCAGGGAGGGAAATTGTAAGAAATGGCAGCTATGAGTGAAGAGAAGTGGGGATGCCAATTGCCAACCTACCGACCACTTCCGGTACTAGTATTTATGGTCAGTCATACTCGCACAAGTAGGTATAACCATAATAATAAATATTATTTATTAATATATAATAATATTAAATATTATTAATATTAAATATTATTATTATTTTCCATTTCTAAAATAAATACATTAATATCTATTTTGAAGTATAATAAAATGAGAAAATTCATTTTTTGTCCTTTGTTTTACATGTTTTAACACATCATGTCTCTAAATTAAAATAATTAGGGATTAAAGTTTCATGGTATGGTGTGCCTTTTATATAATCTTGTTACCCTTAAACAACATTAAATAGTTTAACCACTTGGGTTGTGGTGCACTGGTAAAATCTTTGAGGATGTAGTGGAAGATCTCATCTACTCAGGATTTAAATCCAGACGCTGCCAAAGCTCTTGTGGCCATGGAGGTTCACCTGCGATGACTCCAGACCATTCATGGTCGCCCGGGGATTAGTCGGTGCTCGTAAGCTGGCCCGGAAACCCACGGTTACCAAAAAAAAACATTAAATAGTTTCTATTAAGTAGGTTAATATAGGGGACGTTTTAGTTATTTTTCTTGTTTTCTTGAAATATATATCTTTTATCATACACTTTGAAATTTCATCTATGTCAAAACCCGATTACGTCGTTGCCATCGCCCATTCTTCATTTTTGTTGACCTAAGTTGAACACTCATTTCCTCACTGCCTAATCTCAGCCACCTTCCAATCTTCATCTCCGTCCAACAACCAAATCTCCATCAAAAACCTAAATTGAAACTGAAGCAATCTTGACGATACAAAAACCCTATATCTCTCTTCCTTCATTCTTTCGATCCTTGGAGATCTTAAGCAATAGAAGCATCACCAAACTATTAAAGTTATCTAATATCATATCAAGAACATTAGTTATCCAAAAGGTAGTTGAATTGAATCGTTTATTAAAATTCCACATTCAATATGATAATCGAATTGAATCGATTCCACCTAAATGCAGGGGTGTTCATTTAAACCACAAAGCGCCCACATTGTTGCACGGTTTAAAATCTTCATGGTGCAGCCTACGGTTTTAAATTTGAAACTATGGTTCAAATCGCACCCCAAACACACATAACGCCTTTTTTTAACCATGTCCGTTGGATCATCTAAATCTAACGATTTAGATTGTTTCCACGGTTTTTTTTAAGGTTGTCTGCTGATTTCCCCCCATATATATATATATATAAGGAGAGGTTCATTTGAGAAATGCTAAATATATGTGAAATAGAGAAGTAATCCTAGTTTTTCATTCGATCAAAATCGGCTTTGACCGGTCAAATGTTGCGTCTTTGACTGATTAACAATTACGGCTTTAACTAGTCAAAAATTACGGATATTTCAAAACTAAAAGGACAGTTTCGTAATTTTTACAAATACACGGGACGAGTTCATATATGAACCTGTATGATTCACATATGAACTATATATGTTCATATGTAAACCGGTGTAATTCACATATGAACTCTTTTAACTAATTCATATATGAACCTTTGTGATTCATATATGAACCAATTAACTAATTCACATATGAACTAATAAACTGTAGGTTCATATGTGAATCAGTTGAACTAATTAACTGATTCATATATGAACGTATAGTTCATATATAAATCACAAAGATGCATATATGAATCAGTTAAAAGAGTTCATATGTGAATTACACTACTTCATATTTGAACATATAATTCATATGTGAATCATACAGGTTCATATATGAACTCGTCCAACATATTTTACGAAACTACCCCTCTATCTTCTACAGACCACACAAGAAATTATCTGGTGCTTCACGGTCAAAGCCGCAAATGTTGACTAGATAAAGGGTAAAGATCATTTCTTTATTTCTCATATTTTTAGAATTTCTCAAATGAACCTAATCATATATATATATATATGTATGTATGTATGTAGTGTTGGGTTCCGGTGAGAAGTTGAGTTAACGGTGAGAAGCATGAGAAGTGGTTATCGACCGTTGGATGAGAAATGGATGCACATAAGGATGAGATGCACCAAGATGTACCAGATCAATTCCCTTCTAAGTCGCAATTAATATGAGGGCTTGAGATTAAAAGTGATCAACGGTTCAGATCCACTTCCCACACTTCTCACCATTAACTCAACTTCTCACACGATCCTTCGCCTATATATATATGTGTGTGTGTGTGTGTGTGTGTGTGTGTGTGTGTGTGTATGTGTGTGTGTGTATATATATATAAGGGAGTGACAAATACAAACCACCTTAAATTTGCAAATTATGCAAACCATCGATTTAATTGTATACACACACACACACACACACACATCTAAAAGAGAAAGAAGAACCATTGATATCGAATATATAAAACTTATAAAAATAGATATCAAGATTGCAAAACTGGGATTAAATCTTTTGAATCATTACTCACTACTTTCTACAATTTTCAACAAATTTGTATTCGACTCTTTGTGTAGGGGCTCTAGGGGTGAGTAAAGGCAGATGCCCAACCAAAATTCATGGAACTGGTCCGAGAACTAGAACCGATGGTTCCTGGAATGTAGGAACCGGAACCGGAGTTGATATGCGACAACTTAATTGACACATTACACCTTTTTTTAGTTTCTTTTTTGTTTCTTTAATTTGTCAAAAGTCATTAGATTGAGTCTTTTTTTATGTATATTTTCGATTTTCACGTTTATGGAGTTTAGGTAAACCTATGACCAAGTTCACTTGTCTTTTGATGCTAATTTGTGGCTAATCCTTTGGTTTATAGTGTTGATTGGAAGGCGCGTTTTGTGATGCTATAGGATAAGAATGGAGGGGAGGACTTATGCTTTGGAATGAACACAAAACTTAATGGATTTGGTGATTTTCTTGAAATCTTCCAAGAGATTTAATTGCTAAAAAATGGAGCATATGGACCATTGGTTAATACTTTTGAAGTTCTTCATCATGTTGTCTCCTCCAAGGCCTTATAAATAGGAGTGTTTTGTAACTTGTAAATGATCCCACAATCTCATTATCTTACTACCCCATAATCCCATCATTCCATTTTCTCCCATCATGTATTCACCTCTTGCTACCTCATCTTTGTAAAAAGATGAAGTTTCTTCCAATAACTTTCATCTCTTTTTATAATTAATGCATCAATCTTTTAGTATTTTTCTTCTTGCCATCTAAATTATATGCATTTTAGTTTACTCTTTTACGTTATTGTAAATCTTTATTTTTAGTCGCATCTTTATTACTTCCGTCTAGCTTAACTTTATTATTGATTTACATTCTAAATTTTAGCCATCTTGATTTACTTTACTTTGTCGTAATTCTCTTTAGTAACTTAGATTTTTCACGTCTTTGTTAATTTTCGTATTGTAAGACAAGTTTAGCTTCTTGTAAACTTTTATTTGTCGTTATTTAGCACATGTCTTTCGTTTTTCTTAAAAATAAAAAATGCAAGAAAACCGAGCAATGATAGGCTGACAACCTTAGCTCGGGTGTGGGGTGAAGTTAAAATAAAAAGCCTATTTTGATGGTAGGAATTTGTTGATTAGTAACAAAATGTTCTAACCATTCATTCAAGGTTATATTGATAAAAATTACATCTCTTAACAAAAATGATCATTGTTAAAATGTTAAAGTTTGATGAACTCAGAAATGAGCCATCTTGAACACATCAACTTGAACGATACGGAGGTAGGCTCGAGAGAGTTACTTAGAACCAAGGAAACTTGTTTCATTCCATACAACTTACAAAGGTTATAGATTGTGTCATTGCCAAGACTTTACTTTATTTTGGAAACATTAAAGTTAGTCAATGGATGCGTGCCTTTCTCAACTTCGAAAGAGTGCCTTATACAAGTTGATGGTTAGATAAGATGATTTGTTTGTTACGAAGTTCTATCCGATTTATTTGCTTTGAAATCTTAACGAATCCCTACACCCTTGCTTCCTTTTTTATTAATTGTTATCACAGTAGTTTGTAATCAACCAACCCAACAATATTTCTTCAAAATCGCCATCTGAAATCATTTCTTTTTCTGGACTTTGACTTAAATCTTTTACTCCGTTTTCCCTGTGGACCGATACTCGGTATTTTACCGTTTTATTACTTGTAAAAGACGACAATGGATTGAGAAATGTATACTTGCATTATTTTCCATTTTATGTAAAGTCTAAGTGGTTTATTCTATATAAATCTTGCAACAAGTTTTTGGCGCCATTGCTAAGGAATTAGGCAATTAAAAGATTTTTAAAGTAAAGTTAAATATTTGATTTTTCTAACACCGTTTGAGTCACAAATTTTTTGGTGTATACCAAGAATACCACCAGGTTTTGAAAATATGGGACCTAGACAACCATCGCTTTTAGAAAACCAGCAGAGACCCCCGCCAATATTTTATGATGCACCTCCAATTTTTGGAAACCCACCTGAGCACCCTTTTCAACAAAAATGCACCAAATCAAGGGAACAATCATAACAATAACCATGTTGATGATGATGTAGAATCTCAAGGTAACAATGAACAAAGAAATGAAGTTCCGAATATAATTAATCTTGCAAATTCCAAAGAGGGAAAGATTATGGACTATGCCATCCCCGATTTTGAGCAATTAAATTCAGGGATAGTTAGACCCCATATGACCACCCTCCATTTTGAGCTAAAACCTATCATGTTCCATATGTTGCAAACAAATGGACAATTTGCCGGAATGCCATCGGAGTATCCTCATTCTCATTTAAAATATTTTATGGAGATCACCGATGCTTTTCTGATCCTTGGAATATCTAATGATGCTCTAAGACTCACTTTATTTCCATTTTCTCTACGAGATCGGGCAAAATCATGGTTTAATTCTTTGGCACCGGGTTCTGTACCATCATGGAATAATATGGCTGAAAAGTTTTTGCGAAAATATTTTCCACCTACCATGAATGACAAATCCATAAATGAAATTTGCATATTTAAACAACTGGATGATGAAGCAATTCCTGATGCATGGGAAAGGTTTAAAGAGTTGTAGAGAAAATGCCCTCACCATGGCATTCCCTATTGTATTCAACTCGAGACGTTTTACAATGGTCTAAACCCCATGGCTAAACAAATGCTCGATGCGACATCAGGAGGGGACTTTACAGCTAATACCTATAATGATGGGTATGAAATTCTTAAAAAGATTTCAACAAACAATGGACATTGGGCTGATCCACGGGCCCAACCACAAAAGAAGATTGTTGGAGTTCATGATGTAGATGCATACACTGCATTAACTGCACAACTCACTTCCATGGCCACCATGCTAAAAAACTTAACTTCTAGCCAAGGAGTGCAGCCAAATGTTTCTACACCTATTTCTGCAGTACTCTCAGTGCAGTGTGTCTGTTGTGGTGGGGAACACTCTTATGAACATTGTCCACAAAATACCGAATCCGTAAATTATGTTCATAATAGACCTGGTCCCTACACCAACAACTACAATGTCAATTGGAGACAACACCCGAACTTTTATTGGCACAATCCATGTTTAAATCCACCTACACCTAAGCAGCAAGGAAATTCAAATCTCCAACCACAACAATCACAACACCAAAGTCATCCTCAAAACCATCACCATCAGACTTTTCATCAACAACCACATCAGTCATCTTTTCAAAACAAACCTAACTAGCAAGCTGAGTCATCCACTTCTGGTTAGTCTCCTAAGAAAGCCATTGTAGCTTATGTCCCTCCGTATATATCTTTTCCGCAAAGGTTGAGAAATCAAAAAGATGAGTTACAATTCAAAAAGTTCCTTGACGTATTTAAACAACTACATATCAACATTCCGTTGTTTGAGGCAATTGAACAAATGCCAAGTTATGCAAAGTTTCTCAAGGACATCTTGAGCAAAAAGAAGAAGTTTAGTGAATATGAAACTGTTGCCTTAATAGAAGGTTGTAGTTCCCTCCTTTCAAATAAAATTCCCCCTAAACTGAAAGATCCCGGGAGTTTCACTATTCCTTGTTCAATAGGTGGGAAAGAGATTGGAAAGGCATCATGTGACCTAGAAGCTAGTATAAACCTTATGCCCTTGTCTGTTTTTAACACCCTAGGCATAGGTGAGGCTAGACCAACCACAGTCACCCTGCAGTTAGCTGATAAGTCCATAGCTCACCCGAAAGGAAAAATTAAGGATGTATTAGTCTAAGTGGAAAAGTTCATTTTTCCCGCCGACTTCATCATTCTTAATTTTGAGGCCGATAAAAACATTCCAATCATCCTAGGAATACCATTCCTAGCAACTGGTAGAACCTTGATTGATGTTCAGAAAGGAGAATTGACTATGAGAGTGAATGAGCAAAATGTCACTTTTAATGTGTTCATCTCTATAAGATATCCTGATGATAGAGAAGAATGTGTTTACCTTGAGTGATATTGAGTCTTTGTGCCACAAAGAAGTAATTAAAAAAATGTTAGACTTAAGAGAGACTGAAGTTGATGAGAAAGAAAAACGGGAAGAGGAAAGTGAAACCTTAGACTTGAGAGAGGCTGCAGCTTTTGAGTTGCTGGAAAGTGAAGATATAAAGACTCAACTCCCATCTATTGAATCACCACCTGACCTGGAGTTAAAACCACTCCCCTCACACCTGAAATATGCATTTCTAGGTGAAGAAGGAAAATTGCCTTTCATCATTTCCTCCACCCTAGAAACACATCAGGAAGAACAGTTGGTAAGTTTGTTAAAACTGCACACTAAGGCTATAAGATGGACCATTTTCGACCTTAGGGGTATCAGTCCTTCCATTTGCCAACACAAAATCATCCTAGAAGACAAGAGTTTCACTTCCATTGAACCACAAAGAAGGTTGAATCCTGTCATGAAGGAAGTTGTGAAAAAGGAGATTTTAAAATGGTTGGATGCAGAAATAATCTACCCAATAGCAAGCAGCTCATGGGTAAGCCCTGTATAGTGTGTCCCTAAAAAGGGAGGTGTCACTGTGATCACAAATGAGAAAGATGAACTCATTCCCACTAGAGTTGTGTCTGGTTGGAGAATTTGTATAGACTACCGTAGATTTAATAAGGCTACCCAAAAAGACCATTTTTTCGCTACCTTTCATAGATCACGGCACAGAATCTGTCATACACAGTTTTCAGTGGCTCCCCATCCTTGGCTTTGAATTCTTCAAAATTATTCATGTAACGAGTATATCGGAGTTGAGTCGCAACTGAAGAGCCAAGCATAATCTTCTCAAGTTGTTGCTACATAAGATTAGGATGAGTTTTGAAACAATCAATCATGTTGTAGATAGAGTTTGGCAAGGCTAGCATCAGATTTGCCTTTATATCACGATCAGCTTGATACGCCGATAACTCATTAGGTGAATATTCTTTAGTAGGCTTATATAATCTAGAAGTCAACTTGGGTTTTTCAAATGGTCCTTCTGATAGAATGATCATCATGTCATTTCCATTCTTTTGACGCTCAATGAAGTTCAGGAACCGATCTTGCCACTGTGTAAACTTGTTTTCATCAATAAGCACCGGAGGACGATTTTCTGTACCCAATGACATCATGAGATCGTTCTTGTAGAACTGAGCTTGATAAGCAAACGTTGCAGAATCCATATCTTCAGAAATCCAGAAAAAATTCTAAGTCTTGACTGAGATGGCGCAAACTTGAGGTTTGCATGAGAGGCAAGTAGCGCAAACTGAGGTTGTCATGAGCAGAAGAAGACTCAAACTGAGATTTGCGTGACTAGTTGATGGCGAGAACATAAACTTTGCGTGACTCACGATTGAAGAGAACTTGATTTGCGTGAAGCACTAATGGCGCAAACTTACGTTTGTGTGAGGAGAGACTGACGAGTACCACTCTTTGCGTGAGATGAGAGAAGCGAGAACTGAACTTTTCTTGAGCTGAAGGAGACGCAAAGCTGACTTTGCGTGATACTCACGAGACGCAAAATAGACTTTGCGTGGATAAGAGGTGGCGCAAGATGTGACTTTGCTCTAAGAACTCTGAACTCCGTAATACAAACTAGCGCAAAGAATGAAGAACTCACGCAAAGCTTGATGAACTCGCGCAAAGTTCAGATCTCGCGCAAAGTGCTGAAAAACATGAAAAATCAACACAATCGATTACAGATTAGCAGATTCAAACAATTTCTTGCACATATAAGATCGAAAAAAACTTTCTAACACATTTTAAACAAACTTTTCGATTAAAATCCACAATTTCGAATATTCGTTAAAATAACAGAACGATAAAATCGTTTTTCCAGAAAATTGAAAATCTTTAAAATTAACGATCAAAACACAATTTTCTTGAAATTTTATGTGAATCAAAAATATTATCCTTGTAAAACCGAATCCAACAAACCAAAAATCAAAGAAATTCGTTCAAAAACACATCCAAATTTGATGAAAAATCTAAAAAACACAAATTCAGAAATGAAAATCAAATCTCTCAATTCTCTCAAGATCTAGATTGGCTCTGATACCAATTGTTAATCCAAAGATCTCTAAATCCTAGAGAGAGAAAGTAGAGAGAGAGATCAAGAAAGCGCAAAGTAAGAGTTTGTATGAAAGTAAGCGTGAAGTGTTACAAAGAACAAGGACCAAAGGAACTTAAATACCCTTGGTCAATACAACACAGTATTAGACACTAAACACAGTATTTGACCAAGCTATAAATACAATGATTACTATAAAATCAGACCTAACAGAACTTAATGGAAAACCAACCAAACAACCCCTAAGATATTAAATCACAATTGTTGGTCATATGATTAGGTTTAACAGTAAAGGGTTTAGGTTTACAGAGAGAATATCTGATACGACTAAGTAAACCTTTTAATGACCATTAACTTCCAACCCTAAATCTTAACTAAACAAGCCTTAAATACTAAGGGATAAAACCCTAAAGGCCTTAGACCCATTAAAACAAAAAAGCCCAATTACAATATAGCTTTTACAACACATTAAATAATAAAACAATTAAACTCTATAAATGCATTATACAACTTTCTACGCGCTAGGACTGAAGTCCTAACAAATACTCTCAGGGAAAACTTACACCCGTACCCGCTTTTTATTATTTGTTAAATTTAATATTTAATATTTCGCTCTAAACCAACCAATCAAATGTTATAAATCCTTAACTTTGCACCGGAAGTTCGTGAAAATATCTGATTCTTAGTTAAGTCCAATCCCTGTGGATACGATATTTGGTCCTTACCATTATATTACTTGAGAAGCGAACGCAATACGTGGTGTATACTTGCGCCATTATTGTGACACATTTTACACGTGTGCATTTTTGCCATCAGTTACTTAGAACCAAGGAAACATTTTTCATTCCGTATAACATACAAAAGGGATAGATTGTGTCATTGCTAAGACTTTACTTTATTTTGGAAACATTAAAGTTAGTCCATGGATGCGTGCCTTTCTCAACCTTGAAAGAGTGCCTTATACAAGTTGATGGTTAGATAAGATGAGTTGTTTGTCACGAAGTTCTAACCGATTTATTTGCTTTGAAATCTTAACGAATCCCTACACCCTTGCTTCCTTTTTTATTAATTGTTATCACAGTAGTTTGTAATCAATCAACCCAACAATATTTCTTCAAAATTGCCATCTGAAATCATTTCTTTTTCTGGACTTTGATTTAAATCTTTTACTCCATTTTCCCTGTGGATCGATACTCGGTATTTTACCGTTTTATTACTTGTAAAAGACGACAATGGATTGAGAAATGTATACTTGCATTATTCTCCATTTTGTGTAAAGTCTGAGAGGTTTATTCTATATAAATCTTGCAACAAGAGCCAGTTACACCGGTTCTTTATGTTGGGAACCGGTCCCGGAATTGCTAGGAACCGGTTTCTGTACCAGGTACCCGATGTCTAATTTTTTTTTAATATTTTTTCATTTCATACTATAAAAAAGTAATTAGTAGCCTACTATATAATACGAACATATAGAAAAAATAAATACTACAAACGGTGAAAACTAATCTGATAAAAACTAAAAACTAATAATTACATAAATAATTTGATAGAAATTCTTGATTCAACTCAAGGAAGCGGCGATAAGTGACCCTAAAAATTAATAATTTGTTAAAGGATTATGTGTCATCATCAAAAGGAAGTGATTGACAGAATATTTTCTTAGTATTAGATTACCATAATGAATGTTTCATTTTCTTTGTAAACTCCTCCCTATTTAAAGGGCTTATGATTAATGAGAATCACAGACTTATTCTTTTTGTCTTATTGTTATTCTCTCTATATTGATTGTTCTGTAACACGTTATCAGCAAGTACGCTTAGTCAATTCACGGATAGATTTTTGGCTTCCAACTTCATCGATCAGTCTCGAATACTTCTATAATCCAAGTAAGAATTTTTCGACTTCTAACTCGAATAATATTAGTATACTTGTTTTAAATCCACATAAATCTTCAAAATTAATACTATAAGAAATAAATATGGTCTTTACTTTCATCAGAATGGTTATGACATAAGGCAAAAAACCTATGTTTTGATGATATAATATAGATAATCTAGTATATTGATGATGTTGCTTTGTCATCTCATGATATCGTAATTGATGTATTATTTTTGTATACTTACAAAATTTAAATATAAATTTATTTGCTTCTATTTAAATTTATGGTTAATATTTTTAAGATGACAATCAAATATGGTGATAAATATACATGACTATAAATATATGAATATATTTTTGTTTTTATTCTTGTATTCATCTGATTGAGTCTTAAATATAAAAGAGAAACTTTTTTTTTCTACCGATTGATTTATAAGGATATACTATTTTATTGAAAAAAGGGGATGAAATTCGATGTGTTCTTTTTAATTATTTTATTTCTTTTAGAAAAAAAGGTCAACTCATGTCTCTAAACATAATTATAAAATTATTTTTAAATTTTATGTTACACTTTCTAACTATGATTTTAATTTTATCAATTAATCAACATAAGTCATCTATTAATTATGATCTTTTTAAGATCTTTATTATTATTTTAATTAAAAAGAAAAAAAGGAGATCTTTATTATTAGGAATTGATAGCTAAATATCTTTTACTTATTTTTATTCTTCTTTTAAATTGGTTGATTATTTCTTTTGGTATGTATATATTTAAGATTGTAACCAATTATAAAATATATATTTTTTTACGTTTTTCTTTCCTAAATGTTATTTAATAAATTCATTGGTAGACTTGAAAAAAAATTACTTTTTTTAAAATCGTTTTTTTTATACATGAACTCATTTGGCAACCATATATAGAATTATTAAAGGATGATCATATTTGAATGAAAATATTTGAGTATTTAATTATCGTGTATAAATGTTTATTAATTTAATCGTGTATTACTTTTTGCATTAATTTATGTACACATTATTCAAATGTTTATTTAAGTGTTGACTTTTTTTAAGGATTTAGCATTTGAATTTGACATCCCACATAATATATTCAATGAATACCTTAATTATAAGTTACTACTTATAATTTCAATCATATAATTAGGTTTTTAGAAGTTACACTTCCAACCCCTATATATTTTGGTCTTTTACTAAAAGCTCCAAAAATATTAATAATATGTTAAAAGTTTGAATTTGACTTTATGTCAAAACCAATATTTATTTTTCTAAAATACTATTAAGGTATTAAAACACTGAAATTGGCTTCATATGCCAAACTCGTATTCATTTTGGCCTCATGCCAAAACCTCTATAATTAACAATGTTATCTTCAAATTAAATAAATAGTAAAATATCGATTGGATTTTGTCAAACGGGTGTAAATAGCTCCAAAGTTTGTAGGGACTTAAGAAATTCATGTGATTCCCCCACTACCTGGAAATCCAATAGATTGAGTGATTTCTTTTCGCAAACTGAAATATTAATGAAATATTATCAACAAAATGTAAGCATACATACTCCAATATTATTATGATGATGAAATTTCATACATAATATAATGATTATAGATTGTGATTCATTGTTTTAGAAAGCCATACGTTATCCCTTATATATGTAAATGATTGAAACAACTCATCCGTGATTCAATGTCCTAAACTCAAAAGAACTTGAGTACAAATATGAATATCTAATGTAAAAACTACTTTTGTCGAAAAGATACAAGAATATATACCTAAAGTCCATCATCTCCCTATTGATCCTAAAACCAACCTTCTAATAAGGTACAAACATCATGTTTTGAGACGTAGGAATATCTTTACTAGAAACCCCCAAAGAACTATAGGATGCCCCGAAAGGGAGAATCGAAAGTACTCATGAATATGTACTTCCGGAACTAATCATACAGCGGAATGAAACCCACTTACTCGATTACAAAAAGGTAACTGACTCAACAAAGAAATGTTATATCTAAAATGCGTCTCAATCTCTGTGGCAAGGAACTCACAGAAGATGACATGATTTATAACATTATTTCCACCTTTCATATATCAGTAAATATTAATGAACTAATATAAGTTGGAACACAATCTTTAGACAAACTCATCAACCTACTGCAAGTGGTTAAGAGAAACCACAAGGTTCTTTCAAATAACAACACCAGATATGTCGGGACAAAGAAAATTCCCGAGATCAATAATGAAAGTGTTAGAGGTGGAATAATTCCAAAGAATAGTGAGTGAAAGAAAATTTCTCACACGTGGCATCTATGTACCACGTGGACAAAACCGTGGAAAGGGTCATGGTCATGACAATAGTTGGAAGGATTTTCCAATCCTTGGAGCAGAGATGCAACTACTGCCAGTTGATATTGGATAGTCAAAGAAAAAATACATTAATCACTAGTTCTTTTGAGAAGAAACAAATTGAAAACAAACTATATCATATTAATTTAAGATTGATTAAGTATGTGCTTCCTTGAAATTTGTGTTAAACATAAAAATAATATACACATTCAAATTGATAACCATTATAGATGTAAAGAAATACATCAAAGACAAATACAAAACTCTCAATATTCTCCGTTTCGTGTAGGAATGTATCGAGGAAAACTTGAGTTTTTGTAGGACATTTCACACAATCTAAAGAGATTGACTAACATTTTTTTTTAATTTATCCAATCAAAATACTTAAACGATGTACTGTCATTTTCTTGTTGGTACAAGATTAATAGTCATTAATGCACTATATTAATGAAAACCTTGTTAAGATATTCATATCAACTAGAAATCATATTATAAGAATGAAATTGAGTATATGTACATCAACTCTAATGATATGAAAGGAACATATATTAGAGAAATTAATGTGTCAAATTAGTGGATTATCTAGGTCACTAAATCTTATTTTGTCACCAATAAATTTTTTTTGGACAATGACACATATATTTCACATGGGACACCATGGTCATGACATAGTGATCCATATTTGCAAATTACACATAAACACATTCTCTTTCGAGTGAAAGGCAAAAATGAGGCAAATTGCAAATGTTGACTTCTGCAGCATAAGAAGCAACGCCATTATCATAATATGCCCTCTTGAATACCTAAAACTTTTGTATACCCTGATTTTTAGCCAAGACAGGAATGAGACCATCCTAAAGCCAATGACATAATACCAAAATATTCCATTCTTACAATGAATACAAAATGATATTTATGGACATAAACAACCAGAATGCAGGCTATTAAAGTACTTTATGGTTCTGGTTTTAACGCGATGAATTGATGTCGTATTATTGTCAACATGAAATGTTGCAGTCCTAGCACTAGCTATACATTTAAGGGCTCACCACCCTGATTATCTCATCAAGTCTACATGACTTGGAATGCTAGAAACTTTACATCATAAGGATTTGATGATTATTACATATGTATTGGGATCAATGTAGAGTTTCCTATACCCCATATGTATATCTAAAATGGTCTTGTAGAAGCTGTCATCAAAAGAATATAGATGGTAGCCAAGACATTAGTTATGCACACCGATTTACTTACATGTGTTTGGGGTTATGCAATACTATACGCAACTTTACTTCTTCATTTTGAGACCTATTACTAGCTAACCAGTCTCATGTGTACCACTTGGTAACTGAATATAAGCCTGATATTTTACATTTACACATGTTTGGTTGTGCAGTATATGTACCAATTGCGCCCCTACAGCGCACCAAAATGGGTCTTTAAAATGATTAAGTATATTTGTTGGATATGAATCTCCAAATATTATCCGCTAATTAGAATCCTTGACGGGTGATCTTTTTACCGCTAGATTTGCGGATTATCACTTTGATGAGACAGTCTTCCCGTCGTTAGGGGGAGATAGGAAAAAGGATTTTCCGTAGGAACGACAGGAAGTGTCATTGAATATTCCCACTTTGTATCATGTTGATCCCCAACTTCATAATGTAAAGTTGAAGTCAAACGAATCAGACTCGATACTTGATACGTTTAATGTTATTCCAGAAGTGACAAGATCACATATATGAGTTGCAGATATACTCGCAAGGTTAAAGTCCCCAAACAAGGGCACAACGTCGCTGAAAAGTGTGTTGCAATCACACATGGTGGAGGTGTGGTTGAGGTCGTAGCTCCCCAACGGAAATGGGGGAAGCTACTTCGTTCGATAGATACTCATCTAACAAAAGAGAAGAGTAAGGCACAACTATTTGTCATCAATACATAAACCTCTCATGAGATTGTCTCTGATTAAACTATGTCTATGAATCATTACTGGAGGACGCTCCGAAGTTAATATTGATTCCAGAGATCAAATAAATCTCAAATGATTTATGAGAGTGCATATGAGTCGATGGACATATCATACATACTCATTGATGATATATTTCACATATATTGTTGCTTATGAGGTGATAGAGCACATTGACATCGAACCATGCTCAGTTGAAAAATATCAACAAAGAGGAAATTGGCCTAAATAAGCAATCCAGGAGAATCATATTATTTGACAAATGAACATGAAGTTGGTTTGGTAGTGCTAACTCACCAAGTGTAAAGCCTGTAAGACATATATAAATCATTTGTCGTAAAAGCGTAAAACGATCAACTTCAATAAAGTTACATATATTGACGAAATTAAGCATGAATTTCTAAGTATTAGTCAGCTTTAATGGTTTCTGGTGTAATTTAGGACGGATAAGTGTACCATCATTGATCAGAAAAAATGGAGATTTTGTCTGCAGGCAAAATAAGAAATCCAACACATTTGATGTGTCTTCAAATGTTTATTCTACTATGGAAAACATGTTATCTCCTCTCAACTTCAAGACAATTAACTTTCTTGTCAGGAAGAATTTGGTTATTTGGATTCCTCAATTAAAGTTCGAAAAGGAAAAGTTTTGTGATGTTTGTTAGAAATTGAGGGTTATTTGATCATAAACGACTAGATAAAATCAACTGGATCGTCTATTTCCAACTTTCCAAATAAACTATTTCGATCAGAACCTACCATAGACATGTTAATTCTGCAAAAAAAAAAAAAGATTTGTTATACAACAAATTTGTTTGTTCGAATGAAAGCCTTAGTTGGGGCGTCATGATGGACGCCAAAATGTTTCTGCTAAAAATTACATGAGATAATTTAATGATGGATTGTGGAACTTATCAACAACAGATTGATCCTTCGAAATAAGGAAGACAAATAATAAAGACACCAAAGTATTTTGGTGACACGAAAAACCCTGTCAAAGGAAAAAACCACTGACGATCAGCGATACACTATAGACGTCAATTAGGGACACCATTCTTAATAACAATAGTTGCTATTACGGAACGTGGTTAATATGTAATTCATAAGAAAACTTAAGCAATAATCCCGAAAGCAAAGGATTCTTCGAGCGCAATTGAAAGCATATGATTCGATGTCGTTTGGAATGGAGTGACTCTTCATTTTTATACTTGGACTTTGTAACCGATATTTAAAGGATCATTAAATTAGTAACAACTAGGGGTGTACATAAAACCGTCAACCCGCGAAACCCGACCAACCCAACCCGCTCCCAACCCAATTAAACCCAACCCGCGAAACCGTCAAACCGCGAAACCGCAAACCGCGAAACCGCTAATTAGAAGGGTTGAAATTGGGTTAGGAAAACTCAACCCAACCCAACCCGTCAACCCGCCGCTATTTTTTTTATAAAATTATATATATATATATATATATATAGAGAGAGAGAGAGGGGTGTTCAAATGCAACCCTTTACATGGTGCAACCCCACGCAACCCTCTATCCACCACTCATTTTATTTTTACCTTTTTAATTAAAAAATGTAAAAGTAAATGAGTGGTGGATAGAGGGGTTGCATGAGTTGCACCATGTAAAAAGTTGCATAATAACCTACCCCTATATATATATATATATATATGCAGTTTATTTACAATCCAACTTAACTTTAAGACTTATGGATTATAATTTATAATTGGATGATTGTAATTAGAGCTGTAAACGAACCGAACGTTCAGTGAACCGTTTATGAACCGTTTGGCGGGAAGTTCGTTTATGTTCGTTCATTTAATAAATGAACGAACATGAACACATTTTTTTGTTCGTTTAGTTAAATGAACGAACATGAACAATGGTCTCGTTCGTTCATTTATGTTCGTTAATGTTCGTTCGTTTGCATTCGTTTATGTTTGTTTATGTTCGTTTACGTTTGTTTATGTTTGTTTATTATATAAATATATTTATATATTGTGACATTAATATGTAAAATCATTAAGTAAATTGAATTTTTAGAATTCTTTTTTAATCGCTCATAAGTTTACACAGTTTTTCATTTTATTATGTTAGTTTTTAGAAACAGAATGATGAGTAATGGTGGTTGTTTTTTGTTCATTTATGTTCGTTCATTTATGTTCATTTAAATTTATTTATGTTCGTTCGTTTATGTTTGTTTAAGTATATTTGTGTTCGTTTATTTATGGTTGTTCAAGTCCATTTATGTTCGTTCGTTTAGCATCTTAACGAAGGAACATAAACGAACACGAACAAACACATTTTCTTAATGAATGAACATGAACACAAAAAAATTCATTTTTTTTAAGTATATAATATTTATATACGGCAAATGCAACAAATAAACTCACACACCCTCCTCACCTTTGGTGAAGTTCGAACCTCTGACCTCCTAAGAAGTCAAATGCTCTTTTATCGCTAGGCCAAAGGCCCTTTGGTCTAAAAAAAATTCATTCGTTTACCGTTCGTGTTCATTCGTTTGTTCGGTTAAGTTAAACGAACGAACACGAACAAGCCCTAATTGTAATAACTAATAACTTTGTTGAGAATAATTTTAGTATTATTTATCGTATTTCAATCAGCAAATTTATGTATATTACTAACCCGCCAACCCAATCCAACCCAACCCGCTATAACCCGCAAGGGTTGGGTTGGGTTGGGTTATATTTTTGAATGGATCGGGTTGGGTTGATATTTTCCAAACCGCCATAATTGGATTGGGTTGTAAAAACGTCCCAACCCGCCCAACCCAACCCGCGTACACCCCTAGTAACAACATCTACTGATGATTTCCTGGAATCTTGATCATCAATTACAATTTGAGCATTGATGAGCGAATCTTTACCATTAATCTTCGGTTACAAATGATTCCTGTGATAAATAAGAAAAATAACGGACATCGTGGTTAATTAATATAGACAATCATCATGATTGTGAACAATCTTACGTCGGGGATCTTATTGTCAAGGGTATTACCGCCGTGGATATTATCCAAAAAGGTTTATTGGCGGGGACCCAAGGCCCCGTGGTCCACTTTTGTGGACCCTACAGACCCTACCTCTATAAGCCTGCACCGGAAAAGTCATCATGTCTCCTCGGATTCGAACCCTAGTACGGGAACCCCAGGTAAAAGCGTTTACGGAAGAGAGGTGGCCACTAGGCCAAAGAACTAGTCGTTCGTGGATATTATCCAAGTGGGTTGTTGCTACGGTTTTTCACCCAAACAACATATATTTTATATTTTAATTATGTATTAAAATAAAATGTACTTTGTCTTAGATTTTTGTTTTAAAAATATATTTTCAGAAGCTATTTTTTTAAGAAGAAATTGTTTTTACAATGTGATTTATGTCATTTTTAATCAGTTAGTTTACTTTAGTCAAATATATATTATGTTCTTCAATTACGTTGATATATAGTTTTTTCACCAAAATAAAGTTTTTCATAAGTTTCTCAAAATAAAATATTGAGTAAAATACATTTTATTTCTAGTCAATTTGTACAATTATTTATTTGGTTGGTAGGATTTAAAAGAATTATTGCTACAATTCAATTTTCAAAAACCATTATACAAATTTATCCAACTCTCAATATATATATATATATATATATATATATATATATATATATGGTCAGGCTCACGTGAGACCAAGCTGTTTTCGTGAGACCGCGTGAGACCAAGCCTTAAAACATGAAACTTCACACCGAAACACTATGAAGGTAAAAAAACATTCGAACCTTCATAATGTAATCACACTATGAAGGTAAAAAAACCTAAACCAAGTTAAAAAAAATCAAACATTCACAGATAAAAGACTGTGAAGGTATATCCGAACCTTCACAGTGAAGACGCTGTGAAGGTAAAAAAAAATGAAGATTCACAGCTAAAAACACCATGAACGTAACATTTACGGTGTTTTCGCTATGAAAAGTTCGATTTTTTTTACCTTCACAATTTTTTGGTGTGAAGTTTCATACTTTAAAGCTTGGTCTCACCGGTCTCACGGAAACTGTTTGGTCTCACGCGAACTTAAGTCTATATATATATATATAGTATATATATATAGTGTTTGGTTCATTTGAGAAATGGTAAATATATGAGAAATAGAGAAGTAATCCTAGCCATTCATATGGTCAAGATCGGATTTGACTAGTCAAATATTGCGGCTTTGACCGGTCAAAAGTTGCGGCTATCCCAAAAATAGAAGGACAATTTCGTAAATTTTACAAAACACACGGGTTGTGTTCATATAGGAACATGTATAATTCACATATGAACTATATGTTCATATATGAACCAGTGCAATTCACAACTGAACTCTTTTAACTGATTCATATATGAACCTTTGTGATTCATATATGAATCAATTGAACTAACTAATAGATTCATATATGAACCTTTGTGATTCATATATGAATCTGTATGAATCACAAAGATTCATATATGAACCTTTGTGAATCACAAAGATTCATATATGAATCTGTATGAATCACAAAGATTCATATATGAATCAGTTGAACTAATTAACAGATTCATATATGAATCTTTGTGATTCATACATATTCATATATGAACTCATCCCGTGTATTTTACGAAATTATCCCTCTACCTTCTATAGACCACACAAGGAATTATCCGGTGCTTCGCGGTCAAAGCCGCAAATGTTGACCAGATGAATGGCTAAGATTACTTCTCTATTTCTCATATATTTACCATTTCTCAAATGAACCTTTCCCTATATATATATATATATATATATATATATATATATATATATATATATATATATATAAGATGATAATCAAATGAGAACCACAAAAAGGTAGAAAACCGTGAGAACTGATCTAGACCATAATTTGGTTTTGATCCTACAGTTTAACTTGAAAACTGTTTCACCACATGAAAAGGGCATAATTGTAATTTTGATAACACAGGTTCACCAGATGTAACACACGAATTCACCAGATGAAACACACATATTCACCAAATTAAACCTACAGATTCACCTGATGAAACACAATGATTTTTCTAGATGAAACACACGGATTCATCATATGAAACATACATATTCACCAAATGAAACCCACATATTCACCTGATGAAACACAATGATTTATCTAGATGAAACACTCGGATTCATCATATGAAACACATCAATTTATCATATTAAACACATAGATACATCATATGAAACACACATATTCACTGTGTGAAACAAATGTTGTATTAGAGAGTTGGAAAGAGTTTCCAAGTCTCGGGGAGATTTACAGCACAAATAACATTGTTAGACATGATAGAAACAAACACAACGGTACCGAAGCAAGCAGGTCAATCAGACAATTTCTTCATCGGGGCTCCAAATCTACAAATGATGCGTCTATTAACCTTTCGTTAATCAAGGATGAAAATAATTAATCAATGTCTGTGTCATAAGTGCATCTCTTTCTTCTCTTCGTTTGACCATGATTTGGACGACCTTTCGTTATCTCTTGACTATGATAAGCCAAGGAAGGTGAACCTGAGTACAAACCCTAACAATCGTCCGAAATCGAGAATTGTGAGATTCAAACTCATTTGACTCCCTATCCTCAATAACCAAAGCTTTGCCACCATTGTTGAATCTATGAGACCTTCGAGCTTCAACACACAAGAAATCAAAACTCACAACAGAAATCTGCTTAGATCTGATCAGAACATACTTGAGAACGAAGGAGAAGAAAGAGAAAAACAAGTGTTAGAGATGAAGAAATACCTTGGATTATGGTTCTGGGTTTTGACGATGACGAGTATCAGTAAATTGGGGGAGAGAGAACTTTTATTTGATTTAGTAAAGTAATATCCAAAATACCCATCCAATGTCCTTGTAAATTGACAAAAGTGCCCTTATTTTTTGGTTTAATTACAAATATGCTTTGTTTTTCAATGACCCTTGATTTATATTAATCCATGGACTAGATTAGTCCTTAAGGTTCTCAATCTTTATTGGGTCCTCACTAGATTTAACCCCTATATATATATATATAGGATCACATTATTTTGTTAACCATCCCATTGGTATTAACTGTATTAACCAACCACAACTATAGATGTATCAGATCAATGGCTATAATTAATAAGAGTAATTTTGGTAAGTCACATGCGCTTTGCAATTTATGCATATGTGCATAAGGGTAATTTTGTCAAAACACAAGAATCATAAACATGGCAAGTGTTATCCATGGTAACAAGCTCCCGAAACAATTGATGTGCATGCATGAATAAATTCAAATAAAATAATTATCAAATTAAAAAAAGAAAAAAAAATGGAAACAATACATGGAAAGAATCTTGAATTTGTGCATCCATGAAGAAAATTTTAACCAGGCCATTAGTTGAAAATCCTAAATAAAAAATAAATTAATACATAATATCAAAACTTATTTTGTGCATACATGCTCAAATTCAAAAACAGACATTTAACCATTACATAATTTGTCCATACATAAATAAATTCAAATAAAATAAACTAACAACTTTAAAAAAGAGAAAAATATGGAAACGATACATGGAGGGAATCTTGAATTTATGCATACATGAACAAATTCAAAAACAAATATTAGACATAGTTAGATGGTTAAACATTTGTGCATATGTGCATGTGTGCATTTGAATTAAAAAAACCGTATTAATGAGTTAAAATGTCGATTTTAATAAATATCTTCTTTGATATCAAAAAATTATTTTAAATAAAATATATTTCGAAAATCAAGATAAATACAAATAATGTAAATAAAATAACTATCATATTAAAAAGTGAGAAAATTAAAGAAAAATTAAATAGATGTAATCTTGGCATGAAAAACAAATCTCAAAAATACCCCCATTTCATGTTGTAGCCCAGTGGTAAGGTAACATCCTGGGGGGTCAGTGGATGGTATCCTTGACTACCCAGGTTCGAACCCCGTGGTGAGCATCCTGTGACATCCATGATCATGGGTCTGCTACATAGTGGTACCCGTAACTGGGCTGGGTCGTGATCGACGGGGATTAGTCGGGTGACACCCTTATGTGGGAGCCCGGATACCCCGGAAACGTGTGCGTGTGTTAACTTGCCGTTCAAAAAAAAAAAATACCCCCCATTTGAAAAGTAATGCATGTAAAGTAACCTCAACATAAAATGAATTATTATTAATTGAAATTTGGTTAACATGATTGGTACGAATGGGGTGGATTAAAATTATATATAAATATATATAATTTTTTTTTTTGGGAAAGTTATATGCAAATTGAAACGTGTTCTTGATAACCACCAAGTTTTCGGAGTGTTATGAACTAAAGTCAAAGTCAACGATTTGGATTGGACCACCTTTTTAAAGTCAATTGGTCAACTAAACGAAGCTACTGAAACTACGTCGCAGAGTAGTTTTCCAATAAGCGTTCAATGAAGTGGATGCCCCTCTTTGACCAATGAGATTTTGGTGACGTTAGGTCTAAAGTCTGAAGTTTTATCTAGACATTTTGGAGGTCCTGTACAAAAACCTAAATATAGCCCTATATTTTTTTTTCAATTATATTATTTAACAAAATTTTTTATTACTAAATTAAAAAATAAACCCTTTTAGTTTGGAATATACATGAAAATGTAAAATAATTATAAATAAGATTCAAATAAAAATCAATTTGACATCTATAATACTAATACTCATAAATCTCATATGATTAATCTCGTGCATGGACAGAGCTACCATGGTGGTATGGGTGGCACGTGCCACCGTATCTTTTCTCCGACGAAGGGTAAGATTTTTAGGTTCGTGAAAGATGCAACCGTATCGTTTTGGAAGGTGCTACCGTATTATTTTGAAAACTTCAAGAAGGTACAACCGTAACTTGTAATCAACCAAAAAAAACCTTTTAAAATCAACCAAAAAACCGAATAAAACTCCTGACATCAACCAAAAAAACCGAAAAAAATCCCTCGAAATCAATAAAAATGTTAAAAATTCGTCAAAATTAAGCAAAAAACTTTAAAAATTCCTCGAAATGGTGGAATTAGGCCAAAAAAACACATCAGGCAATGTTTAACGTCGGTAAAAAGATGAAGACACGTCGATAAAACCGTGTTTTTTGTAAATTTTTTTGTCTATATTATGTGGTGCCACCGTATAAAAAAATTTCTGGGTCCGTCCCTGATCTCGTGATATTAAAAATAATTACATAATAAAATATAACACACATGGTTTAATACTCCAATGACAAATTGACATTACTACGTGTATTTTTAGAAAAAGAAGAAAAATAATTAGACATTACTATTTGTTGAACGTATATCTTCTAACATTTCATAGAAGCTAAATCATCTATTATAATTTTATAATCAACATTTGCAAGGAACTAATTTCAATCAATCAATAACGATTGTGGAAAATTATGAACTTAATTAAATAATCAAAGAAAGTTAATAGAAGAAAATCATTGAAAACTAAATAAACAAAAAACATGTAATATTTACTTTAAAAGTAAAATAACGTAAGAAGAAGCATTGCAATTTTATGACGACAGTAGCAAAAGGAATCCAAATAAAAAAATTGTAATTAGGTTATTATAAGAAAAAGTAAATAAATCTTGGAATTTTAATAAAATTAAAAAAAATTAAGTAAATGGTAAATATAATGGCAGCAGATATCGAACTTGGGTCACCACTAAGGGCGCGTTTGGTTTGAGGGATTAGAATGGAATGGATTGGATTTCAAGTAGGGATTTGGATTTGGGGGATTTGAAATCCATTCATGTGTTTGGTTTGTAAGATTTGGAATGGATTTCAAATCCATTCCTTTACAAGTCTTGTTTGGTTTGTAAGATTTGGATTTTGATTTAGTTTTTTTTTTGTTTGTTTTATAAAGAACTTATTTTTATTGGTAAATTACTTTTTTCAATCGATTTTCTAAAATTGTATACTTTTATTAGATTTAGAAGGAAGCGACTTAAAATCCATCCGGATTAGATTTGAAATCCTGGCCCAACCAAAGGATTTCCAAATCCATCAAACATTGGATTTTAAAATAGTCAAAGGATTTTAAATCCAGTTAAAACTTTCCATTCCCACAATCCAAACGCAGGATTGGAATAGATTTGGATCCATTCCATTCCCGCAAACCAAACGGGACATAAAGGTAAAAAGAGTGCTAGCCAACTAAGCTAGAGGCAACTTGTTGCAAATGGTAGAATTTCCGTTTTATATGCAAATTATATTATTATAGAAATTATAAAAATTCGGAGGCCCCCGACGATCAGAGGCCCTGTGCGGCGGCACCACTTGGAACACCCCAAGGGTCGGTCCTGGTTTTATTTTAGTTATGATTAATAGGAGGCAGACCCGTTCCTGACATTTTATGGGCCCTGGGCGTATGTAAAATCAAGGCCCTCCAAAAAAAATCAATAGATATTTTTCATTAGTAAAAAAATTGAATACAAAAAATGCTAATAATTCATGGATAAAAGAAATCTTATTCTTTTTTAGTATAGATAAGATAATACTTAAGGTTTTTTTTTGGTAACCGTGGGTTTCCGGGCCAGCTTACGCGTACCAACTAATCTCCCAGGCGACCACGAATGGCCTGGAGTCATCGCAGGTGAACCTTCATGGCCACAAGGGCTTTGGCAGTGCCAATATTTGAACCCTGGGTAGATGAGATCTTCCACTACATCTCCCAAAGGGTTTACCAGTGCGCCACAACCCAAGATTTATGTACTATTTATTAGGTAATTAGCAACCAAGAGTATAATGTACTAAAAACAAGGATAATTTTGAAGTCCTAATATATAAATATGAGTTTGACCATCTACTATGGTTGGTAAGTTTTTTAAAAAGTAAGATTTTTCTTAGTTCATAACAAGAAATATGTGTTGTTTTGATACAAAAAGATAACTTATGTAGAGAAGTAATTGAGTGAGTCAATGAGAGATGAATGATAAATAAGATTATCAAGGTTTTTTACACATATAGACAAATGAGGATCAGTAGGAATATGGAAGAAAAGTTGATTCATTAAGATCAAATAATAATAAATAATGAATGAAACCTATAATTTACATGCTCAATAAATTGTTGCTTGAACACTTAAATATAATATTTATGGTGTGTATTGGAATTCCAATGAAAGATGAAGAAGTCAAACAATTTATGAAAATATTTGAATTTGCTTTTCCTTCTTTTTTTGCATTCTAAATAAGATGTTAGGATTAAAAGTTTATAAAACATGACATATATATCCTTTAAAAAAAACATGACATATATAAGAGACATTACTGAATACATTTAGTAGGGAAAATTTATTTATTAATCACAAAACCATGTAACACGTCATAACTCATAAGAACAATAGATCGGTCGTCAAACAACAATACAAAATCATTTGGAGAAGCCAAAATATATAGCAATAGCCAACAAAAGCAATTACGCAAATTACATAAGCAAATAACAATAGTCATTACGAGCAGAAATATAGAAAAATATCCAACAAAAACATATAGCAAAAACAAGCACATGAGCTTAAAGTTGTTATTTGTTGAATTGTTGAAAGCTTGAAGCACGAAAACAGTCAAGCAAATAGAGATAGCAATAACCAATAGTATTGGAGCTTGAACAATTAAAGAGACAAAAACAATAGAATATAACGAATGACCAATTGGGTCCTTATTATTTACTAAATTCTTTTTGTCTCTTATTATATGCTACATTTTTTTGGGTGTCTTTCATATATTATTTTTTTTAGGCTACTACTATATAGTATATATTGACGAAAAAATTTGGGCCCTTAATATTTTTGGGCCCTGGGCATGCGCCCGTGCCACCCTCCCCCAGGAACGACCCTGATAGGAGGTGGTGTATAAAAATGTTTGAACGATTCAAACTTAAGAGTCATTAAGAGGTTTTTTTTTTTAAAACAAACAACCCCTTTGTGTTACCAACCAATTCGGCATGTGGAATTTTTATTAAATAGTATAGTTATTCAATTAGGACAACACAACATAATTTTATTTAAATTTTATTTTGTGTAATAGTCAATATATTTATTTTTAAAAATCAGATGGACGAAAATAATACAAATTAACATCAAAATAAAATATATTTGTTTCGTTTATTATTTTCGGAAAACCAAAAAGTTTCATTTCAGAAACAACGTATTTGATACAATTAAATTAATATAATACTTCCGTCATAAAATAAGTGTCCACATTTTTATTTATTTTTGACCTAAAATAAGTGTCTATTTTCAAAAAGTAAATAACTAAATTATCACCTTAATTCATTTTCTCTATTTATGGGTTGTGGCACAATTTTTTTGCCATCTTCTCATATTGAGGTATGCTTGGACACATTGGCCTCTTGTATGTCTTTGACACTTTCATATGCAAACAGAAGGAGCTTTTGTTCTTTGAAATGTGTATGGTTTGCATATTTTTCAACTTTAAGCACTTGAGACATATTTTTGACATTTTTTATCCCTTGATGTTAGTGCACAAATATGTTAGATCCAATATCATGGGAATTAAAAGTCAAAGCTCAAGTCAATTCTCAAGCAAAGTCAAAGTCTTTGTATTTCAAGTTGTAGTTAGGTTTTGTTTGTTTTGTTTCCTTGTTGGTATATAAGGGTTTTGCTTTGTTGTTAAGCGTGTGACACTTTAATAGATATTATCCATAGAGAGAGAAATATTGAGAGTTGAGAGCATCTTGTAATCGTTTGATTTGAAATCAATAATATGACAAATTGAAATGGAAATCGTTGTTCATCTTGATCTGATTTGCACTTAGTGGGACACACAATTGGTATCAGAGCAAGCACCTAATCAGAGCAATCAGAGATTGAATTCACTATTCGATATTGAAGAACTCGCACACCTTACTGATCCCGAATCGAAATTTCCCAGAGGTGCTGGTTCGAATCCAGTTCGTGACAACCACAAAGCCTTTGATCATAGAATATGTCGAGATGATTTTATGCATTTTTTAGTGTAATTTTTTGGTTCTTTACAAGACTGCATCGGTTGCATTGATAGTATTCATATAGATGCTTGTATTCTAGTTGGCAGACCAAATGAGATATAGGGGTAGAAATGGAGTTCCCACCTTCAGTGTAATGGTCGTATGTGACTTTGACATGTGTTCTACGTTCATATTTGTTGGGTGGGAACGACAGGACATGATACATGAGTCTTCTTTCATGCAATTGAGACACAATTTATGAATTTTCCTAAGCCACCAGAAGGTACAACTAATTTGACATTTTTTCATAATTTATGTGCTAATAACCTCATGAAATTTGTTTTCTTTTTCTCATAGGGAAATATTACATAGTAAACATAGGATATCTTGACTGAATATGATATCTAGCCCCATATTCTCGTATTTGATATCACCAACCACAATTCGAACATGTGCTTTCAACGAATGCTGAAGAGGCTTTCAACCATGTACATTTATCTCTTCGGAGTTGTATTCAACGATCATTTAGAGTTTTCTGAATAAGTGGAAAATATTGAACAAAAATGCCAAGGTTTAGTGAGACAACATAAATAGATGTTATAATTGCGACATTTGCTCTTCATAATTATATTAGAAGGAATGACATAGAAGATATGGTTTTCAACATTGTTCAACAATATCGTGAATACATAACTATGGAAGAGTTAGATGGCAAAACAAGTTTAAATCAAGGTAGCATACGAGGGTCATGCAATGAGATGCGAGAAATTCGTAACAACATTGCAAATATGATATGGAATGCAAATAATGTCTATTAAACCTAAGCAATTGAAATGTGTTAATGGGTAGTTATTATTCTTGTTGTTAGTTACTTAAATATGATGTTAAAAACTGGGTTGTTTTTGTTGCCACGTATTTTAATTGATGAAATGTGTTGGTAGCTTGTTTTAGTTATACTATAATGATAGAAATATGTTAGTGGTATGTTTAATTATACTATTATAATGTTAAAATATGTTAACGGTTTATTTTAATATAGAGTAAACTCTAATTTTGGTCCCCGTGGTTTACTGAAATCTTTGAAAGTGGGACCTAAGCTTTTATAACTCTATAAATCGTCCCCGTGATTCTCATTTTGCTCTGAAAATGTTCCCCCGTTACTAACTCCATTAAGTTTCTCCGTTAGTGACAGGTATTTTTGTCTATTTAGGTTTCCTCCTTTTTTAACTAGGCCAATCCCATTAAACAAATCCTTTTAACTCTCATAAGAATGCGTCGATCATAAAACCCTTCGATTAGACCTTTCCACAGGCGATGGACAGAGATGGGAATGGAGACGCAGAAGCAATTGATTTGGAGTCTTAGTCAATGTGCTTGTATCAAAAATCCTTCAACCAATCAGTTAACTCTATACGTCTCCATTCCGATGGCACACGATTCCTCAATCCTCAACCCAGGGGTCAGGGCAGTATCGATTTGAAAAACAGCACCCTTGAGATTGTGGATGTGAAACGAGTTGAAATTGGAGTCCCACAATCAGACTGTGGATGAGAAATCAGTAGATTTTGGAGTCGCATCATCAAATTTTGGATGAGTTTGTGAATTGTTTGATCGAATCAGAAAGCAATAGGACCACCTGAAACTATTTAATGAAAAAAACCCATATGAACTTGTATAGAATGGTGCCATCGGCCAGAAACACGAATAGGTTTATTAAAAGTAATAATTGCTTTGGACTTGGGGGTTCATCATTCATAATATAGACATGATGATGTGTGCAATACAACCATAGTAATTTTTAGGATGAGTGTTAACTATAAGAGAAGGAGAAAGCAAGAGCAAAAATTGTTTCATGAATGATTCACATGACTCATGTAGAACAGAACTTATTGGACATATGAAATACGATTAAAATTGATTATTGGTAAACATCTTAAACCCGGTAAGTGTTTACCGGGTAAGAGTCATTTCCCTCTCTTACCTCTCGGTCCTTGTTATGGCTCTTACCAGGTAAGATTTTAGATAGTTTCCATGTTCAATAGGTAAGGTAAGTATTACCGGTAAGCGCGCTTACCTGAGTAAGTATTTAGTAAACAGACCCTTAAGGGATGTGTACGCCAACACAGGAGCAGCGTTTATGTAATCACACTGCAGACATTCAATAATGTTGAACTTATAGATGACATTTAAAGCATGGTATACGAATTCAATGCTTCTAGAGCCTAACACCACTTTTCGAGTGTTGTTGTATGTGAGAAAATCCTTTATTTGCCAAGCTATGCCAACAGAAACTATGTAATCCTTAGCACTGGGAATAACCAACACACGGTTCAGTACAACAGCAAATAACATGTGCTTCTCTAAGCAAATCAAGTGGTTGGACATTTGGCCCGACATGCAAATGGCGAATAGATACTTATCTTGTTTAAACTATTGTCTTTATTAGAGAAGATGGTTTCAAGGCAGCCATGGAAGACTGCTTACAATTAAGTTATGGAAAAACTTTGTTCATTGGGGAATCTTGATGATGCTTAAAACATAACACAGAAGGGGGATGGTCGCCGGAAAAACAGAAGAGAAGCGTCACTGGATGGTGATGGCCTCACTGGGAATTGAATTCGAGGGTGATCGATTTCCAACAGGGGTTTTGATCGCTCGGTTGTTTAATGGACCGGGATTTTTTGGAAAGAAGGGGGAAATCTAAATGGAAGAAAACACCCCTATCACTAACGGAGAAAATTAACGGAGTTAGTGACGGGGGACCACTTTCAGAGCAAAATGAGAACTACGGGGACGATTTATAGAGTTATCAAAGCTTAGGTTCCACTTTCAAATATTTTGGTAAACCACGGGAACCAAAATTAGAGTTTACTCTTAATTATATAATGTTAAAATATGTTAGTGGTTTATTTTAATTACATAATGTAAAATATATGTTAGTTGTTTATTTTAATTATATAATGCTAGAATTGAGTAATTTTTAAACATGCCCTTTTTGGTCGTTTTACATTTGTCAACTAGCTTATCAGCTAGGTTTGTCAAACATGATTTATTCATCAGCTAGCTTATCAGCCACCAGCTAGTTTATCAGCTAGTTTGCCAAATATAGCCTAAGTACTTGGTTTCATTTTGCACAATCGTTTAGTTTTCACTTTTGATGTGTTTTAGTTTTGTGATTCTTGTGTAAGATGTTGTAGGCAAGTTTATTTATTTGAAATCCTTATGAATGTCCTTATCGTTTGATTTACTAGTTAATTGGGTCAATTAATTAATATTCATTTGATAAAAAATTGGTTAAAAGTTAAAACCCTAAATTCATAATTGTTTGAGGATTTTAATAAAGTGGTAAATGATATGCATGATTTCAGTTAGGGGTGTAAATGATGCGAGTCGAGCTCGAGTATCATTATACTCGACTCGAACTCGAAAGCTAATACTCGAGCTCGAACTCGACTCGAAAACTCGCGAGTAGTAAAAACCCAAGCTCGACTCGAACTCGAAAGCTAATACTCAAGCTCGAACTCGACTCGAACTCGTTTTAAGCTCGAATCAAGCTCGAACTCGAATCAAACTCGACTCCATAAAAATTTTCAATACAAAACTTTGAAGAACTTGAAATGTGCACCGGCTTAAGTTTAAGGGGTGCTCCAAAACATTTCAAAATAAAAGGTTAAAACTTGAACATTTGCTTAGTACAAAGATCAATCTTGTCCTAACAATATGAGCCTAAACCACCCAACCTTATATTGCAATTTATATAAAGTGGCAATGAGGTAGAATCATTTTACTAGGCGATGTGGGATAGAATTCATTTATATAGGAAGGTGATAGGGGTAAGTTAGCTTTGTTTAGGGGATGTGGGATTAGAATAAGGAGCGGAGAAGGAGAACTTCATACTTTCTTTATACATATTTTTAATATTAGAACTTTTATGTTAATATTATCTTTGACCTATTTTTCTTTTAAATAAAAATTTATTAATATGTAAAATCATAATCACCGTAAATAATTTATATCTCATTTTAACATTTTATTACATATAGAGTTATAAAGATAAATTTGTCATATTTTTACATTTTATTTTATAAATTATAATATAAAGTTAATTACATAAAAAAATATATCCGAGTATCTCACGAGCTTATCGAGTTGAGTATCAAATGGCTCGACTCAACTCGTTAGTATATCGAGTCGAGCTCGAGTTCGAGTCGAGTTCGAGTCGAGCATATTCGAGTCGAGTGTTGACCGAGTCGATCTCGAGTAGCTCGCGAGTTGTCTCGTCTCATTTACACCCCTAATTTCAGTAAGGTTTCCGAACCACCATCATAAATTCTTACAATTAAAACTCTAGTAAGCCGAGTTTGTGAGTTTATTGCTTTGAATCTGTGATTTTCCTGATTCTTAAAGCTAATTGCACCTGGGGATTTAAGAGTTTTTTTTTTTAATCCATTTGTGATTAAGATTTAACTGAAGAGTTTGTTTTGGTTGAAATTGAGGTTGTCAGGACTTGTTGACAGATATAGCCGATTTAGACTTGTCATGTCATCTTTTGCACAGTAAGGGGTTGTTTGTTTTTTTTTAAAAACCTTTTAATGGCTCTTAAGTCTGAATCATTCAAACATTTTTATACACAATCTCTTATTAATCATAACTAAAATAAGACTTCAGACATTAGACCTCTTAAAAAACAAACGGAACCTAAGAATCAATGACAAATGTTATGCATCATATTGAGGGTGAAGCTAAAATAGAGTTTTTTTATTGTTCCAATCATATACTTAGTTTTGATCTCAGTCCAAACCCCCACCCCACCCCCATTTTAATTCTAGTCATTTTGTTTTGAAAATGTAGAAGTAAAATACCTACCAATCCATGTGGATTCAACCCTACTTACCACTGTTCATCGATTTGAAATAGATTGGAAGAATAAACTCAACCAACAGATTTGTCAATGTACTCAACCCCTCGCCATATCTCGAGGGTTTCTCTCTCATTTTTTTTCTTTGCTACATCTCTCGGCAACCATCATTCAGTGACGACATCATTGTGCAGTGTACATAATGTGTGGTATGCACACTGTGCAGATTGTCATCCCACCACAGAAACACCATTTGCAGAGTATTCACATTGTGCACAATATGTGGTGTGCACACTGTGTTCACAATATTTATATACCATAGGGTTGTACAAAAATTGATTCACAATGGTGTTCACATTGTGATCACAGTATTTATATACTATAAGGCAATACAAAAATTGGGGCGGTGATGATCGAACGTGTTGAGACAAAGGAGAGGTGAGAGAGACGAGAGAGGGAGGAAAGGGATTTACAAATACTCATAATACCCTTTATTGAATTGTTTAATTCAAAATTATCAAAATTAATAATTTCTTAATTTAGTATGATTTTGTGGTTTATATTGTGGGTCTCACAAATTGCGAGGATCTCAAAAGAAGGCCAAGCTCCCGGTTTTCTTTATGCGTTCCGAAAGGCAGAGTATCTTCCCCTATATATGTGTGTATACACATATACATATATACATTAGGGATGAGATCGGGACCGAACCGGTTGGTACCGAAAAAATTTGGGACTAAAAACCGGTACCGAATACCAAACCGTATGTATCGGTTCGGTACCAATACGGTTTCGGTATTGGGACGGGAAAATCGGTACTAGTACCACTTAAGACCGAAAATTTAAAAATGTGTCAAATATATATATATATATATCAAAACCAATCGCAAACCAAAATATATTCATAATGATTCAAATGTGTTTCAAAATCAATCTCGTATCCTGAATCCGTCGGTTTTTTGATGTGGATGTAGGGGCCGATTTTTTGACGGTGATAAAAAATTTGGAGAAGAATAGGTACTTATAGAGAAAGTTTGAGTTGTTTACGAGATAATTTAATTTGATTAGGAAAAGATAAGCTTTATAATATTAGTAAAAGATATGCATAATCAAAAAAACTTAAAAAACTAACTTTTAAAATTCCCGCTTCGGTTTCGGTACTTTCGAGAAATTCCCGGTACCGAATACCGATTTTTCATAATAGTTGGAACCGAATATCGGACCGAATATATGGTATCGGTACGGTACCGGTTCGGTTAGGGAAAACGGTCCGGTTTGCTCATCCATAGTATATATAGGGTCAGGTTCAAGGGAAAACTGAAAAAAAAAATGAAAAACTGAGGAAAACCCTGGTAACCGTTCATCTGGACGGTATGCAAATGTGAATACAAGTAATTTGTAACATGCACACGTGCATATTCACATGTGCATCATGCACACACGCATAAAAACCAAAAAGCAGCTTCAATTACTTGTATGTACATGTGCATACCGTCCAAGTGAGTTGAATGGTTTACCAGGATGTTCCTCAGTTTTTTGTTTTTTTTAGGTTTTCCCCTGAACCAACTTCCCTCTCTCTCTCTATCTCTCTCTCTCTCTCTCTCTCTATATATATATATATATATGACCTACTCTACAAGGGATCTTTTTGAGGGATATTCAAAAGGATTCCACATATCATAGAAAATCACCACCATCATGATTTCTTGAATCCTACACATGGACAAGATGATTGAGAAAATAGGTTTAAATGGTTTGAAACTAGGAAAGATTGGCATGGACCTTAGAAAATGAATAACATCATACAAACTGCTATTAATGATTAAGAGCATGTACAAATTTTATTGCACAAGATAGCAACCGTTAATAGTAACGGGACGTAGATTTCTACTAGACTATTACCACGTTCTACAACTTTCATCATATGATAAATCTCATCGCATAATATACAAGTCACCATACCATGCAATGGACTTGAACCATAAGTAGTCTTAAACCTCGTACTTACATAGGTTCTCGAAGCCCATGTATTCTTGTTGCTCAATTTTCCCGATCATGTTTGAAATTCCAACTCCACCTGTTAAACAAACAGATCGATGTGAGATAAAAAAAATGTGACGTGTTATAATAGCATTCATGGGTTTTTATATTCATTTCTTCTCGCGTCACAGTGAAATTGGCAATGCAAACTTGTATACTCACCTAATAAGATTGCACTAACAAATATGGTGAACGCGAGGATGAATATGATGAGTGATGCCCGTCCCAGTAGGATAATCAGCTTTCTTACGACATGTTGCCCAATGAAAGCAGCAATTGTCGCCACAAGAAGAAAGTACAAAGCTGTGAAAGTACAAGCAAGATTTAGAGAGATAGTTATCTGTGCTACCCTCCTAGACCCTACTCACTCTGTGGATTTTACCAGACTACTTTGGTTTGATTTGGTTTTTTTGAAGTTTTAGTGGCCGTTTATCAACACTTAACGGGTAAGCGCTTGCCAGGTAAGAACCACCACCTTCACTTACCTTATTGGGTAAAATTGATGGTAAACCACCATCATCTCTGACAAGGTTGATAAGGTTGACCCAGTAAGCGTCACCACCCTCATTTACCGGGTAAGATTCGTGGTCAGCGAAATAGTACCGTAAGATTGTTGATAAACACCATCATGAATGACCAAGTACACTCCTCTTACCCAGGCAGTAAGTGTTTAGTAAACAATATAAAATTTGATCAATCCGTACTTAGGTCATTAATGTGGAGAATTTAACCAATAATTCTCTTTTTTCATCCTCAATTCAACTATGTATTCTAAATTCATTGATTCACTGCTTCAAACTCAAACTTGTTGATAAAAATGGAAGGTGTAGTTACCATAAGGAACCGGGAAACGTCTCAGAAGATAATACTCTACAACAGACATAGACGATGAAAATAGCATAGCGAAGGTTGCGGTGGCGCTTGAAACCTGCACAAGATTATTGATGAACATTGAGACTCAGATAAGAAAATACACAGCTTTACAAGGGCTGCGTAGGAAAAAGAAACACATCAAATGGTACCAAGATAGTCTATTCATGACAATGCCATGTTTTGTCATCATTTAAAAACCAAACCAAACTGAACCAGCCCTGCCTGTCCCATCTGGAGGTGGGGTAAGATGTACGCAGACATGACCTCTACCCATAGATTAGAGGGGTTGTTTTCGTGAAGACCCCCGGCTTTTTTCACTCATTTGTATATACCATTTGTATACCGTCCTAACCCTGTTACTGTTGACTTGCAGTGATTTACCTCCTCCATGATATGATGATTGTGGGATCAGTACCCTTTAAATATGGAAAAGCTATTAAAGTTCAAAATGCATGGTAAAACAGGAGAAACAAGAACTGACCTGTGGAGGAACTCCAAGCTCCAAAAAGAGTGGACCCATGATGAAACCTCCACCTAAACCAAGTAGGCCACCAACTAGACCAGCCACAATGCCGCAAGAGCAATACGAGAGCAATTGGCCTACTCGAAGGTTGGTGCCTGAATCTCCCTTGGATGATATTTTTCTAGATCCCTTGTATAGACTAACCGCCTCATACCCGGATACCCCAAAAGATATAGGAATCTTTATGGTCAAGAAAAAACAAAATTATGCAGATTCCTCAAATCATAGTTTAAATTTTTGAACAATAAATTTGCATTAAATGCATAATTGTTGAGATTTGTAGGTGTACATACCTGCAGAAAGTTGAGCACCCAATACCATATTGAACAAGTAGCGGTATAATTCTGTCACCAAATCAATAGACAAATTTAAGAGAAACTGAAAGAGTTATTGCATATGATACCAAGAAAACCAGTAACTAAGAACCTTTGAAATCTGCAGGACAAGGAAGGAGACCCAAACAAGGAGAAGAAGCCCAAGTTCCTCCCAATAAACATTCTCGAAGATTGTGATCTGAGATTTTTAGCATTAAACATATATGTAAACACTGAAGAATAGAAGTGGGTTCTTCACATGAGGCACTGATCTCACCTCTTGTTCCAATGATTTTTCACCAGGAAGAAGTTTGTATTCTATATCGGCATCACTTTCTGACAGCATATATATGAAATTAGTTCTATTAGCTAAGAAAAAAACTAGATTGTAACCAAGATGTACTTCTTGGAGCTGGGTAAAAAGAAGGATGAGTACCCACCATTGGTCATCAAGCGTTTGGTAGCCTCCTGAAATTGTAAAATAAACAAACATATATCAACAGATTAAGTGATTTATGTTTAATATGTTTGTTTTAAACAAGTTTTCAATATGGTAATCATTAATTTGCATTCTACAGTCCAAATGCTAGCTAGACGCAGTTAATTTCTTGAAAAGCATTGTTGGGTTTCTTTCTTGGTTATAAATGAGTAAAACCTCATGGAGGGATCTTGATAGATACAGCATTATCTAGATCTAGAAACTTTTGAGTTCACAAAAATCTTTTAGGTTCTGCTGCAAAGTACCCAAAACTCCATCTAAATATCAAGAGAATTTAAGAGTCTATACAACAAAATAGGGTTTATAGGACACCTAAAGTGTTTAAGTGTCCTGATAGAGTGCCTTATAAGACTTATAGGACCAAAAAATAAAGTGGCATGTCTAAAAGTGTTATAATAAGTTTATAAGATGTTTTTTTGGCGACGTAACAAGATTTTGAAGACTTTTTTTTTAAAATAAAGTGTCGTATTAGCTATTTTATAGGACACTTTAGAGAAGTGTCCTATAAATCCATCCTTTTAATGGATACTTGTGTTTTTAGGACACTTTTTCAAATAACATTCTATAAAATAGCTAATATGACAATTTATTTCAAAAAGGTCCTAAAAAACTTGTTATGACACCCAAAAGCGTCCTATAAACTTATTATAACACTTTTAAGATAGGACACTTTATCTTTTTGTTCCTATAAACTTAAGTCCTATTAGGCACTCAATTAAGACACTTAAACACTTCGGGGTCCTAGAAACTCAATTTTGTTGTAGTGAGTATTCAGAACTGAAGGCTTCTGTAAAAATCTTATGGAAGTCAAGGTGCATTCCTTGGAGACTTTTTATTGACAAAATTCTGTAAAACCCGACTCTTAATTACCTTTTTCATTATTGTTTCCTTTTTCCATGTTTCAACGCCTTTGCAGAAGGCTTTTGTGGAGGTGCCTGCAGTATGAAATTAATGTCATTTGATGAGTAGCAACCATGCATCAAATTAAAGGAAGAAATTAACAGAAATATATACCTATGAAGAGAATAATTAGCAGAACTGTGACCATCCAATCAGAGAAAATGACATTGAATGTAACTCCAATACTAATTCCTAGCATTAGCATTGGTTGGATAAGCAGTGCCAAATCATAGTCAATGATGGGCATATCAAGTGTTGGATGCCTTAGCATAAGATTGTAGTGAACAGCTGACCCTGCTGCCCCCATTATCATACCTGCAAAAAATTACATGATCATAAGCTATAAACAACCCGTCTTTTTTGTTCATGAACTTGGTAAAAAATTTAATTATCAAAAAAATCCATTTTTGTTAGCCATAAACTAGCTTATAAGCAAGTTTTTGAAAACTACTTCAAGTAGCATTTCAACAAGCTCCAAAATGGCTTTTTTTCTTTTTCTAATTATGCCCTTTTTATTTTTCCAATTAACTTCCAACATGTTCTTTTTGGTCATCTTATATCAGCTAGTTTGCAAACATAGTCTATATGTGTTTGATTATATGTAAATTCGCGAGCAAGGCAAGGCAAGGCAAACAGTCTATCTTAGGAAGGCACGGTGTAGGTCAACTATAGCTGTAATGCCATGAAAACAAAAACAAAAAATCGCATGTGAAAAGATAAAGTAAATGTATAAAGAAATCATTGGTTCCCTTACATTTGGAAATAGCAGTTGCAGATTTAGGATCAAATCCGATAACAAGGGTAAGCATGGGCACAAATATACCACCACCTCCAACTCCGCCAACACTCCCGAATGCTGCTCCACAGAACCCAACGACGCTGCCCACAACAATTTTCCACCCAAATTCCATTTCCTGTGAATCACATTACATGAATGTTCTTGTCAAGTTCTCATTCTTGAAATCATCAGCAGTTGATTTGATATTTTAAAAAAAGGTCAACCACACCAGAGTTAAGGCATGTTTGTTAACAACTTAAATGAGTTTAATGGGACTCACAATTTATTTAGTCAGTTAGCTTGTTAGTGGCTTAATAATACAGGAAGTGGCTTATTCGGTGATACACAGAAAACCAAGTTTTTCCGAACCTGTATTCACAATTATAAAAACCATCCCAAACAAAAACTCTCTTAATCTATATAGACAGAGAAATCCACACAATCAATTTTATTCATACGGGACTTAGGTCTGTTTGGTTCGTTTTCCATTAAGTTATATATGGATAAAGTTGTCTGTGGAGATAAATCTGTCTGTATAGATTTAAAAGGTTTTTATTTGAGAGAGTTTTTTCATAGATGGAATGAACGTGTTTTTTTAATGAGAGGGACTGGTTTGGAAAAAACTTGGTTTTCTGCATAAAGCTCCCCCTTGAAATCTTACTGAATAAGCCATTTTCTATATCATTAAGCCACTACCAAACAGTCATATATAGCTGACTGTATAAGTTGTAAGTCTCATTAAGCTCATTAAGCTGCTAACAAACAGGCCCTTAATGAAAAACAAACCAAATAGCCCCTTAATATGCCAGCATCTTGTATATAAAGCAATTGTTTGGCAAGCATATTTTAACTTGGGGAAATTGACTCAAATAGTCTAATCCCCTCCCCTTTTCACCTCCTAGCCATTTCTTCTCCCATTTTACAAGAATAGCCCTAGGTCCACCCCCGCAATTGCGGACCTACATGACACACGTGTCATTCTCTCATAAACCCTACTGCCACACAACAGAACACCCTCCGCAATCGCAGGCCTATGTGACCCGGTTACACGCATTTAATACAAAAAAAATTGTGGAGTTGGAGATGGAGAACCGAGATATTATATAGAATAAATAAGAGAAAGGTAGGTGGGGGTTGGGGGAAACAGTTACACGCATTTAATAAAAAAAAATCTTAAAAAATCGTTGGTAGGTCCGCAATTGCAGGGTTGGACCTAGGGCTATTTTCGTAAAATGGGGGAAGAAATGGCGAGGTGAAAAGGGGAGGAGAATTAGACTATTTGAGTCAATTTCCATTTAACTCGTTGAAAATGCCTTTTGAGTTATTTTTCACTTTTTTTTCCAATTAATACCCCTTAGATTTTACATAAATAACCAAAAACCCTAATTTTTTAGGTCACAACACATGTTATTTAGCTTGTCAACTAATCTTTTACCAAATATGACCCGTGTCAGCTATATTACAATAGCTTGTAGTGTGGTTCTTTCGGGATGTACCCAAGTTGTTGATATGCAGTGAGAACAAGGAAGGGGGAACTTTAATCGCTGATGGGAGAGACACATCATCAATTCACAAAATTGGGATAAAATTCGGAGGTAAAAAACGTATCATATTCTCCTTAAACATTTCAATTCTCACTTTGGAAACAAGAAAAACGCCCAAATGGAGGAGGAAAATGAGCGGTTTCATAAAATCAATACTATTATAAAGTGAAATTTTGCTCTTCGATCTGCTTCTGCATAATCGATGCTAAAAATTTACCAGCACTTGATGAATTTTAACAAATGCATAACAGTTACAAAAACTTACAGGCCAAACATGCTCGTAACCCGATCCATCTGTTTGAAACAAGTAGCTAGCCAGCTTCAAAAAGTAACCCGACCCGAATTCATCACCATCGCCATCTCCTGCTGCTGAAGAATCTTCTGTCATTACGTTTCGTTCCCTCGAAGCTAACACCAAGCTCAACATCATCATCATCATCATCATCCCCAATTTCATGATGCACCATTTATTAGCTTGAATTCGAGCCATTTGATATAATAATCTAAGCAAGAAATTGAATTTTAGGCACACAAACACTTGCAATTTCATGCGGATTGCATTCTAGAAAAGTTGAGAGAGTAAATTTGCATGTGTTTATGTTGAGGTTTTGAGTGACTTTGAGAAATATTTATAAATTGCATGAACGTAGGAAATCTTATTTGGACAAAAAATCTTAATAAAAAAATTACACCTTTGGTCCTTGTACTTTGACTGTTTTTTCTGTTTTATCCCTAAAACTCATTAATTATATCGTTAATTAATTATATCAATGGTCCAATCCCATCCTAATAAATCAAATTAAAAGTGTCGGTTTAGGAGAATTTTCAAATGACATATATGGTTTGACATGAAGTGATTAAAATCACAATTTAAACTTATTATAGGTTTCAAACTTGATCATGTAAATATAATTTATATCATTATACTAAAGTTTTATCTTATTTAATCAATAATATATTTATAACATAACAAAATATAATCTAAATTATGAATTAATTTAGGGGTGTTTGGGATTGCTTATTTGAGGTGTTTTTTAGCTTATTGCGATTTGACATCGGAGATGAGCACTTTTGAGTGTTTGGATGGAGAAAAATGAAAAGAGCTTATAGCGGTGTCAAACCGTTGAAAAGTTGTTTTTGATAAGCCATTTGGTTTTAACTTATCAACTTATTTGAAAAGTGCTTATGACTTTTTGGGCTATTTTATATGTATAAGCAATCCCAAACACTTTTGAATAACAACTTATTAGCTTATTACGTTTTAGTACCACAATAAGCTAATACAAATACTTTTTTAAAAACTCCGGTTTGACACCGCATAAGTTGATAAACACTTTTCAAAATAAGCATAAGTTGTTTTAAATAAGCAATCCCAAACACCCCCTTATATTAGACCATAGAAAAAATAGAGAGAGAGAAAGAGAGTTCGATTCAAATGAGAACCTCATATATATATATATTTTGAGAACTATGAAATTAAATATTTTTAGTGTATATTCATTGTTTAATATACTCGTTGGCATAATACAAATACAAGTGAATCTCTTTATCAATGAATATATACTATATATTATATACTAATTGACAATATAAATATTTTGATAAAATTTATATAGTATATATTATTAGGGTTGAACATGATAAGGTACCATGTTTTTTTTTCCTGAATACCATGTATCAACCAATTATAATTGGTACGCAAATATTTATACTATGTACCAACAACCCTACTTGGTACTAACTTAATTGGTACCAACTTTTTTCAGTTAGTACATGTTGGTACGGTTTTCTACCGACATCTCAAATGTTGAATTTACAGTGGGTTCCAATAGGTTAAAAATAGATATAGAAAATGCATTAGAGCGTCTATGAGGATCGATTGCGGATTCGTATGGTCATGTACTCGTGTAGAGGTGTGGTCATCTGGTCATCGAACAGGGCAAGCGCAGATTGTGGAGGTTGGAGGCATGCGTTGAGGAGAAGAGGAGTCGAAGAGTACTAAGTAATGAGTTAGGGTTGTTATGAGGCATGGAGGAGTTAATGTACTAAAAAATAAACAACAAAATGTTAACTGATAAATTCCTCTTAAGAAAAAGATTTTAACAATTAAATATAATTCACTTAATTGATTTTTTACTTAATAAATAATTATATATATATATATAAGTTGGTACGGTACAGTATTATCGTGGTAGGCGACTTTCAATACCATGTACCAACCAAGATTATGAAGTTGGTATGGTACTACCTACCAATTTGATTGATATCAATTTAGTTGGTATGGTTGGTAATGCAATTGGTTGGTTTGTCATTGTACAAACTTGACTCCCCTGGTGGGTGGGTGGGTGTGTATATATATATATATATAGGGTCATCTTTTTTTGTTAACCACTCCATTGGTACTAACTGTGTTAACCAACCACAACCGTAGATGCATCATATCAATGGCTATGATTAGTAAGTGTAATTTTGGTAAGCTATACACGCTTTGCACTTTGTGCATATACGCATAGGCGTAATTTTGCCAAAACAGAAGAATCATAAACATGGCAAGTGCTATCCACGGTAGACCTGACAAACGTGTCGTGTCGTGTCGGGTTCGTATTGGGTTCAAAGTTAAACGGGTTGAGAGTGTCTAACCCGACCCGTTTAACCCGTTTAACATTTATAAAACTAAAAATTAAAAATTCATAAAAAAGTGCAAATCCAAAATTCAAATAAAAACATAATTAGACATCCAAATTTTATAGTTCAAACTTATAAGTTTTAACCAAATATAAAACATTAAAAATCCAAAGCATTAAAAAGAAAACTTATAATATATATATATATATATATATATATATATATGTGTGTGTGTGTATATAAACGGATTATTCGGGTCATTTTCGAGTTGAAATATTTGACCCTGATCTTACCCATTTAATTTTCGTGTCGTGTCGTGTCAACCCGTTTACTTAAACGGGTTAAAATGTATTACCCAAACCCGTTTATTTCTTGTCGAGTTCGTATTGGGTTAGCGTGTCAGTCAGTTTTTGCCAGGTCTAATCCACGATAACTGGTTCCAGAACAATTAATTTGTGCATGCATGAACAAATTCAAATAAAATAACTACCAAATTTAAAAAAGAGAAAAATATGGAAACAATACATTGAGGGAATCTTGAATTTGTGCATACATGAACAAATTTAAAACCAGACATTAAACCATTATTTGAAATTCGTAAATAAAAAAATAATACATAATATCAAAACTTAATTTATGCATACATGCACAAATTCAGAAACAGACATTAAACCATTTACATAATTTGTGCATACATGAACAAATTCAAATGAAATAAGTACCAAATTTAAAAAAGAGAAAAATATGGAAACAATACATGGAGCGAATCTTGAATTTGTGCATATATGAACAAATTCAAAAATAGACATTAAACATAGTTAGATGGTTAAGCATTTGTGTATTTGAACATATGTGCATTTGTGTGTATATGTGCATGTGTGTATATATGTATATGTACGTATGTGCGTATGTACATGTGTACATATGTGCATTTGAATTAAAAAAACGTATTAATCAGTTAAAATATCAATGTTAATCGATATCTTCTTTGATATTAATTTTTTTTTAATAAAATAGATTTCGAAAATCAAGATAAACACAAATTTTATCTTCTTCGATTCCAGAAAAACGCATATGTTCTTCACTTTTAGTTATCATAAGTCAAACGCAAGTTTGATAAATTTTATGTTTGATATTGATACATTAACTTATTAAGAAAAGATAATTACAATATGATATAATTAAATAACTACCAAATTTAAATATGAGAATATTATGGAAACTATTTAATCAATATTCAATATTATAATCAATTGAAATACCAAAAAGTATTCTTTACAAAATTACTAGGCGTGAAATAGACATAAATCTTTGGTGAAATTTGATTGATTAGGATTTGGTTAATACAGGTAACGCTAATGGAATGGTTAACAAAAGAATGGAACTCTCTCTCTCTCTCTCTCTCTCTATATATATATATAACACTATGAATTGGTTCTCTGATACTCAAATTACTTGTGGTTCTCACATGTACCTTCCCCCCTTCTCTCTCTCTCTCTCTCTCTCTCTCTATATATATATATATATAAGTGGTGAGTTCAAATGAGAACACCATTTACATTTTATGAAAATGCAAGAACACACATATCACATGTGAATACTTTTTAAGGGGTTTGAAATATTCCTTAATTTTCCTAATATTTAAAAAATTGTCATTGAAATCTTATCCCTCTATTCTTTTTATCAAGTTGGTGTTCCATCGTTTTTCATTTTCTATGGTCCCGTTTGGTTTGTGGGATTGGAATGGATTTGGAAGGATTTGGATTTCAAATCCATTCCAATCTTGCGTTTGGTTTGCAGGAGTGGATTTCGTTGACCAGATTTGAAATCCGTTGACCATTTAAAAATCCCTTACATGATGGATTTCAAAATCCGTTGCAATGAGCCTGGATTTGAAATCCAAATCTGATGGATTCTAAAGCCTGATGGATTTCAAATTCTTATCCAAACACATGAAGGGATTTCAAATCCCCCCAAATCCAAATCCCTCCAAATCCAAATCCTTACTTGAAATCCAATCCTTTCCAATCCATTCCCACAAACCAAAAGCACCCTAAGATTTTCTGTTGAACCTCACTTTATACACACACATATATAAGGGTGCATTCTTTTGAGAACCCATAAAATTGTTATAACCTTGAGAACTAGTGCATCATGTGTTATTTGATATGATTTTTTTTCCATCTAAGGCTAGGATTTAGAATATTGATCAACTCAATGTGTTTATTTCAAAATGTAAACATTTTAGCATGTTTGTGAAACAAAAGTTACACGTAAAAAAGTTTCACATTTTGAATCAAATACATATGAAGCAAGCATATTGCCAAACAAATAAATGTTGATCAATACATTAAATGCTAGTCTTATATGAGAAAAAATCATATAAATCGATACCTTAAGGTAAAAGTTTTCACGGTTATCACAATATATGGAGTTCTCATTTTTGACATTTTGATTATGCTGACTTCTACCGACAGTTTGGGTAAAAAAAAATCACTCCCACGACCGACATGGAAAATTCCCTTGACAAGACCCATGATATTTGATCAACAAATCAACTAAAATAACTACTACGCATGACCAGTGACAGTCAATACCTTCGACATAATAATTTCTATGACCAACCCTGATGTTAGTTTATCTTGGATCATAACTAACGTATATTTTCCCTCGACGATCGTTATCTTTGTTATTTAATGCAAGTCATGATGCATAATTATTTGGCTCATCAATGCCTCAAAAATAACTGACGACCAGATCAATAACACGACCACGACCGTTATATGATTAAAGATTATTCATACATGACCGTCATCAACCATTAGTCAAGACACTAATATTTTTAGGAGGGACAATTTTACATATTTCTACCAAATCTTTTTATTAATAAGTACGACTGGTACCATTTCGATGTGTTTTGATTCCTTTGAACAACAGAGGTTTGATGTTTCTAAATCCATTGTATTAATTCCACTTCCTACTCGTAGTACACTCTTTATGATCTCGACTTATGATTCAATTGCCATGTATTTAGCTACTGATCCTCAAAGTATAAAATGATCAAGAGCATTCCAAATAGGGGACATCGATTTACAAAGGAATACAACTTGATTGCATCAAATCACTCTTGAACATACTCAAATAACGAAGAATCATCCTGAAGAAGCTTTCGAAGACTTCACTGTTATTTTCTTAGTTTTGGTCCCTGTGGTTTATTGTTTTTCTCACATTTGGTCCCTACAAAATTTTTATTGCAAGAAACTCTCTGTGGTATGCAAAAGTGCTCGGATTTGGTCCCTGTGACTAATGCCCGTTAGTTTGCAGGTGTTAAATCCCCTCACGTGTCTTGCACATGAGGGTATATGGGTCATTTTACTCCACAAGGACCAAAATTGCAATTTACTCTTTTATATTATACCATTTTCAAAAAAACATAGTATTTATATTATATATAATAAATAATTATCACTTAATTAAAAAATAACTTATTTAATGAAACATCAAAATTTTATTTAGTTAATAATTATATTTAAGTTTTATCGACTAAAATTATAATAAAATAATTTATATTTTCGCTGTTACTAAATTTCATTTTTAATAAAAAATAAATTATTCAATAAAAATAAATTAAACACATGCGCTTTTTGAATTTTATAGAAAATAAGATAAAAATATTAAACACGTGCGTTTTTTGAATTTTTTTAAACACATGCGTTTTTTCGGTTATCCGCGGTTCGGTTCACAGTTACCCGAATTTATAGAAAAATATCATTTGCAGTATAAAAATAATACCAAAATAGAAAATTTATACCAATTACATAACAAATACATAAAAATAATCCAAGAAAAAAAAGATTGAAATAAATTTTATTGTTTAAAAATATCCATTATTTAGTTGATGATTATTTAAATATTAAATAGTTGATATTAAATATAATATTATTAAGTAATCTATATATACCGCTTTAGATCGGTTACTCGCGGATACCTACAATTTAAAACCAAACCGACCCGTGAATACCCGGTTTTCGGTTTTTTCGGTTTCGGATCAAACGGCTCGGCTCGGTTTTCCGGTTTTTTTAACACCCCTACAATTATTAAAATGATGTTAACATGCAAAAAGATTAAAACACATGGATTTTGTTAGGAATATTTGAGAAGGAGGTTTGATAAAAAAAACATAAAAATGGGTTGGATGTTACATATTTTGTTAGGAATATTTGGTCGATCATCCTCTTTCAAACATCTGTACCAAAATCTATATGCTTTGATATTTTTGAATGCTACATAATTTTAATAACCGTAGGTAATTTATTTAAAAAAATCTAAAAAAATCGAGTTCAATAAGATATAAGTTTAGTTATAATAAATTTTTTAAAGGTAATTTCATATATCGTTTTAATATGCGCTAGATTTTTCTATAATATATATGTTATGTTTTATATTAAAATTCAAAAAATGCACGTGTTTAATTTATTTTTATTGAATAATTTATTTTTTTATTAAAAATAAAATTTAGTAAAAGCGAAAATATAAATTATTCTATTATAATTTTGGTCGATAAAACTTAAATATAAATTATTAACTAAATAAAATTTTTGATGTTTCATTAAATAAGTTATTTTTTAATTAAGTGATAATTATTTATTAATTATATAATATAAATACTATGTTTTTTGAAAATGGTATAATATAAAAGAGTAAATTGCAATTTTGGTCCTTGTGGAGTAAATTGCAATTTTGGTTCTTGTGAAGTAAAATGACCTATATACCCTCATGTGCAAGGCACATGAGGGGATTTAACACCTGCAAACTAACGTACGTTAGTCACAGGGACCAAATTCGAGCACTTTTTCATACCACGGGGAGTTTCTTATAATAAAAATTTTGTAGGAGCCAAATGTGAGAAAAACAATAAACCACAAGGACCAAATTTGCAATTTACTCTTAAAACAATGAATAATTTATATGCATTTTTTTCATAAACATACGTAATAAATTATCAAAAAGTTTGATATAATACATCACTTTATCAACACCAATTTTTTATTAAAAATTTATATTCAGTTTCCCTCAAAAAAAAAAGGAAAACTAAGGAACACCTTTCATCTGGATGGTATGTACTTGTGCATATAAATAATTTGTAATATCCACACGTGCATATGCACAAGTGCATCATGCACACATGCATAAAAACCAAAAAACAACTTAATTCACTTGTACCAGATCAAGGGCTATCAAAGTGTTCCTCAGTTTTCTATTTTTTTTAGGTTTTCCCTTGAACCTCCCTCTATACATATAAGCAGATAAAAGTTCAATTGTAAACTTTATTTTCATTGTAAACGTGATGACTGATCTTGGTCCTCCATCTGTATTGATCTAACAACTTATATTAAATAGAGTTTTTAATTAAAATTATTAATTAAGGTGATTAAGAGTAAAAAAAAAGTTAATTTCAATCCCACACTTATCTTATTTTACTTTTTATTTTATTTTTTAATTAAAAACTTTTACCCACTTAAAATTTAAAATAAATTATCTTAAAAAGTTACTAATAATTTAATCAAACAAATTATATAAAAAAACGAGAATTTCAAGATCTTCGATATGATATCGATCTCAATATAGTTTTTTCTTCGTTTTAACCGTTTTTTATGTGAAATGTTATAGATGTGTTATATTTATTATGAATATTTATGTACGTTCAAGTGTGTACAACAGAGTGACACCATAAGTCTGTAACTCGACATCACATTCTTCAACACTCTCTTCATTGTCATAGGACATCGCGTTCTTCATCACCGTAACCTAACACCCATCAAGATCAATCGAGAACTTTTCGAGACCGAGCGAGAACCTATGGAGAAAGGTTGTGAATCCATTCATTGACTTCGTGTGTGCTTACGTGTGTTAAACCATAACCTACCACCTTCATTTTCTAGCGAGAACCTATCGATTGATTTATTATTTGTTTCTTTGTGTTAAATCATAGGCTACCACTTTCAACTTTTATCAAGACGAATTGGGAACTCATTGAGACCAATCAAGAACACATCGCAGATCGATCGACAACCCATTGGGACCAATCAAGAACCCATCCATTGACTTGGTGTGTGATTGTGTGTTAAAATCATAACATAATATTATTTTTCATCAAAACCGATTGAGAACCTATTGTTAATTTATTGTGTGTGTTGTTGGTGTAAAATCATAACCTACCACTTTTAACTTTTTTCGAGATGGATCCGGGAACTCTATCAAGACGAGTCGGCAACTCATCGAGATCAATCGAGAACCCAATAAAGAAAAAAAAAACTAGAGCATGTAGAGTTGAAAATGTAGCATGTTAATGATGAATAATATGTATATGCATGATGAATAATATGTATATGAATGATGAATATTATGGTGAAAATTAATATTTATGATAAATATCATACTAATATAAATAGTAGAGAATTATTGTATACATGTGATCATACATAAATATTCATGATAAATAATGTGTATATTCATGATAAATCTTATAGTGAAAATGCATACTTATAACGAATATCATACTGTTTTATGAATGTTGAAAAGTTGTTGTATACACATAAACATATACAAATATTCATGAAGAATATATTCATGATTAACAGTATGTATATTAATGATGAATGTTATAGTGAAAATGTATATTCATGACGAATATCATACTGAATGTTGAAAAGTTGTATATATGTGAACATATATAAATATTCATGATGAATAGTATAAATATCATGATGAATGTTATAGTGAAAATGTATATTCATGACGAATATCATACTGATGTATGAATATTGAAAAATTGTTGTATACACGTGAACATATATAAATATTCATGATAAATAGTATGTATATCTATGATGAATGTTATAGTAAAAATGTATATTAATGATGAATATCATATTGATTTATGAATACTAAAGAGTTATTGTATACACGTGAATATATATATATATATATATATACATATTCATGATGAATGTTAAAAAAAACTTATATTCATGATGAATATTATAATGAAAATGTATATTAATGATGAATGTAAGTGATATATGAATACTGAATATTTATTGAATACACGTGAAAATACATAACAATTCATAATGAATGTTATACTAAGTTGTATATTAATGATGAATATCATACTAATGTATGAATATTAAAGAGTTGTTGTAAACATATGAATGTGCATAAATATTCATGATAAATATTACATAGATATATCATTTCACGTGAAAAATGATAAAAAAAAAAATTATATCGAGATAGATGTCAAATCAGAGATAATGAAATGCTCGTTTTTTTATATAACTTATTTGATTAAAATATTAGTTATTTTTAAAATAATTTAGTTTAAAAATGAAAGAGGGTAAAATTTTTAATAAAAAAAGAAAATGAAAAGTCAAATAAGGTATGCGTTGATTCAAACTTTCATCTTTGCCCCTAATCACTTATCAGTTAACCATTAATTTCTAAATTTTGAACAATAGTCAAGATTAATTGTCATATTTACAATGAAAATATGGTTTTCAATTGAATGTACCCTATAAAAATATATTGAAATTTTAAAAACGTTATTAAAACCATCATATTATTAAAAATAATTAAATATTTTAAAAAACGTTAAAGCCATCTCATTTTTGGAAAGTTTTATCATAAATTTTCAACCATTTCAAAATTTGACATGATTTTATCATAGTGATCCAAAATACATAATTTAATTTAGAGTAAATTACGTTTTTAGTCCTTGTAGTTTGTTGAGAATTTTTATTTTCGTCCTTATAGTTTTAAAATTACATTTTCATCCCTATAGTTTATAATTTATTGTCTTTTTCATCCTTATGGTTTAATTTTTATTGCTTTTTTTCATCCTTATGGTTTGCAATTCATTTCTATTTTAGTCCTTCATACTTAAAAGTAATATTTTGGCCTCAGGGACGAAAGTAGAAATGAATTGCAAACTATACGGACGAAATCTGAAATTTCAAAACTACAAGGACGAAATTTGCAATTCTCAACAAACCGTAGGGACTAAAAACGTAATTTACTCTTTAATTTATTCATTTCTATTTTAGTCCTTCATACTTAAAAGTAATATTTTGGCCTCAGGGACGAAAGTAGAAATGAATTGCAAACCATACGGACGAAAACTGAAATTTCAAAACTACAAGAACGAAATTTGCAATTCTCAACAAACCGTAGGGACTAAAAACGTAATTTACTCTTTAATTTAACAATGATTTTAGAATCTAATACTAATTAAAATAATATATTATTATTATTATTTAATTATTACGTATTGGCTTGTTAAAAACACACAAGGAGGCATGCATGAAAAATTCCTAAGACCGTTTTTATGGAAAACAAACAAAAAAGGAAGCTTCTTGGAAACGCAAACCTCTCACTATAAGAAGCTTCTTTGAAACCCGCAATTAGCTCCGATCAACCCATATATTTATATTAATCTATACTATATTATAAAACATCTATAAAAAACTCTTACAAATAATTGTTAAAACTTAATGTACCGCTATTTAATGTTAACTGGAAGCGTACTCGCGCAATGCAGCGAGATACATCACGATTTTAATGTTTTATTTTATTTTTTGTTTTTTTGTTGATTTACGGTACGATTTTGGATGGTTTTGAGAAAGTGATAATGTTTTTTTTATAAATTTGTTTAATTTAGACTTAATAATATAATGTTTTTTATATAAAAAAATTAAGTATTTTATTATAATTCAATTATTATCTTATATATTTTAATGACATCTAGAAAAAATAATCAATTACATATTTAATAATATAATTAAAACAAATTTATAGTAATATAATATATTAATTAATAATGATACATGAAAATGTTTGCATAAAAGGAAGGTCATGCACATACCAAATTGGTGGGTGTTAGAAGTCTGCAGTAGTAATATGTATATTGTGCTTTGAAACTTGTAAATTAAGAGATTTTTAAAATCTTGTATAAAATGATGGTACCTTGTGCCTAATAATTTGTATTTAAGAGTTTTTTATCCGTGCTTTATAATATAATACAGATTACTTAAAATTTCTTAAAAACAACAATTAAGTTTTATCTGGTACATTTAATGTTATTTATTAATTTTCAATCCTTATCTTTAACCATTTTAACTCCCCTAAAATCACTCCCCACTTCAACCCCTCTAAAATCACTCTCCGCATAACTAAATATAGAATAAAAATCAAATTTTAAATATAAAAAATATAAAATATAATTAAGAAAATCTAACAGAATATTTAATGTTTATTTTATAAAAAAACATTATATTAAATAAAAAATAAATTACATTATTATTAAACTATCGAAGAAACTCTTAAAAACAAGGTTTTATTCATTAAGTAATGTCTATTGATACACATTACTTAAAATTTAGAGTAACTACTATTTTCGTTCATGTGGTTTGTTGTTTATAATTATTTTCGTCCTTGATCTTTAAAAATTAATTTTTGGTCCTTGTGGTTTGCAACTCATTTCGCTTTTTAGTCCTTGAGAATATTAGTTTTAGGGACAAAAATGGAAAAGAATTGCAAACCACACTGACCAAAAAAGCAACTTTTAAAGTGAGGGGCAAAAAATTGTTAACAACAAACCACAAGGACGAAAATCTTAGTTTACTCTAAAATTTAAGATTACAAATCATGATGTATGAGTACAAATTTGTAAAACTATATGTTTGAATTTATAACTAAACATAAAATAGGATAAACATCTCAATTTAAATATAAAAAATTTAAAATATATAAGATAATCATTGAATTATAACAAAATACTTAATTTTTTATATAAAAAACATTATATTATTAAGCATAAATTAAACAAATTTATAAATAAACCATTATCACTCTCTCAAAACCATCCAAAATCGTACTGTAAATCGATAAAAAAACAAAAAGTAAAAGGAAACACTAAAATTATGATTTGTCTCGCTGCATTGTGCGAATACACTTCTAATATTAATAAATTATGAATATCTTATTTATGTTAAATTTTAAGAGGTGTAAGCCTTAGACATTGTTTGTCAAAAATAAGCTAACTTATATGTTAATTTATTTTTTGTGTATATGATTGGATAGACATAAACCAACTTATTAATAAACTACTTGGAGTAACTTATGAGGAGTTTTTTGTGACTTTTTTAATTATACCCGTATTAATATTACTTATTATTTATTAAAAATTAATTTACTAATATTAATTAACATTATTTGAAAATTATTAATTAAATCTTTATTATACGTTGATGTTAATTTTTAATTATTTAGAATTATTGTTAATCATATCAGTTATTTGTATATATATATTTTTAATATTAGTAATATATTTTAGTTATCAATTATTAATGTTTTTTTAATTATTACTCAATTATTTATTTTTATTCATATTATATGTTTTGGTTATTTAAATTATAAGTTAACGTATATTTTAATTTTTTTTTTTTATCAAATTCAAAATTTATAGTATATATAAAATAATAAACTTTACATTCTTTTAATTAATATATTATATTATTTAATTTTTATTTACTATCTTGTTTGTATTAACTAACATATTATATTACTATAAAAGATATTAAAAATCAAATATTTCTAATGTATAAATTACACTTTATATTCTTATAATTAGTTATTTAATTTAATTTATATATCTTGTTATTTAATTTTTTTCATTTTATACCGTTATTTTATTAACATAAATAATCGTAAATGAACTAAAATACATTTTATTTATTTATAAATTATAGTAGTGAAATATTTTTAAAACTTACATTTAATACCTAATAGTTATTTATTTTATATTCCTTAATTTTATTTTTCATTTTACATCTTATCATATTAAAAAACATAATTATATATTAAGTATTAACTAAAATACATTAAATATATATATGTTTTTTGTACAAATTATATTATTATCATCGTCTTGTCAATACTTTCAAAATGAGCTCAATATTGAATATGTTGGATTTAATAATAGAGTAAACTACAAATTTGGTCCTTGTGGTTTGTTGTTTTAACACTTTTGGTTCCTACAGTTTCGAAATTACATCTTCGCCATTGTAGCATGCAAAAACGGCCGGATTTGGTCCCTACCTTTAAAGGTCGTTAAGAAAACCAGTTCAGTCAGGGGTACTTTAGTCTTTGTATACTTTTTATTTAACGAGTAAATAAATATGCAAAATTACAGGGATTTAAATTATAATTTGCTCACATATATATATATATATATATATTTATTTGTCGGTGTGTATAAGGAAGTTGCAGGGATGAAAACCTCTGACCTTCTTTCCTAACCTCCTGCCACCTCCCATCTCCGACTAAACCCTTTATTTCCCACCCTCCGGCCACCTCTCTCCACGAAAACAGGTTCCTTTTTAGTGTGAAGGCCAACGCCCCTCCCATTCCCTACCGTCGGTCACCATCTCCAAGTTCCACAACTACACCATCAAAGTTGTGGTCTAGATCTGAAGAAAGTCAAAACGATGAGCCCTTTCTTATGAATCCATCGAAGTATACCCCCTCCCCCACTGTCAGCCACCATCTCCGACGAGCCATCCCATCCCATCCCATCCCCTACCACCAGCTACCATCTCCGGCTCCCCCACCTCTTCTCCTATAGGTTTTAAACATGACTCGTACAACCTCATACTCTAAGACAACAACAACCTCATACTCTTTGCCGGCTAACACATCAACACCGGTGAACATCTTTCTGTCGACCATTCCCCACCCCACCCTCGTTGCTCATCAATTCATTGACCATAAATATGTGAGCATTACCTGCACATCAAAGCACTTCGATTCTACCACCATAGGAGCACTTCGATGAACACCACCACCCCCTTCTCCTCAAACGCCTGTAGCTCCCTCTCTCCTTGACCTATCTTTGTAAAACAAAAGCCCCATCACCTCATTTTGTGTTTGGCACTGATCTGTATCCAAACCCCATATTCGCTTCTTCTTCTTCTTCTTCTTCTTCTTCTTTTTTCGATTTTCAGGATTGAGATGGTTTGACGGAGAGAAAAAAGAGAAGGGGATGATCGATTCTCCTGAGATGGAGCTCTGGATGTGCCGCGTGAGATGATTGTCGGCATTGGTGTTGTGGAATCTTGGGCGAGGAAGAGGGGCAGGGGTTGGGGTGGAGGTTTACTTGATATATAATTAATTGTTAAATAAAAATAAGAAAAAGTGAAAAAAAGACTAAATTACCCCTGACTTAACGGGGTCTTCTAACAGCTGTTTAGAGGCAGGGACCAAATCCGGTTGTTTTTGCATACGACAATAGCGAAACTGTAGGGACCAAAAGTGTTATAAACAACAAATCACAGGGAACAAATTTGTAGTTTACTCTTAATAATATTATAAAATATTATAACTTTGGTTCTTTCTTTGGGTTTGAAATAATATTTACTTCAGGTTCCATCTTTAGGTTTGAAATAACATTTAACTTTAGGTTCCATTGTTTTTTTAAATGCAACAATATCTTGATTATAAATTTTGGAGTTTATAATGAAAAGTTTGACATCCCAACGTATTGCACGGATACCCAATCTAGTATTGTTACACTCATAGCTACTACTAATTTTTTTTTCTCACACATCAAATATTATGTGTTGCTATTTTTATTTAAGTAATCAAAATTATGGGTTTTATTCATATTGTTTGTAGTTCACTATTATTTTCATCACTCATATTTTGGTAAATTATCGACTTCAGTCAGGGTCGTTCCTAACTTTTTGGGGCCCCCGTTACAAATTGCACGATAACACGAGTAATAAATAAATAAATCATAAAAGTTCATACCGTACTAACTGTCTTACAAATTAAAAGGACAAAACAGTGTTTAAAATGATATAGTAACATGCGAAACATGTTTAAAATTAGGATTTTCATCACAAACATCAACATGTTGATTATCAAGACAGGATTGTGATCCTTTAGTGACAAACTTATCAAGAGATCCTCTTTGAGACTTTATCATCTCCTAATCCTTTTTTTCTTTTTACGTTTTTCACATCCAGAATCATACTTTCTAACCCTAGAAGACATAATGACTAATGCGACTAAAATAACAAATAAGTAAAACAAAAAAGATAAGGAACAAAAAACCTGGCTTAAAAACAGAGAAAGATATATTGATATTGATATTGAATTATTGATTCTTGATTCTCCCAACTCCCAAGTCTCAATGCCAAAGGCCCCAAGCTTTTGAGTTTTGACTACAAAACAGATTGCAAAATGAGACAATTAGTAAATAATATGAACAATAAATCTGACTTTGAGTAATGAGTATGTTAAATGAGACAATTAATCTGACTTTGCAAAATGAGACAACTAGTAAACAATAAAAAAGCAGATTGCACATAATATGCTTTCCTAAAGTAAACAAATAATCTGACTTTGACTACATTAATACATTACATACTAAACAGTATTGATTTCCTAATTCCTAAAGTAAACAATATGAACAATTGAATATAATCTGACTTTGACTATGTTAAATACTTAAATTCTTAATTTCTAAATCAAATAATCAATCATTAATGAATAATTGAACCTAAACGGTAAACCTATTAACCTAAACAAGTAAAAATCATAAATTCATAATTTAGTTTACACAAAAACAACTCTTGTTTATGAAAAGAGACCAAAAAAATTGAATTTAAGTTACAAGAAATGGAATTTACTTATTGTGTGTGTGATACTTGATAGTTCGGTCCGACGATATCAAGATTCAAGAGCCAAATAGTCCAAATTTCCAAATCAGAAATCAAATCAGTTGTTGTCTTGTTGAATGTTGATGTTAAGAGCCAGAAAACCAACCGACGGTATGAAAAAATTGAAAGCTTAGATGGTTGGAGTCGATAATCGATTGTAGATTTGTAGGATGATTGATGAACCGATGAAGAATCTGAGATTACTCGATGTCTCGATCGTATTATACAATGGAATAAGAGGAAGTTTCCGTTTGGATTTAGCCGTTGAAAAACCGAATCGTCCATCTTTGAGAATTTCAATCGTCCCTGCTGAATCGAGAACTTCATCATTGAAAAGTTGAATCGGCGAGATTGAAGACGATGACTGATTGTTGAAGGCGTCACTTTTTTGATAATGGTAGAAATTAGGGCCCAAAAAAAATAGGGAAGAGATGTGATCTGGGCTACATATTAGACAACAACATATATAGAAAAATGGGCCTTGTATGTTTAGGCCCTGTTCAAATGAACAGGTAGTATAGGCTAGAGAACGGGCCTGACTTTAGTGTTAGGGACGAAAAAACGACAAATTGTAAACCATAGGGACGAAAACCATAATTTTGAAAGCATGAAGACAACAGTTGCAATTTTTAATAAACTAGGGACGATAACATAGTTTATTCTTTATCTTATTTATATCGCGAAAACAACATCAACCAAATCAAATTCGGTATATTTCATCCGAAAGTATAATCTATATATATGCAGAAAAGCTATTTTCTGCTTGTGAAAGTTTTGAAAAGCGGAAGAAGAATAAAAAACAAAAAGATAGATCAAATTAGAATGATAGTAATGTCAACTAAACCAACTTATTAAACACATATACACTTTGCTTAAAAAAACACATATACACTTCAAAAGTTCCTCCTATAAATTCATGAAGTTGAATAATATAATTTCATATGTTGATCCCAAGTTTGGTGTTCTAAACTTGATTTACTATTAACTACACAAAAACAATTGATTAAGAGTGCGGAAGCGTTTTTGAGTGTAGTAGAATAGAGCGTAAATGGTAGTAAACACACTAGCAAGTAATAAACAGAAACATGAAATGTATAGAAATGTTTACTGAAGAATCTGCTTCATTTACTTGCAAAATACACCAAGAACACGCACTTGTGTGTGCTAATATGCTCCAAGAAAATACAACGTTCTCTCTGGTTGGTGTGTGCTCGTGTGATTTCAAAACAGAAAGTGCTCCCCTCATATAGGACGAGGATCACACAATAGTACAAGACAAAGGCTGACATTCCACAAAAGGAATGCCACCTGGAAAGTTAAACAACGTGGGACGCGCACAAATGATCCTGAGAATCTTCGTACAGCAGGCTCACGTGTTCTGCACGTGGTCTTGTCTTGAACCATTGTCACGAAATCTTTCGTCTTTCATCTCCAGAGGTTAGCCGTCACAGAGGCTCTGTGAGTGACCACAAAGGCTCTGTGATCTGAAACTGATCAAGTTAAGTTCTCGAGTAGATGGTCGACAGGGTCTTCTGAGCTTGCAACTTATGTGGTGTACTTGGTGATTTGAGTAGTCTTCAAAGGTTCCTACACTTAGCCTATTTTTCAATACTTCTATACAAATGAGTTGGAGCTAACAATCTCCCCCTAAGTATTGAAAAATAAAAAATGGAATGATAAGTGTTTGGCTATGTTAGAAACAGAAAGAGGTGAAAGGAACTCAACCTCTGAAGACTAATTTTTCATTCAAAAGGAAATGCCAGAAGGCAAGTACATGCTCTTTAAGTTACATTGAATGAAAAAACTAAACTATTACATGGATCACTAAGGGAAATCGTTTATCGGATTAGTAAAGCTTTTGGCTAAGGTCTTCTTCATCGATAAAATGAGCTCCCTGTATTTGATCTGAGCATCAATCAATGTTCTAAAAAACTCGCCGCACAGCAGCCATGGTGCGCCATGGCACCAAGGCTTGTGTGTCACGCCACGTTAAGCCCATGGCACGCCATGGCCTAATGCGCGGTTATTTTAATGAGATATTTGATTTTCTTTACGTTTTTAATGTCTTATTTGCAAGGTTTTTATATATACAACCTAATTTAAATTCCCTATTAGTATTGACTCACTGAGTAACACTACAAAACATACGTTTTTATATATAATATTATATATGAAATAGAAATTTGACGCCATAAGTCACGCCTTGAAAACGCCATGGCTTCGCCGTGGCTCCTAAGGCTTGAGGCTTGGCCTCGCCGCCATGCCACGCCTCACGCCATTTAGAACCTTGGCATCAATCATCTCAATCATCTTCTCTGCAGGCCCTTCTTGCACAGTCTCAGTTCCCCTTTTTCTCAGAATCGTGTACTTGATCTTCAAAAGAGTACTGTTCGAGTATTTGTGACTTTGATTAGGCTTGAACATCTTCTTGCATCCATCATTGTCTCTGTAGATGAATCCGAATTCAGGGTCTGTGATCAGTGAGTTTGATGGTACTTCTTCGATTCCAGGGAATTTGTCATCTAGTTTGGTTATCGATAGCTTCTCGACTCCAAGCTATAGAACCACCTCGAAGTCCATTTTGCTATGATATTTAACATGTTTACGCATGACTTCCTTGATCGTACCATTTGCAATCATGTACTCCTTCCTTTTTTCTAGACGTTGCTTTGTGAAAGCATGAAGTTGAGGAAGATCATAGGCGCAGAGGTTCTTCAGATCTGCATATGTGAAATAATACTGCTTCCCATCTTTTCTCTCGACTAAATACTTAGCATACATTATCGTTTTGTTTGCGAAGGAGTGCAGAGTGATTCTCATCAAGCACTTTATGTTCTCTGTAGAGAATACTTCAGACCTGTCCTGAGCCGTTTCCTTAAACCTCCTTTTGACATCTTCTTTTATCAGAGGATGCATATTTGGTGCAATGAACACGGCCTTTGGTTCTGCGCTGTAGAGGTATGTGTGAACATTCTCATTAAATTTCAGTTCTTTCGGTGGTGGCCTTGGGATAGGGATCCTCATAGCGTCCATCGATTGAACGATTTGTTTCACTCTCTCCTCTTTGTCTTTTTGCTCAGAGAGTTTCTTTTGTTTCTTCGATTCAGATAATATCTTTGTTGAGCTCTGAGGATGTGCCTATGTGATTTTTGTGGCATTCACTGGATCAAGGCTGGAGAACTGTACTTTGGGGATAGGTGCAGTGGGCATTAGTTCAGGACTTGAAGGTTCCATAAATTTTGCAAGTCCTTTAGCAATTTCTTTAGAGCCAACACTAAACTTTGCCTTCTGTGGTTCTGTAGAGATGATTACTTGATTGATTTCAGCTTCCTTGTTTATTCCCTTAGAGGCACAAGATTTGTATCTTTGAGTTCTGTGTGCCTCTGAAGGTTTTTTCTGTAGAGGTAAGGCATGAAGAGGAGTGGCAGCTATAGGTACAGAGCTTTTGGATGTTGTAGCCTTCTCCCCCTCATGATGTCCAGGACCAGAGGCATCAGGGTACTGATCATCATGCTTAGCCCTCTTCTGCACTGCCTCTGCTTGGCAGGATGCAAGTTCCTTCCTTTTCTTCTTCTTGCAGAGGTGTTCTTCTGCATGCTTTGAGATATTGGTCATTACATCCTCTGCAGCGAGAGAGAGCTTATTGACCTCATAATCTGATTTAAACTTGAGTGTGGCCACAGTCTTTTTGAGCTCTTCTGCAACTGTTTTCCTTTCCTTGGAGATGTCGGAACCCAGAAGATTCAAATCCTTCAAAAGCATACGACCCATGGCTTGTAGTTCTTCTTTGGTAGCCAGGGCTTGTATGTTCGCCGCAGAAGGGGGTGGTGGTGGTGCAGAGGATGAGGCTGAAGCCTGAATTGGGACCATGACACTGCGAGTCATGTCCTTAATTTCCTCTTTGAGCCTGGTTAGATCGTCCACCCCAGATGCCGTGACTTCTGCTGCAAATTTGGCCATTTCTTCCATGGCAATGTCCCCAAGTTGTTTAATGGCGTCTTTTTGGATGTTGATGGACTTGGCGCAATTGTCGAAGTCTTTCTTTGTTGCAGAGGTCTCCATGAGCTTTTTGATATCAGCAGAGTGCTACTCTGAAGTTCTTTGAAGAGCTTGCAGAGCCTCTGTGTTGGCCCGCAGAGCCTCTGCGATATCACTTGGGATCTGTTCTTTGGGAGTGAATGAGCTTTTCAACTCATCAAGTTTTTGGATTACCAAGTCAGGAAAGGCTTTAAACTCGCCTTTTGTGACATAGGAGTCCGTGGTAACCTCTGGAACAACACATGTTCCAGATTTGGCCAACGAGTCTTTGACACCTTCAGAGCTTGTGAGAATGTTGAGCTCTGGAGGATTTCCTTCCAATCCTGGATGTTCCACCAGGGGATCATCTATGAAAGTTCTGTCAACAGGTCTATTGGGGGAGGGTTCAGAGGCTCCCTCAAGATTTCTATTGATTGAATCATGTGGTTGTTCTAGAACCATAGAACTATCATGATCTCGCACCACCAACTCTGAAGTGGTTTGGGGGTCACTCGTGTGTGCTACAGAGACAACAAATGCCTCTGTGGGGGGGGGGTTGTCGTGTCCTTGGGCAAGTGGACACTTATAGATACACCACCATCCTTTTGAGAGGATAGGGTGGATTTGGTTTCCCCAGCTAAGTGTGGCACAGAGGACGAATGAATATCCTCTGTCCGGCCAGATAGGTGCAGGTTCGGACCGTGCAGTCCTTGTTCAACACCTTGCTGCACTAAAAATGCAGAGGTACTAATGTGGGTTGCACTGGGAGGGGGGCTAAGGGATGTGCCAAGGGAATCTTTTTCTCCAAACTCCAACGATTTTTCTTTTTCGCCTTCCTTCTCGTCACAGAGCTAGAGAGTCCTGTTACATCTTCCATCTCTATATTCGCCTTCTCACCCAGATCCACAGAGTATAGCTTGGCCACTTCTTTAGCTATCTCTGTGGCTACTTGTAGAGGACTTGAGGGCCTTTCTTCAGAGCTCTCAGCAATCTGAGCTTTCCTTTTTCTCCTCTGCAGAGGTTCCTCCGCTACCTTTGCAGGTTCTTCCCTTGTCATTTTGACTAGAGGTTCAGAGCCTACCATTTTGACCAACCTTCTTTTTGTAGTCTTCTGTGGGGGCTCTGTAGTGGTAGCCTCTGTAGTTTTGATCACTACCCCTTCAGAGACCGTTTTGGCCCTTTTCTTTTTAGGCTTAGAGGTCTCAGTAACCTCTACAACAGTTTTTGGGGCCTCTTCAACTACGACCCTCTTTTGGGGTTTCTTTATCTTTTGCTTCTTTGGTTTATCACTCCCCTGCCTACTCTTGGGCTCTAGTCTCTCAGTGCTCACCTGTGCCACTTCAGCCACATTCTCCCGTACTTCCTCTGTGATTTCTTCCCTAAGATAGATAGCAATCTCACCAACCTAGAAACCTACACGTGGGGGGGGGGGGGGTTGCAGGACTCGGTGTAGGAGTCTTGTGCCCACGAATGTATGACTTAGAACCCTCTTCACTACCCAAATATTGTAGGAGCCTAGCCGGCAGAGGTCATGCAGTTGGATATCCCGTCTTCAGAGTGGTTGGTTTGTGGGACTTCATTTCATGAAACTTGATTGTCTTTCCCTCTACGGGCAGCTTTCCTTCCCCGATCAAGTCATCCCCTAGTAGTACTGCAAGGAACCAACCAAAAACCAGATTCTTTGGTTCTGTATCCCTGTCCTGATCCTGTTGTTTTGCAATTACAAAATTCCTCATTTCTTTGAAGATCAATCCAGCATAGTCGGGTGGAAGATCGTAGTAGATCCCATACATGATTGCCAGTATTGTGTGACTGGACTGGTCAGGGCTTCCCACTTTGGATGTGAGGCATCTATTCAGTATGGAAAACAGAACGTTCCACAGAGGGGGAAGGTTTTGTCTTCTGAAGTCGGTCCTCTTGGATATTGTAATGGCATAGCCTATGGATCGTAGGAATTCCAAGAGTTCGTCCTCTGTGGGTTCTTCAGAGAATTTTCTGATATTCAGTTCATCTTTAGTGGGTAATTCGAAGATGTCAGATAATCTTCTTCTGTTGATTCCCAAGTCCAGTATTTTCTCCGTTGATGGATGAGTTGCATATCCCATAATGCAATATCCATATTTGTCCATCTTTACATGACGTGCACTCATCCAGAATTGTTGAATGTAGGACTCAGGGATATCATTCCTTTTCATGGTTAGGGCTTTGGTAAGTAAATGATTTTTCAGAATCTTAATCAGGGGTTCAGCTTCAGTTGGGAATCCTTTTGGTTCTAGGGTGACAAAGTGATTATTGGGCTTGAGGTTCATGTTGCTTAGGTGATAATCATGCCTGGTAAAGGACAACATCCGACTAGTTAGAACATGTTCTTGTTCTACAGAATGGGAATCGGCCTTTTAGGCTATGGAATGCTGAGAATGGTTCGAGGCCTTTGATCCTTGGGATTTGTTCTTAGATGAAACAGGAGAAGCCATTGCAGAGAAGAGAAGAAAAAAGTTTTTTCTTTAGGGTTCTTGAGAGAGAATTTGCAGGTAGAAAGGAAATGGGTAAAATGAAGGAAAGGGGTTTTTATACTGAGAGAGGGGGGAAAGCTTTATGTTAAGTCCCTGAGATCATAGATTGAATTGAATAATAAAGATAACAAGGAATTAGGATTGGAATCTATAAATCTTATTTATTGAAAGTAAACTACAACAACAAACTCAAGAACTCGTATGCATCTACATTGTAAATGAAAACTTACACTACAAAGACACATACAGACTCCTTATATACCCCATACCCCTTGTACACTATTAAGCCCAAACTGTTAGATTAATATTGTATTCAAGATTAAAAGTGAGGGTCTGTATTGTAATTGTGTAATAGTTTGAGGGTTTATGTTGTAAAGTCAACTCAAGTTGACTTAGTATAAATAGTTTTGTTCTTTGTTAGATTGGTAGATGTTAATCCCTAATTATCAAGCAAAATCTCTAAACAAGATCAAACATTCAAGAATTCTAGAGAGAGAGAGAGTAGAGAGAGAAAGTAGATCTTGAATCTTCACACGTCTCTTACAATATGAAATGTTTACAATGAAGCTCTTACCAAACTACAAGACTCTAAACCAATTTACACCAACTATCTATTACAAGACTTAAACACAAAGGAATTAAACAACTTTGACAAAAACAATGACTTTGACAATGTTGACTTTACAACTTTGACTTTCTAATTAAAACTTGGATACAATATTTTGACTTAACAATCTCCCCCTTTGTATTCAAGATTTAATAAAAATTTGACACTAGTCTTCAGCTCTTGAATCTTCAGCTTTTGACTTTGACACTTTGAACTTTGAAGCTTTAACAGTCTTCAGTCTTTAAGCCTTTGAAGAATCTTGAAAAGTCTTTTTCACTTTGAAGCTTTAAAAGTCAACATGTCTTGAACTTCTCGATATACTAAACAGAAATCACAACTTCCGAATGAAGATGATTTGAGAAAGTTTTGAAGAGGATTCAAAGATAAATCAAGATGGTTCGTGAAAGGTTGTGTTTCCAATGACGGTTCAGAGATCACAAGAGATGAAGATACAAGTTTTTCAAAGACTCCTCAAAGTTTCAAAGATGTCAAAGAATTTCAAAGGAGTTTCAAGATTTCCGTTTCGTGTTCAAGACATGTTGACTATTAAAGCTTCAAAGTGAAAAAGACTTTTCAAGATTCTTCAAAGGCTGAAAGACTGAAGACTGTTAAAGCTTTAAAGTTCAAAGTGTCAGAGTCAAAAGCTGAAGATTCAAGAGCTGAAGACTAGTGTCAAATTTTTATTAAATCTTGAATACAAAGGGGGAGATTGTTAAGTCAAAATATTGTATCCAAGAATTAATAGGAAAGTCAAAGTGATAAAGTCAACAATGTCAAAGTCATATTAAGTCAAAGTTGTATTTGTTTCCTTAGTTGTTAAGTCTTGTAATAGTTTAGTGGGTATAAATAGGTTTAGGCCTTGTAGTTGTGATAAGAACACTATTGTAAATCATTAGATGTGTGGTGAAATTCAAGATCTACTTTCTCTCTCTACTTTCTCTCTCTAGTTCTTAATTGCTTAATCTTGATGAGATAGCTTGATTTGTTTGGGATTTAACATTTACAGTAGACACGAACATACGTACATTCAAGAATCAGAGAATTGGTAAGAACTTGTATGTACACACAGTGAACGTGAGACATGTGATTAAGTGTTAGATCTGTGATTAATTGAAATAATATGATTTGATCAATATAAATGTGTTCATAATCTGTGTTGTGATTAATATGCTAGTAATTCTGGGTCACAATTGGTATAAGAGCACAAAACTCTAACAATTTGAGTTTTACGAAAAGTCATTTTCTGTCGAAGAGTTCTTGATCGATTTTTGCACAAAAAGTATTTGTTTAATGAAATTGGTGATTGTTTAGTGATCGATTTGTGTTTTAAAAAGTTTCTATCGGATTGATTTTCACAGAAAAACATTTTCTAATCGAGAATTTGAGATTTTGGTTAGTTTTTAGTCGAACGAGTTATCGGTCTCTGTTTGATTGAATTGAATGTTCATTTGTGGGAATTAGTTTGATATATTGAATTGGATTGTACTTTGGACTAATCTTGTTGATTATGTGACGATTAAAGCTTTGAATTTGGAGTTCTGGATCGATTTCTAAAAAAAAATCGAATTTTTGGACTAAGTAACCAAGAACTCGCAAGATCCACGATTTTCGTATGAAGAACTCGCTAGATTGATAGAACTCGCAGATTGCTTTTCTAAAATTCTTTAAGTAAAGAATTCGCAGCTTACTAGTCTACGAAATCTTGTAGAATTCGCATAAGTTTTTGTGAAATATTATAAGTACAGAATTCGTTTATCTCTTTGTTACGAAAAACTAGAATTCGTTAAAGTCAGTTTTGCGAAAAGTGTTGTTTTAAAATGTTTCAAGTGAGGATTTCGTAATTGAGTCTGTTACGAATTATGAGGTTCTCGCTATTGTGTCTTAAGCGAAAAGCTAGAATTCGCATTACTCTAGTTTACGAATTCTTAAGATTTCGCAAAGCTTTTTCAATAATTCTTCCAAGTCAAGAATTCGTATGTGTTACGAAAAGTTTTTGTGACAATTGCAAAAATTTTCTTAGTAAAGGATTCGTGTTTCTGTATCTTACGAATTTTTTTGTTATGAATTCTTGATTGATTTGAGAATTGTGTTTTCAAAATTTGTCTAAGAGAGATCTGCTAATTGTAAACTTTTCGCATAAAGTTTTTTGCGAATTTCTAAGCTTTGTCTTGCGAATTTCAAAGGGTTTACGAATTCTAGTACACTTTGTTTTGCGAATTGTTCTTGTTTTGTGCTGCTTGCGAATTCTGAACTTGGAGTTTTTAGAAATTTCATTTTCTGAAAGTTTTCAAGTGTTTCTCAAATTGTTGGATTCAAAGATCATTACTAGCTTACATTTCTTGTTGTGTGCAGATAAATCAAAACTCTCATCATGCCTTAAACAGATGAAAAAGGAAATCTGGTGCTAACAAATAGAGATTGTGCTTTAGCGTACATGCCAGAGATTCCAGCACTCAAAGCTGAGAACAAAAATCTGAAGATTCAGAACTTATATCTTCTTGATCAAATTAACAGATTGAAAGATGACAAAGAAAAGAAAGATTTTGTTTGCTCAGACTGCATTGGTAACTCCAAAATTAATTTTCCAGGAATTATTGAATCAAAAGAAAAGGAGATATCAAATCTACAAACTAAGCTGAAAAAGTTTGAAGGATTAAATGCAAACTCCACATGGTCAAAGAAGGAGTCAATGCTAAAAGAGATTGATGATCTTAGAAGGAGAGCAAACATTACCAGTGAGACATCTGATGGGCTTAGAAAGATAAATTCTCAAATCTTTGCTGAAAGAGATTTCTTGAAAGATAAAGTCTTCAGTCTTGAGGTTGAAATCAACATGATAAAGGAGAAAGCAACCCAACACAAAGACAACATAAAAGCACAAGATGAGATGAAGAAAATTGATAAAAAGAGAAAAGATTTTGAAAAAGAAAATGTTGAGTTTCAGAAAAAGATGAATGAACTGAAAGAAAAGATCTCTCAAGATGAAAAGAAAATGGAGAAAGAAAGAAAAGAGTTTGCAAATAAGTTTTCTGAATTCTCCAGAAAAGCTTTTGAAGAAAAGAAAACAGTATAGCTTAAATGTGTTAAGCTTTCTCAACAAGTCTTAGACTTTGAGAAAGTAATCATAATGAAGAGAGATAAGTTTGAAAAGGAGAAAAAGATAGTTGAGCAAAAGTGTATAAAGAAAGATTTTGAGAAAGAAAAGAAAGCATTTGAAGCTGAGATAAAGGAGCTGAATGGAAAGCTATCTGAGCTGTCAACAAACATTCGGAAGGAGAAGAATGCCAAATCTGAATTGCATAAGAAATTTGACATACTGTCAAAGAAAGAAACTGTTTGTCTACAAAGATAAAAGAACTTGAGGAGATCATGTTCAAGGTGAAGCTGACTGAGCACAAGACGCCTGAATCAATAGCTCAATCACCAAGAGATGATCTAGCTGCATCCGAATGCTCATTCAAATCACCAGCAAGTTCAATTTTCACACATGTTTCTATTAATCCTTTATTTGATTCAACTGACAGTCATACTTCTAAATCAAATGATCAGATTCGTCCTTCTAATCTTTTCTATGACAAAAATGTTGATGGTTCAGGTAACATCAAGAAGGATAAATCTCAGAAGAAAAGGTTATGGAGAAGAAAAGATGAGAAAGATAAAGAGAATTGGTTTTGGAGAGTTAAAGGATCTTCAGAGGAGAAGAAGAAAGAAGAGAAATCATTTGTGCATGCATCTAATGCTCAAAGGAACAATACTTGTAAAAGGTAAAACTTTTGGCAAACCTGATCTGGTTTACACTATTAATCAATTGATCAGGTTAGCACAAAAGAAAATTAATTGTTCTTACTGCGGTGCAAATGATTTTGTAAGTAAAAGTTATGTGAATTACTGGTATGGTTCTTACTATATCTATCCTAATAGAACTGCAACTAAAAAATCTGGATCCAAATACCAGTGGATACCAAAAGCTAAATCTATGTTGCAGGCACCCAAGGTTTAAGGGGGAGAAAGAACTAAGGCTTCTGAATAAATCAGTTTAGAACCCGTGCTTCAAAGAACTATGGCTCTTGGATAAAACAGTTCAAGACCCGTTCCTCAATGTTTCAGAACTTTGGTTTCTGGTTACATCAGATCAGAACCCGTTCTTCATTGGTAAAAATGAGTATTACTATTCTCACCGGAGAATATGTAATCATGGTTTCTGAATTACTTAATTCAGAACCCATACTCAAATGTTTTTCTTCTGATGGATGCTTAAATGAAAACATCTTTTCTAGAAGTTTTTGATTTGAGAGGGAGTTAATTGTTATATCTTTTAGGGGGATGAGATAATAGTGAGTTGTACTTTCAATGTTATATTTTTCTGATAAATTGACTTTTTACAGGTATCGAGGGGGAGGATATCTGAGTTTTTATCAAAGATACTTAACTGAAAATATTCATTTCAGGGGGAGTACAGGATTCTGATTTACAGGTATATATTTCTAATCCTTATACTCTATCACTTGTTGAAAGATGAACAACTTTCACTTGTGAAAAATGGTTTCTTAAATGTTCAAACCACTTCATATTCTTAAAATGTTTTTCATGAATAGAGAAGTGTGTTTTAAATGATTTTGGATACTTTGATGATTATCTGACCGTGTGTTTCTGTTAAACCCAGTTAATAGTTGATAAACAATCACACAATACAATAAGAACAAGAGATGAATATAAATCAAATCAATATACCATAGATCTCTTGATAATCAGATGAATACGTGTGTGTATGTTCTTGGTGTAAAACCAATACCTTTGTACGTGTAAATCCTATTGAGCGGCCCCCTTTTTTTTACCACCGAAATCTAGAAACAAAAATGCCTTTTATATGTAGGTCAACATGACCTAGGCATTGCTAGATATCTCCCAAAACACCCCCTAAGGAATTAAACACTATTACAAAATAAACCCCTTTTACAATTTAATCTTGAATACAATTACTGATCCAACAATCTCCCACTTTGGATTCAAGATTAAAAAAAATTGCAATTATCTCCGGGTCTTCACTTCTCTTGAAAACTGTAGCAGATATGACGTTAAAAGCTTCAAAGCTTGTAGCTTTTCACAGTATTCACAACTTTAAGGAAATAGATATCTTCCTCTTTCTTTAAATGAAGTGTCCTTCTGATGATCATCTTTAGTCAGGCTTTTGATAAACCAGATAGGTTCAGACACTTTGTTATCTTTGAATTCTTCAACAGTCTTCAATCAATCTTACTTTTTTGAGAAAAAACAAATCGTATCTAACTCTTGAAATTCTTGTATTCTCCCCCTTTTTGATGCTAAACACCCCCTAAGGTATTAAACACTATTACAAAATAGACCCCTTTTTACAATTTAATCTTGAATACAATTACTGATCCAACAATCTCTCCCTTTGGATTCAAGATTTAAAAAGTTTCAATTGTCTCCGGGTCTTCACTTCTCTTGAAAACTGTAGCAGATATGACGTTAAAAGCTTCAAAGCTTGTAGCTTTTCACAGTCTTCACAACTTTAAGGAAACAAATATCTTCCTCTTTCTTTAAATGAAGTGTCCTTCTGGAGATCATCTTTAGTCAGGCTTTTGATAAATCAGATAAGTTCAAACACTTTGATATCTTTGAAATCTTCAGCGTTCTTCAATCAATCTTAACATTTCGAAAATTCTTGAATTTTCCTCCTTTTTGTATTCTCCCCCTTTTTGATGAGTGGTGAGAATCAGCATCATTAAAACATTTCAAATCAATCAAGGAATTTTCTCTCCCAAATCAACAATTAAGCGCAATCTTCATGTATAGATCCCTTTGTGGAAATAAGAGCAGTCTCCCCAGATAGAGAGAGTGATTATTTCAATCTTTGCAGATTCAAATAAGTAATGAGTGGTAACCCTGAATCAACAAATGACTCAGTTTCAAATGCCTGTCAGTAACACACAGTTACTGAGTAACACGAAGTTACTATATAAGGAGCTGGTTTTGATGTAGGCTTCCCAGGACTTCCATTCAATCATCGAATAACACATGGTTATCTATGAATGTTCTGACAAAAAACAAATTTCTGTGTGCTCGTGCATGTGTATGAAAGAATTAACCACAGATGATTGCTTTTCAATGTAGGCTCAAGGTATGTAAACTTGTTGAGACAACAACAAATTATACAAGGACTCAATGTGCATGAGAAAGGGTCGAAGGTGGGGAAACTTTCCTTCTTTTTCAATATTAGTATCTTCCAAGTGAAGAACCAATAGCGTATGTGCTGCGTCCCCAGAAAATGTGAAACATTCTCTTTTTGAGAAAAGAATGAGTAGCTGGTGGGGTTTTATGCAAGAGATGGCATGGGCTAGGTGCCTTTTTCAATGATGGTCACCAAAGAATGTGAACCAATCAGATAATGTGGCTGCCCGACTCAGAAAGTAGTTTGGTGCAGAGTCTAATATTCTTTTAATCTGATCTCTCACCCTCTTTCTTTTAAACATTAAATCTCACTTCTAACCAATCTCTCTTTTCCATTTTACCTCTTCACACACCAACACTCAAATCTTTTTACCCTTTTCCCCTCAATCACTCAGGGAATACTTCCTGGGTAGGAAACACTGTTAACGTGAATCCATGGAAGTTCAGTTAAGCTCACACATCAAATCCCATGTATTTTCCTAAAAGAATGTGCTATTCAACAGCCTTTTGTATATGAAAGCACAAAGGAACAAATTTACACATGAAGAATAAAAATTTGGAGAAGTCAAAGACATTTCGTGTTTGACATTACAATTCTCCCCCTCAAAACAAAAGTGGTTGACAATTAAGCTCCCCCTCAACGCAAAATCTTCTTTTAGAAGAAAATCATTGAAGTGCAGGTTCTAATCAGATGTGATTAGAAGCCAAATTTCTTGTCATTGAAGATCGAGTCCTAAGTTGTTGTACTTAGAAGTCATTGTTCTTTCTTCCCCTTAAACTTTGGGTGCCTGCAACACAGATTTAGCTTTTGGTACCCACTGGTATTTGGGTCCTAATGGGTTAGTTGCAGTTCTAGTGGGAGATATAAAGTAAGAACCATACCAGTTATTCACATAATCTTTTCTTACAAAATCATTTGTACCACAATAGGAACAACTAATTTTCTTTTGTGCTAACCTGATCAATTGATTGATAGTGTAAACAAGATCAGGTTTGCCAAAAGTTTTACCTTTTGAAGCATAGTTCCATTTAGCATTTGATGTATGCACAAATGATTTATCTTTATTCTTTTCCTCTGAAGATCCTTTAACTCTCCAGACACAATTTCCTCTATCTCTTTCATCATCCCTTCTCCAGAACCTTTTCTTCCGAGACTTGTTCTTCCTGAAGTTACCTGAACCATCAACATTTTTGTCAAAGAAAAGGTTAGAAGGACGAATATGATCTTTAGATTTAGATGTAAGACTATCATCTGAATCAAATAAAGGATTATTAGAAACATTTGTAAAAATTGAACTTGCAGCTGAAGTGAACGAGCATTCAGATGAAAATAGATCATTTCTTGGTGATTGAGCTATTGACTCTGGCGTTTTATGCTCAGTCAGCTTCACCTTGAATACGTTCTCTTTAAGTTCCTTTATCTTTGACGACAAACTGTTTCTTTCCTTTGCAATCAGATCAAACTTCTTTTGCAATTTAGATTTCGTCTTCTTTTCCTTCAGAATGTTTGTTGACAGCTCAGATATCTTTCTTGTCAGATTAGCTATCTCAGTCTCTAGAACTTTCTTTTCTTTAGAAAAGTCTTTATTTACATTCTTCTGCTCAGCTATCTTCTTCTCTTTCTCAACCTTGTCTCTCTCAAGAATGATAACTTTCTCAAAGTCTGAAACTTGTTGAGAAAGCTTAACACATTTAATCTCTAATGATTTCTTCTCTTCAAAGGCTTTTCTTGAGAAATCAGAGAATTTCTTAGCAAATTCTTTTCTTTAGAAATCAGAGAATTTCTTAGCAAATTCTTTTCATTCTTTCTCAATCTTCATTATCTCATCTTGGGCTTTTGTGTTGTCTCTGTCTTAGGTTGCCTTTTCTTTCATCATATTAATCTCAACCTCAAGACTGAAAACTTTATCTTTCAAAGAGTTTCTTTCAGCAAAAATTTGAGAATTCATTTTTCTCAGCCCATCAGATGTCTCACAAGCAATGTTTTCTCTTCTTCTCAGTTCATCTAGCTCTCTTTGCATTGATTCCTTCTTTGACCAGCTTGAGCTAGAATTTATACTTTCAGATCCTTTTAATTTAGCTTGAAGATTTAAAATATGTTTCTCTTTTGACTCAATAGTTCCTACAAAATTAATTTTTGAGTTAGAGATGCATTCTGAGCAAACAAAGTCTTTCTTTAAACATTTATCATCTTGCAACTTATTAATCTGTTCAAGAAGAGATGAGTCCTGAATCTTCAGATTTTTGTTCTTAGCTTCTAATGCTGGAATCTCTGGAATATATGCTAAAGCACAATCTCTCTTGGTCAGCATTGTATTTCCCTTCTCGTTTGTGTAAGGCATGATGATATCTGTACTACGTAAATCAACTAATAAGATCTTTTGAATCAAGAATCAGATAAAAAACTACACTAAAAAATTTCAGAAAAATAAATTTCCAAAAAGCTCAAGTGCAGAATTCTCAAACAGTGAGAATCACAAAGGAATTCGCAAAGGAAAGAAAACCTTCCAAAATTCGCAAGCAGAAAGGAGTAGAATTCGCAGACAGATGGAATTTGCAACCTGGCTTTAAGCGAGACCTAGAATTTGCAAGCAACAGACTTGCGAGACCTTGACAATTCACAAAGTAGCACCTAGCAAATCCTTTCCTTGGAAATTTTTTCACAATACAAGCTTCCACAAGTAGAATTCGCAGAGTATAGAGTTGCGAGTTCTATACTCGAATGAGTTTCAAGTTGCAAGATTTCGCAAATAATAAAGCTTTCGTAAGCAAGGATTCGTAGACTATAGACTCACGAATCCTGAAAAAAAAATTGAACTTTTAACTTAAACTTTCGTAAACTATCTTTCGCAACCTGAAGATGTTATAATTTTAAACACCTGCGAATCCTTTTCATGGTGAAAATAAGGTTTAAGGATTCGTAAATACTACTTGAGAATCTTAGGGGATTCAAAAGATACTAATCTGCGAGTTCTTCAGTTTTCGCAACCAAGGTATTTGCGAAACCTACACTTGGATAACAAATCAAATTTTAAGAGTCCTGCGAGTTCTAGCTTTCGTAGACAACATATCTGCGAATTTTTAGGCTTTCGCAATATTAACAGCTGCGAAACCTATACTCAAACATATTTAGAAACCTGCGAGAACCAAGACTCTTGCGAGTTCTTCAAGAATATCGTCCCTGTACTCGATTTTCAATCTAGAAACATACTAAACAGGTTAAATGTTAGTGTAAAAATTACACAAACCACTCACCTATCTATTTCGATTAAACCCCAATCAAAAGCAAACACAAAAAACAACATATGTGCTTAGAATCAAATAGAACAGTGCTAAACAGTTTTATGAACAAAACCTTCAAAAATCATCAAAATACCAATCGATTTGTGCTATTAAATCCAATAGGGCAATCTGATGATGTTCAATAACAATAAACGCATCTATTGCAATGATTTTTAGCCTTAAAAACACAATAAACCTTGAAATCGATTTTCACACAATAAAATTTTCGAAAAACACTATTTTAATCCAAATACTTGATTCTTTGGCTCTGATACCACTTGTTAAACCCAGTTAATAGTTGATAAACAATCACACAACACAATAAGAACAAGAGATGAATATAAATCAAATCAATATACCATAGATCTCTTGATAATCAGATGAATACGTGTGTGTGTGTGTTCTTGGTGTAAAACCAATACCTTTGTACGTGTAAATCCTATTGAGCGACCCCTTTTTTTTACCACCGAAATCTAGAAACAAAAATGCCTTTTATATGTAGGTCAACATGACCTAGGCATTACTACATATCTACCAAAACACCCCCTAAGGAATTAAACACTATTACAAAATAAACCCCTTTTACAATTTAATCTTGAATACAATTACTGATCCAACAGTTTCTACTAACAAATACTTGTGTGATTGTCATGTCTCTATACTTTGTGAAGTATTCATACACACAACGGTTCAGTACATTCTATTTGACTTTGTTATTACCATGTATCAAACGTTTAATCTTTCTATGGTAATACTCCCGTTTGCTATCCAATGTTGTTTGAATCAAATGTCATTTCATCATTTTATGTGCTATCATTGTTCAAATGTTTATATATTGTTCATATAAACAACATTCGTCTTTGATTTCCCAAATTTTATTCTTCATGAATTTTTTATCTGATTTGAATCATTGTCAGATTCTCAAAACATTTCTATTCTTTCATGTTTATTCATTCATACAAAGTTTTGAGAAATCTTATATGATCAAAAGCTCACACATTGATATTGTGAAGCATACATACACTGAAAATTGATTTCTTGAGCTTTAATGTCAAGAAAATCATTGAGATACATATTCTTTTAGGATATATACATGGGATTCAGTGTGAGAACTTAACAGAACTTCCATGGATTCACGATAACCAGTGTTTCTTACCCTGGAAGTATTCCCTGAGTGATTGAGGGGAGAGGGGTAAAAAGATTGAGTGTTGGTGTGTGAAGAGGTAAAATGGAAATGAGAGATTGGTTAGAAGTGAGCTTCAAAGATTAAAAGAAAGAGGGTGTGAGAACAGAGTAAAAGAATATCAGACTCTGGACCAAATCTTTCTGAGCCGGGCAGCCACATAATCTGGTTGGTTCACATTTTTTGGTGACCATCATTGAAAAAGGCAGTGAGCCCATGCCATCTCTTGCATACAACCCCACCAGCTACTCATTCTTTTCTCAAAAAGAGAATGCTTCACATTTTCTGGGGAAGCAACATATAATCTATTGGTTCTTTGTAATATCTGGGTACAAAAATTTTAATAATTTTGAGAGTCGGGTGAAAAGTTAAGCGAGACCCAAAGTTCAAGGGGGTTAAATGTAACTTGGGTTATATATATATCTTAACCCTAAGATTTTATCAGGATTCATTCCTGATTTCAGCGACTGAAGGAGAGCGAGAGCAGAAGAGAAAGGAGGGCTAGGTCTTGAAGAATCGTAGGGTTTCTTTGCAAATAAAGGTATGATTCTAGCCTAATATTTCCATCTAAGAGTTTTAGTCGGTAAATGATCTCGTTGTTGAGTTTGTAACCATGTATTTGATCGATTTAAGGATCTGAGTTGTTTTCTCGAAGTTTTGGAATCGCCTGAGTAAGTTTGAAGATCGACCGGTGTCGACCGGTGTGGGCCGACCGGTGTCGATCGGTGTCTACCGGACCCGTGTCGACTGGGGTGTGTCGCCCGGGGTGTTTTCGACCGGGGTGGTCGACCGGGGAGGTCTTGACCGGGGTGGCACAGTGTTTAATATTTTATGTTCTAGGCAGTGAGTAAGTGGGTTATCTATGTTTTGGCTTACCGATTTATCAGTGTTGTCGTAGGTAGTGAATCGTTAGAAAGAAGACTTTAAGAGAGAAGGATCTGAGGTGAGTCTTTTAAACTAAATCTGTTACGATTTCGAAAGTTGTTTGATACTTGTGGGTTTTCTGAACTGCACGTTTTTAGTATCGAAAGTTGTGAAGGTTTATTGAAAAGATTGATTTAATTATGTTGGCATGTTCATGCTATGTTTATATAAACTCGTTTTATATATTGTTGATGATTAGATGTATGCATACATTTAATTCGTGCGATTTGACCTAAGTCGGGAAGTGTGGCCCGCCTGATCGTACCGGGGAGTGTGGCCCGTTTATGCCATTGGGGTGTGTCTCCAAAATAAGACAGTACGAGACAGACATACCATCTCTGACGGCAGTGTTGGTCAATAGTGTGAGTTACGCTCGCGAAGCTTAAAACGTGGTAAAGGTTTGGTTAGTAGAGTGAGTTACGCTCGTGAGGCGTAAGACTTTGTTTAAATGTTTTAAATAATATTAGAACTGTTGCAGTAATGCTTGGAGGGGACTCACTAGACCATCGCTCTAACCCTCGCTCTTTCAAAATTATAATCCTGTTTCAGGTTATCGCAAGGTAGCAGGTACTGATAAGGGTAAGAAGAAGATGTGAGCTATTTCCAGGAGCTAGAAGACTCCTTATAATAGTTTCCTTTTTGACTCAGTTGTGTAATAGGTTGTAGTTGCAAACCTTATTCTTTTGAATTGTAGGCGTGGGGCCGTTTTTGGACAGGAAATGTTATTTTGATGTAATTAAAAATGTATGGGTTGTTACATTCTTCACTTGGAAGAGACTGATATTGAAAAAGAAGGAAAGTTGCCCCACCTTCGACCCTTTATCATGCACATTGAGTCTATGTATAACCTTTGTTGTCTCATTGGTTTACATACTTTGAGCCTTATGAAACACAATCATTGTGCTAATTCTTTCATAACACAAGCACGAGCACACATAAAATTTGTTTTTCTATCAGAACTGATAATGTCCAATTCAAGCTTATGATATCAATTAACAACAAATCAAATCAAGATTTTAGAGAGAGAGTGTAGAGAGAGAAAGTCACAAGTCTATTGATTCACAAGTGGTATACGTACAATTCAAGGTTACAAGCTTCTCTCAAAGAAAAGCTATATATACTACAAGACTTCTCTCAAACAATTACAAAATAACCTCACTACAAAGGTTCTCTCAAAACATTAAAAGTCAAACATAAAGTCAAACACATTGATCTAAACAAATACAGTAACAATCTCCCCCTTTTAGATCAAGTGTGAATAACTGGTCTGCCCCAACGTGATAGTCTGCCTTGACGAATTCCGAGCAAAGACTCAAAGTTTCTGATGCCGCGCTGAAAGTTGAAACGATCATAAAGAGAATCAACTATTCTTTCAATATTGAGTCTAAGACGCTTTTCCATACCTTTCTCACCCTGCTTCCTCTTTTCTTTGTTATCTTTGAGCTTGCTTTCCAACTGCAACTTAATCATTCTTAAAGTTCCATCTGAAAACTTGGCGATTTCTGAAAGTCTGAAGAACCTTTTCTTGTTCTCAGAATTCTTGTAAACCACACCAAGTTCAGGTTTTTCAAGCACGGTAAACAAACCGTAATCATCAATGTTCTCTAGGCTAAGATCAGGCTTTATCATGTTGACTTTCTTTTGGTTTGTCTCTACTCCAAGCTGAAAGTCATAGCAGTAAGTAAAATTGACCTGCCTTCTCATAAACCTCTTCACAGCATCCAGTGCAACAAGAATGTTTTCCTTCCTTACAGTCATGTTCCTGAAGAGATGATACAAATACTCGATGTCGTCCACATTCGGGAAACAAAAGTCAGCTTCAGAGAAAACACATTCAGTTAAATCTCTTCGTTGCATATGGAATACCGGATACCAGATACGTACAAATTGAACAAGTCTCACAAGCTTTAAAGAGACAATCCCTGACTTGTTTCTCACAATACTCTCCCGTTGTCTGACCCAGTTCATCATTCTTGCATATTCTTCTTGATAATCTGGATGTTGGTCTGAGACACCCAAGACTTTAAATCTGTCCATCTCTCTGATCCTGTGAACAAAAATATTCTTCATCTCTTCTTCAAGAAATGGTTGGCTCAATCTATTTCTCAACAATCTGACTTGAGCATCAGTAAGAACAGGAGGTAAAAAGGGTTGACCAGAAGGACCGACTTGGTTTTCAACAGGATTAGAAGGAAAGAAAGGTTCATTTACAGTGTTTGGGTTAGGAAAGTTTTCAAGGTTGGGTAGTTCAATAAAGTTTGGGCTTGGGATTCTATGTGGGCTAGGTAAGTTTGTTTGGGTAGGTGAAATAGGTTGGTTGGTTGGGATAGTTTGAGTTGGGGTTGGTTGGGTAGTTTGAGTAGTTTGGGTAGGTTGGGTAGTTTGGATAGGTATATCAGGTTGAGTGGGTTGGATGATTTGGATTTCTGGGCTTGATGTAGGTTGGTTTATTTGGCTAGATAGGTTAGAAGGTTGGTTTGAAGGTTCAATGACAACCATTTCTTTAAATGAAGGAATTTCAGATTGTTGAAGAGTGGTTTCTAGAAGTTCAGTTTTCACAGGACTGAGTTGGATATCCTCTTGAGAGCGCGCAAGGATGTTCATAATACTTGCTTCGCCTTCCTCAAATAAATCTCTTTCTTCTTCCTTTATCTTCCAAAACCTTTCATACTTTTCATCATAAGATGCCTCGTCATCAGAAGAAAGATCTATGGCATATATCTCTTCCAAACCAGTGAGCCTGATAATTTCCTCCTTTGTAGCAACCACGGGCTTTTCAACCAATGGATCTACGTCTTCATTAACATACAAAATCAGCTCCATTCCATGACCTTCACCCATCTCCATCTGATCATCACCTACAAGATCAACCATCTCAGTATCTTCACCCCTTTCTGAACCACCAGCAACACGTTTTGATTCTGAAGCAGTTCGTTGTCTCTTGCTTATCTCCCCCTCATGGTCATGATCTGAATCATGATCATGCCTTTTCTTCGAACCTGCTTGAGTCTTACAAGAATCCTGAACTGCTCTAGTCAATTCCTGGATATGCTGAACCATTTCTGTCTTGAATACATTGAACTCTGTAATGGAAACAACTTCAGTTTGGGCTTGAGGTTGGTGAGATCTGAGTAATCCAATCCAATCATCATCTGAATCCTTAGCGGGTGCCTGAGACAACAATTTGGCATAAAGAAGTGATTTCAACTCCTCCACCAATAGATCATCATGCTGAACGGGTGGTGGTAGAGGTGGCTGAACAGGCTCTTCCACCGCTAGGCCTTTCCCCTTTAACAAACTTTTCACCTTTGCAATCTCTTCCTGAAAATTCGTTGTTAAGCGCTCAGTGATACGGTTTTCAACAATCTTTAAGGCGCCGTCGAGATGTTCCTTTGACATGAAGTCGGGTAAAGTAACACTAGGGTCACTTAGACTTCCCGTTAACACAACTGTTGATGATCCAACAGTGTGGCCTGTGTTCATCGCTGGAATTTCGTTAACAATGACAGGACTTCCACCTGATCCTTGTAGTCCGGACTGCGGATCTACTACAGGTGTTCCAACCGGGTCACTAAGACAACCGGTGGTAGCAGAAAGTTTTGGTTGTGTCCTAGGAATGAATAAAGATGTATCAATTGGTTCTAGACTTAAATGTGCACTGAAAGAAGTCGAGCTCGGGGGCAGGTGAGCTCTTGTTTCAATACCTGCCATTTCCGAGTGAACGACAGATAGATTTTGTGCTAATTCCCCGTGTAAAGATGAGACTACAGCCTGTTGAGAGGCAGTAGAATGGATAGCTGTGGCGTGCATTTGCATAAGTGGGCGACTTATGTCTTGTACTTCCAATTGCAACACATGCAACGGAGCATTTGATTTGGTTACCCGTCTAGAATGGTAGGTTAGGTTACACTCACGCTCTCCATATTCTTTTTCTTCTACCTCTCTCAGTCTCGCGCTTTCTATATTTTCAACTATGTCTCCCTCTGATCTCCTTATATCTCCCACTACTTGAGCAATCTCCGTATCAGCAGTATCAATGATCATGTCCTCATGATGTAGAGAAACATCATCTAGGAATCCAAAACTATGATGGAGATTCTCATTATGAATGTCTGTTTCATGAAAGATAACATCTTCAGCTTGATGATCCAAAGTAGCTGAAGGTACATGATCTGATGAACTAGTATGCCTATCCGACTCAGTATCAGAATTTACATCCTCATCAGCTATCCTTACGTGAGGACTTGATTGACGAATTAAAGTCCTTTCAAGTTCAGATGTGGAAACTTCTAGACGTGTGGCAACTTGTGCCGAGGTCCCCACAGCTTCAGATATAATAATCTGAACCCCACCAGTTCCCCTCTCTAAATTTTCCCTCGTCTCTCCCCGCTCCTGAACCCCCGTGGTTTCAGGAACCCTCACCGACTCCTCTCGCCTAAGATTTGAGTCCTGGGTAGGGATTACCGGTGCTGGTATTCCCATAGACTCTCTATACTCAACTACGCGCTCGGAGTTCGAATCGGCATACGAGAGCAGAGCTTATGGAACCGGCATAGAGTATGTGAAATGCTTTTTCTGCTTCTGTAAATATTTCATCTCAAATTCCGGAGCAAGTTCATTCTGAGTTCGTTTCGGAATGTCTCTGTTCGATCTGAGCATACTTCGGATTATCAGCTGTAAGAATCTCTGATAAGGCACATAGATAGGACGTTTAGAAGTCCTTTTGCTGATCACTTTCACATAAAGTTTTGTACAGAACACCACTGAATAGTCGACGTGTAGATTGTACACGACTGCATGGAATAATCTCAATGTATGCATGTTGGTGTTGTCTAGACCAGAATTCCTTGACGTGAAGCATCGGTTGAAAACATAGAACATTTGATAGTAGAAGGGAGGTAGATTGGTCTTCTTGAAGTCACTGATCTTGGTAAGTGAACCAGTGTAACCCAAAGCTAGAATGCCTTCAAAAACTTTAGAATCTAGTGGATATGAATCAAAATGGGTTCTGCCTTCTCTGGAATTTGCCTCCGGTAAGTCTAGAATCCATCTCAATCTCTGATAAGTAAGAATAGATGTGAAGTTGTCTATTCTGAGCCTAAAGTACTTGTTGGTTTCACTTTCAACCACATACTCGATCGTCTTCCAGACTTGCTGTAAGTAGATCAGTGGAACAGCAGCAGTGTCTGTTAGAGCATGGTGAAGTGGATGGCCTTTCAGAATCTCTACCACAAGTGGATTGACACTCAGACTGTCAACGTCCACATGGTGGTTGTTAGGATACAACAACAGGTACTCAGATTGGTTTATGAGGGCTTGATCAGGATCTTCACCAATCTCAGATTGAAAATGAGATCGTGAGGATGGCATAGGAGTTTCTTTTGAGCCATGTGGATCATGTTCATCCATATTGACACTTTGATCATGAAAGTGTTCCTCCGCCATTGATTACCTGAAAAATATAACAAGTATTGGATAAAATCCAATATGTTAGTCAAATAAGCTCAAAATATGTTTTTTCAGAAAACATTTTGATACACGAAGTATCAAGTACAAAAACAAATTATACTTTGAAGCTCTGAACAAATAAGCACAAAAAGTTACAAGAAAACAAAATGTAACTTTGAAAGAGAAATTTTTTTTTACCTAAAAGACACAAACTTGAACTAAACACTTGACACTTTGAATTTGTTCTGACAAAATAATGTTGTTTTTCAAAAATACTTGAGATCTGGAAAAAAAAAATTCTAAGTATAAAACTCTCAAAACATTGAGAGACTTAGAACTCTTATAACACTTAACTTGCAAGGTTTACCAAAACTCTCAGAACTCTTAGATCTTAAAACTCTCATGAACTTGAAATTAGCAATTAATATGAATGATTTAAAAACTCTCAGATACTGTTCATTAAAAGAATTTGAATTTCAAAAATTTGAATTTCAAAACTCAAATAGACAACTTTTGAAAACCAATCAATCTGAATATAAAGTTTAATGATTGTTAAGATTTTCATATTTAGGTTCAAAGTTTCCTTTAATGTAGATTTAGTCCAAAGGAATCAAGAATGTCAATAATCCAACAGTCCTGTTGAAATCCAAAAGTTCAACAATCCAGAACATTAATGCATGAGTTCAGATCTTGTTTAAAAAACGAGCATAAGTTCAGTTCAGGACACTAGCAGTTCATAATACCGAGTTCAACAGTTCATAGATCCAAGTCCAAAAATCCAATAGTTAAGGTAAACCTGCAAAGAAAAATTATCGAACCAAACCCAGATGCAAATCAAGTCTTGTTTGCAACACAAATCATTATTTTGAAAGAACAAGATTCAAAAAGACCAGTATCATTGTTCAAGAATATGAACAGACACACAAAAAAAATGAACAAACAAGAAAACAAATCGAATATGAAGCCCTAGTTCTTGAAATTAAACCTTGAAAACAAAACAAAATACACAAATATACAATAATCGAATACCAAAGAAGAACACCTACACTTGATTCTTCGTAAGTATGAATATGAAATCGAAAAGTCGCAAACACAAGTTGAGAGAAAAATTCTAAGTGTTAAAACTCGTTGAAGAGAAATGAGAGAAGTGAGCTTAAAACTGGAAAAATTCGAATTTATACCCTGAGAGTAACATGACACGTGGCACAATTTGATTGGGTGAGTCACTTCTCGCATAACAAAGAGAAACGAGCTTGTCGCACGAATGGCAAGTTGTGTGTGCACTTCGCGCATGAACGAGGTGCGCGAAGTGGTGAAACTCGCACGACTAAGCTTGCGCGAACGAGATACGTGCATGACACTACGTGCACGAACCACAATGAACAGTAACTACTCGCAAATAGTTATGTGCGCGAAGTAGAAACGCGCATGACATAACTTGCGAGTTTTGGACTTTGCGCAGCCTTTGTCATGCGCGAAGTGAGAACTCGCACAATGAAGTGTGCGCGTTCTACACTTAGTGCACGCAATGATTTGCGCGAAGTGTAAACTCGCATAGTGCTATGCGCGTTCTACACTTAGAATTTTTTTTTTTGAAAATTTTCCAAAAATGGAAACTTTCCAAAAATGCATTAAGCCTCTTTCTAAAAACAACAAATTTTGTAAAAACACGTTTAAGCACAAAAATTAACTTTTTCTCTGAAAAATTCTTTTCTGATTTCAAAAACATTTGAAAAATACACACTCACATACTAACTTACAGACTTTCCATTATGCTCCCCCTTCACATGTACAAGTCTTTGTATCTCCCCCTTGATTTGACATTCTGCTCATCTGACTGAAGTACGAGTCCTGATCTGATGTGATCAGAAGTCATAGTTCAATACAATGAGGTTCGGGTTCTGGTCTGACATAATCAGAAGCCATAGTATATGCTCCCCCTAAACCTGTGCATACTGCAAAACAGATTTTACAGGTTTTGGTACCCATTGATACTGGGGTCCTAGTTTGTTAGATTTCCGAATCCACTTCTCAATTGGTTTATGCCTTTTAACTACATTATCCTGAGAAGTTATTCGGTAAGAACCATACCAGTTGTGAGCAGATTCTCTATGTACAAAATCATTCTCCCCACAGTAAGAACAACATATCCTCTTTTCAGCTAACCTGATAATATGACTAGTAGAGAAATACGTATCAGGTGTAGCAAGAGATTTACCTTTTCGAGCTTTGTTCTTTTTAACTTTTGATGTGGATGGAGATGATTTCTGATCAGCTTTTCCATCTAAAGAACCTTTAACAACCCAAACCATCTGATCTGTCCTTGATGGTTTTCTAAGAATTTTACTGTTAGATTTAACTGTTCCATCAATAGTATGATTATAAAACAGATTTGTAGGACGAATCTGACTTGTATTAACAGTTTTAGATTTGACACTATTCTTTCTTGAAACTTTTTCTGATATAAAATTGGAAGCAGTTTTAAAAGAACAAATTGATTCAGTTGTCTTGTCAAGAGGTGATTGATCTATCACATCCGCAGAAATCTTTTCTGACAACTGAATATTTGAAACTTCCAGATCTTTTATCTTTTTAGATAAAAGATTATTTTCTTCAAGAATTGTGTCAAATTTCACTTGTAAGTCAGATTTGGCCTTCTGTTCTTTTGACATATCAGATGATAGACCAATTAATCTTTTTGAAAGCTTAGAAATTTCATTTTCAAAATTTTGACGTTCAAGCTCAAAATCTTTTTCCATGTTCTTGTTTTTAGCAGAAATTTCATTGAATATCCCAACATTTCTCTTTTCATTTTTCTTCTTTTCAATCTCAAAATCTCAAAATAATTTCTTTTCTTTTTCAAGTAAGTCTTGTAAAACTGAGATTTGCATGGGAAATTCAATTACTTTCTCATCAAGAACTTTTCTTTCCTTTGCAAATGTGTCTCTTTCTGTAATTAAAATTTTCTCAAAATCAGACACTTGCTTGGAAAGTTTCAAACATCTATGCTCTAAGTCTTTCTTTTCTTGAAGAGCCTTCTTGGAAAAATCAGACAGTTTCTGATTGTAAAGTTTCTACAGACTAGCTTTTTCTTCAGTTTTCTCCTTATCTTTATCTGCCGGAAGACTTTTCAATAATTCAACATTCTTTGCTTCCATGGCAGAAATCTTCTCTTCAAACTCTTTCAATTTGTTGAGTAGAGCAACTGATTCAACTTTGGTGACTGAAAAATTATTCTCAGTTGTCTTCAGTTTGGTTTGAAGAAGATGTATCTCTCTTTCTCTCAATTTTAACTCTTTCTCTTTGGTACTGAGAATACCTGTATAATCAGATTTGGAATTATTAGTACATTTAGCACAAACAGAAGATTTGTCAGAATTTAACAATTTAGAACTAAAATCCTGAATCTGCTTTTTAAGGGTTGTATTCTGAATTTTCAACTTGTCTCGTTCAACCTCAATTACAGGTATTTTCGGCATGTACATAATTGCCACATCTCTCCTAGCTAAAACAGTTGACATCTTGAACAAATTTAAGAAATAACACTGATAATAAGCTTGAAAATAGTAGATCTCCCAAAAGATTCAGAAACAGTTGACTAGAAGAGTCAAATCCAGATTATCACAAAAACATATTTCCTGAAAAATTACAAGTATAAAACTCGCATAAAGCTGAAACTCGCACAGAACTGGAAACACGCAAGTCACTATTCCTCAAACTTCTCGCTAAACGACTTGTGCGCGAAACAGAGACTCCCATAACACTAAGAGCGCGAAGTAAGAAACTCGCAAATATCGTTGAGCGCGAAGTAACTTCTCGTAAGATACTGTATGCGCGAACCTGACTTAGAAAATTTTCGAAACTTGAACTTCTCGCAGATGAATCTAAACTCGCACGTCAGTGAAACTCGCAGAAGCCTTTGCGGGAACCATACTTAGAAAAATTTCTAAGAAGATTAAAACGCGCAAAATGCAAACTCGCAAACAAAGAAACTTGCAGAAGGTACTTGCACGATCCGGACTTAGAAAAATTCTGAAAAAACAAGAACTCGCAGAACAAACAAGAAAACCCTTTGCGCGAATTGAATTCTCGTAAGTTGTACTATGTGCGAACCTGCAAAACTCGCACAACACACATGAACAGTGTTTTGCTCGTTCTTCCTAAGCACGAAATGTGGATCTAGCGAGTTCTTCCCTTTGCTTATGAAAATCGATCCAAAACTTAATTTCCCTGCAAATCTCTTTACAAACATCACCAACAGGTTCGAAAAGTGATATTGATCACTTTTTAAACATACAACAATGAACAAAAACACATATTACAGTTCAATTCATCAAGATTACAGATTCTGAGTATTCGTGTTTCTAAAATTCAAGAAAATCTAAAATTACAACAAATCCAGTGTTTGATTCGTGAAAGTGTGTGAATACAATCACAAATCGGTCACAACTATTACAAGAATACACACGAATTTCAACAACACAATGAAAAAATCGATCAAACAGTAACTTTTCAAGAAGTCGACTGTTCTTGAAAAATTTCCAGAAAATTGATAGCGGAAAATCGTATAGGTCCACAAAGTGGCCACTATGTTGCCACAGTGGCGGTGCAAGTGCACACCGGACACTATGATCGTTATAAGTAATAAAGTGGTAAAAATATCGAGATTGTATCCACAGGGATCAGACTTCAAAGTTTCGAGTAGTAGGTCGAGAATACAATGGTTTCAATTAGAGAAGAAGAAAATATCTTTGAGCGAAATTGGTGCTTTTAACAATTAACAAATAATTTAAAGAAAAGGGTATGGGTGTAGGCTTTATCTAAGACATTTGTAGTAACCTCGTGGTCAGAAACAAAGTATCACAAAAACATCTAAAAAAATCCTTTTCTCTCGAAAGTGAACTTCCTTAGAACGTGGCCACGTTGCACCCACATCACCACTTTCACCAACTCAAGACTTGCCGACTTAACTAAGTAAACCTCTAAGGATTTCAGTTCCACCAGTATGGATATAGAAGCCCAAATCTCTTTGTGACATCTATATCGACCGACATTTTGAACCTTAGTTAAAGTCATGCAAAAACCCGTATCTCTACGTGGTTATAAAAGACTTTCTCAAATCTTCTTTGCATCACTCAAGCCGTATTTCGTATCCGCCCCTCTCGAGGTCTAAGATCTAATATTAAGACTAACAAGTGATTGGCTTGTTCGCGTTGAGTTGAAGTCCCGACTCGAGCGACCAAGTCTAAGAGTTAGCAAAGATGGCAACACCCAAGTGTTGCCTACTAGTCTTAGATTTGGCACACACCCACACCCAAAGGACATGTTGGAGCTCTCCTTCAAATGACATCCATGGCTTCAATTTATAGTGGAAGATGAAAAGGGTGGTGGAGGATTTTACCCATAAAACCTTTCAATGAGTTCAAGCCTTCTTTAACCCAAAGGCTCCTTGCCCTTTTCATCTATTTTCTCATGAAAGCTCATCTTTTGCTTTATCTCATTTAGGCTTTTAGATAGGCATTTTTGGCATTGATGTCTTTCCACCAATATTTTGCTTTTATCTTTTGTCTTCTCTTCATCCCCTTGGTTTCTAAAGCTTAGCCTTTAAGAAAGCCTTTATGCAGCTGAAATGGACATAAAAATACATGCAAAATATGATATTTTTCCAGCTGTCCTCGGATTTACATCGTTCACCAACGTGGAGACAAAGTGGCCACTTTCTGCAGTCCAACATTTAGCCCAAAAATGATGCTTTCAACCATCAAAACACAAAATTTTATCCTCAACACCTCTAAATGAAAATAAATAAATAAAAAAGAGAAACATGAACACGTAAAGGGAAAACACACATTAAAATCAAAGAAAAGCATACACCAACAATGTGTAAATAACACTCAAAATGAGAGTTACCAAAAATCAATCCAACTTGACAATCAAAACACTCTGAAATCTCTTGGGTAGGCTCTGATACCAATTGATAATGTCCAATTCAAGCTTATGATATCAATTAACAACAAATCAAATCAAGATTTTAGACAGAGAGTGTAGAGAGAGAAAGTCACAAGTCTATTGATTCACAAGTGGTATGCGTACAATTCAAGGTTACAAGCTTCTCTCAAAGCAAAGCTATATATACTACAAGACTTCTCTCAAACAATTACAAAATAACCTCACTACAAAGGTTCTCTCAAAACATTAAAAGTCAAACACATTGATCTAAACAAATACAGTAACAAGAACATTCATAGAAAATACCTTGTGTTTTTTCAATGATTGAATGGAAGTCCTGGGGAGTGAACACCATCTCAAGCTCCTTACATTGTACATTCGTTGTACAATTTAACTTTGTGTTACTGACAGGCATTCCTAACTGTTTCATTTGTTGATTCAGGGTTACAATTCCTATTTTGTTTGAATTTGAAAAGATTCAGATGAATACTTTCTTGAATTGACGGCTCATTCAGATCAGATGAACGATTCTCTCATATCATTCATTGGAGGAGATCGATAATTTTTCTACACAAGGGGAGATTGTTCATATTTTATCAAAGGGGGAGATCATGAAGTCTATGCTAAATTGTTTATTTGGGGGAGATGTTCCAAAGACGGATCTAAACTTGAAGAGTTTTAATGATTTTGATTCTCACAAATCATTAAAAAGGGGGAGATAAATCAGAGTTAAAGTTCAGATGATTAAAGTTTGTATCAAGAAAGGGGGAAAGAAGTTTTTTCAAAGTCAGATTGAAAGTTGAAGCAAAGATTGTTGTAAAGAGATGATATTGTTGTAAACAAAGGGAGAGAATGAAGATTGTACTAAAGTTGTCAAAGGTTTCAAAAGTTTAAAGTTTCAGAGTTCAAGACAGAAATATATTTTGAAGAGAAAGTAAAGTCATGAAAAGCAGAAAAAGGGGGAGATAATTTGATCAAAGTGACAAAGTTTGTTGAAGATGACAAAGCTTTCAAGATGTCAAAGTTGAAAATGTTTAAAAGATGAAGATTATTCTGAAGATAAGAAGACCTGAAGATTATTGTCAAAAAAAAAATTTAATCTTGAATCCAAAGGGGGAGATTGTTAGATTAATATTGTATTCAAGATTAAAAGTGAGGGTCTGTATTGTAATTGTGTAATAGTTTGAGGGTTTATGTTGTAAAGTCAACTCAAGTTGACTTAGTATAAATAGTTTTGTTCTTTGTTAGATTGGTAGACACGAACATACGCACATTCAAGAATCAGTGAATTGGTAAGAACTTGTATGCACACACAGTGAACGTGAGACATGTGATTAAGTGTTAGATCTGTGATTAATTGAAATAATATGATTTGATCAATATAAATGTGTTCATAATCTGTGTTGTGATTAATATGCTAGTAATTCTGGGTCACACAAACCCAATACAAGGCCCAATACAAATACTTATGGATTACTTTACTAAACTTATAAAGTGAACATATTTATGTTCTAACATTCTCCCCCTAAGTTTTGTAAAGTAATCATTCTCTGTTAAGCTCCAACTTCAGCTCCTCTCCCCCTTGATTTCTTTATAAAACTTAGCATTGCATAAACTTCAAAGCTCCTCGATCTCCCCCTTGAAAGTAGCTCTTATCCTTGGAGTTTCAACTGAAATACCAGATCTGATGTATACCATAACCTCAACTGAGTGCACATAAAGACAACTTTTGACTCTTGTAAATCCAACACATTCCGTATGCCCACAAGAATGATATGTGTTGAATATTGGAATGACAACCAAGTGCATCTTCAGTGTATAACATATGATCTGTCTTTGAACCACGAGTTGAAATAAGAACTCAGCTTAAGAACTTCATCTGATCAGCTTAAGGGCGGTAGCATCCGGTAGCAACACTACAAGGCAAGGATTAGAAGGCAAGAAATGTTCAACAACTGATAGAAGACGCTCATTTTCTAACTGCTTTCCAGAATACTGAACAATCAAACCCATAACACTTTTCTTCACGAATCAGCTGGATGATTATAAGCACTCAGGATTCTGAATTACAACTTAAGCATCAGAACAATGATTGCAGTCGCTCACACTACTGAGTGATCAGTTCAGAAGAATGATAAAGTGCTCTCAACGGTCTAACGACAAAATAAGCTTTACAGACTGATGATTGCAAATACTCAAGCAGCTAACTCAATCCAATCAGAGACTAGATCATCAAATCCAGTAACTTAAAATCTTGAAAAGCATGAGCACTTGTGAAAGAATAATCAGTTGCTAAGGATATGTGACCAATGTATGATAAGAGTGATGTCACATATGCATTAAGCGTAAAAAGCTCAGGAACAGGGCAAACTTGTAGTAAACAGGGTTCAGAACAGTCAAAAAATCTCAAAAAGATCAAAACTTTTCGCATAGGCTCAACAATTCGCAGATCACTATAGCAAATCAGCACAATTCGGATGATGGCATAACCTAAAGCCTCAGAATTCACATAGGTTGTGTGCGAATTCTTACTTCTCGCACAAGCCTATGTGTGAATTCCTCGTAATTCTCATCTCACTCTTAAGAGAATTATCAACTTCTCGCATATCTCACATGTACGAATTCCTGACATTTCGTATCACACACATATACGAAATCATAACTTTTCGCATAAATCTAACATGTGAAATCTTGACTTAGATTTTTCTTTCACGCTCAAGGAATTCGTATAAACATTTCGTACATCTGTAGCATGAGAATTCTGCACTTTTCACAACACACTCACATGCGAAATCCATACTTGGAAAGATTTCATCTTCAAAGTCTATTGTCATGCGAATTCCTAGCATGCGGATTCTTCAAAAAAATCATTAACTGCGAATTCTTTCTAATATCATTGCGAATTCTTCAATTTCTGCGAGTTCTTCATCTGAATCATGAGAATTCTATGGATCTCGAACGTTTTTCACATTTCTTCCACTTAAACCTTCAATACATCGAATTTTGAGATGTGCTTCTGAGAACATGTTCGAAAATAACTTTGGAGCACATTTATTGTTGATGATCTTGTCTAATTTCGATTCTAAACCCCCACTCGATCATACCACAGTGATATACATTTTTCGAACTAAAACTTCTCAAAATCGACTAATTCTACTTTCTGAATTGAAATTAGAACTTGTTATTGATTCAATGACGATCGACTGTAACCACAAAATCAATTTATCAACAGAGAACATCAAATCTAATGTCAATTCCAAAAATCGAAAATTTCCAACAGTGACTGTTCTTTTTCAATGCAATCTGATCTCGATCGTCGTAGAATGATTATGCGTTCGGCTCTGATACCACTTGTTAAGTCCCTGAGATCATAGATTGAATTGAATAATAAAGATAACAAGGAATTAGGATTGGAATCTGTAAATCTTATTTATTGAAAGTAAACTACAACTATAAACTCAAGAACCCGTATGCATCTACATTGTAAATGAAAACTTACACTACAAAGACACATTAAGCCCAAACCCAATACAAGGCCCAATACAAATACTTATGGATTACTTTACTAAACTTCTAAATTAAAATATTTATATTCTAACAGCTTGAATATGATCGTCCAAAGAATTCAGAAACAAATTTGACTCTGAAAGTCAACCTTGGTCAAACACTGGAAAACTCGGAAAAATATTCTAAGTGTCAGAAGTCGTAAACAACTAAGAAAGGAACAGTAACTTGTCACAGATCCCTAGTAGTCAAAAATCAAAGGCCACTTGTCGCAGGTAGAGGTCTGCCAGTTCTCACTTGTCGCAGGTTGAAGCCTGCGAGTTCTGAAGCTCACTTGGCGCAAACACTCTGCTAGTTCTATTACTTAGAAAAAATTTCGAACTTTAACTTGTCGCAATGCGTCTGCGAGTTCTCGTACTTAGAAAATTTTCGAAGAAATAACTTGTCGCAGAAGGCACTTTTCGCATAGAACACTTGTCGCAAAGTAGAAGTCGCAGATCAAATAAATTCCATACCAAGAAGTCGCAAGCAGGGTTCTGCGAGTTCTTACTTGTCGCAAAGGCACCCTGCAAGTTCTGATACTTAGAAAAATTCTAAGTTTCAGAAAATGAGATCAAAATGAGGGTCTTGCGAGTTCTTACATAGAAGATGCAAATAACACAAAAACACAAAATTTCTTCAGTCTGTGAGTTCTTCGATTCTGCGAGTTCTTCAGTCTGCGAGTTCTTCAGATGAATTTGCGACAACCTCATATCTTGCGAGTTCTTCACTGAACTTGCAGATTTTTGGCCATTTTGATTCAATTCCTGCAATTAAGAGTTGTAACTTCACAGGGTTGATCGATTATGCCACTAGAACAATTCTTTAGTACAACATTTTGACTAAAAACAACAAAATACAACGAATTGATCCCTAAAACAGTGTTCGAACTATTTTTCAAGAAAATTAATAAAACTTCAAAATCAATGAGGATACAGTTAGAATTTGAAGATGAAATTCAAACAAGAAGTATTCCAAATGTATAGGTGACCACTATAGAACCAATCACTTGCTCCAAAATCGATCAATCGTGAAAATTTGAATTCAACAGTTACTTTCTAGAAACAGTTTGCGAGTTCTTCCAAAAATAGAAGTTTTCAAATGATTTTGATCAAGAAATTGATATCAATCCATGTCTGAATTCGTTGGTTTGCTCAGATACCAATTGTTAGTCCAAGATTCAAGCACAATCAATCAAGATGTAGCAAATGTGACAATTGAGATCAATGTAGAGAGATAGTGTAGAGAGAGAAAATGTAGATGTCATAGATCTAACAATGAGTTACATGTCTAAAAAACAATACACTTCCTTACTAACACACCTATCTAACAAGGCTTACAATAGTATTTATATGGTCAAGGACCATGTACAAAGTCAAGGTAAACTAATCATAATTTGACTATGTTTGACTTTACATGCCTTGCCTTTGACTTTTACTCTTAAATCTTGGATACAATAATACCCAAACAAGCTTGATAATCATCAGACTTTGCTTTGACTTGAAATACAAATTCTCTCCACTTTACAACTTTCTCTTGACTTTGCTTTCTTCAAAAATCTAACTTTGAATCATCTCCTCTTTCAGATAAGATTAGTGTAATTCTGACTTTGAAACTCTTGAAATTTCTCCCCCTTTTTGATGAATTATGAGAAATCAGAATCATCAAAACATTATCAATTTCAGCATTGTCTTTGATAGTATCTTCCCCATATAACAAAATAAGCAGAATCTTCATGAGAAACAATCTCCCCCAAAATAAGAATTAACAATCTTCGCATGAAAGAATATCTCCAACTAATCGGATATGAACATGTAGCCGTCAATTCATAGAATGTATTCATCCAAATCTTTTCAAATTCAGACAAATTAGAAATTTGGTAACCCTGAATCAACATATGAATAAGTTATTATGCCTGTCAGTAGCACATAGCCACTGTGTACAACAAATGTACATAGGAAATGAGCTTTTTGATGTTCACTCCCCAGGGCTTCCATTCAATCATTGAAAACCACAATGGAATTTTCTATGAATGTTAAGACAAGAAAACATATTCTTTGTGTGCTCGTGCATGTGTAGAAATGATTGAAGAATTTAAAGCTTTTTAACAGGCTTAAAGTATGTAAACCATTGAGACAATAACAGTATTACATAGACTCAATGTGCATGAATGAGGTTAGAAGGTGGGGCAACTTTCCTTCTTTTTCAATATCAACACCTTCCAAACGAAGATTTGATAGATTATATGTTGCTTCCCCTTTAAAATATGGAACATCCTTTTGTTGAGAAAAAGATGAGTAGCAGGTGGGGTTTATGCAAGAGTTGGCATGGTAGTTGCCTTTTTCAATGAAGTTCACGAAAGAATTGTGAAACAACAGAAAATGTGGCTGCCCGACTCAGAAAAAGTTTGGTGTAGAGTTTCATATTCTTTTACTCTGATCTCTCACCCTCTTTCTTTTAATCATTTGAACTCGCTTCTAACCAACCTCTATTTTCCATTTTACCTTAGCACACACCCACTCTCTATTCTTTTGACCCCTCTCCCCTCAATCACTCGGGATAACTTCTTGGGTAGGAAATACAGGTTAACGTAAATCCATAGAAATTATTTGAAGTGCAGACACTGATTCCCATGTAATTTTGTCCTAAAAGAAAATATGTTGCTCAACAGTTTATCTTGACAGATAAGCACAAGATATCATTATCAGAAAATGTATGCTCATTAAAAATAAGAATGAGATTTGAGCATTTTGAACATTTAAGATCTCTCAAAACAATGAAATTGAATGAATGAAACGAATTCAAGTGAAGTGTTTTGAGAATCTGACAATGATTTGATCAAATCAAATATCATGAAGAAAAATATGTTGGGATATCAAAGAACGAATATTTGTTTATATGAATAAGATATAAACAATTTGACAATGAAAGCACAATTATTAAGAAATGACGTCTGATTTCAAACAATGTAGAATTCAACCGGGAGTATTACCATCGAAAGATTTATATTTTTGAGACATGGTAATAACAAAGTCAATAAAAGTACTGAACCGATGTGTGTAAGAATACTTGGCAATATAACAAAAGATAATACACAAGTATTGATCTTTGAGAAACACACGGTCAGTTAATCATGAAAGTATCGATATAAAAACATTTAAAATCACACTTTGAAATTCATAAAACGTTTGAGAACACGAAGTGGTTTGAATGTTTAAGAAAATTGTTTTTCACATCCGAAATCCGTTCTTCTTTCAAATATGATAGAGATTAAGATTCAGAATGATATACCTTCAACGTAGAAATCTTAACTCCTCCTAAAATGAATATTTATCTTTTAAACTCCCTTTGACAAAAACCTCAGATACTCCCCCTCTATATCTGTAAAATGTCAAATATTAGACAAAAACAATATGAATATGACAATGAAATATATTTATCTTTTCTCTTCTTCCTCTTAAACATATGATAGTTAAAGTTTTACTAACTCCCCCTCAAACAAACAATAAAACTTCATGAAAAAGATCTATCTTTTCAGCTTCCTTAAGAATGAAAACTCTTAAGTACGGGTTCTGAACGGAAATATTCAGAAGCCATCGTCACAATCTTATAACCTGCAAAACAAGAAAGATTTTGGTAACCATAGAAAATGATTCCGCCTTCGTCAGTAAAGAAGAATATAAGCATATGTTCTAACTCCCCTTAGACATGTACAAACATTAAGATCTACTCCCCCTAGAATCATGCAAGAGATGTTAACAGACTTTAAGAAGACATATTTAACATACCTAGTTTGTTGATAAGAAACTTAAAACGTTTTTCATCTAACTGGTAATCCGTCTGTACAAAATGCATTTCGATAACACCTTTCTCCACATGATCCTTTATAAAGTGGTAACGCACATCTATATGTTTCGTCTTGGAGTGCTGAATCGGATTAACAGTTATAGCTATGGCGCTCTTGGAATCACAATATATAGGGACTCTCTTGTAGGTGTACCCAAAGTCTTTTAATTGCGTCTTCATCCATAAGACTTGAGAGCAACAGCTCGCGGCAGCAACGTACCTAACCTCAACAGTGGATGTGGATACACATTTTTGCTTATTTGAGGTCTAACTAACAAGTTTATCACCTAAAATTTGACATGACCCAGATGTGCTCTTTCGATCTAGCTTAAAACCTACATGGTCAGCATCTATAAAAGCAGTTAAATCAAATCCGGAATCCTTTGGATACCAAAAGGCCTAATTCAGGGGCGCCTTTCAAATATCTAAGGATCCGTTTTACGGCCACAAGATGAGATTCGTTCGGATTTGCTTGATATCTCGCACTGAAACAAGTAGCAAACATAATATCAGGTCTACTTGCCATGAGATACAATAGTGAACCGATCATACTACGGTACGTTTTATGATCAACAGATTTACCGACTAAATTTGCATCCAGTAGCGTTCCAGTAGCCATGGGCATTTTCATTACTGCACTATCTGTCATGTTAAACTTTTTCAAAATAACTCGAATGTATTTGGACTGGGTTATGAATATACCATCTGGGGACTATTTTACTTGAAGACCAAGGAAAAATGTCAGTTCACCCATCATACTCATCTCAAACCTAGTCTCCATAATCTTTGAAAAGTTTTACAAAATTTAGGATTTATAGACCCAAATATTATGTCATCTACATATATCTGTATTAAGATCAAGTCCTCACCTTGTTTCTTTAGGAATTAGGTAGTATCAATCGTACCTTTCAAGAAACCTGAGGCAAGTAGGAATTGCGTTAAAGTGTCGTACCGTGCTCTTGGTGCTTGTTTGAGACCATATAGGGCTTTATCAAGAACATAGACGTGGTTGTGGTGATGTGGATCTACAAAGCCTTCTAGTTGTGCAACATAAACCTCTTCATGCAGTACGCCATTCAAGAATGTGGATTTCACTTCCATTTGATAGACAGTGAAATTCTTATGAGCTGCATATGAAAGAAATATCTGAATTGTCTCGATCCTTGCAACAGGGGCAAAAGTTTCATTGTAATCGATGCCTTCTTGCTGACAATAACCCTTAGCGACCAATCAAGCTTTGTTTCATACGACAATCCCAGCCTCATCCTTTTTATTTCTAAAGACCCACTTAGTGCCAATCACTGATTTATCCTTAGGTCGTGGGATTAGCCTTCAGACCTTGTTCCATTCAAACTGGAGTAGCTCATCTTGCATAACAAGTATCTAATTAGGATCTTGAAGCGCCTTCGAAACCTTTTTAGGCTCTAGGGAACTCAGGAAACCGGAGTATAAGCAGAGATTAGTTGATGCTGCACGGGTCTTAACTCCACTGTTGACGTCACCCATTATGTTATGAAGGGGGGTGATCTCTAGTCCATCTAGTGGTACTAGGCAGGGGTTGAATAGTTTCTCTGTTGTTCAGCTAATTATATTCATCAACAATTGCAGGAACAACGTCAGATGTTGTTGGAACTTCATTCACAGGTGATTGTGACTGTTATAGTTCTGGTCTAACGGAATAAGTACTCGGGACTTCTTGACCAGAATTGGAATATGCAGAAACAAAGCCACGATTAGTTTGATCAGAATCATTAGGCGTTGTTGTACCTGATGAAGTTGTTGTAACTTGTTCAGAGGGTCTAGAAATATCTTCAGTTGTTTTAGGGACCTCTGATGTTGATGCAGACACACTAGATTTATCAAAATCTGCACAAACATCCATGAATTCATCAAAAAATAATAGGTTTAACTCAGATGTAGACATTTGAGAGTTAGAAACAGAAGACTTATTCTCTTTTGACACGGGTTCTATTCCGTCTTGAATTGAAGCCTTTCCTTTCAGCTTGAGTCCTGAACTGTGTTGTTTAGAAGTCAAAGTTGAATTTTCATCAAATGTTACATGAATGTTTTCTATAACAGTCTTGGTACGACGGTTGTAGATACGACAGGCCTTTGAAGTAAAGGAATATCCAAGAAAATAGCCTTTGTCTGCCTTCTTATCGAACTTTCCAAGATTGTCACGGTCATTCAAAATAAAGCACCTGCAACCAAAAAATATGAAGGAATTTAACATTTGGTTTTCACTTATTTATAATCTCATACGATGTCTTATTCAAATGCTTATTAATTATCGTTCGATTCTTAGTGAAGCATGCAGTGGCAACGGCCTCAGTCCACAAATACAATGGTAATCCAGAGTAAGCCAACATAGTCCTAGCAACTTCGACCAAAGTACGGTTCTTGCGCTCGACAACTCCATTTTGTTGCGGCGTACGAGCGGCAGAAAAGTTGTGAGAAATCCCTATGCATTGTAAATATCCTTGTATAGTCTCATTCTTGAATTCAGTGTCGTTGTCGCTTCACAATTTCTTGATTGGAAGTTGTAATAGAACTTGGACTTTTTTGATGAAGGCAATAATCAACACTGGTGCATCTGATTTTGCTCTAAAAAACTCTAACCATGTGTATCTAGAGTATTTATCAATCATGACTAAGACTTACTTTTTGCCACTGATTGATTGAATTCTCATTGGGCCATAAAGATCCATGTGTATCATTTCGAGCGGCGATTTACAAGAAGATTCTATCTTAGCCTTATGGGAACTTCGTTTCATTTTTCCCATTTCACATGCAGAACATAAAGAATCCTTCTCGAATCGCAATTCTGGAAGACCTTTTACCATGCCTTTACTCGCCAAAGTATTTATATCTTTAAAGTTTTGGTGAGAAAGACGACGATGCCAAATCCAACTTTCTTCTTTTGAAGCTTTAGCAATTAAGCAAATTAACCGAGTTGCTGAAAGAGTTGGAAAATTGACCGCATATAAATTGACATATCTTTCTGCTTAAAATATCTCGGAACCGTCCGGATCTTCTATATGACAGTGTGTGATAGTAAACCTGACTTGGTAAAGACTGTCACAAAATTGACTCGTACAGAAAAGGTTGTGATCAAGCCCTTCCACATAAAGAACCTTCTGAATGGTCACAATACTGTTTTTAAGCATTCCATATACTCTGATGTAACCTTTTAACTCATAATTTGCAAATCAAACTGTTCCAGCAGGCTGTTCAACATAATCATGCAGTAAGTGCTTGAACCCCGTCATGTGCCTTGAGCATCCAGAATCTATGAACCATAGATGACGGGCCTGCAAAAGAAACAAACTTACTTTGCTTTAGGTACCCATATCCAGATGGGTCCTTTCTTGTTAGCATCTTTCAACTTTTGAAAATCGTCAACCTTGCCTTTAACTCTCCATTCAAATCTGGGCTTAGGCAACCATTTCCAAACCATATTCACATTCAAATCATTCTTCTTTGAGAAATTGTTTGACTTAGCCTTGAATATATGAATTTGTTGTGTCGAGGCTTTAGAAAAAGATTTAGCTTTAGAAAAGCTTTTGACATTCTTTGGCTTAAGAGAGATGGAGTGAAACGAGAAAGAATTGCTACCACAGTGATTGCAAATAAAGTTCTTTCGAGCAAATGTAATGACTTTCGATTTATCAAAAGTTTTACAATTATTGGAACAAAATTGACATTTATTGTTCGCAGAACTATTACATGCCAAACTATCATCACTAGTAAGTAAACTACTATCCTTTCTACAACTTTCAGAAACATTTTCACAAACTTTCTTTTCACAAACTTTTCTCCTCCATTCTTTTTTCCCCTTTCCATTAAGATCTGAAAACCCAAAAGAAGCTTTGTTAGTTTATTTCTTTGAGAGTGAATTTCTTTTCTTGACTCCAGAAGTTTCACCCTTCTCGAACACACTGGGTTGCTTTTCAAAACAAGATGAATAAACAACTGTTGGCTTTGCAAGTGTCACGAACTATGGGATTGATCTTACATTCCACTTTTTATCATCAAACTCTTTTTGTTTAGATAAATTCTTTTTGAACAAATCATTTTTCAATTCATTAATCTGTTTACAAAGCTCTTTTTTCTTCCAAAGATTTATCAAGTTTGAAACGAAGATCACAATTTTCGTCTTCAACTTCTTCAAGAGTCTTTTGTAAATAAGATATTTCATTTTCAAAATTGGATGTTTGATGAACCACGGAGTTAGACTCTAGCTTGTTCAAAATAGGAACGGGATCTAAAGAATTCATCATTTCTTCAAAAATTTCTTCAGACATATTCTCAACAAACTCAGATTTTTCATCAGAATTCGTGACATGTGGAGACTCTTCTACCTTTACTCCATTTGGAGATTCAAAAGAAATATATTTTGAAATGGTAGTCTGATCACAAATATCAGTATAAGATTCATATTCATCATACTTACATTCGGTCTAAGGTAAGATCTAATCTTTGTTGACTGATTCAGTATTTGTAGAAGGTGTGGAAAATAATGATTCAAATTCTACAAATTCTAACTTTCTAGTTTTGTAGCTTGAGTTCAAATTATTATTTTTAAATCCCACAGATCTAAAACTGTATTGTGAATCAGTACAACTCGATTGATCACCATCTATTACTTCCTTACCTTTCTGTGGAGTGTCCGATATAATAGTCTCAACTTTTATGAACGTGTCGCGAATATCTGGAATCTTCTTAACAGTTGAACCCAATTTATAAAAACTATATAAACTTTCAGGGGCTCTTTTTAAAACATCATTTTCCGACAAACCTAACCCCAGTTTGGGATTATAAAAACGAACATCTTGGAGTTTGTTTGTGAGAAGATTCAGAGTTTGTTCAGTCTGTCCTCTTTTTAAATTTAAATCCTCCAGTTGCTTAATCTTACAATACGTCTCATTGCGTTCCTGAAAGAAAACTTCAAATTTTATTTTAAATTCACGCTTTTCAGAATTCAAATTTACCAAGTCCTTTTCAGGCTCGGTGATTTTGGATGTCAATTCAGCTTTTTCCTTTTTCAAATCATCTTTTTCTTTTTATTTGTCCTCGATTACAACTTTCAACAATGCATTTTCATCACGAAAATTCACCATTGACTGTCGTTCAAGACTAAGTTTACTTTTAAGCACATCCAATTCAGTTTCCATATGTTGAATTTGAGCAAGTAAATATTGAACTATATCAGGATTATCAGATTGTTCACTTACCTCAGAGTCGCCGTCAAAATTGTCAGAAGCAGGTTGTTCACAATCTTCAACCTTAGCCATAATGCATATTTGAGTAAAATGAGCCTCTTCATCATCAGAAGTCTGACACAACCAGGTTTCTTTATTCGGCCATAAGAATTTTTCCTTCTTTTCGCTTCTTGAGAAAAAGAGACTTTTTGGCATAGTACTCTGAATTCTTAATCCTCTTGAACTTTCAATCTTTAGAAAAGTGCCCAAACTTTCCACAATTAAAACATCTTCCGCTTTGTGGATCAATCTTGTCATCCTTCTATCTCAAGCAACCAGATGAAAGTGGCAAACTGCATAAACAACTATGAAGAGTTTAAAACCAAGGATGGTGAAAGTCTTGAGGAGACTTATGATAGATTTGTGTCTTTGCTTAATGAATTGGCAAAGAACAAAGTTCCAAAGAAGCAGATTGAAAACAATGTAAAGTTTCTGAGTATTCTACAGCCGGATTGGAAAAAGCATACAAGGAGAATGAAGCTGACGAAAGACTTGAACCATGAAAGTACCGATATGAAAAACATTTAAAATCGCACTTCGAGATTCATAAAATCATTTGAGAACACGAAGTAGTTTGAACATTTAGGAAAACATTTTTCACATCCGAAAGTCGTTCTTCTTTCAAGATATGTAGAGATTAATATTTAGAATGATATAGCTTCAACGTAGAAATCTTAACTCCCCTTAAAATGAATATTATCATTTAAGCATCCTATGACAAAAACTTTAGATACTCCCCCTCGATATCTGTAAAAAGTCAAATCATTAGTAGAGAACAATATGAATATAACAATTAATCGCATTTATTTTCTATTATCCCCCCCATAAAAAAATATGACAGTGAAAACTTTAAACAAACTCCCCCTCAAATTGACCATAAAAACTTTCTAAATGATGTATCTTATCAGCATCCTTAAGCAGAGAAACACTTAAGTACGTGTTCTGAACAGAAGTATTCAGAAGCCATTTGTACATATTCTCCGGTGAGAATAGTAACTCCCCCTAAAAGTAACAATCAAATTATCTTTTAATCTCCTCCCTTGAAGATTTATCATCTTTTATGTGTCGGAGTACAATCCTTTGACATTGAAGTCCGAGTCCTGAGTTGTTTTACTCAGAAGTTATCGTCATGTATTCTCCGGTGAGAATGGTAACTCCCTCTAAAGGTAACAATCAAATTATCTTTTAATCTCCTCCTGAAAAATCAAAAAATGTATCAGTAAAAATATAAAACATATAAGCTCCCCCTTAATATTTTCATAGTCCTTAATCATTAAACTGAGTTCTGAATTACTAGGATTGAAGTAAATTCAGAAGTCAAACTCTCCATCTTTATCAATGAAGACTGGGTCTTGAACTGCTTTATTCAAAAACCATTGTTCTTAAACATTGAAGACCGGGTTCTGATCTGGTGCAATCAGAAACCAACATTCGTTGAAGTACGAGTTCTGAACTGTTGTATTCAGAAGTCTACTTTGATCTTTTAGATACGGGTTATAAACTTTAGTGTTTAGAATCCATTCATCTTTATCCTCTTTGTCTTTAGGTGCCTGTAACACAGATTTAGCTTTTGGTACCCACTGGTATTTGGGTCCTGGTTTGTTAGTTGCAGTTCTATTAGGAGAGATGTAGTAAGAACCATACCATTAATTCACATAATTTTTGCTAACAAAATCATTTGTACCACAGTAAGAACAATTAATTTTCTTTTGTGCTAACTTGATCAATTGATTAACAGTATAAACAAGATCGGGTTTGCCAAAAGTTTTACGTTTAGGTGCATTGTTTTTTTTAGCATTGGATGCATGCACAAATGATTTATGTTCCTTCTTCTCGTCTGAGGATCCTTTCACTCTCCAAATCCACTTTTCTTTGTCATTTTTCCTTTTATGTTTACCTGAACCATCAACAAGTTTATCATAGAAAAGGTTAGAAGGACGAATTTGATCTTTATGTTTAGAAGTATGATTATCATCTGAATCAAACAAAGGATTATTAGAAACATTCAGAAAATGTGAACTTGAAGTTGTTTTGAATGAGCATTCTGAATCAGCTAGATCATCTCTCGGTGATTGAACAATTGATTCTGGCGTCTTTTGCTCAGTCAACTTCACCTTGAACATAATCTCTTCAAGTTCTTTGATCTTTGAAGATAAACTGTTTCTTTCCTTTGAAAGTAGATCAAACTTCTTGTGCAATTCAGACTTCGCGTTCTTCTCCTTTAGAACAGTAGTTGACAGTTCAGATAGTTTCTTTGTCGGCTTCCTTATTTCAGTCTCAAAAATTTTTCTTTCTTCTTCAAAATCTTTCTCCGTAGATGTCCTCTGATCAGATATTTCTTTGAAGACTCCAACATTCTTCTGCTCAATTTTCTTCTTCTCATTCTCAAATTTGTCTCTCTCCATGATGATAACTTTCTCAAAGTCTAACACTTGTTGAGAAAGTTTAGCACATTTCAGTTCAACCAACTTCTTTTCTTCAAAAGACTTCCTTGAGAAAGCAGAAACCTTTTGTGCAAAAGATTTTCTTTCTCTTTCTTTCTTTAACTTCTTTTCATCTTGAGAGATCTGTTCTTTCAGTTTAGTAATCTTGTTTTGAAGCTCAGTATTATCTCTTTCCAAATCCTTTCTTTTTCTTTCAATCTTATTCATCTCCTCTTTGATATTTGGATTTTCTTTCTCTTGAGTTGGTCTCTCTTTCAACATGTTTATTTCAACCTCAAGACTAAACACTTTATCTCTCAATTGGTTTCATTCAGAGAAGATTTGTAAGTTTATCTTTTTCAGCCCATCACATGTTTCTCCAGCAATATTTGCTCTTCTTCTGAGATCATCAATCTCTTTTTGCATTAACTCTTTCTTTGACCATGTAGAATTTGAATTACTTGTTGTTAAGCCCAGGTATTAGTTGATAATCAATCACACAACACAATAAGAATAAGAGATGAATAGAACTTAAATCAATATGTCATAAATCTCTTGTAGCCGTCGTAAGCACTATGTGTGTGTTCTTGGTGAAAACTACTCAATACCTTTTGTGCGTGTAAAACAATTTTGTGGCACACTGAATTCTAGAGAAAGATTGCCTTTTATATGTAGGTCAACATGACCTAGGCAAAACTAGACATCTACCAAAACACCCCCTAAGGAAATAAACATTATTACAAATGAAACCCTTTTTACATTTTAATCTTGAAGACAATAACTGATCCAACAATCTCCCCCTTTGGATTCAAGATTAAAAAAATTGGTAAAAACTTCGGGTCTTCACATCTTTAGAAAACAGTATCAGATGTCTTCATTTTTCTGCTGAAATCTGAATGGAGTGTCCTTCTGACGATCATCTTCAGTCAGGCTTTTGATAGATCAGATAGGTTCAGACACTTTGTTATCTTTGAAAAACTTTGAATTCTTCAGCAGTCTTCAACAACCTTACTTTCTTGAACAAACAAACAAACTCAGATCTAACATTTGAACTTCTTGTATTCTCCCCCTTTTTGATGAGTGGTGAGAATCAACATCATCAAAACATTTCAAAGTAGACATGGAAATCAACTTCCCCAGCAAACAGTTAAGCTCAGGCTTCATGTATAGAGCAATCTCCCTCTTTGGAAATAAAAACAATCTCCCCCAGATAGAGAGAGTGGAATTGTTTGAATCTTTGCAAATTCAAACAATATAGAAGTGGTAACCCTGAATCAACAAATGACTCAGTTCGAAATGCCTGTCAGTAACACACAGTTACTGAGTAACACGAAGTTACTATGTAAGGAGCTGGTTGTGATATAGACTCCCCAGGACTTCCATTCAATCATCGAGTAACACAAGGTTATCTATGAATGTTCTGACAGAAAACAAATTTCTGTGTGCTCGTGCATGTGTAGGAAAGGATTAAGCATAGATGATTGCTTTTGAAAAATAGCTCAAAGTATGTGAACTTGTTGATACAGTAACAAATTATACGAGGACTCAATGTGCATGAGAAAAGGGTCGAAGGTGGGGCAACGTTCCTTCTTTTTCAATATTAGTATCTTCCAAGTGAAGAACCAATAGCTTATATGTTGCGTCCCCAGAAAATATGAAACATTCTCTTTTTAATAAAAGAATGAGTAGATGGTGGGGTTGTATGCAAGAGATGGCATGGGCTAGGTGCCTTTTTCAATGTCGTTCACGAAGAAATGTGAAACAACAGTTTATGTGGCTGCCCGGATCAGAAAGATGTTTGGAACAGAGTTTAATTTTCTTTTACTCTGTTCTCTCACCCTCTTTCTTTTCCAATCTCTCATTTTCATTTGACCTCTTCACACACCAACACTCAATCTTTTTACCCCTCTCCCCTCAATCACTTAGGGAATACTTCCTGGGTAGGAAACATTGGTTATCATGAATCCATGGAAGTTCTGTTAAGCTCACACATCAAATCCCATGTATTGTCCTAAAAGAACGTGTTGTTCAACAGTCTTGTGTACATGAAAGCACAAAGGAGCACAGTTATACATGAAGAATAAAGATTTGGAGAGATCAAAGATATAAGGTGTTTAACAAAGCAATTCTCCCCCTCCAAACAACAGTGTTTGACAGTTAAGCTCCCCCTGTTTGAAGAAAATCTTTGAAGTACGGGTTCTAATCGGATATGATTAGAAGCCATAGTTCTTGACATTGAAGATCGAGTCCTAAGTTGTTGTACTTAGAAGTCAATGTTCTTTTTCCCCCTTAAACCTTAGGTGCCTGCAGCACAGATTTAGCTTTTGGTACCCACCGGCATTTGGGTCCTGGTGTGTTAGTTGCAGTTCTAGTGGGAGAGATAAAATAAGAACCATACCAGTTATTCACACAATTTTTTCTTACAAAATCATTTGTACCACAATAGGAACAACTAATTTTTTTTTGTGCTAACCTGATCAATTGATTGATAGTGTAAACCAGATCAGATTTGCCAAAAGTTTTACCTTTCGAAGCATAGTTCCATTTAGCATTTAATGTATGCACAAATGATTCTTCTTTCTTCTTTTCCTCTGAAGACTCTCTAATTCTCCAAATCCAATTTTCTTTAACATTCTCATATTTCCTTCTCCAGAATCTTTTCTTCTGAGACTTATTCTTCTTGAAGTTACCTAAACCTTCAACATTTTTATCAAAGAATAGGTTAGAAGGACGAATCTGATCTTTAGATTTAGAAGTAAAACCATCATCTGAATCAAATAAAGGATTATAAGAAATATTTGAAAAATGTGAACTTGAAGTTGTTTTGAATGAACATTCTGAATCAGCTTGATCATCTCTTGGTGAAAGGACAATTGATTTTGGAATCTTTGACTCAGTCAGCTTCAACTTGAACATGATCTCTTCAAGTTCTTTTACCTTTGATGACAAATAGTTTATTTCCTTTGACATCAGATCAAACTTCTTATGCAACTCAGATTTTGCATTCTTCTCCTTCAAGATGTTTGTTGACAACTCAGATAACTTTCTTGTCAGCTTTGCAATCTCAGTCTCAAGTACTTTCTTTTCTTTAGTAAAATCTTTCTCTAAACTCTTTAATGATAACTTTCTCGAAATCTAAAACTTGTTGAGAAAGCTTTATGCATTTAAGCTCTACTATTTTCTTCTCCTCAAATGCTTTTATGGAGAATTCAGAGAATTTCTTAGCAAATTCTTTTCTTTCTTTCTCAATCTTCTTCATCTCATCTTGGGCTTTTGTGTTGTCTCTGTCTTGGGTTGCTTTTTCCTTCATCATATTAATCTCAACCTCAAGACTAAAGACTTTATCTTTCAAGAGTCTCTTTCAGCAAAAAATTAAGAATTTGACTTTCTCAGCCCTTCACAAGTTTCACTTGCAATGTTTGCTCTTCTTCTAAGTTCATCTAGCTCTTTTTGCATTGATTCCTTCTTTGACCAGCTTGAGCTAGAATTAAAACTTTCAAACTTCCTCGGCTTTGCTGGAAGATTTAAGATCTCTTTTTCTTTAGACTCAATTATTCCTGCAAAATTAATCTTTGAGTTAGAGATACATTCTGAGCAAACAAAGTCTTTCTTTAAGTCCTTATCATTTTTCAATCTATCAATCTGTTCTAGAAGAGATGAGTTTTGAATCTTCAGATCTTTATTCTCAGCTTCCAGTGCTGGAATCTCTGGCATGTACGCTAAAGCACAATCTCTGTTTGTAAGCACCAAATTTCCTTTCTCATCTGTGTGAGGCATCTTTAGAAGATGGATTAGTAATCAAACTTATCTATACAATTTAAATCAACTAATAAGATCGTTGAATCAAGAATTGGATTATAATCTACACTCAAAATTTTCCAGAAAAGAATTTCCAAAAATACTCAAGTGCAGAATTCACAAATATCAATGAACACAGAGAGAGAGATTCGCAAACACAGAGAAAGCTTTCAGAATGAACAAACAGAAATGGATAGAATTCGCAGACAAGAGAATCAAGAAACTTAGAATTCGCAAACAAACACCTGCGAAACCTTAACAATTCGCAAGACAACACCCAGTGAATCCTGTCCTTAGAGAAAATCTTTCTCTAAACTCTTTAATGATAACTTTCTCGAAATCTGAAACTTGTTGAGAAAGCTTTATTCATTTAAGCTCTACTATTTTCTTCTCCTCAAATGCTTTTATGGAGAATTCAGAGAATTTCTTAGCAAATTCTTTTCTTTCTTTCTCAATCTTCTTCATCTCATCTTGGGCTTTTGTGTTGTCTCTGTCTTGGGTTGCTTTTTCCTTCATCATATTAATCTCAACCTCAAGACTAAAGACTTTATCTTTCAAGGAGTCTCTTTCAGCAAAAAATTAAGAATTTGACTTTCTCAGCCCTTCACAAGTTTCACTTGCAATGTTTGCTCTTCTTCTAAGTTCATCTAGCTCTTTTTGCATTGATTCCTTCTTTGACCAGCTTGAGCTAGAATTAAAACTTTCAAACTTCCTCAGCTTTGCTAGAAGATTTAAGATCTCTTTTTCTTTAGACTCAATTATTCATGCAAAATTAATCTTTGAGTTAGAGATACATTATGAGCAAACAAAGTCTTTCTTTAAGTCCTTATCATTTTTTAATCTATCAATCTGTTCTAGAAGAGATGAGTTCTGAATCTTCAGATCTTTATTCTCAGCTTCCAGTGCTGGAATCTTTGGCATGTACGCTAAAGCACAATCTCTGTTTGTAAGCACCAAATTTCCTTTCTCATCTGTGTGAGGCATCTTTAGCAGATGGATTAGTAATCAAACTTATCTATACAATTTAAATCAACTAATAAGATCGTTGAATCAAGAATTGGATTATAATCTACACTAAAAAATTTCCACAAAAGAATTTCCAAAAATACTCAAGTGCAGAATTCACAAATATCAATGAACACAGAGAGAGAGATTCGCAAACACAGAGAAATATTTCAGAATTCGCAAACAGAAATGGATAGAATTCGCAGACAAGAGAATCAAGAAACTTAGAATTCGCAAACAAACACCTGCGAAACCTTAACAATTCGCAAGACAACACCCAGTGAATCCTGTCCTTAGAGAAAATCTTTCTCTAAACTCTTTAATGATAACTTTCTCGAAATCTGAAACTTGTTGAGAAAGCTTTATGCATTTAAGCTCTACTATTTTATTCTCCTCAAATGCTTTTATGGAGAATTCAGAGAATTTCTTAGCAAATTCTTTTCTTTCTTTCTCAATCTTCTTCATCTCATCTTGGGCTTTTGTGTTGTCTCTGTCTTGGGTTGCTTTTTCCTTCATCATATTAATCTCAACCTCAAGACTAAAGACTTTATCTTTCAAGGAGTCTCTTTCAGCAAAAAATTAAGAATTTGACTTTCTCAGCCCTTCACAAGTTTCACTTGCAATGTTTGCTCTTCTTCTAAGTTCATCTAGCTCTTTTTGCATTGATTCCTTCTTTGACCAGCTTGAGCTAGAATTAAAATTTTCAAACTTCCTCAGCTTTGCTGGAAGATTTAAGATCTCTTTTTCTTTAGACTCAATTATTCCTGCAAAATTAATCTTTGAGTTAGAGATACATTATGAGCAAACAAAGTCTTTCTTTAAGTCCTTATCATTTTTCAATCTATCAATCTGTTCTAGAAGAGATGAGTTCTGAATCTTCAGATCTTTATTCTCAGCTTCCAGTGCTGGAATCTCTGGCATGTACGCTAAAGCACAATCTCTGTTTGTAAGCACCAAATTTCCTTTCTCATCTGTGTGAGGCATCTTTAGCAGATGGATTAGTAATCAAACTTATCTATACAATTTAAATCAACTAATAAGATCGTTGAATCAAGAATTGGATTATAATCTACACTCAAAATTTTCCAGAAAAGAATTTCCAAAAATACTCAAGTGCAGAATTCACAAATATCAATGAACACAGAGAGAGAGATTCGCAAACACAGAGAAAGATTTCAGAATTCGCAAACAGAAATGGATAGAATTCGCAGACAAGAGAATCAAGAAACTTAGAATTCGCAAACAAACACCTGCGAAACCTTAACAATTCGCAAGACAACACCTAGTGAATCCTGTCCTTAGAGAAAATCTTTCTCTAAACTCTTTAATTATAACTTTCTCGAAATCTGAAACTTGTTGAGAAAGCTTTATGCATTTAAGCTCTACTATTTTCTTCTCCTCAAATGCTTTTATGGAGAATTCAGAGAATTTCTTAGCAAATTCTTTTCTTTCTTTCTCAATCTTCTTCATCTCATCTTGGGCTTTTGTGTTGTCTCTGTCTTGGGTTGCTTTTTCCTTCATCATATTAATCTCAACCTCAAGACTAAAGACTTTATCTTTCAAGGAGTCTCTTTCAGCAAAAAATTAAGAATTTGACTTTCTCAGCCCTTCACAAGTTTCACTTGCAATGTTTGCTCTTCTTCTAAGTTCATCTAGCTCTTTTTGCATTGATTCCTTCTTTGACCAGCTTGAGCTAGAATTAAAACTTTCAAACTTCCTCAGCTTTGCTGGAAGATTTAAGATCTCTTTTTCTTTAGACTCAATTATTCCTGCAAAATTAATCTTTGAGTTAGAGATACATTCTGAGCAAACAAAGTCTTTCTTTAAGTCCTTATCATTTTTCAATATATCAATCTGTTCTAGAAGAGATGAGTTCTGAATCTTCAGATCTTTATTCTCAGCTTCCAGTGCTGGAATCTCTGGCATGTACGCTAAAGCACAATCTCTGTTTGTAAGCACCAAATTTCCTTTCTCATCTGTGTGAGGCATCTTTAGCAGATGGATTAGTAATCAAACTTATCTATACAATTTAAATCAACTAATAAGATCGTTGAATCAAGAATTGGATTATAATCTACACTAAAAAATTTCTACAAAAGAATTTCCAAAAATACTCAAGTGCAGAATTCACAAATATCAATGAACACAGAGAGAGAGAGATTCGCAAACACAGAGAAAGCTTTCAGAATTCGCAAACAGAAATGGATAGAATTCGCAGACAAGAGAATCAAGAAACTTTGAATTCGCAAACAAACACCTGCGAAACCTTAACAATTCGCAAGACAACACCTAGTGAATCATGTCCTTAGAGAAAATCTTTCTCTAAACTCTTTAATGATAACTTTCTCGAAATCTGAAACTTGTTGAGAAAGCTTTATGCATTTAAGCTCTACTATTTTCTTCTCCTCAAATGCTTTTATGGAGAATTCAGAGAATTTCTTAGCAAATTCTTTTCTTTCTTTCTCAATCTTCTTCATCTCATCTTGGGCTTTTGTGTTGTCTCTGTCTTGGGTTGCTTTTTCCTTCATCATATTAATCTCAACCTCAAGACTAAAGACTTTATCTTTCAAGGAGTCTCTTTCAGCAAAAAATTAAGAATTTGACTTTCTCAGCCCTTCACAAGTTTCACTTGCAATGTTTGCTCTTCTTCTAAGTTCATCTAGCTCTTTTTGCATTGATTCCTTCTTTGACCAGCTTGAGCTAGAATTAAAACTTTCAAACTTCCTCAGCTTTGCTGGAAGATTTAAGATCTCTTTTTCTTTAGACTCAATTATTCCTGCAAAATTAATCTTTGAGTTAGAGATACATTCTGAGCAAACAAAGTCTTTCTTTAAGTCCTTATCATTTTTCAATCTATCAATCTGTTCTAGAAGAGATGAGTTCTGAATCTTCAGATCTTTATTCTCAGTTTCCAGTGCTGGAATTTCTGGCATGTACGCTAAAGCACAATCTCTGTTTGTAAGCACCAAATTTCCTTTCTCATCTGTGTGAGGCATCTTTAGCAGATGGATTAGTAATCAAACTTATCTATACAATTTAAATCAACTAATAAGATCGTTGAATCAAGAATTGGATTATAATCTACACTCAAAATTTTCCAGAAAAGAATTTCCAAAAATACTCAAGTGCAGAATTCACAAATATCAATGAACACAGAGAGAGAGATTCGCAAACACAGAGAAAGCTTTCAGAATGAACAAACAGAAATGGATAGAATTCGCAGACAAGAGAATCAAGAAACTTAGAATTCGCAAACAAACACCTGCGAAACCTTAACAATTCGCAAGACAACACCCAGTGAATCCTGTCCTTAGAGAAATTCACGAAGCATTAACTTTCGCACACAGCTTTCGTAAGCAAGAATTCGTAGACCAAAGATTCACGAATCCTAGACTTAGAAAACTTTAAACTTTTTCTTAACTTTCGTGAATCAACTTTCGCAACCTGAAAGGTGTTATATATATAAGCACCTGTGAATCATTTACTTGGTAAAATGATTTTGGAATTATTATGGACAAGGATTCGTAAATACTACTCGCGAATCTCAGGGAATTCGCAAACTATCAACCTGCGAGATCTTCAGAATTCGTAGACAAGGAGTCTGCGAAACTTACACTTAAACAAAATTTTCAAGAATTAAGAATCTTGCGAATCCTAAACTTTCGTAAACAAAGAACTAGCGAATCCTGAGGTTTCATTACACAAACACATGCGAATCTTGTACTTAGGCTAATTTAGCACCATTCGAGAGTTAGTGGTGCTTTGCGAGTTCTTCAAAGAAATCGTCTCTGTAGATCGACTTTGAGTCCAAAAACCCAGTAGTTGATTAAAATTCAATGCAAAACTTACACAAAACATTCACCAACATATATCGACTATACCCTAATCAAAACAGACCCATAACAACAAGTCATGTGCATTGAATCTAATGGAACAGTACTCGACAGTTTCATGAACAAAACCTTCAAAAATCATCAAAATACCAATCGATTTGTGCTTTTAAATGCAATAGAGCAATCTGATGATGTTCAATAATAGTAAACGCACCTATTCCAATGATTTTTAGCCTAAAAAACACAATAAACTTTGAAATCGATTTTCACACAGTGAAGGTTTTCGAAAAACACTTTTTTAATCCAAAAACTTGTTCTTTGGCTCTGATACCACTTGTTAAGCCCAGGTATTAGTTGATAATCAATCACACAACACAATAAGAATAAGAGATGAATAGAAATCAAATCAATATGTCATAAATCTCTTGTAGCCGTTGTAAGCACTATGTGTGTGTTCTTGGTGAAAACTACTCAATACCTTTTGTGCGTGTAAAACAATTTTGTGGCACACTGAATTCTAGAGAAAGATTGCCTTTTATATGTAGGTCAACATGACCTAGGCAAAACTAGACATCTACCAAAACACCCCCTAAGGAAATAAACATTATTACAAATGAAACCCTTTTTACATTTTAATCTTGAAGACAATAACTGATCCAACACTTGCTTTCAAAATTTTGGATTCCTCTTCATATTTCTTCAATTTGATTTGAAGATTATAAATCTCTTTCGCTTTTGAAGCAATTATCCCTGCAAAATTAATTTTAGAGTTAGAAATACAATATGAGCAAATAAAGTGTTTCTCTAAAATTGTAGAATTCTCTTTCAATTTATTGATCTAATCGAGAAGAGATGTATTTTGAATCTTAAAATTCTCATTTTCAGCTTCAAGAGCTGGTATCTCAGGCATAAACGCGATAACACAGTCTCTTTTTGTCAAAACAATATTTCCTTTCTTGTCAATGTAAGGCATCTTGAAATCTGTAAAAATATAAGCTTGAAATGATCGTTAGTCAGAAAGATAATCAACAATTAAAACACTTAAAAATTTTCAGAAAAAATTTCCAAAAATTTCTAAGGTAAGAATCATCACACCACTGAGTTTCAAAACAATTCGCACACCAAAGAAAGAACACCAGAATTCGCAGAAAATGAACAATTCGCACACCACTATATCAAAATTCGCACACCAATAACAATTCGCATGACTTGGTATACGAATTCTACGAAATTCGCACGTCGCTATATGCGAAATCTGAAGAATTCGCACGACGCTGTATGCGAATTCTGAACAATTTGTACACTACTATATGCGAATTCTTGACTTAGAAAAAATTCTGAACTTTAAGCTTTTTGCATGAACTTTTCGTATGACAGGGAGATGCGAATTCTACACTCTGAGAAATTCGTATGCCTCATTATGCGAATTCACCACTTTTCATATAAAGACTTGTGCGAATTCTGTCCTTAGAATTATTTTCCAGCAACTTTTCGTATGAAAGAGTTATGCGAATTCTTCACTTCTCGTATAAGGCTATATGCGAATTCTGTGAGTTTCGTATAACACTCTTATGCGAATTCCATACTCGTAATCTCAGAAAAATAGAAATATAAGCGAATTCCTTATGCGAAAAGTATAGATCTTCTGAGTTCTTCAGTGATTATGCGAGTTCTTCAACTTTCCGATGAAAAATTTCTTCCAATCAATTGAAACCTTACTGAAACTTTGAATTTTGATCTGAAACTTGATCAATTTGTCCACGATCACTATTTGAACCAATTACAAACAAAGAATTACAGTAAAACGAACTCAAAATTACAGTTCCATGATTGACCAGTGTTCGAACTCGTAAAACCAAAAAATCACAAAAATCCAAATTGAATGAAAAATTACAGTGCAATTGTGAGTTTAACCTATACAAAACAGTTCTATGAAACTAATCGAACACCATACAACCAAAGATTCAATCAATTACAGTCTATAATCCAAGAATCAATCGAAGAACCTAAACTCATAGTATGATGCCATTTTCTGTTGATTTTGATCGAATTAAGCTCTGATACCAATTGTAGTTCCAGTTTCTAACTCAAGATCACACACAATCAATGTAGGAAACGTTCTTTTATTGATTGATCAATAATTACAACATCTCCATAGATTCATATACCTATTTGGTGCGTATTCTCTCTAAGCTCTCTGTGTGCGTGTTCTTGACAATATGTTCTATTGTGCGTACGTACATATCTAACAAAGACACGAGCTATTTAAATGGTCAACATGACCTCTCTCAAACAAAAGTCAAACACTTAGACTTTACACTAAAACCCTTACATTTTACAGATTTACAACATTGACCCTCTTTTAATCTTGAATACAATATAGCTCTAACAACGATGGATTGAAGTTTTGGATTCCCATCGTAGACAATGATATTAGTCATGTTGTTGGAGAAGTTTTTGATTCATTAGACAATGGTATTGAAATGTACAGGAATGATGCTTTTAAGGCGGGATTTGATATTAGATTATCAGCAATCCATTTATTTCTTTAGGGTGCGTTTGGTAACTGAACAGGATAGGACATAGTATAACAGGGATCATGGTCCCATGTTTAGCAGGACTGTTAGGTGTGGAACATAGTGGAACATGTCTGTTCCACCCCCACCTCATGGAACAAGCTGGAACAGACTTATGTTTTACCAAAATAAAAATAACCTCAAAATAAAATCTAATTCTCTTCTAAAACAATAAATACGCCTTCTTTTTTATATTTTATTCATTTTTTAAATTTTATTTATTTTATTTTATGTTCTTTAAATTTTCACTTTATTGTCCTCAAATGTTATTTTTATATAGTTACTATGTTTTGATTAATTTATTTAAAGTTTTAAATTTGATGCCAAACAATTACCTGAAGATCAAGATTAACTTTTTGTGACAAAATTTGATGGAAAAGTGGTCATCAACACAATTATTGAACCTTTAGGTCCTAAAAGTATTATATTTTTATTATTACAATATTGATATTTCAATTTTCTACAAAAACTTACTATTTTAGAGGCATAACACATAACATATTCCCACCGATTAAAATTGGTTGGTTATCTTTTCTTATCCATCATCTACAAATAAAATTGACCATATTTCCAATAATTATGAATGTGGTAGCAAAACATCAATTAAAAGTAATCATATTAATTACAAAAGCTAAATTTAATATATAATACATTTATAATTATTTGTACATGTCTTAATAAATTTATTAAACATGGTCCATCTTATTTGAAAACTTTGCAACTCCTTCGATTTTTGGTAAATCAAATCACACTTGTGGACATTATGGTATCATGATGTGGTAAGAAGAAAGATCTAGAAGGACAGAAAGACATCTAATCCAGAGTTCATGAGTTGTTGCTTAGAGGGACGCGTCAAACTATCATTGCTTCCCCCAACACCACAAACACTTAATTACCTTTTCCCCTAGAATCTGGATAAAATACATCAATTTTCGAAAAGAGATAAGGACATATAATTCTATATTCGCATTCACCTCGCTCGGATGTTGTGTGGATTCCAAGAATAATCGTGGCAAATGTCCCTATATCTATAGGGTTAGTGGCCAAAATTATCATAGGACTGGTTTTTTGTTACCAGAAATTGGGAAGAAACCATAATTTCCGCAACTATATATCTACGACACTGAAAATGAGACAAATAACATACTTGATGCAACGCGAAGGCAGCTTGGAATTGACGAACTTGATCATCAAATTACACAAGATTTGTCTACACTGTTAAAAGAACACGTGTTAGTCCATTCATTCCGCATGGCAATAAATATAAATCAGTTTGAACTAAATATTGTTCTTTGATTACGGATCATAAGCAATCGCACAGCATATGGCCGACAATACAATTTACCCAGTGCCAATGAAGTTGCATACTTAATTTTTGGTGACCTTATAAAAAACAATTTTGAACATGATGTTATTGTTGAACACCGTAGAATTGGACTTCCACGAACTACTGATCTCTATCCATTTTATATATGTCAATGACATACCCATTAATACATCCCTACGATGAAGATGGATTCAGGCAAAATATATCACTCCAAGACATGGACGGATCTTTTGAAAAGAGACAATTTTTAAGAATGCGATAATATTATTGTTTTCGTTTGTAGCAACGATCAAACGAGAGCCATAATCTTCTTCATGCAGGTAGGCTTATTCAACAATGTATCGTCGATGCTTATATGTTGATAGAAGAAGGAAGAATTTGGTGGATTCATAATATTCAAGATCAATTATGAACAGATTTGTTTTCTCGGTTGATGGATGCCATAAATCATGATGACAAAGACGGAAAAAAATTTGAAAGTCAATAAAACTACCCTCATCACATACCGGAGTCTAACGTGCAGAGTTCAAAATTACCAAGATGCTATGGCAATTTGCAAGTAGGTTGGATACCCAAGTTTTTTCCTAACATTTACTTGCAAGCCCAAATGGCTGGAGATAAATGAAATGCTCCATCTAATGGAACAAGAAGATGATCCAAATCGGGTTGACATTAAAAGAAAGGTTTTTGAAATAAAGCTCAAACAGTTGATGACGGACTTAAAAACAAGAAAACCATTTACAATGGTAATTGCAAGTAAGTATAAACAATTTACTACAAGTTATCATTCAGCTAACATGCAATTAAATTTTCTCATTTGTGTGTGTTTTTATGATTTTGCATAACAAACAACCATGCATATATATTACTTTCCTTGGAGTCGTCAGCAAAAAACCCATCACCAAATCATATCGACAAATTCATCATGACCGAGATTCTAAACCAAAGCATCAATCGAGATGGGTTTAATGTAGTCACCAAATTCATGATTCATGGGTTATGCGGAGATCTCTATCCATCCTCCCCCTGTATGATACTGAACAAATGTTCTAAGCATTTCCCTAAAAAAATTGTCCCCATACAATAAATGACCAAGATGGATTTCCATTTTACAGGAGAAAAGATACAGGAGATTTTGTAGAGAAGAAAAAACATAAGTTGGACAATCGGTATGTTGTACCTCATAACAGAGATCTCACTGTTAAATTTGATGCTCATATGGTGAGCTTTGTAATCTTTTGAGAGCAGTGAAGAACCTGTTCAAGTACATACATGAGGGGTCTAATAGAGTTATTGCTACAATTTATTCAGCTAACTTGGATGATGAACATGATGAAATAGACATATTTAGATTGCAAATATATTTCGATTGTTGAAGCATGTTGGCGTATTTTCCAATACGATATTTGTTTCACATATCCAGCAGTAGTAACCTGAAATGAATATTATGATGAAATAAGGACATATTTACCAGTTTTTTAAACCAAAATGATAACCTGGAGTCAGTAGTGGTTAAGCCTAGAGTCAGTATAATAAAGTTCACATAATGGCTCAAAACCAACAAAAGAATTCATGATGCCAAAGAACTTAGTTACTCAACATTCCCAAAATACTGGGTCTGGAATGCAAGCGATAAAATATGGACAAGACATAAAAAGGGCATATCAATTGGCAGAATATATTTCACACATCCGTCATCTGGAGAAAGGTTTTACATAGGCATGCTTTTAAACTTCATAAATGATGCACTTTGTACGAACACATTATAACAGTGAATAGCATCACATATCCTTCTTTCAAGGGAGCTTGCTATGCTCTTGAATTGTTAGATGATGATGATTGTAACACTCTGAAATTTTCCCCAAGATGCCACGTCATAAAACATCAATAAAAAATGAAAATCATTCATTAAATGAGATCCCAAAATCCATAACTAGAAATTCTTACAACGGAAAATAAATAAAAACTCTATGATGTCTTAAAGGAAAATTTTGTCCCATATCAGACTAAGACATGAATATGTACAAACTTAAACGAGGAGATTATCGGTAGCCTTACTCCTACTTGTGTCCCTTACCAGTACCTATCTTAGAAGTACTTGCTGCTAAGATGCATACACTAGTAACCTAATAAGCTCAGCAAGTTCATGGTTTTCGTGTACATACACACATATAATTCACAACCCAAAGTCAAAAATGCATAAAATTTCTCTTTTTGAAAATTTATGTGAGATCTCAATATCATATGACATGGTTTCTACACACCAATGGTTCGGGTGGGAGCTACCCGACCCTTACCCCTAGATTCCCCATAGTTCTCCCTTGACTACATAAATCCCAATGTTTCAGTAGTGAACCACTCATATAATTTCCTCCATTTGATAACACATATGAGTGTATCTCGTTTATAAGCATGCGTTAAAGTTTAAAATGAAACAAGTAGCATGTGAATCTTATAACATCACATACATGCAATACATATATCATATAACATGTACAAACAAATCCCATATAGCACATCTCACAATTAATGCATATTATACTTTGTACATAGTATGCACCACAGTGTAAGTCTCATGAAAACTTACCTTAATAGCTCTCTTAGCTAAACCTCGTCCTTGAGTAATGCCCTATAACACATAATTACATTTCCTTAATTAGTGTCCTGACTTTTTAGAAAAAAGTCAACCCAAAAGTCAAAACGAATCAACCCATGCTCAACCCTAGGTTGGCATGGTCAATGGGTCAACCCCAAACATACATCGTCGCCACGTAAGTCAACCCCAAACATACCTCGTCGCCATGTACCCCCAATGGACTACTTAACGTCCAAAAATAAGTTACAATTTATTAAACCCAACTTATAATTATATACCTTGTTGACAGTGCTTGGAATACACCTATAGACGTGTGCTAATTAAACCTCAAAGCAAGTATACAATGAGATCTAATATCGTCTTTCAAGTAATAAAATGGTAAAGTACCGGATATCGTCCCACATAGACTGGAGTAAAAGTTTAATAAAAAGTAGAAGAAAGAAATGATTTCAGATGGAGAATTTGAAGAATTTGGTTTGGTTGAGTTATCACTTTGATTTAGTTAACAGAGAATAAAGCAATTACGTGTGTTAGACTTTCTGGTGGGATTTAAACACAAATTCCAGTGGGCCATGCTGCAGGCATGCTGCAGCATGAAGTTCTGCCACAACTAGATACACCATCTATTTTGAAGGTATTCCTCTCGGACTTCTCTATTCACACTACTGTTTAGATTCGACTAAACACATCTCTGTGTAGTCTCCAACTATTTATAATGTAGAATAGAGTCCTCAAAATATACGGAGATACAAATCTTTTTGTAAAACCGCTCTCTCGAGCCGATTCCCATATCATCCAAGTTGACGTGTTCGAAGGGGCTTATCTCTAAGTCCTCTACACTTTAACACTATTGATTAGCGATCAACTTGTCGAGAATAAATCAGTTTAGAAAGATATAAATGATAATTGTCCTTATCAGTAACTCTCTCAAGTATACTTCTTATATCATTCAAACGGACGTGCTTTTCGTGGCTTATCTCTAAGTCCACGGCACTTTAACACTTTAGCAAGTGATCGGTTCGTCAAGAAGTATTATTTTAATTTTATAAAACTTGAATGAAATGGTGGATCATTGTTATTGCGAAACAATGTCCACCTTTCTTTGGTTTAAAATCCCACCTTTCCGTCAAACACCCATACTAATAAAATTAGCTACTCATACGGAAAGTAAATGCATAAAATAAATGACATAAAATAAAAGACATAAATTAAATACAATAATGTAAATGACGTAAATGTAAATGACAATAAAGTAAAGTGCGGTAAGTAAAGTGCGGTAAATAAATTAAGGTAAAGTAAAAAACACAAGAACTAAGAAACTTCAATAAATTACTAAATTACTTCACTTTAATAATCAAACCAAGAGAGTGTCAAATCTCTTACTTTGATTTTCAAAGTTCACAAAAGATTGTTATATGATATTCTAAGATATACTATGATTATCTAAGATATGTAAGATATCTAAGATATGTGGCTAAAAAGATGTAAAAACTACCCCTTAAGAAAACCTCCCAAGCTCCCTTTATATACTAGGAGGGAGAGGGGTAAAATAGACATTTAACACTAATATAATAATAATAGTACTAAAAGTTGGTGACTTAAAAGGACAATAATTTAGGAAATAAAGAAATGGAGATACAAAAGATAATTTCCAGCCAACAATTTGATCTAGAAGGTTCCTCAAATCTGTCCAAAAGATCTCAATGAACTGTCCAAAATAAGCTCATTTTTCTCTCTTCATTTGGTTGTTCCTGTTTGATGCTGCAGAGATGCTGCAGCATAAGTTTGCACTAATAAATCTGCCAAAAATATACCAATTAGCTATCCAATGCAATAAAACAAGTCATTCATATCTTTAGCTCCAAGAAACAAGATAAGAGAAAATAATGAACTAAAATGACTCATATGTTGGGATTAGAAGTAAAAACTATTGTAAAAGTAATAGAAAAAAACCATAATGGCACTAAATAATTAGTGCCATCAGTTGTCCATTTAGTTTCAATGCAAAATCCCACATTTATCCAACCACGACCCTTTAAACGGATTATTAAATCATTTATTATAATTTAATAACCCCACTTTTTTTAAATATATAAATAAGTCATAGATTTTAAATAATTAGTTAGATATAGTCTAATTAATACTAAATATCTAAACAATAAACTCTAAAAATGTGAGAACCCAATTAATTAATACCCTTTAATTTGATGCCCAAATCTTGACCAACTTAATTGAAACATCCTGATTTATTTATTTCGATTAATCCAAGTAAATAAACAAGAATCAAATCTCTTTTTAATAATTACCGGTTCAAGAAACGACTCGAGCCCAATCGAACATGACCCAAAACAAGTCGGCCTCGGCCCAAAGCCCAGGCGCTAGTTGCCCAATTTGACGCTCGACCCAACCCGGTTGCACCTTTGGTGTGGCTGTCGTGAATGGCCCCCGTTCGGGGTCGTTTCTCGACCGTTTTTCACCAAACTTTTTACAAAAGTGTAAATAATAACCATCCCAACTAATATCTCAATTTATAGCCCCTACGGTACATTATTAAACTCATATTTCAAGTTTTTTGTACCCGAATTCCATCAAGCCGCTGCCCCAACAACTTCTAACCCAAACCGCTCGACGTGCAGATCACCATAGCCCACGAAACTTATATCAATGGAAAGGTAATTGAAAATGAATCCAACCATATTTATCATACATCAATTTAGGTTCAGTATTTTTCCTCCATTCGTCATTTTTGTACGAAATGACCCTAAGTCCCTCCAAACTCGATAAATCCATCATTTTTTGATGAAATTTCGATGTTCAAAAGGGGTTTACTCGCTTAGTCCCTTGAGAACGATCCCTCAAATTTTTAGCCAAAACTTCCAACTTATATGGTTTCAAATCCGATTTTCCCATATCTCAATCATTTCCAAACCAATTTTCCTCTTTTGGCACAACTAGTTCCTCTAGTTTTTCTTTTTGCATTTTTTCGTCCCAAATAAATTAAATTCAGAATATTTTGTTTCCCTTTTTATTGACTTTATTTATTGCAATAAAATCATGTTTTTCGTTTATCGAAACTTTAATCTCTTATGTCGTTTACACTTTAAATTTCTAACACTTAATAATTAGTTATTTTATATATTATAAATTTTAGAGTGTTACAATGATGAATAGGTTGATTGCTTAACAAAGGCAGCAAATTGGGCAACTGGTCACGAGTTACGACATTTATTGTCACAATTCTTGCAAATTGCAAAAGTCTTAGATGCACCAAATCTTTGGAAAAGAAATTATGCAGCATCATTTGAAGGTATAACAACACTACAACGTAAAAAATACATAGCACACAACATGCAACTAACGGATGATCAAACTGAAGCTCACACATTGTTCGAGATCGAGGCAATCATGTTGAGAATGGGTAAAAATTTTAAAAGGCATAGATGCAATGCCAATATGAAATACAAAACTTTTACGAGAAGTTCGTAACAGATTGGTCAAATGAATAACTTGACTATTGTACTGAGGATTTGAAGGTTTCTCATGACACTACATTTTCCAGTCTTAATACTTGCTAGAGAAAAGCTTAGGATGCCATTCTTGTGTCAGTTTACAATAATCAAGATGACCTAATTTTCATCCACATTCGTGGAGGAACGGGAAAAAAATTCTTTAGAATATAGTCGTATCACGACTTAAGTCAGAAGGAAAGATAGTACTATTGTTGCTACTTAGGGCATTGCAGCTTTGTAACTACAAAATAGAAGAACAACTCATTCAAGATTCTTAATCCCATTAGATTTAACTGCACACTCAACTTGCAAAATTCGTCACAACATTCATATAGTCGAATTACTTCAAAAACGGCATTGATTATTTAGGATGAATCCCCTATGGCACATAAACACTCCTTTGAAGCATTGGATAAAAGTTTGTGTGACTTAATGAGTTGTCATTTTGAAAATAGTAAAAGACAAATCGTTTGGTGGACTCACATTTCTTTGTGGTGGTGACTTTCAACAAATTTTGCCAGTCATACCAAACGGAAATCGAGCTGACATTGTGAATGTTGCACTAAATTCATGTAATTTGTGGCCTTTGTTCAAAGTATATGAGTTCAATCAGAACATGTGCATGCAATGTAACACTTTCTCACCAACAGATATAATAAATACTAAGGCATTTGACAAATGGATGTTACAAATCAGAAATGGCATTGCCTAAGATGATGTAACCAATGAGTTGTTATAGTTACCCCATGGCATCTTCCCAAAAACAGTTGGCACTCTATTGAATCAATTATTGAAACGATATATCCTTCTCTCTTGGAAAACTATAACACTCCTTCGTATATAACTAAAAGGGAAATTAACTCGTCTTTCAAAACCGTGACCTGCTTCTCGGCATCCTACAATTTGGACCTAAGGACCCTGTCTTTTTTTCATTCACATCCAGGGTGGCCTTAGTTGCCACAACCTCCACTCAGACGCGGTTGGATTGTCAAGAGACTCCTTCAGACGTCCCTTTAGCTTCTCTTTGTCACACTCCCCTACCTCTATGTGGTTGAGTGTGTCGTCAAGACGAACAGAAAGAGCCTCGCATCTAGATGACGTCGCCTGTTCCCTAGTGAGAGCCTCCTTCGCCTTCGCCAGCGCCTTCAGCACGATCTTCCTCACGTTGTCCATCCTAGAATAGAGATAAAGGGAAGCCTGACACACAACATAAGGGGTAGGCACTAAGAACCATGCGCCTAGAGGTGCTACCATTTGGGTCGGCACTAAGGACATGATTCTTGAGATGTTACTCCAAAGAGTAGGCACTAAGATTATTGAGTCTTGAGGTGCTACCTGTGGGGGTAGGCACTAATATCTCCACCGCTTGAGGTGCTACCCATAGGGGGTAGACATTAAGTGTCTTGAGCCTTGAGGTGTTACCTTGGACGTAGACACTAAGGTCAATTGAATCTTGATGTGCTACTTAATAACATTGATGTGTGGCTTACTTTGTGCTCGCCACATTCAATAGATACAGGTTTCCCTGTCACTATTAAGTGTTATTTTTGGATAATGTACTATTCATGTTTTAGTATTATTTGGGTTGACAAATAATCGTAATTTATGGTTTTGATATATTGGTTCCCTTCCATGTATTCATGTGTTGGATAATAGATTCTTATCCATGTTTTCAGTATTTGGATATATATCCTTATTCGTGTTTTGTGTGAGTATTGGGTTTTGTTTTCATGATTTAATGGGTGTTTTATTAATGAGTTTTCATCACGAAAATGGTAGGTTTTGGGAAAGATAGTGTTTTCATTTTAAATACATTTCATGTTGGAAATTGTGATTTATATATTATTCTTTCCATTTTACCGTTTTATATAACTGATGAAAACTGCTTGAACTCACTATGAGTTAAGCCTAACATTTTTCTTTGTCGGCATGTGTACATCAGGTCCTTGGGGGAATGGTGCTAGCAACATTGTGATGTGATGAGTGCTAGTTAGAGGAACGAGGGGGAATTAGCTATCTGGGGGACATCATCCATACGTTCGAGATAGTGATTGTTGGTTGGGTTTAGTAACAATCGTCCCTAGACTTGTATAAAGTTTGGAAAATATTATATTGATGTTAAATCTTAATTGTCATTATAGGTAATCAATAGTGGACTTTTAAGAAAAGGACTTATTCTTTATTTGATGTTTTATTGGAAATTTTAATTTAGTCGCTCTTTACAAATTTGAGTGTGTTACAACCATGACCCCCAAAGGCCCCTATGAATATCTGTCATTATATGTTATTCAAAATAGAAATCAAACTAAAGTATGTTGCTTTTCAATGCGATTTGTCAACTTAGTTAATCGGTAAGAACTAAGACCATCCACTACAACATAATTTATAAAATGTTTTTGATTCAATAATAAATGTTTATAATTATACTTTAAAAAATTTAATTTTTTAATGTTTCGTATAGTTTTAATCTATTTACATATATTTAATTTGTGTTGAATTTGTACTTTTATTATGTAATATATTTTATTATATGGTAATATGAATTATAGTTTGTATTTTTTTTTTTTTATATTCGTTAATATAGTAATGCTAAATTTATAAAAAAAATCGAGTATAATGATTAGTGATCAGACTATTTGTATTTTTTTTATAACTAAAATCTCATTTAATAAATTATTCGTACAATTTTTATAAATATGTAATTCATAAAACATCAAAAAACATGATATAACATAAAACAATTTCTTAATAAGAAATTGTACCATACAATTTCTTATACTATTCATTCACATTAACAAAAAATACTTGTGTGACATTAACAACTACCAAAAATTAATTTCCTAATAAAAAAATCATATTAACAACTAGAAATGGCTAAATGGGCTTGGTCCGGCCCAGGGCCTGAAAAGGACCGGAACCTACTTGGGACCAACCCGGCCTGAGACCGATTGAGACCGGTTTGGGCCCATCGGTCCTTAACCGGTTTTGATTTTCATCCAAAAACAAGGTCTGGCCCCGCCCTGAGACCGGTATGGGACAAGCCCAATTTTTTATTTAAAATTTATTTTTAAATGTATTTGATTGACGCAATTATAGCAAAACATATTTTTGTAAACGTATTTTTTAGTGTATCTAATTGACTCAATTATAATAAAATCGTATTTGCTTGTGTTTTTGATTGACCGAATTATAATAAAACGTATTTGTTAGTGTATTTGATTGACCTAATTATGATAAAAACGTATTTGTTAGTGTATTTGATTTACTAACTTCAAAAAAATATTTTTTATAAGTTAAAAATCAATTTAAAAAAAATAAGTGGGAATGGTTTGGGCTCGGCCCGGGACTGGATCGGTTCTCATAACTGGGCCTTAGTAAGCTTAACCGAGCTTTCGTATACGGGTTGGGACCGGGACCGGTTACGCCGGGAGTGGTTACGAAATCACTATGGGATCGGGACGGATTTGGGCCGGCCTTTTAGCCATCTCTATTCATAGCTACCATAAATTTTTAATAAAAATCTTACGTGACGCTAAAAAAAAACTTAAGAAATCTTTTTAACGGATATTCTAAGAAGTAACTTTTTAGGTAAGAAATTTTTTTTCTCATCATTATATATTACTATTTTCGTCTCAAAATAAGTGTCTACATTACTATTTTAGTTTGTTCTAAAATAAGTGTCTATTTTTAAAAGTAAATGTCAATTTTTCAGTTCTACCCTTAATTAGTTAATTATGTGATGCAAGAAATTTCTTTCCTATAATTAAGGATAAATTTTACTTTTATTAATTAAAAAGTGTAATAAAAGCACCTCCAATGGTAGGTTATTGTAAAAGTTTTTACTATTTTAATAAGTTATTGGAATAACTTTTTTCCATTGTAATGAAAAAGTGATTGAAAAGTTTTTTATGAAAATATTATAGTTTCTCAACCGTTATTACATTAGACTACTTTACATTTTACCTCTTTCAATGTAATTTTCATTTTAAACCTTAATACATTTTAATTAATTAATCTAATTTATTAAATATCTATAATAGAACTAAATATATTTTATAACAAAATAAATTACTCAAAAGCTTTCATCTAGACGGTCAAAATGACACCAATATCGAATACCTAAAAAAATATAAAAAGTCATAATATATTTGTCGTCTTTCATATTTTTAACGAATTGATTTTTTTAAGTTAAGGAATTTTTGTTTTCGAAAAATATGACATGGACTTTAAAACGACAAATTAAATAAGGGACTTTTATAGAACATTTTAAATAGATGAATATATATTATAATGTAATTGATGAAAAAGCTTTTGAAAATATTTTTGTACTTGAGAAAGTCTTTAAGGATTGGTTTTTGTTTAAAAAAAAAGTTAGTGTAAAGTTGGCGTGGACAAAACAATAAGGGGTCGTTTGGTTCGTTTTAAGGAATGAAAACGAATGAGAATGAATATGTCAAGGAGTAAGAATGAATATATACATTGCATTATATTATGTTGTTTTGCATTACATTACATTGTCAATGTTTGGCTAGAAAAAAACATCCAGACTACACAAAGTCGAAATTGAAGATGAAAACATCGAGATTACACATTGAACATGAAAAATAAGAACAAGATCCCCAGATTACACAAATCGAAATTGAAGATCAAAAAACCGAACAACTCCCAAGATTGAACAAATCAAAATTGAAGATGAAAAAATCAAACAACATCCCTATATTAAACAAATTTGTTCCTCCCTAACCTTAACGCAAATTGAACAAATGAAGAACATAAATGAAGAAAATAGAATAAATGAAGAACGGGATGAAGATGAAGGCTACAAATGAGAATCAAACAGAGATGAACGATCGCCTAGGGTTCCAAATACTTTGTGTGAAGACCCACAATTTGTAAGCGGAGATGGCATCACCTTCTACTTCCATGGTCGTAAAGAGCAAGAATTTTGTCTCGTTTCCGACACCAACCTCCACATCAATGGCCACTTCATCATAAACGAAACCCTAAACTTTCCGGTGACTACACATGGGTGCAATCAATCGGAATCCAGATCGACCAGGATTCTAAATGCTTCTGCAAATCGAAGATGAAGATAAACATTAAGAAGATTTTGTGTTTCTTGTTGGTTTGTTTCTTCTTTATTTATTTTTTTTGGGTGTTGATTTGATACTATCTCGATTTGGCTTGTCATATTCTCCATTTGTGGAGAACATCTTGGTGGTTGCTCTCTATTCCCCCCAATTTGGGGAGGAATGAATTTTAATCCAATCTATTAAAATCATTAATTATATTTTTCAAACCAAATACTATTTTTCATTCCATTTTCATTCCTATTTGAATCAAACATCATCAATTATTATCAGTTATATTCATTATTATTTAATATCCCCAACCAAACACTCTTAAATTGTTGGATATGTTATGTATTGGGGATGCTCTAATTACATACTTCTAAAACTGTATGTTTTTTTAGAGTAAACTCTAATTTTGGTCCTTGAGATTTAGTGAAAAAGTCTGAAAGTGGGACCTGAACTTTGATAAGTCTAAAAATCATCCTTGTGGTTTGCATTTTAATCTGAAAGTAGTGCCTAGTCATTAACTTCGTTACTGGTCTCCGTTAGAGTGAGGGACAATTTTGTCTTTTTACCAATTTTTTAAATTTTCTTCTAAAATGTTATATATATATATATATATATATATATATATATATATATATAGCCTTAGGTTCATTTGAGAAATGGTAAAATGTATGAGAAATAGAAAAGTAATCATAGTCTTTCATACGGTCAAGATTGGATTTGATTGGTCAATAATTGCGGCTTTGACTGGTCAAAAATTACGGCTATCACAAAAATAGAATGACAGTTCATAATTTTTACAAATACACGGGATGAGTTCATATATGAACCTGTATGATTCACATATGAACTATATGTGAATCAGTGTAATTCACATATGAACTCTTTTAACTAATTCATATATTAACCTTTGTGATTCATATATGAACTAATTAACTGTAGATTCATATGTGAATCAATTGAACTAATTAACTGATTCACATATGAACATATAGTTCATATGTGAATCGCATAGGTTCACATATGAACTCGTCCTGCGTATTTTACGAAACTACCCCTCTGTCTTCTACTGACCACAAAAGAAGTTATCCGGTGCTTCACAGTCAAAGCCGCAAATGTTGACCAGATAAAGGGCTAGGATCACTTCTCTATTTCCCATACGTTTACCATTTCTCAAATGAACCTCTCCCTATATATATATATATATATATATATATATATATATATATATATATATATATATATATATATATATATATATATATATATATATATATATATATATATATATATATATGGAGAAGTTCATTTGAGAAATGTTAAATATATGAGAAATAGAGAAGTAATCTTAGTCTTTCATTCGGTCAAGATTGGCTTTGAGATGTCAAATATTACGTCTTTGACTGGTCAACAATTACGGCTTTGAATGGTCAAAAGTTACGGGTATTCTAAAAATAGAAGGACAGTTTCGTAATTTTTACAAATACACGGGACGAGTTCATATATGAACCTGTATGATTCACATATGAACTATATGTTCATATGTGAACCAGTGTAATTCACATATGAACTCTTTTAACTGATTCATATATGAATCTTTGTGATTCATATATGAACCAATTAATTAACTGATTCATATATGAACTAGTTAACTGTAGGTTCATATCTGAATTAGTTGAACTAATTAACAGATTCATATATGAACCTTTGTGATTCACATATGAACTAATTAACTGATTCATATATGAACGTATAGTTCATATATGAATAAGTTAAAATAGTTTATATGTGAATTACACTGGTTCATATATGAATATATAATTCATATGTGAATCATACGTTCATATATGAACTCGTCTCGCGTATTTTACGAAACTACCCCTCTATCTTCTACATACCACACAAGAAATTATCCGGTGCTTCACGGTCAAAGCCGTAAATGTTGACTAGATAAAGAGCTATGATCATTTCTTTATTTCTCATATTTTTAGCATTTCTCAAATGAAACTAATCATATATATATATATATATATATATATATATATATATATATATATATATATATATATATATATATATAGGGGAGCGATCATTTGAAAACCATCCCTATTTTACAAAGTTTGCAAACCCCTTTCAACCAATCACATAATTTTCCTTTTATTTTTATTTTTATTATGAATAAGGGTGATATGGTCATTTGATATGAAGAAGTTATTGTTGGAAACCGAAAGTATTCATTATTTAAAAGTCATCTGTTTTCATCAATCTATTTATTGCATTTGTATATCATTAATTACAATAAACAAACCAATCATGGTAAGTGAATATGATAAGTTTTAACATATATTTTTTGGTGAAATTTATATCAAATTAATAAATGGGAAGATTTTTTCTTTTTTCATCCCTTTCTTTATAAACGAGTTCATCTTTATGTATTAATATATTAAGTTAGTAACTCAACTTATATCGTTCATTATTGTCGTTCGTTTTAAACACGATGAATCAAAGTATGGTCGAAGTGGTTTTGCATCTCCGTTCATCGTCGTTCATCTCCATGTCCTCTCCATTTCATCTCTGTTTCATCTCCGTTTTCATTTCCGTTCATCGTCGTTCATCTCCGTTTTCATTTTCGTTCATCGTCGTTCATCTCTTTTTCATCTCCATTTTCATTTATGTTCATCGCGTTCATCTCCATTTATCTCCGTTTTCATCGTCGTTCATCTTCGGGTCCTCTCCGTTTCATCTCCGTTCATCTCTGTTTCATCTCCGTCTTCATCGGATTTCATCTCCCATTTTCATCAGTCTTTCACTTCGTTTACGACCTGTTTTGTGTCAATCGTTATGGAATTTTACTCGATCGAGAACAATGAAAGTGTCATTTAATTCTGAAAAAAAATATATGAAAATTGATCCTCCATGTAAAACCGGTTAAAATTTAGTATATATATCCAAAAATTAAAAAAAATTACCGTAATAAACAATAAAATCGCATTTATCATTGAAGAAAACAAAAAAAATTCTTCCATGTAAATAGTTATGATCAAGTAATTATCCTAAAATTGAAAAAAAAAATTACCTTTAATAAAAATGTTTCCATGTAAAAATGGTTTTTAATCCTAATTTCTAAATTGAGATGGGATACCAATTGACAAGTTTGTCCTTTAATTAATTTATTTTCCATTACAAAAATCAAAATAATTTAATTATTACCATAATTACAACAATTGCATCTTAACCGTTGATGAATTCAATCTATGGTAAAAAGACGAGTCTCATAGTTTGCTACATAAGGGTGATTTGCAAATGAAACCACCTATATATATATAAGGTTGGGTTATTTTGTTTACCCAAATTTTTGTACTAACCTTATTAACCCAATTTATAACCCTTGATCATACAATGAATGACCTAGATTAATCAGAATTAAATAAATTAATTTTAAAAAGGTGAAAGGAGTAATTAATATACTGAACAACGGGGTGTTTAAGGGTATTTGGGAAAATCAATCTATTTTTCAATTTGTAACCTCGCGTATTAATCAACCCAAATTCGAAGTATGAACATGCAATATGAAAAAAAAATACAGTGAACACATATAACGATCACTCATTATTGAATGTTATTCCTGGATAACTATATGAACAATTATGAACCATGATACTAAAATTTGCATGTTCATGAGCACTACAGATTGCATGTTCTTTTTGTTCAATCATGAAACCGTACGAACCATGAACAATCATGATCATATGAAAACTCTAGACTATATGAACCATGGTGAATATATTGGATCTATATTCATGAACATGAACGAATACTACATGTTAGTGTTCAATGGCATAGGCTATCACATGCTAACATCCCTTACTAAGAAATCATGACATAAGATAAACATGTTAACATCCCTTACTAAGAAATACAAATGTGTTCATGGTTGTTCATGCACACAAGAAACCTAAGATTTACTCATTATTCGAATGTGTTCATATGAACACCAATAATTATTCATGATTCATATGTACTCATATTTTAATACAAAATTTGTGTTCATTAATGTTCATGATTCAGATGAACATTCCACAAACAACTATAGAAATAAATGTCCAGTTTCATGTTTATTGAGCATACATGTTCATTAATGCTAACATCCCTTACTAAGAAATCATGGCATAAGATAAACATGAACCTAACCATGAAATCATAATCTTTCTCACACATACAAAAACTTGACCCATACAATCATCTTGATTGGATTCAACGTTTTCAACTCCTTTGATGGGACTTTCCATATCAGCGACGTTATTGAGTTATGTCTCATCATCTTCATCCATCGTTGTTATCATTGTCGAACGACCCTCTACATCGACCCCACGAAATTCATCGTTAAAATCCCTCGGATTCCTAACAACGTTTGTCAAATCTTCTTGGGTATGTTCATGCTCAACACCGATTTTACCAAACATGAATCCTTGTTGGTCATGTAAACCCATTTCGTCAATCCTTGTTGGTAAATTTTGAAAAACCCAAACATGTATCTTAAATCATTTTCTAAATTTAAAAATATGGCTAAAATTAGGGATTATAGAATTGTAACTCCTAATTAAATGAATGCTATAATCAACAAAAAAAAAAAAAAATCAATAACCAAGACTCAACATGGCTTCCTATTGGTTGAAGATGCTTAACAAAGTTTGTTTGCCCCATATTTTGACTTGTAAAAGTATTCAAAAAGAAGACAAGTCCTTAGAGCCAGAGGACCTATGTCGTTGAAAGCTGTTGATCTTCAGAAGCTCTGTTGAAAGCTGTCGTTGAAAGCCATAGGACCTCTGTCGCTAAAAGTTGTTGATCTTCAGAAGCTCTGCAATCACCAAGCACAGAATGCTCTTAACCAGAAGATGATCCATGGTCCACAGAGCTTCTGTGACAAGCTCTGTGGAAGCAACCTCTATGCTACCTTTGCTGAAGATTTCAACAAGTCATCTCTCTCACAACTACGTCAACTAATGCAGTTCTGCTACGTCAACCCAAAATGGTTACTTCGCCTTTACACATGGCAACCTCTGATTGGTGCTTGGTTTGACTTTCCCATGATTATCCTATATATAGAATATTTGTGTAAGAGATTTGTACTGTCCTTGATACGCTCAACAGATTTTCACACACTCAACCGCACATAGTAGCTAGAGAGAATTTGGTGAGATAAAGAAAGTTACACATAGTCTGTGTGTAACACCCGTAAATTTTAAAATAACGGTCAACGATCGGTCAAGGAACGGTCAGCGGCCGACCGAGAGAAACGGTCGGGGAACAATTTAACACAAGATGTGAGGAGGCACAACAGGAGACACGCGCGGCTTGGCCCACGGCTTCAAGTCGCGGATAAGCCCGCACAACTCACTGTAATCCGTGGCTTAGAGACACGCGCGACTTGGCCCGCGACTTGAGGTCTTGGTCAAGGCCACGGGAGACTGTCTGATTGATTAAAACCCAACTTTTTAGGGTTTTCTCTAATTCTCACTCCCACATCCTACATTCCTCTCCATTAGGGCGATTTTGAGAGTTCTCATCTCATATTTGGAGCATCCATGGTGGATTTGTCCAAAGGAAACTCAAGGGTTCGATATTTGGAAGCTCGGGTTGAAGAGTGGATGGGTTGTTTGGATAGCGTTGGGTGAAGAATCGCAATATCTTAAAGTAGTAAGTTTCCTTGAATATTCCAAGCTCTAGTATAAGGATCTTTGTCGATCTAAAGGTTTTACTTGTTATTGATTCATTTCTAGAGTTGAAGAAAAGGGGTTATTTGGAAACCCTAGCTTATTGTTGGTGATGACTTGAAAACGGTGGAATCTACATTATTGGAGGCTTATGGTTAGATTTGGAACCTAGGTTTAACTTAACCTAGCAAGGCGAGTTCAAGTTGATTTGTGAAAATGGTGTACATGCCAAAATGTCTATTTTAAAGTGTTTATACGTTTTACATGAAATTATTAAGTGTTGAGTTATTTGGCGAATCTTGATTATTTGAAGTATTTGATTTTATAAACTTTGTAAAAACACCCACGTTTGGGATTTCGAGCATTTTGACTAATAAATCATACACATTGGTATTTTAAGGATTTATTTCATGAAGTAGAGTTTGGGTATAAATACATTTTATTGTGTGTCTTAGATAAGTGTTTGATTTTGTGTCATGGGACGTTTTTGAAGGAATAAAAGTTATAAACTAACTTGGAAAATGTTTTGTCCTAATTTAAACTATGGGGGGTTATCTCTAAATTTTGGAGCATGGGTTTACATAAAGTCGGATTGTTTACGTTGGTTTCATTCAATGATTTTCAACGTTAAGTCTTTGTATTTGTTGAACTTATGGCTTGGTTTGGGTTTTGTTGGGTTTTGAGGACACTTGTCCGATTTTAATAGCTCAATGTAGAGCGTTTGGTTATGATTTGCATTTACTGCATCTTATTTGAGGGTTACATGTTTTGGATACGTTAGTTCATTCGTTTGGAGTCATGTAATGTTTTAGTTAGTGCAATGGATCCATAGGCACGATGTTCTTTTTTCCTGTTTTGGACAAGTTCACACTTTGGCACGGAATAGGCATCGGGTTCCATGGTAAGTAAGGTGTGGGTCTATACGGTCGGGCAGCGTCCCATGGGCAGTAAGGTGTAATTATAGTATGTGCATAAGTTCCCCTGTTTTGGAACTGAGTTCCCCTATTTTGGAGCTCTCAAGGATAGACCTGGAGTGGTTGACTTGATGTTTTCGAGCAATAGACTTTGAGTAGTTGAGCTCGGTAGGTTTTATTCGTATAATCTATACGTTTTGGTTTTCTACATAGCTATGTGATCCACTTCGGTGTTCCGTTATGTACAATGTAATCGGGTCTCCCCCGTCACCAAAAGGTGTTGATTTGGGTATTGAGTTTTATAATCTATGTTTTGGTGACGTATTGAGTACAGGTGGTTATCCATGTCTAAGGTTTTGAATATTGGATCTTATCCATGATTTTGGGATGTTTTGGAAGTTGGAATTTATCTATGTTTTCAGTATTTGATTATTAAAATGTCGGTTATGTTTTACGTGAGTTTTGGGTTTTGGATTTATATTCGAAGAGGCGTTTTGATTTGTAATTTTAAATAAGGAAGATGGTGAATGATGAAAAGAGAATATTCTCAGATTTAATTTTGGTTTCTTTTAGATTGAACGTATTTCATTTTGGAAATAACATTTAAAATAATGTTTTAAAGATTAATGTTTTATGTATATATAATGAAAACTCTTGAGCTCACTAGGCGTTAATTCTAACCATTTTATTTGTCGGCATGTGCATCAGGTTCCAGTTGGGGTTTGGTGCTAGCAGTGCTTTGAGGAGATGAGCTCTAGATTTACACGAGGGTAAGTAGTTTGATGAAGTGTTCCGCAGTTGGAGATAGTGACCGTTATTGGGTTTTAGTGACATCCGTACCTATTATAGATCGTGTATAGGGATTGAATTGTGTTTATTGAAGTTAAACATTAAATTGTTGTTATAGTTGATTCAGTTATCGATGTATTTAGAAAAATTTAAATTAGTTGCTATTTCTAGTTTTGAGTGTTACACTGTGTGTGTTCTTGGTGTTCTTGATGTAATCAATTACTATTCTCATCAATACATATGACATTTCTGGCTAAATCACTGTTTGTTGTTTGTCATTGATTGCTCTCACCATTCTACTACTGTTTCTACCTTTCAATCTTTTTATACGCATATAGCTTCCGCACCAAATTTTGATATAACCTGTGTATTGATTGTTTATGACATTACTCCAGAGACTTCTGAGCAATTCAGCTCAGGACTCGAACTTCAACAGAATAACAAAGGCTCATCATCAACAGAATTTGCCACGTTATTTAAAGATATCCTTGATGATGAAGAAGCTTCTATAGAACCTCGCAGAGCTTCTGTGGTAGAAACCTCGATCTGCGGCTCTAGAATCAGGTACGATTACGGGACCATCTTTAGATTCACCCTCTATGACTACTTATGCATGTCACTCTATCGAGAGGGAGCGTGCAGAATCTACCTCGCCGATACAGAGCACAACGCAAAACATACCCACTGCAGAAGATGTTGCTCCTTCTGAACATGTTCCCAGGATGACTAAGTGGACCAAAGACCATCCCTTAAGCCAAATAATTGGTGATCCTTTTGATGGCATAAATACTAGATCATCCACTATTAATGAAGCTTTCTTCGTGAACTTCCTTAGATTGGTTGAACCTAAGAAGGTTTCTGAAGCTCTTGATGACCCAAGCTAAGTAGAAGCTATGCAAGATGAGCTTATGCAGTTTGAACGCAACAAAGTATGGTCCTGAGTCCCTCTGCTATGCACAAAGGATTCAGAGTCTATCAAATGGATGTCAAGTCATCCTTCTTGAATGGTAAACTACAAGAGGAAGTCTATGTCCATCAACCACCAGGTTTTGAGAGCTCAGAGCATCCAAACCATGTATACTACCTTGATAAAGCACTCTATGGTTTGAAACAAGCTCCAAGAGCATGGTATGAGCATTTATCTTCCTTTTTACTTAAAAATAACTTTGAGAAAGGTACCATCGATACAACTTTATTCATTAAGAGACACAATAATGACATACTTATAGTGCAAATTTATAGAGATGATGTCCTATTTGGTTCTACTTACTGTGAAAAGTTTTCAAAACTAATGAAAAGTGAGTTGGAAATGAGTATGATGGGAGAATTAACCTTCTTCCTCGGACTTCAAGTTAAACAAACCACATAAGGCATCTTTATAAACCAGTCTAAGTATGTCTCTGACATCTTAGCAAAATACAAGCTTTATGACTCTTCTACAATGAAAACACCAATGGCCACATGATCCAAGCTTGACCCTGATCCCTCTGGAAACCTGTAGAGGAAAGACTCTACAAAGGAATTATTGGTTCACTTATGTACCTAACTGCTAGTAGACCAGATATCATGTTTGCTACATGCCTCTGTGCTAGATTTCAGTCTAAAGCAAAGGAGTCTCACTTAATTGCAGTTAAGAGGATCTTTAGGTATCTTAAGGGGACCCAACACCTTGGCTTATGGTATCCTAAAGATTCTGGCTTTGATCTCATAGCTTACACAGATGTAGAACATGGAGGATGAAGACTTGACCGGAAGAGAACTTCTAGGAGTTATCAACTACATGGAAACAAGCTAGTGAGTTGGAATTCAAAGAAGTAGAACTATGTGTCAACATCAACCGCAGAAGCTGAATATGTTACTGCTGCAAGTTGTTGCTCACAAGTCATATGGACGAAGACTCAACTTAAAGATTATGGCTTTGAGTTTGACAAAATACCCATCCTCTGTGATTCCAAAAGTGCAATCGCCATTTCTGCTAATCCTGTGCAGCACTCCAAGCATAGTTCAAGGGGGAGCAGATTACCCTAATTTTGAGGGAGAGAAAATTCCAATGCATCAACGAGGTATGTCATCTAACCTAAATCTTCAAAACATGATTTTCACCCATTAAAACTTTGATTGGTCAAAACCTTTAAGTTTAAGTGATCTAAGAGGATTATTTTTGTTCTTAGAACCTCTACACCTACATGTAGAGCCTCTGTGCCAAAAAGAACTCCCCTGTAACACTCATTCTCGACCATTTCACTGATTTGAAAATGTTTAGGTATAAAAAGGTGTAATCATGTGAACAGAGGTCTCGGTCTTAGCTTCTGGAGTTTTGTTTGTATAGAACTTCCTCTGTGAATTCTATATTTGTGTATTTAATTCTCTTCTAAGACGCGGGTTATTTTTGAAAGACACAGTCTTATCATTGCAATTAACCTCATGCGCGTGGTCCATGACCTATACACACGTCCGTATTTCTGAAACGTTTTTGGACGCTTGTCAGTCTATCAATGGATGTGTCTCAACCGTCGTTTATGGAACGTGCTTTAGCACTCAAGTGAAATCAAATCAGCCGTTTTAAAAGCCCTAATTTTCCCTCACTTTTCTTTTTTACGCTCACTTCTTCTTCTCCAGACTTTCAAGAACTCTCTCAAGCAAAACCTGCAACTATTTTCTTTTCTACTCTAATCAATGACTTCTCACTCCGAATCTACTGAGAATACTCCCCTACCACCAAGGAATGATGTCGAGCAACACTCGAACAATGCTGAACAAGAAATCCCTCTCTCGAGTAGGGTTCAATCTTTTGCAAATGTTGGATACCATCTTACTTTGCTTCCATTGAAACCGAACAACCACTATGTGGTTCTGACCACATAGGTATTCGCCAATGACTATGAACCACTGATCATCTCTTGCAAAACCACATCTTCAACAAATCTCTAACCCTAAATTGAAATGATATCCCTGAAATCTATGTTCACCAATATTGGCAGAGTTGTAGGTTTGATGCAGAACTAAACGCCATTATTGGATATGTGACCACTGCGGAAGGCAATGCTATCCTGGAACTTGGAATCAATAGGAAACTGATTTCCTCCATTTTTGGTTTGCCTACTAGAACTCAGATGAAGATAGTGAAATACGTTGCAGAACAATCTGATGAAGAACTAGTCGACTTTTTGGGATTTATTGGCTATGGGAAGGCAATCTCCAAGAGGACAGACTTTAAGAGACAATTTCCCCCCTCTGTGGAACGTCTTATTTTCAATTCTGAACAGAACAATAACGGGAAAGATTGGGAGCCCAGATCAAACGAGCCACAACATTCTGGCGATCATGTATGGCCTCTACTTTGACCTATATTATTCCCAGTTTGTGCAAATCTAATCAAGATGAACAACAAGAATTGATTCAAACTCCATTCCAATTGATCTTGAAATCAACAGTTTACAGTTTCGTATACAATGCTCTCTCTCTCAATATTTCTCTCTCTAGAATCTTTCTATCAAGGTCCTTAATGATTCTACTAACAAAAACAAGTATTTATACCTCCAACAATTACAAGACAAAACTAACTAAACTAAACACCTTGACTTATAAAGACTTTGACTTTCCACTTACAAGCTTTGACCTTGACTTTGCTTGAGAGTTGACTTAAGCTTTGACTTTCATTTTCCATGAACTTGGATCCAACATATTTATGCACTAACAACCTACCACTTGATTACACTCATTTGATTCTGAGGGACAAAATCATAGCAAAGAAACTCCCTCTGACCGATAACTTGATCAAGACTCATGCAATGACCACTCATAAACCAACCATCTTGTCTTCTGGATACCCAAATGCAAGGCCTCTGCCAGAGAGGTTGATGAGCTACATAAAGGTGAAGGAGGTTAGGAGAGCGTACATATGCGGTAGTAGGACTCCAGAACCGATTCCTGTAACCCCACCGCGCATAGGTTTTTCCCCTGGTGAGCCTATAGTTATTTTTAGAGAGGATATTCAAGAGGGAACACAAGGAGGAAGATTGAGAGAAGAGAGAATGGAAGAGAGAGCTGAGGTAAGAGAAGAGAAGAGAAGAGAGAGAGAGAGAGAGACAACAGAGGTTAGAAAAGAGAACAGAAAGAGAAATCAGAAGAAGAAGGTCGTAGAGGAAGAGGCCCAAGCTACAAAGGTCGCTGAACCCTCAGTCCTAGAAATTAATAGGACTGAACCTGCAGAGGAAGTGGAAGAACATCCTCTGCAGAGGAGAAAACGAAGGTTGGGGAAGGTGGTTCTTGAAGAACCAAGTGTGATGGATGCAGAACTTGTCGGCACAGAAGCACATGATCCACAGAGCCCTATCTCTATTGCTGCAGAAATCGCTACAGAGGTTGTGGAACAACTTAGTCCACAACCAAATGAGGATCAGCCTCAAGAACAATTGCCAGAGGCTCTGGCATCATTGGCCACCCTTTACGAAGATTCTCCAAGCCTACCAGAGGTCCCTTCTATACCTCTGGTAGATTTTGCAGAACCTCTGGTAACACCAACATAATTTCTGAGTCGGATTGAAGATATACAAGGGTTCAGAGAAAGAAGGGTAGGTGATGGGATCCATCCTATCATAGAAGAGGTTGATGAAGAAGAGAGCCTCAGTGAACAATAGAAGGAGAAGATGAGGGGAAAAGATGCCTCTGAAGGTACACAACCAAACCCAACCCCCTATGAAAACCACATGGCTGATTCTGTTGGTCTAGAGCAAAGAATCATTGAAGAAGATGTGCACACCCCGAAACCTACCCAAGCCACCCGAACAGAGGAAATTTTTTCATCTACTCCACCTTCAACCGGGGAAGCCATTCCCACCACATCCTCTCAACAAGATGTTGGTGTAGCTATAAGTACTCAGTTGCCCTAGAGTATGCCACAACTGTACACAGAGGCATGTGTTGCCTCTGACACAATAAAGCGTACAACAAATGATTGTTCAGAGCAATCGGTAAGAATGCACAATGATGAGGAGGTTCTAGACCAACCTTCAAGTTAACTCAATATCTCACTAGTGGACGACTCTGGATCTCCACTTGGTGAAGATAATGAAAGAACATCCATAAAATCATCCTCCTCTGAGGATATTCAAGGATTGGATGGAAATCTTGTTGAGCTCAATCTCAATACAGGTTCTGCAGGTGCCTTAGGAACAAAGGACAAATCTGGGTCATTTGTTGATCCAGAGGTTACCCAATCGTCATATGTCACAGAGGTTGAGTTCCAAGCCTTTGTTGAACTAATGACTCTTAATATGGCCGAGTTGAAAAGCTTGGTCCTACCCTGATAGTCCATCATCTCACAAACAAGGTGGGAAAGCTCATAGAGGCAATCACTACCTTGAAGAATGTTTCAATGGCTAACTCTGTGGAGCTGAAGACCCTGGTAACTGCCTCTACTTCTACCGTTACTCAAGAACAATTTTCTACCCTCGCAGAGGTAGTGAAAGCCAACACAGAGGCTGTCAAGTGCTTGGCAGAAATAATCAACCAAAGACCTTCAGAGCCAGTCGCCTCTTCAAGTATAACAAAGGAAGCGCTGACCAAGCTTTGCTCCGATATACAGGACATGGTTCGCAATACCATGGTCCCGGTCTCCTCAATCAAAGACCCACAGAATCAGCTGACTGTATCAAACGAGTATGTGACCAAAGATGATCTGCACAAATTGGGAGAAACTCTGCTGACAAGGGTCAACTCAATTGGGGATACGTTCACAACTTCTGCCAATACAACCACAAAGACCATCAAGAAGAATGTTGCCTTGATGAGTTTTAAATGTGACTACGAGGTCAAAGAGGCAACAATGGCGACAACAGATATCGTGGACATGATTAAAACCTCGGTCAAAGGAAACTTGAAGCCCAAGGGGCAAAAGAAGAGGAAGGAACCCTCCTCGTATCTTGCAGAGGCACAATCAAAAAGGGGGAAGTATGATGACGAAAGGCTCTGTCCCGTCACGTCATCATAAGGGGGAGATGCAGGCAACAATCACAACCAAACCAATCTCTGCGACTCTCTTATCATCAGTTCCACTAAGCTCAGAGGGCCAATCTCAGAAGCAAAAATCTACCGGCCCCTCTACAGCTTCAATAGCATTCTTTCAGATCCCTTGCCGAAGCCTATAATAAATGTTGGGTCAGAGAATATAGCAAAGATCTGGCAAAGTTTGTTAGATCTGCAAGTCCTGAAATCATCCCAGAAGTAACTACTGCACTCGTTCAGTACAGTGCTACAGAACCCGTCAATATCTCAGAAGATAATGAACAGAGTGTTAAGCCTACAGAACCCAAGCAGAAATCCGTGCAACCCAAAGTCTCAACCTCTGAACCAAAAGCAAAGAAGTCTTCTATTACCACCAAGTCCAGTGTGCCCACAGATATTACAGAAGATAGAGTGGCAGACATAGTGAAAGCGATGGATGACATGAGGAAACCAATCCTCAGGCCTCCATCGAAAGAGCTTGTCTTTCATGAAAATATCTACAACTATTTGTATAGCGCAAGTGACGAGGAAGTGATAGTCACGCCCAACATTCATCCTCTGATGAAAGAGAAGGTAAGAAGGAGGTTCTGATGAACTGCACAGGATAAAAGCAAAGTTTTCTCAGAGTATGATATCAAACAGGTTCTGGCGATTTCTCTTCATTCTTTTGCAAACAAAGCGATTATGTATGCCAAGTACAGGGTTGAACGCAAAGATGGTGAGCAGTACATCTTCTCAGATGCCAATCTAATGAACCGCTGCCCATACGATCTGCCCCACCTACATGCATACACTGAACATAGGCTCGACACTAGGAAGGAATTACTATAGCGAATGGGTACATCAAGGAGGTCATGCACGAACACGTAAAGTACTACATTAAGGTTGATTACCAGATAGCTCTGTAGCTGGGAGTTGATAAATTGTCAGTCACAGCCCCTGATGACACCATTCCTGGCATCGAAGAAATCCCTGCAAACTCTCTGATCGTAGAGCCTGTGAATGGGTTTGTGTACAACGATGATGATGGCAGAAAAAATATTTACAAGCCTCCCCTTGCTCACAAGTACTCAAATGACACTCTGCAGAAGATTAAGCGAACTATCAGCCACATAATGGGTACTGCTAGAATCCATCAAGGCCCTGCAGAGAAGATGATTGGTTAGATTGATGTTATTTTCAAGTTCATGGATTTGATCATGTCGATGCACAGAACCTTAGCTGATAGCTTTACCAGTCCCATCAATGATTTCCCTCAGTAACTTTCATTTGTAAACTGTACTTGTAATTCCTCATTGAAATGAAGTTACTTTTTACAGAGGTTATTTAACACCTCTTGCTTTCTAGACTAAAAGTACTTAATTTACAAATTTCTTTTCTTCTTTTTAAATACTTAGAGGGAGATTGTTAGCCCCATATTCTGACTTGTAAAAGTATTAAAAAAAGAAGACAAGTCCTCAGAGCTAGAGGACCTGTTGATCTTCAGAAGCTCTGCAATCACCAAGCACATAATGCTCTTAACCAAGAGATTATCCATGGTCCACAGAGCTTCTATGACAAGCTCTGTGGAATCAACCTCTATGCTACCTTTGCTGAAGATTTCAACAAGTCATCTCTCTCTCTCACAACTACTTCAACCAATGCAGCTCTGCCACGTCAGCCCAAAACAATTACTTCACCTTTACACATGGCAACCTCTAGATTGGTTTGACTTTCCCATGATTCTCATATACATAGAAGATTTATGTAGGAGATTTGTACTTTCCTTGATACGCTCAACAAATTTTCACACACTCAACAACACAGTAGCTAGAGAGAGAAGTTAGTGAGATAAAGAGAATTACATATAGTCTATGTGTGTTCTTGTTGTAATCAATTACTATTCTCATCAATACATATAACATTTGTGGCTCAATCACTGTTTGTTGTTTTTCATTGATTGCTCTCACCATTCTACTACTGTTTCTACCTTTCAATCTCTTTATACACATATAGCTTCAACACCAAACTTTGATATAACCTGTGTATTGATTGTTTATGAGACAAATCTGGGACAAAAAAGTTAATATGAATGGGTTGGTTAACAAAATAACTTCCCCCCTCTCTCTATATATATATACACACACAGTAAACTTCAATGGCCCCTGTTTGGAACCCCCTACGGCTCCGTTCCCCCCTGTTAATTCCATCGTCAACGTCAACACACCAACACCTTCTTCTTGCCACCATCACCTTCTTCCTCTGTTAAAAAGATACATCATCTCCCTTTGTTAATCGGTTCCCCAAGCACGTTTTGGAGACAGATCTGAAACCATACCGTCGTCTTCTTCGATCTGGTTATGAAACCATCGTTATCACCATCGTCATCTTTGATTTGGTTTCTGAAAACCATCGCCATCTTCAATCTGGTTTCTGAAAACCATCACCATCATCATCGGTTTCTTCGATCTGGTTTTTGAAACCATCGCCGTCAGCATCACCTTCTTCAACCCGTTTTTTGAAACCATCACATCACCATCGTATCCCTCTGTTTTTATGTTTCATTAATTTGGTTCCGCTGATTTCGTTGTCTACAATTTGAAATGTGAAGCCATCATCTGGGTTGGGTATAATTTGCTTCAAGGGTTGGGTTTGATTTGAAACCATCATCTAGGTTGGATTTGCTTTTAGATTTTGTTGTGCCATTCTTAAACATGAAATTAAAAGGTTTGGTTTTGGCTTTTGGCTCCAACAATATCAATTGTTGGAGGGTGGTGGTGGAAAGAACTGACCAAGGGGGAAGGAAAGAGGTGTTTGGACAGCTTCACCGGAAAAAATGGGGATGTCGGAAAATGGACGACGGAGAATGGAGTTTCACCGGAAAAAATGGTGAGGGTAGAGAATGAAAGAGAAAAAAAATGTTAGTTTAAAAAAAGCTGATATAATATAATTTATCTTTAAAATCTTTTAAAAGAAAATGACTAAAAGGACAAAAAATGCCCCTCACTCTAACTGATAGTTTTAACGAAGACAATGAATAAGGATCACTTTCAAAGCAAAATGCAAATCACAAGGATGATTTTTAGAATTATCAAAGTCCAAGTCCAACTTTCAGGCTTTTCACTAAACCTCAAAAACCAAAATTAGAGTTTACTCTTTTTATATATATATATATACTAGGTTCGACCCCGTGTATTACTCGGGCTAATTTAAAAAATTAAATCATACTAGAAAACTTATATTACATATATGAATGATTATCGAAAGTACGATGCTACTTTTCTAAGTTTTTTTTTCCCTTCAGAGTTGTTTTTTTGCAGTTGGTTACAAAACGTCCTTGTTTTAAGCAGTTTTCACAAACGATGTTTTGCAAAAATTTAATAAAAAATATGAATAAATATTAAGAATTTATAAAACAAAATTTATAATAGAACGTAAATGTAAAATGTAGATGTGCTAAACGAACTTATAATGTAAAATGTAGATGTGCTAAATAAACTTATAATGTAAAATGCGTCCAGATACATGTTTAGGCAGGAAAATGAAAAATATGGACTCACAAGAAGATGACACGTATCCTTCTAGTTACTTATTTATTATCTATCTATACTATATATTAAAATTCTTAAACGGTTATTGAAAAAAAGTAGTTATTGGAAAACGGTTTTTGGAAACCTATTAAAATTAAATTTTACATTTACCACCCTTACAATTAATTATTTAATTTACGTTATATCCCTTGTTTTTTCATTTTTCATTTTACACCCTTATCATTTTAACACAAATAATCGTATATAAACAAAAATGCAATGAAAAAATACGTTTTTTTTACAAATTATATAATTGTAATCGTCTCGTCAATAACTTCAAAACGAACCAAATATTGAATATTTTTTAATTTAACCGTACTATTAAATATCTACGAATTAAATTGTTTTATATAAAAATTCTAAAACGGTTATTATAATAACATTTAGCCTTAAATGTTACATTTACCACCCTTACAATTACTTATTTAATTTACTTTATATCCCTAAAAATTCTAAAACGGTTATTGCAATAACATTTACCACCCTTATAATTACTTATTTAATTTACTTTATATCAATTACTTTTTCATTTTTCATTCTACACCATTATCATATTAACACAAATAATCGTATATGAACAAAAATGCAATGAAAAAATACGTTTCTTTTTTTACAAATTATACCATTATAATCGTCTCGTCAATACCTTCAAAACGAGTCCAATATTAAATATTATTTTAATTTAACCGTACTATAAAATGGTTATTTTTAAAATTCAATCTTACATTTACCACCCTTTCAATTAATTATTTAATTTATATCCTTTGTTTTTTTCATTTTTCATTTTACACCCTTATCATGTTAACACAAATAATCGTATATGAACAAAAATGCAATGAAAAAATACGTTTATTTTTTTACAAATTATACCATTATAATCGTCTCGTCAATACTTTCAAAATGAGCCCAATATTGAATATTCTTTTAATTTAACCGTACTATAAAATATAATGAACATCTACGAATTAATTTGCTTTCTATCCATACGTTTTATTTTTTTTCAGCGTTAACATATTAAAAATACATAATCGTAGACAACTAAAATATATTAAAAATACGTTTCATTATTATTATAAATTATATTATTATAATTTTTCCGTCAATAATTTTAATATAAGTTAATTATTGAATACTTTTATGTCTACCATAAATGTGTAACATTATGTATATACTTTCTATATCTATATCTATATCTATGCTATTATATTAAAATTGTAAAACGATTATTTTCAAGATTCAATATTACATTTATCACATTTACAATTAGTTATTTAATTTAATTTATATACCTTGCATTTTCATTTTTATGTAAACACAAATAATCGTATATAAACAAAATGGAATGAAAAAATACGTTTCTTTTTTACAAATTATACCATTACTAGAAGCGTACTCGCACAATGCAGCGAGATAAGGACAAAGAAATACAAACTTAAAATGAAACGTTGTTGTCATTTTGATTTCGGGATGTTTCGCGAGCAGATACATACCTTTGTCAATTGTTTCTTCGATTTTACGATTTTTCGTGCCACATCGTGTGCGGGTATTTGCCTAGTATAGATATATCGTGGAAAGATATTTTAGAATTGGATAAGCTTTTACCGTTCAAATGAAAATAAGAAAACCGAAATTCAAAATGGTGACAAAATGGGAGGAGGATTTAAAGCGGTTCACTGACTCTACAACTGGATAACCGTGGAAAGGGGGAGAGACAGAAAGTAGGCAACAATGGCCTCATCGTCTCTTCATCATATTTCTCCTTTTCGTCCTTATCAATCTCCATCATCATCATCCTCTTCTCGCCGTGATGTATCTGTTCTTGCGGCGGCTTATAGTGCTTCCCGTAGACTTGCTCTGATCCAACTCGGAACTGGTACTCTAGCCCCACAGAAGTCGTATTTTGTGAAGCTATTCATGCATTACTTGCTCATATATCTACTTATATACACTTGAACTCTTGAAGTAACTTTGGGTGCATTTTGTGTGAGGATTGGTGATTATTCGGTGAGAGATTTTGTGCGCTACATTGTTTAGGTAAATTTTGAATTTTACGTTAAATTTTTGATGCTGCTATGGAATTCTTAATGTCCAATTGTCTGTGTACTCCCTTCTATGTAGCTTCAATTGTTATGGACTTCATTAAACTCTAAAGGTTGTACACCCCGGTCTAAAAGAATGAGAAAAAACATTTAAGTGGACAAGTGTTTTAATGTAAGGTTCTTTTCCTTTTTTTTTTTGTCATTGAAGAATCTAAAATAATCTTGTGGACTGTGGTGTTATCCATAGCTTTTTTTTTATATGGGAAGGGTGTCCTAGGCTATGCCTAGACTAATCCCCGTAAGACACCAGCCAGCCTTGATTAAACCTCATTGGCCACAATTGTTGTGTATACCTGGATTGGACAGATGGGATATTCCACCACATCCCTCAGGGCCTTAACCAGTACGCCACAACCCTTGTGGTTGTGTTATCCATAGCTTGTAATGAACTTTATGAGAGAATAGGTAATTTTTACTACAAATAGCCAAAAACTTATGAGAAGTCACAAAATGGAAATTCTTGAAATTCTTTTGGACCGAGATACTAACCAATTTTGATTTGAAAAGTACTAGCCTTGACATCAAAAACTGTGTTGTAGATGTTCAATGGAACAAGAAAATACTAAATGATGGAATTGAGTGCAACAATGTGTATGTGATTTAAATTTCACCAGACTAAGTATAGTAATGGTTCTAAACCCTTGATTGTTGTTATGGAATCAACAAGAAAAGGAAACAAATCCTTTAGATTAAGAAATTATAGAGATTTTATTTCCTCAAACATTGTATAAATATATGTATTGATGTATGTAAATTGGATCAAGAAATACAATTGCTATTGATTTCAATGTATCCAAGCATGGTATTGTGTGAGAAACATTTTTTAGGGTTTTTGAATATGGGCCATCGATGACTACCATGTGAGCAAGCCACCTTTAAATCTCACAGATAGGTCTAATAGCCTCAAACAACCTTCATTGGTGTAACCAATTAGTTGCGTATGTGGTTGTAAGCGGAAGGAAATGTGACTTGGGTAGATCGTGTACACTGGGCTTAGTTGATTAGGTTCATTGAGGCATTCCTTTAACATAAGGTAAGCTTTTAAGAGATACCCGATATAAGTTTTTAGAGAAATTATGTACATCTTCTCATTGATAATACACTAGTCTACATACAACCTAAATTACATCCCATATTTAATAGATTTGAAAACAAAAGAAGGAAACTACCTACCTATATAGAATCTGCTACTTAAAAATGTAAATATCATCTTTCGAAATCAGGGATTATATTTAGTATATCATATTTGTACACTCCCCCTCGAGTTGCTGCATATATACTCTACACAATCATGAGAATATAGGTTTTTTTTTATATATATTTCCAAGACAGGAACAATACAGAATATGTAGTACAAGGATACAACAAACTGATCCTAAAGATAAGGAAACAACCTAAACTTTATCACCTAAGAAGATTAGGATAAAATATTACAATCGATTAAGTTTATCTTCTAGAAGGATCTTTGATTTCTAACACTCTCCCTCAAGCTGGTAGGTATATGTTAATCATGCCAAACTTGCTGATAAGTTCATCAAACAACTTTTTAGTGAAATTTTTACTCGGTAGATCAGCTACTTGTTGTTTTGAGGGTAAGTATATCATGCACATACTCCCGGAGTCTAATTTTTCCTTTATAAAATGACGATCAACTTCCACGTGCTTGGTCCGAACATGGTGAACCGGGTTGTGAGCTATGTTGATGGCAGATTTGTTGTCACAGTAAAGTTTTAGGGATTGTTGGACACCGGAGGAGATCCGGTAGAATCTTGAACATCGTAAGGGATACGATATGGCCATGGAAACAACTTGGATGTCCTAATTGGGTGGAAAGGGCTACTCGAACTTGAAGACTCATGGGAACCTTACAAGGATCTTTGTCAGCAGTTCCCATAGTTTCACCTTGAGGACAAGGTGAATCTTTGGGAGGGGAGTACTGATAAACCACCAATAGTGAAGGTCTATGCGAGGAGAGGAACTAAAGGAAAAGAGAAAGAAGTATTAGGGGGAAATGTGGTATTTGTTTATTTGCTTTCTAAAAAGAGGGGGGGGGGGGGGGGTAAATAATAAAGATTTAGCACATATAGAACGTGAGCTTTGATTCAATTATTTATTTTTCGTTGGAAGAGACGGACTCTCAAAAACTAGTAGCCCTGTAATTTTTTTTTCTTTTCGATTGATCATTCTGATACCAAACCATACAATTCCATCGAGTTCTTAACAGATTCTTCTCAAAAACACTCAATTCCTCTATAATAACCTTTTTCTACTTCAGACTTTTAAGAGCCTGATGTATAGTGTTAGGAACTTGAACATGGGGCACATTCTAGTATTATAAGTGAGTTTTGAGTGAGACTTATAGTTAGTTATGGGATATTTGACAAAAGCATGTTTTTTTTTCTCAAGGTTGTTGGAACATCCAAATCACATGACTTACCAACAGGTTTCCTTCCTCAGTTTGAATCAGGAATTTACATTGTGTTGGGACTCTTTGTTTGAAGGGAATCTTCTCTCATATACTTTTTCAAACGGTGTTTTTTCGTGATCACTACAATCTTCTTGAGTAACTTGTTGAGATTAGGGTGGTAATTTAGTTTTCTCTAGAAAAAGTATTATGTTCATTTTTTTGGTCTAATGTTGTTCCCATCTGAATATGATCTACATTTTCCCCATGTTTCAGGATTAGACTATTTTTGAGGTTTGAGTCAAATGCAAATGGGTCAAATGTACATAGAAAAACACTAAATATGAAAAAATCAAGTTCTCTTTTTTTATTCTCCTCGTGAAGACAAGGATTGAAAAAAAGAATTTTCAAAAAACTTAACATCCATAGTAACAAACATTTTCCACGTGCTTGGATGAAAACATGTAACCCTTTTTTATTTTATGTGATGTCTACAGAAACTCGTTTGAGGGTTTTGTGGTCTAATTTGCCAAAATAGGTATTTGTGTTCTTAATGAACACAATACAACTAAAAAGATGTAAAGACATGGAATGAAACAATCGTGATTTGGGAAAAAAAATATTCTAAAACAGATATGGGAGATTGAAACTTTAATGCTTTAGAAGGCATTTGGTTCATTAAATAGGTACCATGCAGAATAGCATCACCTGATAAATACTCGAGTATATTAGTTGAAAACAGTCATGCAGGGGTGATTTCAAAAAGGCGCCTGTTGTTTTTCTTTCAGCTATGCCGTTTTCCGGCGGAGTTTTATTGCGTGAGCTTTGTTGAACTATGCCTTGATCATCTAAAAAATTCCTAATAGTTTTAGAAAAGTATTCCCTACCTTTATCACTCTTGAGAATTCGAATTTTAGTATCAAACTAAGTTAGAAATTTAAAATCATATTATAGATTTTTTTGAAGACATGTTCGACTACAAAATTCTTTTAGCAAGTAGACCCAACTTACCCTTGTATGATCATCAGTAAAGGTAATAAACCATCTACTCCCGTGACAAGTAGTGACCTTAGAAGTTAGAAGGACACCATATGTCACTATGTAGCAAAGCAAAAGGTATACGCGGTATACATAGCTGTGGATGATACGTACTTTTGTGTAGTTTTGCTAACGTACAAAGCTCACATTGAAAAGATGAGTGATTTTATTGCCAAATAACACAGGGAACAAATGTTTAATAAACAAATCTTGTATGTCTTAATTTGAAGTGCCATAAATAAATCCCATCATTACTCAAACTAGATGTACTTTTGAGGCAAGAACTCTCCTTGATAGTCTTATTTGAGTGTCTTTCCTCATCAAGTATGTAAAGTCCATCACACTCATTAGCATGTCCAATCATCCTTCGAGCAAGTAAAAGATAGAGAACAAGGCAAAACAATGGAGGTCAGTAGTGAGTTAATGAACAAATATGAGATTACATGAGAGTTTTTGATAATGATAATCAACTACGACAACTAGTGAATAGAGAAGAAAAAAATGTGTTGCCGATGAATGGAAAACAGGAAGTAACCTTTTTAGCTCTGATACCATGAAGTTTTTAGAGATGTGCATCTTCTTTTGATAATACGCTGGTTTATATACAACCTCAGTGACCTAAAATTGCATCCCATATTTTAAAGGATTTGATAACAAAAGAAAGGAACTATAAAATGTAAATACAATCCTACGAAATTAGGAATTATATTGTGTCATAATTACACCATTAGATGGTTGGATGGTTTCCGATTGACGAAGATGATGAAGAGCAATTGGGAGACTGATTAAAATAAGATGGTTTGATGATGAAATCAGATTTGAGAATGCTATGAATAGGTGGAATGAAACCCAACTTAATAAAAACAATTATGAGATGATGTAATTTGAGGTTAGCAACTATTTGATTTGCACCAGGTACAATGATAGAACAGAGAGATGGCCATACATTGAAGAAGATGGAGGAAAGCTCTCTGTATATTGATGATCACACATATTGCATGAATGAAGAAGAAAGCAATATGTATCCATCTATTTGCATAATAACCCCTTAACTATGGTAAAATACAAAATTTATAACTAACATTTCAAATGGGGACAACTTTTGTCATTGATGTCACTAAAAATTTGCAAACAGTACGAGATATAAGCATCATCATTCCACCACTCGGATCCATTTGCAATAAAATATAAATACTCCCTCCATTCGATTGTCATCTTAAAGTATATCAAAATCTTGATCTAGAAAGCATACAAACTGAGAACCAAGCTCTTTATTGTGGAATGGATGGTGTTAAAGTTACTGGTTTATGAAATTGTACACTTGGTGTATGGAAAGTTTGAATATAAGCTTGCTAGACATTACCCCTCTTTGTCCTCCGTCTGTGTGTGTTTGCTACATATTTTGCTATACATGACAATGTGTTTGGAATTAATCTGATTGATTTGATAATTATGCAGCGATACCTCAGTCACAGTTATTTGGCGTGAATGCATCCACATTGCTGAAATCTGATGGAAACATGACTGATGTTAGCACAGTTGCAAATATAGCAAAACCTCTCACCGAGGAAAATGCATTAGATTGGTTGAGAAAGGATAAGAGGAGAATGTTACATGTTGTTTATCGTGTTGGAGATTTGGAGAAAACTATAAAGTAACAACCTTATTTGTGTCAGAATTCCCTGCAAAAAGCGAGTCTTTTATAACTAGTGATGCATGCTTGAAATTGGAAGTTAAATATATCTTTCTTCTTCCAGGTTTTATACCGAGTGCTTGGGTATGAAATTGTTAAGGCAACGCAACATACCAGAAGAAAGATATGCGAACGCTTTCTTGGGATATGGACCTGAGGAGTCTAATTTTGTTATTGAACTTACATACAGTATGTCACCTACTTGAACTGAATATTGGCTACATATTTCCTGGACACTTGGGTTATTTAACCGAATACCCTTTAGGTGTTTATAACTTTAAATTCTCTGCTATAAATCTTAATTTCAATTATTATTAGATCATTCATTGATAGTTATCAATTTGCTGCTTCCTGATATCGGCTTTCAATATATAACCATGGTTGCGCTCAGATTATGGAGTCGACAAATATGACATTGGAACTGGTTTTGGACACTTCGGTATTGCAGTTGACGATGTAAGTTCATTTGATCTATTAACCATTATCACAATGACACATCCGTGTCTTTTTGTTCTTCTCTCCTTATAACATTTAAGGTAACGGACCCATTCAATAGTGCTTTAAGGAAAATCCTTTGTATGTGTGTAGTTTTAGTGCCACACTATCTAGAAAGCGCACTTAGAAAATCCATAACACATAACATTATACATTTTTCTGAAGTGATCAAATAACAAGCCTAGGCTTCTGTGAATCCCTATTGTACAGAGAAAACAACTAACAATAGAAGTCGTTGCTAGAAGATAAGCACTTGAATTAGCCCTGGGAATATCTCTCCCTAAAATGCAAAATTATTTTCAAGATTGCAGTGGAAAATCCACAATGCAAGTCAACTCAAGTGGTAGTGCCCTACGAAGTCCATTTTTGTTGAAGTTTTCATTGTTGAGATACCAAAAGAACAAGAAAAACTAATTTGTATTTGGGTATTGGATAAGTCGTCCTAGTCCATGACACTAGTTGGGGGTATGAGACTAATTGTATGGCCCTGGGTTTGTCATGTGATACCCATACAAGGTGACCCATATAACCTGGCATATGTTGCATATACACTTGATCTATGGAAAAGATAATAAATATACATTTGGCATCCCTTGGATTGAACTAAACCTTCACTTCAGCAACAAGAGCAAGTGACTTGTTGGGAGGTTGCTACACTAGTTAATCCATTTCTCTGTACAGTAAAAAATCTCGGTTCTCATGCCTCATTTCAAGTTTTTGCATGCAGTGACCTTTCTACTTCTTTTGCCCCTCTTTTCTCTCTTTGCTCTTCTTCAGTTTAGCAGCAGGTATATGCCTATATCATGAATCCCTTTTCGCTTGTATCGACAGACCATAATCCTACTATATGCTTGTAGCTACAGGCATACCATAACAATCTCTTTTGGGATTATGAAGTGTTTGTAGGATTGTCAAATGGATGTAAGATAAAAATAGTTTCTTTATTTTGGTTTGTAGAGATTATTTGAGTAAGCTATGGGTTTATTCAAACTAACTATAGCATCACAATTGAACAAGCAATACTATTCTTCTTACTTGACATTATAGTTTTCCAAGTAGAAGAACACTATTAGGCATTACTTGATTCCGGTGAAACATATAGTTAATCTTTTAAGCCTGTAATAGACAATGCTTGATGATGGTCGTAATACGAGATGCATGGAGTTGTGGATAAGCGTCATAAATGATTCTAAACTTTTGATGTCCTTTTCTCGTCCATAAGCACAAATGGTATTTTTCAAGAATTTGGACACTTAATTGACAAAATAATTACTTCGAAGAAGTTAAACGATGTGATTTCAGCTTTCCTAATGCATGTTTGATTTGGAATTGCCAACAAAGGTAACAATCTCTTACAGAGCTCCTAATCAACTTACTGCGGTGACATTCAATCTAACTTGTACTCTTTGTAAAAATCTTCAATAAGTTTATGTTTCTATGTGTAAAAATAAACGGAGGTTACTGTACTCTAGTATTTATCCATCAACAGCTTGACTAACTATGACAAGCTGCTTCACAACTTCTTTGATGGGGTATCTTAAATGTCTTGTACTCATTCCTTCATGTAGACCTCTTCCTTCAGTCAGTGTTTTTTAGTTTGTTAGTATGTGTGTCATGTCCCTTTTCTTTGCGTAACAAGACTAATGCAAGGCGAGGATAATTTGTAGCAGACAACAAAGTTTTTAATATTGTAAGCTTTTAGTGTATATAGAAATTGTTCACGAGGCCAACATATAATTATGAACATCTTATCCAGGTTGCAAAAACAGTGGATCTTGTAAAAGCCAAGGGAGGAAAAGTTACAAGGGAACCTGGTCCAATCAAAGGTGGTAGTACAGTAATCGCCCTCATAGAGGATCCAAATGGCTACAAATTTGAGCTCCTTGAGAGGAAGGGCCGTATTCCTGAGCCCCTTTGTCAAGTGATGTTAAGAGTAGGAGATATTGATCGCTCTATCAAGTTTTATGAGCAGGTGCACCCCGGGAAACTCACACATATACTTCAATTAATTATAACAAGTTTTCTGCATGTTTCTATGTGGAGTGTGTTGCCATTTCTTATATGTGATTTTGTCTTATATGTGCAGGCATATGGCATGGACCTCCTTCGGAAAAGAGATGATCTTGAGAAGAAGGTGATTTTTAGACTATAGTTTCTTACAATATGAAAATATCATACTCTTCTATGATATACAAAATAGCATGTTATCTATCATGAGAAGTTTGTCATGGGGCTCCTAGTGAAAGATATCTCCTCATCTTGTTTGTTTCATGGCTTATTAGGAAAAATTAATAATTGAGCATAAAAAAGTGAAGCTAGATTTTTTCGTATTTGTTAAGAGATGTAGTTGGATGAGAATTTAATGTTTGAGCAATCACAATTTGAACAAGGATGGTGAAGTATACACATTTACTTTGGTTCCCTTGCATTCGAAACTGCTTTATACATGTAGGTTTGACAAAGAAGGGACTCGATTCATCGAAGATGACATATTGACATTAGCGCAGGTAAAATATCTATGAAAGGTTGGACTATACTAATGATAGCTTTTTTGGACGTGTGAATACTCAAGGAACACATGTTAGCACGTGTTGCAAGTTTATTATGCCCCGGACAATAACAAAAAGAGACATCCAAATATTTTAGGAGTCTGACGAAAAGAAAGTGTCTTTTTGAAAGAGAATGGAGGAAGGTATCTTTTCTTTGAAGAAGAGGGCATACGGTTTATCATATAATTAGTTGTAAGAATCGCAAAAACTTTGTGGTACATTATAGTGAGTCATCATAGTGCAAGCCATATCCAACAAATGGCAATTTTTTCATCCAACAATGCCATCATGTTGAAGTGTATAGGCACATGATGATACATGTATAGTACCATGCTCAGATAAGTAACTTGTAAAATTAGAAGAGAAATATTCTTAATGTGATAATAGAGACGTCAAATTGGGTTTTGACATAAGCAAAAACTTACAAAGGATGGAAAGATATAATATGTGACTTAAGCAAGATGAACCATCTTGCACGAGAAAAGTCGTCAACAAACGTAATAAATTATTTAAAAGCACTAGTAGAAAATAGAAATAACATGACAAGGTCCTTATAGCGGCTGTCACTTGCGAGATTGTTTGGCTGCAACAAATCTTATGGGATTTTGGGGTTATTAACTTATTATTCATGCTCCTACCTTGGTGTTCAGTGTTCTGTAACAATTATTCGGCCTTTTAATTAACATCTAACCCGATCTTAATTCTAACTAAGAATTGTCGTGGTTCTGGAGGATCCGGCTACAGGAGAACCAGGATCACGTGGCCAAACACATCCAAATTCAATGCCATTTTATTCGTGATAAGGTTTTGGATCGCACTATTAAGCTGATGCCAAAACACAACCAATTTTAGTTTGTTGATAATTTTACTAAGCCATTACCGAAGTCCAATTTACTACCTCTTACGTCCAAGATGGCTCTTCAAGATATCATTGCTAGTCCATCTTGAGGAGGCGTTATTAGATTTGTTGATCAGTTGTTAACTTGTTATTTACGAGTAATGTGGCTGTGTGGTTAGCCACTAAAGTTGATAAGAAGTTAGTTACAGTTAGTAGTTGCAGGTAGTTAGGACCTAACAGTATAAATACACCAGTGTACTGTAGACAAGGTGGATATGAAGAACCAGTTATTCTCAATATCCCTGTTCCATTACAATATTCTGAATTACCCCAATAGGGTCGAACAAGGTGACAATAGCGTGGAATATATGCAAACTCCAGCTGAGAAAATTTGCTGTTAAAAATGACCAAGTACCCAAGTAGGTTGTGAAGACCGGCAAAAGTATGCTCAATTATTGCAAAATAACATTATTTTTTTAAACCTCCTCTCACATGAACTCCATCATCTTTACTTTTGTAACATTTCATAAATATTTTAATATTTCATTTTCAAATAATTGTGTTTAAAATAACATTTTTATTTATGATTTATCATAACCCAAGACCCAAGTATGAAGTATCTCACTATCTTGTTTAATGTTTACTGATCTGCTTGATTGTTTATGTCATTTCGTATGTTTATTTATTTGTTTATAGTTGCTAATCAGTAGACATTAATCCCACATTTCAGTTTACATGATTTACAACTAGTTCATCTTCTCATCTTGTAATAAATATAAAATAAGATTTGTAATATAAAATAAGATTTGTAAGAAAACTGATTCTTAACAACCACACAATTTTACTATAAACACATTTTTACTATAAACACATTTTTACAATATAGTTTTGTATGTCCTTTATAGAATGTTTTAAGTTTTTTTTCAATTTTGAAGTTTTACATTCTTGTTTTTTTCTTAAATCATTGCTCAGTTTGACATCTGAGTAGGGGTGTACACTTCTAGGTGATTAATTCGTTTAACTTTTAACGGTTATGGATAAATATTTAATAAAGAGAGATGCAATTAAGGATTAGTTAGAGTAGACTAATGATGATGGTATGGAAATCAACTTAGACTGATCTTTACGCAGACCCTGGATTGCTGGATTGCGGATTAGGATTGCTATATAATAACGTTTAAGAGGACCACCCTGAACTCAAATTCTGGCTCCGCCCCTTTGTTACCACCCCTAGAGGGCCCAGAGTTGTCAAAGAGATCACTGCTTCAACAAAAGTTGACCATGTAGAATATGAGGTTACATTGCAACATGCATGGAGATTAGTAGAGCAGTCGGGTGATTCTAGGTATACCAGCTCCATGTCCATAACTTGACCAATAAAAAAAAGTAGTTTTGGTAGTGACATCTACAGGCAGTTGAAGGATGTTGGCAATAAATACACATGCCAGCGGCCAATCTATGGGCTAAACCTCTGTGAACCTCAACCACATAGCAGTCTACCCAGAGCTATAATCCACCCCTCTTATCTTTTTATATTATGTCTGCCTTCTCAGTACTTAACTTTTTCTTTATTAGATCTATGGTTAGAACCAAAGCCAAGTACTTCGATTATGGTGACACGGATGCCTATGCACGTGGATGGTTGGGGTCTTCTTTAGAATTTTTTTGGTAGGAAATACCCTTTCACCAGAAGAAAGCTGTAAGTAGTGTCGTGTCTGATGTACCTTTATCTTTATCGTCAGCAGAAAAGCATAAAAGTAGTTATGAGGCATACATGGGCGTGAGCACTTGAATTGTGTATATCCATCTCTGTGAGAACGTGCAAGGAGTCTATCTCTCTCCTTGATCACGAGATCAGGGTGAAGGCGTATCCTGAAGGCCTGGGTATTAGTTTTTATGTTGCAAAGATTCCCCTATGGATACAATTTTTTTTATGGTTGGTTTTATTTTCCATGAGGAGTGATCCTTCAAATAGGTAAGACTTGTGGTGTATCTTTGTAGTTCATGCTTCCAATCAAATATGATTTACGATCATAAAGATTTAATTTTGTCAAGAGAAATACAAAAGCAGCACTTGCCGTGAAATCTATAGGCTTCTTATTCTGTTCCATTCAATTTCCCATTTTTTCTTGCAAATAATGAATTTCCTAGCATAGAAAATATGTACTTAATTTTTTTCCTTCCCATTTTATCCGAAAACTTGTTATTGAAGATGACTTTTTGAGGTCCGTATGAAGTCGTCTATTTGGTGCAATACTTTTCAGTACACAATAGCCGTGATGGGTTATGGTTCTGAAGATGAAAGTGCAGTTTTGGAGTTGATATACAACTATGGCATCACAGAATATGACAGAGGAAATGGTTATGGACAGGTGAATCATCAAACTTCCTTTATATCTTTAGCTAAATTCTGCTGAAAATGCAAATTCACAAAGTTTTAACCAATTCTATTTTAACAAGGTGCCTGTTTTATATTAACAAGATTGCAATAGGGACAGATGATGTGTATAAGACTGCAGAAGTTGTTAAACTGTTTGGTGGAGACATAGTCCTTGAACCTGGTCCTTTGCCGGTTATAAACACAAAGATAACCGCCTGCGTGGATCCAGATGGTTGGAAATCGGTAAGTTTTCAGTCTTTTCTCACTGTTAGTGTTAGAATGGAAACTTAACTTTTATATCATGTGCTACCTCGGGGTTGCTCTCCTGTATCTCTCTCTTTCTGGCATGTTCCATATGATCTTTGGTACCTTCAATGTTATTTTCATTATGATTATCTAGTTAACCTTCCTAATCTAAAAGCTTGAGCAAGTAGATGGAGGTACCTTATAAAATTTAAGCTTAGGCTTTAGCTGTGATCTTGGGTATAAAATCTCCATCATCCCCGAGTTCTACAGATACATTCGACTGCCATGCAGCTACAAAATCTAACTCTTTATCCCCTCAGTTATATGTAGTAGAATGTTCTAGATTCACTTTATAGTATTATCGTTATTGATCAGATTAAATTTGTTGTTTGTTGTACTAATTGGGCGGGTTTCTAGTGAGCACTTTGGTATCACTTCTTATACTGAAAGAAACAAGTAGTTTCTGCTTGATATAGAATCTGAACTGAATGTTTTGAGGTTGAGATGCTGTGAAAGCATATTACCTCCAGCATATTACTGTGAAATCATATTACTTCCAGCATCAGTTGGTGAACATTGTCTGCTTTTCCTCTATTTTCTTTTTGTAGTCTATTGAAGAAGTCAACTATAATTTTTCATTGCCACCTCTTCACCTCTAGCTGTATCAGGCCAATGCCTTCACCAACTCCAGGCCCAGCTATTCTAGTGCCAGCCTCCACAAAATCCGTGGACTCTACTCTAGCATCGCCTCTGCCTTGTAGTTTTGCTTCCTCTCTCTATTGAAACGTAGGTCAACATGGGAACCCATCTTTATGTTGCTAGTTCTATCTTTTTCGCTAGCTTTATGAAGTTGAATGGAAGCAATTATTTGATGAGTTAGTCAAGTTAAGGTGATATTTCTTGTTTACTATCAGCATGGGAGGTTTGAAGAAATCCGAGACTGCTGACCTATTTTGATGGAATTGTGTTATAAGAATTTTTCTAATACGGCCTTGCTTATACCTGGAAGGCAGCTAAACACAGATTCTCGTATTGCTAAATGTTCCCCAATCTATGAGTTGTGAATAATGTAGATGAAACAAGGGAGGTTGGATTTTTTCTCTTTCATTTACTTAAATTATTTCTTTTGGTTAAGTTTGGCAACCAACTCAGGGTAGTATGGGAGGTTGTTTACATAATAATGCTAGAAGTAGGATTATTCTATAATTATCGTGTTAGAATAATTTTCTTTTCCAATTATATTACATTGGATCATTGGGAACCGCACTTTATCATCATAATGTTAGTGTATGATCAATCAGAGTCAGAGTAGGACTCTTAGAGCATCCACAGCGCAAGAAACACTCAGGTCCATGGACCGTTTCTTGTTTTGGTAAGGCATTGGGCAAAACCGGTTCATGTCATGTGGCATGGACTTGGTTCATGCAGAGGGATGGCTTCTCCAACTTATTTTGTTTTTTGTATTTTAAAAATATGTTTGACAGAGCTAATAAAGATCTACAGTTCAGGTCGATGGTAGAACCTTGAACTGAACCATCAGGCAAACAAATTAATAACTATGACATTTGAATTTAAACAGTTATATGGCATTGCACCAAAAATGTAATCTGTGTGTTGTGGGAGAGGAATGGTGGAATATCCTCCAGTCCACCCACTTTATGATGTAGGGAGTGGTGGGGGAACCTCTGAGATAATGCTCCCAACTCATCCTAATTTTTCACCAGGAGAAGAGCTTCTATGGACTAGTTGTTCCCTAGAGAACTTGCGAGCAATTTTTTTTTTTTTTTTTTTTGTGTTTGCAAGCCTCTCAAGCTCTAGGAAAATTTTGGTGATAAAAAAATCTTGTCTATTGTTGAGGATGACTTGAATTTATTTGAAGTCATCCTTTTGGCATATATAAATTGGTTTGTTATATTCGAAAGGCTTAATTACATACAAAGAGAGACGCTATATTTATATTATACATACAATGATACAAAGTGAGCTGTGGGCCGAGAATAGAAAAAACCTAAGAGGAACTTTACATAAATAACTTGTAACCTTAACAGCATTATTTCATGATGAGTTCCACATATGATAACTTGTAATTGTTTCTGCAAGCCTATGAGCTCTCTGGTGAATCTGGTCACAGCGACCTGCTTAAGTGTTCCCTTTTTATTTCGCCTTGTCAATTGGTTCTATTGCTTTTATCAAATCTTTTGGTAGTTCAAATTTGGTGATATTACACTGATTTATTTATCAATAGTGTCATCTATCATTTGAAAACTTGAAGCAGATTTTAACAATGTTGATTAATTGTTTCTTTCCCCTTCTTTTACATTCCCTATGTTGCAGGTCTTTGTCGATAACGTGGACTTCATGAAAGAACTAGAGTGATGAAACCTCATTGGCATAGAAGCTGGGTAGTCACCAAGTATTGAACAGATCCGTCTATAGAGTTTGTATTGAAAATCAATGTCCTGCATGTGCAATTGAACTCCTTAAATTGAATAAATATTTCCACTCCAATTGTAAACACAACCGCTCACTGTAGATGTAATTCACTCACTGTACAATTTCGACAATGCAATCACCTTTGCTTTGTTTGTGCTTGGTTCCATATGAACTTGATGTTTGAGATGTTCTTAATTAGCTTTCTAACCCCATGGGCCATGTCTGCTTTTCTACCAATTCAGTACATACTCTACTATGTAAACCATGACATATTGGCTCGGCAATTCAACAAATGCTGCAGGCCCTCTATCCACTTCTTTTTCTCATCTTTGGTGCTGCATTCAAATTGTATTATTCTTTCGGATGTTTCTATCCCGAAATATTGCCTCTGTTCATTGCTATCATCCATCTCTCTTCCAGGCCATGCTGGGACATCATCATAGACTCCAGAGACTACACCTGCAGGAGTAGCAATGCTACTTTCAGATGAACTGAAAGGTACATTATAAATCCTATGACTATGATAGGATTTTATACTTACACTTCTTTTTCTTTGTAAAAGTTCCTGCCATGTGCTTGCTTTTCATTTTTGCTACCACCTATTGATCATTCATAATTATAAGTTTGTTAGTGAAATAAATACCATAACAAACTTAAATTTTGTATTAATGAAACCTTCTGTAATATGGCAATTGAACTGCCTATGTGGGCAAGCTGTTTTAACCTGCGAAAGAGGTTAAATTTATTGATGACTGTTGAAGTGTCCAAAACTTTTAGAAGAAACCCCGGTAATCACAACTCCTATTTTTAGTACTCCCTCTGCCCCATATCAAATGTACGCATCATCCTCGGTATTAAAAAATAGAAAATTTCATGCCACTTCGTAAACCAACAGTTTTTAAGCATGTATCTATTATGATGGTGTGCAATTCGTTGCCCACATCTATGCTAGTGTGATGCCAAAATTGAGGTATTATGGTTTATGGAGAATTGAAAGAATAGTTAGATTTATATCTCCATCTCCAATACTGGAGCTTAATTTATTATTGATGGAGTATCATAGAGTATTTCTCATAGCATTATTGACAATCACCTGCCATTTTGTATTGACCTTGAAAGAAATTTGCTTCCAATGAAGATCTCCTGTATAAACAATCACATAATAATAGTTCAATCCTTTCTCAAAATTTATACAGGCCTGTTTAACTTGGTTTTTATGAAATTTACCTTTCCTAGTAAGCTTTAAAAGTTCTCCTCCTTTTGAAACAAAGTTCAATGCTGCCAAGACATTTAAATCTTTGCCTTCTTCACCCTGTTCCTCAGCCAAGGCCATGGTTGTAGCTCCCTTTTGCAGCCTCGCTCGTAATGTAGCAGCTCCTCTCAATGCTGTAATATATATATTTTTTTCATTACATATGCACATATTAGCGAAAATGGGAGGTGGGGGTAATGTAATTAAGCAAGCAGGTGTAAGTGTTCATTCAGAGGGCTGAAGCAAAAATGAGAAGGTAAGGAGTCAAGCTTTAAAAAATCGGGAACAGACGAGTTAACCAATCCAGGCGCCACCAAACCCATAATTTGTAGTCCAATATACCCTTTTATTTTATGGGTGTCCTTTTGGTGTGCATTGGGCGGGTTCGGGTGGGCAAGCCAAAAATCCAATTGGATTTCGGGTATGAAAATCAATCCCCGACTTTTGGGTTTCGGATTTCGAGTTGCTTCAGGTTTGGGTTGGTCGGGTTTTGGGTTGAGGTCAGTTGGGTTCGAGTATAGTGATATGCAATATAGTCAAATGATTTTGAAGATGAAGTCAATCGATTCAGAGGATTGATGAAATCGATAGTAGGTTTAGTATTTAGAAAAAAAGTACGACTGCCTATGATTTAGGATTTTTGAAGGATAATTAGATCAATAAATATATTTATATAATATCTAACATATATATATGGTTTTCGGACGGGCCGTGTGGCCAAAAATCAAATCCAACCCGAAACCAAATATCCCCCCAAAAGTCGGGTTTAGGATTTTAGAGCATTCAGGTTTTACACAAACATCTCATTTTTGGTTTGGGTTTTCGGACCATTCGGGTTTTGCACACCCCTACTTTTGGGTTCTATCCTTTTATGACTGAAAGGATAACTACGAACAGATAGAACTGAAAAGAAGCTTGATAGCTAATAGCTTTGTCCATTTTCTCTATATTTTCATTTCTAATAAATGCATTCAATGAATGTTAAGTTTTTGACATTTCAAAAACAAGTATTACCAGTGGCTGCCCCTGCAGTTAGGGTCATTATGTCACCATTAGTCCTTGCAGTAGTTGCAGAATTGACAGCTGATAATATCTGCTCATGCTCGGCTCCCATGTCCTCTGCAATCTCTATGCAATGTGAAGCCACTAGAGCTGCTGCTGATGCTATTGCATTTGATGCTTTTGAACGCGCTGTTTGTTCCTTGTTAGTGGCATTTATGCTTGATGAAGCAGTAAGAGCAGCCACAGCAGCAGCAACCCCTGCCACCGATACTGCTGCATGCAATTGAGCATTGTGTGTTCTAACCTCATGCTTCCTTCTCTCTTTCTGATCTTTTATCCATCTACCCATTGTCCTTCCTCTCATAATGTTCCTGTAAAGCTGTAGGATGAATAATAGTAATTTATAATTAATTAATTATAATGAAGATGTTGATAGTCGAAGTGATGAGGCTAGGTCAAACTAGCCTATATACATACCCCATTTTTGAGCAATTGATGGCTAGACACGAAATCTTGGTTCAGAGCTTGATGAATAAGAAACAATTCCTGCAACAGATTAAACTGTAGCTGAATAATACTCAAAAGCCAAACAATACGCTAAAGAGTTGGGTAGTGTTTTTGTCTACACAAGACCAAATTTCCATTTATATACTATGTTGGTGATTTTAGTGAATCAGCGGGCCATTTGGTTTGATTGGATTCACAAGAGAATGAAGGGGTTGATAGTTAAGCTAAAATCCAAGTAATGAGGTGCAGAACGCACACTCGTATAAGCTAGTTAGAACCCGGGATCGCCCGATATCACCATATGACGTGGGTCAAGGTAGCTGCACCCTCTTGCGGGGTTCTAGGGGTAGCGCCCCAAAACCTAAACGAAGTTTAAGTGAGTTGACACTAAAGAATTTAGTGTCAGGTGGATTTTAGTGTTCCATCAGTGTTTTGGTGACACTGATGAGGGTAAGTGCGTGCCATCAATGGCACGGATCAGGGGATGCATCCGCTGATGCTGATCAATTCTACCCACTGATGCTGAAACCGGTTAGTGGCAACTTTAGCCACTGATGCTCACCAGTGTTTATACTCACTTATGCAAGTTCGTAACTGCTGTATAATATCTCGTAACCGCCCAATAATTGCTCATAAATTCAGATAATCATTTACCTTTAATGGGGCATTCATTCTCGGTTTTGAGATTAGCAAATTTCTTGTAACCCAGACAGGAAAGGGTCGAAATATTAAGGAACGTGATCTTACATGGTCGCAGATTTTATCCAAGTTCTTTTGTAGTGATTTCTCACATCCCCCAACCCGGTTTTTAACATACTATTTACTATCTCTTGTTTCAGGCAACTGCAAGTTTTACCGATGTAAACCTTTTAGGATTATGTTTCGGTTTATCAGTATACTACTTGAAGGTTTTCATGCCTATCTTCAAATTCAAAGGCCATATTGTTGTTTGTTGGTGAATGCCAATTCATGAGGAGTAAATAAAAGCACCATGGTTAAGATAATATTTATGTCACATTCATAAAACTAGGCTTCTTTAGATGATGATGAGACTATACAATTTTGATTAGTTGAATGGTGGTGCTTAACTAATTATCATTTCAAGACGAGTATCAGTTGTCCTAGTTGCTCTTAATGTGCCTTTTTCTTTGGTCAAAATTGGTAGTTATGCTAGTCTCAGGAGTCTTATAATTTAGAGCACTATTGTTCTATGTTATGTTTGCCTGAGCTGTGTTGTGGAAAATTTCGAAAACAACCTATAATGCTGTGTTACTCGATGCATAGTTTAATTAAATATTGATGGTGATCAATTGTGGTTCAAAAGCAATTAGCATCAATAATCTATATGGATAACTATCTATTAATAGAAGAGATAATAGGATCTCCATGTTATATACCTTAATTCTTCTTAACCCCTACCCCCACAGGTACATGTCACTGTTATAGTATTGCTCTGGATTGTCAATTATTGTTTTATTAAAATAGTATACCTTTTCATATAAGATATTTGCAGAGTCTTGTAGCATTTTGGCTTTTTCCCCTGATTCTCTAAAGCAGAAAACTATAGGGTGGAAATGGATGGCATATTCATGCAATTTCTTGAAATACTATATAGATTCAACTTCCTCCTCCCTCCGAAAAATATACTTAAAATTCAGCATACAGAAAAGTTTATGTTCTTAAATTACCTAGAATTTTTCGAATCATTCGCTTGTTAATATTATTTAGTTGAGAGTAAATTTGTAGAAAATATAGTCTCCAAATTGTAAAGATGGATGCTGATCTGGGATGGAAGATTACAAGAGAACAATGCTCAAAAGTTTCTGATAAATGGATATCTGACCATGAAAAGTCATGAATCCCAATAAAGCAATTTTAAAATTAGCTAATATACATAATGATAACTCATACTAACCTTCATTTCATCGCTTTTTCTAGGAGAAACTGGAGGGCTGTCTTCTTTTGCTGATGATTGAGGCTGCTGCAAATAAAATGAAATATGTAGGTTCACTGAATTTTGATACCACTCAATTAATGAAAACTTTTGATGTTATATTTCTTTTAAGAACAATGGGTAAGCTACCAAAGGGTCATTGGCCGGTGGTACCCGGGTTACCGGTAGAGCCTAGCCTTTGAGGAGGTCAAGAGTTCAAACCTTCAAAATGACGCACCAAGCTACCAAGTGTGCATGAGTATTTGCCCTATATAAATATTCTATACTTGAAAAAAACAACTGGTGAGGTTGCTTGAGGTTAGAGATGCACAACACCCGGGCCTGGGCCTTCCAAGTCCATTTTTAGTAAGCAAAAAGGCCCGCACCTTCAAAGGCCTGGCTCGGGCTTTTGGGTTTGAAAATGGGTCTGATCGGGCTTTTAGGGGGTGGGGTTTTTTGGGTTTTAACTGGGCCTTGAAAACTTTTGAAGGGATCTTACATGTTCTCCCGCGAGTGATGTGCTCCCATCAACATAGCAAAATAAGTTGGAGTTGGGGTTGTCAAGATGCTTAGGTTCCACATAAGTGTGGGAGAGAGCTTTCGAGATTTCCACAGACGAAACACTCCATGACCTCCCCAGGAACTCCATGGACTCTGTTGGGGTTTCTGGTAGTCGACATGCTGCCGGTAGCCAATTCTCTTGGCCTTCTTCCTTTATTTTTTCCAGCCTATTTGAGTTTGAACTGCTCACACTTGTGGACACTGCACATAGTTCAAGAAACAAAGAAAACATAAACCAAACCAACCTGGTATCCCACATAGAGGTAGTAGGGTCTGCAAATTGGTCATATTTATGTTCAAGCATCATAGTTTTAGACTTGTAACACTTACTTTTGATTGTACCTCTTGATCAAGGCTGCAACTTGTGGTGCTGGAAAGAGATGAAGAAACAGGTGAGTTTTGTATTTAAGCATTCAACTTGTGAAGTGAACAGAGGAAGTTTAAGTGGTATATATATATATATATATATGCTTGTAGCTTCACTCAATTTTGAGGTTTTACTATTTTGTGCACCCCAGCTTTATAATAATAACATTTTATAAAAATGGGACTAATAACATTTTATAAAAATGGGACCCATAAAACGAAAATATATACCCAGAAATAAGTCGAAATGAGATGGGGCCAAGCTCATTTGGTCGAGTTCTTTTTATACTTTTATTATGTTGTGAATCTTAATGAAATAATTTTTGCCTCCGATTCCTCTATTTCGAATCACTATCTTGTGAGTGGTTTTGGTAATAATGATATGAGAGTTATTATTCATATTTCATATATATCACCTCATTTCTTAACACCCTCTATTCATATCCCCTTCCTAGAGTTGATCGGTTCAAGTACCTTCGGGGGATTTTCTGATTATTAACTTTTTTAGGATCCAAGGGTTTAGTCGAGGTGTGTGTAAACTTGTTCACGGTTAAAAAAGGATTTTTTAAAAAAAAGCTGGCAAAATATGTGTAATTTTTTCCAAATATGTCTCAAGATTAGTAGTATTTATGTTATTTGATATAAATCCGTTGGTCCAAATCTAGTTTTACTTTTACCAACATGCATTTTATAGTATGCTTTTTTTTTTTAAAAATAGGTATATTTTAAACTATATATCCTTAAAATATGTGTATTTCAAAAATATGTTTATTAAAATAATATAAAAACAGCATATTTTATAATGCACCCACTAGATACCAAGCACTTGATTCATACATAACGAAGGGGGTCTCTCTCTTCTTTTATTTATTTATTTATTTATTTATTTATTCTCCTTTTCAAACTTTGTATAGCAAAAAGTGGGGACAAAACCCTAAATTCAGTCCTTTCTCATCATCAAGTCTAACGCTTCTCAAATAAACAACTACCTTCACCTCTTTATATTTTAAACAAGCGCTTAAAAGGAGAACATTTGGGTAAAAAATTGATTATCGACAACTCCAACATGAGGAGACATTTTTTAGCTCGGTTAGTGGCTCAGTTTGGGGAGAGGAGGGGGGGGGGGGTCGAATATGTCCCGTTCAGTATAATTCAAAAAACTTGTTTTAGTTATTTTTCAGCACTTAATCTCATTAGGGGTTCATATTTAGACACAGCTTAGGGGCTGTTTGGCAGTTACTGAATGGTTTAGTACAGAATGATTAAGTGGTCTGAATGATTAAGAGGTTTTTATGGTATAGTTTAAAATGAAATATGGTGGTTTGCTAATTGTTCATAATGAAATCAGGGCTCTTAATGGTTAAGGGAGGGTCAGGATACAAAATCATTAAAAGGATTTTGGAACCATTAAGAGGCAACATTTTTTTTTTGTCAAACAAGATTTACCTCTTAGCGATTCAGAGGTTGTCTCTTAATGGAACCATTAAGAGGTAAACAAACAACCCCTTACTCAGAGCATCTCCAACAGCATTTCTAAATTTTTTCTAAAATAGAGAATGGAAAGTCAAAATCTCTAAAAACATTTTTTTTTAACTCCAACAGCTTTTTTATTTTAGAGAATCAATCATTATTTATATTATTATAATATTCCATAATTTATCATCCCAATACATTTTTTAAAAAAAACTTAAAATAAAATGTTAAAAATTGAATCTTATTGGTTGGATTAATTAAAATAATAGTTTCTCTTTCTACTTTAGGGATTATAGAGAATTCTCTATATTTAGAGATTTTTTGCTCTTTCTCTATTTTAGCAAACCTTTTAGCAAAGCTGTTGGAGAGAAATAGCAAAGAAAAAGTCATTTTTTTCTATTATAGCAATGCTGTTGGAGATGCTCTCAAAATTGTCGGTAAACATAGCTTGTTTCATTATAAATCCATTTTCCAAGGTAGATTTTTTATACATTTCATGCTATATTTTCTATTTTGTATATAATTTTGTGTTCCAACCAGTAGCTCATATAAAACACATGTTGTGTTAATTTCTATATCGTAGGATTTTGGACTTAATTTTGGGGTATAGACGGTGTTTTAAATTAAGTTTTGCTTTCTGCAATCCTCTTTCGGGACCGTGCCTTATTCTCCCGGATCTAGATATTGGTTTTTTCTCTTGATACCCTTCGATATCCCTCCATTGTTTTTCACTTGTTCAAAGCGTTCACTTTTTTCCTAATTATTGGACTTTAATCTCTCTTTGACGAGTTTTATTCATCCCCGACATGTTTCAAATTAACGGCCTTTGATTGTTGGTGATTCACGTGGAATTGAAAAGTCAATATACGAGCCAATTATTGAATTAACACCTTATGTCAACCTGTTAAAACACTTAGGCAATCCAAGTACAATCACTATAACAAATTGAGTTTATAAGAAACCTAAAGTGTTTAAGCGTTTTAATAGAGTGCCTTGTAGGACTAAGTTTTATAGGACCAAAAAATAAAGCGTTGTATCTAAAAGTGTTACAATAAGTTTATAGGACGTTGTAACAAGTTTTCTTGAACCTTATAGGACGCTAATAAAAAAATGTCCTATAAACAAAGTGTCTTATAAAAAAAATTAGGTTTATATGACATTTTTGAAACATGTCCTAAAAATAGGTAATATGACACTTTATTTCAAAAAAGGTTCTAAAAACGTGTTTTTTTTTGGGAAAGCAGACTAATCCCTTGGCAAAGAAACCGACTGCGAAAACATGCAGCCCTGAGGTTAAACCCAGACTAAAAACGTGTTATGATGCCCAAAAGTGTTTATAAACTATTGCAACACTTTTGATATGAAGTTTTTTTTTTGTCCTATAAAATTTAGGGGTTGTTTACTAAATATTTACCCGGATAAGCACGTACCAGTATCACTTACCTTCTGATCCTTGCCTAGCAAGGAAACTACCTTGAATCTTACCTGGTAAGAGTCATAAGAGCATCTCCAATGCAAAAGTCATTAATGACTTGTTGAAAACTAAAAAGTCTTTAAACAAAGGTTTTTGACATTGGAGATGATAACTTATTAAATAGCTTTTAATGAAAAGCTTATTCTCCATCGACCACTTATTGAATGTTTTTAAAAATTTATTTTACTCCCTTAAATTTTCACTTTATACCCTTTTCAATTCTAGTTTTTTTAACTAAATATCACATTGCTCCCTTCAATCAATGTTATTTTCAATTTAAACCTCATTTAATATTTATTAATTAATCTAATTTATTAAATAGAAGTAAAATATTTTTTAAGAACATATAATGTTTTTAAATATCGTTTAATGTAATGTTTTAAAATATCGTTTAATATAATGTTTTTAAATATTTAAGTTTAGAACTATTTTTTTAAGTATCGTTTAATGTAATGTTTTTAAATATCGTTTAATGTAATGCTTTTAAATATTTGAATTATGGTTTTCAAAAAAATATCACGTGGGTCTTAAAACGACAAATTAAATAAGGGGCCTTTATAAAACATTTTCAATAGACGAGGATAGATTATTAAATGTAATTGATGAAAAAGCTTTTTGAAATTTTTTTTGCATTGGAGAAGATTTGTATAAATAGGTTTTTGTTAAAAAAAGTAGAGTGAATTACATATTTGGTCCCTGGGGTTTGGTGGTTTTAACAGTTTGAGTCCCTAAAATGAAATATCTATGACTTGCATCTTTGTGGTTTGCATTTCATAACGTGTTTGGTCCTAAATCTAACTCCATTAAAAACTTTTTGTTAACTAGTTTAAATAAAGGGGTATTTTAGTATTTTTAGTAGTTTCTTTATTCTATTAATTTTTTTCTTTTTTTCTTTTGATTTGACATTATTAAACATCAAAAACACAGTATGAAGGTATGAACATCAAGAACACAACCTATTCAAATTCATTTTAATAAACTTGTAACACAAAATTATGTAAAATCAAAATGTTATCCATAAAATTAGAACTCTAAATCCAGTTGGATCCTCAAAATCAAAATTTATTGAACTTTAAATCAAACCCATTAAACTCCAAATCAAAACCCTAATTTTTGGGGAAAACACCCAACTCTGTTGTTCATCATCTTCTCTATCACCCCTAATGCATTGACCTGGAGTTAAGAGAGTACTAGACATCGATGTACCCTTAGAAAATCGAAAGAACACAAAATAGAAATCGAAAAAATTGAAATTGAAAGAACACGAAATCGAAGCTTATGTGGTGATTGAAACCTTAAAAAAGTCGAAATCGAAGGACGGTGGTGGGTTATTGGAGATAGAAGACGAAGAACGATGGTCGAGGTGAGGGTCGATGTTCTTCGGAACCCATATTTCGATTATGATGCATGTTTTCCAAAACCCAGATCTCGATTACCTGCTTCTCTTTCTACATCTCCAACCTATGGTGGTGGTTGATGACTACTTGCAGATTACATACAAATATGGATGAAGATGAAGATGATGTAAGATCACCATAGGATATCATAAATGTTATTGTTGAAAGATGGAGAGGGAAGAAGATGATGGGTTCTTGATGTATGATTTAGAAAATTAAAAATAAATTAAATGTTCTTGTGGTATGATCTGGAGATGAAGATGAAGATGAAGATGGGTGGGGGAGATGAAGATGAAGGTGAGAGGGAAAAAAGGCAAACGTGTCACCATTTAATTGGTGAGTCGAAAAGAAAGTGGGGTAGCTATTGATAAAAAATAAAATAGATTACATTATTGGTCCCTGTGGTTTTAATTGAAAATAAAAATGGGTTTTGTTTTAAATAACATATTTGGTCCCTAAAGTAAAATGACCAATATACCCATCATGTGCAGCACATGATGGCTTTAACGGCTGGAAATCAAACGGAGTTAGATTTAGGGACCAAACACGTTATGAAATGCAAACCACGAGGATGCAAGCCATAGATATTTCATTTTAGGGACCCAAACTGTTAAAACCACCAAACCCTAGGGACCAAATATGTAATTCACTAAAAAAAGTAAGTGGAAAACTGATGTGGTAAAAGCAGAAAATCTTTTAAAGACTAATGCATTGTGGATGCTCTAACAAGGACCTAGAGTCTTACCCGATAAGTGAGAGAAATGACTCTTACCCGGTAAGCGCTTGTCGGGTTTAAGATGTTTATCAACAATCAATTTTGATGATTGAAATGTTATACGATAAGGTAAGTGAGAGTAATATCCATGTCGGTAAGCGTTTACCCGGTAAGCATTTTGATAAACGACCCCCTAAGTCTTATAAGACACTCTATTAGGAAACTTGAACATTTTAGACTTCAACACAATTTTTTAAGTCTCATGTCATGTCAGCATAAAAACCATATTTTTATCAAATATAACAAAATAAAAATACTCAAAGTTAATTATTTGTTTTCATAATTTAATTCCAAAATATTAATATAATAATAATTTTTTTTAATAATTATTGGATATAAAATAAAATTAATCAAAAAAATATTCTAATTTAATTTAAGAAATCTTTTATTAATTTATAAAAAAAAATTTATATTTGTACTTTATTTATTGATAAACAACAATTAAGCCCCCAACGCTTATAAAATAATAAAATAGTATTTTAAATATAAAATAAACATTTGAATTAAACATATTTTTTTTCCTTCTTCAAATCGCCATCAGATTTTTTAACCAAATTTGAGTTCAGTTAATTATTGGTCGCTTGACCTATTACGTATTTTGATAGGGTTTCAAAAATAATGTTTATTGTCAAAAATAATACCTTAAAAGAATAAGGGATTGTTTGACAGTTGCTGAATGGTTTAATGCAGAATATTTAAGTGGTCTGAATGATTAAGAGGTTTTCATGATATATATAGTGTAAAAATGAAATATGGTTGTTTGCTAATTATTCATAATGAAATCAGTGCGTTTAATGGTTAAGGGAGGGTCAAGATACAAAATCATTCAGAGGATTTTGGAAACAATAAGAGGCAACCATTTTTTTTACCAAACAAGATTTATCTCTTAGCGATTCACATGTTGCCTCTTAATGGAACCATTAAAAGGTAAACAAAACCCCTAAGTATAGATAAACTAAAATAGACATTAATTATATGATAAATTACTAAAATAAGATTTATGATATCAAATCTTTAAAAAACCAATAGTGCTTGGAATATGTCTTTTCCAAATTAACTTTGTTAGTGCTTTTTAAAGCACTCTTCATACTCAATATGTGACCCTAATTCCTAATCATGCTCATAATTACAAGCTTTCATTTTATTCCTCCACCTTCTAAAATAACAATTCTTTTAATAAACAACAAATTACATTAAAATAGAATATATATATATATATATATATATATATAGGGGGCCTTTCATGGGAGACCCTAGTATTTCGTGGTAACCATGAGATCCAATCTCATCCATCCATTTAACTAATCAACGGTCTAAAATAACTAATATAAATAATATTTAAAAAAATGATTTTATGCCACTAAATAAGGAAAAAAGGGTAAAATTGTCAAAAAAACATTACAATTTATCTTTATATTTAGGCGCCACCCTATAATTTAGGCAGGGAATCAGTAACCTCCAAAAATTGAAACATATCCATTAATATCCAATCAGTTGTGTATGTAACACAATGTTACATGGTACATATGGAACTGAAACAAATATTTCACAGTGTAACACATACATCATAATCTTATCCAAGCCGGACGAGACATTTATCAGTTTCAAGAATACAATTGTTCACATTATCAAAATGTAACACAGGTTTTCTGCACGTATGAAATTGTAGCAAAAGATCAGTAGATCACATTATCAAAATGTAACACAAGTTCCCAATATTAACAATTGAAAACATAATGTCATGCATAATAAACGCTGATGTTAGAATGTCACAATTTAGCACAATAAGAGACCATTCAAATGGGAAATTAAAGTCTGTTTTGGGTTAACACAATGTAACACATACAACACAGTGTATGTAACACAATGTTACATGGTACATATGGCACTGAAACAAAATTTTCACAGTGTAACACATACATCATAATCATATCCAAGCCAAACGAGACATTTATCAGTTTCAAGAATCATATCAGTTTCACAATGTAACACATACAACACAGTGTATTTGTTGATGTTCCTTTCACCAAACGAAGTTTGACACACGCAGTACACCCGGTCCTCTTCACATTCGAGTTACGAAACTCCCTTTGACGTTTACGACGGTTCAATGAATCAAACGACTTCTTCGTTGGTAACCCATACTTAGTACATACAAAATACTTATTCTGTATTGATCCATTGTTATTAGTCTTCTGATGTGAATCATATTTGCAACACAACTGCAGTATCCCATAAGTTTCACAATGTATCACATAGAACGAGATGAATAAAGAAGGAATAGAATTGCAGGCTACTGTTAAAAAAACACAATGTCAACGATGGAAGGGATGAATGCAGGCAATAGAATGTTTAAAATTCCATTAGACCAAATCAAATTATCAAAATCAGAATATCTCATAATTAGTTGGTTGAGATAATGAAGGAAACATAATATTTAATTTATCATTGATTGATTCTTTCTGTTACAATTTTATTTTTAATATTAAGTAATTTAGTAAATGACTAAAATATCCTTTATTATTAATTAAAAAAAAATTAGATGGATGGCTGAGATTGGATCTCACAGTTACCACAATCTAATAGGGTCTCATTTGATTAGACCCCTATATATATATATATATATATATATATATATATATATATATATATATATATATATATATATATATATAAGGTTTATTGGCGGGGACCCAAGGCCCCGTGGTCCACTTTTGTGGACCCTACAAGCCCTACCTCATAGACTTGCACCGGAAAAGACATCTTGTCTTCCCTCGGAGCGTTTACGGAAGGAAGGTGGCCACTAGGCCAAAGACCTAGTGGTTAATATATATATATATATATATATATATATATATATATATTGTTTCCATTTTGTTTTATTTATAAAATTTACATCCAAATCTACATTGTGTTTGATAAAAATCTCAAACAAAAGATTCAATAACTTTTTTTTAAAAATGTTTTTTTTAACAAATTTATAATATAACTATTTTTTTTTATTCAAAAAGTTATATAATACGTTCTCATATCCAAATATAACATGTTCTCAAACATGCCCAAAATAGATAGCGAAACAAAAATGCTATACGGTTCAATTTGATGCAATTTACATTTAACATGTTGTTATGATAATTTATTTATTTATTTTTTTGAACGGCAGATAACACACACACACGTTCCTGAGGTATCCGGGCTCCCACTTAAGGGTGCCACCCGACTAATCCCTGTCGACCACGACCCAGCCCAATTAAGGGTACCACTAAGTGGCAGACCCATGATCTGGATATCGTCACATGCCCACCATGGGGTTCGAACCCAGGTAGTCAGGGATACCATTCACTGACCCCCCAAGGATGTTACCTTACCACTGGGCTAGACATGTTTTGATGATAATTTATTTATTGATAGACTATTATTTA